>JALAZF010000159.1:7750714-9042500 GCA_022829125.1 Lathyrus tuberosus
AATGTATGTTTACATGTTTTCCATATTTTTCATAGGTATTTTATGTTCTTCTTAGAGATTTATTGGATCTAATATATGCTTTACCATATACCACACAATGAACTAAACTTGCAGATGTTTCTGAATTTTCTAGGGAGTTTAGAACTAATGAGATAGGAGATAAATCATTTATATAATGTGCTACATATCATGCATAAAACATATATTCCTAAAACGAATATTGTTAAAAATAATTTACTTAAGAACAAGAGTTATGTATATATAACCACTTGTAAGAGCTGCATTGTAGAACAAATCTACTTAAGGACATATTCAATTACAGTGTATCGCATTCGACTTAATTACATTGTACCTTATGGTGTACCATATTTATCTAATTATCACAAGTGCATTGCAAGTTTGCGCCATGGAATATGTTTTACATATATTTTATAAATCAATTTGTTCTTGTATCTCTGGCTTTGTATAATTCCGTAATATTGCAAATTAATTTAAACAAACATTTAACATAATAAATAGTAAGTGGTATCTAGCAACATTACCGCTACTAGAGTGAAACGGTTTCATGTGATAATACAAAACCATTAAGGGATTATGATTATTCGTACAATTTCCTTTTACATCAATGTATGAATTGAAAACAAGACACATACCATGTCACCCTTGTCTAGATACATAGTTAGCCCTTAGATATTCATCATGTTTGCAAGATGAAATATTACATTTAAGTAATTCTTGTTCTTCAGGATGATTTATGGTTACCCATCAAATATTTTTATGATCATCATATTACAAACCTCGTGTTAACGAAAATAAAGTACTAGACACCAGATATAGGGTCCATAAAGGTTTCAAGTCAAAGAATGGTATACACCAATAATAGAATAAGTTATGCCACTTTAATACAATTTTAAGTATTATTTTCATCCATGGTCAATAAAATATAAATATTACACCTAATACTTATACCTATGTGAAGTCTAAATAACTCTTTATCGATAATCAAAGATATGTGATAATTTGTCTATCCACGTAATAATCTCTATGCTTCAATGATATCTCACATAATAATAAAGCACGACTACAAATACTTGGAGAATAATGTCATAATGTTTAATGTGGACTCACAAATAAGTCATATTTAATGTTAAATTAAACATAGCAGCTATTCTAGGGACATTATTACTTAGGAAAAATAAATTGAATAGAGAAATGTATTAATATTACTACTAGATAATATAATACAAATACCAATTTCTTATAAAATAATTGACTTCTAGAGCTTACACCTACGCCATCTCGCAGCTACCTTTGAATTTCATATTGAGGATAAAATTGATGTGTAAAGGAAAAAAAGTTATAGAAGATATTGCACATACACATAAAAGTTTGAATTCAAACTCTTTGGTTCAACATTCATATATTGCAATACATGTTCATCACATTTTTTAAAGACTCTTTGCTTACATTCTTTGTCACATACTCGCAAATTCATGCAAAGAAGCTGGATTATCATTTATTCATAATGAAGAATGGGTGAAGGCGGTTTAATGTCTCTTAAAAGATAGGAATATTTAACTGGTTAATTCAATAACTTGCATTAGTATGCAAGCCAAAGTATTGATAATTGTTTCCACACATTTGTCTAAAAATAATTTCGATCCTAACAATTAATCATTCAATTGATTACTTTTTTGAGTAAAAATTATCTAGTTCTAAAAGGTTTCTTTGTTAGAAATAATTACATTTAAGTGCAGCGTTGAATCCATTATTTTTTTACCGGGGGACTAAAAACAGTTTCAGTATTTAAACAAAATAAGTTTTAATTATAATAAAATAATTCATAAATTATTTTATTAAAGTTAATTATAATTTAAAGATAGACTATTAATGAATGTGAAAATATACACAAATTAATTGATATTATGTACAAAACTTTAAGGGTTTCATGGGAAGCAATTGCAAAGGGGAAGAAACAAAATAAATGGTTACTGTTGTTATGCTGGGAGGAGAAGATAATTTTAATTAAGGAGAATGAACTAAAGATATTAGTGAGAAGATTCTAATGAAAATATAAAGTGATAAAACTAAACTAGTGTAATGGTATAATGTGTGGAATAAGAATACTTTAGTGTCTCTACGAGGTTAAAAAATATAATAATTGTATTATTAAAGGAGAATTTGATTTTCTTATGGGGTCTTACGTCTCTAGTGTGATTCAAGTGGATCCCCAAAATTTAATGTGGTCATTTTATTAATAAAAAAATATTTATTTCTAAAAGGGTCAAATCAGGATTGAGTCAATTACTTCTTGATTTGCTCTCAAATGCCACACCACCTAGCAATACCCTATGATAGGTGAGCTTATTATTGTGAAATTAATGTTTTGCACATATGTTTGTGGTATATGTTTTAAAAATTTTACAAAGGTATTTGAAGTTCTTCCAAGAGATCGATTGGAGCCTTTATATTCATTACCACACGCCACCTCATGTATACATCTTTATCTACCTCTGAAATTCCAATTGAGCTCAAACAAAAATGGAAAGTGATACTAAAGTTATTGAAGAAGTTGCATATCATGCATAAAACTTTTAATTTTAAGTATTTGGTCAAATTTTATTATATTTATTTTCAATGTTCATTAAATTTTGATAGGACTCTTGGCATATTGTGTTTGTCTCCTACTCACAATTCATGTTGAGAACCATAAAAATACATTGCTTAAACGAAAGGTCGATTGAAAAGGGCTTAATGTATCTTAAAAGATAATAATAATTAACTAATTTATTTTACAACATGAGATAAATGTAGAAAAAATGATTTAAAAGAGATTATAAATTTTGCGCTAAAATAACTTATTTTTAAATAACCAGTCATTTAAGTGTTCATGTTATTTAAATAAAAGCTACCTATTTATATAAGGTTAATATCTTTAAAATAATTACATATGAGCGAATATTTTTTTGATGAAAAAATTAAACTATTTTAATAGGGCCCAACCGGGTTCGAACCGGTGACCTCTTGATCTGCAGTCAAATGCTCTACCACTGAGCTATGGACCCAATGGTGTGTTTGCTTACTATTTTGAAATTGATGTCTTGAATGAATGTATGTTTACATGTTTTTCATATTTTTCATAGGTATTTTATGTTCTTCTTAGAGATTTATTGGATCTAATATATGCTTTACCATATACCACACAATGAACTAAACTTGCAGATGTTTCTGAATTTTCTAGGGAGTTTAGAACTAATGAGATAGGAGATAAATCATTTATATAATGTGCTACATATCATGCATAAAACATATATTCCTAAAACGAATATTGTTAAAAATAATTTACTTAAGAACAAGAGTTATGTATATATAACCACTTGTAAGAGCTGCATTGTAGAACAAATCTACTTAAGGACATATTCAATTACAGTGTATCGCATTCGACTTAATTACATTGTACCTTATGGTGTACCATATTTATCTAATTATCACAAGTGCATTGCAAGTTTGCGCCATGGAATATGTTTTACATATATTTTATAAATCAATTTGTTCTTGTATCTCTGGCTTTGTATAATTCCGTAATATTGCAAATTAATTTAAACAAACATTTAACATAATAAATAGTAAGTGGTATCTAGCAACATTACCGCTACTAGAGTGAAACGGTTTCATGTGATAATACAAAACCATTAAGTGATTATGATTATTCGTACAATTTCCTTTTACATCAATGTATGAATTGAAAACAAGACACATACCATGTCACCCTTGTCTAGATACATAGTTAGCCCTTAGATATTCATCATGTTTGCAAGATGAAATATTACATTTAAGTAATTCTTGTTCTTCAGGATGATTTATGGTTACCCATCAAATATTTTTATGATCATCATATTACAAACCTCGTGTTAACGAAAATAAAGTACTAGACACCAGATATAGGGTCCATAAAGGTTTCAAGTCAAAGAATGGTATACACCAATAATAGAATAAGTTATGCCACTTTAATACAATTTTAAGTATTATTTTCATCCATGGTCAATAAAATATAAATATTACACCTAATACTTATACCTATGTGAAGTCTAAATAACTCTTTATCGATAATCAAAGATATGTGATAATTTGTCTATCCACGTAATAATCTCTATGCTTCAATGATATCTCACATAATAATAAAGCACGACTACAAATACTTGGAGAATAATGTCATAATGTTTAATGTGGACTCACAAATAAGTCATATTTAATGTTAAATTAAACATAGCAGCTATTCTAGGGACATTATTACTTAGGAAAAATAAATTGAATAGAGAAATGTATTAATATTACTACTAGATAATATAATACAAATACCAATTTCTTATAAAATAATTGACTTCTAGAGCTTACACCTACGCTATCTCGCAGCTACCTTTGAATTTCATATTGAGGATAAAATTGATGTGTAAAGGAAAAAAAGTTATGGAAGATATTGCACATACACATAAAAGTTTGAATTCAAACTCTTTGGTTCAACATTCATATATTGCAATACATGTTCATCACATTTTTTAAAGACTCTTTGCTTACATTCTTTGTCACATACTTGCAAATTCATGCAAAGAACCTGAATTATCATTTATTCATAATGAAGAATGGGTGAAGGCGGTTTAATGTCTCTTAAAAGATAGGAATATTTAACTGGTTAATTCAATAACTTGCATTAGTATGCTAGCCAAAGTATTGATAATTGTTTCCACACATTTGTCTAAAAATAATTTCGATCCTAACAATTAATCATTCAATTGATTACTTTTTTGAGTAAAAATTATCTAGTTCTAAAAGGTTTCTTTGTTAGAAATAATTACATTTAAGTGCAGCGTTGAATCCATTATTTTTTTTACCGGGGGACTAAAAACAGTTTCAGTATTTAAACAAAATAAGTTTTAATTATAATAAAATAATTCATAAATTATTTTCTTAAAGTTAATTATAATTTAAAGATAGACTATTAATGAATGTGAAAATATACACAAATTAATTGATATTATGTACAAAACTTTAAGGGTTTCATGGGAAGCAATTGCAAAGGGGAAGAAACAAAATAAATGGTTACTGTTGTTATGCTGGGAGGAGAAGATAATTTTAATTAAGGAGAATGAACTAAAGATATTAGTGAGAAGATTCTAATGAAAATATAAAGTGATAAAACTAAACTAGTGTAATGGTATAATGTGTGGAATAAGAATACTTTAGTGTCTCTACGAGGTTTAAAAATATAATAATTGTATTATTAAAGGAGAATTTGATTTTCTTATGGGGTCTTACGTCTCTAGTGTGATTCAAGTGGATCCCCAAAATTTAATGTGGTCATTTTATTAATAAAAAAATATTTATTTCTAAAAGGGTCAAATCAGGATTGAGTCAATTACTTCTTGATTTGCTCTCAAATGCCACACCACCTAGCAATGGACCCTATGATAGGTGAGCTTATTATTGTGAAATTAATGTTTTGCACATATGTTTGTGGTATATGTTTTAAAAATTTTACAAAGGTATTTGAAGTTCTTCCAAGAGATCGATTGGAGCCTTTATATTCATTACCACACGCCACCTCATGTATACATCTTTATCTACCTCTGAAATTCCAATTGAGCTCAAACAAAAATGGAAAGTGATACTAAAGTTATTGAAGAAGTTGCATATCATGCATAAAACTTTTAATTTTAAGTATTTGGTCAAATTTTATTATATTTATTTTCAATGTTCATTAAATTTTGATAGGACTCTTGGCATATTGTGTTTGTCTCCTACTCACAATTCATGTTGAGAACCATAAAAATACATTGCTTTAACGAAAGGTCGATTGAAAAGGGCTTAATGTATCTTAAAAGATAATAATAATTAACTAATTTATTTTACAACATGAGATAAATGTAGAAAAAATGATTTAAAAGAGATTATAAATTTTGCGCTAAAATAACTTATTTTTAAATAACCAGTCATTTAAGTGTTCATGTTATTTAAATAAAAGCTACCTATTTATATAAGGTTAATATCTTTAAAATAATTACATATGAGCGAATATTTTTTTGATGAAAAAATTAAACTATTTTAATAGGGCCCAACCGGGTTCGAACCGGTGACCTCTTGATCTGCAGTCAAATGCTCTACCACTGAGCTATGGACCCAATGGTGTGTTTGCTTACTATTTTGAAATTGATGTCTTGAATGAATGTATGTTTACATGTTTTTCATATTTTTCATAGGTATTTTATGTTCTTCTTAGAGATTTATTGGATCTAATATATGCTTTACCATATACCACACAATGAACTAAACTTGCAGATGTTTCTGAATTTTCTAGGGAGTTTAGAACTAATGAGATAGGAGATAAATCATTTATATAATGTGCTACATATCATGCATAAAACATATATTCCTAAAACGAATATTGTTAAAAATAATTTACTTAAGAACAAGAGTTATGTATATATAACCACTTGTAAGAGCTGCATTGTAGAACAAATCTACTTAAGGACATATTCAATTACAGTGTATCGCATTCGACTTAATTACATTGTACCTTATGGTGTACCATATTTATCTAATTATCACAAGTGCATTGCAAGTTTGCGCCATGGAATATGTTTTACATATATTTTATAAATCAATTTGTTCTTGTATCTCTGGCTTTGTATAATTCCGTAATATTGCAAATTAATTTAAACAAACATTTAACATAATAAATAGTAAGTGGTATCTAGCAACATTACCGCTACTAGAGTGAAACGGTTTCATGTGATAATACAAAACCATTAAGTGATTATGATTATTCGTACAATTTCCTTTTACATCAATGTATGAATTGAAAACAAGACACATACCATGTCACCCTTGTCTAGATACATAGTTAGCCCTTAGATATTCATCATGTTTGCAAGATGAAATATTACATTTAAGTAATTCTTGTTCTTCAGGATGATTTATGGTTACCCATCAAATATTTTTATGATCATCATATTACAAACCTCGTGTTAACGAAAATAAAGTACTAGACACCAGATATAGGGTCCATAAAGGTTTCAAGTCAAAGAATGGTATACACCAATAATAGAATAAGTTATGCCACTTTAATACAATTTTAAGTATTATTTTCATCCATGGTCAATAAAATATAAATATTACACCTAATACTTATACCTATGTGAAGTCTAAATAACTCTTTATCGATAATCAAAGATATGTGATAATTTGTCTATCCACGTAATAATCTCTATGCTTCAATGATATCTCACATAATAATAAAGCACGACTACAAATACTTGGAGAATAATGTCATAATGTTTAATGTGGACTCACAAATAAGTCATATTTAATGTTAAATTAAACATAGCAGCTATTCTAGGGACATTATTACTTAGGAAAAATAAATTGAATAGAGAAATGTATTAATATTACTACTAGATAATATAATACAAATACCAATTTCTTATAAAATAATTGACTTCTAGAGCTTACACCTACGCTATCTCGCAGCTACCTTTGAATTTCATATTGAGGATAAAATTGATGTGTAAAGGAAAAAAAGTTATGGAAGATATTGCACATACACATAAAAGTTTGAATTCAAACTCTTTGGTTCAACATTCATATATTGCAATACATGTTCATCACATTTTTTAAAGACTCTTTGCTTACATTCTTTGTCACATACTCGCAAATTCATGCAAAGAAGCTGGATTATCATTTATTCATAATGAAGAATGGGTGAAGGCGGTTTAATGTCTCTTAAAAGATAGGAATATTTAACTGGTTAATTCAATAACTTGCATTAGTATGCAAGCCAAAGTATTGATAATTGTTTCCACACATTTGTCTAAAAATAATTTCGATCCTAACAATTAATCATTCAATTGATTACTTTTTTGAGTAAAAATTATCTAGTTCTAAAAGGTTTCTTTGTTAGAAATAATTACATCTAAGTGCAGCGTTGAATCCATTATTTTTTTACCGGGGGACTAAAAACAGTTTCAGTATTTAAACAAAATAAGTTTTAATTATAATAAAATAATTCATAAATTATTTTATTAAAGTTAATTATAATTTAAAGATAGACTATTAATGAATGTGAAAATATACACAAATTAATTGATATTATGTACAAAACTTTAAGGGTTTCATGGGAAGCAATTGCAAAGGGGAAGAAACAAAATAAATGGTTACTGTTGTTATGCTGGGAGGAGAAGATAATTTTAATTAAGGAGAATGAACTAAAGATATTAGTGAGAAGATTCTAATGAAAATATAAAGTGATAAAACTAAACTAGTGTAATGGTATAATGTGTGGAATAAGAATACTTTAGTGTCTCTACGAGGTTAAAAAATATAATAATTGTATTATTAAAGGAGAATTTGATTTTCTTATGGGGTCTTACGTCTCTAGTGTGATTCAAGTGGATCCCCAAAATTTAATGTGGTCATTTTATTAATAAAAAAATATTTATTTCTAAAAGGGTCAAATCAGGATTGAGTCAATTACTTCTTGATTTGCTCTCAAATGCCACACCACCTAGCAATGGACCCTATGATAGGTGAGCTTATTATTGTGAAATTAATGTTTTGCACATATGTTTGTGGTATATGTTTTAAAAATTTTACAAAGGTATTTGAAGTTCTTCCAAGAGATCGATTGGAGCCTTTATATTCATTACCACACGCCACCTCATGTATACATCTTTATCTACCTCTGAAATTCCAATTGAGCTCAAACAAAAATGGAAAGTGATACTAAAGTTATTGAAGAAGTTGCATATCATGCATAAAACTTTTAATTTTAAGTATTTGGTCAAATTTTATTATATTTATTTTCAATGTTCATTAAATTTTGATAGGACTCTTGGCATATTGTGTTTGTCTCCTACTCACAATTCATGTTGAGAACCATAAAAATACATTGCTTAAACGAAAGGTCGATTGAAAAGGGCTTAATGTATCTTAAAAGATAATAATAATTAACTAATTTATTTTACAACATGAGATAAATGTAGAAAAAATGATTTAAAAGAGATTATAAATTTTGCGCTAAAATAACTTATTTTTAAATAACCAGTCATTTAAGTGTTCATGTTATTTAAATAAAAGCTACCTATTTATATAAGGTTAATATCTTTAAAATAATTACATATGAGTGAATATTTTTTTGATGAAAAAATTAAACTATTTTAATAGGGCCCAACCGGGTTTGAACCGGTGACCTCTTGATCTGCAGTCAAATGCTCTACCACGGAGCTATGGACCCAATGGTGTGTTTGCTTACTATTTTGAAATTGATGTCTTGAATGAATGTATGTTTACATGTTTTCCATATTTTTCATAGGTATTTTATGTTCTTCTTAGAGATTTATTGGATATAATATATGCTTTACCATATACCACACAATGAACTAAACTTGCCGATGTTTCTGAATTTTCTAGGGAGTTTAGAACTAATGAGATAGGAATTAAATCATTTATATAATGTGCTACATATCATGCATAAAACATATATTCCTAAAATGAATATTGTTAAAAATAATTTACTTAAGAACAAGAGTTATGTATATATAACCACTTGTAAGAGCTGCATTATAGAACAAATCTACTTAAGGACATCGTAACACCCATATATAAAATCCATACATCAAAGCATAAATTATATATATGAATCCAAGTATTTGGTATTGAAATACAATAAGTTCCTAGATAACACATTATACACATAAATGCCTCTAATACAAAACACCTAAGTCTAAGGTATTACATATACAAGATGTTCCAAAACGATAAAATCTAAGAACTAGATCATCATAATGATCTCAAAATAACAACATAGCGGAAGCTAGCCATCAACATGCAAGGAAAGATCAAACGATCTTGTCCTTACCCTTCTCTGTACCTGAAGCACCTGAAATATCAACAACGTGGGGTGAGATACATCAAATCTCAGTGGGTTCCTATCTTATAGATTCTCTCGGATTAAAGGGGTTCTAATAATCCTAACTCAAGTCCGGGGAAAAAAAGGGAAAGGACTATTGAGTTCACATTACAATCCTCACACTATATGGAAACATGCCATGAGTTTATCAACTCAAAGTATCACTAATCGATAACCATACCAAGGTATCTCCTGTTCCCGCCCGCTTCTACGTCTAGAAGGCGATCCGAGTCATAGATCCCTGTAACCTACTTGACATACAAATGGATTCGGGTTCTACGGGCCTTATACCGTTATGAACCGTCACTTCTCACGGGCCTTATACCATCACAAGCCTACGCTCCATGGGCGCCATTCGTACAGTACGGGGAATCAAACCTGTCAAGTAGTTGTGCATTTGTTTCAGAGGAGCTCGAGACCCTTGAAACGCACTCACAATATAACCGGTTACGATTACGCGATCAAAACAATAACACGATTGTATTCGACAATCACAAGGCTATAATGCGTCCCGGCCTCACATGCCGGTTCAAACCCACAAGGTTAACCACATGTTCCATACTAGTGTTTCCAACTTCTAAATTCTCCTATAGTTCATAAGGGGTTTTCCTCACTCTTCCTACGTCTTTTTCCATATTAACATGCGTTTTCAATTACAACCATGCTAAACAATAATAGGACAGGCCAAATACATCATGGTATAATAATAGAATAGTTTAACACAATTTAAAACACAATTTTCATCATTTCGAACTTTCCCGATTATTTAATCGGTCGGTAAAATCAACATGTTTTTCTTCCATTACGTAGAATATTTCATCGGCTTTACATCGATATAAAGAACAATCGAAACCGATAAACGAAACTAAAGTTATGAATTTTTCCGTCAAAAGTAAAATTTTTCAACTCCCAGGTCGCGCTCAGCGCGCCCTGGTCCGCGCTCAGCGTGCCCTGGTCCGCGCTCAGCGCGCAACTCCCTGCCACGAGAGGTTCCAAGTATTAAACACCGCGCTCAGCGAGCACCTGCGCGCTCAGCGAGCACCTGCGCGCTCAGCGCGCTCTGCGAAACTCAGAAAAATTCCCTGCGATAACAGAACTTCCTCCACCCTCCAACTCCACTTTGGGGCACATTTAAAAGTCAACAGAGGTTTCAACATCGCATTATAACAAGCTTTGATTTCCACTATCATCAAAACATCTTATTTCATAAAACCCAATTATTCTAAAACCCTAACATTTCAAAATCATCAAACATTATATAGAACATGAAAATAATCATCCCCACATGATTCTATGAACATACCCAACATTCATTTCAATTTCTAACCGATTCTATCCGTTAAAACATCGATTTCCACGATTTCGACCTAAAACTCATAACACTAAAACCCAAAGAAAATGGTTTCTAGCTAAACCCACCTCTAGTAAGATGAAGATGAAGATGATGGTGAAACTCAAGAAGTTTGATGAAGCTTGGATGAAGATTGGTGATGATCTTGAAGCTTCTTCTTCCAAAAACCTTGTTTTTCTCTTCTTCTTCTTTCTTCTTTCTCTCTCTTTCTTACTATCTTTTTCTTCTTTAATCCAAATGAGAGAAAAATACATATATAGTAAGCATTATTTAAAAACAATACTACTAAATGTCCAAAAATGTCTCTAGAGTCCAATTAAATAAAATGTCTCCGAAACAAATAATATTAATTGGATTAGTTCTAAGTACCGAAATTACTCAAATTATTTATTCAAATAATTTCTCAGAGCAACCGGACTCAGTTGATCACAATGTAATATTATTCGGTGAAATAAAAATACAGGGTATTACAGACATATTCAATTACAGTGTATCGCATTCGACTTAATTACATTGTACCTTATGGTGTACCATAGTTATCTAATTATCACAAGTGCATTGCAAGTTTGCGCCACGGAATATGTTTTACATATATTTTATAAATCAATTTGTTCTTGTATCTTTGGCTTTGTATAATCCCGTAATATTGCAAATTAATTTAAACAAACATTTAACATAATAAATAGTAAGTGGTATCTAGCAACATTACCGCTACTAGAGTGAAACGGTTTCATGTGATAATACAAAACCATTAAGTGATTACGATTATTCGTACAATTTCCTTTTACATCAAGGTATGAATTGAAAACAAGACACATACCATGTCACCCTTGTCTAGATACATAGTTAGCCCTTAGATATTCATCATGTTTGCAAGATGAAATATTACATTTAAGTAATTCTTGTTCTTCAGGATGATTTATGGTTATCCATCAAATATTTTTATGATCATCATATTACAAACCTCGTGTTAACGAAAATAAAGTACTAGACACCAGATATAGGGTCCATAAAGGTTTCAAGTCAAAGAATGGTATACACCACTAATAGAATAAGTTATGCCACTTTAATACAATTTTAAGTAATATTTTCATTCATGGTCAATAAAATATAAATATTACACCTAATACTTATACCTATGTGAAGTCTAAATAACTCTTTATCATTAATCAAAGATATGTGATAATTTGTCTATCCACGTAATAATCTCTATGCTTCAATGATATCTCACATAATAATAAAGCACGACTACAAATACTTGGAGAATAATGTCATAATGTTTAATGTGGACTCACAAATAAGACATATTTAATGTTAAATTAAACATAGCAACTATTCTAGGGACATTATTACTTAGGAAAAACAAATTGAATAGACAAATGTATTAATATTACTACTAGATAATATAATACAAATACCAATTTCTTATAAAATAATTGACCTCTAGAGCTTACACCTACGCTATCTCGCAGCTACCTTTGAATTTCATATTGAGGATAAAATTGATGTGTAAAGGAAAAAAAGTTATGGAAGATATTGCACATACACATAAAAGTTTGAATTCAAACTCTTTGGTTCAACATTCATATATTGCAATACATGTTCATCACATTTTTTAAAGACTCTTTGCTTACATTCTTTGTCACATACTCGCAAATTCATGCAAAGAAGCTGAATTATCATTTATTCATAATGAAGAATGGGTGAAGGCGGTTTAATGTCTCTTAAAAGATAGGAATATTTAACTGGTTAATTCAATAACTTGCATTAGTATGCAAGCCAAAGTATTGATAATTGTTTCCACACATTTGTCTAAAAATAATTTCGATCCTAACAATTAATCATTCAATTGATTACTTTTTTGAGTAAAAATTATCTAGTTCTAAAAGGTTTCTTTGATAGAAATAATTACATTTAAGTGTAGCGTTGAATCCATTATTTTTTTTACCGGGGGCTAAAAACAGTTTCAGTATTTAAACAAAATAAGTTTTAATTATAAAAAAATAATTCATAAATTATTTTATTAAAGTTAATTATAATTTAAAGATAGACTACTAATGAATGTGAAAATATACACAAATTAATTGATATTATGTACAAAACTTTAAGGGTTTCATGGGAAGCAATTGCAAAGGGGAAGAAACAAAATAAATGGCTACTGTTGTTATGCTGGGAGGAGAAGATAATTTTAATTAAGGAGAATGAACTAAAGATATTAGTGAGAAAATTCTAATGAAAATATAAAGTGATAAAACTAAACTAGTGTAATGGTATAATGTATGGAATAAGAATACTTTAGTGTCTCCACGAGGTTAAAAAATATAATAATAGTATTATCAAAGGAGAATTTGATTTTCTTACGGGGTCTTACGTCTCTAGTGTGATTCAAGTGGATCCCCAAAATTTAATGTGGTCATTTTATTAATAAAAAAATATTTATTTCTAAAAGGGTCAAATCAGGATTGAGTCAATTACTTCTTGATTTGCTCTCAAATGCCACACCACCTAGCAATGGACCCTATGATAGGTGAGCTTATTATTGTGAAATTAATGTTTTCCACATATGTTTGTGGTATATGTTTTACAAATTTTAAAAAGGTATTTGAAGTTCTTCCAAGAGATCGATTGGAGCCTTTATATTCATTACCACACGCCACCTCATGTATACATCTTTATCTACCTCTGAAATTCCAATTGAGCTAAAACAAAAATGGAAAGTGATACTAAAGTTATTGAAGAAGTTGCATATCATGCATAAAACTTTTAATTTTAAGTATTTGGTCAAATTTTATTATATTTATTTTTAATGTTCATTAAATTTTGATAGGACTCTTGGCATATTGTGTTTGTCTCCTACTCACAATTCATGTTGAGATTTGAGAACTATAAAAATATATTGCTTAAACGGAAGGTTGATTGAAAAGGGCTTAATGTATCTTAAAAGATAATAATAATTAACTAATTTGTTTTACAACATGAGATAAATGTAGAAAAAATGATTTAAAAGAGATTATCAATTTTGCGCTAAAATAACTTATTTTTAAATAACCAGTCATTTAAGTGTTCATGTTATTTATATAAAAGCTACCTATTTATATAATGTAACACCCACATATATAATACATGCATCAAATCATATATTATACATGATAAGTACGTTTGGTACTGAAATATACAATAAGTTCCTAATTAACACATTATACACATAAATGCCTCTAAAACAAAACACTAAAAGACTAAGGCATTACATATACAAGATGTTCCAAAAGACAAAACACTAAGAACTAGATCACTAAGGATCTCAAAACTCCACAACGGAAGCAAAGCCATCAGATAAGTAAGGATAATCACACGGCTTTATCCTTACCCTTCGCCGAACCTGCAGAACCTGTGATGTAAACAACAACAGTGGGGTGAGATACATCAAATCTCAGTGAGTTCGCTATCTTAAAGTCCTCTCGGATTTACAAGGTTCTAAAAATAACCCTAACTCATGTCCAAGGGGAAAGGGGAAAGACCATGAGTACACACACACAAGTAATCATCACGGTGAGCCTGCAACTCACAAGGATTCACAAAGTACCGAAGTACCTCTTGAGCCTGTAAACTCAAGGATTCACAAAGTACCGAAGTACCTCTTGAGCCTGTAAACCCAAGGATTCACAATCAATAACCAATACCATGGTATCCCCTATTCCCGTCCGCTTCTACGTCTAGAAGACGACCCGAGTCATGGATCCTTGTAGCTACTTGGCATACGAATTGGATTCGGGATCACCGGTCCGTACACCGTGATCCGTCACTTCTCACGGCCCGTACACCGTCACAAGTCTCTTTACCCGTAGGCTCCAATCGTAATTAACACGGGACTCAAACCTGCCAAGTAGTTGTGCATAACGTTTCAGAGGAGGTGCTCGAGTCTCATGAAACTACACCGCAAGAAACAGTGGTTATGATTGAAATGCACACGCCTCGGCCTTTCATGCACGAGCGTTGCCACATATTTAAATTCACACATCCGACACAGTTATGGTAATACTCCTCGCCTTTTTCTATTCTTTTCCATATTAACATGCATATTCAATCACAATCATTCTAAACAATAATAGGATAGGCAACCACATCATGTTATAATAATAGAATAGTTTAACACAATTTAAAACACAATTTTCATCATTTTGAACTTTCCCGATTATTTAATCGGTCAGTAAAATCCACATATTTTACTCCCATTGCGTAGAATATTTCCTCGGCTTTACATCGATATAAAGAACAATCAAAACCGATAAGCGAAACCAAAGTTATGAATTTTTCCGTCAAAAGTATAATTTTTCAACTCCCAGGTCGTGCTCAGCGCGCCCTGGTCCGCGCTCAGCGCGCAACTCCCTGCCACGAGAGGTTCCAAGAATTAAACACCATGCTCAGCGGGCACATGCGCGCTCAGCGCGCTCTGCGAAACTCAGAAAAATACCTGCTATAACAGTTCAAAACCAGCCCCTCTACACCATCAATACCAATTCCAACAACCGATTAGAGGCATATTCTACATGTTTCTAACATAGTTCCATCATCAAACTTCACAACCAAGTTTTGAACAAAATCACAAATTCTACATAAACCTAGAATTTCTCATCAAACCAAAATCAACCAAAACATCAAAACAATATCAAAAACATGTTTCTATGATCATACCCATCATTCATTTCAATTTCTAACCGATTATATCCGTTAAAACATCGATTTCTACGATTTCGACCTAAAACTCACAATACCCAAAACACAAAGAAACATGGTTTCTAGCTAAACCCACCTCTAGAGATGATCAAGATGATGAAATTCAAGAAGTTTGGTGAAGCTTGGATGAAGATTGGTGATGATCTTGATGATTCTCTTCCAAAACCTTGTTTTCCTCTTCTTTCTCCTTCTTCCTCTTTTCTCTCCTCTTTCTCTCTTTTTCTTTCTATCTTTTTCTTTTTATCCAAATGAGAGAAAAAATATATATATAGTAAGTATTATTAAAACAATACTACTAATTGTCCAAAAAAAAAATGTCTCTAGAGTCCAATTAAATAAAATGTCTCCGAACAAATAATATTAATTGGATTAATTCTAAGTACCGAAGTTACTCTAATTATTTTATCAAATAATTTCTCAGAGCAACCGGACTCAGTTGATCACAATAATATTCACCAGAGCGTTTATAAATTTACGGGGTATTACATATAAGGTTAATATCTTTAAAATAATTACATTTGAGTGAATATTTTTTTGATGAAAAAATTAAACTATTTTAATAGGGCCCAACCGGGTTCGAACCGATGACCTCTTGATCTGCAGTCAAATGCTCTACCACTGAGCTAAGGACCCAATGGTGTGTTTGCTTACTATTTTGAAATTGATGTCTTGCATAAATGTATGTTTACATGTTTTCCATATTTTTCATAGGTATTTTATGTTCTTCTTAGAGATTTATTGGATCTAATATATGCTTTACCATATACCACACAATGAACTAAACTTGCAGATATTTCTGAATTTTCTAGGGAGTTTAGAACTAATGAGATAGGAGATAAATCATTTATATAATGTGCTATAAATCATGCATAAAACATATATTCCTAAAACGAATATTGTTAAAAATAATTTACTTAAGAACAAGAGTTATGTATATATAACCACTTGTAAGAGCTGCATTGTAGAACAAATCTACTTAAGGACATATTCAATTATAGTGTATCGCATTCGACTTAATTACATTGTACCTTATGGTGTGTAATACCCCGTAAATTTATTTTACTCTGGATAATATTAGTTGTGATCAACTGAGTCCCAGTGTACTCTGAGAAATTATTTGCCGAGATAATTAGAGTAACTTTTGAACTTAGAGTAAATCCAATTAATAATAGCTGACTCTGAGATATTTGAGTATTTGGACTTAAGAGACTTGTTGGACATTTAGTAGTATTATTTATTAATGATAGTTACTATATGTTTTCTTTTCCTCCCATTTTCCAAATAAAAGAAAAAGATAGTAAGAGAAGTAAGAAAAAAGGAAAGAAAGAAGAAAGAAAGAAAAGGAAGGAGAGAAAAGTGGAGAAGAGGAAAAAGAGAAGAAATTCAAGATTTCAAGAGCAAATCATCAGCAATCCTTCATCAAATCATCTCATCTCCTTCATCTTCAACTTCTAATCCAGGTGGGTTCTAGATAGATTCTTTAGTGTAGAATTTCTTGAGTTCTTAGAATTAGGTTGGATTTTGGGAGGAAATGAACAATTTTGAAAATTGATGAAATTTAACGGTTAAAAATCGGTATAATCGATGTTGAATGATCATATTATGCATGTGAATATTTATGATGCTTGTTGGTGCTGTTTAGGGAGGATTTGGATTGAAAGAGATGAATTTTTCCCCTTCGGAACAAGAGAAAACGCAGCTGAGCATGGCTGTTCTGGTGCAAGGCGTCGGGCGGTGCTCAGAGCGCCGGGCGGTTCGAGGAAGCGCCCCTGCTTCGCCGGGCGATGCTCGGGAGGTGTAGCATTGTAACGCTCCTGTAACTTTCAAAGTTTTGTAAAAATTGTTACGCCCCTGCTTCGCCGGGCGAAGCAAGAGGCGAAAGGGAAAGCGCCGGGCAAAATTTAAAAGCGCCGGGCACTCCTGGGACTTTTTCAAATGTTCCCTCTTCTTTTAAAATTCATAACTTTTGACCCGTTTATCCGATTTGAATGTTCTTGATATCAATAGAAAGCTGTGGAAATAACCTTTACGATAACGGTATAAGATGTCGGTTTTACCGACCGATTAAATAATCGAGAAAGTTCCAAAAGAGATATAATTATGTTTTAATTGTTATACATTATTCTATTATGCTATTATGACATGTCTTGCCTATCCTATTGATTGTGTAACATGATTATAAGTGAATATGCATGTTAAAGTACGAAATAGGTAGAGTGAGGATTATTACCGTAAATAACGTAGGAAAGTGTGGAATGACATAGAATGAATAAACACTAGTATGGAACATGTGTGTTAACCTTGGTGGTTGTGATAAGGCGTTATGGCCTTGTGATTGTCAAATACGATCACATTGTGTATGAGGTCACGTCATCGTAAACGGTTATCTTGTGAGTGCATTTAATGGGTCTCAAGCTCCTCTGAAACATGTGCACGACTACTTGGAAGGTTTGATTCCCGCGTGCAGTACGAATGGCGCTCTGGGAGCGTATGCTTGTGACGGTTTATGGCCCGTGTGAAGCGACGGTTCATAACGGTTTATGTCCCGTAGAACCCGAATCCATTCGTATGTCAAGTAGGTTACCGGGATCCATGACTCGGGTCGACTTTTAGACGTAGAAGCGGACGGGAACAGGGGATGCCTTGGTGTGGTTACCGATTAGTGATATTGTGAGTTGATGAACTCACGACATGTTTCCATATAGTGTGTGTGTACTCAAAGTCGTTTCCCTTCCCTTTTGATTTGAGTTAGGCTTGTTAGAACCTTGTAAAGCCGAGAGGACTATAAGATAGCGAACTCACTGAGATTTGATGTATCTCACCCCACTGTTGTTGTTTACATCACAGGTACTGCAGGTTCGGCGAAGGGTAAGGACAAAGTAGTTTGAATTTTCCTTACGGATCGTAGCTTTTGAGATGGCATGGCTTCCGCTATGGCGTTTTATTTTGAGATCATTGTAGTGATCTAGTTCTTAGTGCGTTTTTGGGACATCTTGTATATGTTATGCCGTAGGCTTTAGAACTTTGTATTTAGGGCATTAATGTATATAATGTGTTAACTAGGAACTTATGGTATTTCAGTACCAAATACTTGGATTCATGTATAATATATATGCTTTGAGGTATGTTGTTATATATGGGTGTTACAGTTGGTATCAGAGCAGGTCGTATCCTTGACCTAGCCATGAAATAGTATGAGTATTTTCTTTCCGTTTCATATGTGTTGTGTTTCCATTGGTCTTGCGTGTTATATTTATGGTATTGAGCCTGATCAACTTAATCCTATCTGTATGACATTCAGGAACATGGCCGACAGACGCAGAAACAACCGAGGTAGACCGAGAACTGCTCCAGCCGGGATAAATCCGCCAGGGGACGAAGGAAATGCCTCTTTGTATCAATTCATTCAGCAGATGCAGCAGCAACAAAATCAGTTTATGCTGCAAATGGTACAGCAAATGGCTGGTGGCGTGCATCCTCCAGTGGTTGTTCCCGAGGCTGCAGGGGGAACCTTGAGGGATTTCATTCGTATGAATCCTCCAGAGTTTCATGGAGGATTAGATCCGGTAAAGGCGCATGAATGGATATCCGGTATGGAGAGGATTTTCTTAGTAGTTCAGTGTAGTGAGGAAAACAAGGTGGTCTTTGCTTCTCACTTGTTAAAGGGTTTTGCCATGAGGTGGTGGGAGAGCGCTTCAGCATTAATGACAATTCAAGAGGTACAGAAGGTATGGGAGCAGTTTAAGATAACTTTTATGGAGAAATACTTTCCAAGTTCCTTAAGGTCTCAGAAGGAATTTGAGTTTCAACAGTTGAGACAAGGTAACTTGACCGTGGCTTCCTATGCAGAAAAGTTTGAGGTTATGGCTGCTTATTCTAGGAAAGCTAAGGGTGATAACTCTTTGATTGCTGGTACGTGTTTTGTGAATGGAAATCCTTGCTTTGTTTTATTTGATTGTGGAGCTACACACTCTTTTGTATCGATGCAATGTGTAAAGCAGCTTGGGTTGCAAGCGGTTCTGTTGTCTCCACCCATGGTGGTTACTACTGCCATGGATGAGATGGTTGAAACACCTTTAATGTGTGAAAATTGTGTTTTATCTGTGGATGGAAGAGTTTTCCAGATTGATTTGATTTGTTTACCGCTTAAGAAAGTCGATGTTGTTCTGGGAATGGATTGGCTTTCAGCTAATTCGGTATTTATCGGGTGTGAAGAGAAGCTAATCATCATCCCATCTACCGAGGCCACTCCGAAGGATGTGTTAACTACTATTTTGGAAGGTACAGTTGGAATGATTAATTTCTTCTTTAAGGAGGAAAAATCCGTTCTTTAGATTCTTACTAAGGAGGAGGGTAGTAGCCGTCAAGTTTTGAATATTCCGGTAGTTTGTGATTTTCCTGAAGTTTTTCCCGAGGATATCACTTCTCTCCCACCGGAGCGGGAAGTGGAATTCTCTATTGACCTAATACCAGGAACGACTCCAATATCCGTTTCTCTGTATCGGATGGAACCACTTGAATTGAGACAATTAAAGGATCAATTGGAAGAGTTGTTGGCTAAGCATTTTGTTCTACATAGTGTTTTGCCCTGGGGAGCTCCAGTGTTGTTGGTAAAGAAAAAGGATGGTGGAATGCGGTTGTGTATTGATTACCGCCAGTTGAATAAGGTCACCATCAAGAATAAATACCCATTACCAAGGATAGACGATCTGTTAGATCAATTGAAAGGAGCCTGAGTGTTCTCGAAGATTGATTTACGGTCGGGTTATCATCAGATTCGAGTGAAGAGTTCGGATGTACCAAAGACTGCGTTTAGAACCCGTTATGGGCATTATGAGTTTTTGGTGATGCCTTTCGGTGTGACGAATGCTCCGCCAGTCTTCATGGATTATATGAATCGGATATTTCAACCTTACTTGGACCAATTTGTGGTGATTTTCATTGATGATATTCTTATCTATTCTCGTGATCCTCAAGAGCACAGAGAACACTTAAGAATCATTTTATCCATCTTACAGGAAAGACAACTTTTTGCCAAGCTAAGTAAGTGTGAATTTTGGATGTCGGAGGTGAATTTTCTTGGTCACGTCATATCTCAGGGAGGAGTAGCGGTTGATCCATCAAAAGTTAAAGCCGTGATTAATTGGGAGAGACCGAAAAATGTGTCTGAAGTTAGAAGCTTCTTGGGACTAGCAGGTTATTATAGAAGGTTTATTAAGGGCTTTTCCGAACTAGCTTTGCCGATGACGAGACTTACTCGGAAGGATTGTTCTTATGAATGGGATTCGGCTTGTGAGCAAAGTTTTATGAATTTGAAGGAAAGATTGACGACCGCTCCTGTTTTGATTATTCCTGATCCTAGCAAGTCGTATGAGGTATATTGTGATGCATCGAAAATGGGATTAGGCGGTGTGTTAATGCAAGATGGACATGTGGTGGCTTATCCTTCTCGACAGTTGAAAGTCCATGAAGAGAATTATCCCACACATGATTTAGAATTGGCGGTAGTTGTATTTACTTTGAAGGT
Source organism: Lathyrus tuberosus (assembly GCA_022829125.1). Lineage (NCBI taxonomy): Eukaryota > Viridiplantae > Streptophyta > Magnoliopsida > Fabales > Fabaceae > Lathyrus > Lathyrus tuberosus. The sequence continues at coordinate 7,772,288 of JALAZF010000159.1, forward strand.
GTGGCGTCACTATCTGTACGGTGTACGTTTTGAAATGTTTAGCGACCACAAGAGCTTAAAGTACCTCTTTGATCAGAAAGAGTTGAACATGCATCAAAGGAGGTGGATGGAATATTTGAAAGATTATGATTTGGAGTTGAAATACCATCCGGGTAAAGCGAATAAAGTGGCGGATGCATTAAGCAGGAAGGTGTTGCATAATGCCGAGTTGATGATGCTCGAGTATACTTTATTGGAAAAATTTCGAAATCTAAACCTTCAGTTTGTTTGGACCCCTAATGGTGTGATTATGGGGAACTTGAATATCAATTCTATTCTAAGGGAAGAAATCCAACAAGAGCAAGGGTTAGACGAGAAGTTACAAGAAGTGTTATTGCAACCGGGTTTTATGCGAGCTACCGACGGAATTATTTTGTTTAACCAAAGGGTTTGTGTTCCGGATAACACGGAGTTAAAAAGGAGGATTTTGGAAGAAGCGCATAAGGGTGCTTTTACTATACATCCGGGATCTTCGAAGATGTATCAAGATTTAAAGAGGGACTATTGGTGGTCCGGGATGAAAAGAGATATTGCAGTGTATGTGTCGGAATGTAAGGTGTGCCAACAAGTGAAGATCGAGCACCAAAGACCGGGTGGGTTGTTGCAACCTTTAGAAATTCTGGTATGGAAATGGAATAGTATCTCGATGGACTTCGCTGTTGGGCTACCCCGTACTCAGGGTGGTTATGATTCGATTTGGGTAATTGTGGATTGGTTAACGAAATCCGCACATTTCTTAGCTGTGAAGACTACCTACAAGGCGAGTCATCTCGCAAGGTTGTTCATTTCGGAGATAGTGAGATTTCATGGTATTCCCACTAGTATCGTTTCGGATAGAGATCCAAAGTTTACTTCGAGATTTTGGAGAGCTTTTCAACAAGCCATGGGAACGAAGTTGTGTTTGAGTACGTCGAATCATCCGCAAACGGATGGCCAGACGGAACGAACAATACAAACAATGGAAGACATGTTGAGAGCTTGTGTACTTGAAAGTGGAGGATATTGGATAGAACTTTTACCGTTGATTGAATTCTCATATAATAACAGTTATCATGCAAGTATTGGCATGGCGCCTTACGAGGCATTGTATGGAAGGAAGTGTAGGACACCGTTGTGTTGGGCAGAAGTTGGTGAAGATAGGATGTTGGGACCCGAGATTATTCACGAAACTACGGAGAAGATTAGGATGATCCGTGAAAAAGTTAAGCAAGCACAGGATCGTCAGAAGAGTTATGCGGATAACCGTAGAGTTATGCGGATAACCGTAGAAGACCTTTAGAATTTGAAGAAGGTGATCATGTATTTTTGAAGGTTACTCCGAGATTGCGATTGAAAGGACCATTTAAATCGCGAAAGTTAAGTCCGAGATACGTGGGACCGTATCAGATTTTGGAAAGAATTAGTGAAGTAGCTTACAGATTAGCCTTACCGCCTTCTCTGTCAGAGATGCACGACGTTTTTCATGTGTCTCAGCTTCAAAAATTTGTCCCAGATCCTCTTCAGCCAATTTTACCCGATACAGTTGAGATAGAAGCAGATTTGACGTTCGAGCCTCAACCAAGTCGTATCACAGGAAGAGAAACTAAAGTGTTAAGGAACAAAGAGATTTCTTTTGTTAAGGTCCAGTGGGATGAGACGCATCCGGGTGATGCAACATGGGAATTGGAATCGGAGATGTGAGAAGTTTATCCTCATCTTTTCAGGTAATTGTTTTAAAATCGTGGGCGAATTTCTATTTAAGGGGGGAGGATGTAATACCCCGTAAATTTATTTTACTCTTGATAATATTAGTTGTGATCAACTGAGTCCCAGTGTACTCTGAGAAATTATCTGCCGAGATAATTAGAGTAACTGTTGAACTTAGAGTAAATCCAATTAATAATATCTGACTCTGAGATATTTGAGTATTTGGATTTAAGAGACTTGTTGGACATTTAGTAGTATTATTTATTAATGATAGTTACTATATGTTTTCTTTTCCTCCCATTTTCCAAATAAAAGAAAAAGATAGTAAGAGAAGTAAGAAAAAAGGAAAGAAAGAAGAAAGAAAGAAAAGGAAGGAGAGAAAAGTGGAGAAGAGGAAAAAGAGAAGAAATTCAAGATTTCAAGAGCAAATCATCAGCAATCCTTCATCAAATCATCTCATCTCCTTCAACTTCAACTTCTAATCCAGGTGGGTTCTAGATAGATTCTTTAGAGTAGAATTTCTTGAGTTCTTAGAATTAGGTTGGATTTTGGGAGGAAATGAACAATTTTGAAAATCGATGAAATTTAACGGTTAAAAATCGGTATAATTGATGTTGGTGCTGTTTGGGGAGGATTTGGATTGAAAGAGATGAATTTTTCCCCTTTGGAACAAGAGAAAACGCAGCTGAGCATGGCTGTTCTGGTGCAAAGCACCGAGCGGTGCTTAGAGCGCCGGGCGGTTCTAGGCAAGCAGCCCTGCTTTGCCGGGCGATGCTCGGGAGGCGCAGCATTGTAACGCTCCTGTAACTTTCAAAGTTTTGTAAAAATTGTTACGCCCCTGCTTCGTCGGGCGAAGCAAGAGGCGAAAGGGAAAGCACCGGGCAAAATTTAAAAGCGTCGGGCATTCCTGGGACTTTTTCAAATGTTCCCTCTTCTTTTAAAATTCATAACTTTTGACTCGTTTATCCGATTTGAATGTTCTTCATATCAATAGAAAGCTGTGGAAATAACCTTTACGATAACGGTATAAGATGTCGGTTTTACCGATCGATTAAATAATCGAGAAAGTTCCAAAAGAGATATAATTATGTTTTAATTGTTATACATTATTCTATTATGCTATTATGTCATGTCTTGCCTATCCTATTGATTGTGTAACATGATCATAAGTGAATATGCATGTTAAAGTACGAAATAGGTAGAGTGAGGATTATTACCGTAAATAACGTAGGAAAGTGTGGAAAGACATAGAATGAATAAACACTAGTATAGAACATGTGTGTTAACCTTGGTGGTTGTGATAAGGCGTTATAGCCTTGTGATTGTCGAATACGATCACATTGTGTATGAGGTCACGTAATCGTAAACGGTTATCTTGTGAGTGCGTTTCATGGGTCTCGAGCTCCTCTGAAACATGTACACGACTACTTGGCAGGTTTGATTCCCGCGTGCAGTACGAATGGCGCTCTGGGAGCGTATGCTTGTGACAGTTTATGGCCCGTGTGAAGCGACGGTTCATAACGGTTTATGGCTCGTAGAACCCGAATCCATTCGTATGTCAAGTAGGATACCGAGATCCATGACTTGGGTCGACTTCTAGACGTAGAAGCGGACGGGAACAGGGGATGCCTTGGTGTGGTTACCGATTAGTGATATTCTGAGTTGATGAACTCACGACATGTTTCCATATAGTGTGTGTGTACTCAAAGTCTTTTCCCTTACCTTTTGACTTGAGTTAGGCTTGTTAGAACCTTGTAAAGCCGAGAGGACTATAAGATAGCGAACTCACTGAGATTTGATATATCTCACCCCACTGTTGATGTTTACATCACAGGTACTGCAGGTTCGGCGAAGGGTAAGGACAAAGTAGTTTGACTTTTCCTTACGGATCGTAGTTTTTGAGATGGCATGGCTTCCGCTATGGAGTTTTATTTTGAGATCATTGTAGTGATCTAGTTCTTAGTGCGTTTTTGGGACATCTTGTATATGTTATGCCGTAGGCTTTAGAACTTTGTATTTAGGGCATGAATGTATATAATGTGTTAACTAGGAACTTATGGTATTTCAGTACCAAATACTTGGATTCATGTATAATATATTTGCTTAGAGGTATGTTGTTATATATGGGTGTTACATGGTGTACCGCAGTTATCTAATTATCACAAGTGCATTGCAAGTTTGCGCCATGGAATATGTTTTACATATATTTTATAAATCAATTTGTTCTTGTATCTCTGGCTTTGTATAATCCCGTAATATTGCAAATTATATTTAAACAAACATTTAACATAATAAATAGTAAGTGGTATCTAGCAACATTTACCGCTACTAGAGTGAAACGGTTTCATGTGATAATACAAAACCATTAAGTGATTACGATTATTCGTACAATTTCCTTTTACATCAATGTATGAATTGAAAACAAGACACATACCATGTCACCCTTGTCTACATACATAGTTAGCCCTTAGATATTCATCATATTTGCAAGATGAAATATTACATTTAAGTAATTCTTGTTCTTCAGGATGATTTACGGTTACCCATCAAATATTTTTATGATCATCATATTACAAACCTCGTGTTAACAAAAATAAAGTACTAGACACCAGATATAGGGTCTATAAAGGTTTCAAGTCAAAGAATGGTATACACCAATAATAGAATAAGTTATGCCACTTTAATACAATTTTAAGTATTATTTTCATCCATGGTCAATAAAATATAAATATTACACCTAATACTTATACCTATGTGAAGTCTAAATAACTCTTTATCGATAATCATAGATATGTGATAATTTGTCTATCCACGTAATAGTCTCTATGCTTCAATGATATTTCACATAATAATAAAGCGCGACTACAAATACTTGGAGAAAAATGTCATAATGTTTAATGTGGACTCACAAATAAATCATATTTAATGTTAAATTAAACATAGCAGCTATTTTAGGGACATTATTACTTAGGAGAAATAAATTGAATAGAGAAATGTATTAATATTACTACTAGATAATATAATACAAATACCAATTTCTTATAAAATAATTTACCTCTAGAGCTTACACCTACGCTATCTCACAGCTACCTTTGAATTTCATATTGAGGATAAAATTGATGTGTAAAGGAAAAAAAAGTTATGGAAGATATTGCACATACACATAAAAGTTTGAATTCAAACTCTTTGGTTCAACATTCATATATTGCAATACATGTCCATCACATTTTTTAAAGACTTTTTGCTTACAGTCTTTGTCACATACTCACAAATTCATGCAAAGAAGTTGAATTATCATTTATTCATAATGAAGAATGGGTGAAGGCGGTTTAATGTCTCTTAAAAGATAGGAATATTTAACTGGTTAATTCAATAACTTGCATTAGTATGCAAGCCAAAGTATTGATAATTGTTTCCACACATTTGTCTAAAAATAATTTCGATCCTAACAATTAATCATTCAATTGATTACTTTTTTGAGTAAAAATTATCTAGTTCTAAAAGGTTTCTTTGTTAGAAATAATTACATTTAAGTGCAGCGTTGAATCCATTTTTTTTTTACCGGGGGCTAAAAACAGTTTCAGTATTTAAACAAAATAAATTTTAATTATAATAAAATAATTCATAAATTATTTTATTAAAGTTAATTATAATTTAAAGATAGACTACTAATGAATGTGAAAATATACACAAATTAATTAATATTATGTACAAAACTTTAAGGGTTTCATGGAAAGCAATTGCAAAGGGGATGAAACAAAATAAATGGTTACTGTAATACCCCGTAAATTATTTTACTCCGGATAATACTAGTTGTGATCAACTGAGTCCTAGTGTACTCTGATAAATTATCTGCAGAGATAATTAGGGTAACTGTCGGATTTAGAGTAAATCCAATTAATATTATCTGACTCCGGGTTATTTAAATATTTGGACTTTAGAGACTTTTTGGAAAATTGGTAGTGTTGATATTTGATGATGTTTTACTATATCATTTCCTTTTCCTCTCATTTTCCTCTTTAGAAGCAAAGGGAGAAAAAGATAGAAAGAAGTGGAGGGAAAGAAAAGAGAAGGAAAGGAAGAGAAAAAGAGGAAAGCTCAAGATCAAGAACATCATCAAATCTTCATCCAATCATCTTCAAATCTTCACCATCTTCATCTATTCAAGGTGGGTTCTAGATAGATGCTTTTGTTTTAGATTTTCTTGGTTTCTAAGACTTAGGTTAGAATTGTAAGGGAATTGGTTTAATTGCCAAATCTTGAAAATTAACGGTTGAAATGTGTTATAAACTGAGTAGTATGAGTTATATGAGTGTAGAGTCATTTATGTTTGATTATGGGATGTTTGGATAGGTTGTGATGGGGTTTTGGAACCATGGGAGATCAGCTGTTACGCTGATGAACTTTCTGCATTTCCCAGATTTGCACTGCGAATCCCCCAGCGAAGGGGGAAATCGTGCACTCGCTGGAAGCTCGCACTGTAAATGCGAAGGCGAGCATTCGCCAGTGGTTCGCACTGCGAACCTTACATTGTTTTTGCTACTGCCTTGGTTCGCCAGCGTTCGCACTGCAAATGGTGCAGCGAACAAGTGTTGGCTAGGCGTTCGCTGGACGCTTCGCACTGCGAATGAAGTAGCGAGCATTCGCTGGCGTATTCGCAATGCGAACATAGTAGAACATCCATTTTTGTTTATTGCACAACTTTTGACTCCGTTATCCATTTTGCGTATTCTTGATATCGTTGTGAAGCTAGGAACGTATTCTAGCTGATGGTAGTGAGAAATATCTGTTTATTGCCCGATTAAATGAATCGGAGGGAACCGTAAATTGGTATAAATTGTGGTATGTTGAGTTTTGGTGTTCCATTATGTGATTGACGATTACATGCCTATGTTATTATTGTGAAACATGTTGGAATATGTATGCATGTTAAAATATGAATAGGTAGAGTGAGGAACATTACCGTAAATGATATCGAAAGTGTGTAAATGACATGGTGACAACGCTCGTGCAAAAGAGGCCGAGGCGTGTGTCTAGTAATCATAACCGATTGATCTGGCGGTGTAGTTTCATGAGACTCGAGCACCTCCTATGAAACGTATGCATAATTACTTGGCAGGTTTAATTCCCGCGTATAGTACGATTGGAGCCTACAGGTAAAGAGACTTGTGACGGTGTACGGGCCGTGTGAAGTGATGGATCACGGTGTACGGGCCGATGATCCCAAATCCAATTCGTATGCCAAGTAAATACAAGGATCCATGACTCGGGTCGTCTTCTAGACGTAGAAGCGGACGGGAATAGGGGATGCCTTGGTACGGTTATTAATTTGTGAGAATCTGGAGTAACAGGCTCAGAACTTACTTTAGTACTATTGTGAGTTAACAGGCTCACGAGTGTGAATGTATTTATATCGTGTGTGTACTCAAAGTCACTTTCCTTCCCTTTGACTTGAGTTAGGCTTATTAGAACCTTGTAAAGCCGAGAGGACTATAAGATAGCGAACTCACTGAGATTTGATGTATCTCACCCCACTGTTGTTGTTTACATCACAGGTTCTGCAGGTTCGGAGAAGGGTAAGGATAAGGTGGTTTGACTTTTCCTTACGGATCTTAGCTTTTGAGATGGCATGGCTTCCGCTATGGCGTTTTATTTTGAGATCGTTGTATTGATCTGGTTCTTAGTGCCTGTTGGGACATTTTGTATACGTTATGTCGTAGGATTTAGAACTTTGTAGTTAGGGCATTTAGTGTATACAATGTGTTAACTAGGAACTTGTACATATATATTTCAGTACCAAACGTATTATTCCTGTATGATATATGCTTTGATGTATGTATGTATATGTGGGCTTTACAGTTGGTATCAGAGTAGGTCGTATCCTCGACCTAGCCATGAAATAGTATAAGTGTTTCCTTCCGTTTCATATGTGTTGTGTCGCCATTGGTCTTACGTGTTATATTTATGGTATTGAGCCTGATCAACTTAATCCTATCTGTATGACATTTAGGAACATGGCCGACCGACGCAGAAACAACCGTAGTAGACCGAGAACTACTCCAGTAGGGACAAATCCGCTAGGGGACGAAGGGAATGCCCCTTTGTATCAATTCATGCAACAGATGCAGCAGCAGCAGAATCAGTTTGTGCAACAGATGGTCCAACAAATGGCTGGTGGCGTGCATCCTCCAGTGGTTGTTCCTGAAGCTGCAGGGGGAACCTTTAGGGATTTTATTCGTATGAATCCTTCAGAGTTTCTGGGAGGGCTAGATCCAGTAAAGGCTCATGAATGGATATCCGGTATGGAACGGATTTTCTTGATCGTTTAGTGTAGTGAAGAAAATAAGGTTGTCTTCGCTTCTCACTTGTTAAAGGGTCCTGCTATGAGATGGTGGGAAAGCACTTCAGCCTTGATGACAATTCAAGAGGTACCGAAAGTGTGGGAGCAGTTTAAGATAACTTTTATGGAAAAGTATTTTCCAAGTTCCTTAAGGTCTCAAAAAGAATTCGAATTTCAGCAGCTGAGGCAAGGTAACTTGACGGTGGCTTCTTATGCGGAAAAGTTCGAGGTTATGGCTGCTTATTCTAGACAAGCCATGTATGCTCCTGATGAAAGGTGGAAGATTGATCCGTTTCTATTTGGGTTAAGGGCTGAAATTTCACATAGTGTGTCTCAAAGAGAATTTACTAGCTATGCTGAATTGTTACGACAGTGTTATGTGGCGGAGCATAGTTTGAAGAAGGTACAAGTAGAAGGAGAGCTAAGTAGGGTGAATCAAGGTGATCGTGGGCGATCGAATCAACAATTTAGACCGAGACAACAACCTTTCAAAGGGAAACAAGTTCAGAGTTCTAAATCTAGTGCGCCTCCAGTATGTCGTACTTGTGGTAGGAATCATTTTGGGAGGTGCAATTGGGAAGCAATAAGATGTTATCAGTGTAACAAGATGGGTCACTTATCGAGGGATTGTCCTCAGAAGAGGAATCAGATACAAGAAAAGAATTTTGGACGAGTATATACCTTGGATGCAAGGAAAACAAAGGGTGACAACTCTTTGATTGCTGGTACGTGTTTTGTGAATGGAAATCCTTGTTTTGTTTTATTTGATTGTGGGGCAACACATTCGTTTGTGTCCACGCGATGCGTGAAGCGACTTGGGTTGCAAGCTGTTCCTTTGTCTCTACCCATGGTGGTTACTATTGCCATGGATGAAATTGTTGAAACACCGTTGATGTGTGAAAATTGTGTATTGTCGGTGAATGAAAGAGTCTTCCAGATTGATCTTATTTGTCTGCCGCTTAAGAAAGTGGATGTTGTTCTGGGAATGGATTGGCTTTCAGCTAATTCGGTATTTATCGGGTGTGAAGAAAAACTAATCATTATTCCATCTACTGAAGCTACTCCGAAGGATCTGTTAACTACTATTTTAGAAGGTACGGTTGGAATGATTAATTTCTTGTTTGAAGAGGAAAAGTCTGTTCTCATGATTCTTACTAAGGAGGGGAGTAGTAACCTTCAAGTTTCGAGTATTCCAGTAGTTTGTGACTTTCCTGAAGTTTTCCCCGAGGATATCACTTCTCTTCCTCCGGAACGGGAATTGGAATTCTCTATTGACCTGATACCGGGAACGACTCCAATATCCGTTTCTCCGTATCGGATGGCACCACTCGAATTAAGAGAATTAAAGGACCAATTGGAAGAGTTGGCTAAGCATTTTGTTCGACCAAGTGTTTCGCCCTGGGGAGCTCCAGTGTTGTTGGTAAAGAAAAAGGATGGGGGAATGCAGTTGTGTATTGATTACCGTCAATTGAATAAGGTCACCATCAAGAACAAATACGCATTGCCAAGGATAGACGATTTGTTAGATCAATTGAAAGGAGCCTGTGTGTTCTCGAAGATTGATTTACGGTCGGGTTATCATCAGATTCGGGTGAAGAGTTCAGACGTACCGAAGACTGCATTTAGAACCCGTTATGGTCGTTATTAATTTTTGGTGATGCTTTTCGGTGTGACGAATGCTCCGGCAGTTTTCATGGATTACATGAATTGGATATTTCAACCTTACTTGGACCAATTTGTGGTGATTTTCATTTATGATATTCTTATCTATTCTCGTGACCCTCAAGAGCACGGAGAACACCTAAGAATCGTTTTATCCATTTTGCAAGAGAGACAACTTTTTGCCAAGCTAAGTAAGTGTGAATTTTGGATGTCGGAGGTGAATTTCCTTGGACATGTCATATCTCAAGGGGGTGTAGCGGTTGATCCATCCAAAGTTGAAGCAGTGATAAATTGGGAGAGATCGAAGAATGTGTCTGAAGTTAGAACCTTTTTGGGACTAGCAGGTTATTATAGAAGGTTTATTAAAGGCTTCTCCCAACTGGCTTTACCGATGACGAGGCTTACCCGGAAGGATTGTTCTTATGAATGGGATTCGGCTTGTGAGCAAAGTTTTATGAGTTTCAAGGAAAGGTTGACGACCGCTCCTGTTTTGGTTATTCCTGACCCTAGCAAGTCGTATGAGGTATATTATGATGCTTCTAAGATGAGATTAGGAGGGGTGTTAATGCAAGATGGACATGTAGTGGCTTATGCTTCTAGAGAGTTGAAAGTCCATGAAGAGAATTATCCAACGCATGACTTAGAATTGGCGGCGATTGTATTTACCTTGAAGGTGTGGCGTCACTATTTGTATGGTGTGCGTTTTGAGATATTTAGTGACCATAAGAGCTTACAGTACCTCTTTAATCAGAAGGAGTTGAACATGCGTCAACGGAGGTGGATGGAATATTTGAAAGATTATGACTTGGAACTAAGATACCATCTGGGTAAAGCGAATAAAGTGGCAGACGCTTTAAGTAGGAAAGTGTTGCACAGTGCCGACTTGATGATGCTAGAGTATACTTTATTGGAGAAATTTCGAGATCTAAATCTTTAATTTAATTGGACTCCTAATTGTGTGGTTATGGGGAATTTGGATATCAATTCTACTCTTATGGAAGAAATCCAACAAGAGCAAGGGTTAGATGAGAAGTTGCAAGAAGTGTTATTGCAACCGGGTTTTGTGCGAGATACCGATGGAGTTATTGTATTTAACCAAAGGATTTGTATTCCGGATAACACAGAGTTAAAAAGGAGGATTTTGGATGAAGCGCATAAGGGTGCTTTTACTATACATCCGGGATCTTCAAAGATGTACCAAGGCCTAAAGAGGGACTATTGGTGGTCCGAGATGAAAAGGGATATTGCGAAGTATGTGTCGGAATGTGCGATGTGTCAACAAGTGAAGATCGAGCACCAAAGACCGGGTGGCTTGTTGCAACCTTTAGAAATTTCGGTGTGGAAATGGGATAGCATTTCGATGGACTTCGCGGTGGGTTTACCCGGTGTGCAAGGCAGTTATGATTCGATTTGGGTAATAGTAGACCGGTTAACGAAGTCTGCTCATTTCTTGGCAGTAAAGACTACTTATAAGGCGAGTCATCTCGCAAGGTTGTTTATTTCGGAGATAGTGAGGTTGTATGGTATTCCTACTACTATCATTTCGGATAGAGATCCAAAGTTCACTTCGAGATTTTGGAGAGCTTTTCAACAAGCGATGGGGACGAAGTTGTGTTTGAGTACTTCGAATCACCCACAAACGGATGGTCGGACGGAACGGACAATACAAACCATGGAAGACATGTTGAGAGCTTGTGTCCTTGGAAGTGGAGGAAATTGGATAGAACTTTTGCCATTGATTGAGTTCTCTTATAATAACAGTTATCATGCAAGTATTGGTATGGCACCGTATGAGGCATTATATGGAAGGAAGTGTAGGACACTGTTGTGTTGGGCAGAGGTTGGTGAAGATAGGATGTTGGGACCTGAGATTATCCACGAAACTACGGAGAAAATTAAGATGATCCGTGATAAGATCAAACAAGCCCAAGATCGTCAGAAGAATTATGCGGATAACCGTAGAAGACCTTTAAAATTTGAAGAAGACGATCACGTGTTTTTGAAAGTTACTCCGAGGTTGCGGTTGAAAGGACCGTTTCGATCACGGAAGTTAAGGTCCAGTGGGATGAGACGCATCCGGGTGATGCAACTTGGGAATTGGAATCGGAGATGCGAGAGGTCTATCCTCATCTTTTCAGGTAATTGTTTTAAATTCGTGGGCGAATTTCTATTTAAGGGGGGGAGAATGCAATACCCCGTAAATTATTTTACTCCGGATAATACTAGTTGTGATCAACTGAGTCCCAGTGTACTCTGATAAATTATCTGCAGAGATAATTAGGGTAACTGTTGGATTTAGAGTAAATCCAATTAATATTATCTGACTCTGGGTTATTTAAATATTTGGACTTTAGAGACATTTTGGACAATTGGTAGTGTTGATATTTGATGATGTTTAACTATATCATTTCCATTTCCTCTCATTTTCCTCTTTAGAAGCAAAGGGAGAAAAAGATAGAAAGAAGTGGAGAGAAAGAAAAGAGAAGGAAAGGAAGAGAAAAAGAGGAAAGCTCAAGATCAAGAACATCATCAAATCTTCATCCAATCATCTTCAAATCTTCACCATCTTCATCTATTCAAGGTGGGTTCTAGATAGATGCTTTTGTTTTAGATTTTCTTGGATTCTAAGACTTAGGTTAGAATTGTAAGGGAATTGGTTTAATTGCCAAATCTTGAAAATTAACGGTTGAAATGTGTTATAAACTGAGTAGTATGAGTTATATAAGTGTAGAGTCATTTATGTTTGATTATGGGATGTTTGGATAGGTTGTGATGGGGTTTTGGAACCATGGGAGATCAGCTGTTACGCTGATGAACTTTCTGCATTTCCCAGATTCGCACTGCGAATCCCCCAGTGAAGGGGGAAATCGTGCACTCGCTGGCAGCTCGCACTGCGAATGCGAAGGCGAGCATTCGCCAATGGTTCGCACTGCGAACCTTAGGTTGTTTTTGCTACTGCCTTGGTTCGCCAGCGTTCGCACTGCGAATGGTGCAGCGAACAAGTGTTGGATAGGCGTTCGATGGACGCTTCTTACTGCGAATGAAGTAGCGAGCATTCACTGGCATATTCGCAATGCGAACATAGCGGAACATCCATTTTTGTTTCTTGCATAACTTTTGACTCGGTTATCCGTTTTGCGTATTGTTGATATCGTTGTGAAGCTAGGAACGTATTCTAGCTGATGGTAGTGAGAAATATCTATTTATTTCCCGATTAAATGAATCAGAGGGAACCGTAAATTGGTATAAATTGTGGTATGTTGAGTTTTGGTGTTCCATTATGTGATTGACGATTACATGCCTATGTTATTATTGTGAAACATGTTGGAATATGTATGCATGCTAAAATATGAATAGGTAGAGTGAGGAACATTACCGTAAATGATATCAAAAGTGTGTAAATGACATGGTGACAACGCTCGTGCAAAAGAGGCCGAGGCGTGTGTCTAGTAATCATAACCGATTGATCTTGCGGTGTAGTTTCATGAGACTCGAGCACCTCCTCTGAAACATATGCACAATTACTTGGCAGGTTTGATTCCCGCGTATAGTACGATTGGAGCCTACGGGTAAAGAGACTTGTGACGGTGTACGGGCCGTGTGAAGTGACAGATCACGGTGTACGGGCCGATGATCCCGAATCTAATTTGTATGCCAAGTAAATACAAGGATCCATGACTCGGGTCGTTTTCTAGACGTAGAAGCGGACGGGAATAGGGGATGCCTTGGTACGGTTATTGATTTGTGAGATTCTGGAGTAACAGGCTCAGAACTTACTATAGTACTATTGTGAGTTAACAGGCTCACGAGTTTGAATGTATTTATATCGTGTATTTACTCAAAGTCACTTCCCTTCCCTTTGACTTGAGTTAGGCTTATTAGAACCTTGTAAAGCCGAGAGGACTATAAGATAGCGAACTCACTGATATTTGATGTATCTCACCCCACTGTTGTTGTTTACATCACAGGTTCAGCAGGTTCGGAGAAGGGTAAGGATAAGGTGGTTTGACTTTTCCTTACGGATCGTAGCTTTTGAGATGGAATGGCTTCCGCTATGGCGTTTTATTTTGAGATCATTGTATTGATCTGGTTCTTAGTGCATGTTGGGACATCTTGTATACGTTATGCCGTAGGATTTAGAACTTTGTAGTTACGGCATTTAGTGTATACAATGTGTTAACTAGGAACTTGTACATATATATTTCAGTACCAAACGTATTATTCCTGTATGATATATGCTTTGATGTATGTATGTATATGTGGGCTTTACAGTTACTGTTGTTATGCTGGGAGGAGAAGATAATTTTAATTAAGGAGAATGAACTAAAGATATTAGTGAGAAAATTCTAATGAAAATATAAAGTGATAAAACTAAACTAGTGTAATGGTATAATGTGTGGAATAAGAATACTTTAGTGTCTCCACGAGGTTAAAAAATATAATAATAGTATTATTAAAGGAGAATTTGATATTCTTATGGGGTCTTACGTCTCTAGTGTGATTCAAGTGGATCCCCAAAATTTAATGTGGTCATTTTATTAATAAAAAAATATTTATTTCTAAAAGGGTCAAATCAGGATTGAGTCAATTACTTCTTGATTTGCTCTCAAATGCCACACCACCTAGCAATGGACCCTATGATAGGTGAGCTTATTATTGTGAAATTAATGTTTTGCACATATGTTTGTGGTATATGTTTTACAAATTTTACAATGGTATTTGAAGTTCTTCCAAGAGATCGTTTGGAGCCTTTATATTCATTACCACATGCCACACCATGGATACATCTTTAACTACCTCTGAAATTCCAATTGAGCTAAAACAAAAATGGAAAGTGATACTAAAGTTATTGAAGAAGTTGCATATCAGGCATAAAACTTTTAATTTTAAGTATTTCGTCAAATTTTATTATATTTATTTTCAATGTTCATTAAATTTTGATAGGACTCTTGGCATATTGTGTTTGTCTCCTACTCACAATTCATGTTGAGAACCATAAAAATACATTGCTTAAACGGAAGGTTGATTGAAAAGGGCTTAATGTATCTTAAAAGATAATAATAATTAACTAATTTGTTTTACAACATGAGATAAATGTAGAAAAAATGATTTAAAAGAGATTATCAATTTTGCGCTAAAATAACTTATTTTTAAATAACCAGTCATTTAAGTGTTCATGTTATTTAAATAAAAGCTACCTATTTATATAACGTTAATATCTTTAAAATAATTACATTTGAGTGAATATTTTTTTGATGAAAAAATTAAACTATTTTAATAGGGCCCAACCGGGTTCGAACCGGTGACCTCTTGATCTGCAGTCAAATGCTCTACCACTGAGCTATGGACCCAATGGTGTGTTTGCTTACTATTTCGAAATTGATGTCTTGAATAAATGTATGTTTACATGTTTTCCATATTTTTCATAGGTATTTTATGTTCTTCTTAGAGATTTATTGGATCTAATATATGCTTTACCATATACCACACAATGAACTAAACTTGCAGATATATCTGAATTCTCTAGGGAGTTTAGAACTAATGAGATAGGAGATAAATCATTTATATAATGTGCTACATATCATGCATAAAACATATATTCCTAAAACGAATATTGTTAAAAATAATTTACTTAAGAACAAGAGTTATGTATATATAACCACTTGTGTGAGCTGCATTGTTGAACAAACCCACTTAAGGACATATTCAATTACAGTGTATTGCATTCGACTTAATTACATTGTACCTTATGGTGTACCATAGTTATCTAATTATCACAAGTGCATTGCAAGTTTGCGCCATGGAATATGTTTTACAGATATTTTATAAATCAATTTGTTCTTGTATCTCTGGCTTTGTATAATCCCGTAATATTGCAAATTATATTTAAACAAACATTTAACATAATAAATAGTAAGTTGTATCGAGCAACATTTACCGCTACTAGAGTGAAACGGTTTCATGTGATAATACAAAACCATTAAGTGATTACGATTATTCGTACAATTTCCTTTTACATCAATGTATGAATTGAAAACAAGACACATACCATGTCACCCTTGTCTAGATACATAGTTAGCCCTTAGATATTCATCATGTTTGCAAGATGAAATATTACATTTAAGTAATTCTTGTTCTTCAGGATGATTTATTGTTACCCATCAAATATTTTTATGATCATCATATTACAAACCTCGTGTTAACGAAAATAAAGTACTAGACACCAGATATAGGGTCTATAAAGGTTTCAAGTCAAAGAATGGTATACACCAATAATAGAATAAGTTATGCCACTTTAATACAATTTTAAGTATTATTTTCATCCATGGTCAATAAAATATAAATATTACACCTAATACTTATACCTATGTGAAGTCTAAATAACTCTTTATCGATAATCATAGATATGTGATAATTTGTCTATCCACGTAATAGTCTCTATGCTTCAATGACATCTCACATAATAATAAAGCGCGACTACAAATACTTGGAGAAAAATGTCATAATGTTTAATGTGGACTCACAAATAAGTCATATTTAATGTTAAATTAAACATAGCTGCTATTCTAGGGACATTATTAGTTAGGAAAAATAAATTGAATAGAGAAATGTATTAATATTACTACTAGATAATATAATACGAATACCAATTTCTTATAAAATAATTGACCTCTAGAGCTTACACCTACGCTATCTCCCAGATACCTTTGAATTTCATATTGAGGATAAAATTGATGTGTAAAGGAAAAAAAGTTATGGAAGATATTGCACATACACATAAAAGTTTGAATTCAAACTCTTTGGTTCAACATTCATATATTGCAATACATGTTCATCACATTTTTCAAAGACTCTTTACTTACAGTCTTTGTCACATACTCGCAAATTCATGCAAAGAAGTTGAATTATCATTTATTTATAATGAAGAATGTGTGAAGGAGGTTTAATGTCTCTTAAAAGATAGGAATATTTAACTGGTTAATTCAATAACTTGCATTAGTATGCAAGCCAAAGTATTGATAATTGTTTCCACACATTTGTCTAAAAATAATTTCGATCCTAACAATTAATCATTCAATTGATTACTTTTTTGAGTAAAAATTATCTAGGTCTAAAAGGTTTCTTTGTTAGAAATAATTACATTTAAGTGCAGCGTTGAATCCATTATTTTTTTTACCGTGGGCTAAGAACAGTTTCAGTATTTAAACAAAATAAGTTTTAATTATAATAAAATAATTCATAAATTATTTTATTAAAGTTAATTATAATTTAAAGATAGACTACTAATGAATGTGAAAATATACACAAATTAATTGATATTATGTACAAAACTTTAAGGGTTTCATGGGAAGCAATTGCAAAGGGGAAGAAACAAAATAAATGGTTACTGTTGTTATGCTGGGAGGAGAAGATAATTTTAATTAAGGAGAATGAACTAAAGATATTAGTGAGAAAATTCTAATGAAAATATAAAGTGATAAAACTAAACTAGTGTAATGGTATAATGTGTGGAATAAGAATACTTTAGTGTCTCCACGAGGTTAAAAAGTATAATAATAGTATTATTAAAGGAGAATTTGATTTTCTTATGGGGTCTTACGTCTCTAGTGTGATTCAAGTGGATCCCCAAAATTTAATGTGGTCATTTTATTAATAAAAAAATATTTATTTCTAAAAGGGTCAAATCAGGATTGAGTCAATTACTTCTTGATTTGCTCTCAAATGCCACGCCACCTAGCAATGGACCCTATGATAGGTGAGCTTATTATTGTGAAATTAATGTTTTGCACATATGTTTGCGGTATATGTTTTACAAATTTTACAAAGGTATTTGAAGTTCTTCCAAGAGATTGATTGGAGCCTTTATATTCATTACCACACGCCACACCATGGATACATCTTTAATTACCTCTGAAATTCCAATTGAGCTAAAACAAAAATGGAAAGTGATACTAAAGTTATTGAAGAAGTTGCATATCAGGCATAAAACTTTTAATTTTAAGTATTTGGTCAAATTTTATTATATTTATTTTCAATGTTCATTAAATTTTGATAGGACTCTTGGCATATTGTGTTTGTCTCCTACTCACAATTCATGTTGAGAACCATAAAAATACATTGCTTAAACGGAAGGTTGATTGAAAAGGGCTTAATGTATCTTAAAAGATAATAATAATTAACTAATTTGTTTTACGAAATGAGATAAATGTAGAAAAAATTATTTAAAAGAGATTATCAATTTTGCGCTAAAATAACTTATTTTTAAATAACCAGTGTAATACCCCATATTATTGTAAATGCTCAATTGGATATCAGACGAGATCAGATTAGTACCTATGTGCTCTATCTTGGGATAATTGGATTAATGAAATTCTCTAAGAACTTTAAGTATTGACATTTGGGATCAATAGAGCAACTAATGAACTTTGAAGAGATCAATTATTTTATTAAAGAGATGGATTAATAATTGATAGTTCAAGGAAGTTAATTTTGGTAACTATAGTAATTGATCGATTGGTTGAGACGACGAAATATCAATTGGAGATATTTTGCCCGGTTGGATTTATATTATATAATAAGGATTGTATATATATATATATATATATATATATATATATATATATATATATATATATATATATATATAAATATATATGAAAAGAGAAAGAAAAGGAAATAGAAAGAAAAGGAGAAGAAGAGGAAAGGAAGTGAAGAAGAGAAGGAAGAAGGGGAAAAGAGAAAGAGAGGTTGGATCATCATCATCAATTCATCATCTTCTTCAAACTCCTCTTCGGTTATCAGGTGGGTTCTAGATAGAGACTTTAGAGTAAATTTCTGGAGGTTTTAGAGTTAGGTTAGATTTTGATAAAACGAGTAATTTTGCTAAATCAATGAAATCTAACGGATAGATTGATGAAATGTATGTCTAAATGTGTTCTAACATGTTGTTTTGGGTATTTGGATGCATTAATTTCATGTGGGTTGAAGGTTTGGATCATTTTCGGATCCCAAACCCATTTTGGGAGAATTCTGGTTCGTCCAGATTCGCCAGGCGAGTAGGTGGCGAGTCTGATTCGCCAGGGATTCGCCAGGCGAATTTACCTGGGACAGCAAAACATTATTTTCTGTATTTTCGCCATAACTTTTGATCCGTAACTCTGATTGACGCACAGTCGGAAGCGTTGGAAAGCTAATTTAATGCTCTATGAGATGGTGAGGGAGAAACATGATTATATGTCATGGATTGATGAAATATATTTTGTGTGATATGTTGTGTTAAATGTTTTATTTGTGTACATTGTATTATACCATGTCTATTTAATTGTGAACTGTGAATGAAAGAATATGCATGCTTAAAATATGAATTAGGAAGAGTGAGGAAACTTTACCCCAAAACAAATTGTATAATTCTAGGTTGTGATTAGAATTGTGATAGAAACTCTGAATGGCGACGCTCGTGCATTCATTGACGAGTTCTAGCCTAGAGCAGATAACGTAATGACAACGCTCGTGCAGAAGAGGCCGAGGCATGTGTCCATTACCGAATGGTATAGAAATGAGTGAAACACTAGTATGGAACATGTGTGTTTTGGTATGTTTTATTGATTAAGGCATTATGGCCTTGTGATTGTCGAATACAATCACGTTGTGTATATGATCACGTAATCGTAACCAGCTTATCTTGCGGTGTAGTTTCATGAGACTCGAGCACCTCCTCTGAAACGTATGCACAATTACTTGGCAGGTTTGATTCCCGCGTATAGTACGAATGGAGCCTACGGGTAAAGTGACTTGTGATGGTTAACAGGCCATGAGAAGTGACGGTTCACGATTAACAGGTCGATGATCCCGAATCCATTTCGTATGCCAAGTAACTACAAGGATCCATGACTCGGGTCGTCTTCTAGACGTAGAAGCGGACGGGAACAGGGGATGCCTTGGTATGGTTATTGATTATTGGAATTCTTGAGTTAACAGGCTCAGGACATATACCGATTCGTAAGGAATCTTGAGTTAACAGGCTCAGGACGTAATTCCTTCCGTGTGATTTATGAGTTAACAGACTCATGACATGTTTCCATATAGTGTGAGATTGTGAACTCAAAGTCATTTCCCTTCCCCTTGACTTTAGTTAGGATTTTATAGAACCTTGTAGAGCCGAGAGAATCTATAGGATATGGAACTCACTGAGATTTGATGTATCTCACCCCACTATAGTTGTTATATTTCAGGTAATTGCAGGTTGATTTACAAGTGGAGCGATACTGGGATGTTTCAAGAGAAGCTTAGTTAAGCTTATTTTCCATTGTGTATTTTATTGTTCTTGTACAATGAGGAATATTGTATAATGTTCGTAGTTTTATTATTTTTGGCTAGTTTCCATGACTTGTGTCAGGTGTTGTATTTATGTTTTAGAATGGACAAGTATGTGAACTATGTCATTAGGCACTTATGATGGTGTCAGTACCAAATAAAATGCTTGTATTGTATTATTCTAGGTATATATTATACAGGGCATTACAGTTGGTATCAGAGCAGGTCGTATTCTCGACCTAGCCTTGAAACATCATAAGTAAATCTATTCCTGCCTCTTAAGTGTGTCTTGCCAGCATGAAACTTAATATCATACTATGTAGTGTTGGGCCTGATCAACCTAATACTATGTATGTGATAGGTAGAATCATGGTTGAGCGACCATGAGGACTCCGTAGTGTTGTCGGAACTTGTGTTGTGAGGGAACGCTCGAGCCAAGAGTTAGTAGTGAGGAGTTTTGGTCAGCTCAGTTGAGATCTTGGTAGAAGTGGTGCCTTGGGTAGCATGGACTTAAAGTGTAATGTGTGGTTTAAGTAATCCTTTGGAATGGATGGAGTCTTAAAGTTGAGGACCTCTATCGGACGGTGGGTTAAGGTATTAAGGAATATGTAGAATCGCTAGTGGGGCTGGATTGACCACTAGTATGGATAAGGATTTCAAGTAATCTCATTCCGTGGAAAAAGAAAGTTGTTTTGTGGAACGCGTGGCGTAAGGTTCAGAAGTGAGATAGTAATTGGTGCTTCAATTTCTCAGGTCGTTAAGGTATCTTGAATAGACGAGAGTACCTTAGGGAATGTGCTCGGAACAATATCTTCTGATTGGGTTAAAAGTTGAGAGTTAAGGAAGTTCGGCTTTTGTGGGAACCTAGAGTAGTATAGAAGTGTGAGGAGGAACACAAGGATGTGTTTACATGCTTCAAGTGGAATAAGTATGTGCCGGACGAAGAGTGGGTGATAAATTGTGTATATTTAGTTATGTAGAGAAATTAAGTTCGAGTTATTACATCGGGATTTTCTGGATTCGATGAGAGGCCAATTTGGAATTTGGAAATGTTTTGGTTTGGAAAAAGTTGGACTTTTGAGGCTTGGGAACCATGAAAACGCAGCAGAAAATTCTGCTTCTGGTGTGATTCGCCAGGCGAATCAGGAACTCGCGAGGAGAATGGGGTCTCGCCGCTGGTTCGCCAGGCGAAGAGCTGGCGAAGAGGAATTCTCCAGGCGAATTACTTAGTCGCCAGGCGAAAATGAAGAAACAGAATTTGTGTTGCTACTGGAACTTTTAAGGTTTTATGAAATGAGGTTTCGCCGCATGTTCGCCGGGTGAAGTGCTGGCGAAGGGGGATTCGCCAGGCGAAATTCTTAACCGCCAGTCGAATCTGGCAGTTTTTGAATAATTTTTCCTTTCTTCAGAAATTCATGTCTTTAGACTCGGGTGTCCAATTTAAGCGTTCTTTATATCGATATGAAGCTATGGAAGTGTTCTATGCTGTGGAAAAGTGAAGATACTATTTATGAGGTGGATTTTATTCGGTTATGTGGGATGAACGGTATTAACAGTATGTTATGAGAAAGTTACACCTTGGTATTAAGATCAAGCGTATTAGTGGCATCGTGATTGCAATTGTGCATAATGGATTCTCATTCTTGAGACAAGGGTGATGAGACGTACTCTGTGGAACAGTGAATGTTGTATTTTAAGAAGCAAGTTTATGGTAAAACAAGGAGAAGCAAATCAAGATTTATTATGGACTAAGTGTAAATCATGGAACGATTTATACCAGAATGGTTTTGTAGATAGTTGATGAGAATTGTTGGTTGCGATTCTTGCGTTAAGTAATTTAGTGCCAGTGGGATGTTCAATGGATAGTGAAACGGTAAGAAATCCTGGGTAATGTGTACGTAGTAATGGAGAGGTTATTCAAGAGGATGCATTGCCCCGATGTATTTTCAAGTATAGAGAAACTTTTGTATTTGTGAATAATCGAAATATTCGGGATCTACCTTTTGTGGACTAAGAATGTAGTTGTTTTATTGCCCACCAAGAAGTTCAGGTGAGAGAACAAGGCTGTATGTTGGGTTTTGGTTGTGGACGAATCTGGTATGAATTGTGATTAAAAACCCCAGCACGTCGTCATTATTGGCTTCCCGCAAGTGAAATAGTTTGAGTAGAAAAGTGAACTATCGCGCCAAAGAGTTATCGTGTGACCGCGACAGAATTGGAAATTCTACCTTGTCACTTGGTTAGAGTGTGTCGCCAGAATGTTTTGACCTTGTCGGGTTTACCTGAGTGGATCAGGGTTGGTGAATGTTATACCAGTTAAGGAACCGTGAGTTGGAAAATGATATTTCGAGTTAGAACAAATCGGATTGATGGTTGAGTATGGATGGCTTTGAATTAAGAGGAAAACTGATTTGTAGATTCTGCAGCAGTATTAACTGATTAACCAAGGTGGCTAACCGATTAACATGTGAATTGAAGGAGTTACGTGGGAGTTGGAGAAGTTAACCGATTAGCTCAGGTGGGTAATCGACGAACGTATGGGTAAGTTATGGAATCTCTTGAGAACCGTCATCTGTGTTTTTTTACCTTATGTTGTTACGAGTTGAGAGTATTGTGTGAATGGAAACAGGATTGCAAGTAAATGAAAGACGAAATTGTGTTTTGAAATCGAAACTTCTGAAAGGTGTTGCGTAACTTGGCCATTTGTTTAAATGACGAGAGGGTTTACTTTTGGGGAAGTAATCTTGTGAATTATGTTGAGTCTGAGAAAGTCTTAAGTGTATTACTGTTGAGAGTCTTAAGGACGAAGTTTGAAAATATTCTCGAAGTATTGATCTTGTAAATATCGTTTCGGTAATTTAATTTATGGTGTTACTAAGGAACGAACGGTTGGTCGAAGTTAGTAATTGTTATCTTCTGTGAGTTCATGGTATTGGATTTAGACCTCGTGAAAGTGGTACCAGTTGTGTGCGGTTGTGTTCTAACCAGAGAAGGAATTTGTAGGTTATCTCTCCAAGTACTAGTAAGAATTAGACGTTCCGAAGTTAAGCATGTAACTTGGAATCGTTTATGAAATGGAACGAATGAAAAAAGTTGATTCAACTGAGAAGGGTGGTATGGATTTCGAAAGTGTGTGTGTATGTGGAGTGTTATACGTGAATTGGTGAGTAATATGGAGACTCACAATTGTGCTTTGGACAGTTTAAGTTGATAAGTGGTGACTCGTTTATGATTGTAGTTCTATGTTGGTTTTACGTTGGTATTTGGTTGAGATCTCAAAATCAGCAAGAAACCTTGAGTGAGTCAGAATTTCCGAAGGAGGAATCGATTTGGAATGTGGTAACCAGGACCGAAAGTTGTCAAATTATTTTGGATACATTATTTTGAGTTTAGAATGGATTGAGAATTGTATATATTGTGGTTGTAACAGTGTAACTCCTGTGTCTTTATCGTCTAGAGAGTGTTGGACAGATGTTAAGATATTGTGTGTTGCTAAAGAAATTGTTCTACTATAGGACGTCAGTAAGTTTCTTGTACCGTTGGTTAGTAAGGACCCCAGTGGATAAGTGTGTTCCTCCGTGGACTATTAGCTACTTGGTAATGCGTAAGAATTGGTGGTATTCCATTGTTAGTATTGGAGTTGCGTAATGGAAGGTGACAAATGAAAGGGCTTAGTCGGATTTATAAGAATCAGAGGAGAAATTGAAGGTAAGATTGGAAATAAGAAGATTTTGTTCTAAGTATGTTACCTTTTTGGTGTGATACGAAAGAGATGAAATATCGGATTGAATGAGTATAGTGTACAACATCAGGCTAGATGGAATTGGTAATCGAGTTGTTTGACAATCTATGAAGTGGTTTGAACATTAAGGAATTTATGAAAGGATAGTCGTCGGTGACTGCATGAAGTTAAGGAATCACTGATTTACATCGCAAAGATTTGATGAGTGCTTGTTTCCTGAATCGAGCTGAAATGTTATGGTTTTGTTGTGACTCAGTAGAGGAATATGGAATAGTACATTCTTTCCGAAGGTAGAATGCGACCAAGTGTTTTAGTATAAAATAACAGATGGATTGAGAGGAAGCAAGGTTTGAAGTTAACCCAATATTGGAATACGTCAGAAATTTTAACGGAAGTAAAGTTAAGTGTGAATCTAAGACCAGGATACAGATTGCAGTTGTTGTTGAATAGAGGAAATTCGGGGGCGAATTTCAATTTAAGGAGGGGAGAGTGTAATACCCCATATTATTATAAATGCTCAATTGGATATCAGACGAGATCAGATGAGTACCTATGTGCTCTATCTTGGGATAATTGGATTAATGGAATCCTCTAAGAACTTTAAGTATTGACATTTGGGATCAATAGAGCAACTAATGAACTTTGAAGAGATCAATTATTTTATTAAAGAGACAGATTAATAATTGATAGTTCAAGGAAGTTAATTTTGGTAACTATAGTAATTGATCGATTGGTTGAGACGACGAAATATCAATTGGAGATATTTTGCCCGGTTGGATTTATATTGTATAATAAGGATTGTATATATATATATATATATATATATATATATATATATATATATATATATATACATGAAAAGAGAAAGAAAAGGAAATAGAAAGAAAAGGAGAAGAAGAGGAAAGGAAGTGAAGAAGAGAAGGAAGAAGGGGAAAAGAGAAAGAGAGGTTGGATCATCATCATCAATTCATCATCTTCTTCAAACTCCTCTTCGGTTATCATGTGGGTTCTAGATAGAGACTTTAGAGTAAATTTCTGGAGGTTTTAGAGTTAGGTTAGATTTTGATAAAACGAGTAATTTTGCTAAATCAATGAAATCTAATGGATAGATTGATGAAATGTATGTCTAAATGTGTTCTAACATGTTGTTTTGGGTATTTGGATGCATTAATTTCATGTGGGTTGAAGGTTTGGATCATTTTCGGATCCCAAACCCATTTTGGGAGAATTCTGGTTCGTCCAGATTCGCCAGGCGAGTAGGTGGCAAGTCTGATTCGCCAGGGATTCGCCAGGCGAATTTACCTGGGACAGCAAAACATTATTTTCTGTATTTTCGCCATAACTTTTGATCCGTAACTCCGATTGACGCACAGTCGGAAGCGATGAAAAGCTAATTTTATGCTCTATGAGATGGTGAGGGAGAAACATGATTATATGTCATGGATTGATGAAATATATTTTGTGTGATATGTTGTGTTAAATGTTTTATTTGTGTACATTGTATTATACCATGTCTATTTAATTGTGAACTGTGAATGAAAGAATATGCATGCTTAAAATATGAATTAGGAAGAGTGAGGAAACTTTACCCCAAAACAAATTATATAATTCTAGGTTGTGATTAGAATTGTGATAGAAACTCTGAATGGCGACGCTCATGCATTCATTGACGAGTTCTGGCCTAGAGCAGATAACGTAATGACAACGCTCGTGCAGAAGAGGCCGAGGCGTGTGTCCATTACCGAATGGTATAGAAATGAGTGAAACACTAGTATGGAACATGTGTGTTTTGGTATATTTTATTGATTAAGGCATTATGGCCTTGTGATTGTCGAATACAATCACGTTGTGTATATGATCACATAATCGTAACCAGCTTATCTTGCGGTGTAGTTTCATGAGACTCGAGCACCTCCTCTGAAACGTATGCACAATTACTTGGCAGGTTTGATTCCCGCGTATAGTACGAATGGAGCCTACGGGTAAAGAGACTTTTGATGGTTAACAGGCCATGAGAAGTGACGATTCACGGTTAACAGGCCGATGATCCCGAATCTATTTCGTATGCCAAGTAACTATAAGGATCCATGACTCGGGTCGTCTTCTAGACGTAGAAGCGGACGGGAACAGGGGATGCCTTGGTATGGTTATTGATTAGCGAAATTCTTGAGTTAACAGGCTCAGGACATATTCCGATTCGTAAGGAATCTTGAGTTAACAGGCTCAGGACGTAATTCCTTCCGTGTGATTTATGAGTTAACAGACTCATGACATGTTTCCATATAGTGTGAGATTGTGAACTCAAAGTCATTTCCCTTCCCCTTGACTTGAGTTAGGATTTGATAGAACCCTGTAGAGCCGAGAGAATCTATAGGATAGGGAACTCACTGAGATTTGATGTATCTCACCCCACTATAGTTGTTATATTTCAGGTAATTTCAGGTTGATTTACAAGTGGAGCGATGCTGGGATGTTTCAAGAGAAGCTTAGTTAAGCTTATTTTCCGCTGTGTATTTTATTGTTCTTGTACAATGAGGAATATTGTATAATGTTCGTAGTTTTATTATTTTTGGCTAGTTTCCATGACTTATGCCAGGTGTTGTATTTTTGTTTTAGAATGGACAAGTATATGAACTATGTCATTAGGAAATTATGATGGTGTCAGTACCAAATAAAATGCTTGTATTGTATTATTCTAGGTATATATTATACAGGGCATTACAACCAGTCAAATGCTCTACCACTGAGCTATGGACCCATTGGTGTGTTTGCTTACTATTTTAAAATTGACGTCTTAATAAATGTATGTTTACATGTTTTCCATATTTTTCATAGGTATTTTATGTTCTTCTTAGAGATTTATTGGATCTAATATATGCTTTACCATATACCACACAATGAACTAAACTTACAGATGTTTCTGAATTTTCTAGGGAGTTTAGAACTAATGAGATAGGAGATAAATCATTTATATAATGTGCTACATATCATGCATAAAACATCTATTCCTAAAACGAATATTGTTAAACATAATTTACTTAAGAACAAGAGTTATGTATATATAACCACTTGTAAGAGCTGCATTGTAGAAAAAATCTAATTAAGGACATATTCAATTACAGTGTATCGCATTCGACTTAATTACATTATACCTTACGGTGTACCATAGTTATCTAATTATCACAAGTGCATTGCAAGTTTGCGCCATGGAATATGTTTTACATATATTTTATAAATCAATTTGTTCTTGTATCTCTAGCTTTGTATAATCCCGTAATATTGCAAATTATATTTAAACAAACATTTAACATAATAAATAGTAAGTGATATCTAGCAACATTTACCTCTACTAGAGTGAAACAGTTTCATGTGATAATACAAAATCAGTAAGTGATTACGATTATTCGTATACTTTCCTTTTACATCAATGTATGAATTGAAAATAAGACACATACCATGTCATCCATGTCTAGATACATAGTCAGCCCTTAGACATTCATCATGTTTTGCAAGATGAAATATTACATATAAGTAATTCTTGTTCTTCAGGATGATTTATGGTTACCCATCAAATATTTTTATGATCATTATATTACAAACCTCGTGTTAACGAAAATAAAGTACTAGACACCAGATATAGGGTCTATAAAGGTTTCAAGTCAAAGAATGGTATACACCAATAATAGAATAAGTTAGGCCACTTTAATACAATTTTAAGTATTATTTTCATGCATGGTCAATAAAATATAAATATTACACCTAATACTTATACCTATGTGAAGTCTAAATAACTCTTTATCGATAATCAAAGATATGTGATAATTTGTCTATCCACGTAATAGTCTCTATGCTTCAATGATATCTCACATAATAATAAAGCGCGACTACAAATACCTGGAGAAAAATGTCATAATGTTTAATGTGGACTCACAAATAAGTCATATTTAATGTTAAATTAAACATAGCAGCTATTCTAGGGACATTATTACTTAGGAAAAATAAATTGAATAGAGAAATGTATTAATATTACTACTGGATAATATAATGCAAATACCAATTTCTTATAAAATAATTGACCTCTAGAGCTTACACCTACGCTATCTCGCAGCTACCTTTGAATTTCATATTGAGGATAAAATTGATGTGTAAAGGAAAAAAAGTTATGGAAGATATTGCACATACAAATAAAAGTTTGAATTCAAACTCTTTGGTTCAACATTCATATATTGCAATACATGCTCATCACATTTTTTTAAAGACTCTTTGCTTACAGTCTTTGTCACATACTCGCAAATTCATGCAAAGAAGCTGAATTATCATTTATTCATAATGAAGAATGGGTGAAGGCGGTTTAATGTCTCTTAAAAGATAGGAATATTTAACTGGTTAATTCAATAACTTGCATTAGTATGCAAGCCAAAGTATTGATAATTGTTTCCACACATTTGTTTTAAAATAATTTCGATCCTAACAATTAATCATTCAATTGATTACTTTTTTGAATAAAAATTATCTAGTTCTAAAAGGTTTCTTTGTTAGAAATAATTACATTTAAGTGCAGTGTTGAATCCATTATTTTTTCTACCGGGGGCTAAAAACAGTTACAGTATTTAAACAAAATAAGTTTTAATTATAATAAAATAATTCATAAATTATTTTATTAAAGTTAATTATAATTTAAAGATAGACTATTAATGATTGTGAAAATATACACAAATTAATTGATATTATGTACAAAACTTTAAGGGTTTCATGGGAAGCAATTGCAAAGGGGAAGAAACAAAATAAATGGTTACTATTGTTATCCTGGGAGGAGAAGATAATTTTAATTAAGGAGAATGAACTAAAGATATTAGTGAGAAAAATCTAATGAAAATATAAAGTGATAAAACTAAACTAGTGTAATGGTATAATGTGTAGAATAAGAATACTTTAGTATCTCCACGAGGTTACAAAATATAATAAAAGTATTATTAAAGGAGAACTCGATTTTCTTATGGGGACTTACGTCTCTAGTGTGATTCAAGTGGATCCCCAAAATTTAATGTGGTCATTTTATTAATAAAAAAATATTTTTTTCTAAAAGGGTCAAATCTGGATTGAGTCAATTACTTCTTGATTTGCTCTCAAATGCCACACCTCCTAGCAATGGACCCTATGATATGTGAGCTTATTATTGTGAAATTAATGTTTTGCACATATGTTTGTGGTATATGTTTTACAAATTTTGCAAAGTTATTTGAAGTTCTTCGAAGAGATCGATTGGAGCCTTTATATTCATTACCACACGCCACACCATGGATACATCTTTAACTACCTATGAAATTCCAATTCAGCTAAAACAAAAATGGAAAGTGATACTAAAGTTATTGAAGAAGTTGCATATCATGCATAAAACTTTTAATTTTAAGTATTTGGTCTAATTTTATTATATTTATTTTCAATGTTCATTAAATTTTGATAGGACTCTTGGCATATTGTGTTTGTCTCCTACTCACAATTCATGTTGAGAACCATAAAAATACATTGCTTAAACGGAAGGTCGATTGAAAAGGGCTTAATGTATCTTAAAAGATAATAATAATTAACTAATTTATTTTACAACCTGAGATAAATGTAGAAAAAATGATTTAAAAGAGATTATCAATTTTGCGCTAAAATAACTTATTTTTAAATAACCAGTCATTTAGGTGTGCATGTTATTTAAATAAAAGCTACCTATTTATATAAGGTTAATATCTTTAAAATAATTACATTTGAGTGAATATTTTTTTGATGAAAAAATTAAACTATTTTAATAGGGCCCAACCGGGTTCGAACCGGTGACCTCTTTATCTGCAGTCAAATGCTCTGCCACTGAGCTATGGACCCAATGGTGTGTTTGCTTACTATTTTGAAATTCATGTATTGAATCAATGTATGTTTACATGTTTTCCATATTTTTCATAGGTATTTTATGTTCTTCTTAGAGATTTATTGGATCTAATATATGCTTTACCATATACCACACAATGAACTAAACTTGCAGATGTTTCTGAATTTTCTAGGGAGTTTAGAACTAATGAGATAGGAGATAAATCATTTATATAATGTGCTACATATCATGCATAAAACATACATTCCTAAAATGAATATTGTTAAAAATAATTTACTTAAGAACAAGAGTTATGTATATATAACCACTTGTAAGAGCTGCATTGTAGAACAAATCTACTTAGGGACATATTCAATTACAGTGTATCGCATTCGACTTAATTACATTGTACCTTATGGTGTACCATAGTTATCTAATTATCACAAGTGCATTGCAAGTTTGCGCCATGGAGTATGTTTTACATATATTTATAAATCAATTTGTTCTTGTATCTCTGGTTTATATAATCCCGTAATATTGCAAATTATATTTAAACCAATATTTAACATAATAAGTAGTAAGTGGTATCTAGCAACATTTACCGCTACTAGAGTGAAATAGTTTCATGTGATAATATAAAACCATTAAGTGATTACGATTATTCGTACCCTTTCCTTTTACATCAATGTATGAATTGAAAACAAGACACATACCATGTCACCCTTGTCTAGATACATAGTCAGCCCTTAGACATTCATCATGTTTTGCAAGATGAAATATTACATTTAAGTAATTCATGTTCTTCAGGATGATTTATGGTTACCCATCAAATATTTTTATGATCATCATATTACAAACCTCGTGTTAACGAAAATAAAGTACTAGACACCAGATATAGGGTCTATAAAGGTTTCAAGTCAAAGAATGGTATAAGCCATTATCAATAATAGAATAAGTTATGCCACTTAAATTCAATTTTAAGTATTATTTTCATGCATGGTCAATAAAATATAAATATTACACCTAATACTTGTACCTATGTGAAGTTTAAATAACTCTTTATCGATAATCAAAGATATGTGATAATTTGTCTATCCACGTAATAGTCTCTATGCTTCAATGATATCTCACATAATAATAAAGCGCGACTACAAATACTTGGAGAATAATGTCATAATGTTTAATGTGGACTCACAAATAAGTCATGTTTAATGTTAAATTAAACATATCAGTTATTCTAGGGACATTATTACTTAGGAAAAATAAATTGAATAGAGAAATGTATTAACATTACTACTAGATAATATAATACAAATACCAATTTCTTATAAAATAATTGACCTCTAGAGCTTACGCCTACGCTATCTCACAGCTACCTTTGAATTTCATATTGAGGATAAAATTGAAGTGTAAAGGAAAAAAAAGTTATGGAAGATATTGCACATACACATAAAAGTTTGAATTCAAACTCTTTGGTTCAACATTCATATATCGCAATACATGTTCATCACGTTTTTTAAAGACTCTTTGCTTACAGTCTTTGTCACATACTCGCAAATTCATGCAAAGAAGCTGAATTATCATTTATTCATAATGAAGAATGGGTGAAGGCGGTTTAATGTCTCTTAAAAGATAGGAATATTTAACCGGTTAATTCAATAACTTGCATTAGTATGCAAGCCAAAGTATTGATAATTGTTTCCACACATTTGTCTAAAAATAATTTCGATCCTAACAACTAATCATTCGATTGATTACTTTTTTGAATAAAAATTATGTAACGCCCTATATAATCTTTATCAAGAATAATACCATACAAGTGTTTTATTTGGTACTTGTAATACCCCATATTATCTAAATGCTCAATTGGATATCAGATGAGATCAGATGAGTATCTATGTTATCTATCTTTGGTAAATTGGATTAATGGAATCCTCTAAGTACTTTAAGTATTATCAATTGGGATCAATAGAGCAACTAATGAACTCTGAATAGATCAATTATTTAATAAAGAGATAGATCAATTATTTTAACTTGAGAAAGGATTTTAAGGTAACTCTAATAATTGATCAATTGGGTTGATATGAAAAAAGATCAATTGGAGATATTTTACCCTTTTGGATTATATTAGTTACCATGCGAGTATCGGTATGGCCCCTTATGAAGCATTGTATGGGAGGAAATGTAGAACACCTTTGTGTTGGGCGAAAGTTGGTGAAGATAGAATTTTGGGACCCGAAATTATTCAAGAGACGACGAAAAAGATTCGGCTGATCCGAGAGAAATTTAACAAGCACAAGATCGTCAAAAGAGTTATGCGGACAATCGGAGGAGGCCTTTAGAAATTGAGGAAGGTGACCATGTGTTTCTGAAAGTTACTCCAAGATTGAGATTGAAATGATCGTTTAAGTCACGCAAGTTAAGTCCGAGATATGTGGGACCGTATCAGATCTTAGAAAGGATTGGTGAAGTCGCGTATAGATTAGCCTTACCACCCTCTCTGTCAGAGATGCATGACGTCTTTCATGTATCTCAGCTCTGAAAGTTTATTCCTGACCCTCTTCAGCCAGTTTTATCGGAATCAGTAGAAATAGAAGCAGACTTGACTTTTGAACCTCAACCGAGTCGTATTGTGGGAAGAGAAACAAAGGTATTAAGGAACAAAGGCATTCCTATTATTAAGGTGCAATGGGATGTGACGCATCCGGGTGATGCTACTTGGGAACTAGAATCAGAGATGCGGGATGCTTACCCTCATCTGTTCAGGTAATCTTTTAAATTCGAGGACGAATTTCTATTTAAGGGGGGATGTAATACCCTGTATTTTTATACGCTCTGGATAATATTAGTTGAGACTAGTTGAGATCCAGTGTGCTCTGAGTATTTATCTGATAAGATAATTAGAGCAATTGATGAACTCAGAGCTGATCAGATTAATATTATCTAACTCTAAGGTTTTATTAATTGGTGCATCTGAGCTAATTTTGGGCATTTAGTAGTGTTACTAATTTTGAGTATTTCCTCTATATCAATTCTTTTCTCTCATTTTCCAAAGTTAGAACACTTGGAGCAAGAGAAAGTAAGGAGAAGGAAAAGGAAAGGAAAAGAAGAGAAATTTTCCCAAGAGCTCAAGAACAAGAATCGAAATCTCATCCTCATCAATTCATCTCCTCTTCTTCATCACCAGCTTCTAATCCAGGATGGTTCTAGTAAGAACTTTTGTTTTAGGAGTTTTGGAAGTGTTTGAGTTAGGTTAGAATTTGTGAGAAAATGATTAATTTTACTAAATCAAAGAATCTAATGGTTGAAATGCGGTATGAACTGGGTGTTATGATCAATACATGCGTGGAATCATCTGTTAATACTTGTTTGTGTATTTGGTTATGTTTTGGGTGAGATTTTTGGCCCTAAGGACCTGCTGTTACGTTGCTGAGAATTCTGGGTTTTTCAGGGTTCGCCTAGCGAACCCCTGGCGAAGGGCCTAGCGAATGATTCTCGAGGGTTCGCTAGAGCGAAGGGAAGGCGAATGTTCCCCTGGTGCTCTCGAAGCAAACTTTGTGCCCTTTTGGCTCTGACTTGGTTCGCGAGGCGAAGGCGAAAGCAAACTTTGTGCCCTTTTGGCTCTGACTTGGTTCGCTAGAGGTTCGCGAGGCAAAGGTGAAAGAGAACTTTGTGCCCTTTTGGCTCTGACTTGGTTCGCTAGAGATTCGCGAGGCGGAGGCGAAAGCGAATGTTCGCTGGTGGATTCGCCTAGCGAGCATGACAGATTTTCCGTTTTTATTTCCTTCGTAACTTTTGAACCGTGTTTCCGATTTGAGCGTTCTTTATATCGATGTGAAGCTATGAAAGTGTTCTATGCTATGGAAAGTGAAAATATTGTTTATGAGATGGATTTTTTTATTCGGTCATGTTATTAATCGGAATTACGTGAATATGGTAAAATGGAACTTGTGAATTTTAAATGCTTTAATTGGTGAGCTAGTGAGGAAACCTTAGTACACTAGAATGACTTAGAGAATTGTGCGGAAATGCTTACATTGACACCGGAAGTGTATCGTGGATAAGTGGTTTAGTGGAGGCTCGAGGTTAGTTTTGTGAACTCCTCCGAGTTGAACGTTTGTTATCCCCTAATAAATATTAGTGACCTGTGTCAAGATCCTTTGGTGTGGGATGGTCGGGGAAAGTATTTATTAGGTTTGTGTCACTTAATAAATATTTGTGACCCGTGTCGAGATCCTTTGGTGTGGGATGGCCGGGGAAGGTATTTATTAAGTGAGTAACCGTGACTCGTGTTGAAGTGCTCCTTGTGTGGGCTGGCCGGGGAAAGTTGCTTAGTGGGTGGTATTAGTGACCCGTGTTGAGATCCTCTTGTGTGGGATGGCCGGGGAAAGTACCATTAGTAGATAATTAGTGACCCGTGTCGAGATCTCCTTGTGCGGGATGGCTGGGGAAAGTTATCTACGTTAAGGATTCGTGACCCGTGTTTAATCTCCTTGAGTGGGATGGTCGGGGTAAGATTCCTTAAATAGTTATCATTTTGTGTATTATGCGATGGTTTCTCTAGTCAGAAATGTTTGAACTCAAGGTCTAGTTCTTTTTTCCCCGACTTGAGTTAGGTTTTGGTTAGAACCTTGTAAAGCCGAGAGAATCCATATGATAGAGAACCCACTGAGATTTGATGTATCTCACCCCACTATTGTTGAATATTTCAGGTACTTCAGGTTCCGCAAAGGGTAAGGATAAGGCCGTGTGATTATCCTTACTCGTCTGATGGCGTAGGTTCCGTTGTGGAGTTTTTGAGATCGTTGTCGATCTAGCTCTTAGTATTTATCTTTGGAACATCTTTTATATGCATTTGGATGGTGTTTAGATGGTTAGTATTCGTATATGATGTTTTGGGTTAGAGGAACATAATTCTAATTATATAGATAAATAATAAAATTAAGAATAAAAATGAGTTAAGAATAAAATTAGAGACGAAAAAGGTATTTTGGTGAATAAGGGGATAAGTGAGGGCATTGTGTGAATCATTAACTGAAGAGGATTAGGTTTCTAATAAAAAGAAGTTAGTAGAAAGTTTTTGGGAATCAGTGCGTAAAACCAGAATTTGGAAAAGAAGAGGCTAGGAAGGCTAGGGCTTAGAAAAAACCACCATTGTTAGAGCTTGAAAGTGCTTTTGCTAGAAAATTTAAGGTAGGTGGTTACTCTAAATATGGTGTGGAATGCATGATTGGGTAGAGGGAAATCCTTGATCCCAATAGGTTTTTCCCTAATTTTTTTCTTTTGCTGAATGATTGATGAATATGATTTAAATTATGTGATAGCATGAATTATATGATGTAGTATGTGAAATTCATGCACTGATTTATCATGGAAATTGTATGTTCTTGGTAGTGATGAAGGTGTGAATTGGTGTTTATATGTGTGTGATGATTTTGATGAGTAAAACATGTAAAAATTATTATTAATGTAAGAAATTGCATGTTAATTGATGGATAAATGATGTTTCACAAATAAATAATGTTTTCCTTATTGTTGTTGTTCTATTTGAGGAATGGGAAGGGAAAATTGTAGTTTTGAATGGAACTCCATGGAAAAAAATGCAGATTCTGTGTTCTGTTTCAGGATGACGGGCGTCACCCTCATGACGATCAGGTCATCATGGCTTTTGAGGCACCGACGGGCGTCAGCTGTCTGACAAGTAGACCGTTATGGTCCCAAGGCCTAGTTTTGTGGGGAGAGCATCATAATGACGACATGTGAAGTGGTGTCGGCAGTTGACGGACGTCACCTATTGACGAGTAACCCGTCATGCTGCCAAAATGAGTGTCGTTTGCTCAGTTGTATGGAATTGATTTGTCAGTTCAAAGTTTTGGTGTTGTGCTATGATTAGGGTACTGTTTGGCCACTGTATGGTGGTATTTTGTTGTTGTTTCTTATTTGTTATATAATTAATAAATTGTTGCGATGTTGTACATTATGGTGGTAACTATATGGTGACAATTTTCGTGATATTGCATGCTGTTTAAAATCGTACATTATGGTGTACGCACTTCGGTCCATTTTTGGTGTGCTCTGGTTCAATGGTGTGGATTCAGGAGCGAGTAACTGGTTCCAAATGGGAATCGGTGAAGTGTTACTAAAGGTGTTAATAGAAAATTGGTGTGCTCTAGTTCTAAGGTGGGAATTCAGGAGTGAGATGGACATGTGTTGTCCATAATGGTACCGCATGCATGTAGAGTCGTGGTGTTGAGTACATCACATCCATTTTGTGCATATGTAATTGATTGATTATGTTGATATTGGTGGTTGAGAATACTTATATGGTTGATATGGATGATTTATTTTGAAATGATGTGAATGAGATACGTGATTGTTGATATTTTCTTAGGCTACCCTTGCATACTTTTACACCATTATATATTTTGAGCGTATTTTCATCCCTTTGTTATTTGTGTGGTTATGTGCTCCTTCTTGGGGTATAGATGATCAGGTAAATGAGTATCTACTTAAAAGTTGAAGGGTGGCGATGAGGCTATTCTTCTTTTCCTATTTTATGCGATTACTTAGATTCTGTTGTTCTAATTTGTAACTCTGGGCGGACGAATATTTGGTTTTATTATTATTCTGATGTTGTTGATGTGAGTATTCGACTTGTAACTCATTATGTTATGTGTTTTTGAATTACTTTATTTGATTTATTTTTCAACGGTAATGAGCCTTTGTAGAGGCGAGCATGTGATGACATATGTTTAAGTATTACATGTTTTATCTAACCCGTGTTACAGAGCAGGTTTATGTTGTGTTTGAGTGACACCCTATGTGTGTAGCTGTCTTAATTTTATATTATTTCGCGTTAGGGTTGTTAGGGTGTTATAATTATTTCCAAAATTAACTTAATAGGTTATATGTTCAACGAGGGGTTAGTGAAACAAACAATCAACATTATATATAATAAAATCAACTTGACGGAACAAGATGAGAGTCGCACAAAAAATAACAACAACAACACTATCAAGAACACCAACGTCAATAACAACATTAGTAACAAAATCAACAACAACAACACCATCAAGAACACCAACGTCAATAACAACATCAATAACAAAATCAACAACAACAACAACAATAAGAACAACAACAAGAACAACAACAACAACAACAACAACATCAACAGCAACAACATCAATAAACAACTTCTAGGATTTAGGGTCTCAACAACAAGAACAACAACATCAACAAAAACAACTTCAATAACAACAACAAAAATACCTAGAAAACCTCTAGGGTTTTATATCTCAACAACACAACAACAATAACAACAACATGAGTAGTGATCTTTGACGTACCAGACTTCTT
This sequence comes from Lathyrus tuberosus, assembly GCA_022829125.1. NCBI lineage: Eukaryota > Viridiplantae > Streptophyta > Magnoliopsida > Fabales > Fabaceae > Lathyrus > Lathyrus tuberosus. Next base: position 7,809,284 of record JALAZF010000159.1, read on the forward strand.
AAGAAGAAGTAAAAGAAAATGATTTAGATCTCTGAATAATAAATGAGAGCACAAAACACGTAACATCTTCGTATTGAAGATGATATGTGTTTATGGTTCTCGTTGTTTAGGGCTATTTTGTTAAGGGCTCTTTGTTAGGGTTATGTTTGTGTTGTTTAGACATGTGAAACTGAATGCTACAAAAGAAAACCGAGTTGAAAAGTGGCGTATTTTTATATTAAAAACAAAATATTCAAGAAGGTTCCACTTTTAATGAGATAAAAATATAAACTGAAGTTGATGGCATTCGAAACATGTACACTTAATAGGGTTACCCCTCGGTTTTCCAAATAACTGGCGGAATATGTTGTATATTTTTTTAACAAAAAAAAAATAGGGCATGTCTAGGAATTATACCTCTATTTTTCGATACGTGAGGTGAAATCATTGTCATGAAATGTATTATTTGTTGTAGTTTAAATTTATGATAGAATATTAAAAATAAGTAGAACACAAACTAAATTTACAAAATGTAGGAGCAACATGCATATAAGAAACATGTTGTGATTCTAAAGCTTACATTGGAGATACAATTGTGTCTGGATATTGTGCTTGATGGTTAACTTTTAGGAACTTAAACCACCATAAATAAGTAAAAATAAAACTACATCAGTGTTGAGGTTCACATTTTCATTTTTATGAGTTTCCATAGCTTGAGGAATTCATGAAATTTACGGCAATATCAACTTATAATGTAATGAATGTGTAGATAAGATTTAAATTTTGTACCATTTGTTCACGTGAGAAGTGTTGGACAAGCAATCTTCCAGGCGCATAGATAAACTGTCATAATTGTTCTCTTCTTCATTTTTTGGATGCGAGATGCGAGATGAAATACTAGTTGAAACAAAGATTCACTTTTTTAAGGGGATATATTAGGGTTTTAAATGATTTCTTATTTCAAAACAATAAAGTATTGTTTAATAAAATGGAATTAAAAGGGATTTTCTCAAGGGTTGTTTGGTTCAAATGAAAGGAGAGAATGGTAGGGATTTTAATGGAAGGGAATGAGAGGGGAGAGATTTTTTTTTATAATTATATGTATGTTTGGTTCAAAAGAGGATAGTGGAAGGGAAGGAAGGGATTTTAATTAAAAATATGTTTAGTTCGAGGTGAAGGAGAAAAATTTTATTAATAATTTACATTTTTATTCTTATAGCCTTATATAAGTGATATGATATTTAAAGATAAATAATTCATAAATAATTTTTTGGGAATAAAGTTTATAATATTTAGTGATTAAAAAGTCATAACTTATCACATAACATTAAAAAAGATTGAGTACATTTGATTAATATTATACCTCTCCGACACAAATTTAACTATGTGTTTATAACAACTTTAGAATTATATATATATATATATATATATATATATATATATATATATATATATATATATATATATATATATATATATATATATATATATATATATATAAGGTTTAAAAATAATTTAAAATTTGATATAAAAGAAAATATAATATAATACATAACAAAATTAGAAAAAACCTAACATAAGTAAATATATAAATAAAAATTATAAAAGAAAACAAAAAATTGTAGTGATTATAATTTATATTAATTACAAAAATAAATAAAAAATATAATTTGAAGGTGAGAATAATTATAATAAATTGATAGAAACAATAAAGAAACATCACACAAAAGAGAAACATGAACAAGAAAGAAAATCATAATTTTAAAATACAAAAATAAAAATGAGGATATTTTAGTAAATATAATAATTTATTAAATATTAAAACTCAGATTCCCTCCCCTCCCCTCCAATTCCTCTAATTTGGGGGACGTAAAAAGTGTGACTTTGAGGGATTTCAGTCCCTTACCCTCCCCTCCTCTTTCATCCTACAAATTGTACCAAACATATTTCATTAGAAATCTGCACCCCCCCCCCCCCCCCCCCCCCCCCACTTTCATCTACCTCGAACCAAACACACCCTAAAGCATGAAACCATAATTAGAAAAGGGAAATGTAAAAAAAATGGAAATAGAATTTTTCATGGAAACAAGAGTCATTTAGTAAAATAATGTGGAGGCAATTAATTGAAATTGTTGCGAGACTAGTCACAATGTTTGATTAAGGGAGATTTTATTGGGACTTTCGCAAATGAAGTGTCACGAAATTACAAATTTCTTGTAGTGATTGTGGAATCACTATCCTGAATGACTCGATGGTCATCCGAGAAGTGCACATGGCAAAGAGGTTAAGGCAAGGGTAAGGCGAGGGTTTGTTATGTCAGCCTCGGGTACAGACCACTCTGTTGGTCATATTTGGATAGACGAGAAAGAAATGTTTTGTGCATTTAATGCACCATACTTCAAACATCTTTTTAAAAGTGCCATCATTGCGACTCTTGAAAACCAAAACACGCGAATATTACGTTTGAGTGATTTGATGTGTTTGGTGGAGTCCTTTGCATGCTAGATAATAATTTTGAAGAGTCAGAGCTACTTTTTTTTGAGTTACTTTCTCAGTTTTGTAACCACTTTCTTCTTTGGTGTTATCACTTCCATATATCTAAAAAAGGTAGTGCATTATGAGTAAGAATTTGTAGAAGAGTACTCACAAATCCCATAAGGGTGTTTCATCTTCTTGGATGGATATTTACTCCTCCATTGTTTCTTCTTTCGTGAAGGTGGGATGTCTTAATGATGTCTTTATTAAAGTTGGTCCCTCTTTCTATTAGGGAATCTTGAGTCCCACAGAGTATTAAAGAATATGCGACATATATGGCGATTACGCCATTCCCTTTTACAGGTGCACCTTCTCCGTCGTGGATCTTCATCTCCCTTTCTCTACTTTTAAGATAGAAGTTTTGAAGCATTTGGCGGTGGCTTCTTCACAACTTCATCCTGCCAATTGGACATACTTAGAGTTTTACCAATATTGGTGTGAACATTTGAGCCGAAAGCCTTCTGTGATCCTCATTTGTCATCTCTTTAAATTCCATTGTGGTTCTGCAACCCTGACTCATTGTAGAGGTTTTATCTATTTGGAGACGATGTTCACAACTTTGGGCCTCTTCCGAAGCTGCAACATTTCGAAGATCGGCTCTTTCTGGTCGCTCTCATCTAACTCAAAGCACATTCTACCGTTTTCACCATTGTATATATACTAGAGGGAATAAGTGTAAATATGTTCGCTAAATACTAGTCTGAAATCCACTTTCTACTAGAGAACTGTCTTTACGTGTACAAGGAATGGGATCTTTCTGATGAGGCTCAATAACACAAGGTTAGGTTGATGAGTTTTATCCACAATCTAGGATACTTCGGATGAGGCAGCTCTGTGGAGGAGGTTGAAAAGAAACTCTTGCAGCGCCTTTTTGACATATATCTGTTGATAAGAGCCCATTCTCGAGAGGAGAGACTGGCCATTTTTTATAAGCTCTAGAACCTATGGACTCATGTGTCTTGAATTCACCTATCCATAACATGTTTAATTTATATGTAATTTTGCGAAGATTACTTGAATGATGAAGTACAACTTTGGCTTATAAGGAGAGGAATACAACCGAAAAAGAGCGGCACTGTTTTGGAGAGCTTGCCGTACACTACCCGCACACTACTGGTGGGATCTAATTCTCGTTATGCTGAAGGTCTCCAAACTCTTTCTTTGGACGAAGACTGATCTTATTTTGCTAATTTGTCCAGGCATACTCTATAAGAGGAACTGGCTATTCTAACTCGATCTATCTGGCGTGCTTCATTATTTTTGGTGCTTGGCGGAGCTGGGCATTGGAAAGCTTTTTAGTCTGACCAAAATTGTGTTGAGAAAAAATGGCTGGATGATAGTGTTTGTGATCTGAGGCTTCAATATGATAAATACATGCAGGATATAAGAAAGCTTTTACCTTCCTAACCGAGGTGAGGAATGCTTTGCTTCCCCTGAATCTCGTTCGTTCTCTTTTTGACCATGTGACTCATCTGGTGAAGACCGTGGAGAATAACAACCAATCTCTTACTTCTATTTGGGGTAGCCAGGCATCAACTCAAAGGGAATTAGAGTCTATGCGCCATAAACACGTTTCGCTGACTCAATAATTGGAAGACTATATGGATTTTACACTTGAGGCCATTTCGTAGTCAATTGAGAATGCTTTGCAGCAAGTAGAGAATTTTCAATGTCCTTTGACTATCTCTAATGACCAAATTTAGCTAGATTAAGTAGTCAAAGATGGAAAGATCATTTCTCTTTGGAAGTAGCCATGTCGGTATCTTTTTTTCATGTACTGCAGGTCGAGTAACTTGAAATGGAAGCATATATGTATATATACTATTTTTTGGAATGAAATGCTTTTTTACTCGTTGAAGGTGCATTTATAGGATCATGTGTGTGTAGCTCTGGATATTTTGCGAACTTACTAGGTCTTCCCTCAATGTTTTTTAGATGTCACTAGGATCGTGCCCAGCCAAAGGTCAGTTCCCCTTCCCTCCACATGATGAGTATCCGGTCAGTGGTAGACTTGTGGCCAACCCGTTGTGGCCTTTAGAGTGGTTAGCTACTAGAGGGGGTGAATTATTATTGCTTAAGGGGAATTGATTGTTGTACCCGTACATATAAAGTGTCTTTGGCAACACCCTTTCTTTAGGTGAGAAATTGATTGGCTTAGTTGGACGCACAAAGCTTCTCTAGAAGCACCCTTGTCTTTTTGTGGGGGAATTGATTGATTTAGTCGCACGTATCAGATGTCTCCGAAAGCACCATTCTCTTTAGGTGGGGAATTGATTTCTTTAGTCGTACCTACAAAGTGTATCCAAAAACACCCCTGTGTTTAGGTGGGGAATTGATTGCTTTAGTCAGACATAGAAAGCGTCTCCGACAACACTCTTATCTTTAATGGTCCTTGAACATGTAGGTCATACTCCAGACTCATTATCAACATGCACAAATAGAAAGAAATGAGAATTTCAGAAAATAACATATAATCATTATATTTTATATTAGAGGCATAGAAAACATATCCAGGAAAGCTAATCGCCGCTTATTCATTTTTCTAGCATCTTCCAACTTAGCCATTTTTGGGAGGACATATACCCATCATGTTGAGTTGCCTGGTGACAGAAGCTACATTGATCTCCAAGGCCACACCCTCTTCTTGATCTTTCTGGTGGGTTTGGTAGATTCGTTTTGCCCCTCTAGGTCGGTGCAGATGGTGGTCGGTTCTCCCTGAAGATTGTGATACTTCAACTTTAGATGCACCAACAAGGCTACGACGTCTCTATCATGGCTACAAAAGGTCTTCACATGATTCAATTGTAGAATCTCCTTTAGAGGACAACAAGGAATTGTGAATTGACCACTCTGGGGCTGTTTCCATCGCCTGTGGATCACCTATGGAGATCATCATATCTGCATCTCCCCGTGGATGGGTGGTGGTTCCATTGAACGCCAAGAGGTCAGAACCCTCGCATGGCCATAAATTGCCCACGTCGAGGCTCGTATTCTCAAACAACTTCGAGTACATAATTTCATAGGATCTGCCACCATCGATGAGGATCCAAGAAATATTAAACTGCCCCAGAATGACAGTGATTACTAGAGGAAAGTTTTGAAAAGAACACCTCCGAATCTTTGTCGATGTACTTACATCCATTTTGTAGACAACCATTATCTCGATGATTTTTCTCTTCACCATCCCTTTAGAAATGATATTTGACAAGGGCACGTCTCTAATGATGGAGGCGATGTACGAGCGCTTTCCTTTATAGGCCTCCTTACTTTCGCTACTAGACCCGATATCTAATATATTCAATGGGGATTTACCTTTAGGTGATTCCTTTCTATCTCTTTTATCCTCTTGACATACATGGACAGTTGGCCCTTATAAATTAACCCTTCAATGACATATTATAGTCGAACATAATCATCCGTGTTGTGGTTGTGATTGCTATGGAAGTGGAAGTACATCGACTTATCAATGCAAGATGATTCTTTGATAGGGTAAAGAAGTTAAATTCTTGCTTTCCAAAATTCTCTATTGGCGCGTTCCTGATAGATCTTTTCTTGAGAGACCATCAAGAGGGTGTATTTTTCATACCCTCCATGCATACCTCTGTCAAATTCATCTCAGCGCCGGTGGGAATCCTTCTCGATCGAGAAAATGAAGTGGGTTTTGGCTGACGCGAGGATGTCAAAAATCATACTTAGCTTCTCTTCTAAGAGCATGTATGAATCAGCCATGGTAAGCATCTCCTAGATAGTTTAAGATTCTTCCTTTCTGTCTATGACTGGAATAAATAGTCCCTTAAAAGGCCATTCTCAAAGATCCAATATTGAAACATGTAGAGAACTGATCACAAAAATTTATCAATTACGTAATGTTACTATTTAACAAGCCTTTAAACCATAGAATGGTCAATCTGATAAGAGGTAATGCAAATATCTTATACATAGTTGTGTCTTCTATGCTGAAGTAATTTAACCGATCATTGACGAGTCGTACCTGCTCGTCGAGATCCCCTTTTCCATCATATTCTCCCAGCTTGGGCGACTTCTCTATGGACTTTGGTATCTTGCTTTCCAAAATCCTCATGGCCAGTGGATACTCTAGCTACACCTTTCCCAACTGACTCTCAGCTTGAGTCGGGGAAGGAGCGTGACTGCCCTACTCCCCTCTAAGGCTTTAGGGAAGAGTATGATGCTTATTGGTCATATACTGGTCTCTTTATTGAAGAGATTTGTCTTTCTCTATTTGAGACAGATCTAGGACGACAATATGGGTTCTCCTTGATGCGACCTCTAGGACGGATTTTCTGCGAGGTGGAGCATTTTTAGGCTTTCTTCTAGGCATTGTAGCCTTCCTTCGAGTGCCTTTGAGTTTTACCATTGAGCAATGTTGAACACATTATTCAACAGTTCATTAGCACCTTGCACTCTGAGATACTTCAAGATTGCTCAAAATACATGAAGAAAAGTTTGATTTCTAGCATATTTTTGTGAGAAGAAACTGATAGCAGCAAAATATGATAATCTCGCAACTTTAAATACTCATAGATTTGAATTTCCTAATTTGTTTGAAAACTAAAACATTGAGGATTTAGTCACTGACTATGGGTCATACTTTCCTCACCTAGTTAGAGTGTTTTATAGCAACCTTAGTTTGAAAAATTATAGGCTTTGTTCAAAAGTTAAGGGCAAACAAATCACTTTAACCAAAGAGAAATTATGTGAATGTTTGGATATTTTGTGTGAAGGTGATGAAATTCAAGTTTACTTTGTTATGAAAGAGGACTGTTACACTAAGAAATTATACTATTACATTATCAGTGTGTATTCTAAACAAAAAATCTTTAACAAAAGAAAATGTTCAACTGGTGTCCTTCCTACCCAGAATCTCTACTTTGCTGGAAACCTTGTGAAGAAAAGATTCAAATGTTGTGTTATATTTTGATGAAGACAAACTATCAAGATCAAACACATTATCAAAGAAGGAAAAAGTTCTAAGTTCAAAAGAATCTTTGTAGACAAGACTTGGAAAATGTTGCTAGATAAATGTTGCTAGATATCACTCATTATTTATTATGTTATCTGTTTGACTAAATATAATTTGCAATATTACGGGATTATACAAAGCCACACATACAAGAACAGATTAATTTAAAAAATACAAGTAAAACATATTCCATGACGCAATCTTGCAATGCACTTGTTCTAATTAGATAACAAAGGTACGCCATAAGGTACAATGTAATTAAGTGGAATGTGATACACCGTAATTGAATATGTGCTTAAGTGGACTTGTTCAACAATGCTGCTCACACTAGTAGTTATATAAATAGAACTCTTGTGCTTAAGTAAATTAATTTTGACAATAATCGTTTTAGAAATCTGTCTTTTATGCATGATATGTAGCATTTTCTATAATTAATTTATCTCCTACCTCATTAGTTCTAAACTACCTAGAAAATTTAGAGGCATCTGCAAGTTAAGTTCATTGTGTGATATATGGTAAAGCATGTATTAGGTCCAATAAATCTCTAAGAAGAACATAAAATACCTATGAAAAAAATATGTAAAATATGTGCACAATCATTTATCCAAACCATCATTTTCCAAATAATAAGAAAACCAACCATTGGGTCCATAGCTCAGTGGTAGAGCATTTGACTGCAGATCAAGAGGTCAGCAGTTCGAACCCGGTTGGGCCTTATTAAAATAATTTATTTTTTCATAAAAAATACTCACTTAAAAGTAATTAATTTTAAAGAATTTAACCTTATATAAATAGTTAAATTTTATTTAAATAACATAGACACATAAATAACTCATTTTTTTCAAAATAAGTTCTTTTAGCGCAAAATTGATAATCTCTTTTCAATAATTTTTTCTGCATTTGTTCCAAGTTGTCAAACAAATTAATTAAACATTATTATCTTTAAAGGTACATTAAGCCCATTTCAATCATCCTCCATTTTAAGCAGTGTTTTTTTTCTGGTTCTCAGCATGAATTGTGAGTAGGAGACAAACACAATATGTCAAGAGTCCTGTTAAAATTTAATGAACATTAAAAATAAGTATAATAAATTTTAACTAAATACTTAAAATTAAAATTTATATGCATGATATGAAAAATCTTCGATAACTTTCATATCACTGGCCATTTTTGTTTTAACTCATTTGAAATTCTAGAGGTAGTTGAAGATGTGTCCATGGTGTGATATGTGGTAATGAATATAGAGGCTCTAATTAATCTCTAGGAAGAACTTCAAATACCTTTGTAAAATATGTAAAACATATACTACTAACATATGTGCAAAACATTAATTTCACAATAATAAGCACACCTATCATAGGGTCCATTGCTAGGTGGTGGAGCATTTGAGAGCAGATCAAGAAGTAATTTACTCAACCCTGATTTGGCCCTTTTAGAAATAAATACTTTTTATTTAAAAAAATGACCACTTTAACTTTTGGGGATCCACTTGAATCACAATGGGGACTTAAGCCCGCATAAGAAAATCAAATTCTTCTTTAATAATATTACTAATATTTTATTTTTAATCCCAAGGACACACTAACGTATTCTTATTCCACACATTACACCTTTACATGTTGGAATTAACCCAAGACTTTAAGAAATTCTGAACCAATCTTGATGAACAAGATTCAATAAACCGATCAAAATCTCTTGTTCTTTACTCTTCACTCGAGTAAATCAATCACAACTTAATTGCAAAAATGATTTTGCGCAACAATTGTTAATGGAAGAAGAAACAAAATTGAATATAAGTAAAACATTTTCCATGGCACAAGAACGGATTAATTTAAAAAATATAAGTAAAACATATCATCTCTTGCTCTTCAATACTTGTTTTTTATTTCAGAACACAGATGCTTCTTTTCATTAGTATCCTACACTAATATCAGCTTCAAAAGTTTAGACGTTGAAGAGCATCTGATATTAGGTTCTGGTAGTGTTTCTTCTTACTTTCATATATGGGAAATCAGTTGAATACAAGTATATAGAAGCTTTTAAAGTTACTCTTCTATAAACAGATATCACAATCCATTCAGCCATTATGAAGTTCTTCTGACAAGAAAACTAAGTTTCTTATTATTATTCATTCCAAAGAACTTGAGCTAAATTGAGAAGGTGATCTGTTGAATAGTTTTTCATCATCTAACTTCATTTCTTTCCTTTGAAAACTGCAAGACTAACCTCCAGAACACAGCAGATTCAAGATGTAAACATCTTGAATAACTGTGATCTTAGATTTAAGTCTCAGAGCAATCTTCTCAGAATTTGTTCGAAAAGATTAGATGAAGTGTATCTGTTCAAGCTTTAAAATTTGATCCCCACAAATCCAAGCACAAGAGTTCAAAGATTGTCTAAGCATCAGACATATCAATGATGTTGATATACTCAGAAGTGAGATAAAGCATCTACCAGAATGCAACTACCCCTGAAGATATTAAATAGGCATCTTCTGAGCTGGTGAAAGATATTTTCAAGATGATCATCTTTACACCATCAACTTCTATATTAATACCTCTTTCAAGGATATTCTATAGACCTTCACCAACCCTTTATCAAGACCAATGGGTTAAAAATATGTTTAGCTTTTCCATCATTTAAATTCAGAGGAATCATCCTTTGAATATGGTAGGAAACGTTGTATGATATTTTTCCTGTGGCACTTGATTCCTTCTTGAAGAAGAATTATACTTTTCTTATTGGATCATTATTTGTGCCACTGTTAAGTGTTAAGAACATACCAGACTTTGATACCAATTGAAGGTGTGAAAAGTACACAAGAAGGGGGAGTTGAATTGTGTTTCCCATTTTCTTTAATTTAACTTCTGATCAGAGTTTCAGAATCAGAACTGGTGTTCATATTCTGTTTTAATTCATTGGCAGCAGATATAGCAGAAGTAAACAAATAACAGCAGAAGACACAAAAGATTTATCCAGGTTCCTCCCCTAACTGAGAGTACTCCAGTCCCCTTGCCTCACAAGAGATTTTCATTATAACCACTTCTTGATTACAATCTCTTATGCTTCTGCATTAGTCTTTTACACTTGCTCAGGCCAACTGTCTGAGACTTTCTTGCTTAGGTCACATATATAAGATTTCCGCCCATATCCTTTGACCGAGCCACCTACTCTTCTGGCCATCCAAACTGAGACTTCCTTGCTCACATCCTCTGACCAAGCCACCTGCTCTTCTGGCCATCCAGACTGAGACTTCCTTGCTCAAGCAACACTTGAGACTTCCTGCTCACGCCACTCAGATGGAGACTTTCTTTTTGCTTAATCAACCTAGCTGAATAAGACTTTCACAACTCAAGCACTTAAGCAATGAGACTTATGTGGTTTAAGCATCTGGGCTCAAGACTTCTGCTCAATCATCCTTGCTTATTAAGACGCTTATAGCTCAAGCACATAGCAGGAGACTTATGTAGCTCAAGCATCTTGGCTTAAGACTTGTTGCTTGAATCCCAATGAGATAAGAGTTTTGCTCAAGCATATAGCAAGAGACTTTGATCTAAACTGCTAAATAGGCCCAACAGGATAGAGAACAAGGTGTACATGATACAAGTATTAGAGGTACGGGAAATCACCATAACAAAGACCTAAAGCACTTAAGATTTCTAATATATACAACGCTTAAGAAATCTTAAGGCTTTTACAATTACAACCTACAAACAGAAAAATTGCATATTACAATAGAGTTGATAATTTCTTGATCTTGCTACTCCTTCATATAGAGAATCCTTATTCCTTTTTTAGTAAGAACCTTCAGCCATATTTATAGCATTTGCAGAAAACTAGTCGTTGAGGAAGTAACTTGATCAAGTGTCTTTGTCTTTACCCCATACTATAAGAGATGTTGAAGATGGATGAATAACAGATTCTGAATCCAGTGTGTAACACGTTTAACCTTTGAGTCTTCAAAAGGTTTTCGTACTGATAGAGCTGTTAGAAGTAGTCATCCATAAAGCATGTCAGCTTTTCTTGAGCCTTGCAATCTGTAGACTCTGACTGACAAACTAATAAGACAGTACAATTTGCTTTCTACGATAGGAACGACTTCCAGCTTTATCACCAGCTCTGAGTGGTACCAGATTCTAATATACAATTGCCAAGTGTATTCACTACTACAAAATGCGTAAACAACAATGCCATGGTCACCAATGTTCTTCCCTACACCGTGGTGACATCTCTAAACTAAGGCGCTATCATTTTCGTTTTGTTTTTTGATTAAAAGTTATTTGTATATAACAACAGTTGAAGAACCAACTGTGATGATACCATCAAGCTATCATGGGTTCGAACCTTAGCCCCCTCATATATATTATTCCTTTAATGTTAAGGCACACATTTTCTTTTTTATTTATTTTTAAATAAAAAACTTAAAGGGTTATGACTACAGTTGTTGAGTTCCACCGTTGTGATATATTTTGTTTTTTATTTAAAATTTTTAATTGTAAATTTAACTCTGGCGCTTCTTTATTAAATTTCACTATGAAAGTAATATATCATAACAGTTGCTGGTATTGACTGTCGTGGTAGCTTTATAGTAATATACACTTCTAGTTAGCTTGTCTCTTCAGTATTCATTGATAATAGAAACTAGCTGATGAAATAATACACGATTTTAACCCTAAACCCTAACATTCAATACTCTGAAACAGTACACCATTTCAACCAAAACACCATCATTCACCCATTTCTCAGTATCCATTCTTCAGTATCCTATCATTTTCGTCATCATCGTCAAGGAGGTTGACAAGACCATAATGATCGTGACGTCGAGAAGGAAGAGTACACTGTCGATAAGGAAGACAATAACAACATCGTCGTTGCTTTAAGGAAGGAAGACAACACCAACACCAACACCAACATCATTTACTTAGTCATCACGTTTAGGGTACGTAAAATATTTTCGCCATTCATCTACAGTAAACTTCATTTGCCATTGTTGTGGTTGTTGTTGTTTATGTTGTGGTTGTTGTTTATGTTCTTGTAGTTCATGTTGTTGTTGTTGTTTTTGAACATAGATGTCGACCTTGTCGAGTTCAACATCTGATATTAGCGAAGAAACTCAAACATATGAGAGTTGTGCGAATGAAACTCAAACAAATGACACTCTATCGAAAAGATCACAAAGAGGTGTCACAATGATGCCCCAATTCACATAAGTCCGCAACTCATCAGGTGAAAAAATTCTGATCGAGTTTTATTCGTTCTACAGAGTAGTTGATTGTGAATATTACTCTACTTTTAAGAGTTACGTTGCGTTCCTTGCACGTAGCAAAGTGAGTATACTGATAGATGATTGGAAACAAGTGGATGATAAAGTCAAAGAAAGCATATGGACAGATGTTAAAGTATTACATACTATAATTTTCATATATTCGATATCACTACCTATAATTTCTAATACATACTTATATATTGATTTAAATGTATGTAGTTGAATTTTGAGTTTACCGATGACTCAAAGTTGAAAAAAAAGTGGATATCTTATGCCGATACTTGTTGGAGGGGATTTAAGTCACATCTCACTACTGACTACCTTAGGAAGCCTAAGAGCGGTCTTGCTCGTCCATGGATTCGATATAGTTTTATATTGAAGAAGCAATGGAACAAGTTTGTGAAGATACGTCATTCTGAGGAATTTAAGGTTAGTACTAGTCTTGTGTAACCTTTAATGTTATGCTAATGAGTTATAGATACTAATCATTATATTTTTCACTATGTTAATAATAGGTTAAAAGCAAAGTAGGAATCCAAAACTAGGAAAAGAACATGTACCCCCATAGATTGTCTCGTGGGGGTTATAGGAAACTTGAGAAAAGAATCATGCTCGAAAAACAAACACAAACAGGAGATGATCACATCCGATCTCCACCTTCAAGACATGAGAAATAGAAGATGGCTAGATTAAGACCCAATGGAGAGTACACCTTTGAGGCGTCAAGAGTAGTTGCTGAGAAAATTGTAAGTATGATTTGTTTTACTTATGTTATTTGTTATTTAAATGCGTTGGTAACAAATATGTAGTTGCTCATGTTGTGTAGAATAAATTAGTTGATGCGTCCCGTGAAGACACACTTGTTCCAGAAGCACGACATGACATATTAGTAGAAGCTATTGGAACAGATGAACATGGTGGGCGTGTCCGTGGTGTTGGAGAAGGTGTCGGCTTGAGGACATTCTTTGGGTCTCAAAGAAAAACTACCGAAAGCCCAGAATTTATTGCACAAAGACAAAAGATTGAGAATGTTGAGAAGCAATTGGAAGAACAATGAAGGATGCTAGAAGAGGAGAAGGAAAAATGGGAGAAATATATGGAAAGGTTTCAAGAGTTGTATTCGGTATGTGCTTTACTTGAGATGTTAAATTTTTATCGGAAATGTGTGATATATATTGTGCTTATTTTTGTTTTATGATCTAATTGAATATTATGATGTAGAGGTTAAGTGAAAACCTCGAACAACATACAAATGAAGATCATCGTTATGTTGATGGTGATGATGATGATCAAACTCCAAGTAGAAGTGTTATACGCCGTGCTTCTACCAAAGGAAGTAATTGTTCAGCCCCTCCCGCCCCTCCATATAACCGCAATGATATAATGGACCCTAACGCAAATGAAATCACCATGCTATAGTTGAACGTTACGGTGATAAATGATACACAACCTCTTCCGCTAGAACATTGTCCATGTTTGGAGTTATTCTATTACAATCCTGAGGATGTAAGGGATTTTCTCGTTGGGTATAAGTGGCTGGACGTAGTTTCTCGTTGGGTATAAGTGGCTGGATGTAGGGATATTGCAAGTGTGGTGCATGTAAGTATATAGTTGAATGTACATGTCATTATACAACATTATCATTTTTTGTATTTCCTCCCTTAATTTATTCATTTTCTTTAACCATTTAGGTACATTCACTGTGTTTGTATAGAGTTGAATAAATCGATCTTTATGGAATCTTGGATCCTCTTTTTATTCGATAGGCGTTTAATCAACCAAGAGACCTTTTAGAGTACTTGAAAAAACTGTTAAATGAGGGAGAAAAAGAAGGTTACTTAGCACCATTTCTCTGTTCGTAAGTATTTTTGTAATTGATGTTTATGTATTCTATATTTAGTTTTGTTTTAGCAAATACTAATAATATATATGCTCGTGTTTATTCAGTGGTCATTGGCAATTGATCATCATATCATTTAGGACGAATACGGTAACTGTACTGTGTTCCTTGCATGATCCACTCGAAAAAAAATGAAAGTGATTATTAATTCATAAGTGTGTACATGTTTAATTCATTTTCTTTGACATTGTAATTAGTTTATCATGTAATATGTAAAATTCATTTTCAATGTACAGTGTTGTGGAGCAAGTGAGTATGATGAAAAATGTTAGAAGAAAGCCCTCATGGATCTTTCCTAAAGTAAGTGGCCCGATTACCCATTTCTTTCATTTACATTCATGTGTGGTTATATTCATGTAATTTTTCTTAAAGTTGTAGACGAGGAGACAACCTGGAACTTACGAGTGTGGGTATTATGTCATGAAACACATGTTAAACATTATCCTTGCAGGCGTTGTGTAATACCCCATGATTTTGTGAACATTTTGGGATAATATTATTATGATCAACTGGGTTCCGGGGTACTCTGAGCAATTATTGGATAAAGTAATTAGAGTAAACTGACGAACTTGGAATTTGATTTGATTAATATTATTTCATTTTCCTTATTTGAGAAAAGATAGAAAACTTGGAGAAAGAAAAGGAAGAGAAGGAAAAGGAAGGGAAAAGAAGAGGAAATTTCTCAAGAGCTCTAGGACTTGAATCATCAACCAATCTTCATCTTTTCATCTCAGCTTCAACCCCCTCATCTTGTAATCCAGATGGGTTCTAGTTAGATGCTCTAGAGTAGAGTTTTATTGAGTTTTAGAGTTAGTTTGACATTGTTAGGAAATGAGAAATTTTGCACCAAAATCATGTTTTAATGTTCCTTATGATTGATACTTGTTAAATATGTGTTGTAGTGTATCCTATTGGTATTTTTCTGGTGTTTAGAAGTGAATTGGAAGGGAAAATGGATCATTTTCGCAAACCCATTATGCAGGAAAATTTATGGTTTTCACGCTGCCCATACGCGTATCACCCAAGGCAATACGCGTATTGGTTAAGGCAATACGCGTATGACCATGCAAAAATGTGGGCAATACGCGTATGAGGTTCCATTTTCTCGGCCATCTTCCCATTTGCGTATTGGTACGCGTACGACTTTGGGCAATACGCGTATGAGGTAGGGTAGTACGCGTATTGGGGTTTTAAAAGGAATTTTTTGGGAAAAATCAGTCTCTGCCCATACGCGTATGACTTTGGACAATACGCGTATGGCTGGGCGAGCCAGTTGGGCAATACGCGTATGGCACAAGGCAATACGCGTATGGCCAGGAGGGTGCAGAATTGTGTTTTTTTGCGATACCATTTCTCGTTATGTCCATAACTTTTGACACGTTTATCCGTTTTTAACGTTCTTGATATCGTTGGACAGCTAACAAAATGTACTTTCTTATTAAAATGGTTTTAAGATTGTTGGCCGATTTAATTATATCAGGATTTTTGGTATAGTGCTGTTTTGTCGACTTTTATCGTTTAATGGTGGGTAATTGTTGTTGAATATGTATGCATGTTAAAATACGAAATAGGTAGGGTGAGGAACATTACCATAAACAATGTCGAAAAGTGTGAATTGTCATAAGTGACGACGCTCGCGCATGAAAGGCCGAGGCGTGTGTCTAATAATCATAACCAGTTTATCTTACGGTGTAGTTTCATGAGACTCGAGCACCTCCTTTGAAACGTATGCACAATTACTTGGCAGGTTTGATTCCCGCGTATAGTACGAATGGAGCCTATGGGTAAAGAGACTTGTGACGGTGTACGGGCCGTGTGAAGTGACGAATCACGGTATACGGTCTGATGATCCCGAATCCATTTCGTATGCCAAGTAAATGCAAGGATCCATGACTCGGGTCGTCTTCTAGATGTAGAAGCGGACGGGAAAAGGGGATACCTTGGTACGGTTATTGATTAGTGAGATTCTTGAGTTAGTAGGCTCAGGAAGTACTTCGGTACTAGTGTGAGTTAACAGGCTCACGCGTGTGGATACGTATTTAGTGTGTGTACTCATTGTCACTTCCGTTCCCTTTTGACTTGAGTTAGGTTTATTAGAACCTTGTAAAGCTGAGAGGACTTTAAGATAGGGAACTCACTGAGATTTGATGTATCTCACCCCACTGTTGTTGTTTACATCACAGGTACTGCAGGTTCCGCGAAGGGTAAGGATAAGGCTGTGTGATTATCCTTACTTATCTGATGGCTTTGCTTCCGTTATGGAGTTTTTGAGATCATTAGTGATCTAGTTCTTAGTATTTGTCTTTGGAACATCTTGTAGATATACTATGCTGTAGTTTTTGTATTAGGCTTTTTGGGCATGTATATATATAATTTGTTTACTAGGAACTTATTGTATATTTCAGTACCAAAAGTTGAATTCATGTATAATATATGCTTTGATGTATGTATATATATATGGGCTTTACAGTTGGTATCAGAGCAGGTCGTATCCTCGACCTAGCCATGAAATAGAATAAGTTTTCTTTCCGTTTCATATGCGGCGTGTCGCCATTGGTCTTGTGTGTTATATTTATGGTATTGAGTCTGATTAACTTAATCCTATCTGTATGAAATTCAGGAACATGGCTGACAGGCGCAGAAACAACCGTGGTAGACCGAGAACCACTCCAGCAGGGACTAATCCGCCGAGTGACGAGGGAAATGCTCCTTTATAACAATTTATGCAACAGTTGCAGCAACAACAGAATCAGTTTGTGCAACAAATGGTACAGCAAATGGCTGGTGGTGTGCATCCTCCAGTGGTGGTTCCTGAAGCTGCAGGGGGAACCTTTAGGGATTTTATTCGTATGAATCCTCTGGAATTCCATGGAGGGTTAGATCCAGTAAAGGCTCATGAATGGATATCAGGTATGGAACAGATTTTCCTGATAGTTCAGTGCAGTGAGGAAAACAAGGTGGTCTTCGTTTCTAACTTGTTGAAGGGTCCTGCCATGAGGTGGTGGGAAAGCGCTTCAGCCTTAATGACAATTCAAGAGGTACCGAAGGTATGGGAGCAGTTTAAGGTAAATTTTATGGAGAAATATTTTCCAAGTTCCTTGAGGTCTCAAAAGGAATTCGAGTTTCAACAATTGAGACAAGGTAACTTGACTGTGGCTTCTTATGCGGAAAAGTTCGAGGTTATGGCTGCTTATTCTAGACAAGCCATGTATGCTCCTGATGAGAGGTGGAAGATTGATCAGTTTCTGTTTGGTTTAAGGGCTGAAATTTCACATAGTGTGTCTCAGAGAAAATTCACTAGCTATGCCGAATTGTTAAGACAATGTTATGTGGCGGAGCATAGTTTGAAGAAGGTACAAATGGAAGGAGATTTGAGTAGGATGAATCAAAGTGATCGAGGGAGATCGAGTCAACAAGTTAGACCAAGGCAGCAATCATTCAAAGGGAAGCAAGTTCAGAGTTCTAGGACTAGTGTGCCTCCGGTATGCCGTACTTGTGGAAGGAATCATTATGGTAGGTGCGGTTTGGAGGGAGTGAGGTGTTATCAGTGTAATAAAGTGGGCCATATATCGAGGGATTGTCCTCAGGGTAGGAATCAGACACAAGGGAAAAATATCGGCCGAGTGTATACATTGGATGCGAGGAAAGCAAAGAATTACAACTCCTTGATTGCGGGTACGTGTTTCATAAATGGACACCCTTGTTTTGTTTTATTTGATTGTGGGGCAACACATTCTTTTATGTCCACACGTTGCGTGAAGCGACTTGGGTTGCAAGCTGTTCCTTTGTTTCCTCCAATGGTGGTTACTACTGCCATGGATGAGATTGTTGAGACACCGTTGATGTGTGAAAATCGTGTATTATTGGTGAATGAAAGAGTTTTCCAGATTGACCTTATCTGTTTACCGCTTAAGAAAGTGGATGCTGTTCTGGGGATGGATTGGCTTTCTGCTAATTCGGTGTTTATTGGGTGTGAGGAAAAGCTGATCATTATCCCATCTACCGAGGCCACTTCGAAGGATGTGTTAACTACTATTTTAGAAGGTACAGTTGGAATGATTAATTTCTTGTTTGAGGAGGAAAAGTCTGTTCTTTTGATTCTTACTAAGGAGGAGAGTAGTAACATCCAAGTTTTGAATATTCTGGTAGTTTGTGACTTTCCTGAAGTTTTCCCCGAGGATATCACTTCTCTTCCTCCGGAGCAGGAAGTGGAATTCTCTATTGACCTGATACCGGGAACAGCTCCAATATCCGTTTCTCCGTATCGGATGGCACCACTTGAATTAAGAGAATTAAAGGACCAATTGGAAGAACTGTTGGCTAAGAATTTTGTTCAACCAAGTGTTTCGCCAGTGTTATTGGTAAAGAAAAAGGATGGTGGAATGCGATTGTGTATTGATTACCATCAGTTGAATAAGGTCATCATCAAGAATAAATACCCATTACCAAGGATAGACGACCTGTTAGATCAATTGAAAGGAGCCTGTGTGTTCTCGAAGATTGATTTACGGTCGGGTTATCATCAGATTCGGGTGAAGAGTTCAGACGTACCAAAGATCGCGTTTAGAACCCGTTATGGTCATTATGAATTTTTGGTAATGCCTTTCGGTGTGACAAATGCTCCGGCAGTTTTCATGGATTATATGAATCGGATATTTCAACCTTACTTGGACCAATTTGTGGTGATTTTCATTGACGACATTCTTATTTATTCTCGTGATCCTCAAGAGCACGGAGAACACCTAAGAATTATTTTATCCATCTTACAAGAGAAGTAACTTTTTGCTAAGTTAAGTAAGTGTGAGTTTTGGATGTTTGAGGTTAATTTTCTTGGTCATGTCATATCCTAGGGAGGTGTAGTGGTCGATCCAGCAAAAGTTGAAGTAGTGATTAATTGGGAGAGACCGAAGAATGCTTCTGAAGTTAAAAGTTTCTTGGGACTGGCAGGGTACTACAGAAGGTTTATCAAGGGTTTTTCGCAGTTGGCTTTACCATTAACGAGACTTACTCGGAAGGATTATTCATATGAGTGGGATTCGGCTTGTGAAAGAAGTTTTAGGAGTTTGAAGGAGAGATTGACTACCGCTCCTGTTTTGGTTATTCCTGATTCTAGCAAGTCGTATGAGGTATACTGTGATGCATCAAAGAAGGGACTAGGTGGGGTGTTAATGCAAGATGGACATGTAGTGGCTTATGCTTCACGACAGTTGAAAGTCCATGAAGAGAATTACCCAACGCATGATTTAGAATTGGCGACAGTTGTATTTACTTTGAAAGTGTGGCGTCACTATTTGTATGGTGTACGTTTTGAAATGTTTAGCGACCACAAGAGCTTAAAGTACTTATTTGATCAAAAAGAGTTGAACATGCGTCAAAGGAGATGGATGGAATATTTGAAGGATTATGACTTGGAGTTAAAATACCATCCGGGTAAAGCAAATAAGGTGGCGGATGCATTGAGTAGGAAGGTCTTGCACAATGCCGAGTTGATGATGTTAGAGTATACCTTAATGGAAAAGTTTAGAGATCTAAATCTTCAATTTAACTGGACTCCAAATTGTGTAATTATGGGGAATTTGAATGTTTCTTCTACTCTTAGGGAAGAAATCCAACAAGAGCAAGGGTTAGACGAGAAGTTACAAGAAGTGTTATTGCAACCGGGTTTTGTGCGAGCTACCGACAGAACTATTTTGTTTAACCAAAGGATTTGTATTCCGGATAGCACGGAGTTAAAACGAAGGATTTTGGAAGAAGTGGATAAGGGTGCTTTTACTATACATCTGGGGTCTTCAAAGATGTATCAAGATTTAAAGAGGGACTATTGGTGGCCCGGGATGAAAAAGGATATTGCGGTGTATGTGTCAGAATGTGCGGTGTGCCAACAAGTGAAAATTGAACACCAAAGGCCGGGTGGCTTGTTGCAACCTTTAGAAATTCCGACGTGGAAATGGGATAGTATTTCGATGGACTTCGCAGTGGGATTACCCCATGCACAAGGTGGTTATGATTCGATTTGGGTAATTGTGGACCGGTTAACGAAATCCGCGCATTTCTTAGCTGTGAAGACTACCTACAAGGCGAGTCATCTCGCAAGGTTGTTCATTTCAGAAATAGTGAGATTGCATGGTATTCCTACTAGTATCGTTTCGGATAGAGATCCAAAGTTTACTTCCAGATTTTGGAGAGCTTTTCAACAAGCCATGGGAACGAGGCTATGTTTGAGCATGTCGAATCATCCGCAAACGGACGGTCAGACGGAACGGACAATACAAACTATGGAGGACATGTTGAGGGCTTGTGTACTTGAAAGTGGAGGAAATTGGATAGAACTCTTACTGTTGATCGAATTCTCTTATAATAACAGTTATCATGCAAGTATTGGTATGGCGCCTTATGAGGCATTATATGGAAGGAAGTGTAGAACGCCATTGTGTTGGGCGGAGGTTGGCGACGATAGAATTTTGGGACCCGAGATTATTCACGAGACCACGGAAAAGATTAGAATGATTAGTGGAAAAGTTAAACAAGCCCAAGATCGTCAGAACAGCTATGCGGACAACCGTAGGAGACCGTTAGAGTTTGATAAGGGTGATCATGTATTTTTGAAGGTTACTCCGAGATTGAGATTGAAAGGGCCATTTAAATCGCGGAAGTTAAGTCCAAGATACGTGGGACCGTATCAAGTCTTAGAAAGAATTGGAGAAGTAGCTTACAGATTAGCCTTACCGCCTTCTCTGTAAGAGATGCACGACATTTTCCATGTGTCTCAGCTTCAGAAATTTGTTCCAGATCCTCTTCAGCCAATTTTACCAGACACCATTGAGATAGAAGCTGATTTGACGTTTGATCCTCAACCGAGTCATATCACAGGAAGAGAAACTAAAGTGTTAAGAAATAAAGAGATTCCTCTTGTTAAGGTTCAGTGGGATGAGACGCGTCCGGGCGATGCAACTTGGGAATTGGAATCGGAAATGCGGAAGGTCTATTCTCATCTGTTCAGGTAATCTTTTAAATTCGTGGGCGAATTTCTATTTAAGGGGGGGAGGATTTAATACCCCATAATTTTGTGAACATTTTGGGTTAATATTATTATGATCAACTGGGTTCCGGGGTACTCTGAGCAATTATTGGATAAAGTAATTAGAGTAGACTTACGAACTTGGAATTTGATTAGATTAATATTATTTAATTTGGAGTTTTATTAATTGGTGCAATTGAGATAATTTGGATAATTAGTAGTATTACCAATTAATGTTTCCTATGTCTATTTTCTTTTCATTTTCCTTATTTGAGAAAAGATAGAAAACTTGGAGAAAGAAAAGGAAGAGAAGGAAAAGGAAGGGAAAAGAAGAGGAAATTTCTCAAGAGCTCTAGGACTTGAATCATCAATCAATCTTCATCTTTTCATCTCAGCTTCAACCCCCTCATCTTGTAATCCAGGTGGGTTCTAGTTAGATGCTCTAGAGTAGAGTTTTATTTAGTTTTAGAGTTAGTTAGACATTCTTAGGAAATAAGAAATTTTGCACCAAAATCATGTTTTACTGTTCCTTATGATTGATACTTGATAAATATGTGTTGTAGTGTATCCAATTAGTATATTTCTGGTGTTTAGAAGTGAATTGGAAGGGAAAATGGATCATTTTCGCAAACCCATTATGCAGGAAAATTTCTGGTCTTCACGCTGCCCATGCGCGTATCACCCAAGGCAATACGCGTATTGGTTAAGGCAATACGCGTATGGCCATGCAGAAATGTGGGCAATACGCGTATGAGGTTCCATTTTCTCGGCCATCTGCCCATTTGCGTATTGGTACGCGTACGACTTTGGGCAATACGCGTATGAGGTAGGGTAGTACGCATATTGGGGTTTTAAAAGGAATTTTTTTGGGAAAAATCAGTCTCTGCCCATACGCGTATGAATTTGGACAATACGCGTATGGCTGGGCGAGCCAGCTGGGCAATACGCGCATGACACAAGGCAATACGCTACGGCCGGGAGGGTGCAGAATTGTGTTTTTTCGCGATACCATTTCTCGTTATGTCCATAACTTTTGACTCGTTTATCCGTTTTTAACGTTCTTGATATCGTTGGACAGCTAACAAAATGTACTTTCTTATTAAAATGGTTTTAAGATTGTTGGCCGATTTAATTATATCAGGAATTTTGGTATAGTGCTATTTTGTCGACTTTTATCGTTTAATGGTGGGTAATTGTTGTTGAATATGTATGCATGTTAAAATACGAAATAGGTAGGGTGAGGAACATTACCATAAACAATGTCGAAAAGTGTGAATTGTCATAAGTGACAACGCTCGCGCATGAAAGGCCGAGGCGTGTGTCTAATAATCATAACCAGTTTATCTTACGGTGTAGTTTCATGAGACTCGAGCACCTCCTCTGAAACGTATGCACAATTACTTGGCAGGTTTGATTCCCGCGTATAGTACGAATGGAGCCTATGGGTAAAGAGACTTGTGACGGTGTACGGGCCGTGTGAAGTGACGGATCACGGTGTACGGTCTGATGATCCCGAATCCATTTCGTATGCCAAGTAAATACAAGGATCCATGACTCGGGTCGTCTTCTAGACGTAGAAGCGGACAGGAAAAGGGGATGCCTTGGTACGGTTATTGATTAGTGAGATTCTTGAGTTAGCAGGCTCAGGAAGTACTTCGGTACTAGTGTGAGTTAACAGGCTCACGCGTGTGGATACGTATTTAGTGTGTGTACTCATAGTCACTTCCCTTCCCTTTTGACTTGAGTTAGGTTTATTAGAACCTTGTAAAGCCGAGAGGACTTTAAGATAGGGAACTCACTGAGATTTGATGTATCTCACCCCACTGTTGTTGTTTACATCACAGGTACTGCAGGTTCCGCGAAGGGTAAGGATAAGGCTGTGTGATTTTCCTTACTTATCTGATGGCTTTGCTTTTGTTGTGGAGTTTTTGAGATCATTAGTGATCTAGTTCTTAGTATTTGTATTTGGAACATCTTGTAGATATACTATGCTGTAGTTTTTGTATTAGGCTTTTTGGGCATGTATATGTATAATGTGTTTACTAGGAACTTATTGTATATTTAAGTACCAAAAGTGAAATTCATGTATAATATATGCTTTGATGTATGTATATATATATGGGCTTTACACGTTGTTGATTCATGGGATAAGGTATATATGTCATAAAATGTTTACATATATTAATATATAAGTTGTTGATTCATGCATGATATTTAATTTTTTGCTCTTTCTTATGTAGATGTTTAACGACGAAACCCCATTACCCGTCGTGGACTTTGTAGATCTTCATAAACGTTGGGCATATATCCACAATGTGCTTAAGGGTCCTGCTGATTAATCAATTAAGATGCGCTAATGACTTAGTTTCTGTATTGATGATATGAATATATTGTACAGTTTGATGTAAATATTTATTTTGGATTTTGTTGCAGAATGTTAGCTGTTTTTTATGCTCTTTATAATCTATTGAGATGTGCTATTTATGCATGGTTAACAAAATTATATGGTAATAATAGGTACAGGATAAAAATAAGGAAGAATTTGAAAAGTAGAAAAATTTCATATTTAAAACAGAGGAAGTTTTGACAACGGTTATAAAACCTACCCGTGGTTGTATATTAAACACTGACCAGAATAATATAAAATACAATAGTTCTATCACAACGTTTGGTTTAACCAACCGTTGAGATATGGCACACGCTTTCTATAATACAACAACGGTCCCAGAACCATGATTGTAAGTACCGCATATACAACGACACTCTACATAACAACACCTGGTCCCGCGTAGTTATATATCTTTCCCAACCATTGTTAAATACCTTTTCCGTAGTAGTGAGTGACTCGTCTAAATACTAGACCTTTAGCACCAGATTCTACACCAAGCCACATCAGTAAACGTTCTTCAGATTCTACCACCAGAAGCTAGCAATGAAGCAACTCCCAAGTGTGTCAAACTAAAACAAATTCTGATTATTTATATACAAGAACAAGAACCTGCATAAGTAAAACAGACATGAAATAAACCATTATTCTTTCAATAGTTTTGTTATCATCAAAACGAAAAGAGAATATGTCACGAACAAATCTTGTTCTAACAAGCACCACCTCATACACAATCCCTTATTTTTCACATAATGCATCGAAATCTTTCGACACAAACTCTCCACCAACATCAGTCCTTAGAATATTTAGCTTTTGACCATAGATTTAAACTTGGGAAACACCTCGATCACTTCACTTTTCTTCTTGATCAGGTAAGTCCACAGTTTTGACTGAAATCATCTATGAATGTGACAAAGTATTTATTACCTCCAATTGAATCCACCTGGATAGGTCCACACACATCAGAGTATATGATTTCAAGAACTGCCTTCGACTTGATTCCTGCATCCTTGCTGAAGTTGTTCTTATGTTGCTTCGCCTGCACACATTTTTCACATACTTCATTTGGGATATAGATTTATGGTAATCCTGAAACCATATTTCTTCTCTTCAAATCTATGATGTCTTTGAAATTGATATGGCCAAGTATATAATTCCATATCCATTCATATTTGTTGGTTGTAGCTGCAAGGCACATATGCTCCATCACATTAAGCTGGATCTTGAAGATTCTATTATGAGACATTGATGCCTTCAAGATTAACCTACCACCTGAGCCGAGAACTCTCATCATCTTGTCTTCAATCGACATTTTGTAATTATTTTCGATCAATTGCCTTATACTGAGCAAATTGCTCTTCATTCCTGGTATGTACAACACATTGGAAATTACTAACTTTTTTCCATCTTTCCTCATAATCAAAATATCACCAGTACCTTTAGTTTCTAGAGTATTGTCATTTGCAAATTTTACCATGTTCTTCATTGAGGGCTTTATGTTGACAAACCAATATTTCCTTCCAGACATGTGTGATGAGCATCCTGAGTCCAAGTACCATTGGTCCTGGAATCTTTTTTCATCTCTTGTTGTGGACCATCAGCAACATCTCTTCTTCTTCATGTTTCTCCAGCTTTGCATCAGTTTCTTGATTCTTCTACTTTTAAGGACAATCACTAGAATAATGACCATAATTCTGAGAATTGTAACACTGAATGTGACTTTTGTCAGGTTTTCGACCACCACCTCTTCCTCTACCTGCAACACCACCTCTTTGGTTGCCTTGGTTCTAGGGTTTTCTCTGATTCGACCTGTTTCCTTCTTATTGATTTTGACCAGTCGAACTATTGTAGCCTTCTCTATTTTTGTTGACATTCCAACTTCCTTTGTCTTTATTTTCTTTTGTTGATTGCGCCTACAAAGCCATAGGATTCTTCGACTTTGCTGTAGCTCTTTCAGCCATCCTTTGTTCATAATATTCAAGCGTCCCTTGAAGCTCTTCCTTTGTCAATGTTGACAAATCTTTCAACTCTTTTATGATTACTACCACGTGGTCGATCTTTGTAGCCAATGACCTTAAGATCTTTGCAACAACTGATCTTGACGTCAACATTTTTCCACATACCTTGATTTGATTCACCAACTTTGTAACCCTAGTGAAAAAATCAAATATGCTTTCATTTTCTTCTATCTGAAGCAATTCATACATCCTTTTGTAAGTAACCTTACCTCTTTCACCTTCACTTCGTCACAAAATGATTTCTCCAAGATTTCCCATGCTTCTTTTGTCGATTCTACATCACTGACCTTTTTGAAATTGTCTGGATCAACACATTGATGAATTATAAGGAGAGCTTTATATTCTTTCTTCTTTAATTCTTTATATACAACCTTTTCTAGATCTGACGCGTTTTCTGCAAATGGTGTTACTCCTTTCTTCACAAGATCCCAGAGATCTTGATAATAGAAAACCACCTTCATCTGTTTTCCCCAATTCTCATAATTATTGTTCTTGAGAATCGGAAGAGTCGCCGAAAAATGTCCATTTGGATGATTCATCGCCATCGCGTTTATCTTACACGAATATTAACAGGAGATATAGATACGAGATGTTGGAATTAACCCAAGACTTTAAGTAATTCAGAACCAATCTTGATGAACAATATTCAATCAACCGATCAAAATCCCATGTTCTTCACTATTCACTCAAGTGAATCAATCACACCTTGATTGCAAGACTGATTCTGCACAAGAATTGTTAATGGAAGAATAAACAAAATTGAACACGAAAGAAGATTGAGGTTTGATGAAAATTGGGGAAGAAGATGATTTCTGCAGAGTAACTCTCTACTCTCAAACTGAGAAATATCATTCAACTGTGCAACTACACTTTTTGTTGTGTGTTACAATTCATAATAGGGTTACTCCATATTTATAATTTAGCTAACTTGCTTTCCAAGCTAAAGCACAAAATTTCTATTTTTGTCTAAGTCGAAATCATGTGTCAATCAACCTACTTCGACACTTTAACATTTAATGTTACTTGACACACACTACAAGTTTCGACGTGTCTTTGTTTCTGTCGAGCACTACCTGCTTCGTCTCAAGGAATTACATTCTCAACATACACTAGTTTAAATTTATCACTTTAAATTTTCATTCTAATTTTCTCTCTAATCTCTTAAGTTCATTCTCCTTAATTATAATTATCTTCTCCTCCCAGCATAACAACATTAACCATTTATTTTGTTTCTCCCCCTTTGCAATTGCTTCCCATGAAACCCTTAAAGTTTTGTAAATAATATCAATTCATTTGTGTTTATTTTTACATTCATTCATAGTCTATATTTAAATTTTAATTAACTTCAATAAAATAATTTATGAATTATTTTGTTATAATTAAAACTTATTTAGTTTAAATACTAAAATGTAATTATTTCTAACAAAGCAACCTTTTAGAAATAAATAATTTTTATTTAAAAAAGTAACCAATTAAATTATTAATTGTTAGGAAGGAAATTATTTTTACACAAATGTGGGAAACAATTAGCAATAATTTGGCTTGCATACTAATGCAAGTTATTGAATTAGTTGGTTAAATATTCCTATCCTTTAAGAGACATGAAACCACTTCCACTCATTCATCATTATGAAAAAAATGATAATTCAGCTTCTTTACATGAATTTGCGAGTATGTGACAAAGACTGTATCCAAAGAGTCTTATAAAAATGTGATAAACATGCATTGCAATATATGAATGTTGAACTAAAGAGTTTGAATTCAAAGTTTTATGCATATGTGCAACATCTTCCATAACTCTGTTATTCCCTTACACTTCAACTTTATCCTAAATAAGAAATTCAAAGGTAGCTGTGAGATAACGTAGGTGTATGCTCTAGAGGTCAACTATTTTATAAGAAATTGGTATTTGTATTTAATTATCTAGTAGTAATATTAATACAATTCTTTATTAAATTTATTTTACCTAAGTATTAATGTCCCTAGAATAGCTGCTATGTTTAATTTAACATTAAATATGACTTATTTGTGTGTCCACATTAAACATTAGGACATTATTCTTCAAGTATTTGTAATCACACTTTATTATTATGTGAGATATCATTAAAGCATAGAGACTATTACATGGATAGAAAAATGATCACATATCTTTGATTATGGATAAAGAGTTATTGAGACTTCACATAAGTATAAGTATTAGGTGTAATATTTATATTTGATTGACCATGCATGAAAATAATACTTAAAATTGTATTTAAGTGGCATAACTTATTCTATTGTTGATAATGGTGTATACCACACTTTGACTTGAAACTTTTATGGACCCTAGATTATGTGAAATATAGTACTTTATTTTCGTTAATACGAGGTTAGTAATATGATGATCATAAAAATATTTGATGGGTAACCATAAATCATCCTGAAGAACAAGAGTTACTTAAATGTAATATTTAATATGGCAAAACATGATGAATGTCTATGGGCTAACTATAAATCTAGACAAGGGTGACATGGTATGTGTCTTGTTTTCAATTCATACATTGATGCACAAGGAAACTGTACGAATAACCGTAATCACATAATGGTTATGTAGCATCACATGACACTGTTTCACTCTAGTAGTGGTAATTGTTGCTAGATACCACTCACTATTTATTAATTTAAATGTTTGATTAAATAAAATTTGCAATATTACGGGACTATACAAAGCCATAGATACAACAACAGTTTGATTTAAAAAATATAAGTAAAACATAATCCATGGCACAATCTTATAATGCACTTGTGATAATTAGATAACTATGGTACACCATAAGGTACAATGTAATTAAATCGAATGTGATACACCGTAATTGACTATGTCCTGAAGTAGACTTGTTCAACAATGCAGCTCACACAAGTGATTATATATACAAAACTCTTGTGCTTATGTAAATTATTTTTTACAATATTCGTTTTAGAAATATAGGTTTTATGCATGATATGTAGCACTTTATATAGCTAAATTATCTCCTATCTCATTAGTTTTAAACTCCCTAGAATATTCAGAAACATCTGTAAGTTAAATTCATTGTGTGGTATATGGTAAAGCATATATTAGATTCAATAAATCTCTACGAAGAACATAAAATACCTATGAAAAATATGTAAAACATGTCCACAGACATTTATTCAAGCCATAAATTTCAAAATATTAAGCAAGCACACCATTGAGTCCATAGCTCAGTGGTAGAGCATTTGACTGCAGATCAAGAGGTCACTGGTTCGAACCCGGTTGGGCCCTATTAAGATAGTTTATATTTTTCATAAAAAAATATTCATTCAAATGTAATTATTTTAAAGATATTAACCTTATATAAATAGGTAGCTTTTATTTAAATAACATAAACACTGAAATGATTGGTGATTTAAAAATAAGTTCTTTTAGCGCAAAATTGATAATCTCTTTTAAATCATTTTTTCTACATTTGTCTCAAGTATTCAAACAAATTAGTCAATTATTATTATCTTTTAAGATACATTAAGCCCTATTAATAAAAACCTTCCTTTTAAGCAATTTTTTTTTATGGTTCACAACATGAATTGTGAGTAGGAGACAAACACAATCTGCCAAGAGTCCTATCAAAATTTAATGAACAAATGTAATTATTTCTAACAAAGAAACCTTTTAGAACTAGATAATTTTTATTCAAAAAAAGTAATCAATTGAATGATTAATTGTTAGGGTGGAAATTATTTTTAGACAAATGTGGGAAACAATTATCAATACTTTGGCTTGCATACTAATGCAAGTTATTGAATTAATTGGTTAAATATTCCTATCCTTTAAGAGACATTAAACTGCCTTCACCCTTCTTCATTATGAATAAATGATAATTAAGCTTCTTTGCATGAATTTGCGAGTATGTGACAAAGACTGTAAGCAAAGAGTCTTTAAAAAATGTGATAAACATGTATTTCAATATATGAATGTTGAACCAAAGAGTTTGAATTCAAACTTTTATGTGTATGTGCAATATCTTCCATAACTTTTTTTCCTTTATACATCAATTTTATCCTCAATATGAAATTCAAAGGTAGTTGCGAGATAGCGTAGGTGTAAGCTCTAGAGGTCAATTATTTTATAAGAAATTGGGATTTGTATTTTATTATCTAGTAGTAATATTAATACATTTCTCTATTCAATTTATTTTTCCTAAGTAATAATGTCCCTAGAATAGCTGTTATGTTTAATTTAACATTAAATATGACTTATTTGTGAGTCCACATTAAACATTAGGACATTATTCTCCAAGTATTTGTAGTCGCGCTTTATTATTAGGTGAGATATCATTGTAGCATAGAGACTATTACGTGGATAAACAAATTATCACATACCTTTGATTATCGAGAAAGAGTTATTTAGACTTCACATATGTATAAGTATTAGGACTAATATTTATATTTTATTGACCATGCATGAAAATAATACTTAAAATTGTATTTAAGTGGCATAACTTATTCTATTATTGATAATGGTGTATACCATTCTTTGACTTGAAACCTTTATGGACCCTAGATGGTGTGTCTAGTACTTTATTTTCGTTAACACGAGGTTTGTCATCTGATGATCATAAAAATATTTGATGGGTAACTGTCATACCCCAAATTTTGACCACTAAGACTTTCCATCATTGTGCAAATCATCATCACCATATGGATGAACCATTAGTCTCCCCAAAGATGGGTGAGCATTCACTACAATCAGGCTTAGGGTTTCAAGCCCTCTCAGAGCTCTTAGACAAAGGATCAATCAAGAAATGACATGATCTTCAACTTGTCTAGCCTCTCAAACATCCACAAAGGATCAAGAGGACTCCCAGTTCAAGGATTAAACACAAGGCTTCTCCCTTCTAGGTGGATCAAGCCTTAAGATCGCCAGTGTCACCAAATTAGGGTTTGGTCGACCAGGGCCTCCAGATGGAAATTTTCCTCTGGGCATGAGCCAATGCTTCAAAGCATAACCTATGATGCTCCAAGGGATCTCATGAACCCAATCATCAAGTCAATTTAGCCTCAGGGGATGCATTCATCAAAAAAATCAGGAATTAGGGTTTCTTGACCTATTTCAGCCCTAAGTTGACTTTTGGGACAAATCATGAACCAAGACCTCAAGAGAGGATTTGAGGGTCTCTAATACACCACATTGATCCATTTGCAACAATGGATTGATCCAAGAAGCTTGAGCAATAAGTTTCAATTTCATCTGAACCACAGTTATTGTTTCGCGGGAAAAGTCAACCGTAGCTTTGACTTTTGACCAGGACATGCTCTCAAACCCTAGGACATGATTCAATACACCCTATAACACATATGAAATCAATCCATAAAGTTTGATTTAGGTCAAGGACTTGATTTCATAGAGGATTGTACAGTTTGGAATTCATCTGACAAAAAGTCAACTGTGTACAAAAGTCAAACTTTGACTTTTTGAGATTTTTCACAATTATGGTTCTTTGACCCCAAAATGATGTTAATGTATGATTGGAATCATAATTCATCAAGAAAAATCAAGAAAAGTGGGATAACTTGTAAAAGGGGTAACCATAAAAACTTAGAAAATTTTCTAAGTTATGGAACAAAGTGGCTAGGGTACCAACTTTGGAGGATCATAACTCCTAAACCACAAGGCCATTTTTTCCCATCCAAAGCTGGATTTGTAGCTCTAATTACCCTCTACAAAAGCTTCAACTACCACTCATTCCAATTCCCCATGGATTTCAAGTTATGGAATGACCAAAATCAAGAAAAGTGAAAATGTCATTTTTTTTCCAACACTTAGTGAAATTTTCACTAAGTCAGAATCTGCCTTCACTTTTTTCCAAATGTAGGGACATTTTTCACTTGGATCCAAAAAGTATCAAAACCAATTATGATCAAACAATTATTGTATCATCTGAGGGCTTTCCAAAATGGCCAAGAACTCCATCAAATTCCACTTGAGCCATGAGATATGACAATGGCAATATGCCTTGCTGAAAACTGCCAAGGCTAGGCAGAATTTTGCACTTTTGCTTTATTTGGCAAAATCAGATAATTCCAAGCCTTGTCATCACTTTGGACGCATATGAGGATCAAATCTAAAGGGAACAAACACTGATCCAAACCTCCAAAGTCTTTGGAACAAGAAGTAGCATGCCAAACCTAGAAATGCCTAAAAGAGGGACAAGACTCCAATTTTGGATTGGAGCATTTAATGGATGCACCAAGGGGGCATGGACTGACACATTTGCAACTGAATTCAGTCAATAATGATCCAACAACTAGGGAACCATAACTCTGTGCCCTAACCTCTAGTCAATGGCTAGAGGAGACTTGGATTCCCATTGATCAACATTGGCCAAACCTCTGATGCAGTTGCCATTCACTATTGATCCCAAAATAAACTTGCTCTACTATAAATAGAGCTCATTTGTGTTCAGTTTTAGTACACCAAAGCCATTAAACATATTCTTTCCTCAAAATCACCTTCTCACTTCCAAATTTGCCTTCCAAAACAAGTCACTATCGGGTTTTGAGTTTGAGAGCAATTCCAACCGAACCAAATACACACACACCTCATAAACATCATATAGAAGTGATCCAAACACTCACATAACATCTGGAACACCAAAATCACAAAATCACTAGCCAATTGCTCAAGCCTTTGACAGATTTGCAGTTGGGGTACCATCTCAAGTTCCAGATCATTTCAATTCATTCCAAGCATCCAAAAACACTCCATGGCACCTAGGGAAGCTATCCATATCATTGGAACCTAGTTGTAACACCTCTAACCCAAAACACGATCACCAGCTGCAAGAGGTGAGCATGAGCTCTTCTAACTCTATGATCCATGCATTTTTTGCTGCACAATAATTTGGCCATATGTTCATAATCATGCATAGAGTGTTTAACCTCAATCAATTGCTTTGTATGAATCGTGTATGGAATTTGTGAACCTTCATGCAGAATTTAGGGTTCTTGAGGTTTCTCTTTGATTTCTTATTCCATGCTTAAAATAAATGAAATTAAAGACCATAGACATGATCGTGAGGTTGAGACGAGTAGATTGATATGTAGATTGCATGATATAATCAAGTATTTAGTGAGATTGGATAGAAAACGCAAATCTGTAGAAACAGAGGAAGGGCACGTGTTCTTGCCATGTTCTTGGCAACCTTTTTCAAATATTTGAATATTTGAATTTTGTGATTTTATTTAATTGATTCAAAAATTAATTTCTCTCTGAGTTTTAATGATTTTGAGTTGATTCTTTTTTTAATAATTCACAAAAATGTTAAAATATTTTATTTTACCAAAAAATACCAAAAATATTATTTATTTAATATAATTGATATTTTTTGCCAAGAATTAATATTTTAATTGTTTTTGACATTTAAAATATTTTTTTCCTTCTTGATTTTGCAAATTTTAATGATTTCTAATCATTTTGTAGGTCAAAACATGATTTTTGAAACATTAATCCAAGATCACAATTTGTTTTCCACATGTTAAACAATTCTTTATTCAATTAAAATACATTTTGGAAACAAATTAGGGTTTTGATTAATTCAACCCTCGTCAAACCTTTTTCAAACACACATGGGCCTCTAATAGAGTGTAAGACCCAATCCTTTGTAAATACAAACCTATTTTGGGCCTCAAATGTTGTATAAGTCCCGTTGTATTTCAAAAGTTCGGCGCGATTATCGCCCGTTTAAAACAAACCATCTGGGCCTCTCCTCGAGCTATAAGACCCATTCAAAATCACTTTGGGCCTCTAATAGAGTTTAAGACCGAATCCCCTTTTGAAACCAAAAATTTTGGGCCTCAGTCAATGTATAAGACCCACAATGTTTTCAAAACCTCGGCGCGATCGTCGCCCTTTTCAAAATTAAACATTGGGCTTCTCCTTGAGCTATAAGACCCATCTTTGTTCACTTTCAATCATTTTGGGCCTCTTGAGAGAGTGTAAGACCTATCCCTTTGTACAGAAAACCTTTCTTGGGCCTCAGTCACTTATATAAGTCCCTGTACAAAACGACAGTGCGATCACTGATAAAACCCTGGGCATCTCCTTGAGCTGTAAGCCCCAATTTTCTTTTCAAAAGCACTTTATCCTTTGATTATGTAACATACTGTTACTTTCAATTTCTTTGTTGAACAACTAACCAAACAACAGGGAAGCTCTACAACCGAGTAAGTGTTTACCCACTTTCATTTACCGCTTTCATATGTATATAACTGTATTGTGGGGCTGTTTCACTGTAAGTTTTCTTTCATAAACTCATATCGACTGTGTAGTACTAGTATAGATATTTAGAGTTTCCCCGGCAACTACGTCTAGAAGTAGACAAAACCTTGTCTCCTTACATCCGACGTTCTCCCGGATATTTCAACATAACCTAAACCATGAGAATTTTCTTTTACAACAATTTTAGATAACTAGATCTAAGAAATCTCCCCCTTGAACAATTCATATACAGAAGGCCAATGTTCCAAGTGAAACCCCTTCTGGAACTGTTCATCAGCCTCCTCTTGGGCTTAGTGCAAGGACCCACAGGCTTCCTAAAAGCATCCCCGCCTCCTCTTGGGCGTTGTACAAGGACCCGTTGGCTTCTTAGAAGTTTTCACAGGCTCCTCTTAGGCTTCGTATAATGATTCTTCCTCCGGGAAGATATCCTTCTCTTGGGCTTCGTACAAATTGTCCCTTCGGCTTCTTAAAAGTTTTTCTCGCCTCCTCTTGGGCTTCGTACAAATTGTCCCGACGACCTCTTAAAGGTATAAGAACAGAAATTAGTCATCTTAATAGAACAGTCTTTCAAAGAGTCTAGATCTTTCTACCGCGAACGTACTGTCTCTTAATCTCTCTTAAGCATAGTACAAAAGATAAAACTCTAGACTTGGACAGTCTAATCTCCTTGAGTCTCGAAGACATTCTCAAGTTCCTTTCAAAAATAGGAAAAAACATCCGTAGACTTGGGCAGTCTCAATACCCTTCAGATTCCCCGTTTCCTTAAAGAACAGGAAATAATCCTGGTCCTCAGATCAGATCCATGAGTACAACATTACCCATGTAAGAACTGATTTTATCTTTTAACCAACATACTGGACCTGTCACTCAACTGAAACAGTAACCCTAGCCTCCTCTTGGGCTTTGTACAATGATTCTCCCCAACAGTGTTAACCTTTGTAGCCTCCGTCTTGGGCTTCGTACAAGACACATACAAAAACACTCTCTTGTTGAGTATAAAAGACTCTCTTGTTGAGTCAAACATTTTTAGCCTTCATCTCGGGCTTTGTACGAGATACAAAAACACTATCTTGTTGAGTATAAAAAGACTCTCTTGTTAAGTCGATCACCTTTAGCCTCCATCTCGGGCTTCGTACGAGATACAAATCACTCTCTTGGTAAGTATAAAAGGCTCTCTTGTTGAGTCAAACCCTTTTAGCCTCCGTCTTGGGCTTCATACAAGACACATATAAAAACACTCTCTTATTGAGTCAACCCTTTTAGCCTCTATCTCGGGCTTCGTACGAGACACAAAAGCATCCTCTTGTTGGGTCAATAGCCTCCTCTTAGGCTTTGTATAAAGAAATCCCCGTTTGATTCAATCAACCTTTTAACATCAAATCATGCTTTGGTCACAGCATACAAACATCAATAACTCATTTTCCCTCGTCTAATTGTTGTAAGCGGCGAGCCTCTAGATTTTTTACATCCACGCCATTGTCCCTCTTTTAGCATGAGAAATTCCTAAGGAAAGATGGCATTGCTCTAAACTGAGTTAAAGCCTTCTCCTTCAGGTTGAAAATCCCCTATAAAGGAAATTATGGCATTGCTGGATTCGCATATCCCAGTTAAAGTAATTCTCCTTTATAATTAGTCACCCAACAACTGTGACAAACAAACCCCTTTAGAGATGAAAAATTCTCTCTAAAGTCAACACCCTTTTAGCTTCACATCTTGGGCTTCGAACAAGATACAAATAGACCCTTCAGCTTCACATCTTGGGATTTGAACAATATACAAACCACCTTTAGCTTCATGTCTTGGGCTTTGAACAAGACACCAAAACACCATTTCCTCCCATAGAATAGAAGGAACTACGATCGCTCTGATTTCCCTATCCCGGGAATACGTAGGCATAAGATTGAAAAAGAATCTTAGCGAGCACACTAATAAAAAAACCCAAAGTTCCCTACCTCCATCTAATCTGGCGCATGATCCCAACAAATTCCCCATGAACAATCCCGGTATTTCGTTCTGAACAAAATAAGCAGAGAGAGGCCCACGAACTAAAGTCGCATTTGTAAACCAACAGTTTTGACTGTTTAACCTCAGTTTGCAAGCTGGGTTAGTTGGAGACATCTATTTCCCTTCCTTCATCAGCTTTAATAGGATAAAAAATGAATCGAACTGTAGTACCAAAGCGATAGTGATTCGAAACCACAAAAACAGCGCTACAGAAAAATGGCGACTACAGTGGGAGCTAACTTGTTCTTCTCCCATCTCTTAGGAGGAAACCTTAAGTTTAGACAATTTCACAGGAAAAATGGCGCCCACCGTGGGGCCAAACAAAGGAATCTTGTCTCTCTTATCTCTCTGGTTGAAACCTTCTCTTAGGACGAGTCCTTGGGTTCACAAGGTATCACCGAATGACGGTTCCATCGGGGAATGTCATTATTGCTAGGATCAGCCCTCACTAGGATCTTAGGTCAAAAACCTTTAAGTTAGGAAGGTACCACAGAATGGCGACTCCGCCGGGGAGCCATTTTCTGTTAGGATCATAGGATTCATAGCTCTTAAAAAGTCTAGGACATTAGGACAAATATATACTGCTTTTCCTAATTGATATATGTGTTTATTTTTCTGCTAATGGGAATGCGTGTGATGCCGCATGTGGATAGCTTGAGTATACACCTAGGAAAAACCTCTTTCAGTAGTGCGGAAGCTATCGGAAATAGTTGTCACGCGATACTACCCTCTTCTGAGATTCTTCGAAATACATCATCTAGCACGGTTCCCGGCCCACTGATGTTATCTCGACAAGAATCATTGATTTTGAGAGACAGGTACCAAAATCACTAGTATAAACCTTTGGGATGGGTAGAGCCTTGACTTCATGACACCGACCCTTTGACCCCATGTTTTTTCTATGTTTTTGTGTGCTGCATTCAAGCATTCATTTAAAAAAAAACATTAAGCAAAGAAAATCTTCTCTTCTAGTCTCTCTTTTTCAAATTAAACTAAGACTATGATTGCAAATATTAGAGAAAGGAGATTGCGCTAATGGATTTCGGTAGAAGGAAAACTCACAAGTATACCTTCAAGGTTCCAAAACTAGAGGATTTGAGAGGATTAGCAAGGATGATCACTAACCCTAACGCTTTCAGAGCCAAGTACGGAGGTCTGCTACCTCTGTTAAGGGTCCATGTAATTGAGGGAATCCTGGAGGCACTCATTCAGTTTTACGATCCGGTCTATCACTGTTTCACATTCTCGGATTACCAGCTCGCACCAACGCTGGAGGAGTATTCTCATCTGATTGATCTACCCATTACTGATCAAGCTCCCTTTTCTGGACTGGAAGAAATTCCAAAGGATCAGACCATTGCAAAAGCAATTTATTTGGACGAATTAGAAGTCAGGAATCACCTGACCACCAAGGGAGGAATCCTAGGTTTACCAGCCAAGTTTCTGGTAAAGAAGGCTCTGTACTTTGCTAGTATAGGGAACGTGACTGCTTTCGAGAGCATCTTTGTTTTGCTCACCTACGGGTTATTTTTGTTTCCCAACATTGATAATTTCGTCGATATCAATGCCATTAAGGTTTTTCTCATTGGAAACGCCGTACCAACCTTGCTCGCAGATGCGTATCATTCTGTACACTTAAGGAATTTATACAGTGGAGGAATGATCACGTGCTGTGTACCCCTGCTATATAAATGGTTTATCTCCCATTTGCCTAAGTCTGCTGCATTTTGGGATCAAAAGAGTACTTTACGTTGGTCACAGAGAATCATGTCTCTTACCAACTCTGACATCGATTGGTACAATCGAATCTATGACGGGATCAGGATCATTGACCGTTGTGGAAATTTCCCCAACGTACCCCTCATAGGAACTAAGGGAGGAATCAATTACCATCCAGTTTTAGTTCTTCGTCAATTTGGATACCCGATGAGGCATGTTCTGCGTAATGCTCATCTGGAAGGTCTTTTCTTCAAGGAAGGAGAAAATGACAGGGCACTAAAGATGGAAATAGTGCACGCTTGGAAACATGTTCATAAGAAAGGACGAGAGTCTCTAGGAAAACCGGACTGTGTCTCGATGGAGCCTTATCTCCACTGGGTACAAACTAGAGCTCTTAAGTTAAAGATGCCTTATCCTCGTCACGGAGTTCTTCTGCCAAGGGAATCTGTCATGTACTTCATGAATGAAACGGAAAAACTTTAGGTTACTCTCAACAAAGTTCAACAGGAGAGGAGGTCTTGGAAGAACAAGTACCGCATTCTCAATGTGGAGTGTACCAAAATACAGCAACTGCTGAAAGATAAGGATGCTCTAATTGAGATTTTGGAGCAACATGCTGTAGAAAATAAGGATGACCAAAGGAATTTGCTCGCTCCTTTCACTTGGCAAAGGAATGACAACCCGACAACGGCCCAAGAGCCCCGGTCCAAGAAAAGGAAAGTACCAGAATTAGCACCCGAGTTCTCCTCAGAGAGGACTCGGGACCCATTAGCTTAGGTTTCTGTTTCCGCACCTTGTAATTTACTGTATTTCCATTTCCGCAATCCTTTGAATTCAATAAAACGGGGGTGTCCCCACTGTTTGATATTTGCGATCTAATTGTCGAAGTTTATTTTGATTAAATAAAAAAAAATTAATATAATCATTGCATTCATCATTCTCACGTCACGTATTCTTCTTACCTACGAATCTCACGTTTGGGCCTCAGTTCTAGAGTCAAACTGTCCCATTCGTACAATACTCGGGCCAATCGTCAGAAAAAGATGGATGATCTCGAGGAAGAGAACAGAGAGTTGAAAGAAGAGATCGACGCTCTAAGAGAGGATATGAGAAAGCTTTATAATGACATGCAAGCCATGGCAGAAGCTCAACTACAAAGAACTGTGATCTCAGAGATCACCTCAACGCCCATAGTGGAGAAGTATTATCCTAGGTATCAAATGCCGAAATATCGTCCCTGGGGCATGCCTGTTAACTATATCCCGGAAGGATATGTTTCGCCGATCAGTGAAGATCAGGGAATCATAGCAGAAGCCGCTGGGCCTGAAGGTTACAAACTTTGGGAAAGCGAGAATGCCAGAGGCATAATGAGGACTCCTGAAGGTTACAGACTTTAGGAAGTGCCAAGATTCACTGTCGTAGTAACGGTACCACCCCCTGTGGTGCACACTGTCCCGGAAGGACAGATTCCACAGATACCTTCTGGTAGAAAGGAAAGTATGTTCGATAGAATGGATGAATTCTAGGAGCAGTTCCTTGAAATGCAGAAGGAACTGCAAGCTATTCGCGGTCAGGATTTATTTGGAAAGGACGCCCAGACCTTTGTTTGGTCCCCAATGTGAAAGTCCTGCACAAATTCCAAGTACCCGATTTTGAAAGTACAAGGGTAACTCTTGCCCTCAAAGCCATTTGGTGATGTACGCTCAGCGAATGTCAGCTCAGACAGAGAACCAGGATCTATTGATTCACTACTTTCAGGATAGTTTAACCGGTGCCACATTAAAATGGTACATGGATTTAAACCACGCTACGATTAGCACTTTCAGAGATCTTGGCACTGCCTTCGTCCAACAATATAAATACAATTTGGACATGGCACCAGACAGAGATCAACTCAGATCAATGTCGCAAAAGGACAAGGAAACCTTTAAGGAGTACGATTAGAGATGGCGTGAAATTGCCGCTCAGATTTGTCCACCTCTGGAGGAAAAAGAGATGACAAAGATTTTCTTAAAGACTTAAGCTTATTTTACTATGACAGAATGGTTACCAGTGCGCCCAGCGACTTCACCGAAATGGTCGGTATGGGAGTGCGTCTCGAGGAAGCCGTTCGAGAAGGACGTCTAGTCAAAGACACTGGGTCGACAAGTGGTACTAAAAAATACGGTAGTGCTCTCCCTAAGAAAAAGAAGAAAGATATTGGGAATATCTCTCTCAGAAAGCAAAGGCGACGGTACCAACCAGTAGCATCTGTAACTCCTGCTATCAACCCTGCGCCTGTTTCTATGTATCAACCTCATGTTGCTCAAAGCCAACCACATTCCCAGCAATTTCAGCAAAGGACACAACAGCCTCTTCAGCAGGCTCGTCCTCAATACAACAACAACCGTACAACGCGGCCACCAGGATTTGATCCTATACCCGTATCGTACGCAGAACTATTTCCGTTACTACTGGCCAAGGGGCATGTCCAGACTAAGTCTCCTCTTCCAGTACCGGAAAATCTGCCTTTTTGGTTTAAGGTGGATCAGACTTGCCTTTACCATCAAGGAGGACCAGGGTATAACATAGAAAACTGTCTCAGTTTCAAATCCGACGTGCAAAAGCTTTTTAGGAGCGGGGTCTTATCTTTCAAAGATACGAATCCGAATGTTCTCACGAACCCACTGCCTCAACACGAGAAGGCTACAGTCAATTTGATAGAGGGAGAGTCTAACAACACCTATCAAATTCACGATGTACTCTTTTTGAGGGCCAACTTGGTCAAGATGCATTGTAGACAGAGTGGATATGGCCACGTGCCACCTCATAATTATCACCAGTGTGATATCTGCTCTAAAAGAAATCAAGGATGTCCTGTGGTGCAATCAGCTCTACAGGAATAGTTGGATCTCGGATGGATCCAAGAGCACCGAGTTCGTGGAGTTGACATGGTTTATACGAATTCCAACATCATTCCAAACCACGATATCCGTGCGATGAATGTCAACTTTGTGGCAATGCACTCAAGGCAAAGCCAGTATCATAATCTGCCGCGTCACGATTATAATTCCTGCCTGACTTGCTCGGTAAACAAACAGGGATGCTCTTTTGTACAAGAGGCCCTCCAGCGTCAGATGGATCTTGGATGGATTCAAGACTACCATGATAGGAATCATTATCAAATCAACATGATTCAAATCTTCGATAATCGCTTGATGAATACCAGCCTAGTGGAGTTACATGCTAAACAGGTCCGGCTCGGGTTCCTGGTATCACATGATTATCAGGGTTGTAAAGCGGGTTGCAAAGACGATCAGGGTTGTGCCCTTGTCCAGGAAACACTTCAGCACTTGTTGAACCACTGGTGGCTTCCAATCTATATGGATGAAGACACCCAGCAAATTAGTATCACTAACGGGAATCCTACTAGATATCAAAGCGGACGTGGCCAGGTGCCACTACACAACTATGAGCAGTGTGGAGTTTCCTCAGTGGATAATCAAGGATGCTACCTCGTGCAAGCAGCTCTTCAAAGTCAGTTGGACCGCAAAGAAATTCAACCATGGTCAAGTTCTGGATCAGTCAACTACTTTGCTGATCAAATCGAGGACGTTGTCGTAATCTCTAATCATCAGAGGGCTAGGGATGTTTGTACCATTATCCCTCTACTTGACGAATCGAGAGTTCCCAATCGGGAACGGATCGAAATTACTTACGATGGTCAGAAAAATTAGAAGGCTCCCATAGTCATCTATATACCGGGACCGCTACCGTATGAATCAACTAAGGCTATCCCTTGCAAATACGGTGCAACAACAATTGAGAATGGAAAGGAAATTACGTTACCCTCCGCCGTGAATATTGCAGACATCAGTCGAGTAACACAGAGTTGTAGAATCTTCAACAGAGGAGTTGGAGAACCCAGCAAAGAAAAGGAACCTCAGACAGAAGTTCCCAATCCACCAGTCGGTCAATCCAGTAATCCCGACCTTTCGAAAAACAATGATGAGATGCTGAAGCTCATCCAAAGGAGTGAATACAACATTGTTGATCAGCTGTTACAAACTCCTTCAAAGATCTCGGTATTATCACTGTTACTTAGTTCAGAAGCGCACAGGGAGGCTCTACAGAAAGTCTTGGAGCAAGCCTTTGTGGAACAAGATGTAACAATCAGACAGTTCGATAGCATTGTCTCTAACATCACTTCCTGCAATAACTTGGGATTTAGTGATGAGGAATTACCTGAAGAAGGTTACCGTCATAACATGTCACTCAACATTACAGTCAACTGCCAAGACAATGCTTTAGCCAGCGTACTGGTAGTCACAGGGTCAGCCCTGAATGTTATGCCGAAGTCCACTTTGATGCAATTATCATTCAAAGGACCTCCGATGAGAACCAGCGAGGTCGTCGTCAAAGCATTTGACGGATTCAGAAAATGGTTATCGGTGAAGTTGACCTTCCCATAACTATCGGTCCTCACACTTTCCAGGTCATGGACATCCGGGCAACATACAATTGTTTATTAGGAAGACCTTGGATACATCAGGCTGGGGCGGTCACTTCGACCCTCCACCAAAAGCTAAAGTTCATCCAGAACGGCCAACTTGTCACAGTTTGTGGAGAACAAGCCTTGCTCGTGAGCAACTTGTCGTTATCTACTTGTGTAGAACCCGAGGAGGTTGTTGGAACTCAGTTCCAAGCACTTTCGGTGAGCAATGAGAATCAATCAGAGAAAGGAACCTCGATTTCCTTATACAGAGATGCTATCGAAGTGATCGAAAATAACAATGCAAAAGGATGGGGACAACTTGTCATTCCCGCTGATAACAAAACAAAGAAAGGTCTTGGTTTTTCTGCAACCTGCACACAGACAGCTTCTAACGATGAAAGTCTTCATCCCATTCAGAACTTCTTCCACAGTGGAGGCTTCCTTCAACCAGTGACTCAAGAAGTGCATACCACCAATAAAGATGATTCCTCCGATCTGGAGGAAGAATGGAAGTCCTATCTCAACGAGGACAGTTATACATCTCAGGGTGAAACACAAACTCCCTTTTGCTTTCCTGCACAGAGCCCGAGATTTATACCAAGGTCAGATGTCAAAATGATGTACGGAGATTGTGATCCGGAAGGATGTCGCGCTCCCCCAAACTCATTAGAGGAGGACACTCTTATGAAAGACAGCTTTGACCCTAACTACTATGGCCCGATGGATGGCCTGCCAATGTGGCAGCCTTGCCCAGGAGACTTGGGGCAAGAAAATCAGCCGAACAATGAAAATCAGCTGGGCATCATTGAACAGAATACCTGTGTCCCCGCCATTTCAT
Source organism: Lathyrus tuberosus (assembly GCA_022829125.1). Lineage (NCBI taxonomy): Eukaryota > Viridiplantae > Streptophyta > Magnoliopsida > Fabales > Fabaceae > Lathyrus > Lathyrus tuberosus. The sequence goes on from JALAZF010000159.1 coordinate 7,852,677, forward strand.
GGGATCAACATTCAGGTCATTCCGAACTTATCCAGTACGATGATGAATTGGCAAAGCTTGCCGGACTAGAATTCATCAACTATGCTTTTCCCGGGGTCAACGTCATCGAGAGGGATGACTCCTCCAGTTCCAAAGAAGTGTGGGACACCTTGGGACAACCGAGTGGAAAATACGACTTCAAGGTCAAGTACACCGCTCCTGAAAGCTCTCGTATCAGGTTCGAAGACATCCAGGCATTTGGATGGGGAGATACAGCTGAGAGTACAAATACTATGCAAAATACAACAGAGGAATCCTCCTACGACAACTCTGCCTAGGAGACAGATTCCAATGATCCTGCTCTGCCAAAAATCAGCGTTATTTCTAAAGACAAATCAAGGAAGGTACCAGACTTTGTGATTCACCGAGGAGTTCGCCGCCAATGGGTCGCAGTCGATGTTCCGAAGATTTTTCATAAGTCTAAGTAATTGTCGTCTTTACTTTAACCTTTTACCCTGCCCAGGTGAAACAGATGTTTTGATAGGGCCCACTTTCTGTAAATATCCCTCTTCGTTTTGCCCAAAGCGACAGAGTTTTGTTTTATAGGGCTGTAGCTTCAAGAATCGACTTGTTCATAAATAAAATAACGTCGTTTTGTAATTTCCGCATTAATTGTTGTTTTCTCTTTTTGCTTTTTTCAGAAAATGGTAATCCTAAAAAACAACTCAATAATAAAAACAAGCAGTTTTCAAAGAAAAATACACTGCACACACTCTTGCGTTTTCTCTATCTCTTCTAAACACAAATCATACCGTCATGCAGATTGCTTGTTTTAAACCTCGTTGAAACATACGATCCAATGCCTTCTCCCAACTTTGAGTTCCCGGTATTTGAGGCTGAAGAAGAAAATGACGACGAAATTCCAGAGGAGATCTCCCGACTACTCAGACAAGAGGAAAGGTCCATTGAACCTCACAAAGAGCTGTTGGAAACGGTAAACTTGGGTTAAGAAAAAGAGAGAAAAGAAGTCAAGATTGGGGCACTGCTCAGTCCAACTGTCAAAGAGAGTTTGACAAAGCTTCTCAGAGAATTTCCCGATGTGTTTGCTTGGTCCTATCAGGACATGCCAGGGTTGGATACCAGCATCGTGGAACACCATCTACCGTTGAGATCAGAATGTCTGCCGATAAAACAAAGGTTGAGACGGACTCATCCAGACATGGCTGTCAAAATCAAAGAGGAGGTACAGAAATAGATTGACGCAGGTTTCCTCGCTACGTCAGAATATGCTCAATGGTTAGCCAACATCGTACCAGTTCTGAAAAAGGACAGAAAAGTTAGAATGTGTGTCGATTACCGAGATCTGAACAAGGCATGTCCAAAGGACAACTTTCCCTTACCACACATTGACATGCTGGTAGACAGTACAATAAAGTTCAAAGTTTTCTCCTTCGTGGATGGATTCTCGGGCTATAATCAAATCAAAATGGCACCGAAAGACATGGATAAAACTTCGTTCATTACCCCATGGGGTACCTTTTGTTACAAGGTAATGCCATTCGGTTTGAAGAACTCTGGGGCAACCTATCAAAGCGCCATGACTACTCTGTTCCACGACATGATACACAAAGAAATAGAGGTATATGTCGATGACATGATTGCCAAATCTAAAACAGAGGAGGAGCATGTGACCCACCTGTCAAAACTATTCGAGCATCTGAGAAAGCACAAACTCTGCTTGAATCCCAATAAGTGCATGTTCGGTGTCCGTTCAGGGAAACTCTTAGGATTCATCGTCAGCCAGAAAGGAATTGAGGTTGATCCTGACAAGGTCAAGGCAATTCAAGAAATGTCTTCTCCAAAGACTGAAAAACAATTAGGGGATTCCTGGGACGTTTAAACTATATTTCCAGATTCATATTCCTCATGACCTCAACATGTGCGCCGATTTTCAAATTACTCAAAAAGAATCAGGACTGCATTTGGACAGAAGATTGCCAAACCGCCTTCGACAGTATCAAGGAATACTTGTCGAACCTGCCGATTCTACCACCTCCAGTGGAAGGAAGACCGTTGATCATCTATTTAACAGTCTTGGAAGACTCAATGGGTTGTGTACTTGGCCAACAAGACGAAACAAAAAGGAAAGAGTCTGCCATATACTAATTGAGCAAGAAGTTCACCGACTACGAGACTCGGTACACGATGCTTGACAAAACTTGCTGCGCTTTGGCTTGGGCAGCCAAACGTCTTCGCCAGTACATGATTCGTCACACCACTTGGTTAATCTCTGAAATGGATCCAATCAAGTATGTCTTTAATGCCCGTTGGCAGATGTTGTTATCAGAATATGACATAGAGTAACACACTCAGAAAGCCGTTAAAGGAAGTGTTTTAGCCGATCATTTGGCTCATCAACCGATTGACGATTAGGAATCAGTCAGATTTGACTTCCCAGACGAAGATGTCATGTATCTAAAAATGAAAGATTGCGATGAACCACTACCTAGTGAAGGGCCAGAACAAGGTTCCCAATGGGGACTAATCTTTGACGGAGCTGTCAATTATTACGGAAACGGAATTGGGGCAATCATCATAACACCTCAGGGTACCCACATTCTTTTCACTGCCAGACTTACATTCAAGTGCATAAACAACGAGGCCGAATACGAAGCTTGTATTATGGGTCTCGAAGAAGCGATTGACTTAAGGATCAAAAACTTGGACGTATATGGTGACTCAGCTTTGGTTATCAATCAGGTCAAAGGAGATTGAAACACATACCAATCAGGATAGATTCCTTACAAAGATTACGCAAGAAGGTTGTTACCCTTCTTCAACAGAGTCGAGTTTCATCATATCCCTCGTGAGGAGAATCACATGGCTGATGCATTAGCCACTCTCTCTTCCATGATTAGTGTAGGTCAATGGAATGACTTACCTAAGATCGACATAATGCGCCTTGAACGGACCGCTTACATCTTCACGATTGAAGCAGTCATAGATGACAAACCTTGGTATCACGATATCAAATGCTTCCTTCAGAAACAAGAGTACCCACCCGGGGCATCCAGGAAAGATAGAAAAACCCTCAAAAGGCTAGCAGGTAGTTTCTTCCTGAGCAGTGATACACTCTATAAGAGGAACTTTGACATGGTCTTGCTTCGATGTGTCGACAGACCAGAAGCAGACATGCTGATAAAAGAAATTCACTAAGGGTCCTTTGGCACTCATGCCAACGGACATACAATGGTGAGAAAAATTCTAAGAGAAGGGTATTATTGGTTGACAATGGAATCTGACTGCTACAAGTACATGAGGAGGTGTCACAAGTGTCAGATATACTCAGACAAAATCCATGTACCGCCTACACATCTCAAAGTTCTTTCTTCCCCATGGCCTTTTTCCATTTGGGGAATCGACATGATTGGCATGATCGAACCTAAGGCTTCGAACGGACATCGGTTCATCCTGGTAGCCATTGATTACTTCACGAAATGGGTCGAAGCAGCGTCATACGTTAATGTAACCCGACAAGTGGTAGTCCGATTTATCAAAAACAATATCATCTGCCGTTATGCTGTTCCGAGCTAGATCATTACTGATAATGGAACTAACTTAAACAACAAGATGATGAAAGAGTTGTGCACAGAGTTCAAGATCGAACACCATAACTCATCTCCCTACTAACCCAAGATGAACGGAGCGGTAGAGGCAGCTAACAAGAACATCAATAAGATTGTTCAAAAGATGGTCGTAACCTACAAAGATTGGCACGAGATGCTACCCTTTGCTCTTCATGGTTATCGCACATCTGTCTGCACTTCAACAGGGGCAACCCCTTTCTCTCTATTATATGACATGGAGGCAATGCTCCCCATTAAAGTAGAGATCCCATCAATCCAGGAATTGATGGAAGCTAAGCTTACAGAAGCTGAATGGTGCCAAAGTCGGCACGATGAACTGAATCTGATCGAAGAAAAGTGAATCACGGCAATATGCCATTGTCAGTTGTACCAGCAAAGAATGAAGAAGGCGTTCGACAAAAAGGTCCGACCTCGCATCTTCAGAAAAGGAGACCTTGTGCTCAAGAAGACACAATCATTTTTCACTGATTCTCAGGGCAAGTGGACTCCGAATTATGACGGCCCCTATGTGGTCATGAAAACCTTTTCAGGAAGCGCCTTGAGACTCGCAACCATGGACGGAGAGGAATTTGCCTACCCCACAAATGTTGACGTAGTCAAGAAATACTTCGCCTAAATAAAAAATATATAAAAAAAAACGTCTCGGTGGATTGAAAACCCGAAAGGGCAGTCCAGGAAAAAATTAGAGACATGATCAAAAATCATCCCGGTGGATTGGAAACATCAAAGTACAATCCAGGCAAAAATTAGGGATAATGGCAAGTAACTATGTTCAACAAAGGGGCAAATCCCTCAGCAGCAGTAATGCCATCGGTCAGGAAAATGCCAGTCAAGGTCCTCTTCGACAGAAGCTCAGGATGCCCGAAATTCAAAGTTGGTAGAAGGATAGTGGTCATTATGTTTCAATGTAGCCCTTTTCCCTTAAATTACCATTTTCTAACATTGTAAATACTCTATGGAATCACGCGTTTGGCTGATTTCCATCCTATCAATAAAATTTAAGCCCTTGTGCTTTTGTTTGCAATTCTCATTTGTTTTAGCTTTACGAAATGACATTTTATCATGAATAACGATTCTTGAAACGAAACAAAAATGAAATTTACTTGTAAACTTTTTCTGCTTTTAATAAAGATGGCAATTTCTTTTGATTGTTGAACATCGAAAGAACATTGATTGCTTCGCCAAAAGTAATCGAGCTTCAAAGTGCAGAATCAAAGTACTCCTTCTAAGCCAGTGCGCCTGAATGAAGGATCAGCTGTATCAGATGTGACTTTCCCGTCTGATACCCCCGGCAGAGTTCTTATCTCCTAAGCCCGACCAACATAGCTCCCGACAGAGACTATCTCTCCTAAGCAAGGCAGAATTGCTATCGTGAACCAGTGATACTTTTCATCCCCCACTGTGGCCGAGTATCCAGTCGTGTTCATCTACTAGTCTGTATGTCGCGTCAGTTTTGTCAGCATATACATACATACATCATGCATTATTGATTTACATTCATATTCATATTGCATCACTATCACTCTAGTCGGTCTTGTTCCCTAGTGATAAGAGTCCTCTCAATCGAGTCGTCAGTTCTTTCCTCATCAGGAAATGAATCATCTAAGCGATCTCTCCTCCAGTTTATTTCTGGATTGAAGGTGGTTCTTTGACCACTTTGATAAGTTGAACCTCTGGAGAGCCAGAGAGCTTCCGAAAAACATCACTCTTCGCCATTGAAGATGATATCTTCGCTTTCCCGGATTAAGGAAAATCCCCAGAGAAAGCCTCTTAATCAAAGATTCGGCAGTACAGCAGTTTTTCTCCGAAAAATTCACTGACGAAAAGGTCATCGGCATCTCAAAATTGGATCACATCATATGGCATTTCTCCAAGAAGATCCCGAGAAAAGTATGATGTGGTAACCCCAAGCGAAAGCAGTCTCTCAAGAGACTCGTTTCCCCCACCACTTTTTCCATCAAATGGCATATCCCCAGGAAAATTCGGCGAGAAGTTTGAGGAAAACCGCTACACATAGCGTCCCTTGTCAATAAAGTTTATTGACAAAAGAAACTTAGACCAGATCCTTGGTAGGAAACCAGGATCGAGGGGAGGTTTACATAAAAAATTAAGACCAGATCCTTGGTAGGAAACCAGGATCTAGGGGAGGCTTATATCGGAAATTGAGACCAGATCCTTGGTAGGAAACCAGGATAGAGGGGAGGTTTATTCCAGAAATTGAGACCAGTTCCTTGGTGAGAAACCAGGATCGAGGGGAAGTTTAAATCAGAAACTGAGACCAGTTCCTTGGTAGGAAACCAGGATCGAGGGGAAGTTTACCTTTTCTAAGCATGATTGCTTAGCAAAAGAGGAAGGATGCGCGAACTGCCATTCATAACCACCATCAGAATTTTGGGTATTCCGATATTTAATCCTCTTGCAACCCGAATGCCCGAATACCTTCGCCATTCACACCTTCGGGTCCAAGAAGATTAAATAGGGGCATCTGTCATACCCCAAATTTTGACCACTAAGATTTCCCATCATTGTGCAAATCATCATCAGCATATGGATGAACCATTAGTCTCCCCAAAGATGGGTGAGCATCCACTACAATCAGGCTTAGGGTTTCAAGCCCTCTCAGAGCTCTTAGACAAAGGATCAATCAAGAAATGACATGATCTTCAACTTTTCTAGCCTCTCAAACATCCACAAAGGATCAAGAGGACTCCTAGTTCAAGGATTAAGCACAAGGCTTCTCCCTTCTAGGTGGATCAAGCCTTAAGATCGCCAGTGTCACCAAATTAGGGTTTGGTCGACCAGGGCCTCCAGATGGAAATTTTCCTCTGGGCATGAGCCAATGCTTCAAAGCATAACCTATGATGCTCCAAGGGATCTCATGAACCCAATCATCAAGTCAATTTAGCCTCAGGGGATGCATTCATCAAAAAAATCAGGAATTAGGGTTTCTTGACCTAATTCACCCCTAAGTTGACTTTTGGGAAAAATCATGAGCCAAGACCTCAAGAGAGGATTTGAGTGTCTCTAATACACCACATTGATCCATTTGCAACAATGGATTGATCCAAGAAGCTTGAGCAACAAGTTTCAATTTCATCTGAACCACAGTTAGGGTTTCGCGGGAAAAGTCAACTGTAGCTTTGACTTTTGACCAGGACATGCTCCCAAACCCTAGGACATGATTCAATACATCCTATAACACATATGAAATCAATCCATCAAGTTTGATTTAGGTCAAGGACTTGATTTCATAGAGGATCGCACAGTTTGGAATTCATCTGACAAAAAGTCAACTGTGCACAAAAGTCAAACTTTGACTTTTTGAAAATTTTCACAATTATGGTTATTTGACACCAAAATGATGTTAATGTATGATTGGAATCATCATTCATCAAGAAAAATCAAGAAAAGTGGGATAACTTGTAAAAGGGGTAACCATAAAAAACTTAGAAAATTTTATAAGTTATGGAACAAAGTGGCTAGGGTACCAACTTTGGAGGATCATAACTCCTAAACCACAAGGCCATTTTTTCCCATCCAAAGCTGGATTTGTAGCTCTCATTACCCTCTACAAAAGCTTCAACTACCACTCATTCCAATTCCCCATGGATTTCAAGTTATGGAATGATCAAAATCAAGAAAAGTGAAAATGTCACTTTTTTCCAACACTTAATGAAATTTTAACTAAGTTAGAATCTGCCTTCACTTTTTTCCAAATGTAGGGGCATTTTTCACTTGGATCCAAAAATTATCAAAACCTCAAAAAGTTATTGTATCATATGAGGGATTTCCAAAATGGCCAAGAACTCCATCAAATTCCACTTGAGCCATGAGATATGACAATGGCAATATGCCTTGCTAAAAACTGCCAAGGCTAGGCAGAATTTTGCACTTTTGCTCGATTTGGAAAAATCAGATAATTTCAAGCCTTGTCATCACTTTGGACACATCTGAGGATCAAATTTAAAGGGAACAAACACTGATCCAAGCCTCCAAAGTCTTTGGAACAAGAAGCAGCATGCCAAACCTAGAAATGCCTAAAAGAGGGACAAGACTCCAATTTTGGATTAGAGCATTTAATGGAAGCACCAAGGTGGCATGGACTGAAACATTTGCAACTGAATTCAGTCAAGAATGATCCAACAACTAGGGAACCACAACTCTGTGCCCTAACCTCTAGTCAATGGCTAGAGGAGACTTGGATTCCCATTGATCAACATTGGCCAAACCTCTGCTGCAGTTGCCATTCACTATTGATCCCAAAACAAACTTGCTCTACTATAAATAGAGCTCATTTATGCTGAGTTTGAGTACATCAAAGCCATCAAACAGATGCTTTCCTTAAAATCACCTTTCACTTCCAAATTTGCCTTCCAAAGCAAGTCACTATCGAGTTTTGAGTTTGAGAGCAACTCCAACCAAACCAATCACACACACACCTCATAAACATCATATAAAAGTGATCCAAACACTCACATAACATCTGGAACACCAAAATCACAAAATCACTAGCCAATTGCTCAAGTCTTTGACAGATTTGCAGTTGGGGTACCATCTCAAGTTCCAGATCATTTCAATCCATTCCAAACATCCAGACACACTCCATGGCACCTAGGGAAGCTATCCAGATCATTGGAACCTAGCTGTAACACCTCTAACCCAAAACACGATCACCAGCTGCAAGAGGCGAGCATGAGCTCTTCTAACTCTGATCCATGCATTTTTTACTGCACAATAATTTGGCCATATGTTCATAATCATGCATAGAGTGTTTACCCTCAGTCAATTGCTTTGTATGAATCGTGTATGGAATTTGTGAACCTTCATGCAGAATTTAGGGTTCTTGAGGTTTCTCTTTGATTTCTTATTCCATGCTTAAAATAAATGAAATTAAAGACCATAGACATGATCGTGAGGTTGAGACGAGTAGATTGATATGTAGATTTTATGATATAATCAAGTATTCAGTGAGATTGGATAGAAAATGCAAATCTGCAGAAACAGAGGAAGGGCGTGTGTTCTTGCCATGTTCTTGGCGCTCTTTTTCAAATATTTGAATATTTAAATTTTGTGATTTTATTTAATTGATTCAAAATATAATTTCTCTCTGAGTTTTAATGATTTTGAGTTGATTCTTTTTTTAATAATTCACAAAAATGTTAAAATATTTAATTTTACCAAAAAATCCCAAAAATATTATTTATTTCATATAATTGATATTTTTACCAAGAATTAATATTTTAATTGTTTTTGACATTTAAAATATTTTTTTTGCTTCTTGATTTTGCAAATTTTATTGATTTCTAATCATTTTGTAGGTCAAAACATGATTTTTGAAACATTAATCCAAGATCACAATTTGTTTTCCACATGTTAAACAATTTTGATCATTTTTATTGAATTTTTTATTCAATTAAAATGCATTTTGGAAACAAATTAGGGTTTTGATTAATTCAACCCTCATCAAACCTTTTTTAAACACTCATGGGCCTCTAATAGAGTGTAAGACCCAATCCTTTGTAAATACAAACCTATTTTGGGCCTCAAATGTTGTATAAGTCCCGTTGTATTTCAAAAGTTCGGCGCAATTATCGTCCATTTAAAACAAACCATCTGGGCCTCTCCTCGAGCTATAAGACCCATTCAAAATCATTTTGGGCCTCTAATAGAGTGTAAGACCCAATCCCCTTTTGAAACCAAAAACTTTTGGGCCTCAGTCATTGTATAAGACCCACAGTGTTTTCAAAACCTCGGCGCGATCGTCGCCCTTTTCAAAATTAACCATTGGGCTTCTCCTTGAGCTATAAGACCCATCTTTGTTCACTTTCAATCATTTTGGGCCTCTTGAGAGAGTGTAAGACCCATCCCTTTGTACAAAAAACCTTTCTTGGGCCTCAGCCACTTGTATAAGTCCCTGTACAAAACGACAGTGCGATCACTGATAAAACCCTGGGCCTTTCCTTGAGCTGTAAGCCCCAATTTTCCTTTCAAAAGCACTTTCTCCTTTGATTTTGTAACATACTGTTATTTTCAATTTCTTTGTTGAACAACTAACCAAATAGCATGTAAGCTCTACAACCGAGTAAGTGTTTACCCGCTTTCATTTACCGCTTTCATATGTATATAACTGTATTGTGGGGTTGTTTCACTGTAAGTCTTCTTTCATAAACTCATATCGACTGTGTAGTAATAGTATAGATATTTAGAGTTTCCCCGGCAACTACGTCTAGAACTAGACAAAACCTCGTCAACTTACATCCGACGTTCTCCCGGATATTTCAACATAACCTAAACCATGAGAATTTTCTTTTACAACAATTTTAGATAACTAGATCTAAGAAATCTCCCCCTTGAACAGTTCATATACAGAAGGCCAATGTTCTAAGTGAAACCCCTTCTGGAATTGTTCATCAGCCTCCTCTTGGGCTTAGTGCAAGGACCCACAGGCTTCCTAAAATCATCCCCGCCTCCTCTTGGGCGTTGTACAAGGACCCTTCGGCTTCTTAGAATTTCACAGCCTCCTCTTAGGCTTCGTATAATGATTCTTCCTCCGGGAAGATAGCCTCCTCTTGGGCTTCGTACAAATTGTCCCTTCGGCTTCTTAAAAGTTGTTCTCGCCTCCTCTTAGGCTTCGTACAAATTGTCCCGACGACCTCTTAAAGATATAGGAATAGAAATTAGTCATCTTAATAGAACAGTCTTTCAAAGAGTCTAGATCATTCTACCACGAACATACTGTCTCTTAATCTCTCTTAAGCATAGTACAAAAGATAAAACTCTAGACTTGGACAGTCTAATCTCCGCGAGTCTCGAAGACATTCTCAAGTTCCTTTCAAAAATAGGAAAAAACACCCGTAGACTTGGGTAGTCTCAATACCCTTCGAATTCCCCGTTTCCTTAAAGAACAGGAAATAATCCTGGTCCTCAGATCAAATCCATGAGTACAACATTACCCATGTAAGAATTGATTTTCTCTTTTAACCAACATACTGGACCTGTCACTCAACTGAAACAGTAACCCTAGCCTCCTATTGGGCTTTGTACAATGATTCCCCCCAACAGAGTTAACCTTTTTAGCCTCCGTCTTGGGCTTTGTACAAGACACATACAAAAACACTCTCTTGTTGAGCATAAAAGACTCTCTTGTTGAGTCAAACATTTTTAGCCTTCATCTCGGGCTTTGTACGAGATACAAAAACACTCTCTTATTGAGTATAAAAAGACTCTCTTGTTGAGTCGATCACCTTTAGCCTCCATCTCGGGCTTCGTATGAGATACAAATCACTCTCTTGGTAAGTATAAAAGACTCTCTTGTTGAGTCAAACCCTTTTAGCCTCCGTCTTGGGCTTCGTACAAGACACATATAAAAACACTCTCTTGTTGAGTCAACCCTTTTAGCCTCTATCTCGGGCTTCGTACGAGAAACAAAAGCATCCTCTTGTTGGGTCAATAGCCTCCTCTTAGGCTTTGTATAAAGAAATCCCCGTTTGATTCAATCAACCTTTTAGCATCAAATCATGCTTTGGTCACAGCATACAAACATCAATAACTCCTTTTCCCTCGTCTAATTGTTGTAAGCGGCGAGCCTCTGGATTATTTACATCCACGCCACTGTCCCTCTTTTAGCATGAGAAATTCCTAAGGAAAGATGACATTGCTCTAAACTGAGTTAAAGTCTTCTCCTTCAGGTTGAAAATCCCCTATAAAGGAAATTATGGCATTGCTGGATTCGCATATCCCAGTTAAAGTAATTCTCCTTTATAATCAGTCACCCAACAATTTTGACAAACAAACCCATTTAGAGATGACAAATTCTCTCTAAAGTCAACACCCTTTTAGCTTCACATCTTGGGCTTCGAACAAGATACAAATAAACCCTTCAGCTTCACATCTTGGGCTTTGAACAAGATAAAAACCACCTTTAGCTTCATGTCTTGGGCTTTGAACAAGACACCAAAACACCATTTCCTCCCATAGAATAGGAGGAACTACGATCGCTCTGATTTCCCTATCCCGGGAATCGTAGGCTTAAGATTGAAAAAGAATCTTAGCGAGCACACTAATCAAAAAAACCCAAAGTCCCCTACCTCCATCTAATCTGGCGCAGGATCCCAACAAATTCCCCATGAACAATCCCGGTATTTCTTTCTGAACAAAATAAGCAGAGAGAGGCCCACGAACTAAAGCTGCATCTGTAAACCAACAGTTTTAACTGTTTAACCTCAGTTTGCAAGCAGGGTTAGTTGGAGACACCTATTTCCTTTCCTTCATCAGCTTCAATAGGATAAAAAATGAATCGAACTGTAGTACAAAAGCGATAGTGATTCGAAACCACAAAAACCGCGCTACAGTAACCATAAATCATCCTGAAGAACAAGAGTTACTTAAATGTAATATTTCATCTTGCAAAACATGATGAGTGTAAAGACCATATAAAAATACATGCATCAAATCATATATTATACATGAGTTTCACTTTTGGTACTGAAACATAATAAGTTCCTAGTTAACACATTATATATATAAATGCCCCTAATACAAAAGAACTAAAAGTCTAAGGCATTACATATACAAGATGTTCCAAAATGATAAAAACTAAGAACTAGATCAATACAATGATCTCAAAACATAACGCCATAGCGGAAGCCATGCCATCACAAAACCACGATCCGTAAGGAAAGTCAAATAACCTTGTCCTTACCCTTCGCCAAACCTGCAGAACCTGTGATGTAAACAACAACAGTGGGGTGAGATACATCAAATCTCAGTGAGTTCCCTATCTTAAAGTCCTCTCGGCTTTACAAGGTTCTAACAAAGTCCTAACTCATGTCCAAGGGGAAAGGGGAAAGACCATGAGTACACACACACTATATGGACACATGTTATGAGTTCATCAACTCACAATATCACTAATCCGTAACCACACCAAGGCATCCCCTTTTCCCGTCCGCTTCTACGTCTAGAAGACGACCCGAGTCATGGATCCTTGCAACCTACTTGACATACGAATGGATTCGGGTTCTACGGGCCATTAACCGTTATGAACCGTCACTTCTCACGGGCCATTAACCGTCACAAGCCTACGCTCCATGGGCGCCATTCGTACTAAAATGAAATGCGGGAATCAAACCTGCCAAGTAGTGGTGCACATGTTTCAGAGGAGCTCGAGACCCATGAAACGCACTCGCAAAACACATAATAACCGGTTACGATTACGTGATCTCACAAAGACTTGATTGTATTCGACAATCTCAAGGCCATTATGCCTTATCACAACCAAACGGTTAACACACATGTTCCATACTAGTGTTCAATCATGTATATTTTCCGACACTGCTTAGGGTAATTGTCCTCACTCTACTTATTCCATATTTTAATCATGCTTACATTTTCAACAACCATTACACACCAAAATCAACAAAACGACACAATTCCAACCATTCCGATATAATTAAATCGGCCGTCAATCTTAAAACCCATGTAATAAGAAAGTACATTTTATTACCTTTCCAACGATAACAAAATTGTTCCATTCCGAGTTACGGATAAAAAGTTACGGCATTGGAAACAATCGATCGGGAAAATAAATCACAACAGCAGGATTCTGTAACTCTCCTGGCCGTACGCGTATTGGTACTCCCCGTACGCGTATTGCCCAAATGCTCGCCCGGCCATACGCGTATTGCCCCAAGCGATACGCGTATTGCCCAAAATCTCCGGCCATCCATACGCGTATTGCCCTTGCCGTACGCGTATTGACCAGCTCCATACGCGTATTGACATGCTCCATACGCGTATGGGCAGAGGAAAAATGCAGAAGTTCCTGCAGAATTTCTCTGCTACGGGTTGATCCAAAATCAACCCCAAATCCCATTTTCATCAATCAAAATGCATCAAAACATGTTATAACATCACAACCAGTATAACACATAATCAAACATTGCATTTATCAGTTAGATTCACGAATTTTGTGCAAAAAGATTCAATTTTCACAATTTCTAATCTAACTCTAAACTCAAAATAATCCTACTCTAGAGAGTCTAACTAGAACCCACCTGGATTACTAGACGAGGAGGTTGAAATTGAGACGAATTGATGAAGAACAGATGAATTGATGATGATTCTTGAGCTTTTGGAAATTTTCTCTCCTTTCCTTCTTCCACTTTTCCTTTCTCCTCCTTTTCCTTTGTTTTTCCTTCTTTCTATCTTTCTCTTTAGCTTTGTTTGGTTTTCAAGGAAAATGAAAAGAAAATAGATAGTATAGAAACTATCATTTTTAGTAACACTACTAAATGTCCAAAATTAGCTCAAATACATCAAATTATAAAAACTCAACGTTAAATACTATTAATTTAATCAACTCTGAGTTCGTCAGTTTACTCTAATTATTTTATCAAATAATTACTCAGAGTACTCCGGGAACCCAGTTGATCATAATAATATTAACTCGAGCGTTTATAAATTTACGGGGTATTACATCCTCCCCCCCTTAAATAGAAATTCGTCCTCGAATTTAGAAGATTACCTGAACAGATGTGGATAAGATTCTCGCATTTCCGATTCTAGTTCCCAAGTAGCATCGCCCGGATGCGTCATATCCCATTGCACCTTAACAAGTGGAATGTCTTTGTTCCTTAACACTTTTGTTTCCCTTCCCACAATACAACTCGGTTGTGGTTCAAAAGTCAAATCTGCTTCTATTTCCACTGATTCCGGTAAAATCGGCTGAAGAGGATCAGGAATAAACTTACGGAGCTGAGATACGTGAAAAACGTCATGCATCTCCGATAGAGAGGGTGGTAAGGCTAATCTATAAGCAACTTCACCAATCCTTTCTAAAATCTGATACGGTCCCACGTATCTCGGACTTAACTTACGTGACTTAAACAGTCCTTTCAATCTCAATCTCGGAGTAACTTTCAGAAATACATGGTCACCTTCCTCAAATTCCAAAGGTCTCCTACGATTGTCCGCATAACTCTTTTGACGATCTTGTGCTTGTTTAACCTTCTCGCGGATCATTCGAATCTTTTCCGTAGTCTCTTGAATAATCTCGGGTCCCAAAATTCTATCTTCGCCAATTTCAGCCCAACACAAAGGTGTCCTACACTTCCTCCCATACAATGCTTCATACGGAGCCATACCGATGCTCGCATGATAACTATTGTTATAGGAAAACTCAATTAACGGCAAAAGTTCTTTCCAATTCCCTCTACTCTCTAACACACAAGCTCTTAACATATCCTCCATCGTTTGTATTGTTCGTTCAGTCTGACCATCCGTTTGAGGATGATTCGACGTGCTCAAACTCAAATTCGTACCCATCGCTTGTTGGAACACTTTCCAAAATCTCGAAGTAAACTTCGGATCTCTATCGGACACAATACTAGAAGGAATACCATGCAATCTCACAATCTCAGCAATAAACAACCTTGCAAGATGACTTGCCTTATAAGTAGTCTTTACGGCTAAGAAGTGTGCAGATTTCGTTAGTCGATCTACAATCACCCAAATAGAATCATACCCACCTTGGGTACGGGGTAAACCCACTGCAAAATCCATAGAAATACTATCCCACTTCCAAACTGGAATATCCAAAGGTTGTAACAAACCGCCCGGTCTTTGGTGTTCAATCTTCACCTGTTGGCACACCGCACATTCTGACACATATCCCGCTATATCCTTTTTCATCCCAGACCACCAATAATCCTTCTTTAAATCCTGATACATCTTCGAAGAACCAGGATGTATCGTAAAAGTACCTTTATGAGCTTCGTCTAAGATCTTCCTTTTCAATGCCTCATCTCTCGGAACACAAATCCTTTGATTAAACAGAACAATCCCATCTGTCGCTCGTGTAAAACCTGGTTGAAGTAACAATTCTTGTAACTCTTCTTCTAACAATTGTGCCTGTTGAATCTCAACTCTCAAAGTAGAATTGACATTCAAATTTCCCATAATTACACCATTCGGAGTCCACGCAAACTGGAGATTAAGATCTCTAAACTTTTCCAATAATGAATACTCCAAAATCATCAATTCTGCACTATGAACCATTTTCCGACTTAAGGCATCCGCTACTTTATTCGCCTTTCCTGGATGATACTTCAATTCTAAGTCATAATCCTTTAAGTACTCCATCCACCTTCTTTGTCGCATATTCAACTCCTTTTGATCAAACAAATACTTCAAACTTTTGTGGTCACTGAACATTTCAAAATGTACACCATATAAATAATGACGCCACACCTTCAGTGCAAAAACCACTGCAGCTAGTTCCAAATCATGAGTCGGATAATTCTTCTCATGAACTTTTAACTGTCGAGAAGCATAAGCTACCACTTGACCACCTTGCATCAGAACACCCCCTAATCCCCTCTTAGAAGCATCACAGAATACTTCATAAGAGTTGTTAGGATCAGGAATAATTAATACTGGAGCACTCGTCAAACTTTCCTTCAAATGCATAAAACTTTGTTCGCAACCTGAATCCCATTCAAACGTAACATCCTTCCGAGTAAGTTTCGTCATTGGTAAGGCCAATTGAGAAAAGCCCTTGATAAACCTTCTATAGTAACCGGCCAATCCCAAGAAACTTCTGACTTCTGAAACATTTCTCGGTCTCTCCCAACTAATCACTGCTTCTACTTTCGATGGATCCACTGCCACACCACCTCCAGATATAACATGTCCAAGAAAATTAACTTCCGACATCCAAAACTCACACTTGCTCAACTTAGCAAACAATTGCTTCTCTTGCAAGACCGATAAGACAATCCTCAGATGTTCTCCGTGCTCTTGTGGAGTACGAGAATAAATAAGAATGTCGTCAATAAAGATTACCACAAATTGGTCCAAGTAAGTCTGAAATATTCGATTCATGTAATCCATGAAAACAGCTGGAGCATTAGTCACACCGAAAGGCATCACTAAGAATTCGTAATGACCGTAACGTGTCCTAAATGCAGTTTTTGGCACATCAGAACTCTTCACTCGAATCTGATGATAACCCGACCGTAAATCAATCTTCGAGAACACACATGCTCCTTTCAATTGATCTAACAAGTCGTCTATCCTTGGTAAGGGATACTTATTCTTAATGGTAACTTTATTCAACTTACGATAATCAATGCACAAACGCATTCCCCCATCTTTCTTCTTTACCAGTAACACTGGAGCTCCCCACGATGAAACACTAGGCCTAACGAAATGCTTGGACATCAAGTCCTCCAATTGGTCCTTTAATTCTCTTAATTCAAGCGGTGCCATCCGATACGGAGAAACAGATATAGGAGCCGTTCCCGGTATCAGGTCAATAGAGAACTCAACTTCTCTCTCCGGAGGAAGAGAAGAAACATCCTCAGGAAACACTTCAGGAAATTCACACACTATTGGAATACTCAGAACTTGCTGTTCACTACCTCCCTCCTTAGTAAGAACCAATAAAACAGATTTCTCTTTCTCAAACAAGAAATTTACCATTCCCACCGTACCTTCTAAAATCGTTGATAATACATCTTTCGGAGTAGCCTCAGCAGATGGAATAATAATTAGCTTCTCCTCACAACCGATAAAAACCGAATTAGCTGAAAGCCAGTCCATTCCCAGAACAACATCCACTTTCTCAAGCGGCAGACAAATAAGATCAATCTGGAAGACTCTTTCGTTCACCGACAACACACAATTTTCACACATCAGTGGTGTTTCAACCATTTCATCCATGGCAGTAGTAACCACCATAGGAGGAAACAAAGGAATAGTTTGTAACCCTAGTCGCTTCACACATCTCAAAGACACGAAAGAATGTGTAGCCCCACAGTCAAATAAAACAAAACAAGGTTGACCATTAACAAAACACGTACCCGCAATCAAGGAATTATCACCCTTTGCTTTCCTTGCATCCATGGTATACACTCGGCCAGTAGTCTTCCCTTGTGTCTGATTTCTACCCTGAGGACAATCCCTCGCCAAATGGCCCACCTTCTGACACTGGTAACACCTCACACTTTCAATACCACATCGGCCGTAATGATTCCGACCGCAAGTACGACACACCGGAGGTACACTAGTTCTAGAGCCCTGTACTTGCTTCCCTTTGGAAGACTGTTGCCTTTGCCTAAACTGTTGACTCGACCTTCCACGGTCACCTTGAGTTACCCTGTTCGAATCCACCTCCATTTGTATCTTTTTCAAGCTATTTTCCGCCACATAACATTGTCTTAACATTTCAGCATAAGTAGCAAATTCCCGTTGAGACACGCTGTGTGAAATCTCAGCCCTTAATCCAAACAGAAACTGATCTATCTTCCACCTCTCATCAGGGGCATACATGGCCTGTCTAGAATAATCAGCCATGATCTCAAATTGTTCCGCATAAGAAGCCACTGACAAATTTCCCTGTCTCAACTGTTGGAACTCAAACTCCTTTTGAGACCTTAAAGAACTCGGAAAATATTTCTCCATAAAGATTACCTTAAACTGTTCCCACACTTTCGGCACTTCCTGAGTTGTCATCAAGGCTGAAGCGCTCTCCCACCACCTCATGGCAGGACCCTTCAACCAGTGAGAAGCAAAGACCACCTTATTCTCCTCACTGCAATGAACTATCTGAAAAATCCTTTCCATACCTGTTATCCACTCGTGTGCCTTCACCGGATCTAGCCCTCCTTGAAACTCCGGAGGATTCATACGAATAAATTCCCTGTAGGTTCCTCCTGCAACTTCCGGAACAACCACTGGAGGATGCAGACCATCAGCCATTTGTTGCATCATCCCTTGCATGAACTGATTCTGCTGTTGCTGCATCTGTTGCATAAATTGGTACAACGGGGCATTCCCTTCATCACCTTGTGGAACTGTCCCAGTTGGAGTAGTCCTTGGTCTTCCACGGTTGTTTCTGCGTCTATCAGCCATGTTCCTGAATTCCATATCAATAGGATTAAGTTGATCAGACTCAATACCATAAATATAACAGACAAGACCCATGGCGACACGCCGCATGTGAAACGGAAAGAAACACTCATTCTATTTCATGGCTAGGTCGAGGATACGACCTGCTCTGATACCAACTGTAAAGACCATATAAAAATACATGCATCAAATCATATATTATACATGAGTTTCACTTTTGGTACTGAAACATAATAAGTTCCTAGTTAACACATTATATATATAAATGCCCCTAATACAAAAGAACTAAAAGTCTAAGGCATTACATATACAAGATGTTCCAAAATGATAAAAACTAAGAACTAGATCAATACAATGATCTCAAAACATAACGCCATAGCGGAAGCCATGCCATCACAAAACCACGATCCGTAAGGAAAGTCAAATAACCTTGTCCTTACCCTTCGCCAAACCTGCAGAACCTGTGATGTAAACAACAACAGTGGGGTGAGATACATCAAATCTCAGTGAGTTCCCTATCTTAAAGTCCTCTCGGCTTTACAAGGTTCTAACAAAGTCCTAACTCATGTCCAAGGGGAAAGGGGAAAGACCATGAGTACACACACACTATATGGACACATGTTATGAGTTCATCAACTCACAATATCACTAATCCGTAACCACACCAAGGCATCCCCTTTTCCCGTCCGCTTCTACGTCTAGAAGACGACCCGAGTCATGGATCCTTGCAACCTACTTGACATACGAATGGATTCGGGTTCTACGGGCCATTAACCGTTATGAACCGTCACTTCTCACGGGCCATTAACCGTCACAAGCCTACGCTCCATGGGCGCCATTCGTACTAAAATGAAATGCGGGAATCAAACCTGCCAAGTAGTGGTGCACATGTTTCAGAGGAGCTCGAGACCCATGAAACGCACTCGCAAAACACATAATAACCGGTTACGATTACGTGATCTCACAAAGACTTGATTGTATTCGACAATCTCAAGGCCATTATGCCTTATCACAACCAAACGGTTAACACACATGTTCCATACTAGTGTTCAATCATGTATATTTTCCGACACTGCTTAGGGTAATTGTCCTCACTCTACTTATTCCATATTTTAATCATGCTTACATTTTCAACAACCATTACACACCAAAATCAACAAAACGACACAATTCCAACCATTCCGATATAATTAAATCGGCCGTCAATCTTAAAACCCATGTAATAAGAAAGTACATTTTATTACCTTTCCAACGATACCAAAATTGTTCCATTCCGAGTTACGGATAAAAAGTTACGGCATTGGAAACAATCGATCGGGAAAATAAATCACAACAGCAGGATTCTGTAACTCTCCTGGCCGTACGCGTATTGGTACTCCCCGTACGCGTATTGCCCAAATGCTCGCCCGGCCATACGCGTATTGCCCCAAGCGATACGCGTATTGCCCAAAATCTCCGGCCATCCATACGCGTATTGCCCTTGCCGTACGCGTATTGACCAGCTCCATACGCGTATTGACATGCTCCATACGCGTATGGGCAGAGGAAAAATGCAGAAGTTCCTGCAGAATTTCTCTGCTACGGGTTGATCCAAAATCAACCCCAAATCCCATTTTCATCAATCAAAATGCATCAAAACATGTTATAACATCACAACCAGTATAACACATAATCAAACATTGCATTTATCAGTTAGATTCACGAATTTTGTGCAAAAAGATTCAATTTTCACAATTTCTAATCTAACTCTAAACTCAAAATAATCCTACTCTAGAGAGTCTAACTAGAACCCACCTGGATTACTAGACGAGGAGGTTGAAATTGAGACGAATTGATGAAGAACAGATGAATTGATGATGATTCTTGAGCTTTTGGAAATTTTCTCTCCTTTCCTTCTTCCACTTTTCCTTTCTCCTCCTTTTCCTTTGTTTTTCCTTCTTTCTATCTTTCTCTTTAGCTTTGTTTGGTTTTCAAGGAAAATGAAAAGAAAATAGATAGTATAGAAACTATCATTTTTAGTAACACTACTAAATGTCCAAAATTAGCTCAAATACATCAAATTATAAAAACTCAACGTTAAATACTATTAATTTAATCAACTCTGAGTTCGTCAGTTTACTCTAATTATTTTATCAAATAATTACTCAGAGTACTCCGGGAACCCAGTTGATCATAATAATATTAACTCGAGCGTTTATAAATTTACGGGGTATTACAATGAGTGTCTAAGGGCTGACTATGTATCTAGACAAGGGTGACATGGTATGTGTCTTGTTTTCAATTCATACATTGATGTAAAAGGAAATTGTACGAATAATCGTAATCACTTTATGGATTTGTATTATCACATGAAACTGTTTCACTCTAGTAGCAGTAAATGTTGCTAGATACCACTTACTATTTATTATGTTAAATGTTTGTTTAAATATAATTTGCAATATTACGGGATTATACAAAGCCAGAGATACAAGAACAAATTGATTTATAAAATATAAGTAAAACATATTCCATGGCGCAAACTTGCAATGCACTTGTGATAATTAGATATCTATGGTACACCATAAGGTACAATGTAATTAAATCGAATACGATACACTGTAATTGAATATGTCCTTAAGTGGATTTGTTCAACAATGCAGCTCACACTAGTGGTTATATATACAATACTCTTGTTCTTAAGTAAATTATTTTTAACAATATTCGTTTTAGGAATATATGTTTTATGCATGATATGTAGCACACTATATAAATGATTTATCTCCTATCTCATTAGTTCTAAACTCCCTAGAAAATTCAGAAACATCCGCAAGTTTAATTCATTGTGTGGTATATGGTAAAGCATATATTAGATCCAATAAATCTCTAAGAAGAACATAAAATACCTATGAAAAATATGGAAAACATGTACACATACATTTATTCAAGCCATCAATTTCAAAGTATTAAGCAAACACACCATTGGGTCCATAGCTCAGTGGTAGAGCATTTGACTGCAGATCAAAAGGTCACCGGTTAGAACCCGGTTGGGCCCTATTAAAATATTTTAATTTTTTCATAAAATAAATATTCACTCAAATGTAATTATTTTAAAGATATTAACCATATATAAATAGATAGCTTTTATGTAAATAACATAAACACTTAAATGACTGGTTATTTAAAAATAAGTTCTTTTAGCGCAAAATTGATAATCTCTTTTAAATCATTTTTTTTACATTTGTCTCAAGTATTCAAACAATATAGTTAATTATTATTATCTTTTAAGATACATTAAGCCCTTTTCAAAAAAAAAAGCTTCCTTTTAAGCAATGTTTTTTTTTTTTTATGTTTCACAACATGAATTGTGAGTAGGAGACAAACACAATATGCCAAGAGTCCTATCAAAATTTATTGAACATTAAAAATAAATATAATAAATTTTGACCAAATAATTAAAATTAAAAGTTATATGAATGATATGCAACTTCTTCAATAACTTTAGTATCATTGGCCATTTTTGTTTTAACACAATTGAAATTTCAGAGGTAGTTAAAGATGTGTCCATGGTGTGACATGTGGTAATGATATAAAGGTTCCAATCGATCTCTTGGAAGAACTTCAAATACCTTTGTAAAATTTGTAAAACATATAACACAAACATATGTGCAAAACATTAATTTCACAATAATAAACTCACCTATAATAGGATCCAATGTTAGGTGGTGGAGCATTTGAGAGCAAATCAAGAAGTAATTAGCTTAACCCTGATTTGACCCTTTTAGAAATAAATATATATTTTTAATAAAATGGCCACATTAAATTTTGGGGATCCACTTGAATCACACTAGAGACTTAAGACCCCATAAGAAAATCAAATTCTCCTTTAATAGTATTATTATATTTTTTAACCTCGGGGACACACTAAAGTATTCTTATTCCACACATTATACCTTTACGATAGTTTTATTTTATCACTTTAAATTTTCATTAGAATTTTCTCACTAATATCACAAGTTCATTCTCCTTAATTAAAATTTTCTTCTCATCCCATCATAACGACATTAACCATTTATTTTGGTTATTCCCCTTTGCAATTGCTTCCCATGAAACCTTTAAAGTTTTGTACATAATATCAATTAATTTGTGTATATTTTTACATTCATTTGTACTCTATATTTAAAATTTAATTAACTTTAATAAAATAATTTATGAATTATTTTATTATAGATAAAACTTATTTAGTTTAAATATTGCAAATGTTTTTTAGCCCACGGTAAAAAAAATAATGGATTCAACGCTGCAATTAAAAGTAATTATTTCAAACAAAGAAACCTTTTAGAAATAAATAATTTTTATTCAAAAAAGTAACCAATTGAATGATTAATTGTTATAAAGGAAATTATTTTACACAAATGTGGGAAACAATTATCAATAATTTGGCTTGCATACTAATGCAAGTTATTGAATTAATTGGTTAAAAGTTACTATCCTTAAAGAGACATGAAACCACTTTTACCCATTTTTCATTATGAAAAAATGATAATTCAACTTCTTTGCATAAATTTGCGAGTATGTGGTAAAGACTGTAAGTAAAGAGTCTTTAAAAATTTGATGAACATGTATTGCAATATATGAATGTTGAACTAAAGACTTTGAATTCAAAGTTTTATGTGTATGTGCTACATCTTCCATAACTTTTTTCCCTTACACATCAATTTTATCCTCGATGAGAAATTCAAAGGTAGTTGCGAGATAGCGTAGGTGTAAGCTCTAGAGGTCAATTATTTTATAAGAAATTGACATTTGTATTTTATTATCTAGTAGTAATATTAATACATTTCTCTATTAACATAAATGTTAATACATTTTCCTAAGTAATAATGTACATAGAATAGCTGCTATGTTTAATTTAACATTAAATATGACTTATTTGTGAGTCCACATTAAACATTAGAACATTATTCTTCAAGTATTTGTAGTCGCGCTTTATTATTAGGTGAGATATCATTGTAGGATAGAGACTATTACGTGGATACACAAATTATCACATATCTTTGATTATCGATAAAGAGTTATTTAGACTTCACATATGTATAAGTATTAGGACTAATATTTATATTTTATTGGCCATGCATGAAAATAATACTTAAAATTGTACTTAAGTGGCATAACATATTCTATTATTGATAATGGTGTATACCACCCTTTGACTCTAAACCTTTATCGACCCTAGATGTGGTGTCTAGTACTTTATTTTCGTTAATACGAGGTTTGTAATATGATGATCATAAAAATATTTGATGGGTAACCATAAATCATCCTGAAGAACAAAAGTTACTTAAATGTAATATTTCCTCTTGCAAAACATGATGAATGTCTAAGGGCTGACTATGTATCTAGACAAGGGTGACATGGTATGTGTCTTGTTTTCAATTCATACATTGATGTAAAAGGAAATTGTACGAATAATTGTAATCACTTAATGGTTTTGTATTATCACATGAAACTGTTTCACTCTAGTAGCGGTAAATGTTGCTAGATACCACTTACTATTTATTATGTTAAATGTTTGTTTAAATATAATTTGCAATATTACAGGATTATACAAAGCCAGAGATACAAGAACATATTGATTTATAAAATATAATTAAAACATATTCCATGGCGCAAACTTGCAATGCACTTGTGATAATTAGATAACTATGGTACACCATAAGGTACAATGTAATTAAATCGAATGCGATACACTGTAATTGAATATGTCCTTAAGTGGATTTGTTCAACAATGTAGCTCACACAAGTGGTTATATATACATAACTCTTGTTCTTAAGTAAATTATTTTTAACAATATTCATTTTAGGAATATATGTTTTATGCATGATATGTAGCACATTATATAAATGATTTATCTCCTATCTCATTAGTTCTAAACTCCCTAGAAAATTCAGAAACATCCGCAAGTTTAGTTTATTGTGTGGTATATGGTATAGCATATATTAGATCCTATAAATCTCTAAGAAGAACATAAAATACCTATGAAAAATATGGAAAACATGTACACATACATTTATTCAAGCCATCAATTTCAAAATATTAAGCAAACACACCATTGGGTTCATTGCTCAGTGGTAGAGCATTTGACTGCAGATCAAGAGGTCACCGGTTTGTACCCGGTTGGGCCCTATTAAAATAGTTTAATTTTTTCATAAAAAAAATATTCACTCAAATGTAATTATTTTAAAGATATTAACCATATATAAATTGTTCGCTTTTATTTAAATAACATAAACACTAAAATGGCTGGTTATTTAAAAATAAGTTCTTTTAGCGCAAAATTGATAATCTCTTTTAAATCATTTTTTTTACATTTGTCTCAAGTATTCAAACAAATTAGTTAATTATTATTATCTTTTAAGATACATTAAGCCCTTTTAAAAAAAAAAACCTTCTCTTTAAGCAATGTTTTTTTTATGGTTCTCAACATGAATTGTGAGTAGGAGACAAACACAATATGCCAAGAGTCCTATCAAAATTTAATGAACATTAAAAATAAATATAATAAATTTTGACCAAATACTTAAAATTAAAAGTTTTAATGATGATATGCAACTTCTTCAATAACTTTATTATCACTTGCCATTTTTGTTTTAGCTCAATTGGAATTTCAGAGGTAGTTAAAGATGTATCCATGGTGTGGCGTGTGGTAATGAATATAAAGGCTCCAATCGATCTCTTGGAAGAACTTCAAATACCTTTGTAAAATTTGTAAAACATATTCCATAAACATATCTGCAAAACATTAATTTCAGAATAATAAGTTCACCTATCATAGGGTCCATTGCTAGGTGGTGTGGCATTTGAGAGAAAATCAAGAAGTAATTGACTCAATCCTGATTTGATCCTTTTAGAAATAAATATTTTTTATTAATTCAATGACCACATTAAATTTTGGGGATCCACTTGAATCACACTAGAGACGTAAGACCCCATAATAAAATCAAATTCTCCTTTAATAATAATTTTTTTTTTTTTTAACCTCGTGGGCACACTAAAGTATTCTTATTCCACACATTATACCTTTACACTAGTTTAGTTTTATCACTTTATATTTTTATTAGAATTTTCTCACTAATATCTGTAGTTCATTCTCCTTAATTAAAATTATCTTCTCCTCCCAGCATAACAACAGTAACCATTTTTTTTGTTTCTTCCCCTTTGCAATTGCTTCCCATGAAACCCTTAAAATTTTGTACATAATGTAGCGGCATAATAGTGAGTGTAAGCTATTGATTAACTTAACTCAAAAAGCAAGAATCGCCACCGCACTTTTTGTAATACCCCGTAAATTATTTTGCTCTGGATAATATTAGTTGTGATCAACTGAGTCTTAGTGTACTCTGAGAAATTATCTGCAGAGATAATTAGAGTAACTGTTGAACTTAGAGTAAATTCAATTAATATTATCTGACTCTGAGATATTTAAGTATTTGAACTTTAGCAACTTTTTAGACAATTAGTAGTCTTGCTAATTGATGATATTATACTATATCATTTCTTTTCCATTCCTTTTCCTTATTAGAACAAGAGAAAGAAAAAGATAGTAAGGGTTTTGGAGAGAAAGAAAAGAGAAGGAAAGGAAGAGAAAAAGAGGAGAAAATCCAAGAACAAGATCATCAAGAACATCATCAAATCTTCATCAAATCATCTTCCAATCTTCACCATCTTCATCTATTCAAGGTAGGTTCTAGATAGAAACTTAAGTTCTAGAATTAGAAATGATTTTAGCTTAAGTTAGGTTTATGAGAAATTGCTTAAATTGGTAATCGATGAAATTTAACGGTTGAAATGTGTTACAAACTGAGTAGTATAAGTTATATGAGTGTAGAATCATCTATATTTGATTGTGGGATGTTTGGATCTGTTTTGGTGTAGTTTTGAACCAAAGGGAACTCAGCTGTTACGCTGCAGAGTTTCTGCATCTTCCCAGATTCGCACTGCGAATCCCCTAGCGAAGGGGAAATCGTGCACTCGCTGGCTGTTCGCATAGCGAAGGTGAAGGCGAGCATTCGCCAGATGTTCGCACTGCGAACTTTAGCTTGTTTTGGTTATGCCACTGTTCGCCAGACGTTCGCACAGTGAATGGGGCAGCGAACCAGTGTTGGCTAAGGCATTCGCTAGTAGCTTCGCACTGCGAATGAGGAAGCGAGCATTCGCTGGCTTCATCACAATGCGAACATGACAGATCATCCAACTTGTTTCTTTCATAACTTCTAACTCGTTTATCCGATGTGAGTATTCTTGGTATCGTTGTGAAGCTAGGAACATCCTCTAGCTAATGGTGGTGAGAAATATCTGTTTATTGCCCGAATAAATAAATCGGAGGGAAACGTGAATCGGTGTAATGCGTGATATGTTGAATTATGTGTTCTATTATGTGATTGATGAATATATGCCTATGCTCTGATTGTTAAACATGTTTGAATATGTATGCATGTTAAAATACGAAATAGGTAGAGTGAGGAACATTACCGTAAACAATTGTCCGAAAGTGTGGAAAAACAATTACGACGACGCTCGAGCATAAGAGGCCGAGGCGTGCGTCTATTTCCAAATGGTTGTATGTGAAATCACAAAATCGTAACCACTATTCTATTGTGTACCATTTCATGAGTAACGATCTCCTCTGTAATGAATGCACGATTTCTTGGTAGGTTTGATTCCCAATGTTATAGTACGAATGCAGCCTACGGGTAAAGAGACTTGTGACGGTGCACGAGCCGTGTGAAGTGACGGATCACGGGTATGGGCCAATGATCCCGAATCCATTTCGTATGCCAGGAAATCTACGAGGGTCCATGACTCGTTCCTACTTCTAGACGAAGAAGAGGGCGGGAGAAAGGGGATGCCTTGACAGGGTTAGCGATAGTGATACACTTCCGGGTTAATGAATTCAATAGTATGGAAACATATAGCGTGTGTACTCAAAGTCACTTCCCTTCCCTTTGACTTGAGTTAGGCTTATTAGAACCTTGTAAAGCCGAGAGGACTATAAGATAGCAAACTCACTGAGATTTGATGTATCTCACCCCACGTTGTTGTTTACATCACAGGTACTACAGGTTCGGCGAAGGGTAAGGACAAAGTGGTTTGACTTTTCCTTACGGATCTTATCTTTTGTGTGGCAAGGCTTCCGTTGTGGAGATTTTGAGATCATTAGTCATCTAGTTCTTAGTTTTATCCTTTGAACATCTTGTATATATAACATGACATAGTTGTTGTATTAGGCTTTTTGGGCATTTATATGTATACTGTGTTACTAGGAACTTGTATATTTCAGTACCAAACGTATTATTCATGTATGATATATGCTTTGATGTATGTATTTATATATGGGCGTTACAGTTGGTATCAGAGCAGGTCGTATCCTCGACCTAGCCATGAAATAGTATAAGTATTTTCTTTCTGTTTCACATGTGCTGTGTCGCCATTGTTCTTACGTGTTATATTTATGGTATTGAGCCTGATCAACTTAATCCTATTTGTATGACATTTAGGAACATGGCCGACCGGTGCAGAAACAACCGTGGTAGACCGAGAACTACTCCAGCATGGACAAATCCGCCAGGGGATGATGAAAATGCCCCTTTGTATCAATTCATGCAGCAGATGCAGCAGCAACAAAATCAGTTTGTGCAACAAATGGTACATCAAATGGCTGGTGGCCTGCATCCTCCAGTGGTTGTTCCTGAAGCTGCAGGGGGAACCTTTAGGGATTTCATTCGTATGAACCCTCCGGAGTTTTAGGGAGGATTAGATCCGGTGAAGGCTCATGAATGGATATCCTCTATGGAGCGGATTTTCCTAATAGTTCAGTGCAGTGAGGAAAATAAGGTGGTCTTCGCTTCTCACTTGTTAAAGGGTCCTGCCATGAGGTGGTGGGAGAGCGATTAAGCCTTAATTATAATTTAGGAGGTACCGAAGGTATGGGAACAATTTAAGATAAATTTTATGGAGAAGTACTTTCCAAGTTCCTTAAGGTCTCAAAAGGAATTCGAGTTTCAGCAGCTGAGACAAGGTAACTTGACCGTGGCTGCCTATGCGGAAAAGTTCGAGGTTATGGCTGCTTATTCTATACAATCCATGTATGCTCTGGACGAGAGGTGGAAGATTGATCAGTTTCTGTTTGGTTTAAGGGCTGAAATTTCACATAGCGTAGCTCAGCGGGAATTCACTAGTTATGCTGAATTGTTAAGGCAGTGTTAAGTGGCGGAGCATGGTTTGAAGAAGCTACAAGCGGAAGGAGAATTGAGTAGGTTGAATCCAAGTGACCGAGGGAAATCGAATCAACAATTTAGACCAAGGCAACAATCTTTCAAAGGGAAGCAAGTTCAGAGTTCTAAGACTAGTGCACCTCCGGTGTGCCGTATTTGTGGAAAGATGCATTACGGTAGATGTCGCCTCGAGGGAGTGGAGTGTCATTGGTGTCATAAAGTGGGCCATTGGGCGAGAGATTGTCCTCAAAATAGAAATCAAATTCAAGAGAAGAATACCGGGCGAGTGTATACCTTGGATGCAAGAAAAACAAAGGGTGACAATTCTTTAATTGCTGGTACGTGTCTGGTTAATGGAAATCCTTGTTTTGTGTTATTTGATTGTGGGGCAACGCATTCTTTTGTATCGATGCAATGTATGAAGCGACTGAGGTTGCAAGCTATTCCATTGTCTCCACCCATGGTGGTTACTACTGCCATGGATGAGATTGTTGAAACGCCGTTAGTGTGTGAAAATTGTGTTCTATCGGTGAATGAAAGAGTTTTCCAGATTGATCATATTTGTTTGCCGCTTAAGAAAGTGGATGTTGTTCTGGGAATAGATTGGCTTTCTGCTAATTCGATTTTTATCGGTTGTGAGGAGAAGTTAATTATTATTCCGTCCAAGGAGGCCACTCCAAAGGATGTGTTAACTACTATTTTAGAAGGTACGGTTGGAATGATTAATTTCTTGTTTGAGAATGAAAAATCTGTCCTTTTGGTTCTCACTAAGGAGGAGAACGACAACCTTCAGGTTCTGAGTATTCCAGCAGTCTGCGAGTTTCTGGAAGTTTTTCCCGAGGATATCACTTCTCTTCCTCCGGAGAGGGAAATGGAGTTCTCTATTGACCTGATACCGGGAACGGCTCCAATATCCGTTTCTCCATATCGGATGGCACCCCTCGAATTAAGAGAATTAAAGGATCAATTGGAAGAATTGATGGCTAAACATTTGGATCGACCAAGTGTTTCGCCCTGGGGAGCTCCAGTGTTATTGGTAAAGAAGAAGGATGGTGGAATGCAGTTGTGTATTAATTACCATCAGTTGAATAAGGTCACCATCAAGAACAAATACCCCTTGCCAAGGATAGACGATCTGTTAGATCAATTGAAAGGAGCTTGTGTGTTCTCGAAGATTAATTTACGGTCGGGTTATCATCAGATTCGGGTAAAGAGTTCGGATGTACCGAAAACTGCGTTTAGGACCCGTTATGGTCATTATGAATTTCTAGTAATGCCTTTCGGTGTGACTAATGCTCCGGCAGTTTTCATGGATTATATGAATCGGATATTTCAACCTTATTTGGACCAATTTGTGGTGATTTTCATTGATGACATTCTTATCTATTCTCGTGACCCTCAAGAGCACGTAGAACACCTAAGAATCGTTTTATCCATCTTACAAGAGAGACAACTTTTTGCTAAGTTAAGTAAGTGTGAGTTTTGGATGTCAGAGGTTAATTTTCTTGATCATGTCATATCCCAGGGAGGTGTAGCTGTTGACCCCTCAAAAGTTGAAGCAGTGATTAATTGGGAGAGACCGAAGAATGTTTCTAAAGTTAGAAGTTTCTTGGGTTTAGCAGGGTATTACCGAAGGTTTATTAAAGGCTTTTCTCAACTGGCTTTACCAATGACGAGACTTACCCGGAAGGATTGTTCGTATGAATGGAATTCGGCTTGTGAAAGAAGTTTTATGAGTTTGAAGAAGAGCTTGACAACCGCTCTTGTTTTGGTTATCCCTGATCCTAGCAAGTCGTATGAGGTATATTGTGATGCATCGAAAAAGGGATTAGGCGGTGTGTTAATGCAAGATGGACATGTGGTAGCTTATGCTTCTAGACAGTTGAAAGTCCATGAAGAGAATTATCCGACGCATAATTTAGAATTGGCGGCAGTTGTGTTTACTTTGAAAGTGTGGTGTCACTATTTGTATGGTGTACGTTTTGAGATGTTCAGTGACCACAAGAGCCTAAGGTATCTTTTTGACCAGAAAGAGTTGAACATGCGTCAAAGGAGGTGGATGGAGTATTTGAATGATTATGATTTGGAACTAAAGTACCATCCGGGTAAAGCGAATAAGGTGGCAGATGCTTTAAGCAGGAAAGTGTTACATAGTGCCGACTTGATGATGTTAGAATATGCCTTAATGGAAAAGTTTAGAGATCTGAATCTTCAATTCAATTGGACTCCTAATTGTGTGATTATGGGGAATTTGAATGTCACTTCTACTCTTAGGGAGGAAATCCAACAAGAGCAAGGGTTAGACGAGAAGTTACAAGAAGTGTTATTGTAACTGGGTTTTGTGCGAGCTACCGACGGAGTTATTGTATTTAACCGAAGGATTTATGTTCCGGATAACGCGGAGTTAAAAAGGAGGATTTTGGAAGAAGCGCATAAGGGTGCTTTTACTATACATCCTGGTGCTTCGAAGATGTATCAAGATTTAAAGAGGAACTATTGGTGGTCCGGGATGAAAAAGGATGTTGCGGTATATGTGTCGGAATGTGCGGTATGCCAACAAGTGAAGATTGAACACCAAAGGCGGGGTGGCTTATTGCAACCTTTAGAAATTCCAGTGTGGAAATGGGATAGTATTTCGATGGACTTCGCAATGGGATTACCCCGTGCGCAAGGTGGTTATGATTCGATTTGGGTAATTGTAGATCGGTTGATGAAGTCTGCTCGTTTCTTGGTCGTAAAGACTACTTATAAGGCGAGTCATCTCGCAAGGTTGCTCATTTCGGAAATTGTGAGATTACATGGTGTTCCTTCTAATATTGTTTCAGATAGAGATCCAAAGTTTACTTCGAGATTTTGGAGAGCTTTTCAACAAGCGATGGGAACGAAGTTATGTTTGAGTACGTTGAATCATCCGCAAACGGATGGTCAGACGGAACGGACAATACAAACCATGGAAGACATGTTGAGAGCTTGTGTACTTGGAAGTGGAGGAAATTGGATAGAACTTTTGCCGTTGATTGAGTTCTCTTATAATAACAGTTATCATGCAAGTATTGGCATGGCACCTTATGAGGTGTTGTATGGAAGGAAGTGTAGGACACCGTTGTGTTGGGCATAAGTTGGTGAAGATAGGATGTTGGGACCCGAGATTATTCACGAAACTACGGAGAAGATTAGGATGATCCGTGAAAAAGTTAAGCAAGCACAGGATCGTCAGAAGAGTTATGCGGATAACCGAAGAAGACCTTTAGAATTTGAAGAAGGCGATCACGTGTTTTTGAAGGTTACTCCGAGATTGCGGTTGAAAGGACCGTTTCGGTCGCGGAAGTTAAGTCTGAGATACGTGGGACCATATCAGATTTTGGAAAGAATTGGTGAAGTAGCCTACAGATTAGCCTTACCGCCTCATTTGTCAGACATGCACGACGTTTTTCATGTGTCTCAGCTTCGGAAATTTGTCCCAGATCCTTTTCAGCCAATTTTACCAGATACAATTGAGATAGAAGCAGATTTGACATTTGAGCCTCAACCGAGTCATATCACCGAAAGAGAAACTAAAGTGTTAAGGAATAAAGAGATTCCTCTTGTTAAGGTCCAGTGGGATGAGACGCATCCGGGCGATGCAACTTGGGAATTGGAATCGGAGATGCGGGAGGTCTATCCTCATCTTTTCAGGTAATTGTTTTAAATTCGTGGGCGAATTTCTATTTAAGGGGGGGAGGATGTAATACCCCGTAAATTATTTTGCTCTGGATAATATTAGTTGTGATCAACGGAGTCTCAGGGTACTCTGAGAAATTATCTGCAGAGATAATTAGAGTAACTGTTGAACTTAGAGTAAATCCAATTAATATTATCTGACTCTGAGATATTTAAGTATTTGAACTTTAGTGACTTTTTGGACAATTAGTAGTGTTGCTAATTGATGATATTATACTATATCATTTCTTTTCCATTCCTTTTCCTTATTAGAACAAGAGAAAGAAAAAGATAGTAAGGCTTTTGGAGAGAAAGAAAAGAGAAGGAAAGGAAGAGAAAAAGAGGAGAAAGTCCAAGAACAAGATCATCAAGAACATCATCAAATCTTCATCAAATCATCTTCCAATCTTCACCATCTTCATCTATTCAAGGTGGGTTCTAGATAGAAACTTAAGTTCTAGAGTTAGAAATGATTTTAGCTTAAGTTAGGTTTATGAGAAATTGCTTAAATTGGTAATCGATGAAATTTAACGGTTGAAATGTGTTACAAACTGAGTAGTATAAGTTATTTGAGTGTAGAATCATCTATATTTGATTGTGGGATGTTTGGATATGTTTTGGTGTAGTTTTGAACCAAAGGGAACTCAGCTGTTACGCTGCAGAATTTCTGCATCTTCCTAGATTCGCACTGCGAATTCCCTAGCGAAGGGGAAATCGTGCACTCACTGGCTGTTCGCACAACGAAGGTGAAGGCAAGCATTCGCCAGATGTTCGCACTACTAACTTTAGCTTGTTTTGGTTCTGCCACTGTTCGCCAGACGTTCGCACACTGAATGGGGCAGCGAACCAGTGTTGGCTAAGGCATTCGCTGGTAGATTCGTACTGCGAATGAGGAAGCGAGCATTCGCTGGCTTCTTCACAATGCGAACATGACAGATCATCCAACTTGTTTCTTTCATAACTTCTGACTAGTTTATCCGATGTGAGTATTCTTGGTATCGTTGTGAAGCTAGGAACATCCTCTAGCTAATGGTGGTGAGAAATATCTGTTTATTGCCCGATTAAATAAATCGGAGGGAACTGTGAATTGGTGTCATGCGTGATATGTTGAATTATGTGTTCTATTATGTGATTGATGAATATATGCATATGCTCTGATTGTTAAACATGTTTGAATATGTATGCATGTTAAAATACGAAATAGGTAGAGTGAGGAACATTACCGTAAACAATTGTCGGAAAGTGTGGAATAACAATTACGACGACGCTCGTGCATAAGAGGCCGAGGCGTGCGTCTATTACCGAATGGTTGTATGTGAAATCATGAAATCGTAACCACTATTCTATTATGTGCCATTTCATGAGTAACGAGCTCCTCTGTAATGAATGCACGATTTCTTGGTAGGTTTGATTCCCAATGTTATAGTACGAATGGAGTCTACGGGTAAAGAGACTTGTGACAGTGCACGAGCCGTGTGAAGTGACGGATCACGGGTACGGGCCGATGATCCCGAATCCATTTCGTATGCCAGGAAATCTACGAGGGTCCATGACTTGACAGGGTTAGCGATAGTGATACACTTCCGTGTTAATGAATTCAATAGTATGGAAACATATAGCGTGCGTACTCAACGTCACTTCCCTTCCCTTTGACTTGAGTTAGGCTTATTAGAACCTTGTAAAGCCGAGAGGACTATAAGATAGCGAACTCACTGAGATTTGATGTATCTCACCCCACGTTGTTGTTTACATCACAGGTACTACAGGTTCGGCGAAGGGTAAGGACAAAGTGGTTTGACTTTTTCTTATGGATCTTATCTTTTGTGTGGCAGGGCTTCCGTTGTGGAGATTTTGAGATCATTAGTGATCTAGTTCTTAGTTTTATCCTTTGAACATCTTGTATATATAATATGCCATAGTTGTTGTATTAGGCTTTTTGGGCATTTATATGTATACTGTGTTACTAGGAACTTGTATATTTCAGTACCAAACGTATTATTCATGTATGATATATGCTTTGATGTATGTATTTATATATGGGCGTTACACTTTTATTTTATCCAAAAGGAAAGGGAAAAGAGCGAACAAAACCTACACAAGCTCTACAACAAGAATAAGTGAACAAAGACTAGGTAAGGGGGTTGGTTACATTAAGGGAAGATGTTAGCACCCAAAACGTTTATAGTACTCTATAGGAACCCTTTGAAAATGGTTGTTTGCAAAAGAGATTGAGGAGATGAGAAGAGAAATTATTTTTAAGATTTTTATGTTTGAAGGGACTTGTCGCCTCATGCCTACGTACCCACAAGTGCAATGTAGGATCAAAACCTCGTAGTTCGTGGTACAAAGAATGAAATTTGTTTGTTTTGGTTAATTTTAAATGTAAAGACAAGTCTTCATTTTTAAGCGAATAATTCCGCTTAAAGAAATGAATCATGTCTAAACTTATGAAAAAGTTAACGGAAAAAGTGCACAAAGACACAAAAGTGAGTTTGATGGGTTTGATGTTTTTTAAAGTCTTTTGAAAAAGGTGTCAATATGCTTATGTAGTTTAGCATTTGTTAAGAAATGAAAAGAAAAGAGTAAAATTACTTGACAAAGTCAAGATTTGATTATGAAAGAGGTGATAGTTTTGAAGAAAGGGAGAAAGTTTTGAAAATTGAAGAATGGGGATTAGAAGAAGTGGTTATCCTAAAGCATAAAGTAAAAGCTAAGGATAAGAATAGATCTAACCACAAATGTAGCTATCTTTACCATAAACCAAGCAAAAGCACAAGTCTTCAAAGTCTTCGAACCATAATTCCAAAGCAAAGGGAAAAGGTCCTAGTTCTAAGTCCAAGGATCCAAGAATAGCATTGAAGTCCAAGGTCTAGGTGCAAAACTCCATGTCCATTGCAAAGGATAGTAACCATAGTCCAAGATTAGAAGCACAAGTTTTTTTAGAGGTTTTGACCTTTATTAATGTTTTTGGTCCAAGTGGAAAAAGAGAAAAAGGCGTAAGCATAAACATGTGTCCAACGAACAAAGGAAAAATTGCAGAAGCATAAACATGATATGAAATGATAATAATGGAGCATAAAAGTAAAAGAGAGATAGGGAGCGAGAAGGAAATGTAAACAAGATTAGTACAATAATATTGTTAGTAAGTTAGTGATTAGTTGCTAGAGTAAGTGATCAATAATGATTGAATAATGCACTTAGGTCAAGGTTAATGAAAACTCATTAGAGGATTGATAAGACCAAAGCCTCCTAACAACAAGTTTCATAAGTATTGAAACAAAAGACAAATAATCAACCATCCTTGATTGTTTTCCGATACGGGACATATGTTGCGCTATGTTAAGCAATCGCCGAGTAATTTAGGGAGTAATTACCCTACAATAAGGCCGGTCAATAGATCTTTGTGCTAATGCATGCTAGACGAACGATATGTAGATCGTCATCCGAAAGCAATACCGCACGAAAAGAAAAGAAGGTAGCGATCTAGTCTTGATCAAAATTCAACAAAGAAATTCTATGATCCATAAGACTTTCATCGATCAAAATAAAAAGGAAATAGATGAAGAGAAAGCCAAATTAAACCACAATATTATGTGATCTAAGGCTAAAAACAAAGGGAAGGGGTTAAGAATGAAGAAACAACCAAAACAACCCCAAAAACACAATTCTGCCTCTGTGCAATCGATTGCACAAAAGGTGCAATCGATTGCACCTGTTCAAAAACAGCAAATCAGCACAAATTTTACACTGCGTAATCCATTGCGCAAAAGGTGCAATCGATTGCACATGTTCAAAAAATAGAAAATCAACATTTTAAAAGGCAAATCCTCGGTCAATCATTTCATCAAACATCTATTGATCAAGGATTCAATTGTGCACGAATTTTAAAGTAAAATAACAATAAAAACCTGCAATCAAACACCATTACAAGATCCAAAGGATCAAGTAACACAAAGCAACTAAAGATCTACATGATGAATGATGGAGATGAAGCTTTAACAATGGTGTGAGTTGAAGTACCACTCCAAATCTGAAAATTCCTTCAAATTGCTTCAAGATCTACACTCGAAAGTCTTGATCTACTATAATTGATGAACAAAAACAAGAATGGATGAAGGTTTATCTCAAAGTTGAACAAGATTCAATGTGAATTCTTGTTAACTTTCAAAGGAAGAAATGGGAGCTTTGGTGAATTTTGTGGTTGGGGAGAGAATTTGCAAGAGGTTTTTTGGCTCTCAAAAGCTTGTGAAATGAATGAGATGAGGCCTCTATTTAAAGAGTTTAGGCTTGGGAATTTGGTGGTTTGTAATTTGGTTTGGAAGATCAAAATTAGGCTTGGAATTTGATTTTGGAGGGAAATTAACAAAAGAGTGGTGATTAGTGAAGGTGTATGGTGGGAATTAATTGTGATGAGGTAGGGGAATTATTTTTGGGTGATCTAGAATATTCTCATGTGATAAAATTGGTGCCAAATGCTTCAAAATTTGAAAATTGCTGAATTTGGCCAATTTTGCCTCTGTGCAATCGATTGCAGTGCTGATACAATCCATTGCGCCTGTACAAAAATTCAAAAATTGGCACAAAATGTGAGGGGTACAATCGATTTCTGTTTTAGTGCAATCGATTGCATCAGTGAAAAATGACAAAAATTGATTTGTTTGGCTGGATTGCTCCGGCTTTGGCTCGATTATTTTGCTTGTCGAAGAAGGCAATGAAATAAACACATAAACCTTGGAATCCCTTGGATAATAATCAGTTAAAACTTTAGGAATCCTTGATCGAATAAAATTTGACATGATTACAGATCAGCTTCGACGTTGTACAGATGAAATTCATTCGAGTTGCGGGGCTGTTGTTTTGGTATTTTTAACCTGTTCTTCCCCTGAAAATGTTAGTGAAAGAAAACAAAATATTTTTGGATTTTGATTAAAGGTTATTAAACATAAACAAATTAAGCAATAACACAACTAACAAACACACATATACTCAAAGATCCCTGCAAGGCACAATCCTATAAAAGAGGGAACCAATGTGTGATCTTGTTTGTGGTATGAAATGCGAATGAGATGTGAATGATATGTGGAATCTTAGGGGTCAAAAATTAGGGTCCAACAGCTGCCCCTATTTATGTTTCTTCCATCAGGAGATATGAAGGTCCAAAACTTCGTCTCGACAAGATTGAAGATACTTAAATACAGAAAATCAATATTTTTAGCCCTAAGATGCCACAAGATGATATGAATGCAAAGGATGAAACACTCTGCGGGGAAGCTAAAAAAAATTATTTACGGTAAATTGAGATAGACAACATGAAAAGACACGTCGGGGAACACAAGCTATTTCTGGAGATCTGTCAAGGTGACAAGAAGTATCCATCAATAGTTGGAAAGGGAGGGACAAGACCTTGGAAGATGGGTAGTGACATCCAAAAATGGCATTAGATGGAAACTATGAACGAGACCAAAAGGTATGTCAAAAGATGTCCAATAATGGCATTGGACAATAACAAGAAAGTTTATGGTAAAAATAACAGCGTCAACAAAAAATAGCATTGGATGGAGGTGAAAAACACTCTATTAGGGATAAGATATCCAAGAATAACATTGGATGAAAGAAACTACAACATTCAAGAATGGCATTGAATGAGGCAACAGAAAACATCAGAGTCATCCAAGAATAGCATTGGACATAAACAAAATTCCATTTGAACAACTTCACTGGGGACATCTAAGAATGGCATTGGATGGCAAGGTTAAACATCATATAAATCCAAGAATAGCATTTGACTTGGCTGGGGAAAAGGTGTCCAAGAATGGCATTGGACAAAAATAATCTCAACATCCAAGAATGGCATTGAATAAAGTGAGAAAAGTTCTGGAAAATACATTAGAAGTATCCAAGAATGGCATTGGATAAAAGGAGTTCAAATTATCCAAGACTGACATTGAATAAAGTGAGCAGGGACTTTCAGGAATGGCACTGAAATGTAAAGGTAAATCATTACATTCAAGAATGGAATTGAATGATAGTGAGAAAGATCATCCAGGAATAGCACTGAATGCAAAAGAGAAAACTCATCCAGGAATGGCGCTGAATAAACAGATAAAACTTTCAGGAATGACACTGAAAGATATCTAAGAAAATATGATGGGGATTATAGAATAGAGGCAAAACTTCCAGGAATAGCAGTAGAGTGAGAGAATATAAAGATACAGGAATATCATTGGAATGGAAGAAAACAAACATCTAACAACAACAATAGATGCATAGGGAAACGGCAACATCCAGGAATGGCACTAGAAAGAAAGAAAATAAACAAGACATCCAAGAATAGCACTGGGTGAAAAGACAGGCAAAAGTTTTGGTAGGTGCCCAGTAAGTTGGACTTTTATCACAAGGTAAGATGTTGACAACAACAGGACCTCGAAAAATGCATATGAGCACGAAACACACTTCGAGCTATGAAAATCTTTCCATGTATGATATATCAATGATTTATGTATGCAATGCAAATGATTGGGACAACTGAGATAGACTCCTTTGTGAGGGAAGAATGGAACTCTGATTCCTCAACACAGAGAACACTACCCACTTTGCTTGGAGAGAAGATGTTGAATATATCTCTGTCACACTTATGAATTGTATCAGGCTGATGGTCTTTTGAGGAAAGACAACTTGAGGATTCTTGAAGAAGACTGCCCCAGATTGATTGACTGATGAGGATAAACTGATCATGGCTTCAGTTTGACTGTTGTAGGGGAAGAATGAACTGATCATGGCTTCAATTCTTGAAATGATTGTTGAGAATAAACTGACCATGGCTTCAGTTGCTGGGGATGGACTGATCATGACTTCAGTTCTTGAAACAAATGTTGAGAAGGCTAAAATCAGTATAGGTCTTGAAAGAGATCTTTTGGTTAACCAATTCTGAAAATAAATTGCATTTAGCAACAACTCTTGGACTGATTCACAACAGGATCTGGAAGCAATGTGCCCGTGATAGGATTACTGACCAAGTTTCTCAACTGTTTGAAATTTCTTGATGAGGAAAGTTTGTCTGCAAATAAAATCATTCAAACAAACATGGTAATATTAATGCAAAGCTCATGCAATTTTGAAATAAAAAATCATTTTTGGAATGATATTATTGATGTAAAGCAAAATGAATCTTTTGTCAAAAGACGGTGATTTAGACCTTCAAAATGAAAAAGAAAGCAAAGGTATGACATTAAAGCAAATGATTGGCAACAAACTTAGGAGTCAATTTACGCAACCTTGTTGTAGTATGCTTTCAAAAGAAACCTGACTTCAATTTGGTCTTTTGAAGGTTGTAACGTGGTCTGGTTCACGGTTTTTGAAACAAAGGATATAGGCTCAAATTTTATTTGTACCCAACCCATTCTTCGTGATTATCTCCAGTCCTATGCTCAGTTAATTCTAACTATGCATTCAAGTTCCAAGTGATTTTGAAATTGCAACACTGTTATGATGATGGCTCAAGGGATTTTTGAGATGGCAGTCACTTCTCTTACAACATTTTGTTGTTTTTGATGAGGACCTCAGTCAACTCGTTTTGTGTTTGAGGATTTCGGTAACCTCTTGATTGATTTTTTGTTTTCCCTAACTTTTGCTTGAACTGTGTCATTTGAGTTTACAGTCAGCAGGATGCCCCAATTTTGCCTAAGTCTCCTTCTTAGGTTTTGACTCAGCGGGCTTTTCATTTGCTTTTTTTTTTAAAGATAATAACTGCCTGGCTAAATGATTATAGTGAATCATCATTGGCTTTCGATTTGAAAGGCATCTCCGACACTTCTTTGATGTGTGCGAAGGAAAGCTTGTGATTGTAATGATTCTCTTGTGTTTAAATACACAGTCAAATTAACTGAGAACTACCCATCCCCAGGTTAAATTGCGGGTTTTT
Source organism: Lathyrus tuberosus (assembly GCA_022829125.1). Taxonomy (NCBI): domain Eukaryota; kingdom Viridiplantae; phylum Streptophyta; class Magnoliopsida; order Fabales; family Fabaceae; genus Lathyrus; species Lathyrus tuberosus. The sequence continues at coordinate 7,893,084 of JALAZF010000159.1, forward strand.
TCGTACAGAAAGAAACTGTAACTTCTAGGCTCAAAAGGGTCTGGGAGTTGAAACAATGCATGTACATCATCGACCAAGTTTTAATTAAAAGCATACAATCCAACAATTTTAGGTGTTTCGTTTTCATCATCCTCCCTCCAATCTTTGCATAAACAAAAGCTTGATAAAGAAAGTGAACAGGAGATACATTTTGTTTTGTGAAAAGGAAAACATAAAGATGCACACAGTGGATATAAAGGAATTGAATCAAAACATTGCAACGCTCATTTCGTTGAAATTACCATGAAAGTACAAATAAAATTCGAAAGCAAACAAACAATACAATCAAAGAAAAATGCAAACAGAGAGAAACAAGGCCTAGTGACTAATAATTAACAAGGATGAGATGTCCTGTCTGAAACACTGGCTTTAGGAGATGATCTATCTGAACTGACTCAAACTTCACTTGGCATGCTCTGGCAAAGGATTGTTGACAACATTGGGATTATCATCAAGAAAAGTCAGAATCTTTGAGTTCACCAATTCTTGTACTCTAGCTATCAATGCATAGCAACCTTCCAAGTTATGGCCTGCCCCACCTTGATGGAACTCACAGTGAAGATCAGCCCTATAGCCGGCTGGGAGAGGATTTGGAGGAGGAGGTAGATCCCTCGTTGTAATCAAACCTTTCTTTACAAGACTTGGATACAACTCAGTGTAGGACATCGGGATAGGATCAAAGTTAACCCTATTGCGATTCTGATTTTGTCTAACAGCCTGACGAGGAGCTCGAACTGGTTGAGCATTGACAACAAGAGCAACAACAACTACATATTGTTGTTGCCTGTGACGAGGTTTCCCTTCAACTGAAACAGCATGGGTATCACCATCCTTTTTCTTTTGTAAATTCCCAGCATACTTTTTAGTACCACTAAAGGCTTCAACATTAGAAATTTTTCCTTTCTTGATTCCTTCTTCTACTCTTTCTCCAATAGTGACTAGGTCAGCAAAACCAGATGATACACTGCCTATCATATTTTCCCAAAATAGTGGCTGAAGAGTGTCCATGAACAATCCAGTCAATTCTTTTTCAGCCAAGGGTGGCTCTACCTGAGCAGCTAGCTCTCTCCAGCGCTGAGCGTACTCCTTAAAGGTTTCTTTTTCTTTCTGAGACATGTTTTGCAATTGACGGCGATCAGGTGTCATGTCCAGATTGTACTTATATTGCTTTAAGAAAACATCATCCAAGTCTTTCTAGCATTGGATACGGTTCTTCTCAAGTCCCATATACCATTTCATTGAAGCCCCACTCAAGCTGTCTTGGAAACAGTGAATGAGCATTTTGTCGTTTTTGGCATGAGCAGCCATCTTGCGGTAGTACATCACCAAGTGGCTTATGGGACAGGTGTGCCCCTTGTATTTCTCAAAATCAGGAGTTTTGAATTTTGCAGGCATAACCAAATCTGAAACCAAGCACATGTCCATTGCGGCAACACTAAAGACATCACTTCCATCCACGGCTCTTATCCTTTTGCCCAGAGTTTGCCATTGCTCTCTGACTTCTTCAATGTATCCAGGTTCTCCCTGACTTTCAGATTGTGGACCAGCAGCATGGTACACGAAAAGAGGATTCTCAAGAATAGCTTGAGAAATAGAATGCACAACAGGCTGAGGTTCAGTGAACAATGGAGCTGAAGATATTGGCAGTACAGACGGGACAAACATATGAGTTGTTGCAAAGGGTGGCGAGTAATTCGGAGGTAACCCAAATTCTGGCCAAGTAGAACCTGGTTGATGAGTCAGTAGAGGGTCGATAGCAGCAGGTAAGATTTCAGAGATCACAGTCCTCTGAGGTGGTTCACCTCTAGAAATCAGAACTTGCATCATTTCTGTGAGTTTGGTCATACTGGCCTTCAACTCATCAATTTCCATTCTGACTTCGGCGTTGTGTTGTTTTTGGTTTTCCATTCTCAATCTGACAGCAGCTCTTGTTTTGTAGTTGTGTTGAGGAAACAACTTAACGGTATACAGATAACTGGAGAAGGAGACAATTCAAATGAGTTTCTGGACAACTAGGAAGAATACAGATCTATGCTCATGGATGCAAGAGTGCATGAATGCAACAACCACAAACAAGATCACTCGAAGCACACAGGTTCAAAGGTTCAAGTCACGAGCATGGAGTCTAGGTTAAGAAACTAACCCACAAAGGTGCGTACTAAGGTTTTGACACCTTCCGAACAAGATTCTAAAGAAGTTCCCAGAGTCTACGACCCATCTTTCGGATATTATTGATTTCCTAATTGCTTGGTAGTCACTAATATTCTCAAGAGAGTCTCGTCTGAGTGTGGTATCACGTAACAACTGATTCAAGTCTGCACCTGAATAGCCACCGCACCACGTCCTAATAAGGCCAAGATGGGTTAAAGGATTCTAAAGTCCTCAGCTTCGGGTCCTCGGATCAAGAAGCATAATGGGTTTTCCATTTCTGGTCTGCCATTACTACCTCTTGGGAGGAGTGCCTCAACTGAGTCCTCGGGAATGGTCGCCAGAGTCGACAGTTTTCCAAGTTACATCCCATCATCTGCACCAATGCACAGGATAGAACATTACCAAAGAAAACCTCGTCCGGATATAGAGTTTTCATGTATACTACGTCTGGCCAAATGCCACACAAGTCACACTACTTTCCACCCTAATCCTATGTGTATGCTCAAGCCAGGGTATAAGACTTATCTCACCACACAAATCACCAAGCACCCTGACAGAACAATCAATAACGACAAATCAGATAAAAAGCGATAAATAAATCAAAGTAGGCCGAACCCACTAAGAACCAGAGTCCCCAGCAGAGTCGCCACTTTTTCTGTAGCGACAAAATCGTGAGTGTAAGCTATTGATTAGCTTAAATCAAAAAGCAAGAGTTGCCACTGCACTTTTATTTTATCCAAAGGAAAGGGAAAAGAGCGAACAAAACCTACACAAGCTCTACAACAAGAACAAGTGAATAGAGACTGGGTAAGGGGTTGGTTACGTTAAGGGAAGGTGTTAGCACCCAAAACGTCTATAGTACTCTATAGGAACCCTTTGAAATATTTACGCTTTTGGTCTGAAAATGGTTGTTTGAAAAGAGATTGAGGAGATGAGAAGAGAAATTATTTTTAAGATTTTTGTGTTTGAAGAGACTTGTCGTCTCATGCCTACGTACCCACGGAGTGCAATGTAGGATCAAAACCTCGTAGTTCGTGGTACAAAGAATGAAATTTGTTTGTTTTGGTTGATTTTAAATGTAAAGACAAGACTTCATTTCCTAGCGAATAATTCCACTTAAAGAAATGAATCATGTCTAAACTTATGAAAAAGTTAAAGGAAAAAGTGAACAAATGCACAAAAGAGAGTTTAATGGGTTTGATGTTTTTTAAAGTCTTTTGAAAAAAGTGTCAACATGCTTATGTAGTTTAGCATTTGTTAAGAAATGAAAAGAAAAGAGTAAAATCACTTGACAAAGTCAAGATTTGATTATGAAAGAGGTGATAGTTTGAAATCAAGAAAGTTTTGAAAAAAGGGAGAAAGTTTTGAAAATTGAAGAATGGGGAGGAGAAGAAGCGGCTATCCTAAAGCATAAAGTAAAAGCTAAGGGTAAGAATAGATCTAACCACAAATGTAGCTATCTTCACCATAAACCAAGCAAAAGCACTAGTCTTCAAAGTCTTCGAACCATACTTCCAAAGCAAAGGGAAAAGGTCCTAGTTCTAAGTCCAAGGATCCAAGAATAGCATTGAAGTCCAAGGTCTAGGTGCAAAACTCCATGTCCATTGCAAAGGATAGTAACCATAGTTCAAAATTAGAAGCACTAGTTTTTTAGAGGTTTTGGCCTTTATTAATGTTTTTGGTCCAAGTGGGTAAAGAGAAAAAAGCGTAAGCATAAACATGTGTCCAACGGACAAAGGAAAAATTGCGGAAGCATAAACATGATATGAAATGATAATAATGGAGCATAAATGTAAAAGAGAGATAGGGAGCGAGAAGGAATTGTAAACAAGATTAGTACAATAATATTGTTAGTAAGTTAGTGATTAGTTGTTAGAGTCAGTGATCCATAATGATTGAATAATGCACTTAGGTCAAGGTTAATGAAAACTCATTAGAGGATTGATAAGACCAAAGCCTCCTAACAACAAGTTTCATAAGTATTTAACCAAAAGACAAATAATCAACCATCCTTGATTGTTTTCCGATACGGGACATATTGTTAGGTCTTTGATTGGCTACATTTTGGCTAAAACAAGTTTACAGCAAGAGGTTGGGTAAGATGTCCTAACATGGTTGATCAGACATCAGTATAGATATGGTTACAATACTTGGCAAGATGTTGAGTAAGATGTTAAAGCATCTTTATCAACTGTCATGACAGATGTCATGACATCTTAGTCTGGTACAGCAGGTGCTGTTGTTATGACAGATGTCAAAGACAGATGTCATGACATCTTATTCTGGTATAGCCGGTGTTGCTGTTTTGCTATCATGTGACTTTAATCAAGATATCGAAGGAGATATCACGACATCTTTGTCTGGTACAGCAGATGCTGTTGTTGTATATCTCTTGACATATTCGTTTTGATGAGAATATATTGGATATGCCTCATCATTATATGCAGGTTAAGGAGATTTATTAGGAACAAAGTGCAGATTTAATTAGATTTCATAAAAAGGATCTTGGAGACTTTTTAGGAAACTATTTGGAGATTTGTTCCTATTTTTATGGAGAAGATTCTGCAGTTGTTTTAAAACGTGAAGATTGGATCTGATTGAAGAGTCCAAGCCCATACTTCTGGAGTCTACAAATAAGGACTTGCTAGACCTAAAAAAGCAAGCACACACAACAACAAGCCGTCGGTGCAACATAAGGGTTTAGGGTTTTGAGAGTCTCTTGTGTAGTTTGTAAGTCACCCATGTATCTTTTGATACTATGTGGTCGACATAGGCTGTTGTAAATTGTTCTCACTCGAAGCTTTGAAGCAAGAGTTGAGTAGTGTTCTTGGTTGAAGCTTTTAAGCAAAACCGAGTATTATTGTTATTCAAGAGTCTTGGCTGAATACTGTTATTGGAATGAATGTCTTTCAATCGAGCAGATTGATGCAGATTGTAACTGTTAGATATCACTGAGCTCATTTAGCAATTGAGATGGGTTTCTCTTATCTAGATGGTGATTTCTAGATAGAATTGTACTGTGTAGGGATTAAGTGAGGAGTTGTAAACGGGGGAGTTTAGCTCTAAATTAATACTACTAATAGTGAATTCATTCCTGGCTTGGTAGCCCCCAGATGTAGGTGTTGTTGATCACCGAACTGAGTTAACAATTGATGTGTGTTTGTTTACTTTCTGCAATCTGTCTTGCTGCTGTTACTGATATTCTGAATATCTGTTTGTTAGTTATGTCCTTGTTTAATATTTATGTAGCACAATGTCTTGACATGTGTTAGGACATCTGCTGTCTGCATAGGCCAGAATTTCAATTGGTATCAGAGCTGGTATCCTGTCTGGTTTTGGATGAGATCCATGGGAGATACTTTCTGGGGTTTAAACGAGGAGGAGTTTTGAAGATAAGATCAATCAACTCAGACATACTCAAGGGTATTAATGGATGAGATGGATGTTCTGGATCGATGGGAACAACCCGGAGGTTGTTCATGCTGCTGAGGAGATTCTACAACAACTATAGAAGAAGTGGTTAGTTCTTTTGTTAGTGTGTCTTATAAGATGTCCTGACATCTTATTAGGGCAAGGAGGATCTGTTTCCTAGGTGGTTCCGCTGCATATGGTTCTTATTGAAGAGCTCTAGAAGTATGGAATTCTGGAGTTATGATTGAAGGAAGATTGTAGTTGTCCTTACCTGATTCTGTTCTAGTAGATGTCAATCGGTTTGAAGTCATATAGCATTCCAAAGTCGGGAGCAGAGGGATGATATTGTGATGGTTGAGTCTTATGTGACTTGGTACATGGTTGAGTGGCATCATCATGTAAGCTGAAGTCAGATTAAAGAGAAAGGGTAAGATGAATTATCAAACTCATGCTCTAGGGGTTTGATGATTTCTTGTTGTCTAAGCTGTTGAAGACACTTGATATGATGATCAAGTCCAATCAAGGCAACTGAGTCATGTTCTGGAGTCTTCTAGTTATTCTTCAGACTAGGAGGTGCTTTCTAGGAAGCATAGGAGTGAAGACCGTGGAGGTGATTTATTTTCACCATCCACAAAAGCGTGCAAGGAAGAACTCAAAATTTTCAACCCTAAGGATGAGTTCACACAGTTGAGATAATTAGGATTCGTTTAGAGAGAATCTTAAGAGCTTTAGTCAAGGGGCAGCCTTGATATCTTAATGACTTGCACAAACAGAAGAAGACAACATGAAGAGGAGTATCTTAGTGATATTCAGAAGATGCTGGAATCAGATAAGGGTTATTATACAAGGATTTAAGATCAATTGCTATTTGTGGAATTCACAAGTATTTAATTGATTATCCTTGAGATTCAAAATTGAGGATGTTCTGTCAGATGTTCTAACATCTTTTCATCAGAGGCTTGGAGAATCATGGGAGGGGTTCTACATTCGCTCAAAAGTCTCCTAGGTGTTGACTTGGGATTATTGGCTTAACATCTGTTCCAGGAAAGTATTGTGAATGACTTGTCCAGATGGTGATGCTGTTGAAGATAGAGATGGAAGACTATGAAGACATCATAATCTTGATGGTTATAGCTTGGATCAGTTTATTTCTGATCTAGGTGCTTTGGAGCATGGATTTTGCTCTAGTTGTGAAGGTCGAGGATAAGTGGCAGTTATCTCTGGATTTCTACTGACGAATCTATTAAGGGAAGTGCCATTCTTTGGTATAGCTATGGGGTAGTCTTGGACTACTTATTTTATGAAGATTCAGATGTGGAAGGTTTGAAGTCTTTGTAGTTTCAAAGCAGGATGGAGGTTGTCTACTCAAACTTGGTTGTTGAATCAAGTCTATGAGAGCATGTAAATCTAATTCTGCAAAGGGAGGAGGTTCTTCTAAGTGGCAGAAGGAAGAGTTGAATTCAACAGTTGGATGTCATAATATTCTGACATCTAGCTTAACATCAGAATCTCAGTTGGTGAAGTGGCACATCAACTTAAGATTGGGTGATCTACAAGAATGAGCAATAGGATGCTTCAAAAAGATCGTTCTCATGGCAGTTTGCGAGAGCTGCAGGAAGGAGAAGATGTTACATGTCCATGGCTTAGGGAGTCTAAGTGTGTTTGCTATTGAGCAAGTGGAACATGTGACTTGAAGATCAAGTTTCATTGGTGGATCAGGATATCTTTGTGAGAATTCTGGCAAACGTGAAAAAGGTCAAAATGTGGCATTTAGCTGTTTTCATATGAGGATTCATGAAGGAGGTGATCAAACTATGGCATTTGGTTGATCTCAGAAGTGGATTCGAAGAATCAAGATAATCATATTGTGGCAGCTGGTTATTCTTGAGGATTGTCTTGGAACAAGTTACTCTTGGGCAGAAGGGTGATGAGTTGAAGACTCAAGGAGATTATTCTTCTTGAAGGTGGATGAGAGTTTATTTCTCTCTTTCTGGAGTTCTTATTCAAGCTGGTGGCACAGTGTTGTCTGGAGTTCTTCATTTCTTTGGATTACTATGCTATAGTAATTCCAGTTGGTGGAACATATCAAGAATCATGGTGATGATGTCTTGGTGTATGGAAGATGTTCTAACTTGGTGATGGGACATTATCTGGGTTGGATATCCTTGGTGAAGGATGATTATGCTCTGGTTCAGGAGATTGGTGCCTACATTATGCCTAAGGAGCGTCTACATAGTCATACGGGAGAATGATGAAGTAGAAGGTATGCCTTGGATGAAGAATGTAGAGAAGAATGAAGTTGATCAGGTATTGATTGCTTGGAAGTCTGAAGATGAAGATACTCATCAACTGATCAGGAGTATTCCACATTATCATACGGGAGAATGATAGGGAATGACTACCTTTGGAGAGTTGGGTGATTATCTGATGGGGGGCCTTGCTAAGGCCAGTTGAAAAGCTTGTGGAGAGGATACTGCCCTAATTGGAAAGTCATGCTTTTCTAAAGCATGTGTCCGGTATTTGACACCGATGGGAGAAACAAACTAAGAGGTATGGTATCTCTTTTGGGGAGTGTGCTATTTTCCAGGCCATTTGGATTATATCTCGAGCAGCTGGAGGTCTATACATGGGAATTCAGGTGGAGTTCATGAGATGTGTAGATGGTTGCAGGAAGAGGGGGATCAATGTAAATTTGATCTTAATCCAACAGTTTGTTTGAAGGAGGATGGCGATCCTTATGTTCCTCACGAATAGCATGATGTGACTTTATGTGTGCGTGACAGTTGTTTCTTGCCAGAAGGGATAGTGGTGCCAAAATGAATGTGCTTCAGTAGGTGGCTGGACTGGGAGTGAGCTCTTGAAGACATGAAGATGTGTCTTACGTTTTCCATTCATTTTGGGTGTTCTTCTTGCAATGGAGCACTGGTTATCTATGACAGGGGGAGTACCGTAACCTATCAGATTGTACAAGCTTCTGAGTTAGATGTGTTCTGCTACTGACTTACTTGCTTTCCTTTAATGCATAGTTGCTTGGTTTGGCATATTATGGCTAAAAAGAGGGAGAAGTAAGTAGTAGTTGTGTTCCTTGGTTGTCTCCTTGAGGGGGAGCTGGTTGTGTTATCCAAAGGTTGTTTTAGCCAAAATTTGCCAAAGGGGGAGATTGTTTGGTCTTTGATTGGCTACATTTTGGCTAAAATAAATTTATAGAAAAATGTTGGGTAGGATGTCCTAACATGGTTGATCTGACATCAGTATAGATATTGTTACAATACTTGGAAAGATTTTGAGTAAGATGTTAAAGCATCTTCATCAACTGTCATGACAGATGTCATGACATCTTGGTCTGGTACACCGGGTGATGTTGTTATGACAGATGTCGAAGACAGATGTCATGACATCTTAGTCTGGTATAGCAGGTGTTGTTGTTTCGCTGTCATGTGACTTTAATCAAGATGTCGAAGGAGATGTCACGACATCTTTGTCTGGTACAGCAGATGCTGCTGTTGTATATCTCTTGACATATTTGATTTTAATGAGAATATTTTGGATATGCCTCATCATTATATGCAGGTCAAGGAGACTTATTAGGAACAAAGTGCAGATTTAATTGGATTTCATAAAAAGGATCTTGGAGACTTTTTAGGAAACTATTTGGAGATTTGTTCCTATTTTTGTGGTGAAGATTCTGCAGTTGTTTTAAAACATGAAGATTGGATCTGATTGAAGAGTCCAAGCCCATACTGCAGGAGTCTACAAATAAGGACTTGCTAGACCCAAAAAAGAAAGCACACACAACAACAAACCGTCGATGCAACATAAGGGTTTAGGGTTTTAAGAGTCTCTTGTGTAGTTTGTAAGTCACCCATGTTTCTTTTGATACTCTGCGGTCGACATAGGCTGTTGTAAATTGTTCTCACTCTAAGCTTTGAAGCAAGAGTTGAGTATTGTTCTTGGTTGAAGCTTTTAAGCAAAATCGAGTATTGTTGTTAGTAAAGAGTCTTAGCTGAATACTGTTATTGGAAGGAATGTCTTTCAATTGAGCAGATTGATGCAGATTGTAACTGTTAGATATCACTAAGGTGACTTAGGAATTGAGATGGGTTTCTCTTATCTAGATGGTGATTTCTAGATAGAATTGTACTGGGTAGGGATTAAGTGAGGAGTTGTAAAAGGGGGAGTTTAGCTCTAAATTAATACTACTAATAGTGAATTCATTCCTGGCTTGGTAGCCCCCAGATGTAGGTGTTGTTGATCACTGAACTAGGTTAACAATTGATGTGTGTTTGTTTACTTTCTGCAATCTGTCTTGCTGCTGTTACTGATATTCTGAATATCAGTTTGTTTGTTATGTCCTTGTTTAATATTTATGTAGCACAATGTCTTGACATGTGTTAGGACATCTTCTGTCTGCATAGGCCAGAATTTCACATATGTTGTGCTATGTTAAGCAATCGCCGAGTAATTTACGGAGTAATTACCCTATAATGAGGTCGGTCAATAGATCTTTTTGCTAATGCATGCTAGACGAACGATATGTAGATCGTCATCTAAAAGCAATACCGCACAAAAAGAAAAGAAGGTAGCGATCTAGTCTTGATCAAAATTCAACAAAGGAATTCTATGATCCATAATACTTTCATTAATCAAAATAAAAAGGAAATAGATGAAAAGAAAGCCAAATTAAACCACAAAATTATGTGATCTAAGGCTAAGAACAAAGGGAAGGGGTTAAGAATGAAGAAACAACCAAAACAGCCCCAAAACAAGCCAAAAAACACAATTCTTCCTCTGTGCAATCGATTTCACAAAAGGTGCAATCGATTGCACCTATTCAAAAATAGCAAATCAGCATAAATTTTACACTGCGCAATCCATTGAGCAAAAGGTGCAATCGATTGCACCTGTTCAAAAAACAGAAAATCAGCATTTTAAAAGGAAAATCCTTGATCAATCATTTCATCAAACATCTATTGATCATGGATTCAATTGTGCACGAATTTTAAAGTAAAATAACAATAAAAACCTGCAATCAAACACCATTACAAGATCCAAAGGATTAAGTAACACAAAGCAACCAAAGATCTACATGATGAATGATGGAGATGAAGCTTTAACAATTGTGTTAGTTGAAGTACCACTCCAAATCTGAAAATTCCTTCAAATTACTTCAAGATCTACACTCCAAAGCCTTGATCTACTATAATTGATGAACAAAAACAAGAATGGATAAAGGTTTAGCTCAAAGTTGAACAAGATTCAATGTGAATTCTTGTTAACTTTCAAAGGAAGAAATGGGAGCTTTGGTGAATTTTGTGGTTGGGGAGAGAATTTGCAAGAGGTTTTTTGGCTCTCAAAAGCTTGTGAAATGAATGAGATGAGGCCTCTATTTAAAGAGTTTAGGCTTGAGAATTTGGTGGTTTGAAATTTGGTTTGGAAGATCAAAATTAAGCTTGGAATTTGATTTTGGAGGGAAATTAACAAAAGAGTGGTGATTAGTGAAGGTGTATGGTGGGAATTAATTGTGATGAGGTAGGGGAATTATTTTTGGGTTATCTAGAATATTCTCATGTGATAAAATTGGTGTCAAATGCTTCAAAATTTGAAAATTGCTGAATTTGGCCAATTTTACCTCTGTGCAATCGATTGCAGTGCTGACGCAATCCATTGCGCCTGTACAAAAATTCAAAAATTGGCACGAAATGTGAGGGGTGCAATCGATTGCTGTTTTAGTTCAATTGATTGCATCAGTGAAAAATGACAATAATTGCTTTGTTTGACTGGATTGCTCCGGCTTTGGCTCGATTCTTTTGCTTGTCAAAGAAGGCAATGAAATAAACCCATGAACCTTGGAATCCCTTGGATAATAATCAATTAAAACTTTAGGAATCCTTGATCGGATAAAAATTGACATGATTACGGATCAACTTCGACGTTGTACAAATGAAATTCATTCGAGCTGGGGGGCCGTTGTTTTGGTATTTTTAACCTGTTCTTCCCCTGAAAATGTTAGTGAAAGAAAACAAAATATTTTTGGATTTTGATTAAAGGTTATTAAACATAAACAAATTAAGTAATAAAACAACTAACAAACACACACATACTCAAAGATCCCTGCAATGCACAATCCTATAAAAGAGGAAACCAACGTGTGATCTTGTTTGTGGTATGAAATGTGAATGAGATGCGAATGATATGTGAATGACATGTGGAATCTTAGGGGTCAAAAACTAGGGTCCAACACATAATATCAATTAATTTGTGTATATTTTCACATTCATTAATAGTCTATCTATAAATTATAATTAACATTAATAAAATAATTTATGAATTATTTTATTATAATTAAAACTTATTTAGTTTAAATACTGAAACTGTTTTTAGCCCCCGGTAAAAAAAATATTGGATTCTACGTTGCACTTAAATCTAATTATTTCTAACAAAGAAACCTTTTAGAACTAGATAATTTTTATTCAAAAAAGTAATCAATTGAATGATTAATTTTTAGGATCGAAATTATTTTTAGACAAATGTGTGGAAACAATTATCAATACTTTGGCTTGCATACTAATGCAAGCTATTGAATTAATTGGTTAAATATTCCTATCTTTTAAGAGACATTAAACCGCCTTCACCTATTCTTCATTATGAATAAATGATAATTCAGCTTCTTTGCATGAATTTGCGAGTATATGACAAAGACTATAAGCAAAGAGTCTTTAAAAAAAGTGATGAACATGTATTGCAATATATGAATGTTGAACCAAAGAGTTTTGTTGAGTCTCTGGTTCTGAGGTTGGCATTAATTTTGGTAAAACTAACTTAGATGAAAGATGTTGGACAAGATGTCCTAACATGTTGAACTAACTGCAGGTTGAGATGTTAGACAAGATGTCGTATCAGGATGATCTGACATCTTTGTCTGTTACAGTTCTGGAGCAACTGTATCTTTTAACAGGTGTGATTGGAATTTGACTAGGATTCCAGATGGCACCTGAGATTGGGGAATCAGAGATTCTAATTCCAAGTATATTTGTGGTTTCCTTGTGAAGGAGACATTTTTGGTAACTTAGGATTGAAGAAAGAATTAGGTCGCTAATTCTGAGGAAGAGATCTGTTGCGCTTTTAAAGCCCAAGTCCAACTATTGTTTGCTATATAAATAGGTTAGAATTAACCTAGTTTGAGTTAGTTGTCGCAGCTGTTTTAGAAGTACTAGGGTTTGTACTTGTGAGCCTCTCGTGTATAATGTTGAATACTTGAGAAGGACGATCTTATTGAGTTGTAATATTTTCAGTCACTGCTGTGATTGAAAGGGAATTGAGAAGGGTCTCATACCTAGGAGTGTCTTAGGTAGAAATCTAGGAAGGGTAGTTTCTAGGTACTAAGTTGTAAACGGTTGAGTTTAACTTAGAACCAACTCTACTTAGTGATTTCATTCCTGGCTTGGTAGCCCCCAGACGTAGGTGTTGTTGATCACCAAACTGGGTTAACAATCTCTGGTGTTATTTTTTTTCTGTTGTTTTCACTTCGTTTCTTCCTTAGATCCTATGTAAGCAGAGATAAAGTGTCACGACATCCTGTGTGACATCTTAGTGATCTGCTAAACAGAATTTCAATTGGTATCAGAGCAGGCATCCTGCTCTGTATCTGGGTGAGATTCAGGGATGATAATTTCTGGTACAATGGATAAAGAAGGAGGAGTTCAGAATAGACCACCAATACTAGATGGTTCCAATTATGACTATTGGAATCTTCGCATGGTGGCTTTTATCAAGTCTATGGTTGGAAAGGCTTGGAAGTCTGTGGTCAAGGGGTGGGATCCACCAAAGATGAAAGACAAAGACGGGAAGCTCACTGAGGAGCTGAAGCCTGAAGAGGATTGGGATGATGAAGATGATAAACTTGCTCAAGGAAATTCTAAAGCCTTGAATGCCTTGTTCAATGGGGTGGACAAGAACATCTTCAGACTCATAAAAAATTGTAGTGCAGCAAAGGATGCTTGGGAAATCCTGAAGACTGCTCATGAAGGTACCTCTCGTGTGAAAACCTCAAAACTTCAGTTACTTTCTAATAAGATTGAGAATCTAAAAATGAGAGAAGATGAAAGTATACATGACTTTCATATGAATGTTGTTGACATTGCCAACACGTTCAATGATCTTGGTGAGAAGATTCCTGAAGCCAAGTTGGTTCAGAAAATTTTAAGGTCTCTCCCCAAGAGGTTTGACATGAAAGTGACAGCTATTGAAGAAGCTTAGGACATAAATGCCATGAAGGTAGATGAGCTCATGGGATCTCTTCAAACTTTTGAGATGACGATCGGTCAAAAGGATGAATCAAAGAAAAGCCTTGCTCTTGTGACCAACCAAGAAGATGGTGACTCTAAAGAGGAGTTGTCTAAAGCTGTTGGGGTTCTAGAAAAACAATTTCAACAACTGGCAAAGCAATTAGATGAAAAGTCGAATTCAAATGTCAAGGCTTCGACTCCAAGCTTCCATAGATCAAGGAACTTTGGGAGGAGACCCAACTATGATAAAAAATTCAATCTAGGAAAGTGAGTTTAGTGTTATGAGTGTGGAGGTGTTGGACACACAAGAGGAGAGTGTCCTACCTATCATAAGAAGGAGAAAAAGGGTATGTCCACTTCATGGTCAGAAGATGATTCTTCAAGTGATGGAGAGACCACTAAGAAAGTGTCAGCCATGACTGGAGTGTATGACTCCGATAAGGAATCAGAAAACGGATCAATGGATATTAAGAAAGTTGCTAATCTGTATCAACTTGGACAAGATCAGTAGAACCTTATCCCATAATTGTGTGATGAAAGGTTGAATCACTTAGAGACCATCTCAAATTTAGAAGATGAGTTGGAGTGGTTGAACTCCAAACTCAACAGCATGACCATATATATAAGGATGATGAACAATGGTTCTGACATGCTTGATGAGATCCTTATGTCAGGAAGGAAGGCTGGGAGTGTAAAGGGTCTAGGCTATAACGACCAATTTGAGATTAAAAGACATAGGGTTGAAGGAAACTCAGCTCAGGGGATGTCAAGACAGATGTCTCAACATCACCAAAGGCCTCAAAGGAATTCTCCAAGAATACAAATAAAGGACAAACAATGCTATTACTGTGGGAAGATTGGGCATATACAGGCTAATTGTTACAAGTTGAATGGATATCCCAAATCTTCAAAACAGACCAGAAGAAGAAGGAAGACCTCCAGAGGAAAGAAAAAATGGATACCCAAGGACAAAACTGTAGCTTTCATTGCCCATACCTCCTTGAGAGCCTCCGTTAAGAAAGACTGGTACTTTGACAGCAGATGCTCCAGGCACATGACTGGTATGAAGAAGTTCTTGGCTGACATGAAGCCTCATCCCAGTGGTCATTCACCTTTGGAGATGGCTCAAAAGGAGTAATTAAATGAGTTGGTAAGCTAAAATTTGAAGGAAAACCTTGCCTCGACAGAGTACTGTATGTCAAAGGACTCACTGCGAACCTAATAAGTATCAGTCAACTATGTGATCAAGGTCTCAAAGTAAACTTCTCTGAATCTGAGTGTCTAGTTACAAATGATAAAGAAGAACTCATCATGAAGGGCACTAGATCCAAGGACAACTACTACTTGTGGGCTCCTCAAGAAAACCAAAATATCTCCACCTGCCTGATTTCTAAGGAGGATGAAGTAAAGCTGTGGCATCAAAAGCTGGGACATCTACATTTAAAGGGAATGAAAGAAATCATATCCAAAGAAGCTGTCAGAGGGATTCCAAATCTTAAAATAGATGAAGGGAAAATATATGGTGAATGCCAGATTGGTAAACAAACCAAAATGTCTCACAAAAAGCTCCAACATCAAACTACCTCAAGAAGCTTGGAGCTACTTCACATGGACCTAATGGGACCTATGTAGGTCGAAAGCCTTGGAGGAAAAAGGTATGTCTATGTGGTTGTTGATGATTTTTCTAGATACACCTGGGTGCACTTTATCAAGGAGAAATCAGACGTGTTTGAAGTCTTTAAAGAACTATGCCAGAGACTTCAAAGAGAAAAGGATTGTGGTATCATTAGAATCAAAAGTGATCATGGGAGAGAATTTGAAAACAGTAAATTTGAAGAGTTCTGCTCCTCTGAGGGAATTAGTCAAGAATTTTATTCTCCCATCACTCCTCATCAGAATGGTGTGGTTGAAAGAAAAAAACATAACTATTCAAGAGTGTGCAAGAGTCATGCTCCATGCAAAGAATCTCCCATATCATTTCTGGGCTGAAGCCATGAACACAACATGCTACATTCTCAACAGAGTAACCATCAAGACTGGAACTTCTGCTACGTTATATGAGTTGTGGAAGGGTAGAAAACCAACGGTGAAATACTTTCATGTCTTTGGAAGCAAGTGTTATATTCTGGCGGACCGCGAACAAAGGAGAAAAATGGATCCCAAAAGTGAGGAAGGAATCTTCCTTGGTTATTCTACAAACAGGAGAGCATATCGTGTATACAATCCAAGAACTAAGGTTGTACTGGAATCCATAAATGTTGTGGTTGATGACTCTCCTATGGAGGTTGAAGCTACAAACGATGTTGGAGTATACTTTCCAATAGAAGAGGAAGATGTCACAGAAGAGGTTGAAGCAACCCAAGATGACTCTGAAGATACTGCAGTATCTAACAACAACAATCATGAGTATATTGTGCCCGAGAGAATTGATAAGGTACATTCCATCAGGATACAAAAGGATCATCCTAAAGAACTTATAATAAGGAATCCAAATGGAGGAAGAGTGACCAGATCGCGGGATTTGGTGGCAAGTGCATGTTTTGTCTCAAAAATGGAACCAAAAAATGTGAAGGAGGCTCTAACAGATGAATTTTGGATTAATGCAATGCAAGAAGAGCTTGAGCAGTTCAAGAGACATGATGTTTGGGATCTGGTACCAAGACCAGAGGGATCAAATGTAATTGGGACTAAGTGGGTCTTTAAGAACAAGTCTGATGAATTTGGAGTTGTCACAAGAAATAAGGCCAGACTCGTAGCACAAGGATACACTCAGATAGAAGGCGTGGATTTTGATGAGACGTTCGTACATGTAGCAAGAATGGAATCTGTACGACTGCTCCATGGAATAACTTGTCTTCTGAAGTTCAAACTCTTTCAAATGGATGTTAAAAGTGCATTTTTGAACGGATATCTCAGTGAAGAGGTCTATGTGGAACAACCCAAAGGCTTTGTTGATCCAACTTTCCCATATCATGTTTACAAGCTGAAGAAAGCCTTATACAGGTTGAAGCAAGCTCCAAGGGCCGAGTATGAAAGGCTAACTGAGTTCCTTGTCACAAATGGATACAGAAAGGGAGGAATTGATAAAACTCTCTTTGTCAGAGAAAGGGAAGGCAATCTCATGATAGCACAAATATATGTTGATGACATTGTTTTTGGAGGAATGTCTATCGAGATGGTTCAGCATTTTGTTCAGCAAATGCAGTCCGAATTTGAAATGAGCTTGGTTGGAGAACTAACTTACTTTCTTGGTCTCCAAGTCAAACAAATAGAAGATTCCATCTTTCTTTGTCAAGGAAAATATGCCAAGAAAATAGTTAAGAAGTTTGGCTTGGAAAATGCCAAGCACAAAAAGACTCCTGCCCTTACGCACCTAAAATTGACAAGAGATAAAAATGGGATAAGTGTTGATCCGAGTCTCTACAGAAGCATGATTGGAAGTCTCTTATACCTTACCACTAGTCGACCCGATATAACATTCTCTGTAGGAGTCTGTGCAAGGTACCAGGCTGAACCCAAAGTCAGTCATATTAATCAGGTCAAGAGGATTCTAAAGTATGTGAATGGAACATGTAACTATGGTCTACTCTACACACATAGTTCCAACTCAGTATTGATAGGATACTGTGATGCTGATTGGGCTGGTAATGGTGATGATAGAAAGAGCACCTCTGGTGGTTGTTTCTTCTTAGGAAACAATCTTATTTCCTGGTTCAGTAAAAAGCAAAATTGTGTCTCCTTGTCCACTGCTGAAGCCGAGTACATTGCTGCAGGTAGTAGCTGCTCTCAAATGATGTGGATGAAACAAATGCTGATTGAATACAATGTTCCACAAGATGTTATGAAACTCTTCTGTGACAACCTGAGTGCCATAAATATCTCAAAAAATCCCATTCAACACAGCCGAACTAAACACATTGACATCAGACATCACTTCACTCGAGATCTAGTGGAAGATAAAGTTATCACTCTGGAACATGTGGCCACAGAAAATCAATTGGCTGATACCTTCACTAAAGCCTTGGATACATATCAATTTGAGACATTAAGAGGCAAGCTTGGAGTTTGCCTTTCTGAAGAGGCATAACTCATAAATGGCTGGGGGGTGATATTCTGTTCTCTGAATATGCATTCCCACCATAGTGAGAGGATTGTGCAATTTTCTCTCTCATTTAAATCTTTATTTCTTTTTGTTTGTGTAAGGGCTGTGTGCTTAGGATAATTTCTTTACCTTTTTGTTGGGGGTGTAAAACTTAATTACTTTGAACTGGTTTATTGGTTTTTGAGTTGGTTTTTCTACATTTGTCATATTGTGGCTAAAAAGGGGGAGAATTACTAACATCACTAACCTCTACTGCTGTTGCTGATATCTACTAACCAATGAGGGGGAGTAGATCTGATCTGATTGAGGTGGAGACATGTTGACATGTTTTGTTTCCGCTGCTGCTCTGATAGTAGTCTCCCCTATTGTTGTGTTTCTGCAGGTATATTAAAGCTAGTTTTATCCAAAATCTGCCAAAGGGGGAGATTGTTGAGTCTCTGGTTCTGAGATTGGCATTAATTTTGGTAAAACTAACTTAGATGAAAGATGTTGGACAATATGTCCCAACATGTTGAACTAACTGCAGGTTGAGATGTTAGACAAGATGTCGTATCAGGATGATCTGACATCTTTGTCTGTTACAGTTCAGGAGCAACTGTATCTTTTAACAGGTGTGATTGGAATATGACTAGGATTCCAGATGGCACATGAGATTGGGGAATCAGAGATTCTGATTCCAAGTATATTTGTGGTTTCCTTATGAAGGAGAGATTTTTGGTAACTTGGGATTGAAGAAAGAATTAGGTCGCTAATTCTGAGGAAGAGATCTGTTGCGCTTTTAAAGCCCAAGTCCAGGTATTGTTTGCTATATAAATAAGTTAGAATTAACCTAGTTTGAGTTAGTTGTCGCAGCTGTTTTAGAAGTACTAGGGTTTGTACTTGTGAGCCTCTCGTGTATAATGTTGAATACTTGAGAAGGACGATCTTATTGAGTTGTAATATTTTCAGTCACTGCTGTGATTGAAAGGGATTTCAGAAGGGTCTCATACCTATGAGTGTCTTAGGTAGAAATCTAGGAAGGGTAGTTTCTAGGTACTAAGTTGTAAACGGTTGAGTTTAACTTAGAACCAACTCTACTTAGTGATTTCATTCCTGGCTTGGTAGCCCCAAGACGTAGGTGTTGTTGATCACCGAACTGGGTTAACAATCTCTGGTGTTATTTTTTTTCTGCTGCTTTCAATTCGTTTCTTCCTTAGATCCTGTGTAAAGCAGAGATCAAGTGTCACGACATCCTGTCTGACATCTTAGTGATCTGCTAAACAAAATTTCAAGTTTGAATTCAAACTTTTATGTGTATGTGCAATATCTTCCATAACTTTTTTTCCTTTACACATCAATTTTATCCTCAATATGAAATTCAAAGGTATCTGCGACATAGCGTAGGTGTAAGCTCTACAGGTTAATTATTTTATAAGAAATTGGTATTTGTATTATATTATCTAGTAGTAATATTAATACATTTCTCTATTCAATATATTTTTCCTAAGTAATAATGTCCCTAGAATAGCTGCTATGTTTAATTTAACATTAAATATGACTTATTTGTGAGTCCATATTAAACATTATGAAATTATTCTCCAAGTATTTGTAGTCACACTTTATTATTATGTGAGATATCATTGAAGCATAGAGACTATTATGTGGATAGACAAATTATCACATATCTTTGATTATCGATAAAGAGTTATTTAGACTTCACATAGGTATAAGTATTAGGTGTAATATTTATATTTTATTGACCATGCATGAAAATAATACTTAAACTAGATTAGTACCCGCACGATGCGCGGGTGTGCATTATTTTTGTTTTTTGTACTGAAATTTTAATTGTAGCTAATATAAGAACTTTACTTGGTGGAATAATCTCCACTCAAATGTAATTAGTGATTATTCAAGGAACCTTCAAGGGGTGCCTAGTTTTTGAGTTTCTTAGTTTTTGAGGGTTTGGCCTAGTCCCCTCATTTTTGTCCTTCTTCCATTTTAATATATCTTTTGGACTTCACATGTTTTTTGAAAATAATAATAATAATAATAATAATAATAATAATAATAATATCCATAGTTGGTAATTTATTTGTGACAAAAAAATATTTTATTTTGATAACTACGATTTGTCAACTTATTTTTGTAATATTTTATTTCAAATACATTTTGTTTCTATGTGAATTTATATAATATTATTAAGATAATTTATTATAATTTTTTTGAGGATATATAGATAAGTTTATAAGAAAATTATGCACAGTCCAATAACATGAAATATATATAATAATTATTTATATGATTTGAGAGTACACATGTTAAAATAATATATATGACATGATATTAAATAAAGAACGTAACTCTTAAATTTCATAATTATAGTTGATAATATAAGTTTATGGTATGAAACTAAATAAAGAATGAGACGAAATAGTTTTAAATTTTATGATTATTATGAAGTGAAGATGAGCAATTGTAAAAATTTGTTTATTATATTTAATTCTAAGAGTGACACATAGGATTTTAATTGACGTGATAAAAACAGATTATATGACATATATTATATTATAGGGATACTTCTATGTAATTAGGAATAAATCTATGTAATTAGATATAAATCATTTTAGTTCAATTATATTATTTTTTTAATTAAACTGATTAGTTAGTTAATGTATTTTTTTAATTTAAAACACATTTGTTATTTATATGTTTTAGGGAAAGTGCAAATAAATAAGGTATAAGTATAGTATTTTATGTTTGTCCATTGAAACAACCTCTTATAATTTGAGATAATCTATTCTTTTTTTTCTTATTATTAATTAGTAATGTTTGCTTAATTTAAAATATTTGTTATTGTTATTATTAAATTTTATAAGAGTTTTATATATTTTTAATATAATTTTCTTGTGAGTCATTAATTAGTTATTTTAGTTTATTTTTTAATCGTCAATTTATTTTTGTGCTAAGTATTTTTTGATATATATCAAAATAGTGTTATGTTGTTTAGATATTAGACTCTATAAAACAAACAAATAAATGATATGAAACAAAGTATAGAGGGAATGTGAGAAGTTTTAATAAAATAAATTGAGAGAATAAAAATAATTATAAAAAATAAATTAGGAATTTAAGGCTTGTGATAATTGTGTTTAATTATTAGTAACTCTAGTGGAGAGATGATAAGGTTGTTGTACCCTACAAATTTGTTGTTAGATTCAATCTTAAGTGTAACACGTAGGATTTCAATTGATGTGGCAATATCTAGCTACATGACATATGAGGTGTCGTAATATAATCTGCTGCTTTAGATTTAATATATTATAATAGAATTATGTTTAAGTGGCATAACTTATTCTATTATAGATAATGGTGTATACCATTCTTTGACTTGAAACCTTTATGGACCCTATATATGGTGTCTAGTACATTATTTTCGTTAACACGAGGTTTGTAATATGATGATCATAAAAATATTTGACGGGTAACCATAAATAATCCTGAAGAATAAGAATTACTTAAATGTAATAATTCATCTTGCAAAACATGATGAATGTCTAAGGGCTCACTATGTATCAAGACAAGGGTGACATGGTATGTGTCTTGTTTTCAATTGATACATTGATGTAAAAGGAAATTGTACGAATAATCGTAATCACTTAATGGTTTTGTATTATCACATGAAACTGTTTCACTCTAGTAGCGGTAAATGTTGCTTGATACGACTTACTATTTATTATGTTAAATGTTTGTTTAAATATAATTTGCATTATTACGGGATTATACAAAGCCAGAGATACAAGAACAAATTGAATTATAAAATATAAGTAAAACATATTCCATGGCGCAAACTGCAATGCAGCTGTGATAATTAGATAACTATGGTACACCATAAGGTACAATGTAATTAAGACGAATGCGATACACTGTAATTGATTATGTCCTTAAGTGGGTTTGTTCAACAATGCAGCTCACACAAGTGGTTATATATACATAACTCTTGTTCTAAAGTAAATTATTTTTAACAATATTCGTTTTAGGAATATATGTTTTATGCATGATATGTAGCACATTATTTAAATGATTTATCTCCTATCTCATTAGTTCTAAACTCCCTAGAGAATTCAGAAACATCCGCAAGTTTAGTTCATTGTGTGGTATATGGTAAAGCATATATTAGATCCAATAAATCTCTAAGAAGAACATAAAATACCTATGAAAAATATGGAAAACATGTACACATACATTTATTCAAGCCATCAATTTCAAAATATTAAGCAAACACACCATTGAGTCCATAGCTCAGTGGTAGAGCATTTGACTGCATATCTAGAGGTCACCGGTTCGAACCCGGTTGGGGCCTATTAAAATAGTTTAGTTTTTCATAAAAACCATATTCACTCAAATGTAATTATTTTAAAGATATTAACCATATATAAATAGGTAGCTTTTATTTAAATAACATAAACACTGAAATGACTGTTTATTTAAAAATAAGTTCTTTTAGCGCAAAATTGATAATCTCTTTTAAATCATTTTTTCTACATTTGTCTCAAGTATTCAAACAAATTAGTTAATTATTATTATCTTTTAAGATACATTAAGCTCTTTTAAAAAAAAACCTTCCTTTTAAGAAATGTTTTTTTAATGGTTCTCAACATGAATTGTGAGTAGGAGACAAACACAATATGCCAAGAGTCCTATCTAAATTTAATGAACATTAAAAATAAATATAATAAATTTTGA
The DNA here is from genome assembly GCA_022829125.1 of Lathyrus tuberosus. Lineage (NCBI taxonomy): Eukaryota > Viridiplantae > Streptophyta > Magnoliopsida > Fabales > Fabaceae > Lathyrus > Lathyrus tuberosus. The sequence goes on from JALAZF010000159.1 coordinate 7,915,797, forward strand.
CCAAATACTTAAAATTAAAAGTTTTATGCATGATATGCAACTTCTTCAATAACTTTAGTATCACTTGCCATTTTTGTTTTAGCTCAATTGGAATTTCTGAGGTAGTTGAAGATGTATCCATGGTGTGGCGTGTGGTAATGATTATAAAGGCTCCAATCGATCTCTTGTAAGAACATCAAATACCTTTGTAAAATTTGTAAAACATATACCACAAACATATGTGCAAAACATTAGATTCACAATAATAAGCACACCTATCATAGGGTCCATTGCTAGTTGGTGTGGCGTTTGAGAGCAAATCAAGAAGTAATTGACTCAATCCTGATTTGACCCTTTTAGAAATAAATATTTTTTATTAATAAAATGACCACATTAAATTTTGGGGATCCACTTGAATCACACTAGAGACGTAAGACCCTATAAGAAAATCAAATTCTCCTTTAATAATAATATTATTATATATTTTAACCTTGTGGACACACTAAAGTATTTTTATTCCACACATTATACCTTTACACTAGTTTAGTTTTATCACTTTATATTTTCATTAGAATTTTCTCACTAATATCATTAGTTCATTCTCCTTAATTAAAATTATCTTCTCCTCCCAGCATAACAACAGTAACCATTTATTTTGTTTCTTCCCCTTTGCAATTGCTTCCCATGAAACCCTTAAAGTTTCGTACATAATATCAATTAATTTGTGTATATTTTCACATTCATTAATAGTCTATCTTTAAATTATAATTAACTTTAATAAAATAATTTATGAATTATTTTATTATAATTAAAACTTATTTAGTTTAAATACTAAAACTGTTTTTAGCCCCCGGTAAAAAAAATAATTGATTCTACGCTGCACTTAAATGTAATTATTTCTAACAAAGAAACCTTTTAGAACTAGATAATTTTTATTCAAAAAAGTAATCAAATGATTGATTAGTTGTTAGGATCGAAATTATGTTTAGACAAATGCGTGGAAACAATTTTCAATACTTTGGCTTGCATACTAATGCAAGTTATTGAATTAACTGGTTAAATATTCCTATCTTTTAAGAGACATTAAACCGCCTTCTCCCATTCTTCATTATGAATCAAGGATAATTCAACTTCTTTGCATGAATTTGCGAGTATGTGACAAAGACTGTAAGAAAAGAGTCTTTAAAAAATGTGATGAGCATGTATTGCAATATATGAATGTTGAACCAAAGAGTTTGAATTCAAACTTTTATGTGTATGTGCAATATCTTCCATAACTTTTTTTCCTTTACACATCAATTTTATCCTCAATATGAAATTCAAAGGTAGCTGCGAGATAGCGTAGGTGTAAGCTCTAGAGGTCAATTATTTTATAAGAAATTGGTATTTGTATTATATTATCTAGTAGTAATATTAATACATTTCTCTATTCAATTTATTTTTCCTAAGTAATAATGTCCCTAGAATAACTGCTATATTTAATTTAACATTAAATATGACTTAGTTTTGAGTCCACATTAAACATTATGACATTATTCTCCAAGTTTTTGTAGTCGCGCTTTATTATTATGTGATATATCATTGAAGCATAGAGACTATTACGTGGATAGACAATTTATCACATATCTTTGATTATCGATAAAGAGTTATTTAGACTTCACATAGGTATAAGTACTAGGTGTAATATTTATATTTTATTGACCATGCATGAAAATATAATACTTAAAATTGTATTTAAGTGGCATAACTTATTCTATTATTGATAATGGTGTATACCATTCTTTGACATGAAACCTTTATAGACCCTATATCTGGTGTCTAGTACTTTATTTTCGTTAACACGAGGTTTGTAATATGATGATCATAAAAATATTTGATGGGTAACCATAAATCATGCTGAAGAACAAGAATTACTTAAATGTCATATTTCATCTTGAAAAACATGATGAATGTCTAAGGGCTGACTATGTATCTAGACAAGGGTGACATGGTATGTGTCTTGTTTTCAATTCATACATTGATGTAAAAGGAAATTGTATAAATAATCGTAATCACTTAATGATTTTGTATTATCACATGAAACTGTTTCACTCTAGTAGCGGTAAATGTTACTAGATACCACTTACTATTTATTATGTTAAATGTTTGTTTAAATATAATTTGTATTATTACGGGATTATACAAAGCCAGAGATACAAGAACAAATTGATTTATAAAATATAAGTAAAACATATTCCATGGCGCAAACTTGCAATGCACCTGTGATAATTAGATAACTATGGTACACCATAAGGTACAATGTAATTAAATCGAATGCGATACACTGTAATTGATTATGTCCTTAAGTGGGTTTGTTCAACAATGCAACTCACACAAGTGGTTATATATACATAACTCTTGTTCTTAAGTAAATTATTTTTAACAATATTCGTTTTGGGAATATATGTTTTATGCATGATATGTAGCACATTATATAAATGATTTATCTCCTATCTCATTAGTTCTAAACTCCCTAGAAAATTCAGAAACATCCGCAAGTTTAGTTCATTGTGTGGTATATGGTAAAGCATATATTAGATCAAATAAATCTCTAAGAAGAACGTAAAATACATATGAAAAATATGGAAAACATGTACACATACATTTATTCAAGCCATCAATTTCAAAATATTAAGCAAACACACCATTGGGTCCATAACTCAGTGGTAGAGCATTTGACTGCAGATCAAGAGGTCACCGGTTCGAACCCGGTTGGGCCCTATTAAAATAGTTTAATTTTTTTATATAAAACATATTCACTCAAATGTAATTAGTTTAAAGATATTAACCATATATAAATAGGTAGCTTTTATTTAAATAACATAAACACTGAAATTACTGGTTATTTAAAAATTAGTTCTTTTAGCGCTAAATTGATAATTTCTTTTAAATCATTTTTTTCTACATTTGTCTCAAGTATTCAAACAAATTAGTTAATTATTATTATCTTGTAAGATACATTAAGCCCTTTTAAAAAAAAACCTTCCTTTTAAGCAACGTTTTTTTAATGGTTCTCAACATGAATTGTGAGTAGGAGACAAACACAATATGCCAAGAGTCCTATCTAAATTTAATGAACATTAAAAATAAATATAATAAATTTTGACCAAATACTTAAAATTAAAAGTTTTATGCATGATATGCAACTTCTTCAATAACTTTAGTATCACTTGCCATTTTTGTTTTAGCTCAATTGGAATTTCAGAGGTAGTTAAAGATGAATCCATGGTGTGGCGTGTGGTAATGAATATAAAGGCTCCAATCGATCTTTTGGAAGAACTTCAAATACCTTTGTAAAATTTGTAAAACATATACCACAAACATATGTACAAAACATTAATTTCACAATAATAATCTCACCTATCATAGGGTCCATTGCTAGGTGGTGTGGCATTTGAGAGTGTAACGCCCTGTATAATATTTATCTAGAATAATACCATACAAGTGTTTTATTTGGTACTGACACCATCATAAGTGCCTAATGGCATAATTCACATACTTGACCATTCTAAAACATAAATACAAACTATGGTACAAGCTATGGAAATTAGCCAAAAAAATATAAAAACTAAGATCAATATACAATATCCTCAATTGTATACAACAAATACACAGCGGAAAAATAAGCTCAACTAAGCTTTTCTTGAAACATCCAAGCATAGCTCCACTTGTAAATCGAACCTGCAAATGCTTCCTAAAAATAATCAACAATAGTGGAGTGAGATACATCAAATCTCAGTGAGTTCCCTATCTTATGGATTCTCTCGGCTTTACAAGGTTCTATCAAATCCTAACTCAAGTCAAGGGGAAGGGAAATGACTTTGAGTTCACAAACTCACAATCTCACAATCTCACACTATATGGAAACATGTCATGAGTCTGTTAACTCACAGTTTTATCACTAATCGATAACCGTTCCAAGGCATCCCCTTTTCCCGTCCTCTTCTACGTCTAGAAGTCGGCCCGAGTCATGGATCCTTGTAATTTACTTGGCATACGAAATGGATTCGGGAACATCGGCCTGTTAGCCGTGAACCGTCACTTCACATGGCCTGTTAACCATCACAAGTCTCTACCCTTAGGTTCCATTCGTACTACACACGGGAATCAAACCTGCCAAGTACCATGCCTTGTTTCAGAGGAGCTCGAGACTCATGAAACTGCAACTCAAAGAACTGGTTACGATTACATGATCACACACACAAACGTGATTGTATTCGACAATCACAAGGCCACATTCGCCTTAAGACCTCTTTTGTCTTTTCACAAAACCACAAAGGTTAAAACACATGTTCCATACTAGTGCTCACTCTTCTCTATACCATTTCGGAAATGGACACACGCCTCGGCCCCTCACGCACGATCGTTGTCATTTCGGAAATAGATACACGCCTCGGCCCCTCACACACGAGCATTGTCAAACACACATCTCGGCCCCGCATACACGAGCGTTGTCACTAAGTTATCTACTCTAGGCCAGAACTCGTCAATGAATGCACGAGTGTCGCCATCCAGAGTTTATCACAATTCTATTCACAACCTAGAATTATAACAATCTTAACTATGCCATTGTTTTTGGGGTAAAGTTTCCTCACTCTTCCTAATTCATTTTAACATGCATATTTCTTTCATTCACTATTCACAATTAGATAGACATGGCATAACACAAATATTACAAGTAAACACATATAATCACACATCACATAAAACATCACTTTTCACGTAGTAGTTCACACATATTCCAAGGCATACAAGCCACTACTATCCTCTACCAAGCATCCTTGGTTAAATCATGGTCTCACATACCATTTAATAGCACATTGGATTCTCTTTCCAAGGCTTTAAGTCCCATATCAATCGGCTTCCCGATTAATGAATTTCCGGGGGAAACATAAACCACACTTTCCACACATACATTACTTTTCCATATTTTTCTTATCAATACAAGGCATAAACATTTGATTATATTTCACTATCATTAAGATCATTGAAATATCTTTCCAACGCATCCGACCGTGCGTCAATCCGAGTTACGGATCAAAAGTTAAGGAGGAAACAAAATGGGAAATCTGTCACGTTCGCTTTCCTATTCGCAATGCGAATCCCCAGCGAACCATGGTAGAAGAAAAAAGACATAAAGTTCGTAATGCGAACTTCTAGGCGAACATTCGCCTTCCCTTCGCCTTGGGTTCGCAATGTAAACCCGCGAACCCAGAAATTCGCAGCAGCGCTATTATGGGTCATTATGGGCCAAAATCCATCATTTCTTCCACCCAAACACTTCAAATTCATACCAAATCACCCAAAACATGTTCCAACATAAACAACAAGTATTCTCATGCATTTATATCGAATTTCATCCATTAGATTTCATTGATTTATCCGTTTAATCATTTTCTCTCAACTCTAACCTAAGATCTAAATCCTTAAGTCTAGAACTTAGAGCGTCTAACTAGAACCCACCTGATAACCGAAGAGGAGTTTGAAGAAGATGATGATCCAATGCTCCAACTTTCTCTTCTTCTTCCTTGAGCTTCTTCTCTTCTTTCTCTCCATTTCCTCTTTCTTCTTTCTTCTTCTTCTTACTATCTTTTTCTTTCTTAATATATATATATATATATATATATATATATATATATATATATATATATATATATATATATAATATAATATAATTCCAACAGGGTAAAATATCTCCAATTGATATTTTGTCATCTCAGCCCAATTGATCAATTATTAGAGTTATCTTAAAATACTCTCTCTTACTAATAAATACCAATCTGTCTCTTTAGGGTTCACCAGTTGCTCTATCGATCTCAATTGACCATACTTAAATCACTTAGAGGATTCCGTTAATCCAATTTACCAAAGATAGAGCACATAGATGCTCATCTGATCTCATCTGATATCCAATTGAGCATTTAAATATTATGGGGTATTAAACTCTCCCGCCCTTAAATTGAAATTCGCCCCCGAATTTCTTCTACTCGATAACAACCACAACTTGTATCATTGTCTTAGATTCACACTTACCTTTGCATCCGTTAGCAACTCTGACGTATCCCAATTCTAACTTGTCTTCATAGACCAAAATCTGTATTTTCACAAATTATCAAACTCACGTCCTTAATCATACTCTTGTTCCAATTTTGGGTTAATTCGAACTTGCCCTTCCATAATTCCTCTGTTGTTCCATACTAAAGACTTTGTCATATCTTACCTTCGGCAGAAATACACCATTATATACTCTTCTACTGAGTCACAACACAAAACCATAACTGCTTATCTCAAATTATGACAACAACCCTCAACACATCTTCGCGACGTAATTCAGTGATTTCTTAACTTCCTGCAATCCCCAATGACTTATCCTTTTATAAATTCTTTAACGTTCAAACCCACTTCATAAAATGTCAAACGACTCCTTTACCAGTTCCATTTGGTCTGATACCCAACATTGCAACCATTATATCCGATAATTCACTTCTTTCGTATCACACCAAAAAGGTAATACACTTAGAACAAGATCTCCTTATTTCCATACTTACAAGCAACAATCACTCTAATCCTTATTATTCTAACTGAACTTTTTCATTTGTCACCTTCCACTGTGTAACCCAATTTCTAACAGTAGAACATCGCGAATTCTTGAGCATTACCAAGTAGTTAACAGTCCACGGAGAACACACTTATTTACTGGGATCCCTACTAACCAACGGTACAAGAAACTTGTTGACGTCTTATAGTAGAAAAATTTCCTCGCCAACACACAATATCTTAACATTTGTCCAACACTCTCCAGACAATAAAGGTACAGGAGTTACACTGCTATAATCGTAACATATGCACCTCCAAAAATCATTCTAAACTCGAATCAATACATCCCAAAATAACTTAACAACCTCCGGTTATGGTTACCACATTCCAAATCGATTATTCTTATAGTTTTTCTGACTTACTCAAGGTTCCTTGCTAATTCGAGATCTCATCCAATAACAACGTAATACCAACATAGGACTTCAATCATATGAGAGTCACCGCTGATTAAAACTTAAACCATTCAAAGCGAAATTGTGAGTTTCCATACCACTCACCAATTCACATACAACACTCCTCATACACCCATACTTTTGAAGGCTATGCCACGTTCCTCAATTGAGTCCACTTTTCTCATTCGTTCCGTTTCATAAATGATTCCAAGTTACATACTTAACTTCGGAACGTCTAATTCTTACTCGTACTTGGAAAGATAACTTTCAAATTCCTACTTCTGATTATTGTGCAGAGAAAGGCATTAAATGATCGAAGTTGTAAGACACAAGAAATGGTACAAGTTGCCAAAGAACAGAGGAATGATATCAGTTGGTTCGCTTTGTGAACTCCCAGCGAGTGTTCGCTTTGTGAACAAATCCTTCGCAGTGCGAAGTCACGAAGACAGTCAGCGGCGGTACAACTGTACACACCTGCTACTACTTTCGCAGAGTCTAAATCCAATATCATGAACTCACAGAAAATAACAATTACTAACTCGGACCAACCGTTCATACCTTACTAACACCAAAATTTCACACCGAAACATTCTTTACAAGATCAATACTTCGTGGGCATTCTTTAACTTCGTCCTCAAGACTCTTTACAGTAATGATAACAATACACTTAAGACTTTCCCACACTCAACCCAGTTCATAATATTACTTCCTCGAAGTTAAATTCCTTTGTCATCTAAACAGATGATCGACTAAGTAACACCCTTCCACAAGTTCCAATTTCAAAACACAAATTCGTCTTTCATTTACTTGCAATTCCGGTTTTCCATTCACACAATACTCTCCAATCGGAGCAACATAAGGTAACAAAATGCAGATGATGGTTCCTAAGGAAATTCACAATTTACACACACGTTAATCGATTACCCATCTGAGCTAATCGGTTAACTTCTCAAAATTCAACGTAAAACACCTTCCTTGCACGTGTTAAGCGGTTAACCCCATTATGTTAATCGGTTAACACTGCTGCAGAAGCTGAAAACCAATTTCTTATAATTCAAAAGTCATCACAACTCATACTTGATTCGTCCATAAGCAAAATCCAACACACAACTGTTACACGGTACCACAAAATTGATGGACATCTCATATCAAGCATATCACCTTATTCTCTCACTTGAACTCCTTGGTGAAAATTAAAACAACAACGTTCTCAGTCCAACAAAAGGGTAGACTCCTAATATTCCGATTATTCACAAATACATAAGTTCTCTCTATACTTGAAAATAAATCGAGGTAATGCATCCTTTAGTACCCTAAATTTTGACCAGTGTTTTTCTCATCTTTTGGGATTTTTCTTGTGCTATTAGGGGGTGTCAGTCAGTGTCATTTGGGCTTTTGGGGGGGTCTGCTAGTGCATTTAGACTTATTTTGGGGTTTGGGTTTCATGTAAGGGTTTTTTATTTTATTAATTAGGAATTTAAGAGTCTTAGATTAATTTTATTAGATAAAATTTAGAATTTTGGGTTAATTTTTTTTTTAATATTAGGGAGCAAAGTGTTTTTGGTTGGGATTTCATTTTAAGAGGTTATTATTTTAAATTCTATTAGGTTAGAGTTAATTGGGTATTATTTTAGAATTTGGGGCTTTTTAGATTAATTAGAGAATAATCAGGTTTTATTTTAGTGTTAATTAGTTTTAAATATTTTATTGGTGTCTTTTTATATTTTATTAAATTTCTATTTGCTGGGCTGTTTTTTTTTTAATTAGGAACAGTGTTTTAATTAAGCTTTAGAGGTCAAATATATTCTTAGTTATTAATTAAGGATATTTTCGTGTTGATTATTAGAATTTAGGTGATATTTAGAATTTTAATTTAAGTTAATTTATTTTTGTTTTTTTATTTTGGTCAAACGCATTGACCCAAGTGGGTCGTCCCCTTCCCCAAGTTCTAACCTTAAATGCGCGTGGAATGGGGATTGTATCAGATCAAAGACAGACACAAATCGTTTTCATTATTTTTCCCAAATCAATTTGGTACATTACATTTGGATTAAAATGGCAACAAAAATCAAAAGCGTGTACATGAAGTCCCAATCAGATCGTATCTTAAAATGACAAGAAATAACCCTAATTCTAAAATTACAACAAAATCAGAAAGAGGCAGATCGGATCAAAAACAATAAAAGCTACATCAAAAATGTCCTAAATAAATCTAAAGCTAATAATTCCTAAAACCCTAATTTCGAAGTCTATAAAAACAGAAAAGAAAATAGAGGAAAGTTTTGGGGGGATTCCGAGAGGGAGAGACGGCCACGAACCTCCAAATCTTTTGCACCTGCGAAAAAATCAGAAAGGGAGATTAGAAATGGAAACGGAGATCTTAGGATAATACAACGAGAATCACTGCACGGAAGGTAAAATCTAAACACTTAGCTCTCATTTGGTTGTCTCGTGTGTTTTGGTTGTGATTTGGTGTGGATTTTTTTGGGTTTTTGGGTTCTGTTAGGGTTAGGTTTCTTGTTAGGGTTAGGGTTCTTCAGGTTTAGGGGTTAGGGTTCTTCCCAGAACCCTTAGGGTTCTTGGGGTTTACGTGATTTCTGGGTTTGTAAGGTATTAGGGTCGTGAGGGTTGGGTTTTCCGGTGGTTTGAGGGGCGTCGTACGGTGGCCGGACGACCCACCGGCGACGGAGTTTTAGAGGGAAGGGAGAGAAGTCTGAGAACTAGAGAGAGGATGAGAGAATTAGAGAGAGAAAGAAATTGAAAAATGAGAGGGACGGAAGAGAAATGGGGTCTTATACCCCTTCTGCGCGCCCTTGGATCTATGCCAAGTGGCGTCCCTGGGACTTCCAGGATCGGTTGACTTTCCAGTCAACCAAAGGATCCAATGTGTGCGTGCTCACCGTGAGTCCATATTGACTCTCAATCCTGGCCATACGTTCAGCATACCTGGGGATCAATGGATAGGGTTAGTTTCTGAGAGATCCGTGTGATCTCCATCCAACGGTCAGGGAGAGTCAAACGGGTGGATTTCTCTCCACCATGAGTTTTTTTGGGTTTTAGGCTTTGATTTTTTTTAGTGATTGGGCCTTGCGCCCAGACACTACCAGCACCCCCAGTTTTTAATCCCGCTACTTATTCAAAGGAAAATACACCCTCCTGGTTTTATTTATTAATTAAGTTAATTATTTAATTTAATTAACAAATTAGGTTTTAAATATCAATTAGGGTTTTTGGGTTAATTTTATCAATTAAATTAATAACTTGATTTAATTGATTAATTATGTTTTTATTAGGGTTGTGATCAATTAAATTAATGACTTAATTTAATTGTTTAATTAAGTTTTTAGGGTTTTTCTTTATAATTACATTAACAACTTAATTTAATTATGCAATTGGGTTTTTATTAAGGGTTTTTCTTTAGAAATTAACAACTTAATTTAATTATGCAATTGGGTTTTTATTAAGGGTTTTTCTTTAGAAATTAACAATTTAATTTAATGGTTTAATTAGGTTTTATTAGGTTTTTTCATCAATTAAATTAATAACTTAATTTACTTGTTTAATTATGTTTTATTAGGTTTTTCATCAATTAAATTAACAACTTAATTTAATTGTTTAATTGGAATAAAAATTTTCTTCAATTTAGGTTTTTTATATAATTAAATTAATAACTTAATTTAATTATTTAATTGGTTTTTTAACTTTGGGTTTTAATAATTACTTTAATTAAACTATTTGGGATTTGAGGTTTTTATGGTTCTCTAAAATAAGGGATGGGATTTAGGAATAACACTCTTCGGTTCCAAGAGTGTAAATATAGGCCAAGGGATAAGGATTTAGAGATAGAACTCTCCATCCGAGAGTATAAACAATGGATAAGGGATAGAACTCTTTGTCCGAGAGTATAAATAAAGGTACAAGGGATTAAGGGATAGAACTCTCCATCCGAGAGTATAAATAATGGATATGGATTTAAGGGAATAAACTCCTTGTCTAGGAGTATAAATATAGACAAAGGGATAGAACTCCTTGTCTAGGAGTATAAATATAGGCAAAGGGATAAAACTCTCCATCCGAGAGTATAAACAATAGATAAGGGATAGAACTCCTTGTCTAGGAGTATAAATAATAGATTAAGGGATAAAACTAGTGGATTAAGTTTGGGATTATGGTTAGGAATAGGATTGGGGGATAGGAATAGGGGAGGTGAACTACGGCTACTCTGATCCTTCAAAATTGAAGGTACGTAGGCATAGGGTTGTAAACCCTAGCGAGTATAATAAAAAAAAACTTAGGATTCTTTTGTAAATAAATCATTTAGACAAACAAACAAGCATATCCTAAAATCTAAGGAGGATCCCATTGAGTATAATGGAGGTGACGGGTGCCTAACACCTCCCCCTCACTTAACCGACTCCCGAACCTTAGGAATCTTTGCCCTTAGGATTAGGATCTTAGGTTTATCATTTATTTTCCTTAAAAAATATGATGGTGACTCGAATATTTTTTGCCGGCCGCGACAGTTGGCGACTCTGCTGGGGATGGGGTAACCTAAAGAGAGTCCCTCCTAACCTTAGGTTTTAGGGTCCTTGTTTGTTTTGGGCGTTTATTGTTTTTATTCTTTATTTTTTATTATGATTTATTTTATCATTTTATTTATTTTCGGTTATTATATTTGTCTACGATATTTTTTTATTTTTGTCCTCATGCATTGGATTGGGGCAAATGATGTGTGAAGCTAAAGCCCAAGCTTGGAGTACAACCCTAGATTAGGACGTGGAACGGAAAAGTTTTGGGGGGGGGGGGGGATGTGATATCCCCAACAATTCATTGATGCCACACTTAGAATAGATCCTTCCAAAGGTGTCCTCATGAAAGGGCTAGCCTCTAACGTAGAGGATGATTTGGATGTGGTCCGAGACTCTGAGAACTTTTAGCCTACCCCTTACCAACTCATGGAGACCCTATGTATTCAACCCTCAAGGGTTGTTACTAGGGTCCTACCCAGATGAGACTTATCCTGAAGGATTACCATAGGAAGGCTTGCTCCTTCTCATGGTAATACAAGGGTATAATCTGTACATCATAGGGCTATTATGCTGCCCAAAACTATATATCCTACATGTGAGGGGATTGGGTAGATAAGCTTTAGATCTAAACCTATCATAGGGAGCTTACCTAGTTAGGGTCATGTTTGCATTTTCACCTTACCCTAACCAACTAAAAAACAAAGTGTCCATGTCATCATGAATTTAAAAACATTTTTTGCATATATGCATTTTTGTGGGGAATTTCAAGATGTGTTGTAGGAGTATTGGAAAGATGGATTCAAACAAAAGGGCTACCCTACGCATTAGAATGCTAAGTGCTGATTTACAAAGTCTCAAGACCTTCAAGACTTAATCTGCTCAAAGGATGTTTATACACAAGTATGGAAGGATCCTCGATCTCTTAGGGATCCCTATGAAGGTAGATGCCATCATTGCCTTTGCACAACTTTATGATCCTTCTCTATGTGACTTCCTCTTCAAGGATTTTCAACTAGCTCCTACGCTGGAACAGTTTGGACTATACTTGCAAGGAGCGGGAAAAACCTTACAAGGGGCATGGGGGCAAAAAAAAAGGGAAAGGAAAAATAAGGAGAAAGAAAAAAGGAATAAAAAAAAAGGAAAAAGGAAAGAAAAACAAAAAAAAAGGGAAAAGGGTCAAGCCTAAAGACTTAGCTGTGCTTGTTGAGGATCTATTATGTAATACCCCGTATTATCTAAATGATCAATTGGATATCAGATAAGATCAGATGAGCATCTATGTGCTCTATCTTTGATTAATTGGTTTTGGGGAATCCTCTAAGTACTTTAAGTATCGACATTTGGGATCAATAGAGCAACTAATGAACTCTAATAATTGATCAATTGGTTGAGATGACAAAATATCAATTGGAGATATTTTACCCTATTGGATTTATATTATATAATAATAGTATAATATATGTATATATTTGGAAAGAGAAAGAAAAAGAGAAAAAGAAGAAGTTAGTAAAGAAGAAGAAGAAAAGGAAAAGGAAAGAAGAGAAAGAGAGAAAATGGAGAAAGATGAAGAAGAGAAACCCATGGATCATCAGCATCTTCTTCAAACTCCTCTTCGATTATCAGGTGGGTTCTAGATAGAAACTTAAGTTCTAGAGCTAGAGATTATTTTAGCTTAAGTTAGGGTTTATGAGAAATTGCTTAAATCGCTAATCGGTGAAATTTAACGGTTGAAATGTGTTATAACCTCTATAGTATAATCATTAGCCATGTATGATCATCTGTTAATGCATGTTTGTCTGTTGGGTGAAGTTTTGAATGGGATTTTGGTCCCAAAGCTCTGTTTTCACGCTGTTGGAAAACCCAGTTTTCGCAGGTTCGCACTACGAGTTCCCTAGCGAAGGGGAAAGCGAGCATTCGCTGGCTATTCGCAAGGCGAAGGTGAGGGCGAACGTTCGCCAGAGGTTCGCACTGCGAAATTTACCTCATTTCAGTTATGCCTTGGTTCGCCAGACGTTCGCACTGCGAATGGGGCAGCGAACCCAATGTGGTTTAGGCATTCGCTGGGAGCTTCGCACTGCGAATGAGAAAGCGAGCATTCGCTGGCTGCTTCACATTGCGAATATAGCAGATCCTCCAACTTGTGTCTTTCATAACTTTTGATCCGTAACTCGGATCGGGACGTTCTTGGTGTCATTAGAAAGCTATGACGACCCTCTATCCGATAAAAATTGGAAATATTGGGTATGATGTGGGATAAATTATTTAGTGGAAAATGAAGGAAAGTGATGTTTTATGTGATGTGTGATTATATGTGGTTACATGTAATATTTGTGTTATGCCATGTCTATATAATTGTTGTTAAGTAAGAATGAGAGAATATGCATGCTTAAGACAAATTAGGAAGAGTGAGGAAACCTTACCCCAAAACCTAATGATATGATTCTAGATTGTGACTAGGATTGATAAATAATCTAGATGGCGATGCTCGTGAATTCGATGTAGATGTGAATCCTTGTCGGGTAATGGTCTAGAGGTAAGTGAATCACTAGTATGGAACATGTGTATTGTATTGTTTTATTGTTAAGGCGATTGTGGCCTTGTGATTGTCGAATACAATCACGTTTGTGTGTATGATCACGTAATCGTAACCGGTTCTTGTGTTGCGTTTCATGGGTCTCGAGCTCCTCTGAAACATATGCACGACTACTTGGCAGGTTTGATTCCCCGTGCTGTACGAATGGCGCCCGAGGGGTGAATGCTTCTGACGGTATAAGGCCCGTGTAAAGTGACGGTTCATAACGGTAAAAGGCCCGTAGAACCCGAATCTATTCGTATGTCAAGTAGGTTCAAGGATCCATGACTCGGGTCGACTTCTAGACGTAGAAGCGGATGGGAACAGGGGATGCCTTGGTGTGGTTACTGATTAGTGATATTGTGAGTTGATGAACTCATGACATGTTTCCATATAGTGTGAGATTGTGAGATTGAGTACTCAAGGTCATTTTCCCTTCCCTTTTGACTTGAGTTAGGCTTGTTAGAACCCTGTAAAGCCGAGAGGACTATAAGATAGGGAACTCACTGAGATTTGATGTATCTCACCCCACTATAGTTGCTTTATTTCAGGTGTGGTTTGCAGGTTTGATTTACAAGTGGAGCGATGCTTGGATGTTTCAAGAGGAGCTTAGTTAAGCTTATTCCGCTGTGTACTTTATCGTTCTTGTACAATGAGGAATATTGTATAATGTTCTTAGATTTTTATTTTTGGCTAGTTTCCATAGCTTGTACCATAGGTTGTATTTATGTATTAGAAATGGTCAAGTATGTGAATTACGCCATTAGGCACTTATGATGGTGTCAGTACCAAATCAAATGCTTGTATTGTATGATTCTAGATAAATATTATACAGGGCGTTACATATTATCTCACCACAAGGAGGATAGGGAAGTGCAAGGGCTCAAGAAAGGATACTTGGAGGAGTGTAAAGCTTATTTGAAAAAGGCATTGGGGGCACCTATGTAGTTTACGCCTTCTTAAGTTCGGGATTTTCCATTTTTGGGATTGTTATGGGTTATTCCCGAGGGATTATTGTTATAAATTGGGAAGTCATTTTGGATTTGGGGATTGGCTAATGGATTTGGATTTTATATTCTATGTGTATGGGTTCAACCTTTGGGATGTATTCATCTATAACTACAATGGATTTTGGAATTCCCCCCGAATAAAATTTTAAAATTATTTAGCATACATCATGCATATTCATACATTCATCACCAACATGCATTAAAAAAAATCATTTTCTTTCGTCTCAGGGTCATTGAGCATAACAATCTGACTTCTCGACCTCGCACTCGAGCGTACCAAAGGGAAGCTATGGATCAGATGGAGAAGGAGCTGGTTACTCTAACAGGAGAAATGGATACCGTCAAGGAGAACGTGGAAGAAATGAAAAGCCAAATTGATCAATTGACACTTACCGTCCAGAATTTGATAGCCAGAAGAACCAAGTCAAGCCATCAAAGGAAGGTTCCTACTCCTACCTCCCATGTTGAAGACAATAACCCCCTACTAGGGTTTGTCCATGATCTGGAACGCGAGGAGACTGAAACTGCTAAGCACAAAACTATTGACCAACCTCTCGAGGGAACCGTTTCTCCACCTATTTCCAATGGGGCACCTCGTACTACTTACAGACCTACTCCACGTGAGAACTACGCATACGAGGGTGAAAATCCGAGTCAAGTGGACCTTGAAAATAAAGGAACCAATGTTAGAGAAAGGAGAGGGATTGACGATAAGTACAAAGCACTTGAGGAAAGGTTGAAGGTCGTAGAGGGATTCAATATTTTTGGAGTGGATGCCTTGGAAATGTGTCTGGTGCCTGATGTGGTCATACCTCCTAAGTTTAAGGCACCTAACTTCAAGATGTATAAAGGAGTTAGTTGTCCCAAAAATCACATCCGGATGTTTTCCCGAAAGATGGGGGCTCATGCTAAAAATGAAAAGCTGATGATGAATGTTTTCCAAGACAGCCTTAGTGGGGCATCCTTGGATTGGTACATGCAACTGGAAAGGACTCACATCAAGAACTGGGAGGATCTAGCAAGTGCCTTTATAAGGCAATACCAATATAATGTAGACATGGCCCCTAATCGCATACAATTACAAAACATGTCTCAAAAAGGGAATGAATCTTTTGAGTATGCCCAGAGATGGAGGGAGCTAGCCTCTCGTGTGCAACCTCCATTGCGGGAAGGCGAGCTAGTAGATACATTCATGGGAACTCTGCAAGGACTATACTATGAAAGGATGATTGGGGCAGTCTCAACGGGATTCACTGACTTGGTTATCATTGGAGAGAGGATTGAGAACGGTTTAAAGACAGGAAAGATTGGGCAGTCCTCCTCTGACCAACATAACAATAAGGGGTATCCCGAGAACAACTCAAAGAAAAATGACGTCAGTGTTGTAGACCCTAAAGGACCAAAACTGGGAGATCATGCATTACTGGAGCACATTGGGGCAACAGTCAGCATCATGGAAGGGATGGAAGATGAATTCCCGGTTAATAAGGGAGACCTAACAAACTGGGGCAAACAATGGGAGTCACCTGAGGAGAAGGATTTGTTTGGGCTGGGTTACAAACCAGCTAATGAAGGATTAGAATGTGATTTCCATGGTGTGGGATTTGGAATTTGGGATCATGTGGCCTTAATGGAAGAGGAAGAAAGGAATGCCTAATTTCGACAATTGGAGAACCATCGGGATTTCTGAGATGATTTTTGTGTCGAAGTAATTTACTTTTTCCTTAAAATAATAATAAGTCCCTTGCTATGCCCAGGGCAAGTGGACAAAGCTTTGTAGGGCCACCTTTTATTTTATTGGATTATTTCTATCAATAAAATTGCATTTTGTTTTCAATCAAGATCTTTTTTCTTTCATTTTCTGTTTATTCAAAATGGCAATATACCTTCTTTCAATATTTTCATTTCTAGCACTTCATTCCAAAAGGAAAAAAATCTTCCTCGTGCAAATTTAAAAATGGACCTATTAAAAATGACACAGCTATAATCTCAAATGACTTTGAATTACCGATTAATCAAGCGGAAGAGGATGATGAGGACGAGTGTGAGCTTCCCGAAGAATTAGCCAGACTGTTGAGGAAACAGGACAAGGAAATACAACCTCATCAGGAACCAGTGGATGTGATAAATCTGGGAACTGAGGAAGATAAGAAGAGGTCCAAGTCGGTGTTTCTCCGGATAAGGATATAAAGGAAAGACTGATCGAGCTACTGCGAGGATACTCCGACGTGTTTGCATGGTCATCCCAAGATACGCCAGGACTTGATACAAGCATCGGCAAGCACAAACCACTACTCAAACTAGAATGCACGCCAATCAAGCAAAAGCTGAGGAAGACTTGATCAGATATGATCCTCCAGATCAGGGAAAAAGTCAAGAAGCAATTCGACTTTTTGTCACAAGGTAACGCCTGTTGGGTTAAAGAACATAGGAGTAACTTATCAAAGGACTATGGTAATATGGGGCATAAGGAAATAGAGGTTCATATGGAGTATACGATTACCAAGTCGAAAAAGGAAGAAGATCACATAACTAACTTGAAAAAGTTGTTGGATCAGTTAAGGAAATTCAAGTTACGACTAAAGCCCACGAGGTACCTATGGAATCAGATCTGGAAAATATCAGGGTCCATGGTCAGTCAAAAGGGAATAAAGGACAAAATGAAAGCCACCTATATTGGCGCTACCAGTCCCAAGGAGACCACTCATAATATACTTAACAATACTTGAGAATTCAATGGGTTATGAACTAGGGAAACATGACGTATCAGGGAGAATAGCAAGGTGGCATATGTTATTAACTGAATGTGACATCCAATACGTCACTTTCAAAGGCCATTAAAGGAAGTACACTAGCAAATCATCTCGTTCATAAACCAGTTGACGACTATCAAACTCATGCAGGTGGACTTCCCGGACAAAGATGTCATGGTTATAAAGGATTGTGAAATTTCAGACTCCAATAAAGGACCTGGACCTAGATCTCGATGAAAAATTATATTTGCATAAGGATATGGGTTATCGATCGGAGTTTAGGATCATAAAGGAAGCTAAACTGGATAAGACAAAATGGATACAAATTAGACTTGATAAGCTAAACCTCGTATAAGGGAAACGTGTGGCTTCGGGCAATTATATCAACAGGAAATTTTTTCCTTGCGTACTCGAAGAGGGAAACTTGGTGTTAAGGAAAACATTACCCATCCATAAGGACCACCGCGGCAAATGTACCCCACACTATGAAGGGCCACATGTCGTGAAGAGTGCCTCCTCTAGCGGACCACTAATATTAACAACCATGGATGAAGCGGGTTTACCACGACCAGTGATGTAATACCCCGTAAATTATTTTACTCTGGATAATATTAGTTGTGATCAACTGAGTCCCAGTGTACTCTGAGAAATTATCTGCAGAGATAATTAGGGTAACTGTTAGACTTAGAGCAAATCCAATTAATATTATCTGACTCTGAGATATTTAATAGTTGGACTTTAGAGACTTTTCGGACAATTGGTAGTGTTGATATTTGATGATGTTTTACTATATCAATTCCTTTTCCTCTCATTTTCATCTTTAGAAGCAAAGGGAGAAAAAGATAGAAAGAAGTGGAGAGAAAGAAAAGAGAAGGAAAGGAAGAGAAAAAAAGAGAAAAGCTCAAGATCAAGAACACCATCAAATCTTCATCCAATCATCTTCAATCTTCACCATCTTCATCTATTCAAGGTGGGTTCTAGATAGATGCTTTTGTTTTAGATTTTCTTGGATTCTAAGACTTAGGTTAGAATTGTAAGGAAATTGGATTAATTGCCAAATCTTGAAAATTAACTGTTGAAATGTGTTATAAACTGAGTAGTATGAGTTATGTGAGTGTAGAATCATTTATGTTTGATTGTGGGATGTTTGGGTATGTTTTGTTAGGGTTTTGGAACCATGGGAGGTCAGCTGTTACGCTGATGAACTTTTTGAAATTCCCAGATTCGCACTGCGAATCCCCCAGCGAAGGGGGAAATCGTGCACTCGCTGGCAGCTCGCACTGCGAATGCGAAGGCGAGCATTCGCCAGTGCTTCGCACTGCGAACCTTATGTTGTATTTGCTATTGCCTTGGTTCGCCAGCGTTCGCATTACGAATGGTGCAGCGAATAAGTGTTGGCTAGGCGTTTGCTGGACGCTTCGCAATGCGAATATAGCAGAACATCCATTTTGTTTCTTGCATAACTTTTGACTCGGTTATCCGTTTTGGGTATTCTTGATATCGTTGTGAAGCTAGGAACGTATTCTAGCTGATGGTAGTGAGAAATATCTGTTTATTGCCCGATTAAATGAATCGGAGGGAACCGTAAATTGGTATAAATTGTGGTATGTTGAATTTTGGTGTTCCATTATGTGAGTGACGATTACATGCCTATGTTATTATTGTGAGACCTGTTGGAATATGTATGCATGTTAAAATATGAATAGGTAGAGTGAGGAACATTACCGTAAATGATGTCGAAAGTTTGTAAATGACATGGTGACAACGCTCGTGCAAAAGAGGCTGAGGCGTGTGTCTAGTAATCATAACCGATTGATCTTGCGGTGTAGTTTCATGAGACTCGAGCACCTCCTCTGAAACGTATGCACAATTACTTGGCAGGTTTGATTCCCGTGTATAGTACGATTGAAACCTATGGGTAAAGAGACTTGTGACGGTGTACGGGCCGTGTGAAGTGACGGATCACAGTGTACGGGCCGATGATCCCGAATCCAATTCGTATGCCAAGTAAATACAAGGATCCATGACTCGAATCATCTTCTAGACGTAGAAGCGATTGGGAATAGGGGATACCTTGGTACAGTTATTGATTTGTGAGATTCTGGAGTAACAGGCTCAGAACTTACTTTGGTACTATTGTGAGTTAACAGGCCCACGAGTGTGAATGTAATTATAGCGTGTGTGTACTCAAAGTCACTTCCCTTCCCTTTGACTTGAGTTAAGCTTATTAGAACCTTGTAAAGCCGAGAGGACTATAAGATAGCGAACTCACTGAGATTTGATGTATCTCACCCCACTGTTGTTGTTTACATCACAGGTTCTGCAGGTTCGGCGAAGGGTAAGGATAAGGTGGTTTGACTTTTCCTTACGGATCGTAGCTTTTGAGATGGCATGACTTCTGCTATGGCGTTTTATTTTGAGATCATTGTTTTGATCTAGTTCTTAGTGCATTTTGGGACATCTTGTATACGTTATGCCGTAGGATTTAGATCTTTGTATTAGGGCATTTTGTGTATACAATGTGTTAACTAGGAACTTATATATATATATATATATATATATATATATATATATATATATATATATATATATATATATATATATATATATATATATATATATATATATATATATATATATATATATATATATATATATCAGTACCAAACGTATTATTCATGTATGATATATGCTTTGATGTATGTATGTATATGTGGGCATTACAGTTGGTATCAGAGCAGGTCGTATCCTCGACCTAGCCATGAAATAGTATAAGTGTTTCCTTCCGTTTCATATGTGTTGTGTCGCCATTGGTCTTACGTGTTATATTTATGGTATTGAGCATGATCAACTTAATCCTATCTGTATGACATTTAGGAACATGGCCGACCGACGCAGAAACAACCGTGGTAGACCGAGAAGTACTCCAGCAGGGACAAATCCGCCAGGGGACGAAGGGAATGCCCCTTTGTATCAATTCATGCAACAGATGCAGCAGCAGCAGAATCAGTTTGTACAACAGATGGTACAACAAATGGCTGGTGGCGTACATCCTCCAGTGGTTGTTCCTGAAGCTGCAGGGGGAACCTTTAGGGATTTTATTCGTATGAATCCTCCGGAGTTTCTGGGAGGGTTAGATCCAGTAAAGGCTCATGAATGGATATCCAATATGGAGCGGATTTTCTTGATCGTTCAGTGTAGTGAAGAAAATAAGGTTGTCTTTGCTTCTCACTTGTTAAAGGGTCCTGCTATGAGATGGTGGGAAAGAGCTTCAGCACTAATGACAATACAAGAGGTACCGAAAGTGTGGGAGTAGTTTAAGATAACTTTTATGGAGAAGTATTTTCCAAGTTCCTTAAGGTCTCAAAAAGAATTCGAATTTCAGCAGTTGAGGCAAGGTAACTTGATGGTGGCTTCTTATGCGGAAAAGTTTGAAGATATGGCTGCTTATTCTAGACAAGCCATGTATGCTCTTG
Source organism: Lathyrus tuberosus (assembly GCA_022829125.1). Taxonomy (NCBI): domain Eukaryota; kingdom Viridiplantae; phylum Streptophyta; class Magnoliopsida; order Fabales; family Fabaceae; genus Lathyrus; species Lathyrus tuberosus. Next base: position 7,937,144 of record JALAZF010000159.1, read on the forward strand.
ATGAAAGATGGAAGATTGATCAGTTTCTATTTGGTTTAAGGGCTGAAATTTCACATAGTGTGTCTCAGAGAGAATTTACTAGCTATGCGGAATTGTTACGATACTGTTACGTGGCGGAGCATAGTTTGAAAAAGGTCGTGTCTTCGACCTAGTCTTGAAACATCATAAGTAAATCTATTCCTGCCTCTTAAGTGTGTCTTGCCATCATGAAACTTAATATCATACTATGTAGTGTTGGGCCTGATCAACCTAATACTATGTATGTGATAGGTAGAATCATGGTTGAGCGACCACGAGGATTCCGTAGTGTTGTCGGAACTTGTGCTGTGAGAGTAGGCTCAAGCCAAGAGTTAGTAGTTAGGAGTTTTGGTCGGCTCAGTGGAGGCCTTAGTAGAAGTTGTGCTTGGGTAGCATGAAATTAAAGAGTGGGTGTTGTTCAAGTAATCCTTTGGAATGGATGGAGTCCGAAAGTTAAGGATCTTTATTGGACGATTGGTTAAGGTATCAAGAAATATGTAAAATCGCTAGTGGGGCTGGATTGACTACTAGTATGGATAAGGATTTCAAGTAATCTCATTTCGTGAAAAAGAAAGGTTGTTTTGTGGAACGTGTGGCGTAAGGTCCGGAAGTGAGATAAGTATTGGTGCCTCAGTTTCTAAGATCATTATGGTATCTTGAATGGACGAGAGTACCTTAAGGAATGCGTTCGGAATAATGTCTTCCAAAATCGTAAAAGTGAGGGTTAAGGAAGTTCGGTTCAATGGGAACCTAAAGTAGTAGAGAAGTGTGAGAAGGAACACAAGGATGTGTTTACATGCTTCAAGTGAAACAATTATGCGCCGGGCGTAGAGCGTGAGATAAATTGTGTATCTTCGGTTAGGAAGGGAGATCAGGTTCAGGAGAATACATCAGGAGTTGTGTTTTCGGTAAGAGACCAATTTGGAATGTTAAATTATCCAAGGAACAGTATAAGGCATTTTGTCGGAGAAAGTTTAGACTTCATTTAGTAACGGAAAGCGTAGCGATACGGACCAGAAGAAGTTGTATTAAGAAACAAAGTAAGTACCTTGGATTTAGGGGAATCTTAGTAATATGGTTTTATATTTGGACCTAAGAGGATTACGATGGAGAGCGAAGTAAACGCGAGGTAGAAAATGGTGTCAACAGTATATTATGAGGAAGTGACAACAGAATGTATTGTGCACGAGTGTGCGATGGAATTTCTAAGGTGTTGATGAACCTATAGTTAAGGAAGCGTAATCACTGATGGTTCACCTGTGAGGAGCCTATTAGTATGACGTGGAATGAGAAAGTTACACCTTGGTACTTAGAACAAGCGTAGTAGTAGCACCGTAGTCACAATGTACGTGATGGATTCTTATTCTTGAGACAAGTGTGAAGGGACGTACCTTGTGGAGCAGTGAATATTGTATTTTAAGAAGTAAGATTATGGTAAAACAACGAAAAGCAATTCAGGATTTATTACGGACTAAGTTCAAATTATGGAATGATTTATACCGGAAGGGTTTCGTTAATAGTTGATGAGAATTGTCAGTTACGGATTTTCCGCTAAATAATTTGGTGTAAGAATGGTGTGTAATGGATGGTAAAGGGTAAGAAATCCCGGTTAATATGTATGAAGTGATGGAAAGGTTCTTCAAGAGGATGCATTACTCCGATTTATTTTCAAGTATAGGGAAACTTCTATATTTAGGAATAATCAGAATATTCGGGATCTACCTTTTTTTGGACTAAGAACGTTGTTGTTTTAATTCTCACCAAGGAATTCAAGTGAGAGAATAAGTTTGTATGGTTGTTATGAGATGTCCATCAATTTTGTGGTACCGTATAATGGTTGGGTTTTACTTGTGGACGAATTAAGTTGAGATGTGGAAAAACCTTAGAAGGTCGTCATTATTGGTTTCCCGCTAGTGTAATTGTTTGAGCAGGAAAATGAACTATCCCGCTGAAGATTGGTGGTGTGACTGCGTCAGAATTTGGAAGTTTGCCTTGTCGCTTGGTTGGAGTGTGTGATCTGCATGTTTTAACTTTGTTCTGTATTACTTGGAGTGGGTCATGGTTGGTGAATGATATATAAGTTAAGAGGCCGTGAGTTGAAAATGATATCGGGGGTTCGAGCAAGTTGGACTGATGGTTTGAGTAGGGATGGTTTTGAATTAAGAAGAAATTGGTTTTGTTTCTGTAGCAGTGTTAACCGACTAACAGAATGGGGTTAACCGATTAACATGTGCAACGATGGTATTTTACGCGGAATTTTGAGGGGTTAACCGATTAGCTCAAATGGTTGATCATTTAACGTGTGTGTAAATTATGAAATCCCTTAGGAACCATCATCTGCGTCTTGTTACCTTATGTTGCTCCGAGTGGAGAGTAATGTGTGAATGGAAAACGGGATGGTAAGTAAATGAAACACGGATTTGTGTTTTGAAATTGGAACTTGTGGAAGGGTATCACTTAGTTGATCATCTGTTTAGATGACAAGGGAATGTGACTTCGAGGAAGTAATCTTGTGAATTGTGTTGAGTGTGAGGAAGTTATAAGTGTATTACTGTTGAGAGTCCTAAGGACGAAGTTAGAGAATACTCACAAAGTATTGACCTTGCAAGGAATATATTTCGGTGTGTAATTATGGCATTAGTAAGGTATGAACGGTTGGTCAGAGTTAGTAATTATTATCTTCCGTGAGTTTACGACATCAGATTTAGATCGTGAGAGTGGTACCAGTTGTGTGCAGTTGTGTTTTACCCAGAGAAGGAAATTTGAAAGTTATCTTTCCAAGTACGAGTAAGAATAGGGCGATTCGAAGTTAAGTATGTGACTTGGAATCGTATGTGGAACGTAAAGATTAAGAGAAGTGGATTCAACCGAGAAGCGTGGTTTGGACTTCGACGAAGTATGTGCGTATGGAGTGTTGTATGAGAATTGGGGAGTGGTATGGAAACTCACAATTTAGAATTTAGATGGATTAAGTTCTGTTAAGTGATGACTCACATATGATGGTTGTTCCGTGTTGGTGATACGTTGTTATTCGTTGAGATCTCGAATCAACGAGAAACATTGAATGAGTCAGAGCCCCGTAAGAAGGATCGATTTGGAATATGGTAACTGTTGTACCCCAAATTTTACCCTCATTTCCTGCTAAATGGTGTTTGATTTATTTTTCTCTGCACTTTAATTTAATGTACATTTTTTTATTTATGGTTATTTTATTTAATATTTATTTTAATGCTTTATATGTTTCTTTTATTATTTAATGTTTATTTTAAATATTCTATTTGTTTTATTTTTAATTTCAATATGGCTCTTTTAATTTTATTTACATTTTAGTTGTCCTTTTTAATATCAATTAATCTTAATTTAATTTTAATTTTTGCATTAGTTTAATTATTAGTTGTTAATTTGGTCTATTATTTTTAAATTTGTTTAATTAACATTTTAATTATTATTATTATTATTATGATATAATTGAAAAAGAAGGAGTTTTATTCATCTCCTTGCCCATTTGTTTGGTCCTTCATGGCATTGGATTTGTTTATGATTGGAGGATTTGTCTTACCATCAACCAATGAGAAACAAACACTCCTCCTTTGACTTTTCAACCCTTATTCGTAGCCAGTGGAGAAATGACATGTGGCATACCAAGAAACAACTCACCCAAATATTTCTTCTTCTTCATTCGTGTACGTGAGCTTCGGATTGGAAATTTCAAACACCAAACCGTTCAAACCTCAAATCCTTGGCGCGAATGTTTCGTTTGGTTTCCCCAAGATGCTTTCCTCTTTGAGCTTCCAAGTTTTGGTTCGTCAAAAGCATCTTCAAAGCGTTACCGTTTCCATCTCTTCCTCTGCTACACTTCTGCATCGCCTGCGAATTGCCATGGCCTTGTCCCCATCATCTTCCTCTTTCATTGCCTATCTGTGTGGCAACATAAGGATAGCTTCAGAAGCAACCTCGTTTTGATGTATTCAACCCCTGCAACGTCTGCATTTCAGTAGGTGGAGCGTTTGTCTCAAGGATAGACAGTTTTTTGAATTCTAACGTTACAAACCTATGCCCACCAAGTGTTTGAAGAGTTAACCCGGCCCAATCTCCTTGCCTATATAAAGAGGCTCAATTTCAGTTCATTGGCATCATCAATCTCTACAAAAACACTTCAAATATCTAAGTTCAAATTTCTGAAAAAGAGGGAAGAGAGCGAGGGTTGGCATCAAGAATTTGTGGTCGGTCTAAAGAGAAGAGCAAGTCCAGTCATACTTAAAGTTGGTAACCTTCCTTTCCTTTAAACTTTAATCCTATTCATTTGTTCATAAATGTGATTGTTTTAGCATTGTTGTGATTGCTGTTAAATATATGCTACTGTGTGCTTCTCATTTTAGTTGAGCCTGTAATGTGTGTATGAACTTTATTGTCGTTAGTTTATATCCAAAGTTGATTATGCTACTGACATGAAATAAGTATTGTGCATTATGTCTTGGTGTTGATACAAAGAGTTTTTTTTACTCCTTTGAGTATATGTGATTCTATATACTTGGTATGCCTATTGGGAATGTTGGTTTTACCATAACCGTGGATTTGCTATATTGAGTTTTGTATTAGAAGTTGCTATGAATTTGTAAACATTTCCTCTTGATTTTGTTTGGTGTAAAAGGTTCCTCTGTTAATCATGTCAAGCTGTTTGTGAGAGTGAAATGATGTTTTTATCCCAAACTGAACTACTATTGTTGGTCTTGTTTCATATCCTATTTGCTTGACATGTTAAGATGGTGTTTGATCCTTTGCTTTGATATAACCGTGTACTAATTTATTAATGCAGTCTATAGAATCAAGTTTTGTTTCCAAACTCATTTTGACAACTGACTTGGTCATATATTGCTGCTCTTTTCTTTTCTTGTTGTGAATACCACATCCACACACTCTGCATATCTGATAGCACAAGCTGCCTTGACATTTGCTCATAGCTTTATCATCATTTGATATGTGTTCATCTATCTTCCAGTCTTATGTCTACCATGTATGCTTGACTTTGTGTGAGTTGGTTGCTACAATGTTTGCTCCTTTATAATAAATGAAGGCATGCTCTGTCCTGTTGAATTTTATTTCTTGGCTCAATCTGCTGCAAGAATGTCATTTGGCCCTATATAACCTGTTGTGTGTGCAACATTAATATACCTTTGTACTGATATTTTGAACTAAGTTGATTCATTGTGTCCAAATGTGAATGTTCTTAACTGTTAAGGTTATGTCCTGAATTATTTTCTTTAAACCTAATACGCCATAAACATGCAGCTGTTGTTTTCATGCCATGCTTAGTACTAGGGCCATGTTTGTGTTAGTTTCATGTATGTCTCCCTAATATGTGTTTGATTTGGAGGAACTCTAAGCAAGGTGTCTTTTACGATTATTTGAAAACCTGCCTTTATGTGTTTGTGTGAACCTTTGTCATACTTTGATCTCTTTTTGTGTAAACCATTTGCTTGAAGTCTTGCATCTGATCGTGCTGCTGCTGCTATAGAGACATGTGCATATTCTTTTTTTGTGTTCATCTTGCATTTTCCTTATTTAAGCTTGTTCATACATGTTTAACTGTTAGATATTTATTTTCAATGATAAGTGCATGTACTCATACTTTCTTAATCATTTGAATGTTTAATGATGTTTAAGATGTTTGAATTATACTGAAGTCTTAAGGTTTCTTTGTTCATACCCTGCTAAAATCTTATGATTGTTTGTTTATGGCACCTAAATCAAGTAGTCATATGAGTAAATCTTTGAACTCCTGCAAGGTTAGGTTTCGGGCCATGTTGATGCTAACTTTCTATACTTGCTCATCTTGTTGCTAGCATCTAATTTTTGTTTACCATATCATAATCAAAATTGCTCTGTTAAGGTTTATTACTTTGAAGTTTTCCATGTAGTTGCATCCTGTAATAATGGCATGATAATCTTTGCTAGAGTCGTATCTGTCTTCCAACATGATTAGAAATGTTCATGTCTTCATGTTAGAATTTGTATGCCCAATACTGTTCTCAAACTGTGCAAGTTTACTTCTCATTCTGAACACACCAACTTTATTTGCTATCCTTGCCAACATTGCCATATGAGCTGATTAAATACTTGCTTTTGTTTACACCTCATACTTGTGCTTGCTTTTGAATTAAACATCCTACTGTCATTTAATTCTTGTATATGTATTCAAGTTTTTTTTGGTTGGAGTTTTGAATTTGAGTTATACATTCTGCCCTTGATGATTGGTAACAGTTTTCTTTTGGAAATCAGAAATTCATTGTTCATTTTATTCAAAGTTTCAACTTTCGTTTTAGCCACTTAGGGTTTGATGTTGATATACTATCTTGCAAATCTGTGTGTTATTCTGTGATTTTGGATCAAAGGATGGTTTGGAAATAATTAAACAAAGGGTGTTCATCTGTGATTGTTTGTTTTTGTGCGCATGAGTTTGTTTTCCTCTCAGCATTGTCGGTGCGTTTTAGCAGAAGTACAACCATATCATAATCATTTAGTGCATACTTGTTTTAAGGTTTTGGTTTGAACACTATTTGGTTGCAGCATGATACTGATAAGTGTTGGTTGTGGTTTCCATGTTTCGTAAATTCTGAAGTTCCATAGCAATGTTTTGTGGTTTGGCTGTCACGGTTGTTTGGATGGGCAGTTTTGTTTAATTTGGAAATGCGCAGATATGCATGTTATATATTTATAATGTTGATTATATACCGGATGTAATGGTCGTCCCAACGGTAGCACGCACGCCTTGCCTTCACCATTTCGCCCACAGGACTGGGGTTCGATCCCTACCCAGTCCTTTTGGTTTTTTTTCTTTTTGATTCTTTGCCTCTTAAATATATATGTGTACTTCCCTTTTATGATCACTACGCGCGCCTAGTACAGTTGGCCTTGGTTTTGTGTTGCTGAATCCAAGGGTGTGGGTTCAAACCCTACATGGGACACTTCCTTTTCTTTTTTTAGTTAAATCATTTTCTTTTTACCTCAAGCTTATTAAAATTCACAAAACAGTTTATTTATCTTTTAGAAAGTCTTATTTTTATTCTAAAAACTCCAAAATAATATTAATCTTTTATTTAGTTTCATTTAGTAACATTTAATTAGGATTAATTATTAATTTGTGAACCTTGCTTACCTATTTTTGGACTATTTGTCAAACTTTATTTATGACTTATCTTTATTAATCATTTGAATTTTTATTCACTAATATTTGTTTAAAATCTTGAATTAATTTGTCTTTTGTTTGCCATATCATATATTTTCCCAACTTTGATAGTGAACTTTATTCTTTAAATATCATCTTTGATTGATCTCATGTTTATAATCATGTTTCTTATAACTTGGGATACTTCTCTTAATTTTCTTTTTAAAAAAGGAATGTATGTTGATGCATTCTTGACCTTATGGTCTCTTGTGATATTTGTGTTTATCTATTGCTCATCATGAAATATCGTATGCCATACTCATGTGATTGTTGTTACTTTATTCATCTATATCAATATTTATGTTATCCTACAACTGTATATTCCCCCCTTCCAAAGGAAGATGAACTTGGTTGATTCCTAAGTCATTGACCTCCCACCTTAACCTAAGTAACCTCTTAGGAGAAACTTCATTTCTTGGCCTCATCAGAGCCATAGAAATTACAACTAACTTTAGGAGAGAGTTCTTAAACTCTTAGTGATATTCATCATAATAAATCATCACTTTCCCCTACTGACTAAAACATAACATAGGTCCATAACAACTAGATTTAGAGAGTTCTTGAACTCTACAATGAGCTTGTACTCATTTCCCCTCTGAATATTGACCATAGTCAATAGTTCAGTAGAAGTAGAACTATGCATACTTTGATTCTATTCCCGAGGATACGTAGGCGTAAGGCGCGATGCCTTATCGAGTATACTTAGATACTAACCCCTAGGGTTTCAACCTTTAGCATAGAACCTTTAGCAAACATAAGATAACATTAAACAAGAGGTTCCTGTAGAGTACTACAGATACTTAGGGTGTTAGTACCTTTCCTTTGTATAACCAACCCCCGAACCTTAGATCTCCCCCCTTTAGGTTTTTCTAACGATCTTGAACCTTTCCTTTGGATAAATCAAAGTCGGTTGTAAAAGAAAAATAATGCAAATTAATTAATAATTTGTTATCCGATTTTCACCGCAACAGAAATGGCGACTTCACTGGGGACAATATCATTTTTTTTAGAGGGTTAAGCCTATCTTGTTTCTATGTCATTCATGTTTGCTTATTTACTTGTATATGCTTATGTATGTCATATTTGCTTATACACCTGTATATCTGTTCTCGATTGAATTATTTCTGTTTAATTTGGGTTGATATGATATCTATGAGTGAGAGAAATCCTATACCCGGATTTCGAGTGCACTTATGATAGGACGATGGTATATTCAAGGGGGCTTTGAAGGAGTCGATTCCTGAAAAAGTTAACTTGAGACACCATCACTCAGCTTAGGCCCTCTTGAGAGTTTAGTCATGTTGAACGATCATTTTCGTGAAAGCGTGCTACTCTCAATGTATGTGCCATTGAGGCTGAGAACCGTAGTTACCAAACCCCACTTAAGCCTTTTAGATGTAGTGCGGTGACCATGATGGAGTCTATTTCTGAAATGGTTGTCACGCGATATTACACTCAGACGAGGTTCTCTTAAGAATTTTGTTGATTACCAAGTCATTTGGGAAGTCGAAAAAATCCGAAAGATGGATCGTAGACTCTGGGAACCCTTTAGAACCTTGTTCGGCAGGTGAAAACCATAGTACATACCAATGGGAGGGTGAACCTTTGCTCCATGCTCTTAACCCAAACCTTTATGTGTTTGTATTTGTTTGTGTTTGTTATATCCATATAGCATAAGCATATGCATATCAGTTTCATGGAACTCAGACTTCTTTTTAAAATGTCACAGAGATATCATGGAAGAATTAAGAAGGAAAACAGTGAAATACACTTTCAAGAACCCTAAGTTGGAGGACCTAAGGAGATTGGGAGATTTGCTAACAGACCCCGAAGGATTCAAAGACAGATATGAGAATTTGTGGATATTGTTGACGAAAAGTGTTGATGAAGGACTCCTTTCAACTTTGCTTTAGTTCTATGATCCAAAGTATCATTGTTTCACCTTTCCCGACTATCAACTCTTGCCTACGCTTGAAGAATATTCTCAGATAGTTGGTTTACCCGTCAAGGATGATTCTTCATTTCCTATTTTCAACAGAGACCCAAAAGAGGAAAAGATAGCTAAAGAGACTCACTTGGAATTAGTTGACATAAAAAACAACTTAATCTCCAAGGGAGGAATTTTTGGGTTGACTGGTAAGCTCCTGTTTGGAAAAGCCCATTACTTCGCTAAACATTCCAACAAGGTCGCCTTTGAAGCTGTTTTTGCTCTACTCATCTATGGACTTTTCCTGTTCCCGAACTTTGACAACTTCGTGGATTTAAATGCAATCAAAATTTTCCTAAAGCAGAATCCTGTACCTACCTTACTTGCTGAAGCTTATCACTCAGTCCATACAAGAAATGCCCATGGTAATGGACAGATCACTTGTTGCATTCCTGTGTTATATAGATGGTTCGTTTCACACTTACCAAAGAAAGGTGCATTTTGGGATCCTAAGAAAGGATGGTGGTCTAAGAAGATTATGGCCCTTTCTCATGCAGACATTGACTGGTACAATCGAGTGTACAACAAAATCTCAATAACAGACAGTTGTGGCCCGTATAACAACGTACCCCTTCTTGGCATCAAAGGTGGAATCAGTTACAATCCGGTGTTGGCACGCCGTCAATTAGGCTACCGTATGAAGGATAAACCCCTAAGCATCCATGTAGAGGGAATTTATTTTGAGGAGTATGATAAGAATGAAGAACAAAGGGATTTAATCTTAAAAGCCTGGGATAGCAAGTGTAAAAGAGGAAGTGGCTTCTTGGGGAAACCCAATTGTGTTTATTTGGAGCCATATCTTCAGTGGGTCTGCAAGAGAGCCATTGAATTGAAGATGCCATACAAGAGGGAGGAACCAATTCCCATGAAAGAAGAGCCTATTATGTACTTCATGTCAAAGGAAGAGGAGTTAGAGATATCATTGAAATAGACCCAGCGGTTAGAGGAAGCATGGAAACTCAAGTATCAGGTGGTTGTTGAGGAGAATTTTGAACTCCAAAAACAACTACGCACCAAGGATGAAGAATTAACCTCTTACAAGAAAAGGAAGGTCCAAGAAGGCCCAAGTTCTCCTATTGTTCAACCTACAGCTTGGAAGATGATCGTCGACAACCTTGTTGCAGAAAGAGATCAGATGGAGGAAGAAAACAAAAGACTCAAGCTACGACTCTTGGGAGAATCTCCTTAGGACTTTCTAGCTTTTATTTTTATGTTTAGGGCTTTTCGAAAGTGTATCAACTATTGTAATTCACTTTTATTTAATGAAAATGAGTTTTTTGATATCTGTTGATATTTCACGAACGTCTGAATTCCATGAAACTTTGCATCGCATTTTGCATTCCTGCTAAGCTATCAAGTTACTAGTCTTGTTTTGCAGATTTTGTAGAAATGGATGCTGCAGGGAAGGGAGTCTGGCCTTATTTCTTCGAATTACCGGAGGTAGAGCGTCTGTTGTGGCTAGGAGAGATGACTGAAGATCAGTCAGCTTTCGCTGACAGATATGGATGCATCATTCCACTAATGAAGACACCAGTAACTGTGGGGCCTCTTAAAGTTTTGGTCTAACTGTATCATCCGACGTACCGCTGTTTCATGTTCCCCAAATTCCAGTTGGTGCCAACCCTAGAGGAGTTCTCAGCCATGATAGGAATTCCAGTCAAGGAAGCTCCTATCTTTTATGGGATTGAAGAAATGCCTTCTGCCAGAGACATCGCCAAAGTAACCAGAATCAGACTATCTGACATCCAGGCCAACCTGACTAACAAGGGAGGAAAGCGTGGATTACCTACACAGTTCTTGATGGAAAAGGCTCTGTACTTCAAAAATAGAGGAAGCGAGGCTTTGTTTGAATCAACTCTAGCTCTGATGATATATGGATTGTTTCTGTTCCCGAATGCCAAGAATTTCGTGGATACCCAAGCCATCCAGCTTTTTGCAGTCAACAATCCAGTCCCAACACTGCTAGCTGATGTTTATCATTCTGTACAGACCAGATACACAAGAGGTTGTGGGCCAATTGTTTGTTGCGTAGCCCTCTTTTACAAGTGGTTTGTTTCTTATCTGCCGAAGACTCCGACTTTCTGGGAGGTCGAAGACTGTAAGATTTGGTCCAAAAAGCTGATGGAGTTGAAACACACCGACATCGAATGGTATGATTCAACCGAAGAAGGAATCATCATAATCCATAGTTGTGGGGATTACCCCAACGTGCCTCTCATGGGAAGAAATGGTTGTATCAATTACAACCCTGTCCTTGCACGCCGTCAGTTGGGTCATCTGAAGGAAGGAATTCCAGATAACGAAGACATACAGATGATGTTTTATGATGAAAGAGGAGGTTTTGAAATGAAGATGCGATTGGAGCGTGCTTGGCGCCAGATTAACAGACAATTATGGAAGGCTGAATGCCCAGTCACAGAGGCTCACTTGCAATGGTCTCGTGACATAGCTTGTGTAATGATGAAGCTACATCCTTACCATGAATCACCTACAAAGACAAAGTAGAAGATGATGGAGGAGTTAGGAGAATTGGTTCTCGCAAAGGAGGAAACAAAGGATTGTATCATCAAAATAATGAGAGTAATCAATGGAGGAGAAGGATCATCAACTAGTAGAATTAATCCTTAGTATTACTATTGTTATCTCTCTTGCTAATGTTCCTTTTCAGTTTAATGTATTTCTACTTATGTACTTGGAGTATGGGATGCCCTGCTCCTGATGTAATGTTCACCAGACTCTTGAATGAAGAAGTTTGTTTTATCAAGAATCTATTATCTATATTATTTGCAAAATCTCTTTGGTTTCTTGATAGTTTAGCTTGCATTTGCATGTGCATCCTCATTTGCATCTTTGCATGTGCATGTGCATTCTTCCATGTCTCATCGTCGTTTTGTCTTCTCCAGAATCGTCACCCTGAATTCTCTACATCCTTACAACATCCGGGCACAGGCTTAAAGAGGAAGAATGTCTGAGAATTGTGAGAATTTGGATCAGGTTAACGACGAGCTCAGTGAATTGAGAGTAGGAATGGGGCAGATCATGGAAGCCTTGAGTGTTATACGAGCGAAGATGGATACCCAGGTCACTGTAGTCTGAGAGGTCGTTGCTACAACTATAGAGCCGCCGGTTATACCTCCTGTGAACCCTACTCTAGGGATGCCATTTGAGTTTATACGAGCCACGGCTCCCTAGTTTACGCAACAAGCAGTGCCGTTGTTTAGTGAGAATCAGCAATCTATTCCAACTTATGCTCCGCGTGTGGTGCAGACCCAGTTCCAACCTGTTTTTCAGAATCAACATCATTTTGATAATGACAGCATATCTGTGGAAGAGGAGGATCGTAATGAGAAGTTAAGAGCGAGTGTGGAGGTTATGCAGAGGAAGTTGAAAGCTATGGAGGGAAGCAATGTCTTCAGTACTGACCTCAAGGACATGTGTTTGGTTACAGATCTGGTAATTCCACCGAAGTTCAAGCTGCCAGGTTTTGAATTGTATTCCGGTGCTACTTGCCCCAAAGCGCATTTGGTCATGTACCTCCGGAGAATGGCTGCGTACATGGACAACGATACGCTAATGATACACTATTTCCAAGATAGCCTGAAGGGTGCCGCTGCAAAATGGTATCTAGGATTGGATCAGTCTCAGATCAAGTGTTTTCAAGACGTAACGGACACCTTTGTGAAACATTATAAGTATAATTTGGACTTAGCTCCGGATCGTAGACAACTGCTGACTATGACTCAAAAGAACACCGAGTCGTTTAAAGAGTACGCTCAAAGATGGAGGGAGACGGCCTCGCAGGTTGAACCGCCGTTGACAGAAAAAGAATTAGTTGATTGGTTTGTGGACACCGTAAAACCTGAATTTAACGAGAAGATGATCAGTAATATTGGTGCCAACTTTTCTGACATTATTGCTATTGGTATGAAAGTAGAAGCAGGTTTGAAGAGTGGAAAAGTAGCCAGTTCACCTAATAGCTCTACAGGTAGCAGTGTCAAGAAGTCTTCAGGTAATTTTCATAAGAAAAAAGAAGGTGAGACTAATGCTGTTATGTCAAAGAGTCAGAGTCCCAGATGGAAACGACCTCTCTTTCAACAACAACCAGGTCCCAGTTTTCCTCAACAACCAATTTACCCTATGCAGTTCGCACAACAACCATATGTGGCGTCTGTTATACCCACTTTTAATCATCAGGTAATGCAACAAGTTCCTGTCCCTCAACCACCGAATCAGCAGCAGTGGCCGAAGAATCAAAATCAGAATTACCAGCAGCTGAGGCGGCCAGCGCCACAGCAAAATACCCCTCAAAGAAGACAGGCGGTAACACCAAATTTTCCACCCATACCGATGACCTACACAGCATTGTATCCTTCTCTGGTGGAGTAAGGCTTAATTGTTACTAGGCCGTTGGGGCCACCATCTGAGAAGTCTCTGCAGTTCTTCAACCCTAATGCAACCTGTGCTTTCCATCAAGGAGGGGTGGGCCATGATTTAGAAGGGTGTTTGGCATTAAATAATCTAGTGAAAAGTTTGATGGAGAAGAACATTCTCTCTTTCGCTAATAGCTAGCCAAATGTGAAGAGTAACCCCTTGCCAACTCATGGGTCAACTAATGCTATCAAAGACGAGAATGATGAAGTGTTGGTCTCAGATGCAGCGAAGATTAAAACTCCCCTGAGAATGTTTCATGCTAAGCTGTTCAGCGCCGGTTTGGTCAAAGTTCGCCATGATGGTTGTGAAGAGTGTGATGGTAGTAGTGAAGGGTGTCAGTTGGTTCAAGATGATATTTAGCAATTGATTAATGAAGGTTTCTTACAGGTTTTCAGAAAAGAGAGTAAAGTAGCAGTGATTGAACCAGTGTTCAATTTGCCAAAGCAAGTGCCAGGGTTTGATGAAGAGGAATACATATCAGTAGTCCCTGTGTTCAACAACCTAGGAGCAAGTACCGTGAGTCCAGTGTTTAAACAATTAGTTCCAAGATTCAACAAACCTGAAGATGTTTCTCCTGTTAATCATACCAGGCGAAATAAATTCCCAAGACCACTCCCATTCAGATTCAGAGGAACCAAAGCGGTACCGTGGATCTACAAAGACATTACAAGTGGCAAGAAGAAGGAGGAAATGATCCCAAGGAAAGAGGTGGGGGTCGTTATAGAAGAACCAGTCCCAAGGAAAGAGGTGGGGGAGGATGAGAAGAATGTGTCCAGTATAGTTGGAACGGGAAGAATGACGAGGAGTGGAAGGATTTATACCCCTGTGAACGAAGAAGTGTCCGGTAAAGAAGGTGGTATTCATGTACCCGTCAATGACAAAGGTAAAGAAGTGATCTCCAAAGAAGATGACGAAGAATTTCTCATAATAATAAAAAGAAGTGACTACAGGGTCGTGGATCAGCTCCACCAGACTCCGTCAAAAATTTCCATTTTATCTCTGTTGATTAATTCACCAGTCCATCGATCAGCACTGCAGAAAGTATTGGCTCAGGCTCATGTAGCTCAGGATATTACCGCCGGACAGTTTGATCATGTTATCTCTAACTTTACTGCATGCAATACGCTCAGCTTCAGTGATGAAGAACTGACCCAATCAGGTCGGAAACACAATCTTGCTCTGCACATATCAATGAAGTGTCAGGAGGACACATTGGCTAGAGTTCTTGTAGACACAAGATCCTCCCTGAATGTTTTACCGAAGAGGGCCCTCAATAAGCTAGCATACAAAGGAGGGATCATGAGACCCACATCGTTAATTGTCAAAGCTTTTGATGGTTCACGAAGATCCGTGATGGGGGAAATTGAGCTATCAGTTTTGATTGGACCTCAGGAATTCAATGTTCTGTTTCAAGTTTTGGACATTAACCCTGCCTATAGCTGTCTGCTCGGAAGACCCTGGATCCATGAGGCTGGCGCTGTCACTTCAACCCTACATCAGAAGATGAAGTTTGTGGTCGATGACAAGCTGGTCATCGTGCATGGGGAAGAAGACTTGATGGTTAGTAACTTGTCATCCTTCCGTTATATTGAGGCTGACGAGGATGCGTTGGAGACTTCTTTCCAAGCCCTGGAAATAGCTAATGCAGTTATGATTGACAATGAGAAGCCAATGGTACCAGAATATCCATCCTTTGCTTCGTATAAGAGTATCCAGTCTGCCCTTCGAGAAGGCGTGCCCGCAGGTTGGGGTGAAGTTATTGAGGTTGAGAAGAGGATCTGACACCAAGGGTTGGGTTACAGACCAACTCCAGAAGATGAGGCTACTACAAGTACAAGAGGAAGAGGAATGAAGATAAAGACTGTGCAGGAGACATTTGTCAGAGATGGACATCAAGTCCTTGCAATCATTGGAATTGTTGAAGAAGAGGAAGATATTGATCGTTTGGTTTTTTGCCAAGAAGGCGCATTAAGCAATTGGGAGTCTGTTGAGATCCCAACTTTGTACCCAGAACCAGAGTAACTTGTTTTGATTCGTTGTTTTCATCTCCCTAGTCTTGCCCAAAGCTAGTGGATTGTTTTGTACGGGCCTCCATTTTCAATATCTTAATCAATGAAATGACTTTTTGCTAAATTCTTGTTGTCTTTATTTTATTGCATTCCGTTTCTAAAAATGCCAATCTTTTCAAACAAAAACATCTTCATTTTGCGTGTTCTTGAATTGTTGTGCATTTTAATAATATAAGTCATTCTACCATGCAGAATGAATCATAAACCTATTGTATTCAATGACCTTGCTCTTACCATTGACTTCGACTCCCCTGTCTATCAAGCTGAGGAGGAGGAAGATTATGAGGTGCCCAAGGATCTAGCAGATATGTGTGACTACCAGTATACGGATCTCCAGCCTTATGAAGAGCAGGTGGATGTCATCAATCTTGGCACTGAGGAAGAGAAGAAAGAGGTTGAGATTGGGGCATCACTGAAGCCATAAATTAGACAGCGGTTGATTTCGCTCCTTGAAGAGTATGTGGACGTGTTCGCTTGGTCCTACCAAGACATGCCTGGATTAAACACAGATATTGTGGTCCACAAGTTATCGCTCAAACCTAAATTCCCGCCGGTAAAACAAAAGCTTCGCAGAAGTCATCCTGATATGGCCCTCAAAATTCGAGATGAAGTTAAGAGACAGTTGGATGCCAGATTTTTAGCAGTTTCCAAATACCCAGAGTGGGTAGCTAATATTGTTCCAATTATGAAGAAGAATGGAAAGGTACGAATGTGCGTGGACTATAGGGATCTTAACAAAGCTAGTCCCAAGGATGATTTTCCTCTACCACATATCGACATGCTGGTAGACAAGACGGCTCATTTTTCAATGTTCTCATTTATGGATGGTTTTTCAAGCTACAATCAGATTAGAATGGATCCAGCGGACATGGATAAGACTACTTTCATCACCCCATGGGGTACTTATTGTTACAAGGTTATGCCTTTCGGATTGAAGAATGTCGGGGCAACTTACCAGAGAGCTATGGTGACCCTGTTCCATGATATGATCCACAAAGAGATTGAAGTATACGTCGACGACATGATAGCCAAATCACAGAGTGAGGAGGAACACATGGACCATTTGTTAAAATTGTTTAAGAGGCTTCGAAAGTATCAATTGAGATTAAACCCTGCAAAATGTACCTTTGGAGTCAGGTCAGGGAAGTTATTAGGTTTCATTGTTAGCCAGAAGGGCATTGAAGTGGATCCAGATAAAGTGCGAGCAATTCAAGAAATGCCAGCTCCGCAAACCGAGTCTCAAATCAGAGGATTTTTGGGCCGTTTGAATTACATCTCCAGATTTATCTCCAACATGACTCCAATATGTGCGCCAATTTTCAAATTACTCCGTAAGGATCAGCCAGTAGAATGGAATGCTGACTGTCAACAAGCCTTCGAGAAACTCAAGAGTTACCTCCAAGAACCTCCTATGCTAATTCCTCCAATTCCCGGAAGACCTCTCTTTTTGTATTTGACTGTTTTGGAAGAGTCTATGGGCTGTGTTTTGGGACAGCATGACGAGACTGGCCGGAAAGAACATGCAATTTATTATCTAAGTAAGAAGTTTGCAGATAGTGAAAGTCGTTACTCACTACTTGAAAAAACTTGTTGCGCTCTGGCTTGGGCCGCCAAACGTCTAAGACAGTACCTGATTTGTCATACTACCTTGTTGATTTCCAAGATGGATCTGATAAAGTACATTTTCGAGAAACCCGCTCAAACGGGTAGACTTGCCCGCGGGCACATGTTATTGTCTGAATATGACATTCAGTATGTCACTCAAAAGGCCATTGAAGGAAGTGTTCTTTCAGAATATCTTGCCGATCAACCAGTCGAAGACTATGAACCACTCAAGTTTGATTTCCCTGACGAGGATATTATGGCAGTGAAAGGTTGTGAAGAATCAAGCTCTGAAGAAGATCCCAGGGCTGAGTATAGGTGGAAGATGATGTTCGACGGTTCGTCCAATTACAAAGGGCATGGAGTAGGTGTTGTTATAATTAATCCTGAAGGTAGCTACACTCCTTTTACAGCTAGATTGGATTTTCGGTGTACGAATAATATTGCTGAGTATGAAGCATGCATTCTGGGTCTGGAAGCTGCAATCGATCTTGGAATCTGTTTTCTTGAAGTTGTGGGTGACTCTGCTCTAGTCATTTATCAAATCAGATGCGAGTGGGAGACAAAAGATGAGAAGCTTATCCCTTATCAGGCATATGCTTTGGAGTTTATTAAGTGTTTTGATGAGATAACTTTTCGCCATGTGCCACGTACTGAGAACCATGTGGCTGATGCTTTAGCAACACTGGCTTCGATGTGGCAAGTTAGATTTATCAATGAAGAGCCAGTAATCAGTATTGAAAGGAGGACTGAGCCTGCCTACTGCCAGTCCATTGAAGAAGAATCAGACGGCAAACCTTGGTTCCATGACATTTTGAACTTTCTAAAGAATCAAGAATATCCAGCCAACGCCTCCGTTCTTGATAAGAAGACTCTGCGAAGATTGTCAGCCAAGTTCTTCATCAGCAACGGTGTACTGTACAAAAGGAATCATTATATGGTTTTGTTGAGATGTGTCGATAAGAGAGAAGCAGACATGTTACTCCATGATATCCATGAAGGAGCTTTTGGCACCCATGCCAATGGACATGCCATGGTTAGGAAAATTTTGAGGGCTGGATACTATTGGTTAACTATGGAGACTGATTGCATCCAGTACGCTAGAAGATGCCATAAATGTCAAATTTATGCGGACAAAATGCATGTTCCTCCTACTCTGTTGAATGTGCTATCATCGCCCTGGCCGTTCTCTATGTGGGGCATCGATATGATTGGGGCAATCGAGCCTAAAGCGTCTAATGGGCATCGCTTCATTTTGGTAGCTATAGATTACTTTACCAAGTGGGTGGAAGCCGCATCTTATGCAAATGTGACTAAGCAAGTAATTGCTCGTTTCATTAAGAACAACATCATTTGTCGTTATGGGATTCCGAGCAGAATCATAACTGACAACGGAACCAATTTGAATAACAAAACCATGAAGGAATTGTGTGATAACTTCAAGATTGAACACCATAACTCTTCACCGTATCTTCCGAAGATGAATGGAGTGGTCGAAGCTGCAAACAAGAATATCAAGAAAATTCTTCAGAAAATGGTCAAAACATACAAAGATTGGCATGAGATGTTGCCATATGCACTACATGGATACAGAACGTCAGTCAGAACATCGATGGGAGTAGCCCCTTTTTCATTAGTATATGGAATGGATGTTGTCCTCCCTATAGAAGTTGAGATACCTTCTTTGAGGATATTGATGGAAACAAAGCTTGATGAAGCTGAATGGGTTCAAGAAAGATACGATCAGTTGAACCTAATTGACGAGAAGCGCCTAACAGCCATGTGTCATGGTCAGCTGTACCAGAAGAAGATGAAAAGAGCATTTGATAAAAAGGTCCACACTCGGGAATTCCGAGTAGGCGAGTTGGTACATAAGAAGATTCTGCCGTCGCAAAGAGACGCCCGTGGGAAATGGGCACCCAATTATGAAGGTCCATTCGTAGTCAAGACAGTGTTTTCAGGAGGGTCTCTTTTTCTTACAACTATGGATGGTGAACAGCTTGCGCATCCTGTGAATGCTGATTCGGTGCGGAAGTATTATGCTTGAGACAAGAATACTTCACTAGTATCTTGGAATCCTCAAGGAAGCTCAAGTTTTTGCTACAACTAGAGTCCTTAGTCGTTAGGGTTATTGGTCATTGAATACAATGTTACATTTTCCAAATTGCCATTTTGTTGCATTTGTAATATTTCATGGGACTCTACTATTTGGCAAGTCACCATTTTTCAATGAATATCAGCTATTGAGCCATCTTCTTGTTTAATGCACTATCATCTTTATTCTGCAAAACTTTGCCATTTTCACTTGATTTTTGAAAACGGAAATATTGCAATTTCTAAGAAAACACAAAGACGAACTAAGTTTTACTCTGGAATTAAGACGTTTTGGAATCAAGTTGGTACAGGAAGAGTTAGTAGTACTGTATCTTTGGTTTGGATTTGCCATCTCCAGTGAAAAGAAGATTGCCCGGTTATCCTTGATGTTTGGGTTTCAGGGTGTTGGCTTGTGTTATCCTTTCTTCTTTCCTGTTTTGCGTCGTTCGCGTCGTTTCTAGCATATAGCTAAGCATATGCATCATACCCTAGCATCTTTGCATCCTTGTACGTTGTTTTGCTTGTGGTCTTTTGTTGGTGCCTATCTTTATTTCCCCCTTTTAAGTAAAGACATTCCTGGTTTTCCTTGTGTCGTGCTTGTTCGGTCTTAACCTTTGCGCGCCAGATTGGAATCTTTAAACCTTTTACTGTTTCCCGAGAAGTTTAACATTAAAGATTTTTGTAAGCTTGTTCTTGTCTGAATCGTGTTAGACTTGAACTTGGACTTTGTTTGAATCGTGTCAAGAATCGTCTCGTGTTTTAAAACTTGTTCTTGTTTGAATCGTGCCAAACTTGAACTTGGACTTTGTTTGAATCGTGTCAAACACTGTCTTCTCATTTTAAAACCTGTTCTTGTTTGAATCATGTCAAACTTGAACTTGGACTTTGTTTGAATCGTGTCAAGCATTGTCCTCTTATTTTAAAACTGTTCTCGTTTGAATCGTGTCAAACCTGAACTTGGACTTTGTTTGAATCGTGTCAAGCATCGTCTTCTTGTTTTAAAACTGTTCTCGTCAGAATCGTGTCAGACTTGAACTTGGACTTTATTTGAATCGTGCCAAGCATTGTCTGCTTATTTTAAAACTGTTCTTGTCTGAATCGTGTCAGACTTGAACTTGGACTTTGTTTGAATCGTGTCAAGCATTGTCCTCTTATTTTAAAATTTTTCTCGTTTGAATCGTGTCAAACCTGAACTTGGACTTTGTTTGAATCGTGTCAAGCATCGTCTTCTTGTTTTAAAACTGTTCTCGTTTGAATCGTGTCAAACCTGAACTTGGACTTTGTTTGAATCGTGTCAAGCATTGTCTTCTTGTTTTAAAACCGTTCTTGTTTGAATCGTGTCAAACCCGAACGTTGACTTTGTTTGAATTGTGTCAAGCATTGTCTTCTGGTTTTAAAACCCGTTCTTGTTCGAATCGTGTCGGACATTGAACCCTTACCTTGGATTTTTGAAAACTTGCTTTAAGTTAAGCTTCTTGGAACAAATTTCTTCAACCTTATAAGACTCCTATCTGGTGCGCAGAGTTTGTCTCTGTCTTTCTGGCTTTTCTTGAGGATCCCATTTTGAACTCTTCGGTATAGAATCCCCAGGAAGTCTTTGTTTGGTTGTCTGTCTTTTTGACTGATCCCCAGTGATCAGGTTTTTCTTCCTGGTTTCATGCCCAGGAAGAATGTGGGTTTGTTTTGTTCCCAGTAGTCTATCTCCCCGGATCTTTTCCCAGTGAGATTGTCTGTGGTCTTTTCCCCAGTGTTTCTTTGGAGTCTCCCTGGTGGGTCTCTTTTGTTGGTTGGCTTGTATCCCTAGTGAGGTGTTCTCATGGATACTAACCTTCGTCCTTCCTCGATGAAGCTCCTTGGTCTTTTTGCTTCCTGTTTGCCCCTTGGTGTCTTGTTGTGTCTGCATTCTCTTGCATCATGTCTATTGCATTGCATGTGTGTGCATCTGAGGGCAAAATTTTCGGTT
This sequence comes from Lathyrus tuberosus, assembly GCA_022829125.1. NCBI lineage: Eukaryota > Viridiplantae > Streptophyta > Magnoliopsida > Fabales > Fabaceae > Lathyrus > Lathyrus tuberosus. The sequence continues at coordinate 7,958,533 of JALAZF010000159.1, forward strand.
ATCTGTATTTAAATATCTTTCACTGTTAATTACATGAGGATCTTCATCTCTCATGTCATCAGGTGAAGATATTTAAATAGGGACAACTGTTGTACCCCAAATTTTACCCTCATTTCCTGCTAACTGGTGTTTGATTTATTTTTCTCTGCACTTTAATTTAATGTACATTTTTTTATTTATGGTTATTTTATTTAATATTTATTTTAATGCTTTATATGTTTCTTTTATTATTTAATGTTTATTTTAAATATTCTATTTGTTTTATTTTTAATTTCAATATGGCTCTTTTAATTTTATTTACATTTTAGTTGTCCTTTTTAATATCAATTAATCTTAATTTAATTTTAATTTTTGCATTAGTTTAATTATTAGTTGTTAATTTGGTCTATTATTTTTAAATTTGTTTAATTAACATTTTAATTATTATTATTATTATGATATAATTGAAAAAGAAGGAGTTTTATTCATCTCCTTGCCCATTTGTTTGGTCCTTCGTGGCATTGGATTTGTTTATGATTGGAGGATTTGTCTTACCATCAACCAATGAGAAACAAACACTCCTCCTTTGACTTTTCAACCCTTATTCGTAGCTAGTGGAGAAATGACATGTGGCATACCAAGAAACAACTCACCCAAATATTTCTTCTTCTTCATTCGTGTACGTGAGCTTCGGATTGGAAATTTCAAACACCAAACCGTTCAAATCGTTCAAACCTCAAATCCTTGGCGCGAATGTTTCGTTTGGTTTCCCCAAGATGCTTTCCTCTTTGAGCTTCCAAGTTTTGGTTCGTCAAAAGCATCTTCAAAGCGTTACCGTTTCCATCTCTTCCTCTGCTACACTTCTGCATCGCCTGCGAATTGCCATGGCCTTGTCCCCATCATCTTCCTCTTTCATTGCCTATCTGTGTGGCAACATAAGGATAGCTTCAGAAGCAACCCCGTTTTGATGTATTCAACCCCTGCAACGTCTGCATTTCAGTAGGTGGAGCGTTTGTCTCAAGGATAGACAGTTTTTTGAATTCTAACGTTACAAACCTATGCCCACCAAGTGTTTGAAGAGTTAACCCGGCCCAATCTCCTTGCCTATAAAAAGAGGCTCAATTTCAGTTCATTGGCATCATTAATCTCTACAGAAACACTTCAAATATCTAAGTTCAAATTTCTGTAAAAGAGGGAAGAGAGCGAGGGTTGGCATCAAGAATTTGTGGTCGGTCTAAAGAGAAGCAAGTCCAGTCATACTTAAAGTTGGTAACCTTCCTTTCCTTTAAACTTTAATCCTATTCATTTGTTCATAAATGTGATTATTTTAGCTTTGTTGTGATTGCTGTTAAATATATGCTACTGTGTGCTTCTCATTTTAGTTGAGCCTGTAATGTGTGTATGAACTTTATTATCGTTAGTTTATATCCAAAGTTGATTATGCTACTGACATGAAATAAGTATTGTGCATTATGTCTTGGTGTTGATACAAAGAGTTTTTTTGACTCCTTTGAGTATATGTGATTCTATATACTTGGTATGCCTATTGGGAATGTTGGTTTTACCATAACCGTGGATTTGCTATTCTGAGTTTTGTATTAGCAGTTGCTATGAATTTGTAAACATTTCCTCTTGATTTTGTTTGGTGTAAAAGGTTCCTCTGTTAATCATGTCAAGCTGTTTGTGAGAGTGAAATGATGTTTTTATGCCAAACTGAACTACTATTGCTGGTCTAGTTTCATATCCTATTTGCTTGACATGTTAAGATGGTGTTTGATCCTTTGCTTTGACATAACCGTCTACTGATTTATTAATGCAATCTATAGAATCAAGTTTTGTTTCCAAACTCATTTTGACAACTGACTTGGTCATATATTGCTGCTCTTTTCTTTTCTTGTTGTGAATACCACATCCACACACTTTGCATATCTGATAGCACAAGCTGCCTTAACATTTGCTCATAGCTTTATCATCATTTGATATGTGTTCATCTATCTTCCAGTCTTATGTCTACCATGTATGCTTGACTTTGTGTGAGTTGGTTGCTACAATGTTTGCTCCCTTATAATAAATGAAGGCATGCTCTGTCCTGTTGAATATTATTTCTTGGCTCAATCTGCTGCAAGAATGTTATTTGGTCCTATATAACCTGTTGTGTGTGCAACATTAATATACCTTTGTACTGATATTTTGAACTAAGTTGATTCATTGTGTCCAAATTCGAATGTTCTTAACTGTTAAGGTTATGTCCTGAATTATTTTCTTTAAACCTAATACGCCATAAACATGCAGCTGTTGTTTTCATGCCATGCTTAGTACTAGGGCCATGTTTGTTTTAGTTTCATGTATGTCTCCCTAATATGTGTTTGATTTGGAGGAACTCCAAGCAAGGTGTCTTTTACGATTATTTAAAAACCTGCCTTTATGTGTTTATGTGAACCTTTGTCATACTTTGATCTCTTTTTGTGTAAACCATTTGCTTGAAGTCTTGCATCTGATCGTGCTGCTGCTGCTATAGAGACATGTGCATATTCTTTTTTTGAGTTCATCTTGCATTTTCCTTATTTAAGCTTGTTCATACATGTTTAACTGTTAGATATTTATTTTCAATGATAAGTGCATGTACTCATACTTTCTTAATCATTTGAATGTTTAATGATGTTTAGGATGTTTGAATTATACTGAAGTATTAAGGTTTCTTTGTTCATACCCTGCTAAAATCTTATGATTGTTTGTTTATGGCACCAAAATCAAGTAGTCATATGAGTAAATCTTTGAACTCCTGCAAGGTTAGGTTTCGGGTCATGTTGATGCTAACTTTCTATACTTGCTCATCTTGTTGCTAGCATCTAATTTTTGTTTACCATATCATAATCAAAATTGCTCTGTTAAGGTTTATTACTTTGAAGATCTCCATGTAGTTGCATCCTGTAATAATGGCATGATAATCTTTGCTAGAGTCGTATCTGTCTTCCAACATGATTAGAAATGTTCATGTCTTCATGTTAGAATTTGTATGCCCAATCCTGTTCTCAAACTGTGCAAGTTTACTTCTCATTCTGAACACACCAACTTTATTTGCTATCCTTGCCAACATTACCATATGAGCTGATTAAATACTTGCTTTTGTTTACACCTCATACTTGTGCTTGCTTTTGAATTAAACATCCTACTGTCATTTAATTCTTGTTTATGTATTCAAGTTTGTTTTGGTTGGAGTTTTGAATTTGAGTTATACATTCTGCTCTTGGTGATTGGTAACAATTTTCTTTTGGAAATCAGAAATTCATTGTTCATTTTATTCAAAGTTTCAACTTTCGTTTTAGCCACTTAGGGTTTGATGTTGATATACTATCTTGCAAATCTGTGTGTTATTCTGTGATTTTGGATCAAAGGATGGTTTGGAAATAATTGAACAAAGAGTGTTCATCTGTGATTGTTTATTTTTGCGCGCATGAGTTTGTTTTCCTCTCAACATTGCCGGTGTGTTTTAGCAGAAGTACAACCATATCATGATCATTTAGTGCATACTTGTTTTAAGGTTTTGGTTTGAACACTATTTGGTTGCAGCATGATACTGATAAGTGTTGGTTGTGGTTTCCATGTTTTCGTAAATTCTGAAGTTCCATAGCAATGTTTTGTGGTTTGGCTGTCACGGTTGTTTGGATGGGAAGTTTTGTTTAATTTGGAAATGCGCACATATGCATGTTATATATTTATAAAGTTGATTATATACCGGATGTAATGGCCGTCCCAACGGTAGCACGCACGCCTTGCCTTCACCATTTCGCCCACAGGACTGGGGTTCGATCCCTACCCAGTCCTTTTGCTTTTTTTTCTTTTTGATTATTTGCCTCTTAAATATATATGTGTACTTCCCTTTTATGATCACTACGCGTGCCTAGCACAGTTGGCCTTGGTTTTGTGTTGCTGAATCCAAGGGTGTGGGTTCAAACCCTACATGGGACACTTCCTTTTCTTTTTTTAGTTAAATCATTTTCTTTTTACCTCAAGCTTATTAAAATTCAAAAAACAGTTTATTTATCTTTTATAAAATCTTATTTTTATTCTAAAAACTTCAAAATAATATTAATCTTTTATTTAGTTTCATTTAGTAACATTTAATTAGGATTAATTATTAATTTGTGAACCTTGCTTACCTATCTTTGGACTATTTGTCAAACTTTGTTTATGACTTATCTTTATTAATCATTTGAATTTTTATTCACTAATATTTGTTTAAAATCTTGAATTAATTTGTCTTTTGTTTGCCATATCATATATTTGCCCAACTTTGATAGTGAACTTTATTCTTTAAATATCATCTTTGATTGATCTCATGTTTATAATCATGTTTCTTATAACTTGGGATACTTCTCTTAATTTTCTTTTTAAAAAAGGAATGTATGTTGATGCATTCTCGACCTTATGGTCTCTTCTGATATTTGTGTTTATCTATTGCTCATCATGAAATATCTTATGCCATACTCATGTGATTGTTGTTACTTTATTCATCTATATCAATATTTATGTTATCCTACAACTGTATATTCCCCCATTCCAAAGGAAGATGAACTTGGTTGACTCCTAAGTCATTGACCTCCCACCTTAACCTAAGTAACCTCTTAGGAGAAACTTCATTTCTTGGCCTTATCAGAGCCATAGAAATTACAACTAGCTTTAGGAGAGAGTTCTTAAACTCTTAGTGATATTCATCATAATGAATCATCACTTTCCCCTACTGACTAAAACATAACATAGGTCCATTACAACTAGATTTAGAGAGTTCTTGAACTCCACAATGAGCTTGTACTCATTTCCCCTCTGAATATTGACCATAGTCAACAGTTCAGTAGAAGTAGAACTACGCATACTCTGATTCTATTCCCGAGGATACGTAGGCGTAAGGCGCGATGCCTTATCGAGTATACTTAGATACTAACCCCTAGGGTTTCAACCTTTAGCATAGAACCTTTAGCGAACATAAGATAACATTAAACAAAAGATACTTAGGGTGCTAGTACATTCCCTTTGTATAACCAACCCCCGAACCTTAGATCTCCCCCCTTTAGGTTTTTCTAACGATCTTGAACCTTTCCTTTGGATAAATCAAAGTCGGTTGTAAAAGAAAAATGATGCAAATTAATTAATAATTTGTTATTCGATTTTCACCGCAACAGTAACCAGAACCGAAGGTTGTTAAACTATTTTGGATATATTAGTTCAAGTTTAAAATGGATTTGGAGTTGTGTATGTTATGGTTGTGACGGTGTAACTCCTGTAACTCTATCGTCTGGAGAGTGTTGGACAGGCGTTAAGATATGGTGTGTTGGCGAGGAAATTGTGCTACCATAGGACGCTAGTAAGTTATTGTACCGTTGGTTAGTAAGGACCTCAGGGGATAAGTGTGTTTCTCCGTGGACTGTTAGCAACTTGGTAATGCTTGAGAATTGTGGTATTCCATTGTTAGAATTTTGGATTGCACAGTGGAAGGTGATAGAGGAAAGAGTTATACCAGAATAATAAGAAGTTAGAAGGATTATTGCTTGTAAGTATGGAGATAAGGAGATTTTGTTTTAAGTATGTTACCCTTTGGTGTGATACGAAAGAAATGAATTATCGATGGCAATGATTACAATGTTTAGCATCAGATCAGAAGGAACTAGTAAAGAAGTCGTTTGACTAGTTATGAAGTGGTTCGAATGTTAAAGGATTTATGGAAGAATAGTTGTCGGTAATCGTATGAAGTTAAGGAATCACTGAACTACATCGTGAAGATTTATTGAGTATTTGTTATCCTGAACCAAGATAAGATATTTCGGTTTGGTTTGTGACTCAGTGGAGGAATGTAGAATGGTATATTCTTTCCAAGGTAAGATATGACCAAGTGTTGTAGTATGGAACAACAGATGAATTATGGGAAAAACCAAGTTGAAAGTTAACCCAATATTGGAATAAGAGTATGACTAAAGACGTGAAGTTTGATAATTCGTGAAATTAAGGATTTTGGTCTGCAAAGTCAAGTTGGATTTTGGATTATGTCAGAAATTCTAAAGGAAGTAAAGTTAAGCATGGATCGAAGACAAGAATACAAGTTGCAATGTTGGTTGAGTAGAGGAAATTCGGGGGCGAATTTCAATTTAAGGGGGGAGAGTGTAATACCCCGTATTATCTAAATGCTCAATTGGATATCAGATGAGCATCTATGTGCTCTATCTTTGATTAATTGGATTTGGGGAATCCTCTAAGTACTTTAAGTATCGACATTTGGGATCAATATAGCAACTAATGAACTCTGAAGAGATCAATTTATTATTAGTTCAAGAGAGACTTTTATGATAACTCTAATAATTGATCAATTGGTTGAGATGGCAAAATATAAATTGGAGATATTTTACCCTATTGGATTTATATTATATAATAATAGTATAATATATGTATATATTTGGAAAGAGAAAGAAAAAGAGAAAAAGAAGAAGTTAGTAAAGAAGAAGAAGAAAAGGAAAAGGAAAGAAGAGAAAGAGAGAAAATGGAGAAAGATGAAGAAGAGAAACCCATGGATCATCAGCATCTTCTTCAAACTCCTCTTCGATTATCAGGTGGGTTCTAGATAGAAACTTAAGTTCTAGAGTTAGAGATGACTTTAGCTTAAGTTAGGGTTTATGAGAAATTGCTTAAATCGCTAATCGGTGAAATTTAACGGTTGAAATGTGTTATAACCTGTGTAGTATAATCATTAGCCATGTATGATCATCTGTTAATGCATGTTTGTCTGTTGGGTGAAGTTTTGAATGGGATTTTGGTCCCAAAGCTCTGTTTTCACGCTGTTGGAAAACCCAGTTTTCGCAGGTTCGCACTGCGAGTTCCCTAGCCAAGGGGAAAGCGAGCATTCGCTGGCTATTCGCAAGGCGAAGGTGAGGGCGAACGTTCGCCAGAGGTTCGCACTGCGAAATTTACCTCATTTCAGTTCTGCCTTGGTTCTCCAGACGTTTGCACTGCGAATGGGGCAGCGAACCCAGTGTGGTTTAGGCATTCGCTGGGAGCTTCGCACTGCGAATGAGAAAGCGAGCATTCGCTGGCTGCTTCGCATTGCGAACATAGCAGATCCTCCAACTTGTGTCTTTCATAACTTTTGATCTGTAACTCGGATCAGGACGTTCTTGGTGTCATTAGAAAGCTATGACGACCCTCTATCCGATAAAAATTGGAAATATTGGGTATGATGTGGGATAAATTATTTAGTGGAAAATGAAGGAAAGTGATGTTTTATGTGATGTGTGATTATATGTGGTTACATGTAATATTTGTGTTATGCCATGTCTATATAATTGTTGTTAAGTAAGAATGAGAGAATATGCATGCTTAAGACAAATTAGGAAGAGTGAGGAAACCTTACCCCAAAACCTAATGATATGATTCTAGATTGTGACTAGGATTGATAAATAATCTAGATGGCGATGCTCGTGCATTCGATGTAGATGTGCATCCTTGCCGGGTAATGGTCTAGAGGTAAGTGAATCACTAGTATGGAACATGTGTATTGTATTGTTTTATTGTTAAGGCGATTGTGGCCTTAAGGCATTGTGGCCTTGTGATTGTCGAATACAATCATGTTTGTGTGTGTGATCACGTAATCGTAACCGGTTCTTGAGTTGCGTTTCATGGGTCTCGAGCTCCTCTGAAACATATGCACGACTACTTGGCAGGTTTGATTCCCCGTGCTGTACGAATGGCGCCCGAGGGGTGAATGCTTCAGACGGTATAAGGCCCGTGTAAAGTGACGGTTCATAACGGTAAAAGGCCCGTAGAACCCGAATCCATTCGTATGTCAAGTAGGTTCAAGGATCCATGACTCGGGTCGACTTCTAGACGTAGAAGCGGACGGGAACAGGGGATGCCTTGGTGTGGTTACTGACTAGTGATATTGTGAGTTGATGAACTCATGACATGTTTCCATATAGTGTGAGATTGTGAGATTGAGTACTCAAGGTCATTTTCCCTTCCCTTTTGACTTGAGTTAGGCTTGTTAGAACCCTGTAAAGCCGAGAGGACTATAAGATAGGGAACTCACTGAGATTTGATGTATCTCACCCCACTATAGTTGCTTTATTTCAGGTGTGGTTTGCAGGTTTGATTTACAAGTGGAGCGATGCTTGGATGTTTCAAGAGGAGCTTAGTTAAGCTTATTCCGCTGTGTACTTTATCGTTCTTGTACAATGAGGAATATTGTATAATGTTCTTAGAATTTTATTTTTGGCTAGTTTCCATAGCTTGTACCATAGGTTGTATTTATGTATTAGAAATGGTCAAGTATGTGAATTAGGCCATTAGGCACTTATGATGGTGTCAGTACCAAATCAAATGCTTGTATTGTATGATTCTAGATAAATATTATACAGGGCGTTACATATTATCTCACCACAAGGAGGATAGGGAAGTGCAAGGGCTCAAGAAAGGATACTTGGAGGAGTGTAAAGCTCATTTGAAAAAGGCATTGGGGGCACCTATGTAGTTTACGCCTTCTTAAGTTCGGGATTTTCCATTTTTGGGATTGTTATGGGTTATTCCCGAGGGATTATTGTTATAAATTGGGAAGTCATTTTGGATTTGGGGATTGGCTAATGGATTTGGATTTTATATTCTATGTGTATGGGTTCAACCTTTGGGATGTATTCATCTATAACTACAATGGATTTTGGAATTCCCCCCGAATAAAATTTTAAAATTATTTAGCATACATCATGCATATTCATACATTCATCACCAACATGCATTAAAAAAAATCATTTTCTTTCGTCTCAGGGTCATTGAGCATAACAATCTGACTTCCCGACCTCGCACTCGAGCGTACTAAAGGGAAGCTATGGATTAGATGGAGAAGGAGCTGGTTACTCTAAGAGGAGAAATGGATACCGTCAAGGAGAACGTGGAAGAAATGAAAAGCCAAATTGATCAATTGACACTTGCCGTCCAGAATTTGATAGCCAGAAGAACCAAGTCAAGCCATCAAAGGAAGGTTCCTACTCCTACCTCCCATGTTGAAGACAATAACCCCCTACTAGGGTTTGTCCATGATCTGGAACGCGAGGAGACTGAAACTGCTAAGCACAAAACTATTGACCAACCTCTCGAGGGAACCGTCTCTCCACCTATTTCCAATGAGGCACCTCGTACTACTTACAGACCTACTCCACGTGAGAACTACGCATACGAGGGTGAAAATCCGAGTCAAGTGGACCTTGAAAATAAAGGAACCATTGTTAGAGAAAGGAGAGGGATTGACGATAAGTACAAAGCACTTGAGGAAAGGTTGAAGGTCGTAGAGGGATTCAATATTTTTGGAGTGGATGCCTTGGAAATGTGTCTGGTGCCCGATGTGGTCATACCTCCTAAGTTTAAGGCACCTAACTTCAAGATGTATAAAGGAGTTAGTTGTCCCAAAAATCACATCCTGATGTTTTCCTGAAAGATGGGGGCTCATGCTAAAAATGAAAAGCTGATGATGCATGTTTTCCAAGACAGCCTTAGTGGGGCATCCTTGGATTGGTACATGCAACTGGAAAGGACTCACATCAAGAACTGGGAGGATCTAGCAAGTGCCTTTATAAGGCAATACCAATATAATGTAGACATGGCCCCTAATCGCATACAATTACAAAACATGTCTCAAAAAGGGAATGAATCTTTTGAGTATGCCCAGAGATGGAGGGAGCTAGCCTCTCGTGTGCAACCTCCATTGCGGGAAGGCGAGCTAGTAGATACATTCATGGGAACTCTGCAAGGACTATACTATGAAAGGATGATTGGGGCAGTCTCAACGGGATTCATTGACTTGGTTATCATTGGAAAGAGGATTGAGAACGGTTTAAAGACAGGAAAGATTGGGCAGTCATCCTCTGACCAACATAACAATAAGTGGTATCCCGAGAACAACTCAAAGAAAAATGACGTCAGTGTTGTAGACCCTAAAGGACCAAAACTGGGAGATCATGCATTACTGGGGCACATTGGGGCAACAGTCAGCATCATGGAAGGGATGGAAGATGAATTCCCGGTTAATAAGGGAGACCTAACAAACTGGGGCAAACAATGGGAGTCACCTGAGGAGAAGGATTTGTTTGGGCTGGGTTACAAACCAGGTAATGAAGGATTAGAAGGTGATTTCCATGGTGTGGGATTTGGAATTTGGGATCATGTGGCCTTAATGGAAGAGGAAGAAAGGAATGCCTAATTTCGACAATTGGAGAACCATCGGGATTTCTGAGTTGATTTTTGTGTCGAAGTAATTTACTTTTTCCTTAAAATAATAAGTCCCTTGCTATGCCCAGGGCAAGTGGAAAAAGCTTTGTAGGGCCACCTTTTATTTCATTGGATTATTTCTATCAATAAAATTGCATTTTGTTTTCAATCAAGATCTTTTTACTTTAATTTTCTGTTTATTCAAAATGGCAATATACCTTCTTTCAATATTTTCATTTCTAGCACTTCATTCCAAAAGGAAAAAAATCTTCCTCGTGCAAATTTAAAAATGGACCTATTAAAAATGACACCGCTATAATCTCGAATGACTTTGAATTACCGATTAATTAAGCGGAAGAGGGTGATGAGGACGAGTGTGAGCTTCCCGAGGAATTAGCCAGACTGTTGAGGCAACAGGACAAGGAAATACAACCTCATCAGGAACCAGTGGATGTGATCAATCTGGGAACTGAGGAAGATAAGAAGAGGTCCAAGTCGGTGTTTCTCCGGATAAGGATATAAAGGAAAGACTAATCGAGCTACTGCGAGGATACTCCGACGTGTTTGCATGGTCATCCCAAGATACGCCAGGACTTGATACAAGCATCGGCAAGCACAAACCACTACTCAAACTAGAATGCACGCCAATCAAGCAAAAGCCGAGGAAGACTAGATCAGATATGATCCTCCAGATCAGGGAAGAAGTCAAGAAGCAATTCGACTTTTTGTCACAAGGTAACGCCTGTTGGGTTAAAGAACATAGGAGTAACTTATCAAAGGACTATGGTAATATAGGGCATAAGGAAATAAAGGTTCATATGGATGATACGTTTACCAAGTCGTAAAAGGAAGAAGATCACATAACTAACTTGAAAAAGTTGTTGGATCAGTTAAGGAAATTCAAGTTACGACTAAAGCCCACAAGGTACCTATGGAATCAGATCTGGAAAATATCAAGGTCCATGGTCAGTCAAAAGGGAATAAAGGACAAAATGAAAGCCACCTATATTGGCACTACCAGTCCCAAGGAGACCACTCATAATATACTTAACAATACTTGAGAATTCAATGGGTTATGAACTAGGGAAACATGACATATCAGGGAGAATAACAAGGTGGCATATGTTATTAACTGAATCTGACATCCAATACGTCACTTTCAAAGGCCATTAAAGGAAGTACACTAGCAAATCATCTCGTTCATAAACCAGTTGACGACTATCAAACTCATGCAGATGGCCTTCCCGGACAAAGATGTCGTGGTTATAAAGGATTGTGAAATTTCAGACTCCAATAAAGGACCTGGACCTGGATCTCGATGAAAACTTATATTTGCATAAGGATATGGGCTATCGATCGGAGTTTAGGATCATAAAGGAAGCTAAACTGGATAAGATAGAATGGATACAAATTATACTCGATAAGCTAAACCTCGTATAAGGGAAATGTGTGGCTCCGGGCAATTATATCAACAGGAAAATTTATCCTTGCGTACTCGAAGAGGGAAACTTGGTGTTAAGGAATACATTACCCATCCATAAGGACCACCGCGGAAAATGTACCCCACACTATGAAGGGTCACATGTCGTGAAGAGTGCCTCCTCTAGCGGACCACTAATATTAACAACCATGGATGAAGCGGGTTTACCACGACCAGTGATGTAATACCCCGTAAATTATTTTACTCTGGATAATATTAGTTATGATCAACTGAGTCCCAGTGTACTCTGAGAAATTATCTGCAGAGATAATTAGGGTAACTGTTAGACTTAGAGCAAATCCAATTAATATTATCTGACTCTGAGATATTTAATAGTTGGACTTTAGAGACTTTTCGGACAATTGGTAGTGTTGATATTTGATGATGTTTTACTATATCAATTCCTTTTCCTCTCATTTTCCTCTTTAGAAGCAAAGGGAGAAAAAGATAGAAAGAAGTGGAGAGAAAGAAAAGAGAAGGAAAGGAAGAGAAAAAAAGAGAAAAGCTCAAGATCAAGAACACCATCAAATCTTCATCCAATCATCTTCAATCTTCACCATCTTCATCTATTCAAGGTGGGTTCTAGATAGATGCTTTTGTTTTAGATTTTCTTGGATTCTAAGACTTAGGTTAGAATTGTAAGGAAATTGGATTAATTGCCAAATCTTGAAAATTAACGGTTGAAATGTGTTATAAACTGAGTAGTATGAGTTATGTGAGTGTAGAATCATTTATGTTTGATTGTGGGATGTTTGGGTATGTTTTGTCAGGGTTTTGGAACCATGGGAGATCAGCTGTTACGCTGATGAACTTTCTGAAATTCCCATATTCGCACTGCGAATCCCCCAGCAAAGGGGGAAATCGTGCACTCGCTGACAGCTCGCACTGCGAATGCGAAGGCGAGCATTCTCCAGTGGTTCGCACTACGAACCTTATGTTGTATTTGCTACTGCCTTGGTTCGCCAGCGTTCGCACTGTGAATGGTGCAGCGAATAAGTGTTGGCTAGGCGTTCGCTGGACGCTTCGCACTGCGAATGAAGTAGCGAACATTCGCTAGCTTCTTCGCAATGCGAATATAGCAGAACATCCATTTTGTTTCTTGCATAACTTTTGACTCGGTTATCCGTTTTGCGTATTATTGATATCGTTGTGAAGCTAGGAACGTATTCTAGCTGATGGTAGTGAGAAATATCTGTTTATTACCCGATTAAATGAATCGGAGGGAACCGTAAATTGGTATAAATTGTGGTATGTTGAATTTTGGTGTTCCATTATGTGAGTGACGATTACATGCCTATGTTATTAGTGTGAGACCTGTTGGAATATGTATGCATGTTAAAATATGAATAGGTAGAGTGAGGAACATTACCGTAAATGATGTCGAAAGTGTGTAAATGACATGGTGACAACGCTCGTGCAAAAGAGGTCGAGGCGTGTGTCTAGTAATCATAACCGATTGATCTTGCGGTGTAGTTTCATGAGACTCGAGCACCTCCTCTGAAACGTATGCAGAATTACTTGGCAGGTTTGATTCCCGCGTATAGTACGATTGGAGCCTACGGGTAAAGAGACTTGTGACGGTGTGCGGGCCGTGTGAAGTGACGGATCACGGTGTACGGGCCGATGATCCCGAATCCAATTCGTATGCAAAGTAAATACAAGGATCCATGACTCGAATCGTCTTCTAGACGTAGAAGTGAACGGGAATAGGGGATACCTTGGTACGGTTATTGATTTGTGAGATTCTGGAGTAACAGACTCAGAACTTACTTTGGTACTATTGTGAGTTAACAGGCTCACGAGTGTGAATGTAATTATAGCGTGTGTGTACTCAAAGTCACTTCCCTTCCCTTTGACTTGAGTTAGGCTTATTAGAAACTTGTAAAGCCGAGAGGACTATAAGATAGCGAACCCACTGAGATTTGATGTATCTCACCCCACTGTTGTTGTTTACATCACAGGTTCTGCAGGTTCGGCGAAGGGTAAGGATAAGGTGGTTTGACTTTTCCTTACGGATCGTAGCTTTTGAGATGGCATGGCTTCCGCTATGGCGTTTTATTTTGAGATCATTGTTTTGATCTAGTTCTTAGTGCATTTTGGGACATCTTGTATACGTTATGCCGTAGGATTTAGATCTTTGTATTTAGGGCATTTAGTGTATACAATGTGTTAACTAGGAACTTATATATATATATTTCAGTACCAAACGTATTATTCATGTATGATATATGCTTTGATGTATGTATGTATATGTGGGCGTTACAGTTGGTATCAGAGCAGGTCGTATCCTCGACCTAGCCATGAAATAGTATAAGTGTTTCCTTCCGTTTCATATGTGTTGTGTCGCCATTGGTCTTACGTGTTATATTTATGGTATTGAGCCTGATCAACTTAATCCTATCTGTATGACATTTAGGAACATGGACGACCGACGCAGAAACAACCGTGGTAGACCGAGAACTACTCTAGCAGGGACAAATTCGGCAGGGGACAAAGGGAATGCCCCTTTGTATCAATTCATGCAACAGATGCAGCAGCAGCAGAATCAGTTTGTACAACAGATGGTACAACAAATGGCTGGTGGCGTGCATCCTCCAGTGGTTGTTCCTGAAGCTGCAGGGGGAACCTTTAGGGATTTTATTCGTATGAATCCTCCGGAGTTTCTGGGAGGGTTAGATCCAGTAAAGGCTCATGAATGGATATCCGGTATGGAGCGGATTTTCTTGATCGTTCAGTGTAGTGAAGAAAATAAGGTTGTCTTTGCTTCTCACTTGTTAAAGGGTCCTGCTATGAGATGGTGGGAAAGAGCTTCAGCACTAATGACAATACAAGAGGTACCGAAAGTGTGGGAGCAGTTTAAGATAACTTTTATGGAGAAGTATTTTCCAAGTTCCTTAAGGTCTCAAAAAGAATTTGAATTTCAGCAGTTGAGGCAAGGTAACTTGACGGTGGCTTCTTATGCGGAAAAGTTTGAAGATATGGCTGCTTATTCTAGACAAGCCATGTATGCTCCTGATGAAAGATGGAAGATTGATCAGTTTCTATTTGGTTTAAGGGCTGAAATTTCACATAGTGTGTCTCAGAGAGAATTTACTAGCTATGCGGAATTGTTACGATACTGTTACGTGGCGGAGCATAGTTTGAAAAAGGTACAAGCAGAAGGAGAGTTAAGTAGAGTGAATCAAGGTGATCGTGGGCGATCGAATCAATAATTTAGACCGAGACACCAACCTTTCAAAGGGAAGCAAGTTCAGAGTTCTAAGTCTAGTGTGCCTTCGGTATGCCGTACTTGTGGTAGGAATCATTTTGGGAGGGGCAATTGGGAAGCAATAAGATGTTATCAGTGTAACAAGATAGATGGGTCACTTATCGAGGGATTGTCCTCAGAAGAGGAATCAGATACAAGAAAAGAATACTGGACGAGTGTATACCTTGGATGCAAGGAAAACAAAGGGTGACAACTCTTTGATTACTGGTACGTGTTTTGTGAATGGAAATCCTTGTTTTGTTTTATTTGATTGTGGGGCAACGCATTCTTTTGTGTCCACGCGGTGCGTGAAGTGACTCGGGTTGCAAGTCGTTCCTTTATCTCCACCCATGGTGGTTACTACTGCCATGGATGAAATTGTTGAAACACCGTTGATGTGTGAAAATTGTGTTTTGTCGGTGAAGGAAAGCGTCTTCCAGATTGATCTTATTTGTTTGCCACTGAAGAAAGTGGATGTTGTTCTGGGAATGGATTGGCTTTCAGCTAATTCGTTTTTTATCGGTTGTGAGGAGAAGTTAATCATTATTCCATCTACTAAAGCTACTTCGAAGGATGTGTTAACTACTATTTTAGAAGGTACGGCGGGAATGATTAATTTCTTGTTTGAAGAGGAAAAGTCTGTTCTTATGATTCTTACTAAGGAGGGGAGTAGTAACCTCCTAGTTTCAAGTATTCCAGTAGTTTGTGACTTTCCTGAAGTTTTCCCCTAGGATATCACCTCTCTTCCCCCATAACGGGAAGTGGAATTCTCTATTGACCTGATACCGGGAACGGCTCCAATATCCGTTTCTCCATATCGGATGGCACCACTTGAATTAAGGGAATTAAAGGACCAATTGGAAGAGTTGTTGGCTAAGCATTTTGTTCGACCAAGTGTTTCGCCCTGGGGAGCTCCAGTGTTGTTGGTAAAGAAAAAGTATGGTGGAATGCGGTTGTGTATTGATTACCGTCAATTGAATATGGTCACCATCAAGAACAAATACCCATTGCCAAGGATAGACGATCTATTAGATCAATTGAAAGGAGCCTGTGTGTTCTCAAAGATTGATTTACGGTCGGGTTATCATCAGATTCGGGTGAAGAGTTCAGATGTACCAAAGACTGCGTTTAGAACCCGTTATGGTCATTATGAATTTTTGGTGATGCCTTTCGGTGTGACGAATGCTCCGGCAGTTTTCATGGATTATATGAATCGGATATTTCAACCTTACTTGGACCAATTTGTGGTGATTTTCATTGACGACATTCTTATCTATTCCCGTGACCCTCAAGAGCACGGTGAACACCTAAGAATCATTTTATCCATTTTGCAGGAAAGACAACTTTTTGCCAAGCTAAGTAAGTGTGAATTTTGGATGTCGGAGGTGATTTTCCTTGGACATGTCATATCTCAAGGGGGTGTAGCGGTTGATCCATCAAAAGTTGAAGCAGTGATAAATTGGGAGAGACCGAAGAATGTGTCTGAAGTTAGAAGCTTTTTGGGACTAGCAGGGTATTATAGAAGGTTTATTAAAGGCTTTTCCCAACTGGCTTTACCGATGACGAGACTTACTCGGAAAGATTGTTCTTATGAATGGGATTCGGCTTGTGAGCAAAGTTTTATGAGTTTGAAGGAAAGGTTGACGACCGCTCCTGTGTTGGTTATTCCTGATCCTAGCAAGTCGTATGAGGTATATTGTGATGCGTCGAAGATGGGATTATGAGGGGTGTTAATGTAAGATGGACATGTAGTGGCTTATGCTTCTAGACAGTTGAAAGTCCATGAAGAGAATTATCCAACGCATGACTTAGAATTGGCGGTGGTTGTATTTACCTTGAAGGTGTGGCGTCACTATTTGTATGGTGTGCGTTTTGAGATGTTTAGTGACCACAAGAGCTTATAGTACCTCTTTAATCAGAAGCAATTGAACATGCGTCAACGGAGGTGGATGGAATATTTGAAAGATTATGACTTGGAACTAAGATATCATCCGGATAAAGCGAATAAAGTGGCGGACGCTTTAATTAGGAAAGTGTTGCACAGTGCCGACTTGTTGATGCTAGAGTATACTTTATTGGAGAAATTTCGAGATCTAAATCTTCAATTTAATTAGACTCCTGATTGTGTAATTATGGGGAATTTGGATATCAATTCTACTCTTAGGGAAGAAATCCAACAAGAGCAAGGGTTAGATAAGAAGTTGCAAGAAGTGTTATCGCAACCGGGTTTTATGCGAGATACCGATGGAGTTATTGTATTTAACCAAAGGATTTGTATTCCGGACAACACGGAGTTAAAAAGGAGGATTTTGGATGAAGCGCATAAGGGTGCTTTTACTATACATCCGGGATCTTCAAAGATGTACCAAGACCTAAAGAGGGACTATTGGTGGTCCGAGATGAAGAGAGATATTGCGGTGTATGTGTCGGAATGTGTGGTGTGTCAACAAGTAAAGATCGAGTACCAAAGGCCGGGTGGCTTGTTGCAACCTTTAGAAATTCCGGTGTGGAAATGGGATAGTATTTCGATGGACTTCGCGGTGGGTTTACCCCGTGCCCAAGGTGGTTATGATTCAATTTGGGTGATTGTGGATCGGTTGACAAAGTCTGCTCATTTCTTGGCCGTAAAGACCACTTATAAGGCGAGTCATCTCGCAAGGTTGTTCATTTCGGAGATAGTGAGGTTGCATGGTATTCCTACTAGTATTGTCTCGGATAGAGATCCAAAATTTACTTCTAGATTTTGGAGAGCTTTTCAACAAGCTATGGGGACGAAGTTGTGTATGAACACATCGAATCATCCGCAAACGGATGGTCAGACGGAACGGACAATACAGACCATGGAGGATATGTTGAGAGCTTGTGTATTGGAAAGTGGTGGAAATTGGATAGAACTTTTTCCATTGATTGAGTTCTCTTATAATAACAGTTATCATGCAAGTATTGGTATGGCTCCGTATGAGGCATTATATGGAAGGAAGTGTAGGACACCGTTGTGTTGGGCAGAGGTTGGTGAACATAGGATATTGGGACCTGAGATTATTCACGAAACTACGGAGAAAATTAGGATGATCCGTGATAAGGTTAAGCAAGTCCAAGATCGTCAGAAGAGTTATGCGGATAACCGTAGAAGGCCTTTAGAATTTGAAGAAGGCGATCACGTGTTTTTAAAAGTCACTCCGAGATTGCGGTTGAAAGGACCGTTTCGATCGCGGAAGTTAAGTCCGAGATACGTAGGACCGTATCAGATCTGGGAGAGAATTGGTGAAGTAGCTTACAGATTAGCCTTACCTCCTTCTCTGTCCGAGATGCACGATGTTTTTCATGTATCTCAGCTTAGGAAATTTGTCCCAGATCCTCTTCAGCCAATTTTACCAGATACAATTAAGATAGAAGCAGATTTGACATTTGAGCCCCAACCGAGTCGTATCACCGGAAGAGAAACTAAAGTGTTAAGGAATAAAGAGATTCCTCTTGTTAAGGTCCAGTGGGATGAGACGCATCCGAGTGATGCAACTTGGGAATTGGAATCGGAGATGTGGGAGGTCTATCCTCATCTTTTCAGGTAATTGTTTTAAATTCGTGGGCGAATTTCTATGTAAGGGGGGGGGGGGGGGGAGGATGTAATACCCCGTAAATTATTTTACTCTGGATAATATTAGTTGTGATCAACTAAGTCCCAGTGTACTCTGAGAAATTATCTGCAGAGATAATTAGGGTAACTGTTAGACTTAGAGCAAATCCAATTAATATCATCTGACTCTGAGATATTTAATAGTTGGACTTTAGAGACTTTTGGACAATTGGTAGTGTTGATATTTGATGATGTTTTACTATATCAATTCCTTTTCCTCTCATTTTCCTCTTTAGAAGCAAAGGGAGAAAAAGATAGAAAGAAGTGGAGAGAAAGAAAAGAGAAGGAAAGGAAGATAAAAAAAGAGAAAAGCTCAAGATCAAGAACACCATCAAATATTCATCCAATCATCTTCAATCTTCACCATCTTCATCTATTCAAGTTGGGTTCTAGATAGATGATTTTGTTTTAGATTTTCTTGCATTCTAAGACTTAGGTTAGAATTGTAAGGAAATTGGATTAATTGCCAAATCTTGAAAATTAACGATTGAAATGTGTTATAAACTAAGTAGTATGAGTTATGTGAGTGTAGAATCATTTATGTTTGATTGTAGGATGTTTGGGTATGTTTTGTTGGGGTTTTGGAACCATGGGAGATCAGCTGTTACGCTGATGAACTTTCTGAAATTCCCAGATTCGCACTGCGAATCCCCCAGCGAAGGGGGAAATCGTGCACTCGCTGGCAGCTCGCACTGCGAATGGGAAGGCGAGCATTCACCAGTGGTTCGCACTACGAACCTTATGTTGTATTTGCTACTGCCTTGGTTCGCCAGCGTTCGCACAGCGAACAAGTGTTGGCTAGGCGTTCGCTGGACGCTTCGCACTGCAAATGAAGTAGCGAACATTCGCTGGCCTCTTCGCAATGCGAATATAGCAGAACATCCATTTTGTTTCTTGCATAACTTTTGACTCGGTTATCCGTTTTGCGTATTCTTGATATTGTTGTGAAGCTAGGAACGTATTCTAGCTGATGGTAGTGAGAAATATCTGTTTATTGCCCGATTAAATGAATCGGAGGGAACCGTAAATTGGTATAAATTGTGGTATGTTGAATTTTGGTGTTCCATTATGTGAGTGACGATTACATGCCTATGTTATTATTGTGAGACCTGTTGGAATATGTATGCATGTTAAAATATGGATAGGTAGAGTGAGGAACATTACCGTAAATGATTTCGAAAGTGTGTAAATGACATGGTGACAATGCTCGTGCAAAAGAGGCTGAGGCGTGTGTCTAGTAATCATAACCGATTGATCTTGCGGTGTAGTTTCATGAGACTCGAGCACCTCCTCTGAAACGTATGCATAATTACTTGGCAGGTTTGATTCCCGCGTATAGTACGATTGGAGCCTACGGGTAAAGAGACTTGTGACGGTGTACGGGCCGTGTGAAGTGACGGATCACGGTGTACGGGTCGATGATCCTGAATCCAATTCGTATGCAAAGTAAATACAAGGATCCATGACTCGAATCGTCTTCTAGACGTAGAAGCGAACGGGAATAGGGGATACCTTGGTACGGTTATTGATTTGTGAGATTCTGGAGTAACATGCTCAGAACATACTTTGGTACTATTGTGAGTTAACAGGCTCACGAGTGTGAATGTAATTATAGCGTGTGTGTACTCAAAGTCACTTCCCTTCCCTTTGACTTGAGTTAGGCTTATTAGAACCTTGTAAAGCCGAGAGGACTATAAGATAGCGAACTCACTGAGATTTGATGTATCTCACCCCACTGTTGTTGTTTACATCACAGGTTCTGCAGGTTTGGCGAAGGGTAAGGATAAGGTGGTTTGACTTTTCCTTACGGATCGTAGCTTTTGAGATGGCATGGCTTTCGCTATGGCGTTTTATTTTGAGATCATTGTTTTGATCTAGTTCTTAGCGTATTTTGGGACATCTTGTATACGTTATGCCGTAGGATTTAGATCTTTGTATTTAGGGCATTTAGTGTATACAATGTGTTAACTAGGAACTTGTATATATATATATATATATATATTTCAGTACCAAACGTATTATTCATGTATGATATATGCTTTGATGTATGTATGTATATGTGGGCGTTACAAGTGAACTCCGATTCGGTAAAAAATGCTATGCCTAGAAAAAGAGGATAAAAGCCCGCTAAGTCGAAAACCCTAAGGGGCGACTTAGGCAAAAATTAGGGCGTCCAGGTGGATTGAAAACTCGAAAGAGCGATCCAGGCAAAAATTAGGGACTTGGATAAAAATGATACCCGACAAGTCGAAAACCCTAAAGGGCGGCTTAGTCGAAAAAAATGTTATATCATCCCGGTGGACTAAGACTCTAAAAAGAGCGGTCCAGGCAAAAGTTAGGGATATCCAAAAGGCATATGACTGAAAACACTCAAGTCACCCCGTAACAGGAATTCAGAAGGGAACGATCATTCCAGCCGTCATCTTCAGAAGCAAAGTGTCATGATCTTGGAGTCTTAGGGATATTAGCTGGTGTTAAATTTAATAGGAACATAAATAAATTTGTTTTCTTATTGCCATTTTATATTTTTTTGGATTTACGGTAATATCTCCTTATGAGAACTACCCTCCTTACTTATCATTGCCCATTATCGGGCCAATTCTCAATAAAATTTGCTTTTCAAATATATTTATTTGCCTCCTAAAATATTCCGCTTGATTACAAGGTGTCGATTAATTGTGAAATAATGCATTGAAATATCAGGTATAAATAAAAGCTTTAAAAAAGGAAAATGGATTTTACTTCGGTTTTTGGAATCATCAAAGGGATCATATTCTTCCAAAGCAGGACAGAGGGTCTATACACTGACAGGAATGTACGTTACAGTCTAACCAACATGGGAGTTTCTTTAACGACTTGTTAAACAGGAATCAAGGGTATCATGGCTTACTACAATCATCAATGTCTCAAGGGTCAGGGAGTCAGGACGTTATGGAAAGTATTATTTCAAACAAATCTATGCATCGCATATCATAAAAAGAGGCGTTAGCCCAAATAATGCATCGTACATAAGAGCACGCATACATGCACGCATATACACAAACATGCATACACGCATAAGGTTCATAATCACCAAAGGGATTTCACCAAGGGATTTTTATCAGGGGATTTTGTCAAGGGATTTTTATTTAAATTTCAAGGGGTTCCATCAGAGAGTTTATCAAGAGGGTTTATTGGGTTTGTCATCAAAGGAGTTATCAAGGGGTTTTTTTGAAAAGGTATTTATCAAGGGGTTCAATCGGGTATTTCGCCAAGGGTCTATTACCAAGGATTTTGGGATATCAACTTAGCACCTATCGGGTTCTGCGGTCAAAATTAGGGTCCTTCTTGTATTTAATCGTCTCCTCCTCAAAAGGAGGAAGGCTCGTCGACATCATCCTTCTGATTCGAAGACGATTAAATAGGGGTAGCTGTAGTACCCTAAATTTTGACTAGTGTTTTTCTCATCTTTTAGGATTTTTCTTGTGCAATTAGGGGGTGTCAGTCAGTGTCATTTGGGCTTTTGGGGGAGTCTGCTAGTGCATTTAGACTTATTTTGGGGTTTGGGTTTCATGTAAGGGTTTTTTATTTTATTAATTAGGAATTTAAGAGTCTTAGATTAATTTTATTAGATAAAATTTAGAATTTTGGGTTAATTTTTTTTTTTAATATTAGGGAGCAAAGTGTTTTTGGTTGGGATTTCATTTTAAGAGTTTATTATTTTAAATTCTATTAGGTTAGAGTTAATTGGGTATTATTTTAGAATTTGGGGCTTTTTAGATTAATTAGAGAATAATTAAGTTTTATTTTAGTGTTAATTAGTTTTAAATATTTTATTGGTGTCTTTTTATATTTTATTAAATTTCTATTTGTTGGGCTATTTTTTTTAATTAGGAACAGTGTCTTAATTAAGCTTTAGAGGTCAAATATATTATTAGTTATTAATTAAGGATATTTTCGTGTTGATTATTAGAATTTAGGTGATATTTAGAATTTTAATTTAAGTTAATTTATTTTTGTTTTTTTATTTTGGTCAAACGCGTTGACCCAAGTGGGTCGTCCCCTTCCCCAAGTTCTAACCCTAATTGCGCATGGAATGGGGATTGTATCAGATCAAAGCAGAAACAAATCGTTTTCATTATTTTTCCCAAATCAATTTGGTACATTACATTTGGATTAAAATGGCAACAAAAATCAAAAGCGTGTACATGAAGTCCCAATCAGATCGTATCTTAAAATGACAAGAAATAACCCTAATTCTAAAATTACAACAAAATCAGAAAGAGGCAGATCGAATCAAAAACAATAAAAGCTACATAAAAAATGTCCTAAATAAACCTAAAGCTAATAATTCCTAAAACCCTAATTTCGAAGTCTATAAAAACAGAAAAGAAAATAGAGGAAAGTTTTGGGGGGATTCGGAGAGGGAGAGACGACCACGAACCTCCAAATCTTTTGCACCTGCGAAAAAATCAGAAAGGGAGATTAGAAAGGGAAATAGAGATAGTAGGATAATACAACGAGAATCACTGCACAGAAGGTAAAATCTAAACACTTAGCTCTCGTTTGGTTGTCTCGTTTGTTTTGGTTGTGATTTAGTGTAGATTTTTTTGGGTTTCTAGGTTCTGTTAGGGTTAGGGTTCTTGTTAGGGTTAGGGTTCTTCAGGTTTAGGGGTTAGGGTTCTTCTCAGAACCCTTAGGGATCTTGGGGTTTACGTGATTTCTGGGTTTGTAAGGTATTAGGGTCGTGAGGGTTGGGTTTTCCAGTGGTTAGAGGGGCGTCACACGGTGGCCGGACGGCCCACCGGCGACAGAGTTTTAGAGGGAATGGAGAGAAGTCTGAGAATTAGAGAGAAGATGAGACAATTAGAGAGAGAAAGAAAGTGAAAAATGAGAGGGACGGAAGAGAAATGGGGTCTTATACCCCTTCTGCGCGCCCTTGGATCTATGCCATGTGGCGTCCCTGGGACTTCCAGGATCGGTTGACTTTCCAGTCAACCAAAGGATCCAATGCGTGCGTGCTCACCGTGAGTCCATATTGACTCTCAATCCTGGCCATACGTTCAGCATACCTGGGGGTCAATGGATAGGGTTAGTTTCTGAGAGATCCGTGTGATCTCCATCCAACGGTCAGGGAGAGTCAAACGGGTGGATTTCTCTCCACCGTGAGTTTTTTTTGGTTTTAGGCTTTGATTTTTTTTAGTGATTGGGCCTTGCTCCCAAACACTACCAGCACCCCCAGTTTTTAAGCCCGCTGCTTATTCAAAGGAAAATACACCCTCCTGGTTTTATTTATTAATTAAGTTAATTACTTAATTTAATTAATAAATGATGTTTTAAATATCAATTAGGATTTTAGGGTTAATTTGATCAATTAAATTAATAACTTGATTTAATTGATTAATTAGGTTTTTATTAGGGTTTTGATCAATTAAATTAATGACTTAATTTAATTGTTTAATTAAGTTTTTAATTTAGGGTTTTTCTTTATAATTAAATTAACAACTTAATTTAATTATGCAATTGGGTTTTTATTAAGGGTTTTTCTTTAGAAATTAATATTTTAATTTAATGGTTTAGTTAGGTTTTATTAGGTTTTTTCATCAATTAAATTAATAACTTAATTTACTTGTTTAATTAGGTTTTATTAGGTTTTTCATCAATTAAATTAATAACTTAATTTAATTGTTTAATTGGAATAAAATTTTTCTTCAATTTAGGTTTTTTATATAATTAAATTAATAACTTAATTTAATTATTTAATTGGTTTTTTAACTTTGGGTTTTAATAATTACTTTAATTAAACTATTTGGGATTTGAGGTTTTTATGGTTCTCTAAAATAAGGGATGGGATTTAGGAATAGCACTCTTCGGTTCCAAGAGTGTAAATATAGGCCAAGGGACCAGGATTTAGGGATAGAACTCTCCATCCGAGAGTATAAACAATGGATAAGGGATAAAACTCTTCGTCCGAGAGTATAAATAAAGGTACAAGGAATTAAGGGATAAAACTCTCCATCCGAGAGTATAAATAATGGATATGGATTTAAGGGATAAAACTCCTTGTCTAGGAGTAAAAATATAGACAAAGGGATAAAACTCCTTGTCTAGGAGTATAAATATAGACAAAGGGATAGAACTCCTTGTCTAGGAGTATAAATATAGGCAAAGGGATAAAACTCTCCATCTGAGAGTATAAACAATGGATAAGGGATAGAACTCCTTGTCTAGGAGTATAAATAATAGATTAAGGGATAAAACTCCTTATCTAGGAGTATAAATAATAGATATGGGGATAAAACTCTTTATCCAAGAGTATAAATAGTGGATCAAGTTTGGGATTAGGGTTAGGAATAGGATTGGGGGATAGAAATAGGGGAGGTGAACTACGACTACTCTGATCCTTCAAAATTGAAGGTACGTAGGCATAGGGTTGTAAACCCTAGCGAGTATAATAATAAAAAACTTAGGATTCTTTTGTAAATAAATCATTTAGACAAACAAACAAGCATACCCTAAAATCTAAGGAGGATCCCATTGAGTATAATGGAGGTGAGGGGTGCCTAACACCTTCCCCTCACTTAACTGACTCCCGGACCTTAGGAATCTCTGCCCTTAGGATTAGGATCTTAGGTTTATCATTTATTTTCCTTAAAAAATATGATGGCGACTCGAATATTTTTTGCCGGCCGCGACACATCCTCTTGAAGAACCTTTTCATCACTTCGCACACTAACCCAGAATTTCTTACCCTTCACTATCCATTACACATCCCACTTACACCAAATTACTTAATGGAAGATTCGGAACCGACAATTCTCATCAACTATTTACCAAACCCTTCCGGTATAAATCGTTCCATGATTTACACTTAGTCCGTAATAAGTCCTGAATTTCTTTACGTTGTTTACCGTAATCTTACTTCTTAGGATACAATACTCACTACTTCACAAGGTACGTCCCTTCACACTTGTCTCAAGAATAAGAATCCATCACGTACACTTGTGACTCCGGTGCTACTACTGCGCTTGTCCTTACCACCAAGGTGTAACTTTCTCATTTCACGTCATACTAACAGGGTCCTCATGGGTGAACCATCCCTGATTACACTTCCTTAACTATAGGTTCATTACCACCTTAAAACCTTATTGCACACTCGTCCAAAATACATTTCGTTGTCATTTTCTCATAATATACTGTCGATACCATTTCTACATCGCGTTTACTTTGCTCTCCATGGTAATCCTCTTAGATCCAAATATAAAATCATTATACTAAAATTTCCTTAAATCCTGCTTCTTAATACAACTTACTCCGGTCTGTATCACTACACTTTCGGTTACTAAATGAAGCTCATTCTTTCTCCAAAACGATACCTTATACGGTTCCTTGGGTAATTTAACATTTCCAAATTCCAAATTGGTCTCTTACTGAAAATAGAAAACCTGAAGTATTATCTCGAACTTAATCCTGTCATACCCCAAATTTTGACCACTAAGATTTCCCATCATTGTGCAAATCATCATCACAATATGCATGAACCATTAGTCTCCCCAAAGATGGGTGAGCATCCACTACAATCAGACTTAGGGTTTCAAGCCCTCTCTGAGCTCTTAGACAAAGGATCAATCAAGAAATGACATGATCTTCAACTTGTCTAGCCTCTCAAACATCCACAAAGGATCAAGAAGACTCCCACTTCAAGGATTAAACACAAGGCTTCTCCCTTCTAGGTGGATCAAGCCTTAAGATCGCAAGTGTCACCAAATTAGGGTTTGGTCGACCAGGGCCTCCAGATGGAAATTTTCCTCTGGGCATGAGCCAATGCTTCAAAGCATAACCTATAATGCTCCAAGGGATCTCATGAACCCAATCATCAAGTCAATTTAGCCTCAAGGGATGCATTCATAAAAAAAATCAGGAATTAGGGTTTCTTGACCTAATTCACCCCTAAGTTGACTTTTGGGATAAAACATGAGCCAAGACCTCAAGAGACGATTTGAGGGTCCCTAACACACCACCTTGGTCCATTTGTAACAATGGATTGAGCCAAGAAGGTTGAGCAACAAGTTTCAATTTCATCTGAACCACAGTTAGGGTTTCGCGAGAAAAGTCAACTGTATCTTTGACTTTTGACCAGGACATGCTCCCAAACCCTAAGACATGATTCAATACACCCTATAACACCTATGAAATCAATTCATCAAGTTTGATTTAGGTCAAGGACTTGATTTCATAGAGGATCGCACAGTTTGGAATTCATCTGACAAAAAGTCAACTGTGCACAAAAGTCAAACTTTGACTTTTTGAGATTTTTCACAATTATGGTTCTTTGACCCCAAAATGATGTTAATGTATGATTGGAATCATCATTAATCAAGAAAAATCAAGAAAAGTGGGATAACTTGTAAAAGGGGTAACCATAAAAAACTTAGAAAATTTTCTAAGTTATGGAACAAAGTGGCTAGGGTACCAACTTTGGAGGACCATAACTCCTAAACCACAAGGCCAATTTTTCCCATCCAAAGTTGGATTTATAGCCCTCATGGCCCTCTACAAAAGCTTCAACTACACCTCATTCCAATTCATTATGGATTTTGAGTTATGGAATGATCAAAGTGGCTGAAAATATGAAATGCCACTTTTTCCAACACTTAGTGAAATTTTCACTAAGTCAGAATCTGCCTTCACTTTTTTCCAAATGTAGGGGCATTTTTCACTTGGATCCAAAAAGTATCAAAACCAATTATGATCAAATAGTTATTGTATCATATGAGGGCTTTCCAAAATGGCCAAGAACTCCATCAAATTCCACTTGAGCCATGAGATATGACAATGGCAATATGCCTTGCTGAAAACTGCCAAGGCTAGGCATAATTTTTCACTTTTGCTCGATTTGGCAAAATCAGATAATTCCAAGCCTTGTCATCACTTTGGACACATCTAAGGATCAAATCTAAAGGGAACAAACACTAATCCAAGCCTCCAAAGTCTTTGGAACAAGAAGTAGCATGCCAAACCTAGAAATCCCTAAAAGAGGGACAAGACTCTAATTTTGGATTGGAGCATTTAATGGATGCACCAAGGTGGCATGGACTGACACATTTGCAACTGAATTCAGTCAAGAATGATCCAACAACTAGGGAACCACAGTTCTGTGCTCTAACCTCTAGTCAATGGTTAGAGGAGACTTGAGATTCCAAAGTGCAACCATTAGCTAAACCTCTGCAGCACTTGCCATTCACTATTGCTTGCAAAACAAACTTGCTCTACTATAAATAGAGCTCATTTTTGCTCAGTTTGAGTACACCAAAGCACTAAACATATGCTTTCCTCAAAATCACTTTCTTTAGACAAAAATACCTTCTTTAGCAAGGTAACTCTGAGTTTTTGAGTTAGAGAGCATTTCCATCACAGCTCATGATCCAAACACATCCAATATGTCATATCTAAGTTGTCCAAACTCACACAAGTGACCTGTAATCCTTAAATCTCAAAGTCACATCTCAAAACCTCAAAATAGGCTTTTTTTTTTTTTGCATTTTTCAAGCCATGTCTTGATTCAGTCACTTTCCAAACCAGATAAAACCTCAAACACACTCCAAATATCATCCTTGAACTGCTCAAATGGCTCCCAACATCTGGAACACCATTTGAGAGAGTTGCTATTTTGGCCATTTTAACCCCTTTTGCAAGAAAGGGCCAGTTTTTGTTTTTGCAGGTTCTAGCTGATTCCAATTATCCTAAAAGCTTCTAAGAGATTATTTGAGAGTGTCCAAAGCATCAAAGCATTTCTGGAACAAGAAACTTGGCAGATTGCACAAAAAACTCCAAAAGCTCAAAAAGAGGTAAGCATCATGACTTGAACTTTCCAAAATATGCATTGCTTTGAAGTCCACTGCTCATGCATCTCTTCTACATGTTATATGTGATGTGTTTGCACCAATTTATCATGTAATTCATGCTTGTACCAAGAGATGGCATAGAAAATGCAAAATATGGTCTATTTCAAAACCACTATCGGATTTTGAGGAGGGAGTATGATCTGAAAAAAATACCACCACCATTGGATTCCTTGTGAAATTCTAGGCCAGATGCATATAAATTTTGTCCCCAACCATGGAGAAATGAGAAAGTTATGGACCTTCCCGTTTCTTGCCAAAACTTGCCTTGCCTTGCCTTGGCCAGGCCTAGAAAACATGGCAAGCCTTGTGTATTTGTTGGTTTGTTTCAATCAACAGATGTATCACCAACCCAGTGGTAAGGCGCGTGCCCTATAACCTTGAGGTCGTGGGTTCAAACCTCACCCAGACCATTTTGTGTTTTCTCACATTTTTGCTATTTTTCCAATACTTTCATGTTTTATTAATTAATTGGAAAATTAATAACTCCTTCAATTTTAATTATTTTTTATTGGTTCTTTTTGCAAAAAATCACAAAAATGTTGAAATATTTTGTTCCACAAAATATTAGATTTATATTATTTATTTAATATAATTAGTATTTTTGTGAATAAAATGCCTTTTATTTGTTTTTAAACCTTTTAAAAATAAATATCCATTTTGGAAAATCAAAACCAAGTAGGTTTTAATTCATCTTGTGATTAATCCCTCATTTTTAAAACCCTAAACAAAAATCACAAATGGTTTATTCAAACTTATTTGGCATTTTTATCATTTTTATTTGATTTCCTTTAAATATTTACTTTCAAAGAAAAGCAAAATTAGGGTTCTTTGATTTTCACCCTCACAACATTTTCAAACTTTGGGCCTCTATTAGAGTGTAAGACCCAACCCCTTTGGAAACCTTTTTTGGGCCTCAGTCATTGTATAAGACCCACTGCACTTTCAAAAATCCCGGCGCGATCGCCCGTTTAAAACAAACCATCTGGGCCTCTCCTCGAGCTATAAGACCCATTCAAAATCATTTTGGGCCTCTAATAGAGTGTATGACCCAATCCCCTTTTGAAACCAAAAACTTTTGGGCCTCAGTCGTTGTATAAGACCCACGGTGTTTTCAAAACCTCGGCGCGATCATCGCCCTTTTCAAAATTAACCCTTGGGCTTCTCCTTGAGCTATAAGACCCATCTTTGTTCACTTTCAATCATTTTGGGCCTCTTGAGAGAGTGTAAGACCCATCCCCTTGTATAGAAAACCTTTCTTGGGCCTCAGTCACTTGTATAAATCCCTGTACAAAACGACAGTGCGATCACTGATTAAACCTTGGGCCTCTCCTTGAGTTGTAAGCCCCAACAATCTTTTCAAAGCACTTTATCCTTTAATTTTGAATATAATATTGTTATCAAAGCTTTCTTTGTTGAACAAACTAACCAAACAGCATGGAAGCTTTACAACTGAGTAAGTGTTTACCCGCTTTCATTTACCGCTTTCATATGTATATAACTGTATTATGGGGTTGTTTCACTGTAAGTCTTCTTTCATAAACTCATATCGACTGTGTAATACTAGTATAGATATTTAGAGTTTCCACAGCAACTACGTCTAGAACTAAGATAAAACCTCGTCTCCTTATCTCCGACGTTCTCCTGGATATTTCAAACATAACCTAAACCATGAGAATTTTCTTTTACAACAATTTTAGATAACTAGATCTAAGAAATCTCCCCCTTGAACAGTTCATATACAGAAGGCCAATGTTCCAAGTGAAACCCCTTCTGGAACTGTTCATCAGCCTCCTCTTGGGCTTAGTGCAAGGACTCACAGGCTTCCTAAGAGCATCCCCGCCTCCTCTTGGGCGTTGTACAAGGACCCGTCGGCTTCTTAGAAGTTTTCACAACCTCCTCTTAGGTTTCGTATAATGATTCTTCCTCCGGGAAGATAACCTCCTCTTGGGCTTCGTACAAATTGTCCCTTCGGCTTCTTAAAAGTTTTTCTCGCCTCCTCTTGGGCTTTGTACAAATTGTCCCGACGACCTCTTAAAGGTATAGGAACAGAAATTAGTCATCTTAATAGAACAGTCTTTCAAAGAGTCTAGATCTTCCTACGGCAAACATACTGTCTCTTGATCTCTCTTAAGGATAGTACAAAAGATAAAACTTTAGACTTGGATAGTCTAATCTCCTTGAGTCTCGAAGACATTCTCAAGTTCCTTTCAAAAATAGGAAAAAACACCCGTACGAGATACAAAAACACTCTCTTGTTGAGTATAAAAGACTCTCTTGTTGAGTCAATCCAATTTTAGCCTTCATCTCGGGCTTTGTACGAGATACAAAACACTCTCTTGTTGAGTATAAAAAGACTCTCTTGCTGAGTCAATCCTCCTTTAGCCTCCATCTCGGGCTTCGTACGAGATACAAAATCACTCACTTGTTGAGTATAAAAGACTCTCTTGTTGAGTCAAACATTTTCAGCCTCCATCTCGGGCTTCGTACGTGGTACAAAGACTCTCTTGTTGAGTCAAGCGCCTTTAGCCTCCGTCTTGGGCTTCTCACAAGACACCTACCAAAAGCACTCTCTTGTTGAGTCAACCCTTTTAGCCTCTATCTTGAACTTCGTACGAGACACAAAAGCATCCTCTTGTTGGGTCAATAGCCTCCTCTTAGTCTTTGTATAAAGAAATCCCCGTTTGATTCAATCAACCTTTTAGCATCAAATCATGCTTTGGTCATAGCATACAAACATCGCTAACTCATTTTCCCTCGTCTAATTGCTGTAAGCAGGAAGCCTCTGGATTAGTTACATCCACGCCACTGTCCCTCTTTTAGCATGAGAAATTCCTAAGGAAAGATGGCGTTGCTCTAAACTGAGTTAAAGTCTTCTCCTTCAAGTTGAAAATCCCCTATAAAGGAAATTATGGCATTGCTGGATTCACACATCCTAGTTAAAGTAATTCTCCTTTATAATCAGTCACCCAACAGTCGTGCCAAATAGGCAAAATATTCCCCTTTAGTGATGACAAATTCTCTCTAAAGTCAACACCCTTTTAGCTTCACATCTTGGGCTTCAAACAAGATACAAATAGACCCTTCAGCTTCACATCTTGGGCTTTGAACAAGATACAAACAACCTTTAGCTTCATGTCTTGGGCTTTGAACAAGACACCAAAACACCATTTCCTCCCATAGAATAGGAGGAACTACGATCGCTCTGATTTCCCAGTTTCGTCAAACAGGAATACGTAGGCATGAGATTGAAAAATCTTAGCGAGCACACTAATAAAAAAAAACCCAAAGTCCCCTACCCCCATCCAATCTAGCGCAGTATCCCAACAAATTCCCCATGAACAGTCCCGATATTTCGTTCTGGACAAAATAAGCAGAGAGAGACCCACGAACTAAAGCCGCATCTGTAAACCAACAGTTTTGACTGTTTAGCCTCAGTTTGCAAGCAGGGTTAATTGGAGACATTTATTTCCCTTCCTTCATCAGCTTCAATAGGATAAAAAATGAATCGAACTGTAGTACCAAAGCGATAGTGATTTGAAACCACAAAAACCGCGCTACAAATCCCCCTTCATAACTGAAGATACACAATTTATCTCCCACTCTTCGACCGACACATACTTATTTCACTTAAAGTATGTAAACACATCCTTGTGTTTCCTTCTCACACTTCACTACCACTTTAGGTTCCCATGAAAGCCGAACTTCCCTAACTCTCACTTTTCCAGTTAGAAAACATTGTTCCGAACACATTCCATAAGGTACTCTTGTCCATTCAAGATACCATAACGACAAAAAAAAAACTAAAGCACCAATATTTATCTCACTTCCGGACCTTACGTCACACATTACACAAAATAACTTTTCTTTTCCACGGAATGAGATTACTTGAAATTCCTATCCATACTAGTGGTCAATCCAGCTCTACTAGCAATTTTACATATTTCTCAATACCTTAACCAATCGTCCAGTAGAGATCCTTAACTTTTGAACTCCATCTGTAATACCCCGTATTATCTAAATGCTCAATTGGATATCAGATGAGATCATATGAGTATCTATGTGCTTTATCTTTAATTAATTGGATTTATGGAAACCTATAAGTACCTTAAGTGTTGACATTTGGGATCAATAGAGCAACTAGAGAACTCTAAAGAGATCAATTATTTTATGAAAGAGACAGATCAACTATTTTAGTCCAAGAGAGGAGTATTAAGGTAACTCTGATAATTGATCAATTGGGTTGAGACGATAAAATATCAATTGGAGATATTTTACTCTATTGGATTGTATTATATAATAATAGTATTATATATATATATATATATATATATATATATATATATATATATATATATATGTTAAAAAAAAAGGAAAAGAAAGAAAAAGAAGAAAAGAGGAAATGGAGAGAAAGAAGAGAAAGTGAAGAAGAGAAGAAGAAGGGAGAAGAGAGGAACCCATGGATCATCATCATTACCATCTTCTTCAAAATACTCTTCGATTATCAGGTGGGTTCTAGTTAGAAACTCTAAGTTCTAGAAATAGATGTTTGGAACTTAGGTTAGAATTTGAGAGAAAATGATAAATTGTTGAATCAATGAAATCTAACGGATAAAATGAGTTATAAACTGTGTTGTATGGTCAATATGTGTATAGAATCATCTATTGAGGCTTATTTGTGCATTGGGTAGTGTTTGGAATGGGTTTTGGACCCAAAGGCCCCAGCTGTTACGCGGCTGAAGTTCTGAGTTTACGCAGGCTCGCACTGTGAATCCCCTAGCGAAGGGGAAATCGAACATTCGCTGGCTATTCACACGGCGAAGGTGAGGGCGAGCATTCGCCAGAGGTTCGCACTGCGAACTTTACCTTGTTTTGGTTCTGCCACGATTCGCCAGACACTCGCACTGCGAATGGGGTAGCGAACCCAGTGTTGTTTAGGCATTCGCTGGGAGCTTCACACTGTGAATGAGGAAGCGAGCATTCACTGGCTGCTTCGCAATGCGAACATGGCAGCTTTTCCGTTTTCTTTCCTTCATAACTTTTGATCCGTAACTCGGATCGGGACGTTCTTGGCCTCTTAAGTGTGTCTTGCTAGCATGTCTCTTAATATCATACTATGTAGTGTTGGGCCTGATCAACCTAATATTATGTATGTGATAGGCAGAATCATGGTTGAGCGACCACGAGGATTCCGAAGTGTTGTCGGAACTTGTGCTGTGAGGGAAGGCTCAAGCCAAGAGTTAGTAGTGTGGAGTTTGGTCAGCCCAGTTGAGGTTTTAGTAGAAGTTGTGATTTGGGTAGCATGGAATTAAAGAGTAGTGTGTTGTTAGAGTACTCCTTTGGAATGGATGCTGTAACGCCATGTATAATATTTATCTAGAATAATACCATACAAGTGTTTTATTTGGTACTGACACCATCATAAGTGCCTAATGGCATAATTCACATACTTGACCATTCTAAAACATAAATACAAACTATGGTACAAGCTATGGAAATTAGGCAAAAAAATATAAAAACTAAGATCAACATACAATATCCTCAATTGTATACAACAAATACACAGCGGAAAAATAATCTCAACTAAGCTTCTCTTGAAACATCCAAGCATAGCTCCACTTGTAAATCGAACCTGCAAATGCTTCCTGAAAATAATCAACAATAGTGGGGTAAGATACATAAAATCTTAGTGAGTTCCCTATCTTATTGATTCTCTCGACTTTACAAGGTTCTATCAAATCCTAACTCAAGTCAAGGGGAAGGGAAATGACTTTGAGTTCACAAACTCACAATCTCACAATCTCACACTATATAGAAACATGTCATGAGTCTGTTAACT
The DNA here is from genome assembly GCA_022829125.1 of Lathyrus tuberosus. NCBI lineage: Eukaryota > Viridiplantae > Streptophyta > Magnoliopsida > Fabales > Fabaceae > Lathyrus > Lathyrus tuberosus. Next base: position 7,992,832 of record JALAZF010000159.1, read on the forward strand.
CACAGTTTAATCACTAATTGATAACCGTACCAAGGCATCCCCTTTTCCTGTCCTCTTCTACGTCTAGAAGTCGGCCTGAGTCATGGATCCTTGTAATTTACTTGGCATATAAAATGGATTCTGGAACATCGCCCTGTTAGCCGTGAACCGTCACTTCACATGGCCTGTTAACCATCACAAGTCTCTACCCTTAGGTTCCATTCGTACTACACACGGGAATCAAACCTACCAAGTACCATGCCTTGTTTCAGAGGAGCTCGAGACTCATGAAACTGCAACTCAAAGAACTAGTTATGATTACGTGATCACACACACAAACGTGATTGCATTCGACAATCACAAGGCCACATTCGCCTTAAGACCTCTTTTGTCTTTTCACAAAACCACAATGGTTAATACACATGTTCCATACTAGTGTTCACTCTTCTCTATACCATTTCGGGAACGGACACACGCCTCGGCCCCTCACGTACGATCGTTGTCATTTCGGAAATGGATACACGCCTCGGCCCCTCACGCACGAGCGTTGTCAGACATACGTCTCGGCCCCGCAAGCACGAGCGTTGTCACTAAGTTATCTACTCTAGGCCAGAACTCGTCAATGAATGCACGAGCGTCGCCATCCAGAGTTTATCACAATTCTATTCACAACCTAGAATTATAACAATCTTAACTATGTCATTGTTTTTGGGGTAAAGTTTCCTCACTCTTCCTAATTCATTTTAACATGCATATTTCTTTCATTCACGATTCACAATTAGATAGACATGGCATAACACAAATATTACAAGTAAACACATATAATCACACATCACATAAAACATCACTTTTCACGTAGTAGTTCACACATATTTCAAGGCATACAAGCCACTACTATCCTCTACCAAGCATCCTTGGTTAAATCATGGTCTCACATACCATTTAATAGCACATTGGATTCTCTTTCCAAGGCTTTAAGTCCCATATCAATCGGCTTCCCGATTCATGAATTTCCGGTAGAAACTTAAACCACACTTTCCACACATACATTAATTTTCCTTATTTTTCTTATCAATCCAAGGAATAAACATATGATTCTATTTCACTATCATAAAGAGCATTGAAATAGCTTTCCAACGCATCTGACCGTGCGTCAATCCGAGTTACGGATCAAAAGTTATGGAGGAAACAAAATGGGAACTCTGCCACGTTCGCTTTCCTATTCGCAATGCGAACCCCCAGCGAAACTCAGTCATGTTCGCTTTCCTATTCGCAATGCGAACCCCCAGCGAACCATGGCAGAATAAAAAAGACATAAAGTTCTCAATGCGAACTTCTAGGCGAACATTCGCCTTCCCTTCGCCTTGGGATCGCAATGCGAACCCGCGAACCCAGAAATTTGCAGCAGCGCTGTTATGGGTCATTATGGGCCAAAATCCATCATTTCTTCCACCCAAACACTTCAAATTCATACCAAATCACCTAAAACATGTTCCAACATAAACAACAAGTATTATCATGCATTTATATCGAATTTCATCCGTTAGATTTCATTTATTTATCCGTTTAATCATTTTCTCTCAACTCTAACCTAAGTTCTAAATCCTTAATTCTAGAACTTAGAGCGTCTAACTAGAACCCACCTGATAACCGAAGAGGAGTTTGAAGAAGATGATGATCCAATGCTCCAACTTTCTCTTCTTCTTCCTTGAGCTTCTTCTCTTCTTTCTCTCCATTTCCTCTTTCTTCTTTCTTCTTCTTCTTACTATCTTTTTCTTTCTTAATACATATATATATATATATAACTTACTATATAATATAATTCCAACAAGTTCAAATATCTCCAATTGATATTTTGTCATCTCAGCCCAATTGATCAATTATTAGAGTTATCTTAAAATACTCTCTCGTACTAATAAATACCAATCTGTGTCTTCAGAGTTCACCAGTTGCTCTATCGGTCACAATTGACCATACTTAAATCACTTAGAGGATTCCGTTAATCCAATTTACCAAAGATAGAGCACATAGATGCTCATCTGATCTCATCTGATATCCAATTAAGCACTTAAATAATATGGGGTATTACAGAGAGCAAATCAAGAAGTAATTGACTCAATCCTGATTTAACCCTTTTAGAAATAAATATTTTTTATTAATAAAATGACCACATTAAATTTTGGGGATCCACTTGAATCACACTAGAGACGTAAGACCCCATAAGAAAATCAAATTCTCCTTTAATAATAATATTATTATATTTTTTAACCTCGTGGACACACTAAAGTATTTTTATTCCACACATTATACCTGTACACTAGTTTAGTTTTATCACTTTATATTTTCATTAGAATTTTCTCACTAATATCTTTATTTCATTCTCCTTAATTAAAATTATCTTCTCCTCCCAACATAACAACAGTAACCATTTATTTTGTTTCTTCCCCTTTGCAATTGCTTCCCATGAAACCCTTAAAGTTTTGTACATAATATCAATTAATTTGTGTATATTTTCACATTCATTAATAGTCTATCTTTAAATTATAATTAACTTTAATAAAATAATTTATGAATTATTTTATTATAATTAAAACTTATTTAGTTTAAATACTGAAACTGTTTTTAGCCCCCGGTAAAAAAAAATAATTGATTCTACGTTGCACTTAAATGTAATTATTTCTAACAAAGAAACCTTTTAGAACTAGATAATTTTTATTCAAAAAATTAATCAATTGAATGATTAGTTGTTAGGATCGAAATTATTTTTAGACTAATGTGTGGAAACAATTTTCAATACTTTTGTTTGCATACAAATGCAAGTTATTGAATTAACTGGTTAAATATTCCTATCTTTTAAGAGACATTAAACCGCCTTCACCCATTCTTCATTATGAATAAATGATAATTCAGCTTCTTTGCATGAATTTGCGAGTATGTGACAAAGACTGTAAGCAAAGAGTCTTTAAAAAATGTGATGAACATGTATTGCAATATATGAATGTTGAACCAAAGAGTTTGAATTCAAACTTTTATATGTATGTGCAATATCTTCCATAACTTTTTTTCCTTTACATATCGATTTTATCCTCAATATGAAATTCAAAGGTAGATGCGAGATAGCGTAGGTGTAAGCTCTAGAGGTCAATTATTTTATAAGAAATTGGTATTTGTATTATATTATCTAGTAGTAATATTAATACATTTCTCTATTCAATTTATTTTTTCTAAGTAATAATGTCCCTAGAATAGCTTCTATGTTTCATTTAACATTAAATATGACTTATTTGTGAGTCCACATTAAACATTATGACATTATTTTTTATTTGAAAATAAAGAAACTTTATTAATCAAAAGGAAAATATTCACACAGACTACAAAATCAGAAACAACAAACTCCAAACCAGAGAAAACTAGACTAATCTAACATAAGTCTTGCTAGATGTTTTCTAAGTTTAGGATTGCTCCACCCCCTATTAGTAATAGTATGAACCACTATACCCTTTATATCAATGTTATCCACAAAATTGCAAAAATTAATTATGTTCCTATAATTCCATATTTCATATATAGTCTCCGCCGCAATACTACGGAGAATGCAAGCTCTCCATCCTTTTCCTTTTCCTTTTTTTATTAGCCATTGTTTCACTTCAAACCATCCTTGCGGATCCTGTACAATACCAATCCATGGTAAGATATGTTTCCAGATTTCCTTTAATTTCGGACATTGAAAAAACAAATGTTCCGTAGTTTCCTGTTGTTGGCAAAATGTGCAATTATCATCGATAATCATGCCAAATCTTGTTAGTCTCTCCTTAGTAGCAAGCTTTCCATGGCACACCAACCATAGAATGAACAGGAACCTTGGTCTAGCTAAATTATTATGGAAAAGACATCGCCACTCAACTTTTTGACCATCATCAATAAGCTACATATATATCATTTTTGTACTAAATTTTCCATTCATCGTGTGCCAACACACCATGGTATTGACCATTTCTCGCATTTTCAAAATGGATTTGAGAACCCATGACATATTCTGAGTCAGCTGCACATCATCAGTGGTTCTATCTTTGAAATAAAAAGAGTGTATCCATTTCACCCAAAGGGTGTCTTTCTTCTTACTCAAATTCCACAGCAATTTCGCCATACTAGCATGATTCCATTCTGCAAGAGATATGATATTCTGGCCTCCTTTGTCTTTGGTAGTACAAACCTGTTTCCAAGCCACAAGAGATTTTCTAGACGGCGCATCATCTCCTGTCCAGAGAAAAGTTCTACAAATGGCCTCAATAACGTGAATGACTTTCTTTGGGAAAGGAAGACATTGCATCCAATAAGAGGTCATCGCTGTGAGAATGATGTTAATGAGTTGAACCCTACCTGCATAGGTAAGAAGTTTGGAACTACAATGCCAAATACGACTCACTATACGATCCACTAGGCCCATGTAATGGTGCACCGACAATTTTTTACTTGTGAGAGGAACTCCAAGGTATCGAAAAGGAAGGACGCCTTCAGAAAATTGTGTAATGTTTTGAATATTATCCTTTACCTCTTCTTGCACTCCACCATAAAAGATTTTGCACTTAGCAGGATTTACCACCAAACCAGTTGCACTAGAAAATTCATTGAATTTGGTCATGAGGAGTTTAATAGAACCCGCATCCCCCTAGAAAATAGCAGCAAATCATCAGCGGATGAGATGTTAATAATTTGATGCTTTTCGCATTTTGCATGATAATTGAAGTCTGGAATTTTGTTGAGAGAATGCAATGTCCTATGAAGATATTCCATAACCACCACAAAAAGAAGGGGAAAGATAGGGTCACCTTGTCTAAGGCCCCTTTTTGCTTTCAAGATTTTAGAATATCTACCACCAATGTTGAATCAGTAAGAGACCGTAGTAACCGCCAGCATAATCCAAGATGTGAATTTTCGAGGAAACCCAATTTCTTTAAGAATGCACTCTAGGCTGAACCAATCCACAGTATCATAGGCTTTTTGAATGTCTAGTTGAAGCATGCATCTTGGAGTACCACCCTTTCTTCCATACCCTCTAATCAACTCATAGGCAATTAGAATGTGATCATGTATATTTTGGCCCGGAACAAACGCAGCTTGGCTCTGGTTTATGATACTAGGCAGGATCTTAGCCATTCTATTTGACAAAATTTTAGATATGATTTTGTGCAAGAAATTGGTCTAAGATCTTTAACAGTTTTTCCATTATTACCTTTTGGGATAAGGGAGACCAAGGTTGCATTAATGGCCGAATACATATAGTTCTGCTCAAAGAACTCTTTCACAGCTTTTATGACATCACATTTGACAATATTCCAAGTTTCTTTAAAGAATTTTTCCCCCATATCCATCAATCCCGGGGGCTTTGAGGATGCCTTTGCTGTTAAGGGCTTGAAATATCTCCATTTAAGTAACAGGTAACTCCAACATTCTTTTATGCTCAACATTGACTTGAGGCCCTGCTCTCATAGCCATAATATCTATACCATTCAACCTATCATTTGCTTTGCCTAATAAATTTTCATAGAATGTCAGGATTTCAGCTTCAATTTCCACGGGTTTAGTGAGCATTCTGCCGTCATCTGTGAGTATCTCTTTGATGTCATTCTGATTTTGCCTGGCTTTCACATAGGCATGGAAAAAATTGTTGTTTCCATCCTCCAATCTCAGCCAGCTATGTTTTGCCCTTTGTCTGAAGTTCTCTTCCTCAATAGTACTCCAATTGAAAACCTCAGCAGTGGTATTTTTGATCTCAACTAACAACTCAGGATCATCCCTGTCATAAAGCAGCTTATTTTGAAGTTCTTCCAATCTCTGCCTAGCCACTTTCAAAGAATGAGATGCTCCAATTACAGGGACACTCAATCTTTTAACTACTGTTTGAGCTCTCAACAACTTTTTCTATAGCGCATACATTGGCCTACCCTCAATACCTTCATTCCAGCTATTCTGAATTGCATCATGAAAGCCAATTATATCAGTAACACAATTGAGAAATTTAAAATGAAATTGTTTTACATTCATGTCCTTATTCCTAGACTTCAGCAGCATCAGATTATGATCAGAAACACCTGGAGCCATAACGTGTAACGACATGTCCAAGTACTTCTGAAACCAATCCACATTTGCAGTTACATGGTCAATTCTAGAATATATGGTGTTTCCACTGTGTTTGTTAGAACATGTATAGTAATCACCAGTATTGCTCATTTCACTCAGGTTTGTTATATTCATAACATACCTCAGGTCCTTGTATTCATTTTCAGTCACCAAATTTCCACCCCTTCTGTCCATGGATTTAAGAACATTGTTGAAGTCTCCAGCCAATAGCCAAGGTCCTTGTTGATTGGTATGAATATGCAGAATTTCTTCCCATAATCTCCTCCTAAGGTCAAGTTGGTTGAATCCATAAACTGCAGTAAACCAGAATAGGAATTCTCCATGAGTATCATAGATTGCACAATGTATGAATTGAGCACTACTTCTCACTTTCCTCACCTCTATTTTAGTGTTATTCCACCAAATCCATAATCTTCCATTTGAGTGGTCTTGGTAATTGTCCATAAATGCACCTTTAAGTTTGAATTTCTTCCTAACATTTTCAGCCTTAGCACTTTTTACTCTTGTCTCAATCAAAACAACAATCAAAGGATTAAGATTTTGAAGGCGGGAGCTGACCTCTTTAATCTTAATCGTTTTATTAAGCCCTCGTATGTTCCATGCTACAATCATGGCACCTTGGTTTGACTTCCTAAGGTATCATTCAAAATACCTAGGAGTCGAAAACCATTTTGGCAAGATATGGATGGTCCATCAGTTCCAACATCCTTTCCTTTATCTCGTTTGCTACATGTTACAGTCTGCCACATATCATTTTCCACAATTTTACCACTAAGCTCACCAGTAGGTTCATCTGTGACAGTAGGATTAGAGTCCACATTTGGCTCCTCTTCATTTGGCTTGTTTACCTTCGGTTCCTTTGGTTCCTTCGGTTCTACTACTCTTGGTCTCCATTCCTTATGTGGTTTCTTTGGTTTATCACAATTATGCCCAACTTTATGACATCGATTGCAGTACAACGGCTTCCACTCATATTTCACTTGTTGTTTCATACGATGACCTGCAGCATCCTTTATCATAATCTCTGTTCTCAGTTCCTGTGTAATATCAACTTCCACAAGAATTCGCGCGTACGATACTCTAAGCTTGTTTATCGTGCATTCATCTGTGACCAGCGGTGTTCCAATGGCGCTTCCTATTTTGCTCAGGCTGCGAGCCCCCCATAAGTGCAGAGGCAGTTGTGGCAGCTTCACCCATAGTGGAATTTGTGTCAACATATCCTTTTGTAAATTGAAATCTGGCTTCCATTCTCGCAACAACATTGGTCTATTGTGGATAGTATAGGGCCCTTTCATCAACACAAGATCCCTATCCTGAAACGAGTGAAACCTCAAGATGAAAAAACCCTCTTCATTGTAAAACATATTAGGTGCCTTCACAAAGTTCCATTGCTTTAACATGTATTGTTTGACCGCGTTCATACTAAGATCCTCACCCAGAACATACATGATTGACGCACTTTCCCAAAACTTGATCTCTAATTCCACATCAGAATCTTCAATCTCAATCTCAATTTCCCCATCAATGACCTTTGGTGCCACAAATTCCATTGCTAAACCTTTAGCAGGGTTCCTATTTTCGTTGATAACATCCACCCAGAGTTTCTTCACAGTGTTTTCTTCCTTTTTTCCTTAATTTAGGTTTTCAGAGTTCACCTGTAGTATCTCTTCTTCTTCCGATTGATTCTCTTCATCGTTTAATTCACTTACCACCACCGTTCCAGGTTGTATGTCCGGCGTAGTTTCAACAATATTTCTGGCAGCAGCCGTAGGATTTGTCGTGGACGGTGGCACCTTTCCGGGCTGCCCTCGTCCTTTCCCCCTCCCCTGTGTCACCATTTATTAAATATATTTATGACATTATTCTACAAGTATTTGTAGTCGCGCTTTATTATTATGTGAGATATCATTGAAGCATAGAGACTATTACGTGGATAGACAAATTATCACATATCTTTGATTATCGATAAAGAGTTATTTAGACTTCACATAGGTATAAGTATTAGGTGTAATATTTATATTTTATTGACCATGCATGAAAATAATACTTAAAACTGTATTTAAGTGGCATAACTTATTCTATTATTGATAATGGTGTATACCATTCTTTGACTTGAAACCTTTATAGACCCTATATCTGGTGTCTAGTACTTTATTTTCGTTAACACGAGGTTTGTAATATGATGATCATAAAAATATTTGATGGGTAACCATAAATCATCCAGAAGAACAAGAATTACTTAAATGTAATATTTCATCTTGCACAACATGATGAATGTCTAAGGGCTAACTATGTATCTAGACAAGGGTGACATGGTATGTGTCTTGTTTTCAATTCATACATTAATGTAAAAGGAAATTGTACGAATAATCGTAATCACTTAATGGTTTTGTATTATCACATGAAACTGTTTCACTCTAGTAACGGTAAATGTTGCTAGATACCACTTACTATTTATTATGTTAAATGTTTGTTTAAATATAATTTGTAATATTACGGGATTATACAAAGCTAGAGATACAAGAACAAATTGATTTATAAAATATAAGTAAAACATATTCCATGGCGCAAACTTGCAATGCACCTGTGATAATTAGATAACTATGGTACACCATAAGGTACAATGTAATTAAGTCGAATGCGATACACTGTAATTGATTATGTCCTTAAGTGGGTTTGTTCAACAATGCAGCTCACACAAGTGGTTATATATACATAACTCTTGTTCTTTAGTAAATTATTTTTAACAATATTTGTTTTAGGAATATATGTTTTATGCATGATATGTAGCACATTATATAAATTATTTATCTCTTATCTCATTAGTTCTAAACTCCCTAGAAAATTCAGAAACATCCGCAAGTTAAGTTCATTGTGTGGTATATGGTAAAGCATATATTAGATCCAATAAATCTCTAAGAAGAACATAAAATACCTATGAAAAATATGGAAAACATGTACACATGCATTTATTCAAGCCATCAATTTCAAAATATTAAGCAAACACACCATTGGGTCCATAGCTCAGTGGTAGAGCATTTGACTACAGATCAAGAGTTCACCGGTTCGAACCCGGTTGGGCCATATTAAAATAGTTTAATTTTTTCATAAATGACATATTCACTCAAATGTAATTATTTTAAAGATATTAACCATATATAAATAGGTAGCTTTTATTTAAATAACATAAACACTAAAATGACTGGTTATTTAAAAATAAGTTCTTTTAGCGCAAAATTGATAATCTCTTTTAAATCATTTTTTCTACATTTGTCTCAAGTATTCAAACAAATTAGTTAATTATTATTATCTTTTAAGCTACATTAAGCCCTTTTAAAAAAAAACCTTCCTTTTAAGCAATGTTTTTTTAATGGTTCTCAACATGAATTGTGAATAGGAAACAAACACAATATGCCATGAGTCCTATCTAAATTTAATGAACATTAAAAATAAATATAATAAATTCTGATCAAATACTTAAAATTAAAATTTTTATGCATGATATGCAACTTCTTCAATAACTTTAGTATCACTTTCCATTTTTGTTTTAGCTCAATTGGAATTTCAGAGGTAGTTAAAGATGTATCCATGTTGTGGCGTGTGGTAATGAATATAAAGGCTCCAATCGATCTCTTGGAAGAACTTCAAATACCTTTGTAAAATTTGTAAAACATATACCACAAACATATGTGCAAAACATTAATTTCACAATAATAAGCTCACCTATCATAGGGTCCATTGCTAGGTGGTGTGGCATTTGATAGCAAATCAAGAAGTAATTGACTCAATCCTGATTTGACCCTTTTAGAAATAAATATTTTTTATTAATAAAATGATCACATTAAATTTTGGGGATTCACTTGAATCACACTAGAGACGTAAGACCCCATAAGAAAATCAAATTCTCCTTTAATAATAATATTATTATATTTTTTAACCTCGTGGACACACTATAGTATTTTTTTTCCACACATTATAGCTTTACACTAGTTTAGTTTTATCACTTTATATTTTCATTAGAATTTTCTCACTAATATCTTTAGTTCATTCTCCTTAATTAAAATTAACTTCTCCTCCCAGCATTACAACAGTAACCATTTAATTTGTTTCTTCCCCTTTGCAATTGCTTCCCATGAAACCCTTAAAGTTTTGTACATAATATCAATTAATTTGTGTATATTTTCACATTCATTAGTAGTCTATCTTTAAATTACAATTAACTTTAATAAAATAATTTATGAATTATTTTATTATAATTAAAACTTATTTAGTTTAAATACTAAAATTGTTTTTAGCCCCCGGTAAAAAAAATAATTGATTCTACGCTGCACTTAAATGTAATTATTTCTAACAAAGAAACCTTTTAGAACTAGATAACTTTTATTCAAAAAAGTAATCAATTGAATGATTAATTGTTAGGATCGAAATTATTTTTAGATAAATGTGTGGAAACAATTTTCAATACTTTGGCTTGCATACTAATGCAAGTTATTGAATTAACTGGTTAAATACTCCAATCTTTTAAGAGACATTAAACCTCCTTCACCCATTCTTCATTATGAATAAATGATAATTCAGCTTCTTTACATGAATTTGCGAGTATGTGACAAAGACTGTCAGCAAAGAGTCTTTAAAAAATGTGATGAACATGCATTGCAATATATGAATGTTGAACCAAAGAGTTTGAATTCAAACTTTTATGTGTATGTGCAATATCTTCCATAACTTTTTTTCCTTTACACATCAATTTTATCCTCAATATGAAATTCAGAGGTAGCTGCGAGATAGCGTAGGTGTAAGTTCTAAGAGGTCAATTATTTTATAAGAAATTGGTATTTGTATTATATTATCTAGTAGCAATATTAATACATTTCTCTATACAATTTATTTTTCCTAAGTAATAATGTCCCTAGAATAGCTGCTATGTTTAATTTAACATTAAATATGACTTATTTGTGAGTCCACATTAAACATTATGACATTATTCTCCAAGTATTTGTAGTCGCGTTTTATTATTATGTGAGATATCATTGAAGCATAGAGACTATTACGTGGATAGACAAATTATCACATATCTTTGATTATCGATAAAGAGTTATTTAGACTTCACATAGGTATAAGTATTAGGTGTAATATTTATATTTTATTGACCATGCATGAAAATAATACTTAAAATTGTATTAAAGTGGCATAACTTATTCTATCATTGGTGTATACCATTCTTTGACTTCAAACCTTTGTAGACCCTATATCTGGTGTCTAGTACTTTATTTTCGTTAACACGAGGTTTGTAATATGATGATCATAAAAATATTTGATGGGTAACCATAAATCATCCTGAAGAACAAGAATTACTTAAATGTAATATTTCATCTTGCAAAACATGATGAATGTCTAAGGGCTGACTATGTATCTAGACAAGGGTGACAAGGTATGTGTCTTGTTTTCAATTTATACATTGATGTAAAAGGAAATTGAACGAATAATCGTAATCACTTAATGGTTTTGTATTATCACATGAAACTGTTTCACTCTAGTAGTGGTAAATGTTACTAGATACCACTTACTATTTATTATGTTAAATGTTTGTTTAAATATAATTTGCAATATTACGGGATTATGCAAAGCCAGAGATACAAGAACAAATTGATTTATAAAATATAAGTAAAACATATTCCATGGCGCAAACTTGCAATGCACTTGTGATAATTAGATAACTATGGTACACCATAAGGTACTGTAATGCCCTGTATAATATATATCTAGAATAATACCATACAAACATTTTATTTGGTACTGACACATCAAAAGTGCCTAATGGCATAGTTCACATACTTGTCCATTTCTAAAACATAAATACAACACATGGCACAAGTCATGGAAACTAGCCAAAAATAATAAAACTAAGAATAATATACAATATCCTCAATTGTATACAACAAAAGAATACACAGCGGAAAAAGCTTAACTAAGCTTCTCTTGAAACATCCGAGCATCGCTCCACTTGTAACCAAACCTGCACCTGAAATAAAGCAACTATAGTGGGGTGAGATACATCAAATCTCAGTGAGTTCTCTATCTTATAGGTCCTCTCGGCTTTATAAGGTTCTATCAATCCTAACTCAAGTCAAGGGGAAGGGAAATGACTTGGGTTCACAATCTCACAATCTCACACTATATGGAAACACGTTATTGAGTCAGTTACTCAAAAGTTTATTCACTTATCGGTAACCTTGTCAAGGCATTCCCTTTCTCCCGACCTCTTCTACGTCTAGAAGTAGGAACGAGTCATGGACCCTCGTAGATTTCTTGGCATACGAAATGGATTCGGGATCATCAGCCCGTACATCGTGATCCGTCACTTCACACGGCCCGTACACCGTCACAAGTCTCTTTACCCGTAGGCTCCATTCGTACTATAACATTGGGAATCAAACCTACCACGAAATCGTGTATCATTCCAGAGGAGCTTGTTACTCAATAGACGACACATAATAGAATAATGGTTACGATTTCGTGATTTCACATACAAACATAATTGTATTCAACATTTCTAGGCCACAATAGCCTTTATCAATTAAACAAAATAAGTACACGTGTTCCATACTAGTGTTCACTCTCTCCTAGACCAATACTCGTCACGGATGCACCGTTATACATCAAGTGCCCGAGCATCACCATTTAGGTTATCTACTCTAGGCCAGAACTCGTCAAAGATGCACCTTTCTACATCGAATGCACGAGCGTCGCCATACAGAGTTTCTATCAATTCCTAGCCATTACTAGGTTCCACTATCAAGTTGTTATGGGGTAAAGTTTCCTCACTCTACCTAATTCATTTTAAGCATGCATATTCTCTCAATCATGCTTAACAACAATTTTAGGCAAAGCATATTACAATTGCACATTTTAGAATTACATATAATAATTCAATCAAAGTTATACAAAGCATATTACAATTGTATAATAGAATCACATATAAGGATTCATCACATAAAACATCACTTTCGGGTTCCCTCCGATTCATTTAATCGGGTATCAATTAATATTTCTCACTCTTATCCCATAGGATATTTTCACAGCTCTACATCGGCTATAATTACGCCGCAATCGGACTTAGGATCCAAAAGATGTCAATTCCAATGTTTCACAAAACATCACTTTCCTTCATTTTCCTCTAAATAATTTATCCCACATCATACCCAATATTTCCAATATAGAGGTTCGTCATAGAGGGTCGTCATAGCTTTCTAATGACACCAAGAACGTCCCGATCCGAGTTGCTGATCAAAAGTTATGAAAGAAACAAGTTGGAGGATCTGCTATGTTCGCAATGCGAAGTAGCCAGCGAATGCTCGCTTTCTCATTCGCAGTGCAAAGCTCCCAGCGAATGCCTAAATCACACTGGGTTCGCTGTCCCATTCGCAGTGCGAACGTCTGGCGAACCGTGGCAGAACCAAAACAGGGTAATGTTCGCAGTGCGAACCTCTGGCGAATCTCTGGCGAATGTTCGCCTTCACCTTCGCCGTGCGAATAGCCAGCGAATGTTCGATTTCCCCTTCGCTAGCGGATTCGCAGTGCGAACCTGCGGAAACCCAGAATTTCAGCAGCGTAACAGCTTGGGCCTTTGGGTCCAAAACCCATTCCAAACACTACCCAATGCACAAATAAGCATCAATAGATGATTCTATACACATATTGATCATACAAAACAGTTTATAACTCATTTTATCTGTTAGATTTCATTGATTCAACAATTTATCATTTTCGCTCAAATTCTAACCTAAGTTCCAAACACCTATTTCTAGAACTTAGAGTTTCTAACTAGAACCCACCTGATAATCAAAGAGGAGTTTGAAGACGATGGTAATGATGATGATCCATGGGTTCCTCTCTTCTCCCTTCTTTTCTCTTCATTCTTTCCATTTCCTCTTTTCTTCTTTTTCTTTCTTTTCCTTTTCTTAACATATATATATATATATATATATATATATATATATATATATATATATATATATATATATATATATATATATAATACTATTATTATATAATACAATCCAATAGAGTAAAATATCTCCAATTGATATTTTGTCCTCTCAACCAATTGATCAATTATTAGAGTTATCATAAAAGTCTCTCTTGAACTAGTAACAAATTGATCTCTTCAGAGTTCATTAGATGCTCTATTGGTCCCAATTGATAATGCTTAGAGTACTTAGAGGATTCCATTAATCCAATTTACCAAGGACAGAGCATATAGATGCTCATCTGATCTCATCTGATATCCAATTGAGCATTTAGATAATACGGGGTATTACAGGTACAATGTAATTAAGTCGAATGCGATACACTGTAATTGAATATGTCCTTAAGTGGGTTTGTTCAACAATGCAGCTCACACAAGTGGTTATATAGACATAACTCTTGTTCTTACGTAAATTATTTTTAACAATATTCGTTTTAGGAGTATATGTTTTATGCATGATATGTAGCATATTATATAAATGATTTATCTCCTATCTCATTAGTTCTAAACTCCCTAGAAAATTCAGAAACATCCGCAAGTTTAGTTCATTGTGTGGTATATGGTAAAGCATATATTAGATCCAATAAATCTCTAAGAAGAACATAAAATACCTATGAAAAATATGGAAAACATGTACACATACATTTATTCAAGCCATCAATTTCAAAATATTAAGCAAACACATCATTGGGTCCATAGCTCAGTGGTAGAGCATTTGACTGCAGATCAAGAGGTCACCGGTTCGAACCCGGTTGGGCCCTATTAAAATAGTTTAATTTTTTCATAAAAAAAATATTCACTCAAATGTAATTATTTTAAAGATAATAACCATATATAAATAGATAGCTTTTATTTAAATAACATAAACACTGAAATGACTGGTTATTTAAAAATATGTTCTTTTAGCGCAAAATTGATAATCTCTTTTAAATCATTTTTTCTACATTTGTCTCAAATATTCAAACAAATTAGTTAATTATTATTACCTTTTAAGATACATTAAGCCCTTTTAAAAAAAAACCTCCCTTTTAAGCAATGTTTTTTTTATGGTTCTCAACATGAATTGTGAGTATGAGACAAACACAATATGCCAAGAGTCTTATCTAAATTTAATGAACATTAAAAATAAATATAATAAATTTTGACCAAATACTTAAAATTAAAAGTTTTATGCATGATATGCAACTTCTTCAATAACTTTAGTATCACTTGCCATTTTTGTTTTAGCTCAGTTGGAATTTCAGAGGTAGTTAAAGATGTATCCATGGTGTGGCGTGTGGTAATGAATATAAAGGCTCCAATCGATCTCTTGGAAGAACTTCAAATACCTTTGTAAAATTAGTAAAACATATACCACAAACATATGTGCAAAACATTAATTTCACAATAATAAGCTCACCTATCATAGGGTCCATTGCTAGGTGGTGTGGCATTTGAGAGGAAATCAAGAAGTAATTGACTCAATCCTGATTTGTACCCTTTTTGAAATAAATATTTTTTTATTAATAAACTGACCACATTAAATTTTGGGGATCCACTTGAATCACACTCGAGACGTAAGACCCCATAAGAAAATCAAATTCTCCTTTAATAATACTATTATTATATTTTTTAACCTCGTGGACACACTAAAGTATTCTTATTCCACACATTATATGTAATACCCCGTATTTTATAAACGTTCTGGATAATATTAGTTGAGACCAGTTGAGATTCCAGTGTGCTCTGAGTATTTATCTGATAAGATAATTAGAGCAACTGATGAACTCAGAGCCGATCAGATTAATATTATCTAACTCTAAGATTTTATTAATTGGTACACTTGAGATAATTTGGACTTTTAGTAGTGTTACTAACAAATGATATTTTCTATATCATTTCTTTTTCTCTCATTTCCAAAGTTAGAAACATTTGGAGCAAGAGGAAGTGAGGAGAAGGAAAAGGAAAGGAAAGAAGAGAAAATCTCCAAAGAGCTCAAGAACAAGAATCATCATCTCATCTTCACCAATTCATCTCATCTTCTAATCCAGGTGGGTTCTAGTTAGAACTTTTATTTTAGAAGTTTTAGAGTTGTTAGAGTTAGGTTTGTTATTGTGAGAAAATGAATAATTTTGCTAAATCAAAGAATCTAACGGTTGAAATGTGTTATAAATTGAGTAGTATGATCAATGCTTGTATGGAATCATCTGTTAATACTTGTTTGTGTGTTGGGTTATGGTTTGGATGAGATTTTTGGCCCTAAGGACCTGTGTGGCATTGCTGAAAATTCTGGGTTTTCCAGGGTTCGCCTAGCGAACCCCTGGCGAAGGGCCTAGCGAATGATTCTCGAGGGTTCGCCTAGCGAACCCCAAAGCGAAGGGAAGGCGAATGTTCGCCTAGTTATTCACGAAGCGAATTTTGTGCCCTTTTGGCTCTGACTTGGTTCGCTAGAGGTTCGCGAGGCGAAGACGAAAGCGAATGTTCGCTGGGGGATTCGCCTAGCGAGCATGACAAATTTTCCAATTTTGTTTCCTTTATAACTTTTGAACCGTGATTCCGATTTGAGCGTTCTTTATATCAATGTGAAGCTATGGAAGTTTTCTATGCTATAGAAAGTGGAAATATTGGTTATGAGTGGAATTTATTTTTCGATGATGTTAAATATCGGGATTTTGTGAATTATGTAAAACGAAACTTTTGAAAATCTAAAAGCTTCAAGATGTGAATTTGTGAGGAAATCTTAGCACACTAGAATGACTTAGAGAATTGTGCGGCAGTACTTACATCGATACTAGAAGAGTATCTTTTTTAAGTGGTTGTTAGTGGAGGACCGAAATTCCTCCAGTTTTGTATGTTTCACTTAATAAAAATTAGTGACCCGTGTTTAATTCTTTAATGTAGGATGGTCGGGGAAAGTATTTATTAGGTTTGTGTCCCTTAATAAATATTAGTGACCCGTGTTTAATCCTTTGGTGTAGGATGGCCGGGGAAAGTATATATTAAGTGGGTAACCGTGACCCGTGTTTAATCTCTTTGTGCGGGATGGCCGGGAAGGGATAGAAACCAAGTGACAACTCTTTAATTGTGGGTACGTGTTTCGTAAATGGACATCCTTGTTTTGTTTTATTTGATTGTGGGGCAACACATTCTTTTGTGTCAATACGATGTATGAAGAGACTTGGGTTGCAAGCTATTCCTTTGTCTCCTCTTATGGTGGTCACTACCGCCATGGATGAAATGGTTGAGACACCGTTGATGTGTGAAAACTGTGTTTTGTCTGTGAATGATAGAGTTTTTCAGATTGACCTTATCTGTTTACCGCTTAAGAAAGTTGATGTCATTTTGGGATGGATTGGCTTTCTGCTAATTCGGTGTTTATTGGGTGTGAGGAAAAGCTAATCATCATTCCATCTGTTGAGGCTACCCCGAAGAATGTGTTAACAACTATTTTAGAAGGTACGGTGGGAATGATAAATTTCTTATTTGAGAAGGAGAAATCTGTTTTACTGGTTCTTACTAAGGAGGGGAGTAGTGAGCAGCATGTGCTGAGTACTCCTATAGTCTGTGAGTTTCCCGAAGTTTTTCCCGAGGACGTTATTTCTCTTTCTCCGGAGAGAGAAGTTGAGTTTTCTATTGACCTGGTACCGGGAACGGCTCCTATATCCGTTTCTCCTTATCGGATGGCACCACTCGAATTAAGAGAATTAAAGGACCAATTAGAGGTGTTAGTTCTGTATTGGCAGCAATTTTGTTAAAACAAGGTGTTACATCAAGATGTTATGCTTGATGTCTTGACATGTGATTCTAACGTTTTGCAAGTGGTCTTTCTTATTATTGCAGGGCTCAGTTCATGATGTCGAGCTGGATGTCCTAACATCTGTTTACAGAACATCCTGTTCAGAATGTTATGGTTTATTTGTTGCGCTTTATTTGCAATCTTTGTGTGTTTATGTTCAGTGATTGCGTGCGAAAATCATGGCGTGGCATTATTTGAAGCAAGCGCATTCTGCTACTTTCTTGAAGAATAGTTTGTTGCTATTTTCTTGCAGAAAGTTTTGGAGCATAATTAGTTTTAATTGTGAATTAAATCTGAGATTTGCTAATGCCCAAGCCCAAGAAGATTTTCTCTATTTAAAGACGTGCTAACCCTATTTGCAAAGTAGAGAGAAGATATTGAAAGCTGTGTTTTCAAGTATTAGGGTTTAAGTCTTTTGTTGGTTGTTTTCTTGTGAGCTATTCATTCATCATTTAGATGCTTGAATTGGACTGAGTCTTTGAGTTGTAAGTTGTTCACTCTAAGCTTTTAAGCACGAGTGCTTTGTTCTTGATTGAAGCTTTTAAGCAAGATCAAGTGTTGTCTTTGAAGTATGTCATTCTAAACTTTGTACTTTTCTGTAGTTATCACTGCATGTGATTGAGGGGGAGTGAGAGGTGTCTCTTATCTGAGAGTGTCTTAGATAGAAATTACATGGGTAGAGATTAGGTGAGAAGATTGTAAACTAGAGAGTGTTTACTAAAAATCTTCAAACTAATTCTGTTTAGTGGATTTCCTTCCTGGCTTGGTTTCCCCCAGACGTAGGTGTGATTGCACTGAACTGGGTTAACAATTGCTTGTGTCTCTTTACAATTGTTTACTACATTTTATCTTGTTCATAAATTGATCATTGTTCAGATATTAGTGTCGTGACATCTCTTTCGACATCTCATATCTGATACCAGAATTTCAATTGGTATCAGAGCAGGAATCCTGCTCTTTTTCTGGGTGAGATCTAGGGATGATACTTTCTGGTACTATGGACAAGGAAGGAGGATTTGTGAACAGGCCACCTATTCTGGATGGATCTAATTATGATTATTGGAAACCACGCATGGTGGCCTTCTTGAAATCGTTGGATAGTAAAGCCTGGAAAGCTGTCATAAAAGGATGGGAACACCCTGTCACTGTGGGGAAAGATGGGAAAGCAACATCTGACCTGAAACCTGAGGAGGAATGGACTAAGGAGGAGGATGAATTGGCTCTTGGAAACTCTAAAGCATTGAATGCTTTGTTCAATGGAATTGATAGAAACATATTCAGATTGGTGAACAATTGTGAGGTAGCTAAAGATGCTTGGGACATACTCAAAACTACTCATGAAGGTACCTCTAAAGTGAAGATGTCAAGACTTCAGTTGCTCACTACCAAGTTTGAAAATTTAAAGATGAAGGAAGATGAAAGCATACATGACTTCCATATGAATATCCTTGAAATAGCCAATGCTTCAAGTGCCCTAGGTGAAAAGATGTCTGATGAAAAGCTGGTAAGAAAAATTCTCAGGTCTCTTCCCAAGAGATTTGATATGAAAGTGACTGCCATAGAAGAAGCTCAAGATATCAGCAAGATGAGGGTGGATGAACTTGTGGGATCCCTCCAAACATTTGAACTTGGGATAAGTGACAGATCTGAAAAGAAAGCCAAAAGCATAGGCTTTGTGTCCAATGCTGAAGATGGAGAGGATGAATATGCTCTGGATACTGATGAAAGCTTATCAAATTCTATAGTACTGCTAGGAAGACAGTTCAACAAGGTGATGAAGAGGATGGACATAAAATCAAGACCTAATGTCAAGAATAACTCATTTGACATCAGCAGGTCTAATGATGTTGGTAGAAGAACAAGGTCTGAAGAAAAATCCACTCAAGGGAAAGGGATTCAGTGCCATGGATGTGAGGGAGTTGGTCACATTAGAGTTGAATGCCCTACTTACCTCAAGAAACAAAAGAAGAGTCTAACTGTATCTTGGTCTGATGAGGATTATGAAAGTGAACTTGAAGAAGAATCTAATAAACATGTGACTTCTTTGACTGGAAGATATGTCTCTGATGAATATTCTAGTGATGATGAATTGACCTTTGAAGAACTAGCAGCTTCCTACAAAGAGTTGTGTCTCAGAAGTGAAGAAGTCTGTCACGAAGGGGAGAAGCAGAAAAAACTTATAATTCAACTGAAGGCTGAAAAGGCAGAACACCTTGGAACCATCTCTAAGCTGGAGAATGAAGTCATGTTGCTGAACTCTAAGCTTGATCAAATGACCAAATCTGTCAGAATGCTGAACAGTGGATCTGACACATTGGATGAAATTCTTCAGGTTGGAAAAATTGCAGGAGATATGACTGGGCTAGGATTTGATGGAGAAAGGAAACCCTCTTCAGATGCTAGTTCTTCTGGAACTAAATATAATATGTCACATCAGGTGACTCAACATCATAGGAGATGACATTTATCTGGACCTAAACGTAATATGACACATAAGGTGCCTCAACATCATGGGAGAGGACATCACCACCATTTAAGAGGAAGATTCCAAAGATGGAGATGCCATTACTGCGGGCGTTTTGGTCACATAAAACCTTTCTACTTCAGACTGTATGGATATCCTAAGCCTGCTTCTCAACCTAGATCCAATCAAAACATTCCTACTAATGGAAGACAATGGGTTCCCAAGGTTGCTGCTACCAGTTTGATAGCTCACATGTCTCTCAGAGTCTCAGCTAAGGAGGATTGGTACTTTGACAGCGGTTGCTCTAGACACATGACAGGAATTAAAAATCTGCTAGTAGACATCAAATCTCATTCCACCAGCTATGTGACCTTTGGTGATGGAGCCAAGGGTGAAATCAAGGGGGTTGGAAAGCTGAACTGCTCAGGAGTTCCAAACCTTGGTATTAAGAATGAGCGTAGTGGTAGCACCTTGGTCACAAGAGTACGTGATGGATTCTTACCATTGAGACATACTTTGTGGAACAGCGAGTATTGTATCCTAAGAAGTAGGGTTACAGTAAAATAACGAGAAGCGAATCAGGGTTTATTACGGACTAAGTGTAAATCATGGAACGGTTTACACCAGAGAAGTTTTGTAAATAGCTGATGAGAGTGGATGGTTGTGAATCTTTTATTAATTAATTTGGTGTAAGTGTAATGTGTAATGGATAGTGAAGGGCAAGGAATCCCGATTAGTGCGTGCAAAGTGATGGAAAGGTTCTTCAAGAAGATGCATTACCCCGATCTATTTTTAAGTAAAGAGAACTTCTGTAGTTGTGAATAATCGGATTATTCGGGATCTACCTTTTGTTGGACTAAGAACGTTGTTGTATTATTTCTCTCCAAGGAATATCAAGTGAGAGAATACGGTTGTATGCTGACATGATATGTCCATTGCTTTTGTTGTATGGTATTCCAGTTGTGTGTTGGGTTTTGCTTATGGGCGAATTAAGTATGAGTTGTGGCTAAAACCTTAGAATGTCGTCATTATTGGCTTCCCGCTAATGTAGTTGTTTGAATAGAGAATGAACTATCCCGCCGAAGATTTGTTGTGTGACCGCGACAGAATTTGGAATTTTGCCTTGTCACTTGGTTGGAGTGTGTCGTCGACTTTGTCAGTTTTATCTTGAGTGGATCATGGTTAGTGAATGTTACACATGTTAAGGAGCCACAAGTTGAGAATGATATTTCAAGTTAGAACAAATCGGATTGGTGGTTTGAGTGGTGATGACTTTTGAGTTATAAGAAATGGTTTTTCAACTTCTAAGGAAGTGTTAATCGATTAACGCTATGTGGTTAACCGATTGACACGTGCAAGGATGGTCTTTAGCGCTGAACTTGAGGAGTTAACCGATTAACCTCAGATGGGTAATCGATTAACGTGTGTGTGAACTGTGAAAATAAGGATTTTGAACTGTGAAGTCAAGTTGGAATTGATTACGTCAAAAGTTCTAACGGAAGTAAAGTTAAGTGTGGATCTAAGACAGGGATATAAGTTGCAGTTGTTGTTGAGTAGAGGAAATTCGGGGGCGAATTTCAATTTAAGGGGGGGGGGGGGAGAGTGTAATACTCCATATTATTTAAATGGTCAATTGGATATCAGATGAGATCAGATGAGTATCTATGTGCTCTATCTTTGGTAAATTGGATTAATGGAATCCTCTAAGTACTTTAAGTATTGACATTTGGGATCAATAGAGCAACTGATGAACTCTGAAGAGATTAATTATTTTATTAAAGAGACAGATTAATAATTGATAGTTCAAGAAATGATTTTAAGGTAACTTTAATAACTGATCAATTGGTTGAGACAAAAAAATATCAATTGGAGAGGTTTACCCTATTGGATTATATTATATAAAATGTATTATATATATATATATATATATATATATATATGTTAAGAAAAAGAAAAGGAAAAGATAAGATAGTAAAGAGAAAGAAGAAGAAAGAAGAGAAAGAGAGAAAGTGGAGAAAGATGAAGAAGAGGAAATCATGGATCATCACCATCTTCTTCAAACTCCTCTTCGATTATCAGGTGGGTTCTAGTTAGACACTCTAAGTTCTAGAAATATAAGTTTACAACTTAGGTTAGATTTGAGAGAAAATGATTAAACGGATAAATCAATGAAATATAACGGATGATTCGATGAAATGCATGTCTAAATGTATTATAACATGTTATTTTGGGTCATTGGGTGCAATAATATCACTTGGGTTGAAGTTTTTGAGCATTTTTAGGTCCCAAACACGATATGGGAGAGTTCTGGTTCGTCCAGATTCGCCAGGCAAGCTAGAGGCGAGCCTGCTTCGCCAGGGATTCGCCGGGCAAAACTGACTGGGGACAGCAAAACATTGTTTTCGTATTTTCGTCGTAACTTTTGATCCGTAACTCGGATTGACGCACGGTCGGAAGCGTTGGAAAGCTATTTCAATGCTCTATGTGATGGTGAGGTAGAAACATAGTTATATGCTATGGATTGATAAGAGAAATATGGAAAAGTATTGTATGTGTGAAAATAATGTTTATATGACATGTTGAAAATCCATATCTTTTGGATTATAAATCCGATCGAGGCATAGTGATAGCCATTAGAAAGCTGTGAAAATATCCTATGGGATAAGAGTGAGAAATATTGATTTGATACCCGATTAAATGATCGGAGGGAAACCAAGAGTTATGTGACTTGTGATTTAATCATTATATGTGATTCTATTCTATAATTGTAATATGCCTTTGTATAACTTGTGATGGAATTATTATATGTAATTCAAAATGTATAATTGTAATATGCTTTTCCTAATGTTAATGTTGAACCTGATTGTGAAAATAAATGCATGTTAAAATATGAATTAGAAAGAGTGAGGAAACGTTACCCCAAAACAAATGGCATAGTTTAAGATATTGGAACCTAGTAATGAGCTAGGAAATTGATGAATAACTTAATGACAACGCTCGTGCAAAAGAGGCCGAGGCGCGTGTCCATTACCGAATGGTATAGAATGAGTGAAACACTAGCATGGAGCATGTGTAATTATTATGTTTTATTATTAAAGGCAAAAGAGGCCTAAAGACATGAGAGGCCTAAAGGCATGAGAGGCCTAAAGGCTAATGTGGCCTAGTGATTGTCGAATACAATCACGTTTGTGTATATGATCACGTAATCGTAACCATTTTCTTTTGAGTTGCCCTTGAGAGGCCTTCATGAGTCTAGAGCTCCTCTGAAGTGCATGCATGATTACTTGGCAGGTTTGATTCTCGCGTGTAGTACGAATGGAGCCTACGGGTAAAGAGACTTATGACGGTGTACGGGCCGTGTGAAGTGACGATTTAAGGTGATAATATGTCCCTTATTTCCGAATCCATTTCATTTGCCAAGTAACTACAAGGATCCATAACTCGGGTCGACTTCTAGACGTAGAAGCGGACGGGAAAAGGGGATACCTTGGTACAAGTTATCGATTAGTGATATTTTGAGTTGATAAACTTATGACATGTTTCCATATAGTGTGAGATTGTGAGATTGTGAACTCAAGGTCATTTCCCTTCCCCTTGACTTGAGTTAGGATTGGTTAGAACCTTGTAAAGCCGAGAGAATCCATAGGATAGGGAACTCACTGAGATTTGATGTATCTCACCCCACTATTGTTGATTATTTTCAGTGAGTTCCCTATCTTATGGATTCTCTCGGCTTTACAGAGTTCCCTATCTTAAAAGGCCATCCAACATAATTACAAAATTAATACCAATTTTATCAAATATGAAAAGTTAGGTTTTTCAACCAAACCAATTCAATTCAAACTCAATCCAACAATCTCACAATCTCACACTATATGGAAGCATGTCATGAGTTCACCAACTCAAAATATCATTAATCGATAACCACACCAAGGCATCCCCTTTTCCCCTCCGCTTCTACGTCTAGAAGTCGACCCGAGTCATGGATCCTGGTAACCTACTTGTCATACGAATGGATTCGGGTTCTACGGGCCATTAACCGTTATGAACCGTCACTTCACACGGGCCATTAACCGTCACAAGCATACGCTCCCTGAGCGTCATTCGTACTGCACGCAGGAATCAAACCTGCCAAGTAGTCACGCCTATGTTTTAGAGGAGCTCGAGACTCATGAAACTGCAACTCAAGATAAACGGTTACGATTACGTGATCTCACACACAAACGTGATTGTATTCGACAATCACAAGGCCACAATGCCTTAAGGCCACATTCGCCTTTTCACATAATCACAAAAGTTCAACATGTTCCATACTAGTGTTTCGCTCACTCCTAGACCAATCTCGTCACGGATGTACCTTCCTACATCAGGTGCCCGAGCATCGCCATCTAGGTTATCTACTCCAGGCCAGAACTCGTCAATGAATGCACGAGCGTCGCCATCCAGAGTTTCTATCATAATTTTATTCACAACCTAGAATTATAACAATCTTAACTATTTCATTTGTTTTGGGGTAAAGTTTCCTCACTCTTCCTAATTCATTTTAACATGCATATTCTCTCATTCATACTAAACAATAATATTAGACAAGCATATTACAATATCCGTCATAACACACACATGATAGCATAATATATCAAACAATATCCACATAGTAGTTCACACACACTTTTAAGGCATACAAGCCACTACTATCCTCTACCAAGCATCCTTGGTTAAATCATAGTCTCACAACACCATTTAATAGCACATTGGATTCTCTTTCCAAGGCTTCAAGTCCCATATCAATCGGATTCCCAATTCATGAATTTTTTGTGGAAATGAGGACTACAATATTCAAACATACATTACTTTTCCATATTTTTCTTATCAATCCATAGGATATAAGTATGTTTCTACCTCACCATCACATGGATTATTGAAGTAGCTTTCCAACGCTTTGAACGGGGACCAAAATGGACTTACGATTCAAAAGTTATGAAGAAAACAAAATTTGACATATTGGAAAAATTCTGTGACCATAAGTCGACGCAAAATCCTGGAGGTTAACGCTCTGGTCAGTGCAAACCGACCATGATTCGACGCATAGTTGCAGTGAGTCGACGCATAGTTGCAGTGAGTCGACGCATACTGCGCAGATTTTGCTAAAAAATCAGTTTTCGATCGTTAAATGCCTTCCGGACCTCCGATTTCGATTCCGTAAAAAGTCCCGGTCTCAGAATTCAACATAATACGATATTTTAACAACTAAAAGGCCTTCCAACACATTTACCAAATTAATCATAATGTTATCAAACAAGGAAACATTAGGTTTTTCATGGATACCAACCAACCCAATTCCAACCAAAACACCATCAAACACACAACCCAGTATGAACAGATGAATATACATATATATCAATCATTCTATAGCATTTATACCTCATTTTATCCATTAGATTTCATTGATTTGCAAAATTACTCATTTTCCCCAAAATCCAACCTAATTCAAAACTCTAGAATAATACCACTAAAGTCTCTATCTAGAACCCACCTGGTAATCGAAGAGGAGGTTGAAGAATATGATGAACAATGGTGAGGATCCAAGCTTTTTCTTTTCCATTTTCCTCTTCTCTTCTCTTCGTTCTCTCTTTCCACGTTTTCTTCTTTTTCTTTTTCTCCCCCACTTTCTATTTCTTTCTCTTTACAAATATATATATATATATAAACCAATATTATACGTATAATATAATCCAACAGGGTAAAATATCTCCAATTGATATTTTTTCTTCTCAACCCAATTGATCAATTTTTAGAGTTACCTTAAAATCCTTTCTCGAGTTAAAATAATTGATCTGTCTCTTTATTAAATAATTGATCTCTTCAGAGTTCATTAGTTGCTCTATTGATCCCAATTGATAATACTTAAAGTACTTAGAGGATTCCATTAATCCAATTTACCAAAGATAGAGAACATAGATACTCATCTAATATCCAATTGAGCATTTAGATAATATGGGGTATTACACTCTCCCCCCCCCCCCTTAAATTGAAATTCGCCCCCGAATTTCCTTCGCTCAACAATAACCACAACTTGTATCAATGTCTTAGTTCCACACTTAACTTTACTTCTATTCAAATTTCTGACGTATTCTGATTCCAACTTGATTCCACAGACCAAAAATCCTTATTTTTACAAATTAACAAACTTCATGTCCTTAGTCATACTTTTGGTTTAACAACGGTTTAACCTTCAACTTGTTTTTCCTCAATTCATCTGTTGTTCCATACAAAACACTTGGTCGCATCTTACTTCGGAAAGAATGTACCATTCTACATTCCTCTACCGAGTCACAAACCAAACCGTAACATCTTATCTTGGTTTAGGATAACAAACACTCATCAAATCCTCACGAGGTAAAACGGTGATTTCTTAACATCATACAATCACTGACGACTATCCCTTCATAAATTTCTTAACGTTCAAAACCACTTCATAACTAGTCAAACGACTTCTTTACCAAATCCCTCTGGTTTGATACTAAACATTGTAACCATTACATCCGATAATTCATCTCTTTCGTATCACCCCAAAAGGTAACACAAATAGAACGAGATCTTCTTACTTTCATACTTACAAGTAACAATCATTCTAATCCTTATTAGTCTGACTGAACTCTTTCATCTGTCACCTTCCACTACGCAATCCAAATTCTAACAGTAGAACACCACAGATTCTTGAGCACTACTAAGTAGCTATAGTCAGCAGAGAAATACACTTATCCATTGGGGTCCTTACTACCCACCAAACAAGAAACTTACTGACGTCCTATGGTAGAAGAATTTCTTTGCCAAAACACAATATTATAACATCTGTCCAACACTCTCCAGATGATAAAAGCACAGGAGTCACACTGTTATAACCATGACATACACAACTCCAAATCCATTCCAAACTCGAAATAATATATCCAAAATAGTTTAACAACTTTCATTTCTAGTTACCACATTCCAAATCGATTCTTCTTACGGTTTCCGACTTACTCAAGGTTTCTGGTTGATGTCAATATCTCCATCAATCACCTGTAACACCATTATGGAACTTCAAACATATACGAATCACCACTTACCAAAACTTAAACCATTCAAGCGAAATTGTGAGTTTCCACACTACTCACCAATTCACATACAACACTATACACGTACATACACCCTCAAAGGACATGCTACGCTTCTCAATTGAATCAACTTCTCTCATTCGTTTCGTTTCATAAATGATTCCAAGTTACATGCATAACTTCGGAACGCCCAATTCTTATTCATACTTGTAAAGATAACTTCCATATTTCATTCCCTTGGTAAACACAACTGCACACAACTGGTAGCACTCTCACGGTCTAAATCTGATGCCATGGATTCACGGAAGATAACAATTACTAACTCTGACCAACCGTTCATACCTTACTAATACCACAATTACACATTGAAATATTCCTTACAAGATCAATACTTCGTGAGTATTTTCCAACTTCGTCCTTAAGACTCGCAACGGTAATACACCTAAGTCCTTCTCATACTCAACATAGTTCACAAGATTATTTCCCCAAGTCAACTCTCTTGTCGTCTTGAACAAATGATCAACTACGCAACACCTTTCAGAAGTTCTGATATCGAAACACAAATCCTTCTTTCATTTACTTACAATCCCGTTACATTCGCACAATACTCTCCACTCGGAGCAACATAAGGTAACAAAACGCAGATGATGGTTCCTAAGGGATTTTACAATTTACGTACCTGTTAATCGATTACCCGTCTGAGGTTAATCGGTTAACTCCTCAAAATTCTTCACAAAACACCATCCTTGCAAGTGTTAATTGGTTAACCCCATTGTGTTAAACGGTTAACACTGCTGCAGAAGCTGAAAACCAATTCCTTTTTAGTTCAAAAGTCCTCCCTACTCAAAACCATCAATCCGGTTTTTTCTAACCCACAATATCATTCTCAACTCGTGGCTTTATAACTTGTATAACATTCACTAACCATGATCCACTCAAGTTAAAACTGACAAAATCAAAACATTCTGACGACACACTCCAACCAAGTGACAATGCAAAATTCCAAATTTTATCGCAGTCACACGACGAATCGTTGGTGGGATAATTCCTTCTCAGCTCATACAACTACGCTAGATGAAAGCCAATAATGACAACATTATAAGGTTCCAACCACCACTCATACTTGATTCGTCCATAAGCAAAACCCAACACACAACCATTACACGATAATACAAAACGACGGACATATCATGTCAAGACTATAACCTTTTTTCTCACTTGAATTCTTTGGTGAAAATT
Organism: Lathyrus tuberosus; assembly: GCA_022829125.1. Taxonomy (NCBI): domain Eukaryota; kingdom Viridiplantae; phylum Streptophyta; class Magnoliopsida; order Fabales; family Fabaceae; genus Lathyrus; species Lathyrus tuberosus. The sequence goes on from JALAZF010000159.1 coordinate 8,021,556, forward strand.
AAAACAACAATATTCTTAGTTCAACAAAAGGTAGATTCTGAATATTCCGATTATTCACAAATACAGAAGTTTCTCTATACTTGGAAATATATTGGGGTAATGTATCCTCTTGAAGAACCCTTCCATCACTTCGTACGCATTAACCGGGATTTCTTACCCTTCATTTCCATTACACATCCCACTTACACCAAACTACTTAATGGAAGACTCACAACTGACAATTCTCGCCAACTATTTACCAAACCCTTCCGGTATAAATCATTCCATGATTTACACTTAGTCCGTAATAAGCCTTAATTTGCTTCTCGTTGCTTTACCGTAATCTTACTTCTTAAAATAAAATATTCAATGTTCCACAAGGTACGTCCCTTCACACTTGTCTCAAGAATAAGAATCTAACACGTACACTTGTGACCACGGTGCTACTACTACGCTTGTTCTTAATTCCATTGTGTAACTTTCTCATTTCACATCATGCTAATAGGCTCCTCACAGGTGAACCATCCGTGATTACACTTCTTTAATTTTAGCTTTAACAACATCTTAAGAATTCTATCACACATACGTCCAAAATACGTTCCGTTGTCACTTCCTCATAACATACCGTTAATACCATTTTCCATACCGCATTTACTTCGCTCTCCATTGTAATCCTCTTATGTCCAAATACAAAATCATCATACAACATTTTCTGTTACTAAATAATTTCCAAACTTTCTCCGACACAATACCTTATACTGTCCCTTGGGTACTTTAACAATTCCAAATTGGTCTCTTACTGAAAACAGAAATCCTGATGTATCATCTCGAACTTAATCTCTCTATATAACTGAAGATACACAATTTATCTCATATTCTACACCCGGTGCATACTTGTTTCACTTGAAGCATGTAACAATCTTTGTGTTCCTTCTCACGCTTCTCTACTACTACTTTAGGTTCCCATAAAAGCCAAACTTCCTTAACTGAACTTTTTGCCAGTTGGAAGACATTATTCCGAAAACACTCCTTAAGGTACTCTCGTCCATTCAAGATACCATAACAACCTTAGAAATTGAAGCATCAATACTTATCTCACTTCTGGACCTTACGCCACGCGTTCCACAAAACAACTTTTCTTTTTCACAGAGTGAGATTACTTGAGATTCTTGTCCAAATCAGTTGTCAATCTAGCTTTACTAGCGATTTACATATTCCTTGATACCTTGGGCAATCGTCCGATAGAGAACCTTAACTTTCAGACTCCATCCATACCAAAGAATTGCTTGAACAACACACCACTCTTTAATTCCATGTTACCCAAAGCACAACTTCTACTAAAACCTCAATTGAGCAGACCAAAACTCTTGACTACTAACTCTTGGCTTGAGCCTACCCTCACAGCACAAGTTTCGACAACACTTCAGAATCCTCGTGGTCGCTCAACCATGATTCTACCTATCACATACATAGTATTAGGTTGATCAGGCCCAACACTACATAGTATGATATTAAGAGTCATGCTGGCAAGACACACTTAAGAGGCAGGAATAGATTTACTTATGATGTTTCAAGGCTAGGTCGAGGACACGACCTTCTCAGATACCAACTGTAATGCCCTGTATAATATTTATCTAGAATAATACTATACAAGCATTTTATTTGGTACTGACACCATCGTAAGTGTCTAATGGCGTAATTCACATACTTGACCATTCTAAAAACATAATACAATCTATGGTACAAGATATGGAAACTAGCCAAAAATAAAAACTAAGATCAATATACAATATCCTCAATTGTATACAATAGATTACAAAGCAGAAAAACTAAAACTGAGCTTCTCTTGAAACATCCAAGCCTAGCTCTACTTGTAAATCAAACCTGCGAATACCTCCTGAAAATAATCAACAATAGTGGGGTGAGATACATCAAATCTCAGTGAGTTCCCTATCTTATGGATTCTCTTGACTTTATAGGGTTCTATAATATCCTAACTCAAGTCAAGGGGAAGGGAAATGACCTTGAGTTCACAATCTCACAATCTCACAATCTCACAATCTCACAATCTCACACTATATGGAAGCATGTCATGAGTTCACCAACTCAAAATATCACTAATCGATAACCACACCAAGGCATCCCATTTTCCCGACCGCTTCTACGTCTAGATGTCGACCCGAGTCATGGATCCTGGTAACCTACTTGACATACGAATGGATTCGGATTCAACGGGCTATTAACCGTTATGAACCGTCACTTCACACGGGCCATTAACCGTCACAAGCATACGCTACCTGAGCTCCATTCGTACTGCACGCGGGAATCAAACCTGCCAAGTAGTCATGACTATGTTTCAGAGGAGCTTGAGACTCATGAAACTGCAACTCAAGATAAACGGTTACGATTACGTGATCTCACACACAAACGTGATTGTATTCGACAATCACAAGGCCACAATGCCTTAAGGCCACATTCGCATTTTCTCATAATCACAAAAGTTCAACATGTTCCATACTAGTGTTTCACTCACTCCTAGACCAATCTCGTCACGGATGTACCTTCCTACATCAGGTGCCCAAGCATCACCATCTAGGTTATCTACTCCAGGCCATAACTCGTCAATGAATGAACGAGCGTCGCCATCTAGAGTTTCTATCATAATTCTATTCACAACCTAGAATTATAACAATCTTAACTATGTCATTTGTTTTGGGGTAAATTTTCCTCACTCTTCCTAATTCATTTTAACATGCATATTCTCTCATTCATACTTAACAACAATATTAGACAAGCATATTACAATATCCGTCATAAAACACATATGATAACATAATATATCAAACAATATCCACATAGTAGTTCACACACACTTTAAAGGCATACAAGCCACTACTATCCTCTACCAAGCATCCTTGGTTAAATCATGGTCTCACAACACCATTTAATATCACATTGGATTCTCTTTCCAAGGCTTCAAGTCCCATATCAATCGGATTCCCGATTCATGAATTTTTTGTGGAAATGAGGACTACAATATTCACACATACATTACTTTTCCATATTTTTCTCATCAATACATCGTATATAACTATTTTCTACCTCAATATCACGTAGAGTATTGAAATAGCTTTCCAACGCTTCGAACGAGAACCAAAACGGACTTACGGCTCAAAATTTATGAAGAAAACAAAATCTGACATATTGGAAAAATTCTGTGACCATGAGTCGACGCAAAATCCTATGGGTCGAAGCAAAATCCAGGAGGTTAACGCTCTGGTCAGTGCAAACTGACCATGAGTCGACGCATAGTTGCAGTGAGTCGACGCATACTGCACAGATTTTGCTAAAAATTCAGTTTTCGATCGTTAAATGCCTTTCGGACCTCCGATTTCGATTCCGTAAAAAGTCCCAGTCTCAAAATTCAACATACTAAGATATTTTAACAACTAAAAGGCCTTCCAACACATTTACCAAATTAATCATAATGTTTTCAAACATGGAAACATTAGGTTTTTCATCGATACCAACCAACCCAATTCCAACCAAAACACCATCAAACACACAACCCAGTATGAACAGATGAATATGCATATTTATCAATCATTATATACCATTTATACCTCATTTTATCCATTATATTTCATTGATTTACAAAATTACTCATTTTCCCCAAAATCCAACCTAACTCAAAACTCTAGAATAATACCACTAAAGTCTATATCTAGAACCCACCTGGTAATCGAAGAGGAGGTTGAAGAAGATGATGAACAATGGTGAGGATCCAAGCTTCTTCTTTTCTATTTTCCTCTTCTCTTCTCTTCCTTCTCTCTTTCCACGTTTTCTTCTTTTTCTTCTTCTCCACTACTTTCTATTTCTTTCTCTTTACAAATATATATATATATATATATATATATATGAGCCTTTACAGGATCTAATACGCCATGAAATTATGGAGGATTCATGCGGAAGAAATCCCAGAAAGTTCCACCTATAGCTTCTGGAGCAACCACCTGAGGATGCAGACCTCCATTCATTTGTTTTACCATTTGCTGCATAAACTGATTCTGTTGCTGCTACATCTGTTGCATAAACTGATGCAAAGGAGCATTCTCATCGCCGCCTGGCGGATTCATCCCAGCTGGAGTAGTGCAGGGTCTACCACGATTGCTTCTGCGTCCGTCAGCCATGTTCCTAAAGGTCATACAGATAGGATTAAGTTGATCAGGCTCAATACCATAAATATAACACTTACGGTCAATGGTGACACAACACATATGAAACGGAAAGAAAACTTACACTATTTCATGGCTAGGTCGAGGATACGACCTGCTCTGAGACCAACTGTAACGCCCATATATAAATACATACGGCAAAGCATATATTATACATGAAATCCACGCTTGGTACTGAAATACCAATAAGTCCCTAGTAAACACATTATACATATCCATGCCCAAAATGACTAATACAAAAAACTATGTCATAAATATATATACAAGATGTTCCAAAGATAAATACTAAGAACTAGATTTACAATGATCTCAAAAACTCCACAACAGAAGCTACGCCATCAGACGAGTAAGGATAATCACACGGCCTTATCCTTACCCTTTGCGGAACCTGAAGTACATGAAATATTCAACAATAGTGGGGTGAGATACATCAAATCTCAGTGGGTTCTCTATCTTATGGATTCTCTCGGCTTTACAAGGTTCTAACCAAAACCTAGATCAAGTCGGGGCAAAAGGAACTAGACCTTGAGTTCAAACATTTCTGACTAGACAAACCATCGTATAATACACAAAACGATAACTAGTTAAGGAATCTTTCCCCGGCCATCCCACTCAAGGAGATTAAACACGGGTCACGGATCCTTAACGTAGATAACTTTCCCCGACCATCCCGTATAGGGAGATCTCAACACGTGTCACTAATTATCTACCAATGGTACTTTCCCCGGCCATGCCACACAAGAGGATCTCGACACGGGTCACTAATACCACCCACTAAGAAACCTTCCCCGGCCAGCCCACACAAGGAGCACTTCAACACGGGTCATGGTTACTCGCTTAATAAATACCTTCCCCGGCCATCCCACACCAAAGGATCTCGACACGGGTCACTAATATTTATTAAGTGACATAAACCTAATAAATACTTTCCCTGGCCATCCCACACCAAAGGATCTCGACACGGGTCACTAATATTTATTAGGGGATAACAAACGTTCAACTCGGAGGTGTTCACAAAACTAACCTCGAGCCTCCACTAAACCACTTATCCACGATACACTTTCGGTTCGATGTAAGCATTACCGCACAATTCTCTAAGTCATTCTAGTGTACTAAGGTTTCCTCACTAGCTCACCACTTAAAGCTTTTAAAATTCACAAGTTCCATTTTACCATATTCACGTAATTCCGATTAATAACATGACCGAATAAAAAAAATCCATCTCATAAACAATATTTTCACTTTCCATAGCATAGAACACTTTCATAGCTTCACATCGATATAAAGAATGCCCAAATCGGAAACACAGTTCAAAAGTTACAAAGGAAATAAAAACGGAAAATCTGTCATGCTCGCTAGGCGAATCCCCCAGCGAGCATTCACTTTCGCCTTCGCCTCGCGAATCTCTAGCGAACCAAGTCAGAGCCAAAAGGGCACAAAGTTCGCTTTCGCTTGCGCCTCGCGAACCTCTAGCGAACCAAGTCAGAGCCAAAAGGGCACAAAGTTCGCTTCGCGAGCACCAGGAGAACATTCGCCTTCCCTTCGCTTTGGGGTTCGCTAGGTGAACCCTCGAGAATCATTCGTTAGGCCCTTCGCCAGGGGTTCGCTAGGCGAACCCTGAAAAACCCAGAATTCTCAGCAACGTAACAGCAGGTCCTTAGGGCCAAAATCTCACCCAAAACATAACCAAATACACAAATAAGTATTAATAGATGATTCCACGCATGTATTGATCATAACACCTAGTTCATACCGCATTTCAACCGTTAGATTCTTTGATTTAGTAAAATTATTCATTTTCTCACAAATTCTAACCTAACTCTAACACTTCCAAAACTCCTAAAACAAAAGTTCTAACTAGAACCCACCTGGATTAGAAGATGGTAATGAAGAAGAGGAGATGAATTGATGAGGATGAGATGTTGATTCTTGTTCTTGAGCTCTTGGGAAATTTTCTCTTCTTTTTCTTTCCTTTTCCTTCTCCTTACTTTCTCTTGCTCCAAATGTTCTAACTTTGGAAAATGAGAGAAAAGAATTGATATAGAGGAAATACTCAAAATTAGTAACACTACTAAATGCCTAAAATTAGCTCAGATGCACTAATTAATAATACCTTAGAGTTAGATAATATTAATCTGATCATCTCTGAGTTCATTAGTTGCTTTAATCATCTTATCTGATAAATACTCAGAGCACACTGGATCTCAACTGGTCTTAACTAATATTATCCAGAGCGTATAAAAATACTGGGTATTACAATTATATTATATATGAACTTCATCTTACACTGATTAATGATTTTTTAGCATTTTGCAACTCATCGTTTATCTGATGTTGTTTTACCGTTAAAATCTCTTCAATACTTGTAGTTTTCGTTCAACTTTCTTCCATACTAGATTGAGACTCGTGCGATGCACGGGGATAAGATGAGTTTTTTTTTAAATATTATTATAAAATATTAATTTTAATTTTATTTAGTATAAAAAAATTGTAATTGAGATGATAAAATAAATAAGATTAAAAAAGTTTAAGTGATAAGAAATATGTTTGAGTCATAAAAATACAAATAAGACATAACAATTTAATTTTAAAATGTGAATTATATGTAAAGAATTATAAATTATAGCTGGAAATTTATAGTTTAATTTTGTAATATGTATATGTGATTATAATTCAAAATAATATTTTAGAAATAATTTGATGCAATTGTTTGTCTAGTTAAAAATTATAAATTAATTTTGAAAGTATTGTTTGATGTTTATTTTTAGCATTTTAATGAGATTTAATATTTGAATTTAATTTTGTACCATGTAATCGCAGTTGTAATTCAGAATTATATTTTAAAAACAATACTGAAATATTTGTTTGTGTTTGAAAGTATTGTTTGAGTACTTTGTCTTAAACATTGTAATGTAATTTTTTCGTTATTATTATGATTTTAAAACTAATACATAAAAATAAATATTTTCAATAAAATTATTTTATGCATAATTTTTTATGGATTGAATTATTATATAATGTATTTTTTCTTGAGAAAAATTAATAAACACGTAGGTGTGAAAAAAATAAACATAGTAATTAGTATAGGAAAAACAAAATAAATTGTATCTTTATAATATTATTTCTATCGATTCAATTAAAAATAAATTAATTTTGTTTTTTGTGGTGAATTAGTGTGCTTAATAGAAAATAAAGTGAAATTTTAATAACTTGGTTTTTTATGTATGGTTGATAAACGATTTGACACATATGTAACTTATAACAATATATGTTTTGATGTATTGTGAATGTAAAGTTCGTACATGTATGTAATTTTATGTGTGGAATGGAAACACAAAGGAAATAAATCAATAGGTATATATGAATTTCAGTTAGAGGAATATTAAGAGATGATTGATGGAATATGAAAATAGATGTATTTTAATTAATATAGTTTTATAAATGAAATGTTACACATTTTCCTCAAATGAAAAATTGAAGTTTTGGAAGGCTGTGTTTTGAAGAGTGCCACATCATATTTTTAATGACGTGGTAAGTAAAAGAATGAATTGTCAAAATAATAGTTCTTAGCTCAGCTTTAATATCTTATAATAGATAATAGATAATAGATAATAGATTTGTTCATTTTTCAAAACATCAAGTTTTATGCTTTCAAGAATGAATTAGTAGAAAGGGAAGTGTTGAATAAAGAACTTGAAACATTAAAGAGATTTTAACCATAAAAGAGCGTGAGATGAATGATGAGTTGCAGAATGCTTCAAAATCACTAATCATTGTAAGTTGTTCTTCAAATATAACACAATTGTTCATGTAATTATTTTCCTAACCAATTTTGTTAAGTTATATGTTATGTATAGGATTTAGAGAAATAATCAATCCACATTAGATTTAATAAACTCAAAATTTTTTACCTCGGTTTTATGAGATAATCGAGGTAAAAATGTAGTATATTCGTCGGTGAAATGTCAAAATTGATAGGACATGTGTTTTCGCCATTTTATAATTTTAAAAAGGTCTCAATGGGGATCAAACCCATGACCTTTGCACAATATCCATTGTTTTTTTTTAACCGAAAGGTAAAATGTAAGTTTTTCATGACACCCTTCGTTACATCGCCTGTGAGACCGAAGTAAAAAGCACGTTTTGTAGTAGTGTTAGTGTACTAATATTATGTCATAATTGGGTAAAAGGTTTTGGAAATTAATGAAACAATATGCTCGTAGTTAAAACTCCTAGAACTCGGCCTTCATAATTTTGCTATCAATGTTTTCTTGGATCTGGATGTGGTTTGTCCTAAGGTTATTGTTCTGGACTGGACCAATGGCTAGACATGGCCTAATCCACTTCTGCTCCAGAGCGGCCCAAATTGTCTAAGTCCAATCCACAAAGGGGCAAAAGTTACCTTTCTGCCCCTCAAACCGGGCAGGGACTGCATCGCTCCTCCTCGAAAACAATGTCCGTTACGCACGACTCATCCACTCCCCGAACAGCTATGGGCAGGTGCCCGAAACTATGCCTATACCCGACATAACGGCTAGTTTTGGGCACCCTGCCCGACATAACAGCTAGTTTAGGTAGTTACCTATTCTTCGGGAAAACGGTTATTTCGCCCCGAAAATAGGACCGTTGGCCACGCGCTGGGGGCTCTATATAAACCCTCTCGCTTGAGAGGGTCAGGTATCCAATATTCACCCTACGAACTAACACTTTGTACTTGTCCATTTTCTCTGGCCCTTTCTTACTTGAGCGTCAGAGTGCCTTGCAGGTACACCCCCTCCTCCTCTCTATACGACCAGCACCTCAGACGTACTTGGTGGCCCACTTCTACAGGATCTGATCCAGCCTTCACGATCAGTGGCTCCGTTTGTGGGAAACATTTTTCTCCCCATCTTTCTTTCCCTGGAAACCAAAGATCAAAACAATTTTCAAAGATCATCATCATCATGGCCTCTCAAGAGCACGCCAAAGGTGCTCTACAAACCGCTGTCCTCCCTGTCAACAAGACTGACGTTGACGGCCAATCATCTCTTCTCCGAGATGCCCGTTTTCTGAGGGACGGAGCCACAACTTCTCCTTCCCCCACCCATGCTGACCGCAACAACGATCAGCCAACGCTGGACGTCTAACCCGTTCCTGTTCAGTCCAATGCCGATCCAGCCGTGGCGGCCCTCCTGGAGGCGATCAACAAAACCAACACCCTGATCCTGCAGCAGAATGAGAGGATAGGGGTGTTAGAAGAATCCAAGCGTCCAAGATCCCCTCCTCTACGGAGGAACCAGCGATGATCACTGAGCCCGCAGCCCCGGAGAGATATTGACCGGAGATTGCGCCAAGAGCCTGACCCTCGCGCCGCCTAGAAACATGACCAGGTTTCCCCGCGTGACCAGCACTCTCCCGACCACAAAAGGACTCGAAGGAACGAGTAGTATCCCTCGGTCAAGTCTAAAGGCCGGGCCCGTTCACCGTTTCCCCGAAGGGATCGCTCACCTTCTCCTCGAAGGAACCATTCCCCTTCTCCCCGAAGGAACCACCACCGCGAGCGTACCCTTCGGTCCCCGTCATTCACTAGTTCTAGCAGCGACGACAAGCCTCACGGCCCATTTTCCCAGGAGATCCTGGCTACCCGTCTCCCAAAGGGCCTAGAGAAGCCCCTGTCACTGGGCACGTACGACGGGACCACTGACCCCGATGAACACATCGAGAACATCGATGCACTGATGGACTACTGCGGCGTACGAGGCGCCATCAAATGCCGACTATTTCCGACCACGCTCCGAAAGGGGGCGATGACATGGTACAAGCAGTTGCCCGAGGAGTCCATCACCTCATGGAGACAACTGGGCAGGATGTTCTCACGGCATTTCACAGCTTCTCGCCGTCATCCCAAGATTGAGGCCTCCCTTGGGGCCAGAATCCAAGGAAAGGACGAACCTCTCCGTACATATATCGATAGGTTCTACAAAGGAGCAGTACAGGTCCCTACAACGGACGAAATGAAGAAGTTCCTGCTCGAGCAAGGGCTCCGCCCAGGCTCCGAGTTCTCTAAAGTTGTCGGTCTCACACCACCGAGGAACCTAGACGCCCTCCTCCTCAAAGCCCAATCACACATTCAGTACGAAGAGAAGGTTGCGGCCTGCAACGTCCGAACATCACGCCATCAGGAGAACACTCGGACCTCCAGAGGAGAGGAAGCCTCGACATCTCTTCGGGGTGAACGGAGGCGCGAGGATCGTCCCCGAGACTCCCGCGACAGCAAGGGACCCTCCGGGAGGTTCCATGACTACACCCCCCTGACCGTCTCCAGGAAGAAGATACTGTCCGAATGTGCCAATTCGGAATTAAAGCAGGCAGGGGTCCGCTTCCCCAAACAACTATCGACCAGGCCAAACTTGGAGAAATCAAAATACTGCCGTTTCCACAAGAGTCACAGCCACACTACGGAAGACTGCATCCATCTGAAGGATGCTATTGAGATACTGATCAGGGACGGCCACCTGAAACAGTTCGCGAAGAAAAAGGACACTCCTCGGCAGGACGCCCAGGAGTCCAAGAAGATAGAGGAGGAAGTACCCTCCCCGGAAGACGCCAACATACAGGTCGATATGTCCATATCGCGACCAGAGGACTTCTACGTCCCGGACGAGGTCAGTGCCCCTACTTATTTCGCGGCCCACAGCCCGTGGGAGACGTTTCCCTCCGCCATGGTTATATCCGGCGGGGGCTTCAACAAAGTCACGGTGGGCTCCGTGAAACGAAAATTCAAACATCTGATCAACACAAGCTCCAATAAGGTGACCACACTTGATCAGGCCCATAAGGGCTCCGTCCCCATCTCCTTCTACCAGGAGGAGCTCCTCGGGGGATCCCTGAACTCGAGTATACCCTTGCTCGTCAGAGCCCGAATGGCAAACTTCGACGTTCGTAGAATCCTCGTCGACCAGGGTAGCTCGGTCGACATCATGTACTCCCAGCTGTTTTCAACACTTCAGCTGGACGAATCACACCTTACCCCCTATGTAGGGTCTGATTTGAAGGGATTCAACAGATCAGTGACCAAGCCATGGGGATACGTCGAGCTGATGGTAACCTTTGGATCGGCAGAGACAGCCAGATCCGTGAAGGTACAATTTCTGGTAATCGACTGCCCGTCGCTTTACCAGTGCATATTCGGAAGGCCAACCCTGGCCGAGTTAGTAGCGGTGCCTTCAACGGTCCACCTGAAGATGAAGTATTACACTTCAAAAGGAATGGTCGTCACCCTCCACGGTGACATCGAAGCTGCATGACGGTGTTTCAAAGCAGCTACAAAGGAGCTCAACACCATTGCGTCCAAGCCAAAAGCGTCGAGCAAGCCAACGTTGCCAAGCAGCTCCGAGGAAGCCAAGCCTCTGCCCCAGGTCGACTCCATTGACCTTGATAGTCGCTTCCCCGAAGAAGACCAACAGGAGGAACGAGCAGCTTCAGCCAACCCGTCTGCATCGTCCAGCAGCAGCTCCCATCCGATGCGCCCAATCCCGGATGGCAACTTCGAGATCGTTCTGTTCGACGACAACCCTCAGCGGGGAGTGAAGATCAGAGCAGACCTGCTCGACATCGTGAGGAATCAGCTCAAAGCATGCCTCCGTGAGAATGCCTACTTCTTCGCATGGAGCGCCGCCGATAGAACAATGTAGGGGAAAGCAGTCTCCGGAGAAAACGGAGGCTGCTGAAAAAGCTGTAAAGGACCTCCTCGAGGCCAAATTTATTTCGGAGGCCATGTACACCACTTAGCTGTCCAACGTTGTACTAGTTAAAAAATCTAATGGAAAATGGCGCATGTGCATTGATTACACCGATCTCAATAAGGCCTGCCCGAAGAATGCCTACCCCCTCCTCAATATTGATAAACTTGTTGATAATTCTGCCAATTTTAAACTTTTATCGTTCATGGACGCCTACTCAGGATATAATCAAATTCCAATGGCAATGTCCGACAAAAGATACACGGCCTTCATGACCAAATCGGGAAACTATTACTACAACGTAATGCCCTTCGGCCTGAAGAACGCCAGAGCTACCTATCAAAGAATGATGAACAAGGTCTTCCGGGGAGAGATAGGCGACATGTTCGAAGTCTACATGGACGACATGATCGTAAAATCTCACGAGAAGACCGATCACACTGCCCATTTAAGGAAGGTCTTCGAACAGGCCAGAAAATACAAAATGCGTTTTAACCCAGAGAAATGCACGTTCGGCGTCCGAGCAGGCAATTTCCTCGGCTTCTACTTAACGGAACGAGGAATCGAGGCCAATCCCGATAAGTGTCGAGCATTCTCCGAGTTTCCTACGCCCAAGTCCAAGAAGTTCATCCAGTCCCTTAATGGGATGCTCGGGTCACTATCTCGTTTCGTGGCCAAGTCTGCCCAGTACGCCCTACCATTCTTCAAACTCCTCCGTAAGGAGGCAGCATTCGAATAGACCGAGGAGTATGACATGGCCCTTCTCCATCTGAAACGGGCACTCTCAGAGCCACCTGTCCTCTCTCGCCCGGACAATGGCAAAACGTTGTATCTGTACCTCGCCGTAGCAACCGAAGCAGTAAGCGCCTCTCTCATCCGCGAGACACCTGACGGGCAGAAGCCCATACATTTCACGAGCAAACCGTTTCAAGGACCAGAGTTAAGATACCAACAGATAGAGAAAGTGGCTCTGGCCCTCATCAACGCAGCCAGAAGATTAAGACACTACTTCCTGGCTCACACGATCGTGGTTCGAATAGATCAACCCATAAAACAGCTACTGGGACGACCAGACATGGCCGGTCGAATGCTCAAATGGTCACTTGAACTATCCGAATTTGACATCTGGTATGAAGGCAGGAAAGCTCTCAAGGCCCAGGCTCTGGCCGACTTCATCGCAGAAATGACATTCGCAGACTCCCCCGCGAGCGAAACACGTAAATGGACCATTTTTGTGGACAGTGCATGAAGCTCGGCAGGGAGCGGCGCGGGCATCATACTGGAAAGCAACGAAGGAATCATCGTTGAAGTATCACTCACCCTATCCTTCCGAACCTCGAACAACCAAGCTGAATATGAGGCCTTCCTCGCTGGGCTACGCCTAGCCGAGGACCTGGGCGCAGAAGAAGTCGTCATCTGCACAGATTAACAACTCGTGGCCCTTCAGGTCCGAGGAGAATATCAAGCCAAAAACGACAACCTGACCGAGTACTTAGCCATGGTTAAGAAGGAAATGGCGAAATTCGCAACAGTGGAAGTGAAACATGTTCCCCACGAACATAACATGCGAGCAGATGTTCTATCCAAACTAGCCAGCACAAAGAAAAAAGGCGGAAACAAATCTGTCATACAGGAAGTACTTCCTCGACCCAGTATCGAGAAGGCCTCCCCGACCCTCGACGTGCATGTGATCGGCGACAACAACTGCTGGATGACCCCTGTTTACAACTATCTCGCCAAAGACGAACTTCCGTCCGACCCAAAAGAGGCCAGCACAGTTAGGCGAAGAGCTTGCTCCTATGTCCTGGTCGAAGATAAACTCTACAGACGGGGATTCTCCATTCTGCTGCTCAAGTGTGTCGAGGAAGAAATGGTCGCACACATCCTGCGTAAAATCCACGAGGGAATCAACGCCCAACATCTCGGCGGAAGGTCACTTGCCCGAAAGGCCCTCCGAGCAGGATACTACTGGTCGACCATGCAGCACGACGCGAAAGAACACGTGAAGAAATGCGATAAATGCCAACGACACGAGGACATGCACCTGGCTCCACCTAACGAGCTCAAGGCTATGTCCTCCCCGTGGCCATTTTCCTAGTGGGGCCTAGACATCCCAGGACCCTTCGTGGTAGGATTGAATCAGAACAAATACATCATAGTGGGCGTAGACTACTTCACAAAATGGATAGAAGCGGAGGCTCTAGCCAAGATAACTGCCCTCAACATCCTGCGTTTCTACAAACGAAACATCCTTGCACATTTCGGCATCCCCCAAGCGATAGTAACAGACAATGGGATGCAATTCACGGACCGGAAGTTTCAAGACTTCGTCGCCCTACTGGGCACGAAGCAGCACTTTGCATCCGTCAAACAAACGGGCAGGCTGAAGCAGCTAACCGAATCATCCTTCGAGGCCTCAAACGAAGGCTGAACGAAACAAAGAGGGCGTGGGTCGAGGAACTGCACAGTGTACTATGGGCATACCGCATAACCCCACACTATACAATCGGGGAAACACCTTTCCGTCTAGCATACGGGATCGAGGCTGTAATTCCCGTCGAAGTTCACGTACCCTCCAGGCGGACAGAATCGCCCCTAGACGAGGAGATGAACGACGAATCATTAAGAGAAGAACTAGACCTCGTCGAGGAAATCCGAACTGGGGCAGCCCTCCCCGAAGCCTCACTAAAACAAAAAATTACCATCAGGCACAACACCAAGGTGATACGACGAGAGTTCGACGTGGGAAGCCTTGTTCTATGAAGGAACCACAAAGACTCTCGCGAAGGCAAACTAGCAGCCAACTGGGAAGGACCCTATCGCGTCCGAGCAAAAACGGAAAATGGGGCTTACTACCTAGAACATCTCAACGGGGAAGAACTTGCTCGACCATGGAATGCCGAAAAGCTAAAATAATACTATAGCTAAGGCCCTAATTCTCGGTTCGACCCATCGCGACGATGAACGTCAGCTACCGACCACTATGCACGCCTAGGTACAAGCATCGCATACCAGCAAAGCAGAACCGCACTCAATAATGAGCCGAGTAACTGCTCGACGGCGGTCCTCAATCAAGCATCGTCGTCGTCAAAGTACCATGACTGGAAGAACCCCGGCTTGCGATGGGACGTTCACACCGCGAACTCATGCCTCAAACGCGACCTGAGCTCCGCATCCCCGCCAGGACATTCCCCGGTCGTTCGATTAGTACCCCTCACTGCCGAACACATCTACAACGAGCAATCCCCCTAAAAAGTCGCATAAATTAAATACTCCCTATCACGGGCAGACACATATTCACAACGAGCATGAGTACAACACTTAGCAAAAAAATAAAAGCAAGTAAAACCATGCAAATAACCAAATTGAACATATAATTTAAACATAAATAAGTGGCCACTAGGACCACGGCTGTACTGGATTACATAAAATAGGGGCCATGCCCCCCAAATAGATTACAACAATTACTCGGCACGCAGGCCGGACAAGTTACAACAACAAAACGACAAACCCCTCACACGTTCATCTGATCGGCAGGCTCGGGCTGAGGTCCCTGGCTTTCCGTGGGCTGATCCTCGACATTTCCTTCCAGAAGGGCGGCAGGAATCACAATCCGGCCATCCTCGACATGCTCCAGATAATGGGTACCCTCGACAGAGAAGTCAAGCTCGGGGTTCACCACCCACAGTTGAGCCACAGCGTTTCTGAAGGATTCATCCGCGACGGCAATATTGTCATCCTCGGCCATCAGCACACGGGCGACCAACTCGGATCTCGTCTTTAATTCCTTCATATCTTCCAGCTCGTCTTCACCCGGGGCATTGACTGCCCTCAGCTACTGGATCAGCTCCTCGACAGCTTTCTTCTCCGCCGCCAGCGTGGAGTTCTCCTTCTTCAACCTGGCCACCTCCTCCTCAGCCTTCTTCCGAGCATCATCTGCACCCTTGGCTTCTTCTTTGAGTGACGCCATGGTAGCCCGGGCAGCATTAAGTTCAGACTCAGTTGCAGAGTCCCCTTCAGCATAAACGGCTGCCATCTCTAGCATCCTAACCAAAGCTGAAGCGTCTTTAGCCACCAACGCCCTCTTGCTCGGGCGGTCCATGCTTTCCAAGCGAAGAGACTCCGCCCGAGGTACGACTAAGGTGTTTCCCTCAAAGAATCTCCTTTCAAGGATGCAAGGAGGAAGCTCGAACTTCCCTTTCTCCGGTACCCGAGTAAGATCTACATCGTCAGTAACCCTTGGCCGCTTGGACGGTCCGGTCAAAGGAAGGGGAGATCCCCAGGGAGCCGGAGTAGGAGAAGAGGTCCCCGCAGCAGACTGAGCCAGAGGGGGAGCACGAGCACCAGTGAACCGAGACTTTAGAGGAACTGCTCCGGCTTTGTTCCTCGCAAGAGCGTTCTTCACAACCCTCTCATGAGCCTGAGGTATCTCACCTGCACAAACAAAAGTCGAACACGTTAGTTATGAGGAAAAGAAACAACATGAGCAAATCTAAAATAACTAAAACTACCAAGCAGCTTCTCGACTTCCGTAGGAGTCTTGCACTCCAGCAGTGCCTTGGTGTTAATAAACCGGTACTCAACCCTCTGACTACCGTCCTCCTCGAAGATCGGGTTACCCTTATTCGTCCAGCACTCAGCGAACAGGAAGGAGTTAACGTACTTCACAAACTCCTCGTACGCCACGGCATCCTGCCCGTGTAGTTCGTGCGGTTGGAGAACGTAGTCACTGGGCTTCTTGGTAAAATGGTCAGGTGCCCAATGAATAGGGAATTTGTAAATCCTCTGCCCAATAAACTTCCCCGCCTCGTCGCGCAGGTCGTTCCCATCCTCATCAACCTCGATCTCCCAGACATATGCCATATCGACTCCGAAAATGGTTTAAACAGTTTGTGAGGCTGCTTCAGAGAGACTCAACCATACTTCCTCCCCGACAGCTGCCTTTGAAGATGGAAGACGGTGAAGAATAGAGGAAGAGTAGCCCCTACGGCGAGATGCTCGCACACCAGCTCGAATGCCCGGATGAAGGCCAACGAGTTAGGGTGCAGTTGTGTGGGGGCCAACTTCAAGTGCGTGAACACCGACTGCTGAAAATCGGTGAACGGCAGCTTTAGACCCAGCTCCTTGAATGCGTACTCATACATTGTGAAGCGGTCCCCGAAATCCATACAGACCCGCTCATCCTCGGAAGGGAAGTGCACCTTCCACTCCCCCTCCGGTCCAACCTCCGTAAAAACGTCCCCTAGATACTTTACAAAAGTAGACACGTGTTCGGCAGGTTCGGCCACCTCCCATTCCTCCACGGAACCCTCAACGGCGTCCTCGTCCATATCGTTCATCTCCTCTTCCTCCCCGACATCACTGGGGGTACTCGAGGCCGTCGAGCTACTACTATCCGAAGAGCTTATTTCTTCCTCGGACGTATCTAAGATAATCTCTCTATCTGGCCCCGTCGCCATGTCGATCACCTGAAAAGCAGAGAAGAAAGTGAATTCGAAAACAAATCAAATCCACCCTTCCACCGCTAGTCAAGTGAAAGGGCGCGCAAAGGGCTGAGGACAACGTCCCCGGCCTAAGCCCCAACATCAAAAGAAAGACTGAAACCTCCCCGCGAGGAGACGCTCGAAACAAATCATCCCCAAGTGAGGAGCTTGCCCGCACGCATACCCAGTTTCTGTTCGAAGCTTCGCTGGAAATCGCAAAACTTCACCGGAATCTGAGAGTATTCTACCGGAAAACTCATCACCCACTCAGAAGATGAACGATCACGGCGGTTACAGATGCATCGCCATCGCAACGACGTCGTGAACCGCCCTCCTCACCAAAACATACTAACATGTCCGGCGATATGTCAGAGGTGGAAAAATGGCATAACCACCGTCCACCACCAACAATCACCGGAAATCAACCTACTTCGTCCTCTACACCTAGCCCTAACCACATGCAATCTACCATTGACCACCAAAAGGGAGTAAAACAAACACAGGATCGGAAACTTACTTGATTTAAGAAGACGAAAATGGCTGCTCGAAGCTTGGAGCGGTGGTCGGAGTAAGCAGACGGCGGTGACGGGCAAGAATGCTGAGGAGACGAAGAGAAATCAGAGCGAAAAAGTCCCAAATGAGACAGATTTTCCCCTTTTATACAGAAGGGCACGTGCAATAGACGTGCTCGTATGTCATGATGGCTATCATCTAGCCATCATTGCCTAGTAACTGCTACACGGAGCTCTAGGCACACGTGGCGTCCCAATGTTTCCAATTCTGACTAACCGTTAGTCTCCGCAGACACTGGACATGAATGCCACGGACACCAGAGGTCACGAACACCACCAGTCACGGGCGCCCCGAGGCGGCCCTCCTCGTCACCAATCGACGACCTCACGCTATCTCCCCGGAGCAACGAGCTGTCCTTAAGTCATCACTCCCATGCTCGGGAGCAACGACTTGGGGGGCTCCTGTTCTGGACTGGACCAATGGCTAGACATGGCCCAATCCACTTCTGCTCCAGAGCGGACCAAATTTCCTAAGTCAAATCCACAAAGGGGCAAAAGTTACTTTTCTTCCCCTCAAACCGGGCAGGGACTGCATCGCTCCTCCCCGGAAACAATGCTCGTTACGCACGACTCATCCACTCCCCGAACAGCTATGGGCAGGTGCCCGAAACTATGCCTATGCCCGACATAACGGCTAGTTTTGGGCACCCTGGCCGACATGACGGCTAGTTTGGGTAGTTACCTATTCTTCGGGAAAACGGTTATTTTGCCCCGAAAATAGGACTGTTGCCCACGCTCTGGGGGCTCTATATAAATCCTCTCGCTTGAGAGAGTCAGGTATCCAATATTCACCCTACGAACTAACACTTTGTACTTGTCCCTTTTCTCTGACCCTTTCTTACTTGAGCGTCGGAGTGCCTTGCAGGTATACCCCCTTCTCCTCTCTATACGACCAGCACCTCAGACGTACTTGGTGGCCCACTTCTACAGGATCTGATCCAGCCTTCACGATTAGTTATGGAGGTCATTATTGTAGGAAAGAAAACTCTAAATACAATGGTTTGGTTTACCTTAATTTTCATGAATATTATATCTCTATGCATGAATTTATCCACTATAAGTGGAAATAGTCCAATATAAAGGATTAGTCAATCAAATAATAGATAGTAAATGGGTTGGCAATCTTTTAAGGGGGGCTGATTTAAGAGAATTTTGAATTAGAGTTCTCGATTTTTCTTCATCCTTGGCTGTAATAATATCTTCAAGTTTACAACGATAACTTGGTATATCTACTATACGACCATTAACTAAAACATGTCTGTGGTTAACTAATTGACGGTTACTTATAATATATGTTATTGTGTTGAGACATTTGTTTTGTTTAGAGTAGAAAAGATTCATATTGATATGTGATTTATAAAACTACATGGTCCTTTTGCCATGGCAAAAGAAGACAATGTTAAATTTTTTTACTTTCCAAATACTTCTATTATTCTTTTTCGTAAGCTTCTTGTTTGTGATTATAATTCAGATCACAGATAACTTACCTATGGGGCTGGAATCACTTTATGTCTGAACTGACTCCCAAATCAAATTAGTTGATCTAATGAACTGGATATTAGTGGTGAAAAAAAAACTTACCTCTAAATAATTAGTGTATGCACTATATCTTCATAAAATGAAGCCTTATAGTTCATTCATATACATCAAATATATATTTTATATTAACTAAACAAAAGTAGAAAAATTAAAATATGTTGCATATATTTTATATACTTTATCATTAACATCACATATTTTATATATTTTATCATCAACATAACATATTTTAGCCCCAGATCAAGATTGGTTGATCTTTCTCAAGTTCCGTTGGTTTTTCTGGTGGTCTGTTGATTTTATAGAAGAATGGTACTTTTGAACCTATCATCTCTTTCAAAGGGGATGGTTTTCTAGGTTTGAAGGTTTTATGGAAGGGTATTTTTTACTACTTTGTCAATGTGTATTCTCCTTGTTGCTTGGTTAAGAAGAGAGAGATGTGGATGTCTATCATCATATTAAAGAAGGTTTTCAATGTGGTGATTGGTGCATGGGGGATTTTAATTCTTTGGTAGATCCAAAGGAATGGAAGGGAAGCAATGTCATGGGGCATCGGAATTCTGAAATGAACCTGTTCTCAGATTTCAATGAAGAAGCTCAACTTATCGATCTTCTGTTTAGAGGTAAGTCTTTTAAATGGTACGATGGTGATGGTAGGGCGATGAGTCGCATTGATAGATTTCTGTTATAAAATGCTTTGATCGATCGTTGGAATGTAGCAGGCAAATCCATTGGCGAAAGGGAGTTGTCTGACCATTACCCGGTATGGATTACGGTCAATGACGATAATTGGGGGCCTAAACCTTTTAGGTTCTTGGACTGCTGGTTGGACCATAAAGGTTTTGCTAGTTTCGTTGAAAAGGAATGGAAGGGTTTTGTTGTTTCTGGGAGGAGTGATTTCGTGATTATGGAGAAGTTTAGATTGCTTAAAGATAGGAGGTTAGGAAGAACAGATCTGAGATCAATTGTATTGATGCTCTGTTAAGTTGTTGTAAGGAGGGAGAAGTGGAATATATCTTTTCTAGCAGGAGTAAAGCCATTAGTAATATGTGGAAGAAAATAGAGACTCAATAGCGTTTACTCATTATCAAATCGGGAATTAGGTGGAAACGTGAAGGAGACATTAACAGTGTGTATTTCCATATTTCGATGAAAAGTAGGCGCAGGAGGAATTTCATAGGTTCTATTAATTCTGATCATGGTTTGTGCGATTCTGTTAATGATGTCAAAGAGGAAGTTTGGAGGTATTTTTCAAATAAATTCATAGAGCCTGACACAAGCAGACCTCTGATGGATGGTGTTGACTTCAAGTGTAATACCCCATATTATCTAAACGCTCAATTGGATATCAAATAAGATCAGATGAGTGTCTATGTGCTCTATCTTTGATTAATTGGATTAATGGAATTCTCTAAGTGTTTTAAGTATTGTTAATTGGGATCAATAGAGCAACTACTGAACTCTGAAGAGATCAATTATTTTATTAAAGAGACATATCATTATTTATTAGACCAAGAGAGTATTTTAAGATAACTCTAATAATTGATCAATTGGTGTGAGACGATAAAATATCAATTGGAGATATTTTACCCTGTTGGATTTATATTATATAATAAGTTTATATATATATATATATATATATATATATATATATATATATATATATATATATATATATTGGAAAAGTGAAAGAAATAGAAAGGAAAGGAAAGAAGAAAAAGAAAACAGAGAAAGAAGAAAAGGAGAGAAAGGAGAGAAAAAGCTCATGGAAGAAGAAGAGCTTGGATCTTCATCATATCTTCATCGATTCATCATCTTCTTCTACCTCCTCTTCGATTATCAGGTGGGTTCTAGTTAGAGACTTAAGTTCTAGAATATTGAGTTGTTTAGAACTTAGGTTAGAAATTAAGAGAAAATGATAAAATTGTTGAATCAATGTTTCTAACGGTTAAAATGTGGAAATAGTCGGGTAGAATAGTCGAGTTATGTGTGTATTGAACTTAGCATGCTTGCTTTGATGTTACCATGAGTTTTGATAAGTTTCTATTGGATTACATGTTGAAAATAGCAGGTTTTTTCACTTCTGGTTCAGTGGTAACCTGTTACTCATTTTGAGGTAACTGGTTACCTGATGGAAATTTAGGTTCTATTTGCGCAGGAAGAATGCCTAATCAGTTACTCATTTTAGGGTAACTGGTTACCAGTGTTAGTTGATGAAAAATATTTTAGAAAATTCATAACTTTCGAACCGTGATTCTGATTGAGACGTTCTTGGTATCGTTGGAAAGCTACAACGACCCTCTACCCAATAAAAAGTGATATGTTGTGATAAATGTTTTACTAGTGCACATTGTGTTATACCATATCTATCTGACTATTGTTAAGTATAAATGAGAGAATATGCATGCTTAAAATGAGTTAGGAAGAGTGAGGAAACTTTACCCCAAAACAAATGATATAATTTTAGGTTGTGACTAGGATTGTGATAGAGAATCTAGATGTCGATGCTCGGGCATGTGATGTAGAAAGGTGCATCCTTGCCGAGTAATGGTCTAGAAGAGAGTGAAACACTAGTATGAAACATGTGTGAACCTTGTGTTGGTAAAAAGGCAAAAGGGCTTTAAGGCGAATGTGGCCTTTTGATTTTCGAATACAATCACGTTTGTTTGTGAGATCACTTAATCGTAACCGTTTTCCTTGAGTTGCTATTTCATGAGCCCCAGGATCCTCTAAAATGTACGCATGACTACTTGGCAGGTTTGATTCCCGCGTGCAGTACGAATGGCGCCCATGGAGCGTATGCTTGTGACGGTTAATGGCCCGTGTGAAGTGACGGTTCATAACAGTTAATGGCCCGTAGAACCCGAATCTATTCGTATGTCAAGTAGGTTACAAGGATCCATGACTCGGGTCGAGTTCAAGACGTAGAAGCGGACGGGAAAAGGGGATGACTTAGTAAGGTTATCGATTAGTGATATTTTGAGTTGGTGAACTCATGAACATGTTTCCATATAGTGTGACTTAGGATTGGCTAGAACCCTGTAAAGCCGAGAGAATCCATAAGATAGGGAAGTCACTGAGATTAATATCTCACCCCATTATTGTTGTTATTTTTCAGGCAGTGTTTGCAGGTTTGATTTACAAGTGGAGCTATGCTTGGATGTTTCAAGAGAAGCTTAGCTTTAGTTTTCCGCTGTGTAATTTTGTTGTATACAATTGAGGATATTGTATATTTATCTTAGTTTTTATTGTTTTGCCTAGTTTCTATATCTTGTACCATAGATTGTATTTATGTTTTTAGAATGGTCAAACATGTGAATTACGCCACTAGGCACTTATGATGGTGTCAGTACCAAATAAAATGCATGTATAGTATTATTTTAGGTATATATTATACAGGGCATTACATCAAGCGTATCTTAGAGAAGGATCTTTCCAGTCTTGAAGTTGTATTTTCAAAAGCAGAAATTAAGGATGCTGTTTGGAGTTGTGAGGGTTCGAGGTGTCCTGGTCCGGACGGTTTCAGTTTCACTTTTATTAGAAGGTTTTGGTATTTGCTGAAGGAGGATATTTCTATGTTCATCAAAGATTTTCATAGCAAAGAAAAGCTTTCGAAGGCGTTTACCTCTTCGTTTCTAACATTGGTTCCTAAGAAGTTAGCTCGGACAGTTTGGATGACTACAGGCCTATCTGTCTTGTGGGAAGTCTTTATAAGATTTTGAGCAAAATTATGTCAAGAAGGTTGAAAACCGTTTTGAACCCTCTGATCTCTACATGTCAATCAACTTTTTTATCGGGCAGACAACTTCTTGAGGGAGTCCTTGTGGTGAACGAGTTAGTAGATTATGAGACTCGGGAAAAAAAAGGAATGTCTCTTGTTTAAGGTAGATTTTGAAAAAGTTTACGACATGGTGAATTGGGACTTTTTAAGATACATGATGAGGAGAATGGGATTTCGTTCTGTTTGGTTGAAATGGATGGAAGTTATGATCTTTTCGAGTCAAATGTCAGTTTTAGTCAATGGATTCCCGACAAAAGATTTCGTGGTCGAGAGAGGATTACGAAAAGGTGATCCTATTTCCCCTCTTCTTTTTGTTATAGTGGCTGAAGGTTTAGCCGTTTTGGTTAGGAAGGCAACCGAAATTGGTGATTACAAGGGTATCTCAATTTATGGGCGTTGTAGAGTTGAGTTACTCCAATTTGCGGATGACACATTGTTTCTGGGGGAAGGAAGGTGGAGGAATGTATGAGCTGTCAAGTCGATCTTGCATGCTTTCCAATTCGTGTCAGGTTTACGGGTCAATTTTCACAAACGTAGGGTGATCGGAATCAACTTGAACAACATTTTTTTGTTAGCTGTTACAAATTTCCTTTCTTGCAAGGTGGAGGTTAGTAAGTTCTCTTTCCTTGGTATTGTTATTAGTTCTAATCCTAGGAGAGTTGGTTCGTGGAAATCTTTGGTTGCGAAAGTTAGGGCGCATTTGTCAAGCTGGAAAGGGATAATGTTATCCATTGGTGGTTCATGCTATTAAAATTTGTTTTGGGAAGTTTATCTATTTTCACTTTAGCTTTTTTCAAACCTCATGTTTCTATTAGGAAAAAGATCGAGAGCATTCGTAACAGATTCCTCTAGCCGGGAACGAAAGAGCTTAAGAATATCTATTGGGTTGCTTGGGATGATATTTGTAAACCTTTCAAAGAAGGCGGTTTAGGGGTAAAGAAGATTGAGGAGGTTAATATCGCGCTTTTGTTGAAATGGAAGTGGAGAATTATGACCGAAAATGATTAGTTATGGCTGGATGTTCTTAAGGCAAAATACGGTGATATAAGGAAAAATGCCAGGGAAAGTGGTAGCTCGACTGTGGTGAACTACAGATCTACATGGTGGAAATATTTGTTGTGGATTGATGGGGTGGCAGATGGTTGTACCAGTTTCTTAAGGAATAATATTGATTTCAAATTAGGAAACGGATCGTCGGTTTCGTTTTGGTCTGATAATTGGAACTCTGCTGGTGTATTGCAGGGTAGGTTAATGAAATTTTCATGGCTAGTAGCAGCAAGGCGGCTGCGGTTTCTGACATGGGTTTTTGGCATCAAAACGAGTGGTATTGGAACAACATGGTTGTTTCTGATTCTGTGAATGCAAGTTTGTTGTTGAGCCAGGATTCTCTTGTGCAGGTGCTGAGCAATAGCAGACCGGAGTTGGGGACGATGGATATAATGCGTTGGTTACCGGATGTCGCTGTCGTATATTATGTCAAGTTTGCTACGTATTTATTCCAAGAAGTCAGAATTGGTTCTACGATGACAGTTAGTTCTCAACAAGCTTTTTCAAATATTTGGGTCACTAATATCCCGTTTAGAGTTCGTGTGTTCATCTGGAGGTGGTTTTTAAACAGAATTGAGATTAAGGATCAATTAGTTCGCATGAGAATTATCAATTCTGCCCACGATTTCCCGTGTGTCCTTTGTTCTAATGTAAATGAAGATCTTTGCCATCTTATGTTTGATTGCAGGATTGTTTCAGATGTTTGGAGGTATATCGTGGAGTGGATCAGGATCGATTGGGTTCACTTGGAAGTGATGTGGAGAATTTTTTTTTTAATTGGATAATTGTTTATTGTTTTAAAGGTGTGAAGAGAGGAAATTCCGGTATCATTTGGTTGGCGGTGGTGTGGAATATTTGGAAAGGTAGGAATGACATTCTGTTTAAGGGTGCTCGATGTAGTTTACTGGATCTAGTGTGGGATATAGAATTGACAGCTTGGAAATGGTCGGTTATCAGGGAAAATTCTTATTCTAACTGCAGCTTTTTCAACTTTTTTCAGGAACCGTTAATTAGTTTGTCTTAATTTTCAGCTGGTTTGAATTTTCCGTAACTTTTCGTGTTTCTTTTTGTTTCATGGGTTAGAGTACGCATAATACTCTTTTATATTAATATAATCCTTATTTATCAAAAAAAACTTCATTCACATATGCTGCATTTTCATGCAATACTATAATTAAACTTAACCTTTTCATATTGAATCATTGAGTTACTTAATTGGCATGTATAAGAAGATAGACACACTTCAATATGAGGTCTATTCATATGGTCTTCTTGATACTACATTTTAAAGGCCCGTTTGTTTTAGGTTTAAAAAAATAGATTTTCTCTTTGTATTTTAAAAAATAAATTTTATAAAATCGTTTTTCAAAATATTACAAGTTTTTTTATATTTATTTTTTTCTAAATTGCAAAACTAATTTTGACATCATACAATATAAATATACATTAATGAAGATCAAAACATAGTCGATATTACAATTTTTGCAAAAAGTTGTATCTCAAAAATGATTTTTATGAAAAGCTATTTGAAATAGCTTCAAAATTAAGTGATTTTTTAAAATTTTGATATCCAAAATTTTTTTCGATAAAATATTGGTATATCTTTAATCACATTTTAAAAATAATTATTCAAACCAAATTTTCATTTGAAACTTTTATAAAAAATTTATTTGTGAATTTTTTTCTACACAATTATATTACACTATAAAAATCATTTAAAAAAAAAAAATTAAAACAAACGGACCCAGATTTCACTAACCACTAATGAAAAAATAATTCATCTAATGAAGCCTCTACATCTTTTTTATAAAATGATACATTGTTGCAGGACATCTTTGAAGTGAAAAAGAGCACATTGTTTAGAATTTTTACCACTTATATATTATGTTTTTTCAAAATTCAATGGATAATGAGGAAACATCAAACTCAAAATATCATCTAACTTTTTCAACTAAAGGCTTGAGGAGCAACCAAATACCATATATTCAACGCTATTTAAATCTCACACAATCATCTCTTAAGATACCAATTATTCTAAATTGTAAATTTACATTAATGAAACTCTCAAATTTAAACATTAGAGTGTTTGCAAGTACACTATTCACATAAAACTAAAGAATGTTCTTAGTCTATAGTAACGCTTGTAAACTTGAATTCTAAATTCTAAATGGGTATGTTTATTTTATTCAATAGAATCAAAGAAAGAGTTGACATAGATGGATTAATACTTCTTCAGTAGGCGGTACGACGTTGGATTCTGAAGAAAGCTTTGTTAGCTCTTCTTGGAATGTGAATCGGTTCAATGAAGACGATACGTCTCTTTTTTATGACGGTGGGACCCAAGCCTCTGTAGGGGAGCAGCCCTATAAAGTGGATTTAAATAAACAGGCCTTTCTTGTCTCTTCTGTGGAGGAGTGTGTTCAGACTTTTCACAAAAGTGGTGAGGGAGATGTTAGGGCTTGCGCTGCTCAGCCTACAGCAGTCCTTGGTAAGAGTGCGGATTTCATTGAGGCTTTTGATGTTGAAGGGGTCTCTTTGGATATAGGAAAAGATTGTAGGGTTTCGACTGAGACAGCTAAGGTGGGCCCGAATCACTTTTCACAGGTTATCTCTGATGATGTTCTTAGGGCCCACAAGGCAAAAGGTCATGTTCTGGGAAAAGTGGTTACTAGTGGCAAAGGGGTTTCTTCAGAAAATAGCATTGATTGTCAGCCCAATGTTCTTTTGGAGACCAGCAACAACCTAGAATCTTTCGTTGCTTGTACCAATCTCCAGAACTCTGTTTTTGTGAAGAAGTTGGATTTGAAGCAAGGTGCTAACCCAGCAGTTGTGTCTCTGGTTAGCAGTCCTTCTAATATTTCAGAGTCTAGTGTCAGTAGTAGAAAAGTTCAACGTCAACTCAGGAAGAAGGGGGTTGAAGAAGGGTTAGAAGGCGAAATCTCAATCCAGATGTCACTCGGTTATGGATTCGGAAGTGTATCAAGGGAATAGGAGATTTTGGGCGAAGTTGGAATCTAAGGTAGCTGTTAAGGTTAGGGAATTGATCTCTTCTCTAGGAGTTAGAGGAGGCGGTGATAATAAAGTTATCGAGGAAGAAATCAGGCTGTTGGAATCTAGAGATAAACAACAAGGAGTTAAGAAGGCGTCCATTTCCAAAGTTATCCAATGAATATTGTTTCCATCAATATTAGAGGGGGTGGTTGTGCCATTAAAAGGAAGAGAATTGATCATCTCATCCAATCAGGGAAGGCAGATGTGTGTTTTATTCAAGAATCTAAATTGGCGGTCATTAATCAAGCTACATCTGCGTCTTTGTGGGGTGATCAGGATGTTGAATGGTCGGAGTTGGGGGCGATGGGAGCTTCAGGTGGGATTGTAATCTTGTGGAGGAAAGGTTTACTCAAACTCTTATTCAGTTTCAGAGGTTTGGCTTCCGTGGGTGTGTGCACTAAGTCGAAATGAAACGAATTCTACTTTGTCAATGTTTACTCTCCCTGCAAGTTAGCCCTTAAGAAGAGATTTTGGTGCGGCCTTCTTGAAGTTAAAGCTCGTTTCTCAGGAAATCGTTGGCTTGTGGGCGGTGACTTTAATGCTGTCCTAAAAGATGAAGAAAGGAAAAGCCTGACAGTAGGTAGTAGAGCCTCTGAGATCCAGAGTTTCGGGAAATTTGTTGATGACCTAGGGTGTGTGGATTCTCCGTGTTTTGAGGGGAGATTTACCTGGTTCAACAATAGCGGTTCAACCATGAGTAGGCTGGACCGATTCTTTGTTTCTAGTACCATTGTTGAGGAATGGAACGTTGTCGGCCAATCTATTGGTAAGAGAGACATCTCTGATCACTGTCCAGTTTGGCTGAAAAATAATTGCGATAACTGGGGGCCGAAACCGTTCAAGTTCAACAACGGATGGCTCAATCATCCTCTCTTCCTGGAGTTTGTAACTAAGGAATGGAACTCTCGGCTGGTAATGGGTAGAAGCGACTATGTCTTGAAAGAGAAGCTGAATTTATTGAAAAAGTCGTTGCGTAAACGGTGCGTGGAAGTGTATGGGTTGATAGATCTTAAGGTGGACAATTTGGTGGACGAGCTTCAACAGCTTGATATGTTTGTTAGCTCGAATGTTGTTTTAGGCCAGGATCTTGATGCTTTGCAATCTAAAAGAGTTTCTGCAACTGACGGTATTTGGAGAAATTTGAGGCTCAAGGAAAGTTACATTAGACATAAATCGAGACAGTTGTGGATTAAAGATGGTGACTGTAATACTGGTTTCTTCCATAGGGTCATGAAGGGAAGGCAACGGAAAAAATTTATTGCGTCAGTTCTTACGGAGGATGGCTTGAAAGTGGGGGTGAAAGAGATCAAATTGGCAGTTCATGATCATTTCCAGCATAATTTCTCTGAACCCAATTATGACATACCTGATTTTGACGGGCTTGTTTTTTATTCGCTGTCGGATTTGGAGAAAAGAGCTTTGGATGTGGATTTCTCCAGTGCTGAAATCAAGGCTGCCGTTTGGGAGTGTAATGGCAGCAAAAGTCCGGGGCCTGATTGGGTTTCTTTTTTATTTCTGCAGGAATGTTGGGAAGTGGTGAAGAAATATGTCATTAAGATGGTGACTAATTTTTCGGTTAATCCTTCCCTCACTAAAGCTGCTATGGCTACTTTCTTGACTTTAGTTCCTAAGGTGAATTGTCCCCAATCCCTCTTTGATTACAGACCTATATGCTTGGCCAGATGTGTGTAGAAAATCTTGTTAAAGTTGCTAGCCAACCGCTTGAAGAAGGTTATTGGTTCCCTTATCTCGGTTGAGCAATCCGCGTTCCAGACAGGTAAAAGCATAGGGGATGGAGTTCTCATTGTCAATGAGGTGTTGGACTATGCTAAAAGAGAGAAGAAAGAATGTTTGGCTTTCAAAGTGGATTTTGAACGGGCTTATGATTGTGTCTCGTGGAGCTATTTGAGGTTTCTTTTCTCTAAGATGAATTTCGGTTCGAAGTGGTCTAGATGGATGGAAGCTTTGGTGTTTAGAGGCTCTTGTTCTGTATTGGTCAACGAGAGTGCTACTAACGATTTCTCAGTCAGCTGCGGGTTACGTCAAGGTGACCCTTTATCGCCCTTTCTCTTCTTGCTCGTCATGGAGGGTCTAACTCAGCTAATGAAAAGGGCGGTTGCCATTGGAGTTTACCATGGGTTTAAGTTCAGCAACGACTTGAATGTTAGCATTGTTCAATTTGCTGATGACAGTATGTTTTTGGGTGACTGTAGCTGGAATAACTTATGGTGTATCAAAGGTATCCTTCGAGGGTTCGAGATGGTTTCCGGTTTAAAGGTCAGTTTCGCTAAGAGTTGTTTGTTGGGAGTTAATTTTCCAGCAAGTTTTCTTCAGGAAGCTGTGGACTTTCTCTGTTCTAAGGCGGGAAACTTACCATTTAAATTTTTGGGCATTGTTGTTGGAGCTAGCCCTAGAAGATACTCTTCTTGGAGTCATGTGATTGGTAACATTAGGAAAAGGTTGGCCGTTTGGAGAGGGAAGAACCTGTCTATAGGTGGGCGTGTTGTGTTGATTAACTCGGTCTTGAATTCTCTGCCCATTTATGCCTTGTCGTTCTATAAAGCGCCGGTGAAAGTGTTGAAGGAAATAGATATTATTCAGAGTAATTTTCTTTGGGGAGGATCGGATAATATCAAGAAAATTCATTGGGTAAGGTGGAGTAAGGTTTGTAGGGCTAAGGAGGATGGAGGGCTTGGAGTGAAGAACCTTTTTCAGTTTAACAAGGCCTTGCTTCTGAAATGGAAGTGGAGGATGTTGTCGAACTCAGATGATTTATGGAATCGGATTATCAGGTTTCGGTACTTCAATCATAGCAGCCCTTTGCTTATTTTCTGCAAGCCAGGTCTGCAGGATGTTAGTAGAGGTTCTATATGGTGGAGAGATATCTCTTTGATTTCATATGATAACGAGTTGCGTTCGGACTGGTTTGTTGACAACCTTAATTGTTCTGTCAGAGATGAAAAGCTTTTACTGTTCTGGTGTTCTAAGTGGATTAATGGTTCCTCCTTAATTGACCTCTTCCCTTTGTTGTATCCTTTGTTTAATAACTATGATACTACAGTCGCTGTTGGTTTAAATTGTTTCATGGACTCGTTGGCCAGGCTGCTGTTGACCGAGGACAGCATTTCAGATTCTGCCACAAGTAGAAGACTTATTGCAGAGGAGTGTGCTGAGTTACTTGATTCTGTTGTGCTGCGGGAAGAAGTCGATGATGAGATTGCTTGGTCTTGGACTGATGACGGAAAGTACTCCGTATCTAGTGGGTATGCTGCTCTCTTGAAGGAAACCGCAGGTACTCAAGATGAGCAGTTTCCTGAAGATGTGCTATGCCTGGTGTGGCAAATAGGTGTTCCCTCTAGGATTCAATGTTTCCTGTGGCGTCTCCTTCAGCGTAGGATTCCGACGAAGGATAAGCTTAGTAACAGGGACCTGTCTTTCGATGCCGACCAATTGAAATGTCTCTTCTGTAGCAAAAGCGAAGAAAGTGCAGATCATTTATTCTGCTTATGTCCCTTTACAGTCTTAGTATGGGAAACCTTAAACTCGTGGCTTGGGATTGATCTTCCCCTTCGGAACTCTTGCACCAGTTCTTTTGCTGCAGCTCTGTCTTTTTCAAGCGTAGGTGTGGTAACAGTCACTGTATGTTTGTGTGGGAAGCTGCTGTGTGGCAGCTGTGGCTTTGTCGCAACGATGTCATTTTCAACAAAGGCAGACATTTGGTGAATGTTTTAGTCAGCTCTATCAAAGCCTCTGCTTGGTTGTGGTTGGGGAAGATTCTAAAACCCTCCTCTTCTTGTAATTGGGAAATTTGGAACATTAATCCTATGGCTTGTATCTCTTGATGGCTCTTTTCTCTTGTAAGGGTTCGAATACCCCTTATACTCAGTTTTAATTCCAATAGCCTTTTAAAAAAAAAAAGATGGAGCATGTTACTATACATAGACTTCTCTAACTCATAAGCTGCACATGTCAACCCCTCATCAATACACCTAACCTGTTGCCACATTTTATAATTTTTATATGTATACTCGTTTAATGCATTTGAATGAAATTTGCCTGCACGATCAGTCAGATTTATATATAATTCATGACCTTATGAGTTTTATGTTTTTTAATGTAAATATTGGAAGCTATTTATGTTTCCAACTAATGCTGGCATGTCATATATTTTATTTTGACGGTAAGGTCATATATTCTTTCTCTCATTATTTATAGTTTGTTTACACAATGCGTCATTGATTGACAATGTGGCACACTAGATGATTTCATATTGGAGTTCTTTATTTCTTACACCTAAAATGCACATTACTTTAAATAAATAAAATTTGTACCTTGCTTTTATATACAAGTCGATTAAAAATCATTACTGTATCATCAAACATCAAAAATATAAATCATTACCCACTCTAGTCATGTTTTTTTTTACAAAGCCTAGTCATTATTGGAATTACATCAAATTTATGGAGAATTCAGAATCAATTTTGACGAACAAGAATCAATCCTTGTGATTGATTACTCATTTTATTTTTCATTCTTCACTTAAGTGAATCAACCACACATTGATTGCAAGATTATTCAACTGCGCAATGACCATTGAAGAAGAAAAGAGAAGAAGAATTGAAAGCAAAGAGAATTAGGATTTTAGAAAAAAGGGATGAATATTTCTGCAGAGTTTCTCTCTGCACTTCAAACTGAAGTTTTATTCATATATATACGACTGCATTCTCTCAATTTTTCAACAATAGGGGGTACTCCCTATTTATAGGTTGAGTTTGCTTGCTACCTAAATTTACAATATTCTAACTAACCTAATTCAACTAATGTTCAAAATAAGTCTAAGTCAAAATCTCTGTCGAGCAACATGCTTCGACATTTCGACATAAACATTTCGACATTTCCTTGCCTCTGTCGAGCAACCTGCTTCGACACAAGGAATTACAATTCAACACACCGCCTAATTCTTTTTTTTTTTTAATAAGCTAAATATATAAACAGAGGAACAAAGGGGTTCCCCAACCCGTATACAACCTAACCAGTTCGAAATTCACCGGTTACAAAAATCACTAGGATAATTAACCCAAGTGAAATAATTACAAAAAGAAGGACTATTATACTCCTTACCTAACCACCACCACGTATACAGTAAAATACGATTCGAAATCGTATCGAGATCCCAAAACTTATCCCTAAATACAATATTGTTACGGGATAACCAAACGATCCAACAAATTGACAACCATACCCCAACTGCTAAACTAACTCCCAACCCCTTATCTACAAGACTATGCAACCAAGTTGTTAAATGAGGCACTACATTCATTTCCACTATAAAATTAATCCCCCACCATTTACAAGCAAAATTCCACACCAAAGTCGACTTTGAGCAGGAAAATAGAACGTGCTCAATCGACTCCTCTACCAAGAAACAAAATGGACACGACTTCTCATATCTATTAGTAATAATACCTCTCCTCATCAAATTATCTCTGGTAGAAATTCGTTTGTGTAACACCCTCTAACCAAAAACTTTCACCTTGAACGGAACTCGCGCTAACCACACCAATTTGAAAGCTGCTATATCATCACTTCCAATCTGAACATTATTTTGTCTGAATTTTTCCTGCAAAAAATCGTACAAAGATGAAACAGAAAAACAATTATCTTTTTCCAGCATCCATTTGGCCGCATCTGTCATATCCTTGACTAATGAGAATCCTTCAAGCACCCTGTAAAGCTCCTCAAGCTGTGTCACTACTTGCTTTGGAATTTCTGTATCTCGCAATTTAATCAACCACCTCCAATCTGCACCATCCCAAAAACCATGTTCAATAACCTTGTCTGGACCTGTCTCAGCGAAACCATACACCTCCGAAAAATGTTCTCCTAGTATCTCATTTGAAGTCCACTTTGATCTCCAAAAATCCGCTCTGTTGCCATCACCTATTTTATACTCCAACGCCTCTGCCAGTATACCATAACCTTCAACCTTCGTGGCCTGCACCAGATCACGGTACCATAAAGAGGGAGACACCTGCAACTTTGAACTTTCACCGCTGAAAAAATCTAAACAGCAATGTGGATACCTATGGTTGATGAAATCCTTCCAAATACAATTCTTATTTTCTATAATCTTCCAAGCCCATTTGAGAAACAGAGCCAAATTAAAGAGTTTAAGGTCTTTTACTCCTAAACCTCTAAACTCTCCCTTCCTACAAACCGTACTCCAATTAATCCAAGCAATCCCTCTTTTGTTTTCTAAGCCACTCCACAAAAATGATTTTTGAATCGAGATGAGTTTTCTAACCACCTTAGCCGGCATTTTATAAAATGCCATATAATGAATTGGTAAATTATTAAGAACAGAGTTGAGTAAAGTAACTCTACCTCCCATCGAGAGAAAACGATTTCTCCAAGAATTTAGTCTGGCTCTCATCCTGTCTATTACCGGCTTCCAAAAAGCATTTAACCTGTGGTTACCTCCTACTAAAATCCCAAGATATGAAAACTGGTGGGGTGAAGATTTGCATGAGAGATACAGTTCTGTAGCCCTGCTTTTATTCTCTTCCATACCCATACAAACCAAAGAACTCTTATTGAAATTAATTTCCAATCCAGATGTTAACTGAAAACCTTTTAGAATAGTCTTAATAGCGGTAATATTCTTCCAAGATCCGTCTCCAATAAGGACAGAATCGTCCGCATATTGTAACAAATGGAAACCTATTTCTGAATTAACTTTAAACCCTGAATACACTCCAGCAACTATAGCTCGCTTCATGATTACAGCCAGACCCTCTGCTGCCAAACAGAACAGGAAATGAGCAAGTGGATCTCCTTGCTTGAGTCCCCTAGTCACTCTAAAATCCTGAGTTGGACTGCCGTTAACTAAGACCGGGGAATAACTATTAAAAACTCCACCTTCCATCCACCTCATCCACTTTGAACCAAAACCCATATGTGTCATCACTTCTCGTAAGTAATTCCAATCTACACAATCATATGCTTTAGCAAAATCAATTTTTATCATCATTAGTTCCTTCTTATCTCTCTTGGCCAACTCCATAATTTCGTTTAGAACTAACACCCCGTCCAACAAATTTCTTCCCTCCAAGAAAGCAGTTTGAGTATTTGAAATAACTTCTCCAATTTTCTTTTTAAGCCTATTAGAAAGAATTTTGGATATTACCTTATACACTGAAGTTATCAGAGAGATAGGTCTATACCCGTCAAAGTCATTAGGAGATTCAACCTTCGGAATCAATACCACGAAGGAAGAAGCAAAACTTTTATGAAGTTGTTCCCCTTCAAAGAATTCCAACACACATTTTGAGAAATCTACACCCACCACCTCCCAGCATTTCTTTATAAATTCAAAACTAAAACCATCAGGCCCAGGACTGCGATCCCCTGATAAACTGAACACCACTTCCTTGATTTCCTACATATTAACTTCAGCCTCTAATTCCTGACTGTCTTCAAGTGAAAGAGAATTAAAACCAGAACTTCCAATACATGGGAATGGCCTATCCACCTTGCAGAACCTTCCTGAAAAATGAGACCTAGCAGCATCTTTCACAGACTGAACCTCCTCCACGAAAGTACCATCAAAAACTACTCCATTGATTGTGTTCAAACTTATCCTCTGCCTCAACACTGAATGAAAGAATTTCGTATTAATGTCTCCATCAGCTATCCACTTTGTTCTCGACTTTTGTTTCAGGACACTCTCCTTTACTCTCATAGACTTCCACAAATTATCTTCTGCTTCATTTCTACTCCTTAATTCCTCACCTGTAATTACACCCTGTCTCTGAACTATCAGTTCTTCTAGCAAATTAATAGACTCAACTTCCTTATGCATTTTGAGATCGACCCAGCCATATACATTAGTATTCCACCATCTAATTCTCTCTCTAAGATGTTTCATTTTCCTTGCTAGAATTTAAGAAGCGTTGCCTGTGACACTGAGACCTTCCCACTCCTTCTTAATAAATGGAATAAAATCATTATGTTCAAACCAGCAAGAAAGAACCTTGAACGGCTTAGGGCCCCAATTAGTATTCTTAACCATAATGCTGACAGGCCTATGATCAGATATGTCCCTCTCCCCAATACGTTGAGACACCATGTTCCAGTCATTAAATATGGAAGGAGAAACAAGAAATCTATCAAGACGGCTACAGATTGTACCTTTAGATTTAAACCATGAAAACTTAAGCCCACTTAAAGGAAGATCAACCAATCCTAAGGTATTTATAAACTCTTGAAATTCCAATATGTGTCTTTTGTTAGGTCTGATGTACCCAATCTATTCCTCTAAACACTTAATCGAGTTGAAGTCTCCCCCTAATAACCACTCTCCAGGATCCAAGGTACTCTTAAGATTTATTAAGCTCTTCCATAACTCCCTTTTCTCTGCTATGGTACAAGGTGAATAAATGTTGAAGAAATAACACCTCCTGCCCTTCCATATCGCTTGCAATCCAAGATAACCCCTACCTCTATAACTACATACAGGTGACAAAACTTCTGTCTTCTAAATAATAACCATTCCACCAGCTGACCCAATGGCATTAGATGCAGACCATTGGCAGTTCATATCTTTCCATAGACTAAACACCAGACCTTCTGATACACTATTACATTTAGTTTCCTGCAAAAAACATATCTCAGCCCCTGCTTTACTTAATGTTTCTCTGATCTTTTTTCTCTTCAAAACCCCTCCACACCCCCTGATATTGTACGAAACAATATTCATTTAACCTTGGTAGCTTCCTCCTTCTTACCTCTAATAGAACTCTTATCCTCCTCTTCTAGATTCCTCAATATATTCTCAAATACCTCATCATCTTCCTCAGCTTCAATACCCAGTTGTTTGATGGAATGCCATACCCTAGTAGGAGTGTTTTCCAATTTCTTTAATATCCTTATATTACCCTGCACAAAACCAGAGTCTGAAATGGAATTATTTATAGACCCTGACGATTTGTTATCTTGACTAGAAGGAGATTGTTCCTTGGTATCCCTTCCCCTCGCCACCTGTTTCTTATGAATATTCAGAAATGAACTCTCTGCTTGAAGTAAGGTAGTATAATTCGAAGGGTTGAATGGAATTTTCAGCCTTTGATATATTTCCCCTATAACTTGCTTCTTTGTCTTCTTTTTAATCACTTGAGCTCCTACTTTGTCCCTAGCTTCCTGACTAGCAGCACCATCACCTCTACTGATATCTTACTGGGGACTATAACTCCTATCTAAAGCATCACCCACTAACTCAGGTACATCTCTAATAGGATTAGCCAAGGAACATTTAACATAGTCTTGAGACGAACCACTCACAATGGACTTAACCATATTAGCCTCCACACCACTTTGATTCTCATCCCCCACACTTGTGGAGCCTCCTCTATCTTCAACAATTAGACTGTCAACTATTATATGTCCTGATTTAGGACAGCTTTCATCCACGGTCTCCATATGATGAGGTGACTCCTTACTACAATTCCTAACTATATCTACTCCTTCTCTATCAGCTGTGTCCTGGAAACTCTCTGTACATACATTATGAACTTCATCCATTTCCAACGACTTGCTCCCCATATCCTGATACAAGTTATTCCATAGCTCATCACCACCAGAGTTGAAAGACTCCGAATCCACAAGTTCTGAGCTATCTTCCTCAAAGCAAGATGTTCTTCTACCATGCTTACGATCTTTAAGATAAGGACCAAAAGAATCTTGCACAATCTTAATACAGTAAGTCAATTCATTAACTTCCACATTGATAACTTCGTTTAAATTCATTACAAACTTGGTCCTCACTAGAATTCTCGCAACGTCAAACCTGGAGTGTTTTCTAGTGTCATCATCCATTTTGACAAAAGCTCATATGCAGCCCACCAGAAATTTGAAAAAATTTTCACCCCATACATGAAAAGGAAGGCCAAAAATTTTAAGCCAGGCAAGTCTTTCTTCGTCCACATCATTTGGGTTCCATGGGTGGATGTCTGAAAACCATCTAGCTATCCAGCTTGGTTCCTCTACTATCAACCTTTTAATATCCCCAGGGTTGTCTTCCTCTAAAAGATAAAGATTAGCTCCCATGGGAGTAATCTTAATGTTAAAGAAACCCTCCATCTGCAAAGCTTCCGAAACTTCCAACGCAGTACCTGGTATCTCGAGAACCCCTGTAAACGCCTGCTCGAATCTTTCCATTTCTTCCCCTTTGACTTCATAACTCAGATGAGTGAACTTGGGCTTTTCACCAAGTAATGCTTGATTTGCCTTCTGAATACCTGCATTCTGCAATTTACCTCTACTAGCAACCTGAGCGAAGGACAGTTTAGAGTCTAATCCTCTCCTCCTATCTCTTCTGATTGAGTAACCTTCCTTCTTTTTCAGTTCTTCTATATTACGATCTAAAGGAACCTTATCACCAGACACTTTGTTCTTTCTCCTAAATCTGGGTAAGTTAGCGAAAATCTTAGTACCATTAATGACAATATTGTCTAGATTAATGGCAAGAAGATCTTCGTCTTCTACACTCTTAAACCTGACGAAACCAAATCTATTTCCCCTAACATATAACCTACCTGGGATGAAGACTTCCAGAATCGACCCGTACTCCTTAAATATATCAAACATCTGCTTCGCTTCATACGATTCTGGGATCCGAGTAAAGAAAATTGAAGTAGATTCTTGCAGATCCAAGTCCGTGACTTTTCCTTTATTGCTCTTCCAAATCGACATTCTTGCCCTAGACGAATAACCACCAGAGTCCTTCTTCTTCCTGCCCACCGCCGTCCAGATCCCATTGTTACCTCCCATGTTAAACCCAACCAAGTAGAAACCACAATCCAATCAGATACCCAGTAAAACCCAGATGGAATCACCTCCCTACCGAGGCCCCTAAGCCCTAAAGCCAGGAATTTAAGCTAAAGATAGGGAAGAGTTCACCCAGTATCTACTGGACCCTGAGCTGAAAACGTGGAAGATTGAGTTAACCAGAAGACGTGAAGTCGAAACTAATTAGTGAACCTGGAACATTGTTATGTCAGAGGAGATGAACGGCTCCGGCGGTAGCAGGTGAAATGGATGAAACAGTTGAAGATGAACAGTCCTAGAGAGAAGTGAGAGTTTCTCTCTCTAAGTTTTATATTATGTATCTACATTCATCATAAACCTTAATTTCTTGAACACTTCGACAAGTACGTCTTTCATCATAATGTCTGCAATCTGATTCTCAGTTCTACAGTGTTCTAATTTTAGCTTCCCTTTTGCAACTTGCTTTCAAAGATAATTGAACTTCATTTCGATGTGTTTTCTTCGTCCATGGGTTATCGGATTCTTCGCCAGATTGATAGAAAACATGTTGTTAATCTTCATGGTAATTGCTCCATGATTCTTCCTTATAATCTCTTCGACCTAATTTATCATCCACGTTGCTTGACATACCCAAAGAGAAATAGTTATGTATTCTGCTTCATATGACGACAGTGCCATTACTGGTTCCTTTCTTACACTACAAGCAACTGGTGCACCACCTAGCATAAACACATAGCCTGATATGGATTTTTTATCCTCAGCATCACTACACCAACTTGAGTCAGTGTATCCCACTAACTTGCATTCTTTTTCTTCATCAGCTGCTGGAAACAAAATGTCATAGTTAAGAGTTCCTTTCAGATACCTTGGTATCCTCTTCGTCGCTGCTAGGTGTGATACATTTGTCTTTTGCATGAATCTACTCACCATACCTACGTTGTATGCTAGATCAGGCCTTGTGTGAAAAAGGTATCGAAGTGATCCAATAAGTCTTCTGTACTACGTTGGATCAACATCCTCTTTATTTGTGTCTTTCAATAGTTGCAATCAGGGTTCAACTGGAATCGAAGTTGGGTTGCAATCTTGCATCTCAAATCTATTAAGTATTTCACCCGCATATCTTCTTTGGTGCATCATCAAGCCTCTACTACTCTTGTAGAATTCAATTCCAAGAAAGTATAAGAGATTTCTCAAGTATGTCATTTCAAACTCCTCACTTAAGTCATGTTTGAAGTCTTCGATCTCTTTCTTGCAGCTTCCTGTTATCAACAGTTTGAAATCTTTCTTGTAACTAACCCACCCAAACCTATGACCGTTTCTATTGCACCAGCTTCAGTCCTAGAGACCTCCCACCTAACTGTGTCAGACTTTTCTTCATCCACAAGTTCGTTTGACTTGCTACAACACGCCAGAATGTTCAACTTGTCAGGATCATTAAAGCCAACTTTCACCTTTTTGATTATATATACTCTAGCTGACTTAACCCTCCCCCTCCCCATTCCAGCAACATCACCAATCACATCAGCTGAGCCTACCAACTTTTTTACTATATTGTCTACCTCAGCATAGACAACCTCGTTTCCCTCTTGATTAATCACATCAAGATCCTGCAAACTTTTTCCTCCCTCATCTCCATCTTCCGACAACCCCTAGCCATCACTGATACCACCACCACCCCAACCACTACCTCCACCATCATCATCATCCTCTTCATTTTCCGACTTACTAACCACCTCACAACTATCCTCCACCACATTAAAGTCTTCTATTAGTTTGATTCTATAGATATTATCACTAACTCCAATATTGAAATTCTCATTCAAACAGAGAGAGAGTATTTGGTTTTAACCAAAAATCTAGCCACATCAAAATTCTCCATATTTTCAGTTTCTTTATCACATCGGATGAATTCACCAACACGTCTAGATATGAGTTTGAACTCTTTCCTCCATGCGTGACACAGTAACCCGTAGCAACGGAGCCATGTCATTCTTTCGTTATCTACGTCCAAAGGAGACCACAGATGAATATTACTAAACCACCGAAAAACCCATGCTCTATCATCCTCAATCAATGCTACAATTTCACCCTCTTCCACTTTCTCTGTAAGCACAAATTAACTTTCATTGTGTAGCTTTGATTTGAAATATTCCTTTTGAATGCAAAGCATCTTAAATATTGTAGGTAGAAGTCGAGGGAAAATCCTTCTTGGTGCAATTGAAGAATTGGAAAAGTAGTCTGAAAATAAAAATACTCCAGTGAACTAAAATTTTCTTCTGAGTACGTATTTATAGATTATTCACTAAAAATATTCAGTAAGTTAAAAAAGATAAAGTCACAATTTCTTTTTGTTTAAATCAACTTCATACCAACTGAAAAATTCTTTAATATTAGTAAAATGTTTTATCAGATTAAATTTTATGGTTTTTATTATTTTAATTTGAGAGAAGTCTCATCCTTTAAAATTTCAAGAACGTGTGATTTTTATTATTTATGTTGTAGAATTGTATTTTATTGCTAGTCGTTTTTAACTGCATTTACGAAGAAAAATATTTTTTTTATAAAGATTGTTTTATTTGGTTTTAACAACACTAGTTACAATTATTTAATTTTTCTTATAAAGAATATATTGCTACCATTATTCTTACACTTTATACAATTGTTTATGGAAAAATTACTACTAAAATAATTCTTTATTTGGGTTAGAGTGTCCTAAAAACACTCTTCAAAAAATTTAAATACAAAAAATATTCATTTACAAAATTAAATACATGAGTTTCTTTAAAAATGTATTCTTTTAAATATTTGAAGAGTTCTTTTATAGAAGTCAAAAGCAGGCCAAAAAGTTAACAAAAGACAATTCATAGCATCCTCTCTTTTTATTAAAAAAAAACAGCATCATTTTTTTCTTCACTTGCCTTAAAATATTCATAAAATACACCTATAAATTATGAAACATAAAATCATTTAGAAAGAACATAAACTCACACATAAACACAAGAAAAAAAAACATGGAAGCCAACACTTTTGCATGTTTTTCTTCAAATCATGTTCTCACATTTTCAATCTTCATCTTGCTAGCAATATCTAGCCTCACTTTAGCATGTGATGAAAAAAATTCTACAAACCCTACAAATTCCACCAAATCCAACATTTCATACACTTCCAAAACTCCCTCAAATTCCACCCAAAAAAATAACTTCAAAACTTTTATCAAAAACTCTTGCAACTCAACCACATATCCTTACATATGCTACAAATCTTTGTCCCCATATGCTTCAAAAATAGAAGAAAATCCTTTAAAGTTATGCAACTTCTCTCTCTCGGCCGCGTTAAAGTCGGCTCGCGCCGCATCATCCGCCGTATCAAAGCTTCTAGAAAGCAATGACAATCATTTGTCAAGCATTGGTGAAGGAGTTGTGGAAGATTGTTTTGGAAATTTGAAGGATTCGATAGAGCAATTGCACGATTCTATTGATGCTATGACACATTTGGATGGTGATTTTGATAGAGAATTTCAGATTAGTAATATAAAGACTTGGGTTAGTTCTGCCATTACTAATGATCAAACTTGCTATGATGGGTTTGATGAGATGAATGTGGATTCAAGACTTAGGGATGAAATTAGAAGAACGGTTTTGAATGTGGCAAGGAAGACTAGTAATGCTTTGTATTTTATCAACAATAATATATATTAAATTAAGGTATTAGTTTTTTCTTGAGGGAAAATGAAGGTATATTAATTGATTTTGAGTTTTTTTTTTTATTTCTATTTTTTGACAATGTTTTATTTGGGTTTGGTATGTTATTTGTGTTCATGGTGTATGAATTTGAAGTCATGATGGTTTGTAGTCAAGTTAATTAGTCTTAAATACGTGCACTTGTTCGATTAATGGTGTTTTTGTTTGGATTCTAAATTTACAATGCCACTTATTGAATATCATTTTTTTAATACTATTGAATAAACATTCTCATGTGCATAGTCAATGATATTATATAAGGTTTATTGGGAAAAATCCAAGTTCCACATTGGTTAAAGATACAATCTACAAAGGGTTTATATAGAGTGGCTCTTCACCTTACCAACCGATCTTGTAGGGTTGAGTTAGACCAAACTATAATTATATCATGATATCAGAGTCTATCGATTTGGGCCACCCGCCATTTATATATGCGTACCAAGCCAAAAAAAAGTGTTGGGCGCAAGGGGGTGTATTGGAAAAACCAAGTCTCATACATCGATAATTCAGGCCACCCCCCGTTTATATCCACGCACCAAGCCTAATAGTGCTGGGCGTGAGGGGTGTATTGGGAAAAACCCAAGTCCCACATTGGTTAAAGATACAATCTACAAAGAATTTATATAGAGTGGCATCCCTCACCTTACCAACCGGTTTTGTAGAGTTGAGTTAGGCCAAACTATAATTCTATCAAGGATAAATATGTTTTACGTTCTTGAAATGTGAGTGAATTTTAATTTAATTTTTGTAAAAAAAAATTTTAATTCACTCTTATAATGTAAAGATTATATTTTTTTGCCTTTTTAGATGATAATTTGATAAAAAAGAATCATTTTCACTAAAAACACGCTACTTAGTCAGACTCAAACATTTTTCTTTCTCACTTCCCTCACTTTCTTTCTCAAGCTTTATGTGAAAAACTACCCATTTCAAAAGAAACCCTAAGAACCTTAAAACCCATTTTGTAATGGCTTCATCATCCTGTCAACAAGCACCTATGAATGTAGAATTTGGTAAAAGTCTGCACATCAAGCCAAGAACTATTGATATCAAGAAGGAGGATATGAAGCTCATAGTGGAGAAGATTGTAGATTTTGATTCCTTCAATATGAATGGTTTCTCCTTCTAGAGTTTCTTAAGAATGCAATAATGGTCCTCATTATTGAGATGTTGAATGGTCCAACTTATCCCCATCCGGTCAGATATTTCTTGGTAAGAGCTGAAGTTTTTGTGAGGTTGCTGCTTCTATGGAAGAATATCAGAAGATTGCTGGAGATAGTTCTTTGAAAGAGAATATTAGAATGGAAATGGGTCTGAAGAAGTGGAAATAAGGTCAGCTGTGACGGATGTTAATGTCATCATCACTCAAAAGATTATTGTCAAGCTTCTTGGCGTGTCAAACACATGAAGGTTAATTATGAACACCAAGGAAAGCAGTCCTGAAGCTGATATCATCAAAACCAATTTGTTTGAAAATACATCACCCTCTTCATATTCTAGAAAGGTGAAGAACTTGAAGACTACTTACAAGCTTTTGTTCAAGATTCTCATTAGATGTCTGATCCCTAGAGAAGGTAACACTGATAAAATCTCTTGGAATCATAAACATTTCATATATTATTTGGTCAATCAAGAGAACATCAATCTCCCTGGTTACATCTTCCATCATCTCTGTGAGGCTATCAAGGATTGAAAGAAGCATAAGAAGAAGAATGTACCATATGCTAGACTCATATCTGAACTATTTTATCAGGGTCGTTCGGTTGACTACCTAAAATAAGCTTCGACTCATGATGATCCGGAGGAGA
Organism: Lathyrus tuberosus; assembly: GCA_022829125.1. Lineage (NCBI taxonomy): Eukaryota > Viridiplantae > Streptophyta > Magnoliopsida > Fabales > Fabaceae > Lathyrus > Lathyrus tuberosus. The sequence continues at coordinate 8,065,333 of JALAZF010000159.1, forward strand.
TTCATGGGAACATTCTTTATGCTTTAGTTTTGGCTAACATGAAGCTTTTAAAGAAGAATGAAGTGGTGATTTCAAAAGAACCTCTCAGAGTTAGAAGCTCAAAGTCTACATATCTTAAGAATTATCTAGTAATTACCAAGCATGACAATGTAATCAGGGAATACATTGAGATGACACTTAAAGAAGCTGGTGTGGGTTTGACATATGAAAACTTACCAGAAGAACCAACTAATGCATACAAAACATCCAAGAAAAGAAAGCAGGTTGCTTTTAATGCTCATAAAATTGTTAAGAAGCCTCCTAAGAAGAAGGTTGTATATCAGAAGGAGATCTAAAAGGAAATTCAAGAGGTAGTCTTTTTTATTTTCTGATGCCCACTAAGACAAGAAGTGGAAGGACTCCTCATAAGATATCGTCATCTTCTATCACATATGGTGCTCCTGTGAAGAAGAGAAAGTTAAGTTGTTTCTTCCTTCTGAAATTGTTGAGGAAGAAGAAGAGGAAGAGGAAGAAACTGAGGTGCCTCTTGTCAAGAAGACAAAGGTTACAGATGTTGGAGCTCAGAAGGTTGTAGAGGGAGATATTCAGAGGGGAGTACAACTGATCTTCTCTGCACTGATAGATAAAGCAGAGAAACAACTTGCAACTTCTAATGCTCAGTTGGAAGAAGTTGTTGCTGAAGAAGATGTTCTGAAGGCTGATGAAGTTTATGCTACTGAAGCTATAGTTGGGTTGAAGTCTGCTGAGGGGGCCTCTGAAGCTGAAGCTTCTGGTGTACCATAAGAAGTTGTATTAGAAGTTGCTACCAACCTTGCTTCTGAAGCGAATGGTGAAAAGGAGCAAGCTACTCCAGATGCTAAGGAAACTAATATGACAGGTAAAAATATGAACTTTATCTTTGAGGATTATTTTGATTCTTCCACCTTAAAACTTATATCACCAACACCCTCACCCAAACTATCTCCTGAGCACACTTCATAACCTGTATACAACAAGACTCAACAATCAGAACCTAAGATGGATACCCCTAACTGTTAGATGTCAAACATGATATATATTTGTATGAATTACTTGGCATTTTTCATTTCTTTTCATGTGGAATGTGTTGATTTTAGTGTGGAATGATGTTGCTGTGCATTCATTGAAATATACTTGTGGTGCTTGTAATTTGTGTGCTAATGTGCAGGAATAGGCATAAAAAGATCAAGATTGTGAGACACAAAGAATGGAAGCAAGTTGCCATTGAAGGAAGAAATCAGCAACAGCATTCGCTAGGCGAGTGTTGGCGAAGCAACCAACGAAGGTTCGCCTAGCGAACGTTAGCGAGTGTGCCAGCGAAAGGTGGCAGAAAGTTGCAAAAAGTTACAGTAGGAAAACTGGGTAAATTCGCTGGGCGAGGAAGCCAGCAAAGGCTCGCTGATGTGCTCGCTAGGCGAAGGTGCCAGCGAAGGGTGGTAGAAAGTTCCACTTTTGAAAACACCCAAACTTCGCTGGGGCGAGTGTGGTAGTGAAGGCTCGCTTCGCGAGTGATTTGGTTCGCCTAGCGAACCCACGATAATTCTGGTGGGCGGTTTAAGTCTGAGGCACTTAAAGTGCCATGTTTTAGTTCATTCGCTAGGCGAAGGGTGCTGAGATTTTATTTGTATAAATAGATTTCTACTTTATGTAAGAAGGATCTCTTGTCCATTTTGAGCAAAAATCATAGTTTTCAGTATTTTGATCATTGAAGATTGTAATTTCACTTTGAGAAGCTGAAGTCGCATCCATTCTCGATTATTCGACGTGGATGCTCATTCATCTCCTCTCTTTACTTGTCATCAAAGCTACCATGAGAATGGGTAGCTAAACACTCAATGTTGAGGTTAGATGTAGTTGATCCTGATTTTATGTATTGCATTTGATCTATTGTATATGAACAAAGTCTTTGATCAATATAGATGATGTTGTTTTCTCTTAATGCTCCATGTGTGATTTGTATTGCTCTAGCATAGATTCTACAAATCATGACCTAATGATTTCATCTCTTAAAAACCAAACTCTAGACATAGATTTGGGATTTGCTATTCGCATTGTGTTGGTTTTAACGATTGTTGTTTAGATTGTTAGCGTGAGACATCATCTAACGGTCTAAACAACGATACTCACGACTTCACTTTAGACATAAACTTAGTCGGGAGGATACGCGGTTGTATTGGTCGGAAACCGAGTTCATATGCTTGATTATTCGTTTATACGTAAAAAGGATTAGCGAAACCTAACCTTGACATGCTTTTATCAAAACTTTTACAAAATCTTTGTCACCAATTAATCTTTGCTACAAATTGATGTTAACAACAATTGAGAACCTTTTGAAATCATTGAACTTAAAATATCGCAACTATTGAACGGCACACATCAAATATCGAACAATCCCTGTGGAGACGATTAAAAACACCCCCACTATTACTCTACTAACAAAATGGCGCCGTTGCCGGGGTTTGTTTAGTGATATTGCAAGCATTGCGATAGTTGAGCTATTTTAAGCTTGTTACCATCTTATCTTGAACTTGTTAATTTGTTTTGTTTAGTGTGCAGACTTAGTTTATGCGAGGGAAACTACCGGCGGACCAACTTCTTTTCGATCCTGAGATTGAGAGAACCGCTCGTAGAATCAACAGTAGAACTAGACGAAGGAGGCAACTAGCAAGACAGAAGCAAGAACAAGAGGAAAGTACTTCTACACCACCACCACTTCCACAAATACTTCCAGTTATGGAGGCAGATCCACCACCACCACCACCACCTGCTTCTAGGCCTTGCACAAATAGTCCGAGACACAATGCTCAGTTCGCTCTCCATGCACATAACGGTCGTCATTCTGAAATAAAGACCGGTATTCTCCAACTGTTATATCAAAGTCCATTTACGGGTATGGATCATGAAGATCCTTTTACCCATCTGACGAAATTCTATGAAATAGCGGGAGCGACTGGTGCACCTGAGGCAGAAGAGGAGTCTCTGTTCAAGAGACTATTCACGCATTCCCTCATCGGGAAGACTAAGGAATGGTACCTTGACCAGTCAACGGCCATAATGACGGACTGGAATGCACTGGAAGAGAAATTTTTGGAGAGATTTTTCCCACACACTCGGTTTATGGAGGCAAAGACCGCCATCGCGGTATTCACACAAGGAGCCAATGAATCTCTCAACGAAGCTTGGGAGAGGTTCAAATCAATGTTGAGAAAGTGCAAGGGCCATGGTTTTGATGAATTGTCACAAATTCATATATTTCGAAATGGGCTTCAACTTGTACACAAAACCTTGTTGGATGCCACCGCTGGTGGATCCTTGTTAAGCAAAACCGCAGCAGAACCCACAGCTATTATTGATAAGATGGGCTTGAATGATCATCATGGTAGTCACAACCGTGGACCTTCTCAGCGGACTCCTGGAGTTCTTGAATTGGGAACAAATGATGCTATCCTTACGCAGAACAAATTATTATCACAACAGGTTGAGTTGTTGACTAAGCAAATGTCTAAACTTCCGCAACAATTCAAAGAAATTCATGACTCTTCAAGTAAAAATTTGCAAGTCTTAGTTTGTGAACTGTGTAGAGGTGACCATCCGACCGGTTATTGTCCTCCAGTTGTGGAGGAGGCAAACTATGCTGGAAATCAAGGATACCAACCCCGACCTCCGTATCAACAAGGCAACCAAGGTTACCAACAACGGGCTAACCAAGGTTATCAACAACCATGGAGACCGCAAGAAGCCGGACCATCCAACCGTCAACAATACCAAAATTACACTCAACCTCCGCAAGCTCCCGTTGGAAATACGAAGATGGAGGACACTCTCACACAATTTATGCAAATATCAATTTCCAATCAAAAGAATACCGATGCGGCCATAAGGAATCTTGAAACACAAGTCGGGAAATTATCAAAACAATTAGCCGACCAACAAAAAGGGCACTTTACGGCAAATACGCTTCCGAATCCTAAAGATTGTAAAGCAATTCTCACAAGAAGTGGAAGAGAGATTGCCATGGGTGTAGGTAAAAGAGTAGTGAAGGAGGAGGTTGTAGTTGAAAAAGAAAAGGATAGTGATGAGATTGAAGTAGAAAAAAATGTTGAGGGTGTTTTAGTTGAAAATGAGAAGGAAAAAAGTGAGGATGAGAAAAAAATAGAGAGTGAAGAAAAAGTGAAGAGAACTAGGAAGGGAAAAGAACCGATGAACAATATTCCGATCCAACATTTACCATATCCTCATGCTCCTACAAAGAAAGATAGTGCGAGGCACTATTCTCGGTTTATGGATATTTTTAAACAATTACAAATAAATATTCCATTTTCCGAGGCTTTGGAGCAAATGCCTAAATATGCGAAATTTATGAAGGATATCCTCACGAAAAAGAAGAGGTATACGGATCAGGAAACGATTATGGTAGATGTTAGCTGTAGCACCATCATTCAACGTACTCTCCCGAGGAAAGAATGTGATCCGGGACGAGTCACCTTGCCGGTTACTATAGGAAACATCTATGTGGGCAACAGATTGATTGATTTGGGCTCTAGTATCAACTTGATACCTTTGTCGATTGTGAAACGGTTAGGACACATGGAACTGAGGTCCACTCAAATGACGTTGCAACTCGCAGATAAATCCATTACCCGTCCTCACGGTGTAGCGGAAGATGTGTTGGTCAAAGTGGACAAATTTTTGTTTCCGATAGACTTTGTTGTCATTGAAATGGAAGAGGATGAGGATGCACCTTTGATTCTTGGAAGGCCTTTCATGAAAACTGCTCGAATGGCAATTGACATGGACGATGGTCTCATGAAAGTGAGAGTCCAAGATGAAGAGGTGTGTTTCAATCTCTATGATGCCATGAAGCACAAGAAGGATAAAGGTGATTGTTTCAGAATTGATGCAATAGAGGAAGCAAGTATGGAAGTTACAAAGCAAATTCATGTCATTAACCCTTTACAAAGAGCTTTGGATGATTCCTTGGAAGTATTCTCGGTTATAGAAGAGCAAGCTCTTGAAGAGTGTTTGTTAGAGCTTGAAGCTTTGGAAGAATTGCAACCTTGGGAGTATGAAGAGGAAATTCTAAAAAAAGTGGTTAATGATGAACAATCCAAACTTGAATTGAAAGTGTTACCTTCAACCTTGAAGTATGCTTTTCTCGATGACGGTGGTAATAAACCGGTGATCATAAGTAGTATTTTATCTGAAAACGAGGAGAGCCGCTTAATTCAAGTGTTGAGAAAAAATCAGGATGCAATGGGATGGACGTTGTCCGATCTCAAATGCATAAGCCCTTCATATTGCATGCACCGTATATTTATGGAGGAAGATTATAAACCGGTTGCTCAACCTCAACGCCGGTTAAATCTAATCATGAAAGAAGTGGTTAGAAAGGAAGTGGTAAAAATGTTAGATGCCAGAAGGATTTATCCCATTTCTGACAGCCCGTGGGTTAGTCTGGTGCATGTGGTACCGAAAAAATGAGGATTAACGGTGGTCCGAAACGAGAAAAATGAGCTCATTCCAACAAAAACCGTGACCGGGTGGAGAATGTGCGCCGATTACCGTAGGTTGAACAAATCTACGAGAAAAGATCATTTCCCTCTACCTTTTATGGATCAAATGCTCGAAAGGCTTTCCGGTCAACAATTCTACTGTTTTTTGGATGGTTATTTGGGTTACAACCAAATTATTGTGAACCCGGAGGATCATGAAAAAACCTCTTTTACATGTCCTTTTGGAATCTTCGCTTATAGGAGGATGCCGTTTGGATTATGTAATGCACCGGCGACTTTTCAACGGTGTATGCAAGCTATATTCTCGGATTTGATCGAAAAGACAATCGAGGTCTTTATGGATGATTTCTCGCTTTTTGGACAACCGTTTGATATTTGCTTGAAAAATTTGGATACGGTGTTGGAACGGTTTGTGGAAACCAATTTGGTGCTTAATTGGGAAAAATGCAACTTTATGGTGAACGAGGGAATTGTGCTCGGTCACAAAGTTTCTTCAAAGGGCCATGAAGTTGATAAAGCAAAGGTGGACATTATTGAGAAATTGCCACCACCGATGTATGTCAAAGGCATAAGGAGCTTTCTCGGGCATGCAGGATTCTACCGGCGGTTTATTAAGGACTTCGCAAAGGTAGCAAAGCCATTGAGCAACTTGCTTGTCCAAGGTAAGATTTTTGACTTTGACGAGTCTTGCATGTTCGCGTTTAATTTTTTAAAACAAATTTTAACAACCTCACCGATAATCATTGCACCTAACTGGAAATTGGATTTTGAATTAATGTGCGATGCAAGTGATTATGCGGTTGGGGCTGTTTTGGGTTAAAGGAAAACGAACGCGATACATTATGCGAGCAAAGTTTTAAACGAGGCTCAAATTAACTATGCAACAACTGAGAAAGAGTTGCTTGCCATAGTGTATGCGTTGGAGAAATTTCGTTTCTATTTGATTGGTTCACGAGTCATCGTTTACACGGACCACACGGCTATAAGGTATCTGCTCACCAAGCCTGATTCTAAGCAGAGGCTTATTCGTTGGATCCTTTTGTTACAGGAATTTGATCTAGAAATTCGTGACAAAAAAGGATCCGAGAATTTGGTGGCGGATCACTTATCCCGCCTGGTAAATGTTGACGTGACCAAGAAAGAATGTGAAGTCAAAGAGGAGTTCCCTGATGAAAAATTGTTTAAGGTGCAGGTTAGACCGTGGTTCGCCGATATGGCTAACCACAAAGCCGCCGGATTGATAACGGACGGTCTAACGCACCATCAAAAAATAAATTTTTTGTCGGATGCCAAGTCCTTTGTATGGGATGAACCTCATTTGTTTAAACTTGGTGTCGACAACCTCTTAAGAAGGTGTGTGTCGGTAGAGGAAGCCACGAATATTCTGTGGCATTGTCATAACTCTCCGTATGGAGGACATTTCAATGGGTTAAGAACGGCCACTAAAGTCCTTCAATCGGGCTTTTATTGGTTGTCGTTATTCAAAGATACGCATGCGCATGCCCTAAGTTGTGACAAATGCCAGAGAAGTGGAGGAATTTCACGGCGGCACGAAATGCCTTTGCAAAATATGTTAGAAATTGAAGTTTTTTACTATTGGAGAATCGACTTTGTCGGTCCATTCCCATCTTCATTTTCTAATGAATACATTTTGGTCGCTGTGGATTATGTTTCTAAATGGGTTGAGGCGATAGCTTGTGCTAAAGCCGATGGAAAAACCGTAGTGAAATTTTTGAAAAGAAACATTTTTGCGCGTTTTGGTACTCCGAAAGTGTTGATAAGTGACGGAGGATCTCACTTCTGTAACACTCAGCTTGACAAAGCTCTGGAGCAATATGGTGTGAAGCACAAGGTTGCCACACCATATCATCCTCAAGCTAACGGTCAAACGGAGGTATCAAATCGTGAGATAAAACGCATTTTGGAAAAAACTGTTTCGGCCTCAAGAAAAGATTGGGCCAACAAACTGGATGATGCTTTATGGGCTTATCGGACAGCTTTTAAGGCTCCGATTGGTCTCACGCCTTTTAAAATTGTCTATGGTAAGAATTTCCATTTTCCGGTGGAGTTGGAACATAAGGCGTTTTGGGCCTTAAAATTTTTAAACTTTGATCCAACTCTTAGCGGTGAAAAAAGAAAAGTGCAATTACACGAATTGGATGAATTACGCCTCCAGGCGTACGATTCCAATAAACTGTATAAAGAGCGTGTAAAGTCTTACCATGACAGAAAAATTATCATCAAACAGTTTGAAGTGGTACAGCTGGTCCTGCTCTTCAATTCTCAGTTAAAATTGTTTCTGGGAAAGTTAAGGTCTAAATGGTCGGGTCCGTTTCGGATTCAAGAAATCAAGCCTTATGGAGCAATTGTAATTGAAGAGACAACAACCAACGAGAATTAGACTGTTAACGGCCAAAGACTGAAAGTGTATCTTGGAGGTGATTTCGAGCGGAATCCCGCCATTGTTCCTTTCCGCGATCCGTGAGATTGCGGTGGACCGTCGAGCTTAGCCGACGTTAAACAAGCGCTTGTTGGGAGGCACCCTAACATTGTAAGTATTACTGCTTATTTTTGTTTTAAGTGTGTTTGGTTATAATTTTGAAGCCTTAAAAGATGTGGTAACTTTTGAAAATTTTTGAAAAATCTGGTCTTGTTCGCTGGCGTTCGCCTAGCGAGCTGGGGCGAGCATGCGCTGTCCTTCGCTTCGCGAACCAAGCGTGACAGCCCAAACCAATTTTTACCACATCAGAAAAATGAAGTGTGGGTGGGCCACCCAATTGGGCCCAAGACCCATTTTGAATCAGAATAGAGAGGGAAACCCTAGTTCATTTGCCACCATTTCCATTTTCCACCATTTTGCATTTTCATTTCCTCTCAAGAGCTTGGCAACACATCTCTTTCCAATTTCCATTCTCCCTAATCTCACCAGTAACGTGAGAAATTCAGGTTTGCACACTCTTTCATTGTTATTTCATTATGCATTGTTTATGTTCATGATAGATCAATTAGGGTTTGAAAAATTTAGGAACCTCTGTCATTTTGCTTGTGGATTGCTTGTTAAAAACTACCTAGGCATTATGAATAGAGTGATAATTGAAAAAAGAAGATTGCTGTTGGACTGGTTTTGATATTGTTTTTCTGCATTTTCGCGGGTTCGCTGTTGTGTTCGCTTCGCGAGCCTGCGCGAGCATTCGCTTCGCGAACCTGGGGTGAATGTTCGCCAGACTTCGCCTAGCGAACCTGGAGCGAACAGATGCAAATTTACAATTTTTTTTAGGAAATGCAAGTCTCTGGCTGGTTTGTTGTGGTTCACTAATGCGTTGGTTTGTCGTTGTTTTGTTTTATTATTTGTTATGTGCAGATGGCACCAAAAACGACAATTCACGCGGCTAAGAAACGAAAAGCTTCAACTTCCAGACAGGTGCCCGTTCATTTTGATGAGGACAGATTTAGGGGAGCAAAGCAAGCAGCCAGATACGAAACCCTTGAGAGAAAGCACATCTTGTCTGAAAAAAGATTCCTACTTAGTGACCGTGGAAGCTACCGGACAATTTATGCTCTTTTTGTGCAAAAGAAATGGGATTGTTTGATGATGCCTCTGGATGGGTACAATGCTGAAATTGTTTGGGAGTTTTATGCGAATGCCTTACCGGATGATGGAGAGAGATTTAGCTGGACCTCATTTGTTAGAGGGGTTGTTGTGAGGTTTGATCGGAGGACGATCAACACTATTTTGGGAGATCCTTTGCCATTGATTGGTATTGAGTTGGATGATTATCATCGGGACTTTCATCTCCACCGAGACATTGAAAAGATGACCCGGGATTTACTTCTTGAAGGTAAGGAAGTTGAGCGGAATTCACCCGGGGTAGCGATTAGATTCAGAAGGGTGGACATGCAGCCTTTGGTTCAGCTTATCTTGTTGTTTGTACTCACCAACATTTCTCCCAGGTCGCATCATAGTACAGTTCCTATTGCTCTAGCTCATCTTATTCACAGTATTCAGATGAATGTTCAGATTGAAGTGGCTCGCATCATTGCGGATGAAATCAAGGAAATTGTTTTAAATGGTTTGGGAGGTACTGCGGCGCGCAAGAATGCTCCGCTTGCTTTTCCATGTCTTATTATGTCCTTGTGTGCTCACGCTGGTGTGGATATCCCAGCCCGCAAGCATGTCACTATTCCATCTGCAATTGATGATAAGTATGTGGATAAGTTTTGTAAGGCTAGAGGAATTGGTGGAGAGTCTTCAAGGGCTGGTGCTGAAGCTGCAGTTGAGGCTGGTGGAGGTTCTGAACCGGCGTCGCCAGCCTTTTATCCTTATTAGCAGGAGATCGGCCAATATAATTGGGGTTGGATGGCTGCCCAGCAGCGTGCCATGACTGACCTTCATGATTCTATGCATGTTCTCCAATTGCAGATCTGGGAGCCTTCTACTAAGCACATGATGATGTCTAGGGAGTAGTTCCTAGCACATGCTGGTTGGCCTGAGACCAGGCCAATTTTAGGAGGGGGTGAAGATGATGCTGATGATGAGGAGGCTGGCGTGGAGATTGTTGGTGATGATGACGATGAGGAGGAGGCTACTTCTGCTGGCGGTGAGGAGGATATTGAGGTGTCAGATGAGGAGGATTGATTTTTTTTGGATCTTAGACTTGTGCACTTCCTTTGGTCACCAAAGTGAAGTTTTCTTGCATTTGTTTTTTTTCAGCTTTTACTAGTCTATTGTATCCACATAGTGGAATATTTTGAATATTGTTGTACTTGTACCCTAGAGGTACCCCTTTGGATTATGTAGGTGTTTTTACACCAAACACTTTATTATTATTATTAGTAATGTTAAGTGTTTTTAGTAAAAAAATTTGTTTCGCTTTTACTAATAATTTGTTGGTTTTTAATTATTGTATTAAGTGTTGAGTTCTTCAGTTTACGAATGCTCAACACTTAAATTATTAATATGTTTTTATTTTAATGTTCCTTCTTTGATGATGGAATTTTGGAAGTTAGGTTGGAGACTCTTGATTTTAAAGGAAGATTCCTCCAAGATGTGAGGGCTATGATAGTACCTTAAGCATTGTGTTGCGACAAGGTACATCGTTACCTAGTTCGAGAATTTTGTATGTTTTAGAACTTCGTGTCTTGATGCGATTGAAAATGTTGTTGCATGTTACAACTTCCTTTGAATGCATGTGTCATTTTAGGATCAAAAACCATTAAAGTGAGAAGCCTCCAAAGTGTTACTATATGTTAAGGATTGATGATGAATGTTGTTTTTACTTTTAATTCATGCCTTATCTTGTGACCATGTGATTTTGTGGAAGTATGAGAAGTGATCAAGGCACTTGTTGAAAGTGAGCACAACCATGTCCATATAGTAATTCACCCGTGAGGAGTGAGCATTTGGTAGCCCCTTTGAGCCTAAACAGTTTAGAACTCAGTTTAGTGATGAACTTGTTTTATGTACATAATTTGCAAGTTTGGTTCATCATTGAATTTGGTGAGTTTCTAACATTTTCTTCTTGAACCTTTGAAAATTGTATACTTTGACTTCCTTGCCTTAAAACGCAAGGAACATTCACTTTAGGTTGAGTCGAAAATAAGTTGGGGAGAATAAAAAGAAGATGAGTGCATTACTCCAAATTTTGAAAAAAATTCAAGCAAGCATGTAAAGGAAAGAGTGTGAATAAGTTGTACAAATGCGAAAATGCTTGCTTGAATGAAAAAAAATAGATTCAATAATTGTGCACGGTAGTTTGTGAAGGTGTAATGAAAAATTGGTGAAATGAAGTTGTGATGTGTTAATATGGGTTTAGTGAATGTTCTTTTGCATCGGCAATTTCATTTCAATGGCCATTAGAAATGTCCTTTTTTGTTTACCCGACCAAGCTACAACCTTGAAGTCCTTAGTGATCTTTTACTTCCATGATTTCTTTTGTGTTCATTGAGATATGGTATGAATTGATTAGTATTTGCATCATTCGTCATTTGAGTGTAATTGTCCCGTGCTTGTATGCACGTTTGCCTTCAATCCTTTTTCGAAAAGGAGTGTAGAATGACATGTGCATGATGCGTTAGTTGTCTCTTGAAACATTGTTTGAAATTGTGTAAGAGTCAAGTTCTTTTACATTATAGGTTCTTGAATTGGGTAATTGTTACATTGTTGTGATCGTTGTTTAGTTGAGCCGTTTTTCGCGTCTTGGTTGAATTGAGTGCTCGAGTAAATCCTCGTGAGAGGCATACTTTGCTTGAGGACAAACAAAGAGTTAGTTGGGGAGAGTTTGTTAGATGTCAAACATGATATATATTTGTATGAATTACTAGGCATTTTTCATTTCTTTCCATGTGGAATATGTTGATTTTAGTGTGGAATGATGTTGTTGTGCATTCATTGAAATATACTTGTGGTGCTTGTAATTTGTGTGCTAATGTGCAGGAATAGGCATAAAAAGATCAAGATTGTGACACACAAAGAATGGAAGCAAGTTGCCATTGAAGGAAGAAATCAGAAACAGCATTCGCTAGGCGAGTGTTGGCGAAGCAACCAGCTAAGTTTCGCCTAGCGAACGTTAGCGAGTGTACCAGCGAAGGGTGGCAGAAAGTTACAAAAAGTTACAGTAGGAAAACTGGGTAAATTCGCTGGGCGAGGAAGCCAGCTAAGGCTCGCTGATGTGCTCGCTAGGTGAAGGTGCCAGCGAAGGGTGGCAGAAAGTTCCACTTTTGAAAACACCCAAACTTCGCTGGGGCGAGTGTGGTAGCGAAGGCTCGCTTCACGAGTGATTTGGTTCGCCTAGCGAACCCACGATAATTCTGGTGGGCGGTTTAAGTCTGAGGCACTTTTAGTTCATTCGCTAGGCGAAGGGTGCTGAGATTTTATTTGTATAAATAGATTTTCACTTTATGTAAGAAGGATCTCTTGTCCATTTTGAGCAAAAAAACATAGTTTTCAGTATTTTGATCATTGAAGATTGTAATTTCACTTTGAGAAGCTGAAGTCGCATCCATTCTCGATTATTCGACGTGGATGCTCATTTATCTCATCTCTTTACTTGTCATCAAAGCTACCATGAGAATGGGTAGCTAAACACTCAATGTTGAGGTTAGATGTAGTTGATCCTGATTTTATGTATTGCATTTGATCTATTGTATAACAAAGTCTTTGATCAATATAGATGATGTTGTTTTCTCTTAATGCTCCATGTGTGATTTGTATTGCTCTAGACATAGATTCTACAAATCATGACCTAACGATTTCATCTCTTAAAAACCAAACTCTAGACATAGATTTGGGATTTGCTATTCGCATTGTGTTGGTCTTAACGATTGTTGTTTAGATTGTTAGCATGAGATATCATCTAACGGTCTAAACAACGATACTCACGACTTCGCTTTAGACATAAACTTAGTCGGGAGGATACGCGGTTGTATTGGTCAGAAACCGAGTTCATATGCTTGATTATTCATTTATACGTAAAAAGGATTAGCGAAACCTAACCTTGACATGCTTTTATCAAAACTTTTACAAAATCTTTGTCACTAATTAATCTTTGCTACAAATTAATGTTAACAACAATTGAGAACCTTTTGAAACCATTGAACTTAAAATATCGCAACTATTGAACGACACACATCAAATATCGAACAATCCTTGTGGAGACGATTAAAAACACCCCCACTATTACTCTACTAACACTAACCCAACACCTATCATTCAGATTATTGAAAACGTTATGAATCTAGTTGATTCTGAACATCATGCTGGTGAAACCACTGATGATTAGAAACAACTGGCATACTTTTCTGACTCTGAACAACCTCTATCTTTAAACACCATGTTTGGACCCCTCATAGATATTTCTAGTGGGAAAGCTTCATAAAGTTCTAGCTCACAATCATATTCTGATCATGTTGTTGCTTTTGCTCTCAAACATGTTACTCTTAAACCTATTTTTATCAAACCTGTCCAAGTTATCCCTATTCAAAGCTTCACCCTCACAAAATGATCAAGCATGTTCAGCTGAAGCAACTTTTTATTAGAATAACTTATCTGATCAGGTTGAAGCAGAACATGTAACCCAAGATCTACCATAATCTGAACTTGAACCTACACCCCAACATACACCTCAACCCTAACCCGAACCAACACCCTAACCCTCACCTCAGCATACAACTAAACCAGAACCTAGTCCTGTTCAGAATCAATCTCAAGTTCAAGTTACATCTGAACCTCAGATTTAAATTTGAGAAGTTTTTTTGGACCAGCATCCACCTGAAACCTCCCTAAACAAAACTGGCCAAGAAAACCAACCAACTGACCATCACTCATCTCTAAAAAGAACTAATGTTGTATCAGAATCTGGCACAATATTTCTATCAACTCCCACACAGAAAGAAATTTCATAACCTGACGTTCCACCTCCTCCACCATATATCCAAACCCTAATGGAAGAATACATAATTGTCCTCTTTGATAGATTGCAGAATCTAGTTGATGAGAGAACTACAACCTATGAGTTAGTAGCTTATGATGCAAAATGGGATTCTCTGACAACCTCTGTGGTATCAATTCTTCAGAATCTGAAATACATCTCCTCAGAGTTTGTTGCCTCTTCCAGTCAAAGACAGGAGATTTTGGAAACAAAGTTGACTTCTATTGCGGCTAATCAAGAAGCTATGGCTACTAAGTAAAGGGAGATGGGTAATCAGATGAAGGTTATGTTTTCCAGACAAGATGACATGGGTGTTAATCTTAAAGCAGTTCTGGAGCTTCTAAAGCAGTTCTGGAGCTTCTAAAGCAGAAACCTTAGGCTCTAGGATTTAGTCACCCTTGTTTTTATCTTGATTGGAGTTTTTTAATATGTTTAATATAAAATATAAAACAGTTTACACCTACGTTTGATCATTAAACTATTAACTTAATTTTCTTTTACAGTAATAAATTAATTGAAAATCAATAATAATACTAATATAGTGTGACACAAGTCTTAGATACTTTAGCCTTTTAACCATTTGAATATCAATTGGTAGTTACATATTTGTTATTCACATACAGAAAGCCCTCAAAATGGGTATGGGCCCACAAGAGCCTAAAAAATTAGAGTTTTGACAGAAAATTTTGAGTCCATGTTATTCCGGACTTTTTTTTAGCTCACCTGAAAATGTCCTAAAAAATATCCGAGGCAGCTTGCATGGGTTATGTATAGCTCCCAGCTGTTAAAAACATTAATAAATTAGTAATAACTATGATCAAAATTTAGAAAAGATAAAATATGTTAGTATTTGCATCAATCCAACCCAATAATTTTTTAAGTCTCGTACAAATTAACAGTTTTGTAATTGAATCTAATCATATCCTATATAGTGAAACGTAAGTTAAACAAACCACATCTAACTAAGAGTGAACGAAAACCGATCCTTCCGTGAGTGGGACGACTGCGACGGCAGAATGAGAGATAAGCTTTATGCGTGAGACAATTGAAAATCAAAGAAGCGTGTATGTGACCACAGTTTTTGAGTTGTGGAAAAATTTAGCGTGGCCGTAGGCCCTTTTTCTTGTAGTGGCGTGAAACACCTAAAAACCGAAGAAATGACATCTTCAGGTAATTTTTTTAAGTAATTTTGTGTTTTGGTTTGTTTAAGTTTCAATTACTGCAAATCTATTCCATTATGTTTCATTTTATTTGATTCATAACATTAACCTTATAAGACTGTAGTTCACAATATTATCCTATAATCCGCATATATTTCACGTTAAAACTTCGATCGTTAGGATCCATTAGAATCATCTTTGATTTTTTTTATATATTCTAATTATAAATAATTTGATTATTATGGTATTATTTTTTATTCTAATAGGATTTTTTATATGATTATAAAATCTTCTGTCATTCATTATAAAATCTCATGAAATTTCTATAATACAATAAAATAAAATAAAATATGGATTGTATTTGTATTTAGACATGAATTTCAAATGAAAACAACATATTAAAACTTAAAATAAAGTAAAATTTGAAATTGTATAGAGACCAATTAAATGTTTAAAAAAACAACATATTAAAAATTAAAATAAAGTAAATCTGAACCAATATTCACCCCTAACAGATGATCATTAAGATGTAAGGTTCAGATTCTAACTCTTTAAACAAAAACAAAAAAATGATGATAAGGTAACAAAAAAAACTAACATATCTAAATAATTGACCGATAAATTAATAAAATATATATAAGTTTTTAAGATATAAAAATCAATTATATAATAGATAATATATACATAATCCTTACGTATCTTTAGTCTTTTGAGGTTTCGATACAAGTACTTAAAAATATCAATTTTTGATAAGTTTAGGCATACTATATAATCAAATAATAAGGATGGAGGGATTAATACAACATGTAATCGAATATATATATATATATATATATATATATATATATATATATAAAATAAAATAAACGTTTCTATATAACATGTATGATTTTAATAGTCATATTTAATATATGAATGAAGGAAAATAAACTATCATGACTTATATCCAATTAAAGTGGTTGTAACAAATCCTTACGATATGTATGAAAAATGAAAGTGGTTGAATTGAAGTGATTCTATCAAATCCTTAAGATATGTATGAAGAATGAATTGAATTAAATGTAAGGTAAAACATATATATATTTTTTCTCAATAAATGACAAAACTCTCATACAAAAGATTGATTTTTATCATTTCATCTTAAAGCTCTAAATTAATATATATATATATATATATATATATATATATATATATATATATATATATATATATATATATATATATATATATATATATATATATATATATATATATATATATATATATATATATATATATATATATATATATATATATATATATATATAATTGATTTAGTTCATATTAATTTTATTTTAATTTAAACTTAACAATATATTTGTTCCACATGGTTTTAGGAATTAATTAAATGTTGATGCACTTGTTTTTTTCTTGGCATGTGATTCCTATTTTTGGTATGCACAATTCCGACTCTGCTGATGTAGTAAACAATATTTTAGAAGAAATGACTTAGTTATCTGCATCAAAGAAGATTCGTTATACGTATAAAGAAGAAATTATGAGCAAAATATTTGATTACTCAAGAAACAACTCTGGAGAAATTTGAGCAGGTATGCTCTTGTATTATTTTTATCCATGGTGATCAAAATCAGTTCTTGTGGTCGTTTAATGTTCAAACTCTAGTAACTCAAATTGTAGTGAGAGAAAAACTAAGCTTCTTTGTCATGTTAAGGTATCACATTAAATCAACACTAGTTATTGGGGTGCTAATATAATATGTATTAGGTAATGGATAGCATGAAGAGCTCCAGAGTTATCCTAAAAAGTTTTTAAAAGAATTTTATGACTTTTTATCTCTTGTCTTGTTCATTAATTTTTCTTCCAATTTGGATTAAGTTTAGGGTTTAATTATTTTCTTAAACATTTCAAAAATTGAGGTTTTGTGCTTCTTCCCTCTTGTGCATTCCATAGCTTACTACTACCTAATGTGTAAACCAACTTTACACCATCAACCAATCAAAATCCTTAAAATTAACACATCAATTTAATATTTTAAAAATTAATATATTTGACAAAAATTAATTCAAAAATATTGTCGTTCCTTCCTTGGTTCACCGTTTCTGCATTATTCACGGAAAACGTAACTTATTCTTGTGTGGAATTTCACGCTAAAGATTAGATGGGAAAAACGGATTGGTAAATTATAGAATCACAAGATAAAATCACGGAGTCTAGCTTCAGCTATGAAATAAAAATGCACAAGTAATTGAAGTTTTTTTCTCTTGATGATACTCATGAGTTAAATTATCATTCTTTATACATTTCTGATCATAAAATAATGAAAGATAGAAAGGAAAGTATAGTAAATGTTATTTTGCTTATACAATAATTCTTAAAGTGTCATTGTATAATGATGGTAGGTGACGCTTGGAGGTTTGAGTGGCGTAGGGACTTCTTGGTTTGCAGATGTGTCCTTGACCTTAGAGGATGATCGGTGGGAATGCGAACTTGAAAGAAATGGTGGAAGTTTCAGTGAAATCTACATATTCATTACTACATAAGCTCCAAATGAACCATCAAGAAAGGTCACCAACAGAAGCTTCTGTGCTAAAGCACTTTTTTTTGCATCTACTACACATTTTTGTGCAAGATCAGATTTTATTGTCCTTGTTCTGGTCTATTGTCCTTGTTTGTTTGGTTGAGTAGGGTCACTATAACAAAACGCACAAACAACAACGTCAGGTTTACAACGGATTCATATAAACCATTGTAATAGGTTAAAATTTTCGCACCCAGTAAGTAGCTGTATGTATAAATAGAAATATAATTACGGTTGTTTTAAAAGACCGTAGTAATAAATATTGTGTAGCAAGCTTCGATTCTCAGCAGTTACACTTTTTCATTTTTTAGAGTACATTAAGTGTTTGTCACGTAAGTCCATTATTTATAAAATAAATTATAAATGATTTTACAACGGTTTATAAAACAAACCTTTGTTATAGGACTTAACTCCATTATTTAAAAATAAATTGTAAAAGAGTTTACAACGGTGAAGTAAAGCAACCGTTGTAAGAGGACTTCAATTCCACTACGGTTGTGTTTTCCAACCGTAATTAAAGGGTTCACTGATAAATTAAAACAAAACTTATTCTGTATTATTTCTTTCAAAAAGACGTCATAGGCGAACAAGCGAGCCAGAGACGACAGCGGCGGCGTAATCTTTACCCTCTTTGTATTTGTTCATTTGTAGCCCAAATCTTCACCCTCTTTGTTCATTTGATTCTTCAGCTTCGAAGTACGGTATTCTTCAACATCTTCATTCCTTTTTTCTTTGTTTATGTTGTATATGCTCAAGTCAGTATGTTTATGTTGTTTATGTTCAAGTCAGTATTAGAGTAAATGTTTTATATGCTTTAGGTTTAGATTTGCATTGCATTAAGTTTTTGGATTACATTTTGGTGTGTCATTCACATTATTATATGTATATAAATTTCAGAAGTTGTTAGGGATCGTAGTTGGATGAAAGCCGATAGATTATGTCCGGTTTATGAGAATGGAGTTCTTGAATTTCATGAATACGCTGATAAACATCTTCCCGACAATAATGGTATCTTTTATTGTCCATGTGTTCTTTGCGCGAATATTAAAAAGTGTAGAAAGGATGAAACATTCCATCACCTTTGTTGTGATGGTATATGTCAAAATTATATAATATGGACGTGGCATGGTGAGGTGGATAAAGAGGAAAGTCATGTGTCATAAAGTCAAAGAGTGGATGAAGATGAATATATGGAAGATCAACTAGAGGATATGTTCCGTGATATTGGGGAATCTTCTTTTAAGAATGCTCATAATTATGATACTTTATGTAGTGATAAAGACACCCCTTTATATAAGGGATGCACAGATTTTACACGATTATTGGCGGTGTTAAAGTTGTTTAATCTGAAGGCAAAAAATGGATGGTTGGATAAAATTTTCACGGAATTACTTGAATTGCTAAAGGAAATGTTATCAAAAGATAACAAATTGTCGGATCGTTGTTATGAGGCCAAAAAGATATTGTGTCCAATGGGTCTGGAGTATATCAAAATACATGCTTGCCCTAATGATTGCATATTACACCGAAAATAGTATGAAGACTTGTATCAATGTCCGAAATGTGGTGTGTCGTGTTACAAGCTGAAGGGCAACAATGGTGATGACAATGTTAGTAAGAAGCATCCTCCTGCTAAAGTGTTATGGTACTTGCCAATAATTTCACGATTTAAGAGACTCTTTGCTAATTTGAATAACACAGAATTTTAGATGGCATGCAGATGAAAAGACTCGTGATGGAAACATTCACCATGTTGCTGATTCGTTGCAATGGAAAAATATTGATTCGGTGTTTCCGGATTTTGGAGTTGAGTCAAGAAACCTTAGGCTTAGACTTGCTGTAACACCCCATTTCTACCTGGCAGAAATTCATAAATCAGAGTTTCAAAATTCAACATTCAAATAGATGCCACATTTTCAACTTAAAAACAATGACACTTATCGCATTTAATCATGGATACATAACACTTAAACATCGGGTGGCAAAATGACAACTTTATTTATTCTGTAAAATAAAACATCTTTATTACTACACAACGAATTCATAATTGCAACTTTAAAATAGTTCAACTCGTGTTCAACATCAAAACAACTTAAAATAATATATCCTCAACGGAAACAACTTAAAATTCAGCAACATGATGAAAATCCAACAACTAAACGAAAACATGCGTTAACCCCCGAGTGCTACGTATCAGAGCGACATCACCGACTCAACTAGTAAGGTAAGCAGCTCTACTCTGGATTACCTGCAGGATGGAGTATAAACCATCACCATACAAAGAAGGGGTGAGATATCGAACAATATAGTCAAGAGTATGATAATCAATACATTAGATTAAAATCACACAATTTCACTACTTTACAACAACAACAAAACAACAATTAACAAACAACTTATAAATGCGACTCAAATACAACTCAATTATGCGTATGCATGTGGTACCATTGGAGCAAAACTCCCAACTTAAAAATCTGCCAATTAATAGAGGCATTGGAGCAGAACTCCCAACTTAAAAATCTGCCAATTAATAGAGGCATTAGAGCAGAACTCCCAACTTAGAAAGTGCCAGTTTGTTGGGCATCAACAAGGCATAAGCCTTCAACTTCAACTTTTTGCCAATCCAGGCCAACGTGGGTGAGCATTAGCTCCAACTTAGAAAAATGCAATGTATGCGACTAATATGAATGGCATACCACAACAATAACTCAACATTGGCCAAAGGCCTGCAACTTAACAACAACAACAACATTGGCCAGAGGCCTGCAACTTAACAACAACAACAACATTGGCCAAAGGCTTGCAACTTAACAACAACAACAACATCGGCCAAAGGCCTGCAACTTAACAACAACAACAACATCTGCAACATAAGATATACATCAACTGCAACACTCAAATCAACACTGGTCATCCAATGTACAACTCAAAAATGCCCATAAATCGGGACAAAGTAACTTACTCAGTTGTACCTACAAATCCACTTATTCATCATATTTTCAACAAAATCAACCGACCAAAATTACCTACTAGTTTATACGAACCTTCCCGACCAACTTCAACTAATTCCAGACAACTAATTTTTCCGCTTAATTCTACTCATTCGGCTAAACCGGTACTATTTTTACGCACTATGATTACTACTAGTTAATTTTACTGATACTGTTAAATTTCACAGTCATGCTATCAATTATACTATCCCCAAAATTCAACCCTGTTACCAAATATCAGTGTCTGCAAATTCTCAAGTTCTGCTAAAAACCTGTTACTGCTATTTCTGAGTTCTGCTACACCAGTACTATGTTTCTCCCTCATTAACCAAATTAGCGGTATAGGGACCTATTTAGTCATCTGCATAATGCTATACTAGTCACTATTTATTTTAGTATACATGTAGGTATAAATTAGATGAATAAATCATGTTTAATGATTAAATATAAGTACACTCGCATAAAAAAACAAAAGAAATCATGTGGTCCCCACCACTTTAGGGGTGTCCGCCACCCCCTTCTTCCCATGACCTTGGTGGCTTGCGCCACCTTTCCTAAGGTCTTAGTGGCTTGCGCCACTTCAATCTCTCCCTGGTGGCTTGCGCCACCTCATTGTTTGACACACAAGGGTGGCTTGCGCCACCCCCCTTATTTTTTTATTTTATTTTATTTTATTTTATTTTTATTTTTTTTTAAAACAGATAATTAACAGTTTCACCACCCAGTTCCAGAATTTATTCTCCACGATCAAATACCAACCTATTTTCAGCATAAACTCAACCATTAACACATATCACAAAGAAATCAATTTCCACAAAACCAGAACAATTCAACAATACAATTCAGCACATAAAACCAGAACAATTCATCATAAAATCAACACATTCACAGTAGAAAAATTATACACTCCCAATCCCACGTACCAATTATCATATACCCGGTTATAAAATTCGAACCCCACCCTTACCTTGGATTGAAGGTTGCTCTAAATTTTTTCGGTTGAAAACTTGCTCTAGCAGCCTCTACGAATTCTCTCTCAAAAACCCTTGTTCCTTTTTTCCTCTTCTCCATAACTTCCACATCCTGCTCCTATTTTTCCTCTTTTTCTGCAACTCCCACTTACAGCCACTTTCTAACTCCTCCTTGTTTCTAAAAACCTAATATAATAATTCTATTATTTTATTTTCTTATTGGGCCTCATTACTACACCCCCACTATTACTACCATCTAAATAAGCCCAGTATTTTCTTATACTTCTACTAAATTAACACCATATTATTTTCTACGACTTAAATCATTTTTAATTAAATAATCCTACTAAAGCCAACACAACTTAAATCAATTAAATTAATTAATATTCTACGAAAATAAATATTATTTCTAATATTAATTTCTCCCGACTAAATCGACTAATTACCCAATTAATACTTATTAGCATCAAACAACATATTCAACATCAACAAATATTCAGAAAAATACTCAATACTATTTAATTAAAATATTTAATTAAATACGGGCGTTACAACTCTCCCCCACTTAGAATATTTTCATCCTCGAAAATTTACTCGATGCACCACACTCCAGATACGTTATCTCAGCTAACAAATCAACTTCCCTGCCCTAAAAAGGCAACCCCACGTCTAACACCAAACAACAATACATCACATTAATGACAACAACAACACGAAACAATGCTTACGCAACGCACCCAACGACTAACTCAAGACACAAAGAATAACCAAGTTAAGAACACACAAGTTCATTACGGGTCAGAACACAACACGAACGTTACCATCGCCGTAGGCAACACTTCCCTAATCCTCCATCATAGGAATTAGCTACTCGCACTCGAACCATCACCCTAGGTAACGAGGCAACAACAAGGATAAGAGCACAAAACTCATAACATAACATTAACGTAATCAAACCACCAACATCGTTGTTACTCACATAAGAACCAACTTCTCTACACCGCGCTTTCGCTGCGCACTCTGATTACTTGCAACCATCAAATCTACCAAGTTCACATCCACTTCCGACTTGCAAAGCAGTCATAAGAAAAGACTTCTGACTTAATTCTACGGAATTCCGACCAACAGGTATTCTACACTTTGATTACTGACCACTTCGAACTTAGATCCTTAAATAATACCTCTGAATATCCAACACAACTACAACTGCAGTCGATTCCAAATCTTGAATAGGATAGATACTTTCAAGAATCCCCAATTATCGTCAACATAAGCTACAACTTCACCGTCTTGTATTAACACATCGTCAAAACTCACACTACGCCAAACAAGACTTTAGACAGCGCTTTTTTAGGCCTTAGACAACGCTTAAAAGTGCTGCCTAAGCCAGCGCTGACGTAGGTAAAGACAACGCTTTTTATTTACGAAAAAGCGCTCTCTAAAGTATACATTAGAGGGCGCGCTGTCTAAAGGCCCCCTTTAGACAGCGCTTTTTTTAAGCGCTGCCTAAAGTATACCTATAATTTTAATTATCAATTTTTCTATACCTTTAGAGGGCGCTTTTTCAATAAAAAGCGCTGTCTAAAGGCCCCCTTTACACAGCGCTTCTAAAAGCGTTGTCTAATGTATGCCTATAATTTTAGTTATGAATTTTTCTATGCCTTTAGAGGGCGCTTTTTAGGAAAAGCGCTTTCTGTTGTGAACTATAGACAGCGCTTTTTCTAGTAAGCGCTGTCTTTTCTCTACGTATAATTTTAATGATTTTTTTAAAAATCCCATTTTAACCATTTTTTTATGCAGAAACCTGTATAATTCAAGCCATTTCAATAAACATGTATATTTCACATTTCCATTAACAATTTATAGTATGGTTCATTAACCATTTCCACTAATCCCATAAATCACATAAACCACATAAACCATTTCCATTATAATTCAAGTCATTTACATTAACCATTCACAAAACTATACAATTACATTCCAAAATCACATAAATAACATAAACCATTCACAAAACTATACAATCCCATAAAATAAACCATTCACAAAACTATACATTCACATAATTCCATTATCCTATACCTTATATGACTTTTTTTCCAATAAGGTATTCGCACAATTCCTCCTTAATTTCTTGCAATTTATCCTTCGTGTAATGAGAACACGCGTATTCATCAAAGTACTACATAACAAAACAAAATATGCATAATTTAGTTAAAAATAATAAATTATATGACATATCCGATAAATATTAAAATAAATCCTAAGTTATAAATCCATGCATACCGTAATAGGAATCTCTAATCGATCCATTTGAAGGATTTCTCTCATAAACCTCAAAACGAAATACTCGCAGTCTATGCCATTACGCTGACGAGGGCACTACACATAGACAAACAAATAAGAATTAATATATAGTTGTTTTGTGTTATCAAGTAGCATCACTAATAAGCAACATTGTGAAAATTAATATACCTTCTGAGCTTCATTTTCATCATGTGTCTCGTGTGTGTCGTCATGGTCACTAGCCATTTCACCTGTAAGAAAGAAAAAAATAAAAATTAAATGACAAATATAAAAATCCATAATCCATAATCCATTGAATGATATAAGCTATATATAACATGACAACTAATTAATATTATTGAATGATATAAGCTATAATTTTATAACTAGTACCTTTTTCACTAACGTCTCTTTCTTTTCTTGGTTGGAATATGTTCTACCCGTCTCTTAACAACACGGACGGTTGGATTGATCCAAATACCCTCATTATGATCATTTCTTGTATATGATTCATTCGCTATAATATTTTCATCTTGATCATTTCTAGTAAATGATTCAATATCAACATCAATATCACCTTGATCTCCAATGTTTTCATCAATTACTTTGTTAGATAAAAGCACTATAGACCATTTTGTACTTGTCGGATCAGTGACATAGAACACTTGTTTAGCTTGAGAGGCTAGAATAAAAGGCTCATCTTTGTACCCCGCCCTATTAAGATCCACTTGCAAAAATCCTGACTTATCCATTCGTACGCCATTATTATTTTCAACCCACTTGCAACGAAATATAGGAATCTGAAACTTCTCATAATCAAACACCCAAATGCGCTCGATAACCCCAAAATATGACAGATTTGCAAATTTGGGGTTTAAATCTTTCACATTTGAAATGTGCATTGCTTCAGCTACCACGGTGACACCACTATTTTGCATAGTACTTTTATCATCTTGTTCTTTGGTATAAAATGTGTATCCATTAATTGCGTATGCGCTATAAGAAAACACAACCAAACTTGGACCATATGCTAAACATCTCAACCTTTCTGTTATTGAAGCGGGATCTGAATAATACTTTGAATAAATATGCTCCTTAAACCAAGGTATGAAACTTCGATTGTGCTCTCGTACTATCCAATTCTCATTTCTATTCGGATTTAAATCTCGGAGAACATCCTTGTGCATTTCAACATACGGCTCAACCTTATTCTCATTGTGCAGAACATACAAATGCACTTGATCCCGTTCGACCCATGATACTGTCACAACTTCATTTCCAATTAACTTTTTTCCTTCTTTTTTTTCGACAATATGAGATTTGGGGAGTCCAATTGATTGTACATTGGACAGATATTCAGTACAAAACTCAATCGCTTCTTCAACAATGTATCGTTCGGCAATACAACCCTCTGGTCGACTTCGGTTTTTAACATACCCTTTTAATATTTTCATATAACGTTCAGCAGGGTACATGCTTCTCATATAAGCCGGTCCACACAATTGTGTCTCTTTCACCAGATGAACAACTAGATGAACCATTATGTCAAAAAACGAGGGAGGAAAAATCATTTCAAGATCACACAAAGTAATTACTATTTCTTTTTGCAATGTTGGTAAGATCGCAGGATCGATCACCTTACTGCAAATTGACTTGAAGAAAAAACACAATTTAGTTATTGCGCTTCTTGCTTTTTCTGGCAGAATAGAACGTATACCTATTGGCAGAAAATGTTCCATTATAACATGTCGGTCATGCGTTTTTAAACTCTTTAACTTGAGGTCTTTCATAGACACAAGTCTTCTAATATCTGAAGAGTATCCTTCTGGAACTTTAACTGCACTTAGATACTTACACAATACCTTTTTCTCTTTTCTAGATAGAGTATAAGCAGCAGGTGGTAGATATGTTCGTGTTCCTTTCTTCATGGGTCCTAATTCATTTCTTATTCCCATCGCTACCAGGTCCTTTCTTGCTTTAAGGCCATCCTTAGACTTTCCTTGTATATTGAGTAACATACCAATAACACTGTCAAATACATTTTTTTCAATATGCATAACATCGAGAAAATGTCTTACATACAACGACTTCCAATATGGCAGTTCAAAAAAAATTGACCTCTTCTTCCACCCACTCTTGACAAGTGTATGTGCAAAAGGCTTTCCAAACTGAGTACTCACATCTTTCACCTTTTCAAAAATTTGATCACCTGTCAATATAGTTGGAGCTCTACCATGTTCTGCCTCTCCATTGAATGCTTTTCTCCACCCACGATAGTGATGATTAGAATTTAAGAATCTACGATGACCGAGAAATACATTCTTCTGACCAAACTCCAATCGCGTCCAATCTGTTTTATCTTCACAAATAGGACACACACATTGACCTTTTATGCTGTACCCTGATAGATTTCCGTATGCTGGAAAATCATTAATTGTGCCAAACAACATCGCCCTCAAGTTGAGACTTTCTTTCCTATACCCATCATAAACCTCCACACCGTTCTCCCACAAAAACTTTAAATCTTCAATTAAGGGTGCCAAGTATACGTCTATGTCATTCCCTGGTTGTCTAGGCCCAGAAATTAACATAGATAACATCATGTACTTACGCTTCATACATAGCCATGGAGGTAGGTTATAAATCATTATGATCACAGGCCAAGTGCTATGTGAGATACTTTGAAGATCGTGTGGGTTCATTCCATCAGTAGATAATGCCAAGCGAAGGTTTCTTGCTTCTTTTCCAAATTCAGGATAATCATCATCAATTTTCATCCACTGTGGTGAATCTGCCGGATGTCGAAACTTTCCATCAATAATTCTTTCATCAGCATGCCAAGTCAAGTGTCTTGAATCGGTCTCACTACCAAACATGCATCTAAATCTCGGAATTATAGGAAAATACCATAAGACTTTTGCTGGAGACAACTTTTCCTTATATCGAGAGACACCGCATTTAGGACACTCATTTAACGATGCATACTCATTTCGAAACAAAACGCAATCGTTTGGACAGGCATGTATCTTATCATAGCTCATGCCAATAGAGCACAACATCTTTTTGGCCTCATATGTTCGATTGGGAAGAACATTATCATCTGGAAGCATATCTTTCATAAGGGCCAATAACTCTGTGAAACTTTTATCTGACCATCCATTGCCCGCCTTTAAGTTGTACAACTTTAATACTGCAGACAATCTTGTGAATTTGGTGCAACCATTATATAACGGTTTCTCTGCATCGCTTACCAACCTCTCAAACATTTTGGGACAATCCTTAAGATCTTCTTCAAGTGCTTCTGCAATCTCTTCGACTCGATCAGAATCGTATGTATCTGTGCCATTGTCGTTTGAAGCATAGGTCGTATTATCCCCCGATTCAACATTCTCGTTAATGTTCTCACCATGAAAATTCCAACATGTATAACTTCTATCAATTCCACTCCTCATTAAATGCGATGCCAACTGAACTGCGTCAACCCGACTCCCAAAACAACAACCCAAGCAAGGACATCTCATTCGACTGGGGTCTTTGGCGTGCACAATAGCAAACTTAACGAATTCTGATACCCCATTCTCGTACTCTTTCGACAATCGACTTGAAGACATCCATTTCTTATCCATAGTTATACTAATTAAACTAAACAAAAACAAAAATAAAAAATATTTACCTGCAGGGATGTAAACAACTTTTAGACCTACACAGTGTCCAGATAGGTTAAAATTACCAAGACCCCCCTGTACACGTATCATAAAATGAAATATCATTAATTGACCAATTATGAGTCATAACTTGATAAGTGGCAACATGTAATCACAAACAAGCAACATACTTAACAGCAAGCATACTTAAACAAGTAATCATCATATCACAAAGATAATCATCAAAGCAATTATTGGGCAAGATAAACATCTCATGCAAAGACAAATATCATACTTTCTTTGACCATGTAATACAATAACTATCATAACTCCACTTTCATGGCACTATATATCATAACTCCATCAATACAATAACTATCAATATTACAATAACTATCATACTTTCTTTAATCTAGAATATAGAAACAACAACTAATGAAAATAGAAACAACATGTTCAATATTAGTCATTCTAAACATGTTCAAAAATAAACATCTCAAAACTTTATAACTATGGTCATACCCATATCAACACTACACACAAAATAAGTCAGAAGTATGCAACTGAATAATACACAAAATGGAAGTATGACGCAGGAACTCCGAACTATGGTAATACGATCCTTTAACGGAGGGATCTCTCCCAGCACATAATACTTCATCCCACCAAAACAGAGCACAAACAATTAGTATTAATACACGTAAACATACACAAAGAGCATACATGCATAATGCTTGAAAAAATAATATAAAACAAATTGCTGCATTGACTGTGATGGTTCAATTAAATTTACTTTCTCTAAAGATTTTGGCCAAACTTCTCGTAATTCCCTTTGTGATCAGATTTGAAAGACAGCAAATTAATTCTAGAACAATTCTAAATTTAAAATATCGAAGTTAGCCATTTAACGGAAAAAGCTCAAGAGTCTTTTATCAGAAAGCTGAACCAGTCCCAGCACCAAAATCTAAGACCTTGATTGGGGCGAAACTAAGAAACCTTCTACGAACCTAAAAAGACATAGCATTGAGATCGCGGCAAGAAGTTAAAGGGAACATAACTCAGTTCATACTTCACGCATTAAGGAAGGAAACTAAAACATAAGTTAGCCAGTGACAAGAATGAAAACAGAACAAAAATCGTACGATGAAAACAAGAATGAAAACAAGAATGAAAAGCGTACCTCTTCTTCGTTTTGTCTTCTTCTTCACGAAAGCAATGGCGAATGAACAACCAAACTGACGGAAATACGTGAACGACGACAATGACGAACAACGACGGCAATGGCGAATGAACGACGACAATGGCGAATGAACGACGACAATGGTTTCAGTAGAGAAGAACGATAACAAGGGTTTCAGTAGAGAAGAACGGTCGAGAGAAGAAAATGAAAAGAAATGTCTAAAAATGATTAGAAATTATTTTATATTTTAATTCATAAATGACTTTAAACGGCGCTTTTAAAAAGCGTTTTCTTAAGTGCTACCTATAACAGCGCTTTTCTCAGAAAGCGCTTTCTAAGGTGGGGAGAATTTAAAACCTATAGCAGTGTTTTTGCAAAAGCGTTGTCTAAAGTGATGCCTATAGCAGCGCTTTACAAAAAGCGCTTTCTAAGGTGACTTCCATTTTGGTCATTTAACAGCGCTTTTAAAAGCGCTTTCTAAGGTTAACCTTTAGACAGTGCTTTTATAAAAGCCCTGTCTAAAGTAATGCCTATAGCAGCGCTTTATAAAATGCGCTTTCTAAGGTGGCTTCCATTTTGGGAATTTAACAGCGCTTTTAAAAAGCGCTTTCTAAAGGCTGTCTTTTACAGCGCTTTTTTTAAGCAAAATTTTTTAAAGACTTATAGCAGCGCTTTGTCCAAAAGGCGCTGTCTTTTTTGGGCTATCTTTGTCCAATTTTGGCGTAGTTACATCTCAACGTATAACAACATTACAACAGCATAAGGATACATGTGTCCAATTAATCTCAACAAGACAAAAATCGTCTTTCCAACAGTGCTTAACACCCAATAGCCATAGATTTAGCCTTAAAACCTACACTTAACATGGCATATTAACCAAACCAATCAAACAAACTAATTCATGAAGTCCTACTCATACTAGCACAATTCTTCATACAACTTCATCTGAATTAACACAACAAGGCAACCTCATCTTACAAATCATAATTCACACCTTGCTAACTCAACATATAGCTTCACTTCTTTCAATACTTGTAACTCAACTCTCAAATACCCTACGCGCCTTCCTTCTGATTACATAGCATATCAGAACATCCACAACAAACACCAGTTACAACATTATCTGAACAAGTATGGAAAATACAATTCATATTTCCTATATACACGTTAAGGCATACCAGCCACCACCATCCTTTATCCGACCTCCTTGGTCAAATCGTGGTCCTACATTTCCATTTACTTCCTCCTTGGTTTATCTCTACAATTCTTCAAGTCTCATGTTAATCGAATTCTCGATCCACCACAAATCAAAACCCAAGTTATCCAGAACACAACTATGAGTTTCCAAACTACTCACTGATCAACCCGCAACCTCATACTAACATCCTCAAGTCCGCCTCATTTCCCTATTTAGGAATTCTGCATCGACAACTCAAACAATTCATAAGCACTTGGCTCAACCCCAAACAATTCACTGTGCATACTATTCTAGTTGGCAAGACACGTCTACTCTATCCACATGATTCCGTCTACTATCAACAAGAGATTAAGGGTGATCAACTCCTCAATTTGTCAATAGACAGCCGGCAACTATAATGGTGGCATAAATCATCATTACCCAACTACAATAATGTCCTCTTCCTCGTGCTCAAAGTTATCTAAGCATACTGCTCTACCATTTCTCTAAGGCTTACAAACGTTTTTCTTAATTTCCTTATTTCCAAGAACGCACAAAATCCAACACATATATTCTTATACACACTTGTTGCACAACCTAATTATCGAATATCCTTCTGATACATCAAGTACAATCCAAATCGGCCCACTTCAATCGAAACATTTATCCAAGTCCAAAACTTTCGACAACCCTAACCAATCCTTCGTCTTTCTTTTTAATCTCACAACTTCGATGATCTGTAGAGTTTCACACTTGATTCTCATTCCAATCACAATCTCAACAATACCATCTCATCATCCGGTTGGTTATATAACTTCCAAAAATTTCTGACTCATGCCGACACATCTCCCCAACAACACACAATCCACTTTACTATTTAACATTCCTCAAAGATTTCTATACTTTAATCATTCTCAACTATCATACGCCGTACTTCCATGTGATTCTCCGATATTCTTCTTCTTATTACTAAACATTTCATACTTGACTTCATCTTACTATCTCCAGCAAGAATTGTCCAACTTCAAACACGATTATTTTCTTCAATACAGACCTCCCAGACACAAAATTATATTCCAAAATGAAGGTAATTTCGTGTAGATTCCAGAACTTCAAGAATCGCTCAAATCTGAATTACAAGTAAAAAGTTATCGTCCTTGCAATGGGACTGGTCAAGAAATCCAGTATACAAACTTCCACCAAACAAAATCAGCATCAGACCCAACTATTCAAACGCGTCTTTCTCTCTCCTCAAAAACATGCCAAAGACAAAATTTATATGCAAACTGTAGGGAATTTCGTAAACTTTCCGAAAAGTCCAGAATCGCTTTCATCAGAGTTACGAGTAGAAAGTTATGACTCTTTTACTGAAGGTCGTTCATAAATGTGAAAATAAAAACCGAAATTGGTGAACATGAGTTCTACCTCTTTCTCTTGCTTCCAAACTCTTCCAACAATCCTTTTTTTTTCACCCAACTCTGAAAATCATCCGACTTCACTCCAGATATATTCCACTTGCATATCACTATTCGTCACATTGCCCTATCTTCTCCGAGAAGCAAACATCAATCATACTGACTCGTCCTCCTTCAAATGTCTCAATAGGACCGACAGATAAAATCATGAGTCCATACTCTCGTCGATTCGCAACAACACAGTTCTGACAAAACTTGCACTCCTGCAATCAATATCACCTTGATTCAACCTCACATACTACAAACATCTCTGAGAAGTAAACTTCTCCCCCACTTGTTTCAAACCAACTCCTGGAGACAAACGGTTAAAAAACCTACAAGCAAGTATCGACGGTGTTTCACACACATGTTGTGTACTAAGGAATAAATAACATTAGACAACTTGGCCGGACGGACCGACCTGCTCTGATACCACTAATGTAACACCCCATTTCTACCCGGCAGAAATTCATAAATAAGAGTTTCAAAATTCAACATTCAAATAGGATGCCACATTTTCAACTTAAAAACAACGACAGTTATCGCATTTAATCATGGATACATAACACTTAAACATCAGGTGGCAAAATGACAACTTTATTTATTCTGTAAAATAAAACATCTGTATTACTACACAATGAATTCATAATTGCAACTATAAAATAGTTCAACTCGTGTTCAACATCAAAACAACTTAAAATAATATATCCTCAACGGAAACAAATTAAAATTCAGTAACATGATGAAAATCCAACAACTAAACGAAAACATGCGTTAACCCCCGAGTGCTACATATCAGAGCGACATCACCGACTCAGCTAGTAAGGTAAGCAGCTCTACTCTGGAATACCTGCAGGATAGCGTATAAACCATCACCATACACAGAAGGGGTGAGATATCGAACAATATAATCAGGAGTATGATAATCAATACATTAGATTAAAATCATACAATTTCACTACTTTACAACAACAACAAAACAACAATTAACAAACAACTTATATTATGCGACTCAAATGCAACTCAACTATGTGTATGCATGTGGTACCATTGGAGAAAAACTCCCAACTTAAAAATTTGCCAATTAATAGAGGCATTGGAGCAGAACTCCCAACTTAAAAATCTGCCAATTAATAGAGGCATTGAAGCAAAACTCCCAACTTAGAAAGTGCCAGTTTGTCGGGCATCAACAAGGCATAAGCCTTCAACTTCAACTTTTTGCCAATCCAGGTCAACGTGGGTGAGCATTAGCTCCAACTTAGAAAATTGCAATGTATGCGACTAATATGAATGGCATACGACAACAATAACTCAACATTGGCCAAAGGCCTGTAACTTAACAACAACAACAACACTGGCCAGAGGCCTGCAACTTAACAACAACAACAACATTGGCCAAAGGCCTGCAACTTAACAACAACATCGGCCAAAGGCCTGCAACTTAACAACAACAACAACATCGGCCAAAGGCCTGCAACTTAATAACAACAACAACATCTGAAACATAAGATATACATCAACTGCAACAATCAAATCAACACTGGTCATCCAACGTACAACTCAAATATGCCCATAAATCGGGACAAAGTAACTTACTCCGCTGTACCTACAAATCCACTTATTCATCATATTTTCAACAAAATCAACAGACCAAAATTACCTACTAGTTTATACGAACCTTCCCGACCAACTTCAACTAATTTCAGACAACTAATTTTTTCGCTTAATTCTACTAATTCGGCTAAACCGGTACTATTTTTACACACTATGATTACTACTAGTTAATTTTACTGATACTGTTAAATTTCACAGTCATGCTATCAATTATACTATCCCCAAAATTCAACCCTGTTATCAAATATCAGTGTCTGCAAATTCTCATGTTCTGCTAAAAACCTGTTACTGCTATTTCTGAGTTCTGCTACACCAGCACTATGTTTCTCCCTCATTAACCAAGTTAGCGGTATAGGGACCTATTTATTCATCCGCATAATGCTATACTAGTCACTATTTATTTTAGCATACATGTGGGTATAAATTAGATGAATAAATCATGTTTAATGATTAAATATAAGTACACTCGCATAAAAAAAAAACAAAAGAAATCATGTGGTCCCCACCACTTTAGGGGTGTCCGCCACCCCCTTCTTCCCATGACCTTGGTGGCTTGTGCCACCTTTCCTAAGGTCTTAGTGGCTTGCGCCACCTCATTGTTTGACACACAAGGGTGGCTTGCGCCACCCCCCTTATTTTTTTATTTTTTTTTATTTTATTTATTTATTTATTTTTAAAACAGCTAATTAACAGTTTCAGAATTTATTCTCCACGATCAAATACCAACCAATTTTCAGCATAAACTCAACCATTAACACATATCACAAAGAAATCAATTTCCACAAAACCAGAACAATTCAACAATACAATTCAGCACATAAAACTAGAACAATTCATCATAAAATCAACACATTCACAGTAGAAAAATTATACACTCCCAATCCCACGTACCAATTATCATATACCCGGTTATAAAATTCGAACCCCACCCTTACCTTGGATTGAAGGTTGCTCTAAATTTTTCCGGTTGAAAACTTGCTCTAGCACCCTCTACGAATTCTCTCTCAAAAACCCTTGTTCCTCTTTTCATCTTCTCCATAACTTCCACGTTCTGCTCCTATTTTCCCTCTTTTTCTGCAACTCCCACTTACAACCACTTTCTAACTCCTCCTTGTTTCTAAAAACCTAATATAATAATTTTATTATTTTATTTTCTTATTGGGCCTCATTACTACACCCCCACTATTACTACCTTCTAAATAAGCCCAATATTTTCTTATACTTCTACTAATTTAACACCATATTATTTTCTACGACTTAAATCATTTTTAATTAAATAATCCTACTAAAGCCAACACAACTTAAATCAATTAAATTAATTAATATTCTACGAAAATAAATATTATTTCTAATATTAATTTCTCCCGACTAAATCGACTAATTACCCGATTAATATTTATTAGCATCAAACAACATATTCAACATATTCAACAAATATTCAGAAAAATACTCAATACAATTTAATTAAAATATTTAATTAAATACGGGCATTACACTTGCCAGCGATGGAATGAACCTTTTTGGTAATCTGAGCACAAATCATACTTCGTGGTCTGTTCTTCTCACTATTTATAACACGTCTCCTTGGTTGAGTATGAAGCGCAAGTATATACTGTTAAGTATGATGATTTCTGGACCACGATAACGTGGCAATGACATAGATGTTTATCTAAGTCCATTAATTGATGATTTACGACTCTTGTGGGATGAAGGCGTTGAAGTTGATTATGCATATTCTGGTGAAAAGTTTAAGATGCGTGCAATGTTATTTTGCACAATCAACGACTTTCCTGCTTACGGTAACTTGGCTGGATATAGTGTCAAAGGACATAGAGCGCATCCTATATGTGAAGATTATACTTGTTATCACCAACTTGAGTTTGGAAAAAAGACTGTTTACCTTGGGCATCAAAAATTTCTAAAACCCGATTATCCTTATCATAGATTGCGGAAGGTTTTAATGGAGAGCAAGAGTTTGATGAGGCACCTGAACCTTTAACCGGGGAAGAAGTTTATCAACGGCAGGAACACATTAATGTTGTCTTTGGGAAGAGAAAAAAAGAAAAAGGGGCAGTTGCGAAAAATATTTGGAAAAAGAGGTCCATCTTCTTTGATCTTCAGTATTGGTCAAGTCTTGATGTTAGACATTGTCTTGATGTGATGTACGTGGAGAAAAATGTTTGTGATAGTTTAATTGGCACACTTCTAAACATTGCAGGCAAGACTAAAGATAGTAAGGCTTCCCGTCTTAATATGGAGAAGATGGGTATACAAAAACAGTTGGCTCCAATAGAGAAAGGAAAAAGAACTTATCTTCCTCCAGCATGTCACACTCTTTCTAAAAAGGAAAAGAAAATTTTCTGCGAGTGTTTATAAGGTATTAAGGTTCCGCAAGGTTACTCATCAAACATCAAGAAACTTGTATCAATGAAAGATCTCAAGTTAGTTGGTTTAAAATCTCATGATTGTCATGTATCGATGCAACAACTTCTACCAGTGGCTATCCGTGGGATCCTACATCATTTTTCCTCCATCATGTTTTGACATTATGGTTCACTTACTTGTTCATTTAGTCAGAGAAATCAGAATTTGTAGTCCATTTTATTTAAGATAGATGTATCGAATAGAGCGATATATGAAAATCTTTAAAGGATATACGAAGAATCATCACCGACCGGAAGCTTTGATTGTTGAAAGATACATCACAGAAGAAGCTGTTAAGTTTTGTACAAACTATTTGTCGGACGCAAATTCTATAGGAATTCCAAAGTCTCGTCATGCTGACACAAACGAAAGAGGTATTCAAGGTCTAAATGTTAAGTCAATGGCTCGGGATGTAGTTATTCAAGCACATTTCTATATATTGAATAATACAGATGAAGTTCAACCTTTCATAGATACTCACAAATGTCTTTTGAGGAAAAAATATCCCCGAATGAGTGACAAGTTATTGTTGATAGAGAATAACAAGAGATTCATAGATTGGTTTAATAAAAGTGTATCTAATGATCGTAGTGCATCCGAGAAACTTAAATGGTTGTCGTACGAGCCTGAATTTTGTGCCATTACCTGCATACGACCTTGGTCATTATACCTTTTATACAAAATCAAAAGATGATCGCAGTACAATGCAAAATAGTGAGGTTATGGTTGAAGCCGAGTCGATGTATTTCTCTAGCTCGAAAGAAAAGAATCTTGTATTGGCAACTACCGTGTTTTATGGTGTCATTGATGAGATTTGGGAGATTGATTATATTATTTTCAAAGCGGCTTTATTTAAATACAAATGGGTTCCCAATAATAGTAATGGTGTACACATTGATCACTTAGGATTCACACGGGTCGACCTTGGCAATACTTCTTTTATGACCGAACCATTCATCATGGCTTCTCAAGCAAAACAAGTTTTCTATGTTACCGTCTGTTGGTTGGAGAATAGGGCAAGCAGCAAAAATATTTATTTTCGGAAAGAATTCCCTCCGGGATTTATGTCGTGTCCACTGAGATCGGTTCAAGAGAAAGAATGTCGTTCGACAGTCTCTCGCGTTTATGAGTTTGGTTTTGAATGGTTTCAAACAAGAAAACAGAAAAGTAAACATTAAGACACAAAACGAAATCATTCTTTAGCAAGACAAACTTATCAGGCATGCACATAATCGACTCCTCACAAACCTAAACTTACCGACCAAATATACTCCACCTACAATACTCCTCAATATCACCCAACATCGCTCACAACACAGGTTATGTCTAACGCAAAGTTGAGAGAACAGCCGTGTTACCCTCGCCGATACTTTCGCACGCTAGCTCAAGGCACGGAGGCATTAAGCTTCGACGCCTATTGAAAATTGTTAGCTCCTAAATCTATCTCTAGAGTCCAGAAACTAACAAATAACCATCCCTAATCGAAGTTCGTGAGGGTTATGTCTAACGCAACCCAAACCCCACGCATAAAGAAAAAATCAGAGACAATCACCAATAAAGATTTGTAAAGCAAGTTTCATACAACGCCATAGGCGACAAATATACATGAGTTTACAGCAAATACATATACACAACCCAACCATAAAGAAAAACACGAAGAAAAAGATAAATGAACCAAACATCTCGCGATTTGTCGGAGTCGGTCGACGATCAATCCACCTCGGTTCATCCGTATTTACAAACAAATCGGGTTTTATTCGCACGATATTTACCACAAAGCATTGATAAGTGCAACAAAACATATATACAAAAATAGGTACATTTTGCACTTATCAACTCTCCCCAACTTACATACTTGTTTGTCCACAAACAAGAATCAAACAAACTTGAAAACACAAAAGCGATATCCAAAGAAAGACAAATCAACAGGTTTTGAAAAACGGAAACGAATGAATGGTTCAAATGAAAACGGTACACACAAAAAGTAAATATTTACCACTGGCTATGACGACAACATAGTCATGAAACAAACGCAAAATACAAAAATCATGCCAAACATTCTAAAACAACATAAGTTCCAAAGTGAATCACACCTAGTAAAAACAATCATCGGTAGATGAAAAACACAAAATAAGGTACTTTACACTCACACAAAACTCATGCAAACAAAAGATTAAATTATGCATACAACTAACAATTCACATTGAGAATACAAAGGCAAGAATCACAAGGACTTTCAAGGTTGTAACGTGGTCGGGTAAACAAATAAGGGGCAATTTCTAAAGGTAATTGAAACAAAAACTTGCCTAAACCTAAGGGAGTGAAAACTCACAAAGATTCACCCATAAAATTTCAACCAACTTCTTCCAAAATCCCAAGTGCTACACAACACACAATACTTATTGAGCACAATTATTGAAACCCTTTTTGTTTCCTTTTTCAAGGATTTTTCTTTTTTCTTCCTTTTTCACTTTTTTCCTTTCTTTTCTTTGTCGTATTTTTCTCTTTTTTCTTTTCTTTTTCAATCCTCATAGAATTCAAACAGTGGGTAAACAATCATTCTCTCCCCAACTTGAATTCAACCGCATCATCATGTGATTACTCCCTACTTTCTAAGGTAAGGAAAAAATCCATACAACAACACAAAGTTGAGGGTTCGAGAAAAAACAAAATCCAATCAAAAATAAGTGAATTAAACACTCATAGACAAGCATTACGTTCAAATAAAAACATGGATCAAAAAGCTCAAAGGGGTTACGAATTCTCACACACTCACAAGGTGAATTTGATTATGTGGCTAAGGTGGTTGTGCTCAAAATGAAACAATTGCCTTGATCCTTTTCATGCATTCAAATAATCAACACAAACAAAAGATTCAACATAATCAAATCCAGTTAGAACAAGAATGTTGGTTCTCCGCACATATATAAACAATGGAAAGCCACCTCACAAAAAGGTTGGGAACTAAAGTGATTCACAATAGAACAAGTATACAAAAGAATGAATGGCATAAAAGTTTGTAAAAAGCCTAAGTATCATGAATATGCTAAAGTATAGAAAGCGATAAATATATACCTCGGACGTGTACAAAACTTGACAAAATCATTACCATACATCCGCAAGTTGAAACGAACCAACTTGGAAAATCACAAAAGCATCCTCAAATAAGTCGACCAAGACTTGTAACCAAACAACAAACAAAACATTACATAAGAAAAACTATAAAACATGCTTGTTTTACATCTTAATCTCAATGCCTTTACGGTGCTTAGCTAGAAACTTCCTCTCTTCATGCCATAGTGATGTCTCACCGTGCAACCAAAAGCATGCGTCCTAACCAAACACTTAAACAAATGTTACGGGAACAAAATGAATACAGCACTTAAACAAACATAATGGAAACAGACAATATATACGATATATACAAAACTCAAAAACAAAGAAACTATTGCAATGCGATTCAATATCAAAACCAAACCCCGACAACGGCGCCATTTTGTTGGTTGCAGAATAGGGCAAGCAGCAAAAATATTTATTTTCGAAAATAACTCCCTCCGGGATTTATGTCGTGTCCACAGAGATCGGTTCGAGGGAAAGAATTTCGTTCGACAATCTCTCGCATTTATGAGTTTGGTTTTAAAATGGTTTGAAAGTAAAAAACAGAAAAGTAAACATTAAAACATAAAAAAAATTCATTCTTCGGAGAAAATAAACTTATCAGGCATACATATAATCCACTCGTCACAAACATAAATTTGTCGATCATTTTCACTATACTACAATACTCATCAAAACCATCCAGTATCGCTCACAACAGTGTCCATCTCTGGCACACTGAGTTGATAAAGCAACCGTATCACTCTCTTCGTCACTCTCGCGCATGAAGCCTCGAAATACGGAAGGCATTAAGTTCCGACACCATAAAGATTATCATCTAAATCTATCTCTAGCATCTAGACAATAGATATCCATCCCTAATCAAGATTCGTGATGTTTATCTCTAACCCAACACAAATCCAAACATAAATGCAAAAAGATCAAGGGAGACATCGATAATGATTTGTAAAGCAGATTTTATACAATATTATGATCAACAAAGATACGTATGTTCATAGTAACTATACAACACCCAACAAAGAAGAAAGACATAAAGAAAATCAGAAATGAACCAAACACTTCACGGATTGTCAGAGCTGATCGATGAGAAATCCACCTCGGATCATCCACATGCAAGCTTCCATGTTCTTTTCAAGCTAAATCTACTAAAAAAATGATGTTTGATGCATTGGGAACAAAATTTACCCAACCATCCCTAAAAAATTGTGTTTTATGCCTTAAATGGTGTTTCTGTCCAGGTAAATTCGCCTGACGAAATTTTGGTTCGCCTGGAGGATCAAAGGCGGCTTATTCTGGACTTTTTTCACGTTTCTGGTTGTCTGAATCACCACAGATTCGCCTGTCGAGCATGAGGCGAATTTGACAGAACAACAAAAAATCCTGCATTGTTTTATTCGTAACTTTTGAACCGTAACTCCCTTTTTTGCCCGTCTCGAAGCGTTGGAAAGCTTATTCAATTCTCTATCTAACAATGGCAAGATATCCTTGATTGAATACCTGCAAAAATGAGAGAAAACCAATTAAACTCATTGATATTTACACGATAACGTAATATATACACTATAACGTAAACTAAACGTATTTACAAATAAAGCGGGGTTTATTCGAACGATATTAACCAAAAAGTATCGATAAGTGCAACAAATCTTATATACAAAAATAGCTACAATTTACACTTATCAAACTCCCCCCAACTTACATAATTGTTTGTCCTCAAACAAAAATCAAACAACTCAAAGAAACGGAGTGAAAACGAAAGAATCACGAATCAATAGGTTTTGAAAATGGTTCAAATGAATGGTTCAAATGAAAACCACACACACAAAGTAAATACTTACCACTAAACTACAACGATAACATAGTCACGAAACAAATGCAAAATACAAAAATCAT
The DNA here is from genome assembly GCA_022829125.1 of Lathyrus tuberosus. Classification (NCBI taxonomy): domain Eukaryota; kingdom Viridiplantae; phylum Streptophyta; class Magnoliopsida; order Fabales; family Fabaceae; genus Lathyrus; species Lathyrus tuberosus. The sequence goes on from JALAZF010000159.1 coordinate 8,105,778, forward strand.
GCCAAACCATCCTAAAACAACACAAGTTCAAATGTGAAACACACCTAGCAAAAACAATAATCGGTAGATGAAAAACACAAAATGGGGTACTTATCACTCACACAACAATCATGCAAACAATAGACTAAATTACGCAACCATTCAAAAATCATATTGAACATACAAAGACAAGAATCACAAGGACTTTTTAAGGTTGTAGCGTGGTCGGGTAAACAAACAAGGGCCAATTTCTTAAGTTAATTGAAACAAAAACTTGCCTAAACCTAAGGGAGTGATCAACTCACAAAGATTCAAACACCAAAATTCCAATCAACTTCTTCCAAAATCCCAAGTGTTACACAAAACACAATACTTATTTAGCACAATTATTTGAACTCTTTTTTGTTTCCTTTCTCAAGGATTTTCTTTTTCTTTCTTTTTTTTTCTTTTCTTTTTCTTTGTCATATTTTTCTCTTTTTTCTTTTCTTTTTCAATCCTCATAGAATTCAATCAATGAGTAAACAATCATTCTCTCCCCAACTTAAATTCAATCGCATCATAATGTGAATACTCCCTACTTTCTAAGGCAAGGAAAAAATCCATACAACAACACAAAATTGAGGGTTCAAGAAAAAACAAAATCCAATAAAAAATAAGTGAACTAAACACTCATAGACAAGCATTACGTTCAAATAAAAACATGGATCAAAAAGCTCAAAGGGGTTACGAATTCTCACACACTCACAAGGTAAATTGACTATTTGGCTAAGGTGGTTGTGCTCAAAATGAAACAATTGCCTTGATCCTTTTCATGCATTCATATAATCAACACAAACAAAAGATTCAACATAATAAAATCTAGTTAGAACAAGAATGTTGGTTCTCCGCGCATATATGAACAATGGAAAGCCACCTCACAAAAAGGTTAGGAACTAAAGTGATTCACAATAGAACAAGTATACAAAAGAATGAATGGCATGAAAGTTTGTAAAAAGCCTAAGTATCATGAATATGCAAAAGTATAGAAAGCGATAAATACATACCTCGGACGTGTACAAAACTTAATAAAATCATTACCATACATCCGCAAGTTGAAACGAACCAACTTGGAAAATCACAAAAGCATCCTCAAATAAGTCGACCAAGACTTGAAACCAAACAACAAACAAAACATTAGAAAAGAAAAACTATTAAACATGCTTGTTTTACGTCGTAAGCTCGACGCCTTTACGGTGCTTAGCTAGAAACTTCCTCACTTCATGCCATAGTGATGTCTCACCGCGCAACCAAAAGCAAGCGTCCTAACTAAACACTTAAACAAACGTTATGGGAACAAAATGTATACAACACTTGTACAAACATAATGGAAACAGACAATATATACGATATATACAAAACTCAAAAACAAAGAAACTATTGCAATGCGATTCAATATCAAAACCAATCCCCGACAACGGCGCCACTTTGTTGGTTGCAGAATAGGGCAAGCAGCAAAAATATTTATTTTCGGAAATACCTCCCTCCGGGATTTATGTCGTGTCCACAGAGATCGGTTCGAGGGAAATAATGTCGTTCGACAATCTCTCGCGTTTATGAGTTTGGTTTTAAAATGGTTTGAAAGTAAAAAACAGAAAAGTAAACATTAAAACATAAAAAGAATTCATTCTTCGGAGAAAATAAACTTATCAGGCATACATATAATCCACTCGTCACAAACATAAATTTGTCGATCATTTTCACTATACTACAATACTCGTCAAAACCATCCAGTATCGCTCACAACAGTGTCCATCTCTGGCACACTGAGTTGATAAAGCAACCGTATCACTCTCTTCGTCACTCTCGCGCACGAAGCCTCGAAATACGGAAGGCATTAAGTTCCAACACCATAAAGATTATCATCTAAATCTATCTCTAGCATCTAGACAATAGATATCCATCCCTAATCAAGATTCGTGATGTTTATCTCTAACACAACACAAATCCAAACATAAATGCAAAAAGATCAAGGTAGACATCGATAATGATTTGTAAAGTAGATTTTATACAATATTATGATCAACAAAGATACGTATGTTCATAGTAACTATACAACACCCAACAAAGAAGAAAGACATGAAGAAAATCAGAAATGAACCAAACACTTCACGGATTGTCAGAGTCGATCGATGAGAAATCAACCTCGGATCATCCACATGCAAGCTTCCATGTTGTTTTCAAGCTAAATCTACTGAAAAAATGATGTTTGATGCATTGGGAACAAAATTTACCCAACCATCCCTAAAAAATTGTGTTTTTATGCCTTAAATGGTGTTTTTGTCCAGGTAAATTCGCCTGACGAAATTCTGGTTCGCCTGGGGGATCAAAGGCGGCTTATTCTGGACTTTTTTCACGTTTCTGGTTGTCTGAATCGCCACAGATTCGCCTGTCGAGCATGACGCGAATTTGACAGAACAGCAAAAAATCCTGCACTGTTTTATTCGTAACTTTTGAACCGTAACTCTGTTTTTCGCCCGTCTCGAAGCGTTGGAAAGCTTATTCAATTCTATATCTAACAATGGCAAGATATCCTTGATTGAATACCTACAAAAATGAGATAAAATCAATTAAACTCATTGATATTTACACGATAACGCAATATATACACTATAACTTAAACTAAACTTATTTACAAACAAAGCGGGGTTTATTCGAATGATATTAACCAAAAAGTATTGATAAGTGAAACAAAACTTATATACAAAAATAGCTACAATTTACACTTATCACCGACCCATCGGACATATCGGGGAAATGGTCAATCGTTCTCCAAGGAAAACACATTCCTCTTAGTGATGGAAGACTTTATATTCCGTCCACACCTTCTGACACAACAGAAGTCCCTACCTCATATGATGAAGTTGATGAAGATGCCGTGCACGCTATTCGAATCGATCATGAAGAATCTATATGGGAAAACTAACAAGTATTCAATTTAGTCTTTATTCATAATATATTAATTGTATGTTATAGTTTCTAAATATTTTTACTAAGAAGTATAATTATTTGAAATCATAGGTCTTTAGAGTCAAGACACCAAGAGACAATAAACCAAAACACCAAGTTACAATTATGTGATGTTATGTAATGTGTAAACTGTAGGTTGTTTGTTCTGATAAATTGTAAGAAATTTGTTACAATTGAATATGATACAATTATGCGATATTATGAATATGATAAAATTAACATTATTATGATTACTTTATCACAAATGTTAGTTGTATTTTCTGTTGTGATATGGTGAACAATAATACAGGTTAAAAAATAGGATTAATTATAAAATCAGTAATCTTTTTCTTAATTATGCAGAATATGTAACAACACTTATATATCATAACTGTAATAATATCTTGTGCTTTAACAACGGTTATAATACACAACCGTGAGAATAGCTCGCGCGCTATCCAGAAAAAAATAAATATCAAAACAGTGCAACTGGGAATCGAACCTAGGATAATGACTTTATTACAACAGTTGTTTCTGTAAACCATTGTGATAGGTAGCACTCTTTCCAGTTTAATACAACGGTTACTGATTCATGATTGTAAGTATCATATATACAACGACACTCTACATAACAACGCTTGTGCACGCGTGATTACATATCTTTCCCAACTGTTGTTAAATGGGTTTTCCGTAGTAGTGGATATTAGTTTTCGATCTTTCGAAAAGGTTTTTTGTAGCTGGTGATAACATTTTTACATGGGATTTGGTTTTCCTTTAAACAAGAAATTCATTGTCAACTTCCTTCAATCTGTCACCAACTTTCACAATTATGTCCAAACACCCAAATGTAGTATATAGGCTTCAATATCAATTTCAATGTCAACAAGTTTAATAGCCAAATGGTTAGATTTTACTCCAATACTGAATTAGTGTCCACCTTATTGCATCTGCAAACGACTGGATCAACAAGCATCTGTCGTCCTTTTTATCGTTTCTATGCTATTATGCTCTGTCAAGATTAACGCCTGATGTACATTTATTATATTATATTAATTTTGATGTATCTCAATGACATTGTGTGTCTGTTTCTAGCTCAAATTTTATTTAATTTGATTAATTTAACTATTTATTTTGATTGATGTGATATTTTCCACTTGGATGCTTTGTCTGATTAAATTGATGAGTTCTTGTTCTATCACTCCTTTCTAGGTACCCATGACAAACTTTTTGGCTATGTAATGAAAACAATACACATTGACTCAACCTACAAATTTAATGATGAGGAGGATCAATTAAATAAATTAAGTACATAGGTGACTTAAACATATTCCCCAACATAATTTGGTTACCAATTGCATGTAAAGCTTATTGTGATATAATCTAAGTAGTGTGGCTCAAGCCCAAGGATAATTAGAGTTTAGGGTTTGTTATATTTGTTACTTAGTAGTCAAGTCACTTAGGTGAATATAAATTGATACTTTGTAATTCAGTTTAGTAACACAAACATATTTCAATAATACAATCCTTATGTCCTTATTCTCTCTCTCTCTCTCTCTCTCTCTCTCTCTCTCTCTCTCTCTTTTTCTCTTTCTTTTCTCACTAAAAGTGTCTCACGTACTAACAAATTGGTACTAGAGCTTATGTTATATTCTTGATCGTGTTTTCAAGAACCACATGTTGTTGATCGTGTTTCCAGGATCATGGGTTGTTAAACAATCACTGCAAAGATGAATGGTACAAATGGAATTCTGAATTCTCTTCCAATTCTTAACGATGAGAATTAGATCTGATGGAGAAAACAGATGCAATCTCTATTTGGCTTTCATGAAACCCTTGTAGTGGTTACCAATTGCGTCCTCGAGCTTGCTGAGAATGCAACAGATACTTTGAGAGTCGCGAACAAGGAGGCCAAGAAGAAAGACTACAAGGCTTGGTTTTACATTCAATCAGTGGTATATTGGGAGAATTTTGACAAGATCTCACATGTTGAATCGGCGAATGAGGCATGGGATATTCTTGTCAAGTACTATGAAGGAGGTGAGAAAGTCAAAGTCATTAAATTGCAGATTTTGTGATGGCAATATGAATTGCTACATATGGGAGAAAATGAAAAGAGTGTAGGTTATATATCGAAGGTGTAGAATCTCATCCATCTCATGAAGGGTTGTGGTGAAACCCTAACTAATAAGATGATAGTTGAGAAGTGATGTGTATGTTGACCTCTCACGTTGACCACGTTATCGTAGCTATTGAAGAATTCAACATCTAGAAACCCTAAAACAGAAAGATTTGGTTGGTTCGTTGGAGGCGCATGAGATTAGGATTGTCAAAAGGAAAATGGTTTAAGATTCGATATAAGCACTACATACTTTTGCTTGGAAGAAGCATTGTGGTTCCGAAAAGTTCAAAGGTAAATGAGATAAAACTCGGAACAAGAATGGTCGAACCCTTGAAAGCATAAGGTCGATGATAGGGCTTATGAATCCTCGAAAAGAGGAGAATGATACTCCTATCATAAAGACAAAGGGAAAAAAGTCGTGTAGTGCTATAAATGTGAGAAATGGGGTCACTTGGCCAAGAATTGTTGGTACAATAAAGACAATGGAGCGACAAAATGCATTGAGGAAGAAGCGAACCTTGCACACCAAGATTCAGATGATTTTGAAGATATGATAGTTATGGGCTTCAGTGAGGGTAATATATTCTGCTTCAGTGGTTGATAAGGCAACAAACTTCTGAAGTGTCACTTTCCAACTGATTGTTGTGCTGAACATAGTGAACTCATATCCAGAAATAGATTTTCTGGAATCCATACAACCTGCTTAATCAGAGTCAACAAATCCTTCAATTTTGACTTTTTTATCATCACCATAGGCTCTGCCATAAATCAGGACTCTGCTCAGAGACCCATTGATGTACCTAAGAATTCACTTTAATGATTGCCAATGCGCCTTCCCAAGATTTTCCATATACCTGCTTACATGACTCACTTCGTACGCCATGTCTAGCCTCGTCAGACCATAACATACATCAAAGAACCTAATGTACTAGCATATAGAATGCTATTCATATAGGTTCTTTCGACTTCAGTATTAAGACTTTGAGTCGTAATCAGCTTATACTAGGGATTAGTCGGTGTTATAATAGGCTTTGAATTTGACATACCAAACTTGTCGCGAATCTTCTTCAGCTATGTCTCTTGTGATAAGCATAATCTCGACTGCTTTTTATCTCTCCGGAAGTCAATCCCAAGAATTTTGGAGGCAGCTCCCAATTCCTTCATGTCAAACTCCTTATCGAGTTCATCCTTCACCTTCATAACATCTTCGACATTATTGCTTGCTATGAGGATGTCATCCATATAATGTAACAAAATAACTAGTGAATTTCCAGGCCGAAATCTGAAGTAAACACAGTGGTCGAACTGACTCCTAGTAAAACCAATGTGTGCCATGAACTTGTCGAATCTTCTATTCCATTGTCAAGGAGAATGTTTCAGGTCATACAAAGACTTATCCATCTCGCATACATAATCTTCCTTTCCCTTTTCTGCATACCCTTCACGTTACCTCATCATGATTGTTTCATCTAGATCACCATACAGGAAGGCTGTATTCACATTCATCCGTTCAAGTTCTAGGTCGAAATTCGCCACCGTGGCTAACAACATTCTAATATATCTATGTTTTACAACAGGTAAGAACACATCATTGAAGTTGACACTTTTTTTCTGAGTGAACCCCTAGCAACCAACCTTGCCTTAAAACGCTTCAACATCACTCATTCGATTCCTTCCTTAACCTTAAAGGTCCACTTACAGTTGACTAACCTGGCCCCTACAGGTTACTCGATCAGCTCCCAAGTGTTATTATCATGAAGATATTTCATCTCATCATCCATGGCTTTCAACCACTCAATCTTGTCTCGACTCCTCATAACTTCCTTATCGTCTATAGGTTCTTCGTGCATAACCTCACTTGCAGAGATTAAGGCATAAGCTATAAGATCTACATAACCAAGCTTCCGAGGTGGCTTGACGACTCATTTCGACCTGTCTCTTTCCAGCAGGTAGTCATTATCAATCTCCTCAGCTTCGAAAACATATTCTACATCTTCTTCGACTTCGTTCGAGTCATACAATCCAGCATCATTATGCTTCACCCTAACATGAATCTCTTCGTGTTCTAGCTCTTCTTCAGAGATCTTCGAACTTCAACCAATGCCATCAGTTTTCTTGAAAGTAATCTCATCTTCATTGAAAACTACATCTCGACTTGCGATACACCTCCTATGACCGGACTCTAGGCACCACAGCCTATAAGCTTTGACTCCTTAAGGGTATCCAAGGAACATACATCTTAGAGCTCTAGGATTGACCTTGTCTTGCCTGATATGAGCATAGGCTAAACAGCCAAATACTCTAGGTATGTTGAGACTACGTGGATGTCCAGACGAGACTTCTTCAGGTGTCTTCATTCCCAACGGTGCTGAGGGACACCTATTTATCAAGTATGTTGTAGTTACAAGAGATTATGCCCAAAACACCTTCTTCAATCCTGCACTTACCAACATGCAGCTCACCCTTTCTAGAATGGTTTGATTAAACCTTTAAGCCAAACTATTTTTTTGGGGAGTCCCTGCAGTAGTTTTATGCCTTGCAATACTAGACGCAACACAATAGCTGTGGAAAACCTCATTGCAAAATTCAAGACCATTGTCAGTCCTCAACCTCTTGACCTTCCAGCTAGTTTGGTTTACGACCAGAGTCTTCCAACTTTTGAAATTTTCAAAAGTTTTATCCTTAGTCTTCTAGATGAATACTCATAACTTTCTGGAGTAATCATCAACTATGGATAGAAAATACTTTGCAGCTGAGTGTGAAGGATTCCTTGCAGGTCCCCAAAGATCAGCATGAATATAATCAAGGGATCCATGTGTTCTTTGTTTACCTTTGTTAAACTTCATTCTACAGGACTTACCAAATACATATGGTTCACAAAACTCCAGTTTTTCGACTTTTTCACCACCCAACATATTTTGTTTCGACAATTCAACCAGGCCTCTTTCACTGGCATGGCAAAGTCTCTTGTTCCATAGCTCAGTCTTCGACACAGGTTTCATGGATGCCCCATCTGCTGACCAGTTACAACCACAGCCTCAAGGGTATAGAAGCCTTGTTTCTTCACGCCTCTCAAGACTTTCTTCGATCCCTTGATTACCTTTAGGATGCTTTGCTTTCCTTTGAAAACATATCCTTTCTTGTCGAATTCACCAAGAGAAATTAACTTCCTCTTAAGATCAGGTACATACCTAACATTAGTCAATAGCCTTATTGACTCATCATGGATCTTGAATCTCACAAATCCAATACCTGCAATTTTGCAAGCTTTGTTGTTTCCTAGCAACATTGATCCACCATCTTGATCATACAATTCCTCAAACACGTCTTTGTTTGGAGTCATGTGCCAAGTACACCCTGAATCCATAATCCACTCATTGCTAGAGTCATTGCTTGAAACCACCAGGATAATAGATGATTCATAACCATCTTGCACAATGGATGCATTACCATTATCCTTTCCACCATGATTGCTCAGTCGATCAGGGCATACTTTTATTGTATGACCTTCCTTCTTACAATGATAACACTTGATAAAAGGAACATTACCAACATAAGAATTTTGTAGAACTTTACTCTTCTTTTTCTCAAACCTTCCATCTTTCTTCAAGAACTTCCCCTTATTGGACAAACCTTCATCAACAGAAGATCGGTTGTGCTTCTTTCGTTCGTTCAAATCCATAGAGTACAAGGCTAATTGAACATCTTCAAATGTAAACGACTCTCTTCCATATAAGAGAGTTTCTTTGAAGTGAGTATGAGACTTAAGTAAAGAGCACAACATCAGCAACGCTTGATCTTCATCATCAATCTTGACATTGATATTTTCAAGATCAAGAATCAATTTGTTGAACATATGCAGCTGCTCAGCCAAGGATTTTTCTTCACTCATCTTGAATGAATACAAAGCTTGCTTCAGGTATAGACGATTAACCAACGATTTCATCATGTACAAACCTTCAAGTTTCATCCACACACCAGCTGCAGTTTTCTCCTTCGAAACTTGGAGGAGAACCTTATCACCAAGGCTCAATACAATGGCACTATGGGTTTTTTTGACCATCGTTGTATTCTCCTTCTTCGATAGGGCAATGTCCATCTTCTCCGATCCTTTCAACGCTTCTAACAAACCATATTGAACAAGAAAGGCTTGCATCTTCAAGCGCCATAAAACAAAATCATTCACATTGGTGAATTTCTCAATCTCATGCTTTGTTGATGGAATCTTCTCCTCCACGCTCGCCGCACAAGTTTGTTGGGAACTGATGTCGTCAAGAACAAACCAAAATGTGAGAAAAATATTGAGTTTCTTGAACAAACACAAGAAATCCTATCAGGTTTTACAAAAGATAGAGAAGAAGGAAGAACAATAATAAGAATTGGTTAAAACTATTTTACTATTCACTTATTCAATAAGGGTTCAAAGATTATAAGTGAATACCAACAATTAACCTCTCTCAACAACATGAGAGAACTAGTCTATTTATAGACTACTAAGCTAACTTAGACTACAAGCTAACTTAACGTACAATTGGGCATACAAGTAAAACCTAATTCGACATGCTAACTTAAATACAAAGCTAACATATTTCGCCAACATGTTTGAACATACTTCGACTACATTATGCATAACTTCTGTCAAATATATTATTCATTCTCTATTTTATTAACATTTAATTAAATATTGATTCTGAAACAAATATCTAGTATTAAATTGAAACAGAAACCTAGAGTTTGGAATTGAAATTGAGAAAAGAAGAGAGAATTGGACAATGGCGAAGGTGCAGGCAGAATCACCCTATGCAAGACTCTACGGTCCCAAAATGCTCCATGAAGGAGACTACTGGGAGGTTACCCAGGAGGATCTTGAAAACCAAACGAAAATGCTTGAATTTAGCCGCAAGTTTGGAAACGAGGAGGAGATCGGGTCAGATTACTCAAAATTCTTGGTTTATTTGCAATACGAATTTCATAAAGAAGATGAAGAAGATTTTGACCAAGTAAAAGATCAAGTAATAGATCCTTAACAGACTGCTGATGCAGTAAACAATGTATTAGACCCCCTCTGAGCAGCCTGATGCAGTATACAATTTTTTGGAAGAAATGATTATGTTACTTGCATCAAAGAAGATTTGTTATGTGCATCGTGTTGATCAAGAAATTTTGACAAAAGTCTTGGAGAAATTAAAGAATTCCATTACTCAAGAAACTCAAATTCAACTAGCAAAATGTGCTCAACAGCAGGAGAGGAGGAAAGGAAAATTAACCAGGTAAGGTATACATGTGTTTTATTTGTTCCTCGTGGTTTCAGGAATTAACTAAATGATGTTGCACTTTCTTTTTTCTTGGCATGACAAAATATAATTTCTACTTTTGGCAGCTACATTCCCAACTCTGTTGTTGCAATAAATAATGTTTCGAAAGAAACCACTCAGTTACCTGAATCAAAGAAGATTCGTTATGCGCATGATGATCAAGAAATTCTGAGCAAAATCTCGGAAGAATTTAATTACTCAAGAAATTTCTCTAAAGAAATCTAAACAGGTATACTCTTGTATTTTTTTAATCTTTACGAAGAAACGACGCAAATGGGATGTGCTTGAATTTTGAATTTGTTGATGAGATTTTGTAATCTGTATATGCAGGTGGCGAACAATGAAATGGCTTGAAGAGCTAGTGTTATATTCGTTAAAAGTTTGTTATATTTGTTATATTTATTATGTAATGAGTAGCTTGAAGAGCTACAGTGTTAGCCTAAAAAGTTTCAACAAGACTTTTTTATGACTGTCATAAACTTATTTTTTGTCTTCATGAAATTTTGTTACAATCGGGATTTTACGAACTAGCTTGAAGAATTATGAAATTAAGTAGTACCTATGATATTGTTCCATTGTTAACTGAAGCGAGTAATCCCTCTTTTTGAATTGTTAAGTAGTTTTTTCAAAACCAACAAGGATGCAGTTGTTTGCTTAATTCGAAATTCGACTGCATTTATTTATAATCCATATAACCTTATGGTGGCTAATATAAATTTGATGTCTGATTTTGGAGATTGTGATTCTAATGTTGCGACATTGTTTCAATCGAGGTCGTTTATATTTGGTTCGAGGGATTTGATTAAGTCATTAGTGAAAGTTAAGGGTTTAGGGTTTGATCCTTCAATGACTACTTTTGGGATTGCTTTGTTGGCCAAGAAATGTATGAATTAAAAACTTTGGGATCAAAAACTTTGTTAATCCATATAACTAGTTCAGTGCCAGCTCAGCAATGTGTAACTAACTTGTACATATTCTAACAACTTTATCTAAATCTGTTTTGCAACTCAGTTTTTATTCATAAAGCAGAGTTGCTTTATGCTTATGCTAATATACTCTAATATCTTTCCCTTAAATGGCGAGGATCTAAGTTATTTCAAAAGCTTCAGGCTTGTGCAGCTTCTGAAAGCTCCAGTTTCTAAAAACTTCAACTTTTGAAACTTTCAGTTTTTGAATGCAACTTCTGAATGCAGTTTCTGAAAGCTTGCCGCTTCTGGAAGCTACAATTTTTAAATGCAGCTTCTGAATTTATTAAAAAATTGAATTTAATTAATTTACAAATTTTAAAAATTAAATCTTAAAATAAAAAGAAAATTATGAAAATAATACCTCTAATTGTAACATTTAAAATAGTACTCCCTCCGTCTCATAAAAAGTGTCCTATTTGAGCAATGCACGGTTCTTAAGAAAATGATTAGATGTGTTGGTTGTAGTGAAAAAGTTAATGTCATTTACTAAAATACCCCTATTAAATGTAGTTGATAAAGTAGTTGAATAAAATGAAATTTAATGAATAGGGGTATAGTAGTGGAAAAATAATAATAATTATAACATTGGTAATGTAAATGAACAATTATTTTGAGACAAAGAAAAAGTACAAATGAGACACTTTTTATGAGACGGAGGGAGTAATATCAATAGATAGTTGACAAATGAAAAATTTGTCAAAAAATAATATTTTCTTTATTTTATTACATAGATGATATAGATTTTCATTATATTTTCATTAGTTATCATTTACATGCATTTATATTCTTATTTACTTGTCGCATTTTTATAACTTTGTTGTTCTTATATATGTATTGCTTTCAAAGTTCAATATGATTACTCTTAATGTTTAATACACTAAACTATCTACATAGCTAGATTTCTTACTCCACAAGATAGAGTCTAGTTATTAGTTAGTTAAGGAGTTTGTTATAGTGGTTACAAAAGTTAGTTAGTAACTAATCATTGTGTACTATATAAACTCTGTTGTAGTGTATTGTAAAGTTCAGTTGTGGAAATAATAAACTTCATCTTCATCTTCTTTTCTATTGCAAGCTTTTATTCTTTATCTTCAATGGTGTTTTTGTCAAGATTTCACATGGTATCATCGACCTGTGGCTAATCTTTCAATTCCATTCCGCTGCATTCTCCACAACTCTCTTTCTTAATCGTTTCGTTCTTCTTCTCTTGCCTTTTTCATCTGTATTCTTTCACCATCATTTCTCATCATGTCTCATGACAGTTCATCAAGTTCCTCCACTTCCATCCATAACAACATCTCGAATTCTAACTCTACCAAGGGTTTTCAAAATTGTTAGTTCTTGTATTGGCTGGAATTTTGGTAAAACAAAGTTGAACAATGTTAATGTCATTTGTCTGATGTCATAACATTGGTTCCTAACATTAGTTGTTGCAGGATTGAAGTTTTATATGCTGATGTTATACTTGATGTCTTGACATCAGTTATCAGAACATCAGGTTGTGATGTTTTAGGGTTGCGCGTGTTAGTTTGTTTTGAGGAGATCTGTTAGAGAGATTGGATGCGAATTTCTTGGAGAAGATATTTATATTTTCAATCAGATATGGAGCAGATCATGTAACTAACATTAGGGCTGATTTGAAAAGATTTAAAAAGATTAGAAGATCAAATCTGTTTTAAATCCTGATTAAGAACAAATCAAATCAGATTATTTTGGAAGAGGTCCAAGCCTAAGTCAGAATGCTATTTAAAGCAGCCTCAACCCTTGTTGAAGAAAAACGAAGACAGAGAGCATAGACTGAGAGTCAATTTGAGTTTTCGTGTGTGTTTTTGTAAACCATTCATGTTTGAATTGGTGTTACTATTTTGAGTTGTAAGTGTATTCACTCTAGAACTTTTAAGCAATAGTGTGTTGTTCTTGATCAAAGCTATTAAGTAGGATCAAGGTGGGTTTTAAAGTGTAATCATTGAATTGTATCACTGAGGTGATTTAGGGAGTGAGTGGTTTCTCATACCTAAGTGGTTTCTTAGGTAGAAGTGTCATTGGGTAGTGATTAAGTTAGGTAGATGTCAACTGGGATTGTTGAGTCTGTAATTTAATACTACTAATAGTGAATTTCCTCCCTGGCTTGGTAGCCCTCAGACTTAGGTAGTTAGACCGAACTGGGTGAACAATTCATTGTGTTATTTACTGCTTGTTATTGCCTTGTTCTAATTAGCAGAGTGTGTTGTTGTGACATCGCACTTAACATCACACAACTCATACCAGAATTTCAATTGGTATCAGAGCAGGCATCCTGCTCTGCATCTGGGTGAGATCTAGGGCTGATACTTTCTGGTGCAATGGACAAGGAGAGTGGTGGATTTGTGAATAGACCCCCTATTCTAGATGGCTCAAATTATGACTATTGGAAACCTCGTATGGTTACATTCTTGAAGTCATTAGACAGCAGAGCCTGGAAGGCTATTTTGAAAAAATGGAAACATCCTATTATTGTGGAAAAGGATGAGAATGGAAAGGAAGTAGAGGGTATTTCAAAACTGAAACCTGAAGAAGAATGGACCAAGGAAGAAGATGAGCTTGCCCTTGGGAATTCTAAAGCCTTGAATGCCTTATTCAATGGTGTTGATAAGAACATCTTCAGGTTGGTCAACACTTGTGAAGTAGCTAAGGAAGCATGGGATATCTTGAAGACTACTCATGAAGGAACCTCCAAAGTCAAGATGTCAAGACTTCAAATTTTGACAACAAAGTTTGAAAATCTGAAGATGAAGGATGATGAGACTATCTATGATTTCCACATGAACATCCTTGAGCTGTAAAATGCTTCTAGTGCCCTAGGAGAGAGGATGACTGAAGAGAAGCTGGTGAGGAAAATTCTTAGATCTCTTCCCAGGAGATATAAAATGAAGGTGACAACTATAGAAGAAGCCCAAGACATCAGCAAGATGAGGGTTGATGAGTTGATAGGTTCTCTTCAAACCTTTGAATTAGGAATGGAAGAGGAACCTAGAAAGAAAACCAAAAGTATAGCTTTGGTATCTAGTTCTGAAGATTCTAAGAAAGAGAGTGGTGCTGAGTCTCAGGAGGAGCTGTCCCATGCCATTGTTTTGTTAGGAAGACAGTTTAATAAGGTTATGAAGAGGATAAATAGGAGTTATAATCCTAATGTCAAGAACATCACATCTGACACCAACAGATCAGGAGATCAGGGGAAGAAAACTAGAGATGAAGAAAAGTCCAATAATGACAAAGGAGTCCAATGCTATGAGTGTGAAGGGTATGGTCATGTCAAGAAGGAATGTCCTACTTATCTCAAAAAGTAGAAAAAGGGGTTATCTGCTTCCTGGTCTGATAGTGAGAGTGAATCTGAGGAAGAATCAGCTAAGCTTGTTAGAGCTATGATTGGGGTTTGTGAGTCAGATGATGATTCTTGTGATGATGAGGTTACGTTTGAAGAGCTTGCTGCCTCTTATAAAGAACTGTGCATGAGAAGTGAACAAGTGTGTCTTGAAGGAGAGAAGCTAAAGAAAACCATATTGCAGTTAGAAGCTGAGAAGACTGAACTTGAAAATGAAGTCAGTATACTTAACTCTAAACTGGGGTCTATGACCAAAACTGTCAGAATGTTGAACAATGGTACTGATGCTCTAGACAACATTCTTAGTATTGGGAAAATTGCTGGAGACAAAATTGGTTTGGGATTCAACAATGTTGCAGCTTCTAATTACGTTATTACCAGTTCTAAACCAGTGATGTTAAAACATATGTTTAAACATCCTGACAGGATTCTTTCTAGGAATAAATTCAGGCGCTGGAGATGTCATCACTGTGGGCATTTTGGACACATAAAGGCCTACTGTTATAAGCTACATGGGTATCCTCAGAAAGCACATCAGTTTGTTCCCAGACAGAACTTTCACAGAGGTAGTCAGGTCACCAAGTCTAAGAAGCAATGGGTTCCAAAAGGTAAAATTATCAGCTTAATAGCTCACACTTCTCTTAGGGTTTCTACCAAAGAAGACTGGTACTTTGATAGTGGGTGTTCAAGACACATGACAGGAGTTAAGAATTTGTTGGTAGATGTTAAGCTTCAGTCTTCAGGTCATGTAACATTTGGTGATGGTGTTAAAGGAGAAATCAAGGGGATGGGAAAGCTGAATTGTGTTGGTGCTCCTAGACTGGATGATGTTCTACTTGTCAAAGGGTTGACAGCAAATTTGATCAGTATTAGTCAACTTTGTGATCAAGGATTCAAAGTAGACTTTACAAAATCTGAGTGCAATGTCACAAATCAGAAAGGAGAAGTCATCATGAAGGGTGTTAGGTCTAAGGACAATTGTTATCTATGGGTGCAACAAGACTCAAGTACCTCAACATGTGTGTTTGCTAGAGATGATGAAGTCAAAATTTGGCATCAAAAGTTGGGACATCTTCATCTGAAGGGAATGAAGAGAATAATATCTTCAGAAGCTGTCAGAGGAATTCCTAAACTCAATATTTAAGAAGGAAGAATGTGTGGAGATTGTCAAATAGGGAAGCAGACCAAGATGTCACATCAGAAGCTTCAACATAACACCACCTCCAAAGTTTTGGAACTTCTTCATATGGACTTGATGGGACCTATGCAGGTAGAAAGTCTAGGTGGGAAGAAGTATGTTTATGTTATTGTAGATGACTATTCTAGGTACACCTGGGTGAACTTCATTAAAGACAAATCAGAGGTGTTTGATGTTTTTAAAGATCTTTGTCAAAGACTCCAAAGGGAAAAGGAGAGTAATGTTATTAGAATAAGGAGTGATCATGGAAGAGAGTTTGAAAATAGCAAGTTTGCTGAATATTGTTCTGCTGAAGGCATAAGTCATGAGTTTTCTTCTCCAATTATTCCTCAGCAAAATGGAGTTGTTGAAAGGAAGAATAGAACTATTCAAGAGTCTACTAGGGTAATGATTCATGCCAAAAAGCTTCCTTACCATTTCTGGGCTGAAGCCATGAACACTGCTTGCTATATTCACAACAGAGTTACTTTGAGAAGGGGCACTTCAGCTACTCTGTATGAACTATGGAAAGGGAGAAAGCCAACTGTGAAGTACTTTCATGTTTTTGGAAGTAAATGTTAAATTTTGTCAGATCATGAACAGAGGAGAAAATTGGATCCTAAAAGTGACGAGGGAATCTTTCTAGGCTACTCTACAAATAGCAGAGCTTACAGGGTTTTCAACTCCAGAACGAAGGATATGATGGAGTCTATAAATGTGGTAATTTATGACATTGATAAGCAAGAAGAATGCTGATGTGGTGGATGTTGTTGACTTATCTGATAATGAAGTAATTGGTAATGTTGTTCCTGGTATTGCCAATAGATTGAAGACTAGAAAAGGAAAGACTGTGGAATCTTCTCCTAAGATGACAGCTGAAGGCAAGAAGAAAAAGACATCTGTAGTTGGTCGAACTAAATCTTGGAGCAAGGTTGCTGTGACTTCCAAAAAGAGAAAGATTAGAGAAGAATCTGAATCTGAGTATGATGTTGAGGAAGATGTTCAAGACATCACCCCTGTCAGAAAGACCATTTTGAAGAGAATTTCTGATAAGGTTCCTGAAGTGCCAGTGGACAACATATCCTTTCATTATGCTAGCAGTGCTCCAATGTGGAAATTTGTGTGTCAAAGGAGATTAGCTCTGGAAAGAGAGCTTGGAAAAGATGCATTGGAGATGAAAGAAATTATGGAGCTTATTCATGTTGCTGGCCTGTTGAAGACTGTGACTAAATTCTCTAAGTGTTATGGTGGACTTGTTAAGGAATTTGTTGTTAACATTCCTATAGACATTTCTGATAAAAGAAGTGTGGACTTCATGAAGGTGTTTGTTAGGGGTAAGTGTATTAATTTCTCTCCTAGTACCATCAATAAGTATCTGGGAAGAGATGATCAAGAAGGATGCGAACTGGAAGTGACTGATAATGATGTGTGTAAAGAGATCACAGCCACTCAAGTGAAGGTTTGGCCACTGAAAGGTAAATTGACAGCTGGCAAACTCAGTATCAAGTATGCTATTTTGCACAGAATTGGAGCTGCTAACTGGATACCTACTAATCACAAAACCACCATAGCTGTGGGATTAGGAAGGTTTATTTATGCTGTTGGGAAAAAGGTCAAGTTCAATTATGGAAATTACATATTTGATCAAGTTGTGAAGCATGGTGCCACTAATGCTATCAAGATGCCTATAGCATTCCCTTCCCTTGTCTGTGGAATGATCATAGATCAACATCCTAGAATTTTAACTAGCTCAGATGTAGCATGTAAGAGGGAGTCAGCTTTATCTTTGCATCCCAAGTTGTTTGTTAGGAATCATGTTCCAGACATTGTTGTAACATCAAGTTCTGGTGTTAAGAAGGTAAGTACTAAAACTGAGATGATTGAAGAATTGAAGGCGGCCTGCAAGGATCTTGATATGGTGATCAGTACTAACACTGCTAGGAAGATGAAAATTGAGCAGATGATCAAATCCTTGGAACAAGGTGAAGATGATGTGAGTGTAAATGCTGAAGATTCAGGTTCAGAGGAAGGTGATGAGGATATTACAGATGGTTCTGATACTAATGAAGATTGAAGTGTTGTTTTTACTGTTTATTGCTTTTGTAGTTTTTTGTTTCTGCGCATTGTGAGCATGTTGTGTAATTTGGATAAATGTACTTTTATGCTTATCTGGTTTGTGTTCTATGATTTGTCTTGTCATGTGGTGCTGACTTTTGACTGACAAGGAGAGCTAGTAGGACTAACTGCTGTAAGTGTTAGGTGTGTGAAGGCATATCTTGTTGGTAGTTGTCCAATTGTGGCTAAAAAGGGGGAGAGTTAGCCTAAGTGGTTCTAGGCCTAAGGGGGAGTGTGCATGTTTGAACAGCTGGTATGCTGGTTCTTGTTTTGAGGAAGAGTTCAACAGATTTGAATGTGATTGCCGCTGGTTGTGTTTTTGCTGTTTGGAGTTTGAAGTTTTTCCGCAGTAGGTACCTCTGATGTTGGCAGAGATTGTTTTAGCCAAAATTAGCCTAAGGGGGAGATTGTTAGTTCTTGTATTGGCTGGAATTTTGGTAAAACAAAGTTGAACAATGTTGATGTCATATGTCTGATGTCATAACATTGGTTCCTAACATTAGTTGTTGCAGGATTGAAGTTTTATATGCTGATGTTATACTTGATGTCTTGACATCAGTTATCAGAACATCAGAACATCAGGTTGTGATATTTTAGGGCTGTGCGAGTTAGTTTGTTTTGAGGAGATCTGTTAGAGAGATTGGATGCGAATTTCTTGGAGAAGATATTTATATTTTCAATCAGATATGGAGCAGATCATGTAACTAACATTAGGGCTGATTTGAAAAGATTTAAAAAGATTAGAAGATAAAATCTGTTTTAAATCCTGATTAAGAACAAATCAAATCAGATTATTTTGGAAGAGGTCCAAGCCCAAGTCAGAATGCTATTTAAAGCAGCCTCAACCCTTGTTGAAGAAAAACGAAGACAGAGAGCATAGACTGAGAATCAATTTGAGTTTTGGTGTGTGTTTTTGTAAACCATTCATGTTTGAATTGGTGTTACTATTTTGAGTTGTAAGTGTATTCACTCTAGAGCTTTTAAACAAGAGTGTGTTGTTCTTGATCAAAGCTGTTAAGCAGGATCAAGGTGGGTTTTAAAGTGTAATCATTGGATTGTTTCACTGAGGTAATTTAGGGAGTGAGTGGTTTCTCATACCTAAGTGGTTTCTTAGGTAGAAGTGTCATTGGGTAGTGATTAAGTTAGGTAGATGTCAACTGGGATTGTTGAGTTTGTAATTTAATACTACTAATAGTGAATTTTCTCCCTGGCTTGGTAGCCCCCAGACGTAGGTAGTTAGACCGAACTGGGCGAACAATTCATTATGTTATTTACTGCTTGTTATTGCCTTGTTCTAATTAGCAGAGTGTGTTGTTGTGACATCACACTTAACATCACACAACTGATACCAGAATTTCAAAAATGACACTCTTAACCCCTACTTCATGCATCCCAATGAGAATCCAGCATTAGTTCTTGTGTCACCTCTATTGAATGCGAGTAACTACCATTTTTAGTCATGTTCAATAACGATGGCTTTACGCTCCAAGAACAAACTACATTTTATCAATGGTGCTTTTCCTCGACCACCGGATGAAGATCGTGACTCCATAGCTTGGGATAGATGTAATACAATGATCATGTCATGGCTCAATAATTCTGTTGAAGCAGAAATTTCTCAGAGCGTGTTATGGATGGAGACGGCTTCAGGTATATGGCAAGAACTGAAGGATCGGTTTTATCATGGTGATGTGTTCAGAATATCAGAAATTCAAGAAGAAGTTTGCACTCTTAAACAAGGTGAATCGTCTATTTATTCATATTACACCAAGTTGAAAATGCTTTGGCAAGAACTAGATAATTTTCGTCCTATTCCAACTTGTGAATGTAGCAATTCTTGCATAGCTATTGAGAAAATGCGTAGCTATCGTGATTCAGATCAGGTGATTTGTTTTTTGAAGGGTTTGAATGATACTTACTCTGCTGTAAGATCACAGATTATGTTAATGGACCCACTCCCTAACATTTGTAAGGTCTATTCCTTACTTGTTCAACAAGAAAGACAATTTCTTGTACCAGTTGAAGATGCTAAGCTCCTAGCAGTTCCTAACAATCAATCTCAAGATGGAAACCAATCTCAAGGTAGAGGAAACACTGGTTTTCGTGGTAGAGGATCAAGAGGAGGCAGATCATCATTTGGTCGTGGCAAAAATATGAGGGTATGTACTCATTGTGGAATGACCAATCATACTGTTGATACATGCTTCAAGAAGCATGGTTGCCCTCCTCATTGGCAACAACAAGGCAACATCAATAATTATTCAATTGAACAAAGCAATGCAGATGAAGTTCCATCTGTGAATTCTGAGGAGCAATCTAAAGATGCTACTTCTGGTTTTGCTAGTTTTACACCAGCTTAGCACAAGGCCCTCTTAGCATTACTTCAACAATCCTATAATGCTCATAGTGTAAATCACATAGTTACACAAAATTCTCCTCATTCAGGTATTCTCTGTACTTTTCTTTCTCAAGCTGCAAATGAATCCTTCATTTTGGATACAGGAGCAACTGATCATGTTTGCTTCTCTAGAAGATTATTTTCATGTCTCACAAAAATACCTGAAATCACTGTCAAACTACCAAATGGTTCCTTAGTTTCCACAAGTTATGCTGGCACTATCCACTTTGATAATAATTTTGTGTTAACAAATGTGTTGTTTATGCCACATTTCTCTTTTAATCTCATTTCTGTGCCCAAACTCACTGCTAGCTTAACTTGCCATTTGATTTTTGACAACTCCACATGTTTCATACAGAATACTCTCTCCAAGAAGATGATTGGTGCAACTAAATTGAAAGGAGGATTGTACATACTTCATCAGCCTGCAGTAACCATCCCTTCCACCTCTCATTCCATTGCTAGTATAGCAAATGGATTTGTACCATCTGACCATACACCTGATTGTAACATTTGGCATTGGAGACTTGGTCACCCTTCCAATGCCAAACTTATTGAAATAAAGAAAGTTTCTCCTTTTGTTATTGTTCCACCATCTGACACACCTTGTGATATATGTTTCTATGCCAAACAAAAGAGACTTCCTTTTCCTGATAGTAGTCATAAGTCCAATGATATATTTGAGCTGGTTCACATGGATATTTGGGGACCTTTGTCCATCCCCTCTATCAATGGCCATAGGTATTTTTTGACTGTTGTTGATGATAAGAGTCGTTTCACTTGGATATTCCTTATGAAACAAAAATCTGAAACTAGCAATTTAATCAAATCCTTTGTATCCATGGCCTCAACCCAACATAACAAAGCTATTAAGTGTATTAGATCTGATAATGGCAGTGAATTTTTAATGGTTGAGTACTACAAATCTCTAGGAATCATACATCACACCTCTTATGTTGGTACTCCTCAACAAAATGGGATAGTTGAGAGGAAGCACCAACATCTTCTTGCCATCACTAGAGCTCTCTTATTCCAAGCTCATATTTCAAAATAATTATGGTCTTATGCTATTAGTCATGCCACTCATATTATAAACAGACTCCCCACACCTTTTTTGAATAACTCTTCACCTTTTCAAATTCTTCACAACAAATTACCCAACCTCAATTCTATTAAAGTGTTTGGTTGTCTATGTTTTGCCACTACATTATCAGCCCATAGGAAGAAAGCTGATCCTAGATCCAGAAATTATATCTATTGAGGCATCAAAACTGGAGTAAAAGGTCACATTCTGTTTGACTTATGTTCTAAGGAACTTTTCTTATCTAGAGATGTAGTATTTTTTGAAAACACTTTCCCTTACAAACAAACTTCTTTAGCCTCTATTCCATCTCCTGCAAACCATCCTACACACTCAGCATCTTCATATTCTATTTTTTTTATTTCCCATACATAGTTGATAATGATTCACAACACAGTCATCCTACTCCTTTACATGAGTCCACCCCATCATCTATTCCTGATATCACATCTTCTAGTTCTATTCCCAACCATTCACCTTCTCCTAGTGTTTCTGTTCCATCTTCTGAGCATATTCCTCCAGTCAGAAGATCTGGTAGAAATACTAAACCTCCTAACTACCTTCAGGACTATCAATGCAATCTGATTGAAAGTAGAGTTCAGCCTCCTACTTCAATTGCTGCTCAATTATCTTCTCAGAGTAAGTATCCCTTGTCACATGTTCTCTCTTATAATCGTTTGTCTGCTGCTCACAAACAATATATCTTTCATATGTCTTCCATTTCTGAGCCTCAAACATATGAAGATGCTGTTGAGAATCCAAATTGGAAAGAGGCTATTCAATCTGAATTGCAGGCTCTTCAACAGACAAATACATGGACATTAGTTTCTTTACCTCAGCATAAAAGAGTTATTGGTTGTAGATGGGTTTTTAAACTCAAACAACATGCTGATGGTTCAGTTGAAAGATATAAAGCTCGACTAGTGGCTAAAGGATTCACTCAGACTGAAGGATTATATTACATGGATACCTTCAGCCCTGTTGTGAAAATGACCACAATCAGAGTTTTTATCACCATTGCTGCTGCTCATCATTGGCCCCTTTTCCAACTTGATGTTAATACAACTTTTTTACATGGTGATCTCAATGAAGAAGTCTTCATGTTACCTCCTCTTGGTCTAGCTATTTCCCATCCAAATATGGTGTGTAAACTTCAGAAATCTTTGTATGGTTTGAAGCAGGCAAGTAGATAATGGAATACAAAACTCACTGAGACACTCATTCAATCTGGCTACATCCAGTCCAAGTCAGATTACTCTCTATACACTAAGTCTATTGGATCCCATTTCACAGTGATCCTTGTTTATGTGGATGATTTGGTCTTAGGGGGGACTGACATTGATGAGATAAACAACATTAAGACCCTTCTGCATAATAAATTCAGCATCAAGGATCTAAGTGCTTTAAAGTATTTTCTTGGTTTTGAAATTAGCAGATCAAGGGAAGGCATCACTCTGTGCCAAAGAAAGTATACATTGGATTTACTACAAGATGTGGGCTTGACTGGAGCCAAACCAAACAAAACACCAATGCAACCACATCTTCAGTTACATACAGGTTCTGGAAAGCCTATCTCTGAACCTACTGAATATAGGAGATTGGTTAGAAGACTACTGTATCTAACACATTCTAGACCAGAAATATCATATACAGTTAGCAAACTCAGTCAATTCCTGAGCAATCCTACTGATGAGCACATGATGGTTGGTATTCATGTTTTGAAATATCTCAAAGGAAGCCCTGGAAAGGGTTTATTCTTCAAATCATCATCCAATCTTACTCTAAAAGGTTTCTCAGATTCAGATTGGGGAGCTTGTCCTGATACTAGGAGATCCACTACAAGTTTCTATTTTTTCCTTGGTGATTCATTGGTCAGTTGGAAGAGCAAGAAACAAACAGTAGTGTCAAGGTCTTCCTCAAAAGCTGAGTATAGGGCACTTGCCCAAGCAACATGTGAAGGTCAATGGATTTTGTATCTATTAAAAGACTTACATGTTGAGCATACAGCTCCATTCATGATCTATTGTGACAACAAATCAGCTCTCCACATAGCTGCTAATCCAGTTTTCCATGAGAGAACAAAACATATAGAGATTGACTGCCATGTAGTGAGAGATAAAGTACAGGCTGGAATCGTGCACTTATTGCCTATTACATCAAAAGATCAAGTAGCAGATATTTTCACAAAGTCTTTACACATTGGGCCATTCAGTCATCTTCAAAGCAAGCTTGGGATGATTGACATCTACTCCAGCTTAAGGGGGGATGTTGAATACACTAAACTATCTACATAGCTAGATTTCTTACTCCACAAGATAGAGTCTAGTTATTAGTTAGTTAAGTAGTTTGTTATAGTGGTTACAAAAGTTAGTTAGTAACTAATCATTGTGTACTATATAAACTCTGTTGTAGTGTATTGTAAAGTTCAGTTGTGGAAATAATAAGCTTCTTCTTCATCTTCTTTTCTATTGCAAGCTTTTATTGTTTATCTTCAATGGTGTTTTTGTCAAGATTTCACATTTAATAGTTTATTGCAGATAAAAAAAATGAAATAAAATTGAATAACATAGAGAACTTTTAGGTAAAGTATAATTAATGGTATAAAATGTAATAAAAATTATTATTTGTTTTAAAAAAATTTATTAAAGAAAAAAATTATTAAAAGAAACAAAAGAATATATATGATATACAACAATAAACAAGGACCTTAAGAAATATAATGGGAGTAGTATAACGTGGACTAAATGGCAGACACTATTAAATGATGTCTGTTTGGCCACTAATGCTTTTGCACCTAAGTTAGAAAGAAATAAAAACACCAGTTCTATTCCAAAACTAGGAGCGCACATAATATGGTAGTGAGTCATATACTTCTGCTACCATTCAACAAGTCAAGTTATTTATTTGACTTTTAGTTAAAAGGTTCTAGTTGGTCTTAACAGTTTCTCATGGTTTAATTTTCTTGCAATATAGTATGTGGTGGACACTACATTGAGAATTAGGCGATAAGACACCATCATATACATCACATAGAGATAGAGTCTATGACTTTCTGCTGGATGTAAGCAAGTTGATTGAAGTTACCAACATTCGATGGATTATCAAATGCCTAGAGTGTTTAGGAAATTTCACATAAATTAAAAAATTTAATTATTATTTTATGAGAAAAACAAATTATGTATGACTTTAAAATAATGCTCATCATAATTACATCTGAGAGAGAAATTAAAAGAGTTAAAAGAATAAATAATAATAAATAATTTTCTTACAATATACATACTTGAGCACAAAGTTAGTGAAAATAAAAGTAATCGCAATAACTTAGTACTTGTTAGAGGAATAACTGAATTTTTATGTGTTTATTTTCTAACAACTGACTTACCTATTTATTAAGCGTAAATAAATTTAGAGAATTTATATAGAATCCAATTTGATGTTCTTCTTTTTTAAGCTTTTACTCACTAGGTTTAACTTTGACTACCTTACCCCTACTAAGAGGGGTGTAATTCAATTTTTTGATGAATTTGAGGTTACGAGCTTTCATACCATGATTGAATTGGATCGGGGGAAGGACAACAAGATAGATAAATATTTGCATAAGTTTGGGATTATAATAACCTTCAGTTTGTTAGGACTATACTCACATGATTACTTATAAATTTCCTTTTCTTTTTTTCAGAAAAAATTTCGTCCCTTCCAGTCGGTGAGAGGAAAGCTAGTTTGACCAAGAAGAAGGCTGAGTGTGAAAAGCAATGGAATGATATCCCAAAGAGTCACGAGGGCGATCTTATCACAAAAGGCGTTAAGAGGTTCGTCGAAAGCAACACCCTCAGCGATAATTGCCTCTCTAAAACCTTGAATCAAGGCGGGAGTGTTCTTCCCTAGCCCTAAAGGACAATGTTGTTGTAGTTCTAAAAGAGGACAAAGTGAGCAAACAATAAACTACCTTATTAATTTGTGATGACCAACCCATTCCCTCTTTGTTGTGAACTGATCCAACGATTGATACAATAAAGTTAATTGGCGCCTGCCTCCTTTTTATTAAGATTTTATTGGAGACTATCAGGCTATCCGTCAGATGGCTCATTAGAAGTTGTTTGATATGGTGAAAAATCACATGCTTAGGGTCTAGCTGATGAAGTGATTCCTTAGTGCAAACAACGCTAAAGTCGTGGGTGAACTAAAATCCAAACTTGCTATTGCCAAGGAATCTCTTGCCAAAGGAAAGAGACAATGAAACAACATGTTAAAGAGCAGGATGGGCTGAAAGACACCCTTAAAAAAATGAAGCATTAGAGGTCCAAGATTCCTTTGTTAGAGAAAAACCTAAATAAGCCCCCTAAGGTTTTCCTTAACTCTCAGAAGAAGTTGGATGACGAATTAATGTACACTTCTGATCACTACTTATAGAGATCAAAAGACAAGGTAGCTTTCCTCTACCCTAAACTTTACTTGAAACCAATTGACATATTTAAAGTTGTCACTACAACAAAAATGACTTTTGGCAACAACGCAAAACCGCAGCCTGAAATGCAAAAACCGTAGCCTAAGGCTTTAGGGAGCGGTTTATCAAATTTGGAATAAATGGTCGTTGCCTATTCCTTTAGAGCGTGGTTTTTTTATTTTTACCCACAAATTCAAAATACCGTCGCCTCAAACATCAAAGTCCACAGTTTTAGTTGTAGTTTTAGGCCGTGGTTTTCTAGTAACAACACAAAATAACCGCCCTCAAAACAGGAATATGCAACGGTTAGTAAAAAGCAACAAATGAAAACCGTAGGTAGTTTATAGTTTCATTTAAAGAACCGCGCCTAAAACTTAGGAAAAGTCCACGGTTTTTAATAGGCAACACATAAAAAGCGTTTCTACGAATTGAAAAAGATTGGTAAATTTTGTAACTTCTTTGCTGAACTTTAAACTTAAAGATATAATTATTAAGGAATTTCCTATTCATATATATGGTGATACATTTCAGCCATAAACCTTCATTTTATTATAATATATTATAGATCAATATTATTAATTAAATGAGAAGAAACATGTACATGTATAAATTAATCAAAACATATCAATATGAAGTATTAATAAGATGAAGTGTAATAAACACTTTGAAGTGTAAAATCAAATATTTTCAAAATAAATCCAAACTCTTTGAAATGTAATAAACTAATTAGGTGGTTTATGTAACTCCATAAAAAAAATTGTCCACAATGAAGGTCTTCATCATATTCATTGTATTGAGGATATTGAGAATCATCATCTTGAGAACCGTTAACTTGATCATATTGAAGATCGTCATCTTGATCATATTGAAGTTCATCATCTTGATCATAATGAAGATCGTCATCATCTTGAAGATCCTCGTTGAGGATCATATTCATTTCTAACCTGTAAAAATGAAGAAAAAATTTATAAATTAATATAAACACTACAAAAATTACCTTTTTAAAACCAAATACACCAAATAAGCAAATTTATTTTTATTCAAAGTGCAGTAATTTACTAAGCATGTATTAAACATAATTAACCACACTTTTAAACATTATTAACCACAAATTTGTATGTATTTTAAATTATAGACATGATGTCCATTATATCCATTATAAATTTGCAAATTATTTTCAAATATATATGAACATGTTCAAGATCGCCAGCTAGTGGATGAGAAGAAGTGACACTCTCCAAGGCGTCTGATACATCTCCTAGTGAAGATATTTAGGTTAAACGTGAGGGTGCCAAGGATGGGGCAGAGGAAACTCCCAAGGAGGATTCCACTCCCTAGGAGAGCACTTCAAAAGAAAGGAGACCCCAAAAGGATGGTCATTGAGTTTGTGGCTTTGTTGTTTTTTTCTTGGTGGCTCTTTGTAACCACACTCTTAGGCGATATATATAACGATTAACTATGTTCTAAGGGGTTTTTATCTTATAATTTTTTTCCTTTAGGTTTTATTAATGAAATCCCTAGCCTTAAGGTGCCCTTATTTTGCTTATTGTTCTAGAATAAAACTATTTTAGAACACCCCAAACATTCTTTCTAACACATATGGCCCTTGGAGGGAGAGGATTCTTATGAGTTATGGTAGCTCTTTAGGCGACAAGGTTTTTTCCTTAAGGGTCCAACATAAGTCATTTCCTCGTGGACGACAAAGATTCCTCCATGAGGACCCATTATAAGTAATTACGTCGTGGGAGGCAAGAGTTTCTCCATGAGGATTTAGCATAAGTAATAGTATAGTGGAAGGCAAATATTCTTCCATGAGGATCCAACATAATTAATTTCCTCGTTGAAGAAAAGAATTCCACTATAAGGATCCAACATAAGTAATTTCCACTTGGACGACTTTGCAAGGTTCCAAACCCCAGTCCTTAATTTATGCAAAACAAGAAGAAAAAAAGTCTACCAAAATTCATAAAATAGCATGGTGTGGCTCATTAAAAATCTATGTGCCTGCAAGGGAAAATAGTGCCACCCTACTAAATAAACATTGTCTTTGAAATAAATTATACAATCGCCTTAGCTAATCTTGATGATAAACTACCTAAGCAAAATATTGTGCTACACCTAACAAAGTTAATTACGTCTCCACAACCTCTTCATTTGACACCTCCACGCTCCTCTAGAATGTGCAGGGACAACTTTTCATCTTTGAGAAGTTTCCTCTGCTCAACCTGTCGTTCTGCTTCTGGCTTCAATTCCACAATATTCACTTTTTGCACATTTTACTATTGTTCATGGCCACAGTCTTAGTTGTCCTTTTCAACTTCAATATATCCATATAACATATCATGGTGGTCTCTTGATCACCTTTGATAACCTAAAGAGTGAATACTTCATGCATGAATATAGCGTGGATAGGACGACTCATGATAAGTTCAAAGTGGATCGTCTTATGATCATGATATACGATGAAGGCTCATTTTCTAAGTCGGTCACCACAACGCATAACATCATCACAGATCTCACCACCATAAGAAAAGAGATTTCTAGACTGCTCTTAGTCGGGTAGTCTCCTTTTCTAAATTGGTCACCATAAGGCGTAACATCTTGGATTCAACTTAATGTAAAACTTCTGAAATGTCCTATTAACCACTCAACCTTCAGTAATCCGAACGCAAAAAATTCATTCCTTCAACACATTCAATAGTCCTCCACATTCTACGACTATATATATATATATATATATATATATATATATATATATATATATATATATATATATATATATATATATATATATATATATATATATATAAGATTGCGCCATTTTAGATTACAAGTTTCAAACCTCTAATCATTCAATACTAATCTGCGTTATTTCAGATAATAAATTTCAAACACATTAAAATATTCTCTAATCATTCAAAACTGATTTGAGTGTCGGAATGATAATCTTGCAGGTACATCTCCGCTCCGCTCCGCTCCAATCGGAAACTTCCCTTCGCCGTACCCTTCCGTGACTATACACATTTGTGATTCCAGAAATGATTAGGTAATATACCGACAATTCTCCTTCAAGTGTGACATTTAATACTCTTAGGGACACTTTTATGCGAAGATGAATAATAAAAATAATATTGCAAACAAGGAAATCATATAAAATCTGTAACTATTTCACATAAGTTAATTACACATTACACATCACATAAAACAAACAAAACAAATAAAACAAACCACACATCAAAGTGTTTCTCAACAACCTCAAAAAGCAAAACTTTCATAATTCCTAGAGTTTAATTTTCCTCTAGTGATTAGCAGCATATTGATTAATAAGTGCAAGAGCATTACTAGTAACTTGAGCAACATGAACCATTCTAGATCTAATAGAGCTTTTGATTCTTCCATCAAGTGCTTTTCCACCAAACCCATCACTACAAGTGCTTCCATCAGTCAAAGCTGCGCTAACCCATGTCTCAACATTGCTTATATGCCAATTGAAATCCTGACCGTTGATCTTGCAAAGCTTAAGCTCTGTCAATGAACTGCTAAGCCTATCAACACCATCACTGATCACTTCAACACAATCATGAATTGCAGCATATTCTCTTGGCTTAAGATTCTTAAAGTATTTGCACTTTCTTACAAAGGCTTTTGTGGTTTGAGTTCTGTTGAGACTAAGTGATAAAGCTGTTTGGACTAATTGGTGAGGGTCTTGTTGGATTTTTGATGCATAGACAGAGAGAGATTCAACACAAAGTGTTGGATATTGTGTTGTGCTACATGAGGATTTGATGAAATTTGTTGGTGTTGATGTTGCTATAGAGACAAGAGTTATTAGAAGGAAGAGAAAGGAAAACTTGGTTACCATGTTTGGTTAGAGAGAGAGAGAGAGAGAGAGGTTTTTGTTTTGTGGTTGGTTGTGATTTGTGAGAATGAGAATAAGGATCTAGATATTATATAGAGAGACATAGTATAAGGTTGTGGTTTGTTCTATTTCTATTCATAGGATTTGTTTTTGTTGATGTTTTTTTATGACAAACATTATAGTCGGCAATCAAATAATAAGTTTTTTATTTTTTTTATTTAAAAACCAAGTTGTCGACATACTAGTATTTTTTTGTGATTGTGAAAATCTGCAATAATGCAATTGATTATTTTATTTTTTAATTTAAGGTTTTGTGATGATAGGGTCCACCTAGGAAAAATGTAAGGAACATTATTGGATTTTGGGAAGAAAAAAATGGGAATGCTTTTATTAGTTGCAAATCATGTAGTGACATCTGGTATTGTTCCCTGATGTTGTGTCTGATTAATGATGTAAATTATTGATGGAGGGTTCTGTGCATTGGTTTCATGTGTCAAAATATTTGTGTCCACTAACGGATTAGGATTAGATCATCTCGGATGTTCACTCATAGAGAGAGAGAGTGTGTGATTTAGAGAGGTTGTTAAAAGGTAGAGAAGCTTGAAGATTTATCTTTTAACATTTCTTTTCTTTATCTATGTATTGTAAGGTTATCACTGTCGAGTAATAATTGATAGAGTATGTCCTGAAGATGATAATGATGTTCATCGCTCCGGTGTGCTAGCGGAGGTGGACCTACATAGTCAATACTCTAAAAGGCAAATGAATTTATAAAGTAGAGTAAAATTTTGAAAAATAAATTTTCTTGAAAAAATATTTATAAAGTAAATAGAATTGGACCTTCCTAAACCTTCTAGGGCCTTGAGTCTAAGCTAGAACAATTGTCCCTATATTTGCAATGGTGAGAGGTGTAGGAAGTATTCAAAATTGGGTCGAGCGACTCCACTCTCGTATTCTTGTATGGAGAATTGGAAAAATTCTGGCAACATTCTCATTAAATGTTTCTCTGATCATTGGAACGTTTCATTGAACAACTTAAGCTTAGTTCTAGGTGAACATGTTTGGGAGTGGCGCATCTACCTACTACACCATTCGATTGCACTCAAGTGCATTTATTTTTTCGAGGAGGCATTTTGGGCCATTGGATCATTGTTCTGACATTATCCCACGATTTTGTAACATTTTCCCTTTCTTTATATAAACTTCCTTTTGGGTTTCTTTAGAACTTTCCGGTTTCCTTCTTCTTTCTATCACTCCTGTGTTTTTCTTCTTCATTACCCCTGGGAGATTCTTGCTTCCAGTTGCTTCTCTGCCAGCTTGAGTCTTTGCATTGTCACCTTTCCTTACTCAAACAACTTCCTTGGCTCTATCTCCTTCCTTCAGGTGCCATTTATTTTTGGCCCTTCTTCTTTTTTCACTATTTATCTACCATATCTACTACTTATAGGAACCCCAACATTCCAGAAGATGAACAACTGTAAGTTAATGGTCTCGTCCAAATTTGATCATTCTTAGCGGTAGTTTAGGATTGAGGGAGGTTCTGTTGAGAGTGGAAGCGACCCTCTAGTCCTTCTGAGGAGAATGGGGAGGGAAACTCACACACTCTAGTTTATCTAAAGTCTGTTACACCCATAAATTCTTATGTTCGCTATCATGAAGAAATGAAAGTGGCAACCGTTTCCTAGAATGAGAAAAGGACCCATTATTTTTCTGAAATTTTTGATGTTGCTAGTGGCATAGAACCCCCTAAGGAGGTAATAAGGGAACGTATAGTTTTTAGGAACAACAATCCAACTTTTGAATTGAACGACGTTCTACTTTATGCAAGAGCTGAGATGACATTATCATTGTCTTTAGCACTTCACTAGAACCTTGAATATTCTTCTGATGAGGCTTAAGATAATTATTCAAGATAACTTCCACCATCAGATAAACCAATTAATAAGACATCTTCATTGACTTCACCTAACGTCGTTTGACATAAGGTGTTTTATCATTGTCTTTAGACACTTCAGCTGTAACACAACTTGATAATCTCAACAGATGACACTTTGATCTTCAAGCACCATCACTTGACAAAGACTTCTCTTAAGAGCGTTGTCAGCATCAAAACCTAACAGATCATTGTAGACATCATACATGTAAGCACATAGATCCAATGTTTGGGGAAAAATAATCAAATTTCAAGAACAACATCAAAGGATTTGAAGTATTTACAAGCTCGCTTATGACCATATACCTTATCTATTTTTATCTTTTTAGGATCATTAGTTTAAGTGTGAGTAGCTCCTCCCAAAGTACTAAATTAATGCACACACACACACACACACACACACACACACACACACTCACACATATTTTATGCCATAAGATAATCGATTAAGAAGCGTACTTAATCAATTAGCAAGCAAAATTTTGCTCTCTGATCGAGTAGAACATTTGTCTAATCAATAATGGAGCAAACTCGACCTAATATCGACCAATAAGCCTTTTAATTGGTTAGTCTCTAGTTATGGTATTTTCTTTCCTAAAAGCTATGTCATAATAAATTAGCATCGCATGCTAATCGAGTATATAGCAACTCTAGCCTAAAATTCTTTCATTTTATGGCCAATTTTTTTACTATATAGGGAGAGGACTTATGTTTACTTCAAAACAACACAAGAAATCTAAAATATTACTTTTCTAGCTTACTCAGTCTCTTTTGAGAAACGTTTTAAACACTTATAATACTTTTACGTTGAGAGAGAAAAATACTTAAGTAAGAGTTATGTATGTGTAATTGACATCTGAATCAAATTGAGTTGTAATTGTAAATCAAGAGTATCATTCTCTTCTAACATTGATATTATTATAAAGTTTGCAAACTGAACATGCGTAAAAGTTTGGTGTAAAAAGGTTATGGATTGATTTTGTGATAAAAGATCAAGTTGTTAGTGGAACTCTCAATGGGAAATTCTTGTGGACCAGAGTACACTTATGGTTTACGGTTAAACCAGTGTAAATTTTGGTGTGCGCATTCCTTTGCCTTATCTCTTTATTTTCTTGCTATTTACTTTTCTATGCTTGAATCTCTCATTTATATCTTCTTTTTTTATACAATTGATCAAGTTAAATCAATTGTTTTTTTTTTTGTAAAAGTGTTCAAAAATCTTTATTATGACCATTCACTCCCTATTATGTTTGAAATATGTTGGTCAACAAGTGACATTAGAGCATAACTCATATTATAAGATTAATAATCGCAGGAGGTAGGATGATTTCAAATGACTCACTAAAAAACCCTCATATTTGAATGGTGAGGAGTATACTTATTGGAAAGAGAAGATGCAAATCTTTATAAAGGAGATGGATTGTGATATCCGGGCTGCAGTTAAAAAAATGTCCATTTTTACCACACATAAAGTAATGGTGTTTTGGAAAATAAACTTAGAGATCTTTGAACCAAACAACATAATAAAAAGGCATAGTACAGTTTGAAATCTAAAACTATTATCACTAATGCTCTCGATATTGATGAGTTTTTTGTGTTTTTTATTGTAATTCTGCAAAAGAAATGTGGTACACCCTTCAAGTTACCCGTGAATGTATGATCGAGGTGAAAAAGGATAGAAAGAACATATTGGGCCATACCTATGAATTGTTTAGGGTGAAGCATGAAAAATAGTTTATTTGTGTCATACCCCAATTTTGTCCGGACATTTTAACATTACATGCATCCAACTTTATTTTGTTTTGCTTAGGATAAAATTTCGATTCTACAGACAAGACGGTTGATTTGATTTTCAAATGTGCGTAAAATAAGCGGCCGAAAAAATTGCAAGACTGGCTTGCAGCTATCAATTTTATTAATCTAGTGTTCACGTAGTCGAAGTTTGTTCTAACATATAGATGTCTTAGTTAGCGTGTTGTTTAATTTATCTTGTTGCATTGAGATAGTCTGTTGGACCAATTGTTTAGTATGTTAGTTGAAATCTAGGGTTTAATTTTATTATAAATAGCGTACTTGTCATCACTTCTCAAACAATCGCTGATAATCTTTGATCGTGAAGGCTGAATCAGATCCTGTAGAATCAGGCCGCCAAGTGCGTCAGGGATGCTGGTCGTATGGAGGAGGAGGAGGGGGTGTACCTGCAAGGCACTCCGACGCTCAAGTAAGAAAGGGTCAGAGAAAAGGGGCAAGCACAAAGTATGAATTCTTAGGGTGAATATTGGATACCTGACCTTCTCAAGCGAGAGGGTTTATATAGAGCCCCCAGCGCGTGGCCAACGGTCCTATTTTCGGGGCGAAATAACCGTTTTCCCCAAAGAATAGGTAACTACCCAAGCTAGCCGTTATGTCGGGTAGAGTGCCCAAAACTAGCCGTTATGTCGGGCATAGGCATAGTTCCGGGCACCTGCCCATAGCTGTTCGGGGAGCAATGAAGTCGTGCGTAACGGGCAGTAATTCCGGGGAGGAACGTTGCCTTCCTTGCCCGGTTGGAGGGGCAGAAAGGTAACTTTTGCTCCTCTGTGGATTGGACTTAGGCAATTTGGACCGCTCTGGAACAGGGACGGATTGGGCCAACTTTAGCCCTTGGTCCAGTCCAGAACAATCCTGATTAGAGGGCAAAAGTGGTGTGGCTTAAATTCAATTGTAAACATTATTCCTAAATATGTAATTGAATCATGAATTCAAGATTTTAAACTACTTTGAATTATCTTTTTTGTTCTCTCTTTTCTTTTACTTTATGATTTTCGTATTGATAAAAATACCGACCATACCCTATTTTCAGACATTGCTTTCACAACAATTAAAAATAATACTAAATAGAAATGATACCGCCATTATTTTCTACGAGTTAGAAATTGTCCGTGTATATGTGTGCATTTTGCTGCCAATTTATAAAATATAGACTACCATATAGTTTGTGTCATTAACTAAACCATTTTTTTTTAATTTAACTCGAAACAAGGTACATAAGTTTTATTGCGAGTAATATAAATATAAATTCGGAATCCATCAAATGTATAAATATGAATAAAGAAAACAAAACATCAACCTACCAATAATGTAGTCATACCTAATTTCTATAAAAAAAAAAAGGTTAGGTCATGAACATTACATCCCAAGTTCTAGAAATTAAGATGAGCTATAGCTAGAAAGTTGCAAACAAGAAAATCATATAAATATAGTAACTCTATTTCACTCTATATATAGACATGTAATTACACATTACACACATCACATAAATAATAATTATAATAAAGGAACCAACCACATTAAATTATTTCTCAACAACCTTAAAAGCAAAACATTAATTTGATTCCTATTGTTTAATATGTGTCCATGTGATTAGCAGCATATTGATTAATAAGTGAAAGAGCATTACTAGTAAATTGAGCAACATTAGCCATTCTAGATATAATAAAGGCTTTGATTCTTCCATCAAGTGGTTTTTCACCAAATCCATAACCACAAGTGGTTTCATCAGTCAAAGCTGAGCTAACCCATGTCTCAACATTGCTTATATGCCAATTGAAATCTTGGCCATTGATCTTGCAAAGTTTAAGCTCTTCCAATGAACGGCTAAGCCTATCAACACTATCACTAATTTCTTCAGCACAATCATGAAGAGCATCATATTCTATTGGCTTAAGATTTTTGAAGCTATAGCACATTGTAACAAAGCCTTTTGTGGATTGAGTTTTGTTGAGGCCAAGTGATAAAGCTGTTTGGACTAATTGGTGTGGATCTTGTTGGATTGTTGTTGCATAGATAGAAAGAGATTCAACACAAAGTGTTGGGTATGGTGTTGTGCTACATGAGGATTTGATGAAACTTGTTGGTGTTGGTGTTGGTGTTGCCATTGAGAGTAGAGTTAGGAGAAGGAATAGAAGGGTAAACTTCGCCATGTTGGTTTTGAAGGTTGATATTTGGTAGAAAGAAAACATAAGATTTTGTTTTGTGGTTGGTTGTGATTTGTGAGAATCAGAATATGGATATAGATATTATATAGTGATATAGGTGGGACTTGGAGTTGTGACTTGCAAGTCAAGAGTGAAGAATTTACTTTAGACTTGACTAATTTTCCTTTGTATATATAATTAAAGTTTCAAATTTTCATTTCTTTTTCTCATTTTTCTTTCTACTTAAATGTGCACAAGTGAGAGAAGAGAGAATTTCACTATGTGGATCAAAACACATTCAAATAAGTTGTTTGATGTGAAGAATTTTCTAGAACACATTCTTATTTATTTTTAAAGTTAGTTTTCACCGGCCTACTCAGGTTTGAGTAATCCGATATCTTTTTTATTTTTTTTCATCATCACCGATTACATAATGTTGATTGATCTGATAGTATGTTAGATGTCTCATCGGTACACATTCAAGTGAGTGACTGATTATGCGTTTCATCATATTACTTTAGTTTATGAATGTAGAGGACGAGAAGATTTCCTAACTTAGTTGACAATTTATGCACACCAAGATGAACAATGCGCACTTGAGGAGCAACAACATTATTTTTCAAGAGGGTCGTACGACATGTCTCTTCTAACACGATACAAGCAAGTTGCTTGCCGACTATGACATAGAGAGGTAAATAATTAGTTTTTATTCATTGTAATAATCTTTAGTTTTAATATATATATATATATATATATATATATATATATATATATATATATATATATTAATGTATAATTTAAATTATTTTTAAGAGTGAGGTCCGAAAAAAGAACTAAAGATCACATCAAAGGGAAGAAACTAATGTATTAATGTTAGTCTGGAATTTCTATTTGCAAAAAATTCAATTGAATGTTGTATTGGGAAAATGTTAAGTTTTATCATTGAATAACACAAGTTAACATGAACGAATACGTCGACTGGAATGTTTTGACTAGTATCTTGAAACATGGTTTGGAAGAATCTCAAGAGCAGATCTTGAAACATGATTTGGAAGAATCTCAAGAGCAGATCTTGAAAAATGATTTGGAAGAATCTCAAGAGCGTCTTGAAACATGGTTTGGAGGAGTCTCAGGATCATATCTAATTGATCACTTGACACTGTGTCGAAGTCAAAGCGTTCGACGGACTTCAAAGACTTAGATGATTTTTGGAAACCAAAGACTTGAGAGGGGTATTAGTGATTTCAGCAACCACCTTCGACGAGCAGACAATTATTATTCGCTAAGAGCAGTTACGAACGTGGGATAATTGTTTTCAGTAGTTTGTTGATTCTGACAACGTGAGAGTGCCTTAGAGGACTAAGTTTCATGTTCTTCCTACGTGTCTATTTTCTAGGAATAAGCTGTCGGAGACGATTATCATTAGTTTAATATAAAAAGCATATTCATACAATGTAAATATGGCCACAAAAAATTCATATACTTTCTCTACAAAACTAGAGTACCCGAGTCAAAGAGCGAAACAGTTTGAAAGTAACATGTGAGTATGCGTCCCTTTTCTTTATTGTCTTTATGTTTCCTTAATTGAAACAGTTTTCCATTCTTGTCATTTATTGTGTTTCCTTTAATGCCATTTATTGCGATTTTATTTCGCTTTAACTCAAGTTTTTGCGCCATTAAAGTTTGTTTTCATTTTATCTGCATACAGACATTCGCAGTCACTTCGCAAACATACTTTTTTGTACACGTATTTTGCATAAATTGCTTCTGAGATTTTTCGAGTTAATCGCAAAGACTATTTAAACTCGTGATTGTTCGCTAAAAACACATGTGAACAAATTGGCACATCCGATGAGACCTTTTGTGCAAATAAATTCTTTTCTTTTACAAGAAGTTACTGTATTATTTAGGCATATGTATTTTACATCAAATATTGTTAATGTCTGAAGTTTCATGCTTCTGAGGAGTTGTAGAGTTTTAGCGAAAATGGCTAATCCAAAAAATACTTTCCGTGTCCGAAATGATGCTCTAAACCCAAAACCACCAGTCACCACGACAGTTGGTACTGCAGGGACATTAAACTCTGTCGGTGTTACATGCCTAATCCTGACTCCAGTAATGACTTCAATGTTAATACCAGGAGTGTTAGTTCCTTACCGCCGGTAACAAATATCCCAAATACACCCAAGCCTGCTTCTGCTGTTGTTGAGGACCCTAAGCCCCATTATATCACAAGTTTTACCCTACCTTTAGTTACTAGAGATTACCCAGATGGCATTCCAACTACCATGATGACAGGCTTTCAAAATCACGCTTCGACGTTTGTAGATAACATTGTGACGATAGCGTCACCCCTAAATTTACATTTGGCGTCAGTATCTACCATAAACAACCCTGGTCGGATGGCACAACCACAAGGAGGATTTGGATATGTTCCTCTAAAAGTGCTAGCCTTAACTATAAATTATCTTGTGTCCATGAGGCAACAGTTGGACGAGAGTAACCAAAAGATATTGAACATGTTAACACAATAGATAGGTATTGTGTTTCATCAGTTGATTCAGAACACAACCTAGAGTTACCAGCAGTTGGCCCACCTGATTTGTAGAATTGCTAATTTTTTGGGGCGCCTCTAGTGCCAGTTGTGTCGATACCTAATAACCAAATTCCTGTCGAACAACCCCCACTGAGGGTAGTCAAAGGGAACAAGGGTCAAAATGGCCCAAATATAGTTATGGTACAAAGAGACCAAGATGTCGACCAAGCACTTAGGAATGTCCAACAAAACAACTTTGGGGGGCAAGACAATATAACTAACCTGGTGGAACAGATTTTGGCGCATAATAGCCTTAACATTGTCCTTCATAAGCCTAATTATGTATCTCCTCTATTGGAATACGTTTGATAGACCAAACTTCCCAGGTGATGGAAGGTCCCCAAATTCACCAAATTTATTGGTGGCACCAATGAGTCCATAGTTGAACATGTTGCTAGGTATCAAACTGAGGCTGGTGATATATCCAATAACGAAAATTTGAAAATGAAATATTTTCCCAATTCTTTGACAAAGAACGCTTTTACGTGGTTCACCACATTGCCTCCACATTCCATTTTTAATTGGAACCAATTGGATAGGGCGTTTCGTGAACAAATTTAAATTGGACAATCTAAGATTAGTCTAAAGGAATTGGCCGATGTGAGGTGGAAATGGCCTAAACCATATATGATCACTTAAATAGGTTTAGGTTAATGAAATCAAGGTGCTTTACTCAGGTGCCTGAGCATGAATTAGTAGAATTGTCTATATGGGGTCTCGATTATTCTATAAGGAAAAAGCTAGACACCCGATAATTAAGACATATGGCCCAACTTGAGGATTGAGTTTGACAGATCGAACGTCTGAAGGCTGAAAAATCCAGGTCAAGTGAGTATCATAGAAAAGAGAAAGTGGCCTATGTTAAAGTATACGAAATAGAAAAATTGTTTGACATAGATTTTAAATATGTCAAGGAAAGCGAGGTTAATGTGGCAAAATTAAAGCCATAACCTCCTTATGTATGTAAATTACTTAAACCTTCGATTAGGAAAAATCCTGTCGAACCGAAAAACGAGAAATTCGTCACGAAAAATTATATGTTCGATGTAACTAAGTGTGACATAATTTTTTATCTTTTAGTCTCTGATGGTCAAATTGTAACCCCTATAGGGCTTAAGACTCTACCATTAGAGGAGAGAAAGAAAAAGAGTTTTTGTAAATTTCATAACTTCTTAGGTCATAAAACTTCTCGATGTTTTCTTTTCAGGGACCTAGTTCAAAACACAACAAAACACAAGAGGCTGAAATTTGCTGACAAGCAAAAGTCTCGACCCGAGGAAGAGGCTGATCCCAAAGTCGAGGGGGCTCTTCTTGTTAAGCTTGTTGATGTGTTTATCGTTGATATCACTAATGACACAAAGGAAGTCAAAGCTAGTTATGAGGAGCATGTGAAGGTGGTTTTTCCCAAAGTTGAGGAAGAACTAATTATATTTTTGAATAGGTGCAAGCTTAAAGACTCTGACGTCTTGCTATGCTTGCGTTACAGTGCCGTTTTTTATAAGGAGGTTGCAAAAGAGTTAGAAAAAACCAAGCCCTACCAGTCAAAGAAAGTTGGTCGACAAGACCATCACAAAGAGTTCTTTTTTAACAAGAGGGGGGTACCTCAAAAGACACAAAGGCCTAAGTCATATGTCCGTCCCTCTAATGTTCCTTTGAGGGAATGGTTTGGACCTACAGGAAGGTCGACTGCGGATAAGGGAAAATGGAAGATGATAAAGGTTGGTGCTGGATCTTCCAATCTCGACAACTCCAAGACATCTAATAAATACTCATATAATTCTAAGAACTACATGGGGAAGAATCCCATGACTCAAACCCAATGAAGGAGGCATCATAGAAATATAAAAGTAACTTTCGAATCAGGGAGCAGAAGTAAGAATAGAAGTTTTCAAGCTAGGGTTGATGGACAGACGGTAAGAAAGCCTGTTAAGAAGAGGTTGTTTCCTCCGCTACCATCTGTGGTGGAAAAATAACCAAATATCTATGTCGTTAAAGACAACGAGATGGTGAGTAATGACTTCGACTCAAGGTCGGAGGGTGTTTTGGATATCATACGCAATATGATGTATGTGCTGCCATTAAAATATAATACAATTACTCAAGTAACTAAAGAGAAGGATGGGTCGGCTAAAGAAATGGCTACTTATTAGCCTTTATGCTACTATGTCATGAATGATGAATATGTTAATGAAGACAAATCCATATTTGAGAGACTTAACATGTCTATGCAGCAGCATTTAAATTCGTTGTATATAAGGGCTAAGGTTGAAGGTGTCAGGATAAACAAGGTTATGTTAGACTGTCGAGCTTGTATTAATGTGATGCCACATTCCTTACTTAGGAAGGTTGACAAATATAATACGTATTTGAAATTAAATATGGTCTTGTCAAAATACGAGGGGAAGACAATCAGACCCTTGGGAGTCATTCAAGTTGACATGGTTGTAGGAACCACCACCGACCTACCATGTTCATTGTGATTTCGACTATGGGGAATTACAATTTTCCACTAGGTCGAGAATGGATGCATGGAGTAGGATGTGTACCTTTTTCCATGCACAAAAAATCACGATCTCGAAGCCCAACGAGAATGTGGAGCACATAGAAATTGATCAAATTTTTTTTCCATGCAGAGGTAAACCATGTTGACATAAGAAATATTGTCCCACAGTTGGCGAATATTTTTCCATGCACGCCACCTGGGTTAAGCTTCAACTTCATAGTGGCTGACGTATATTACTCCATAAAGCTTCACCCAATGCACAATTTAAGTGGGAGTACAAGACCATCAAAGGATACAACAGATTATATGAATCCGACGAAGATGATGTATGAGTCAAGCACTTTGGCTAGAATTTTGACCTATGTAGCTAAAAACAAATTAATAGTGGCCTTAGAGGAAAAATCTCAAGATTTGTCGGCTATCGAAGCCACAGTGTTTGAAGTTCAAAAGAAAATTGGCCATAATGGCCAAGAAACAACTTCAAAAAGCCGCAGGCTCGATTAGATATACGATGATGAGCCTTTAGGGTTTGAGAAAGGCCTGCTAACCTCGACCAAATAAATGAAAGCTCAAAATCCTTTAGAAGAGGTAGATTTATGAGATGGGACGACAAAGAGACCAACTTACATAAGTGCCAAACTTGACCTCGGCCAAAAAACAAAGGTAATCGAGATTCTGAAGGGGTCCACAGACTGTTTCACATGAGATTACCACAAGATGCTGGGACTTAGTTAGAAATTGGTGGAGTTGAAACTACCAATCAAGCCTGGCAAGAGGCCTGTAAAGCAAAACCCAAGGAGATTTGTGCCAGAATTCATGTCAAAGATCAAGGAAGAAATCAAAAGACTGTTCAAAAACAGGTTCATAAGACCTATCAGGTACGTCAAATGGCTAGCAAATATAGTCTCAGTAATTAAAAGGAATGGCACTCTCAGAGTCTATATTGACTTCATAGATCTGAATGCTGCCACTCCAAAAAACAAATACCCGATGCCATTATACTACCAAAAGTTATTACAAGAGATTACAAATGAGTTACAAGAAAAAGTCTTTTTAGTTGCCACAAACAAAATTTATTTTTACCCAAGTGTTTCTCAATCTCTCCAATTCTGTAATGCCCACGTATATATACATGCATCAAATCACATATTATACATGAATAATACGTTTGGTACTGAAATACACAATAAGTTCCTAGTAAACACATTATACATATACATGCCCAAAAAGCCTAATACAAAATAACTACGGCATAATATATCTACAAGATGTTCCAAAGACAAAATACTAAGAACTAGATCACTAATGATCTCAAAACTCCACAACGGAAGCAAAGCCAACAGATAAGTAAGGAT
Organism: Lathyrus tuberosus; assembly: GCA_022829125.1. Lineage (NCBI taxonomy): Eukaryota > Viridiplantae > Streptophyta > Magnoliopsida > Fabales > Fabaceae > Lathyrus > Lathyrus tuberosus. The sequence goes on from JALAZF010000159.1 coordinate 8,147,922, forward strand.
AATCACACGGCCTTATCCTTACCCTTTGCGGAACCTGCAGTACCTGTGATGTAAACAACAACAGTGGGGTGAGATACATCAAATCTCAGTGAGTTCCCTATCTTAGAGTCCTCTCGGCTCTACATGGTTCTAATAAACCTAACTCAAGTCAAAAGGGAAGGGAAGTGACGTTGAGTACACACACATTATATGGAAACATGCTATGAGTTCATCAACTCACAATATCACTGATCAGTAACCACACCAAGGCATCCCCTTTTCCCGTCTGCTTCTACGTCTAGAAGTCGACCTGAGTCATGGATCCTCGAAACCTACTTGACATACGAATGGATTCGGGTTCTACGGGCCATAAACCGTTATGAACCGTCGCTTCACACGGGCCATTAACCGTCACAAGCATACGCTCCCAGAGCGCCATTCGTACTGCACGCGGGAATCAAACCTGCCAAGTAGTTGTGCACATGTTTCAGAGGAGCTCGAGACCTATGAAACGCACTCGCAAAAATAATAAATCGTTACGATTACGTGATCGCACACAAACGTGATCGTATTCGACAATCACAAGGCCATTATGCCTTATCACAACCAAACGGTTAACACGCATGCTCCATACTAGTGTCTAATCATTCTATATTTTCTGACATTTCTTATGGTAATGCTCCTCACTCTACCTATTCCATATTTTGTCATGCATACATTTTCAACAACAATTACGCACCATTAAACGATAACAAAAACGACAAAAGCCTACTATTCCAAAAATCCCGACATAATTAAATCGGCCAACAATCTTAAAACCATTTTCATAAGAAAGTACATTCTGTTAGCTTTCCAATGATATCAAGAATTTTAAAAACGGATAACCGAGTCAAAAGTTATGGACATAACGAAAAATAGTATCGCGAGAAAACACAAATTTTCACCCTCTTGGCCGTACGCGTACTGCCCTAAGCCATACGCGTATTGCCAGGCTGGCTCGCCCAGCCATACGCGTATTGCCCAAAGTGATATGCGTATGGGCAGAGGCTGATTTCCCTTAAAAATTTCATTTAAACTTCCAATACGCGTATTGCCCAATCCATACGCGTATTGCCTCCTCCCATACGCGTATCGCCCAAAATCCTTCGTTGCCATACGCGTATTGACCAAGGCAATATGCGTATTGCCTTGTGTGATACGCGTATGGGCAGTGAAACCCAGAATTTTCCTGCAGAAAAGTTCTGCTACGGGTTGATCAAAAACAACCCCAAAATCCCATTTTTCACAGTCAAAATACACCAAAACATGTTATAATTATAGCAACCAGTATGACACACAATCAATTAACGAATTTAAGCAAATAGATCATGATTCTATTGTAAAATTCCACATTTTCTAACAATATCAACTAACTCTAAAACTCAATAAAACCTTAATCTAAAGAGTCTAACTAGAACCCACCCGGATTACAAGATGAGGAGGTTGAAGCTGAGATGAAAAGATGAAGATTGGTTGATGTTTCTTGCTCTTGAGCTCTTGGAGAATTTCTCTTCTTTTCTCTTCCCTTTCCTTCCTTTTCTTTTTCTTCTTCAAGTTTCTATCTTCCTTGCCAAATAAGGAAAAGAAAAGAAAATATACAAGGAAATATTAATTGGTAATACTACTAATTATCCAAATTACCTCAATTTCACCAATTAATAAAACTCCAAGTTAAATAATATTAATTTAATCAAATTTCGAGTTCATCAGTTTACTCTAATTACTTTATCCAATAATTGCTCAGAATACCCCGGAACCCAGTTGTCCAAAATAATATTATCCAAAACGCTCATAATTTTACGGGGTATTACAAATTCTCAGTTTATGAATCACACAAGCCAAGATGTTCAGAAGTGTTTCCCAATCCCTTTAGATGCCTCCAAAGATTTCCTGAATTCCAAGAGCACAACTATAAAAATTTCTACTGTTAACTAAACTTTCCTTAAGATTGCTACCTCCACTCTTTGTCTTATAGACTACATTTGGAAGGTTGTCAAGACAATAGTGGTAGAATACATATTTATAATGGCTGAACCAATGAATTTATAAAAGTCCAAAAACAAAATCTATTAATTATTTGAATAAAAATACTATAACGATCTAATAATATATTTCATATTAATTTAAAATATTATAAATATTTTATAATATATTTATATTAATTTAAAATATTATAGATATATTATAATATCTTTATCTTTGTATCTTAGAGTATCCCTAAATTAATATAAAATATTCTAATATACATAAACGGATATGTGAATCGATCCTACCAAATCTGATACTTGTGAATCGCCCGGACCAGATATGCCTCACTTATTCTCTGATTTTTGACAATCTCAAAACATATTTTATTTCTTTTCATTACTTAAATGTTTTAAGACATTTTTCTACATTAGCTAAACAAATGAATGTACAATTAATTTTTAGATTTTTTTTATTGTGCGGAAGATTAGGGGTGTACATGTGTTGGGTTGGACTGGGTTCGGCCTAACCTGTTACCTAACTCGTTTAAATATTAATGGGTTGGGTTCGTCATCCAATTCGCAATTTTATTATCAAAACCGACCTGAACCGACCCGTTCATTTATGGATTGGGTTTAGTTGCGTTCGCGGGTTGTGTTTTAAATAAAAAATATTTTTTCTTCAATTTAATAGTATAAAATTTCACTAGACACGGTATTTCCATAAAATATGTATGTTAAAAATGGCGCAAAAGAAAATAAGAATCAACATTTAGTCTTAGAATTACATAAACTAATTGGTCTAATAGTATTATTGGTGGTGAATAGTTTTTTTTTTTGGAAAAATTATGATTAATAGTGAGATATTAATTTTATACTTTTATTTAAAATAATAATAAAAAAATAAGAAATCATTAATGTCACGTCAAAGGGTTGGATCAATGGGTCCGGTGGTTGCGAAAATCAAACCCGATACTCGAATCAAAACTATATGGGTTGTTATGGGTTAGAATGGGTACACCCGTAAATGAATAAGTTCGAATAATTTATGAATTTATTTGGATTGGATCAGTGAATTCGCGGATCCACCCGCACTCTTGAACACCCCTACTTGTCGTCTATAGTTAGACATGTTATTCGCCTGTGATGGGTCATCATGAGGGGGAAGCATTCACATTGGGTCAAACACTCACCTAAAGGTCAAAGACTCACCCAAACAAGTGAGAAAGACACCACATATTCACCCAGAACTTTAAGGTGATAGGTGTATGGGTCTTCTCACTTATAAAGTGCTCAACCTCTACTTTTCTAAGCAATGTGGGACTTAAAACTCACACTTGTTTCAACACAACTCACACTTGTTTGCCAACAATCTCCCCTTCAAGTGTGAGTCCATCCACTATGCTCCCCCTCAAGCGGAAGCTCTTTCATCCACGTACATGTACCGTCGTTGAAAGATACTTTTATCTCGTCTTGGGCACTTCAACGAAACACGCCTCCTAACCACCATGTCAGGAAGACTTTCGATACAAGGAGTCGGTCTCTTACTCGAACCATGCTCTGATACCACTGATGGGTCATCATGAGGGGGAAGCATTCACATTGGGTCAAACACTTACCTAAAGGTCAAAGACTCACCCAAACAAGTGAGAGAGACACCACATATTCACCCAAAACCTTAAGGTGATAGGTGTATGGGTCCTCTCACTTATAAAGTGTTCAACCTCCACTTTTCTAAGCAATGTGGGACTTAGAACTCACACTTGTTTCAACACAACTCACACTTGTTTCCCAACAATTGGTATCAGAGCATGGTTCGAGTGAGGGACCGACTCCTTGTATCGAAAGTCTTTCTGACATGGCGGTTAGGAGGCGTGTTCCGTTGAAGTGCCCAAGACAAGAGCACTACAAAAATTTGCGTAAATTATGGCGGTTTAATTATGGCGTTTATACTAAAACGCCATAATATACGGTTAATTACAGTGGTTTTTATAAACGACGTAAAATTAGTAACTAAAACCGCCACTATTTACTTAATTATTTTTAAATTCTAGGACATGTTGTGTGAAACACTTTTTCCTAACTCTTCATTCCCTTTTTAATACCCATTCCATTTTTATAATAATAATAATAATAATAATAATAATGTTATTCGGAAAATAAAAAACAAAAGCATTAATAATAATAATAATAATAATAATAATAATAATGTTATTCTGGAAATAAAAAACAAAAGCATTATACTTACGTCCTTCTTCCTCTTCAAACGTTTCAAAATAACCCTAAGTTCATCTCAACCCTACCGATATTTAACTTTCTTCTTCGATTTTGAGCTTTCTTCTCTGAATTTCAGCTTCAGCTTCAAATTTCTCATATTCATTTCCTTCCGTTCAGTTTTCGGTAAACCCTTTCGATCTCAATTTATTTCTTTCATTCAAATTCAAACCCTAACAATTATTTGAAATTAGAATCACCCCTATTCAATATCAGTATCAATATTGAACCCTAACAATCAGGTTTTGTGATATTCCACTATTAGGTTTTTTTGCTGCTCTGTTCTGCTGCTCTGCAACCTGTTGTTCTGTAATCGACCGATCTATTGCTCCGTTTTTCCACTTAACAATCCAAAATTCCACAATCCACCAATTTTAAGGTAATAATGTGCTTTCATTTTTTCACAACAAGATTTATGATATTGACATAACTGTTATGGTATATGAGACTCAGGTGATAGTTTTATTTCATTTTTCACAAGATTAGCATTATTTATATTCATTCGGATTTTTTTTTCCTAAGTTCAAGTTCTTGATATATTCTTGTGGAAGAGTGCTTTTAGGGTAGTTTGAATGATAGTATTTTCTTAGTTCTCTGGTATATTTTATAATTTGGGTCACCAAATTCGATTCTATTCAATGGCATTTAACAACTATATCCAAATTCTGAATAATACTGTGGATGAATTCTTTTGTTCCTCTTTCTTTTTAATTTTGTTACCTTCATCGCCAAATCCATTGATCCCTACCACCACCATCAACCTCAGAACTAATTAATGTACACTAACTTTGTTAAAAGAATTGGAAATATTATTAGGTTGTTGATTGGATCTAAGATGGATGGATGAACATGTGTTTGTTGTCTTAGCTTCATGTTCAGGCTAATATTATATTATAGATTTTTAGGTGAATCTTACGTTGTAAGTTGTCTTTGCTTGTTGTCGTATCTCACTCTGTCATTTCCTTTTGACTTACTTGTATGAATCTTATCCTAGTATTTGATGTTGTGGTTATTTATTGACAGATGCGCAGTGGTTTCTCCAACTAAATTGTTGGATTCATAAATCTATTTGCTAGCTGGTGAGTTTTTCCTTATCCTTGTAGTTGTTTGATGCATAAATATTTAACATGGTTTGTTTACAACAGTTAGAAAATAAGGCTTCTTTGTTGGTAGAATGCATGGGGTTGTTTCAAGTATTTTTGTTTTTCTTTCTGTTATGTTTTGGATTGCATTAAATACTTACACTGTTTAATGTATGTATTCTTAAGCTTCTGGATGTTCACTAGTTGGTTTTAGTGTATGTCTGTTTTCATGTTGTGTGTGGCATGAGTTATTCAAACATGATAGATTATCTCATTATTGTGTTGGTTTAATACACAACTAGTTTGTTTTTTCCCATCTCATATAGAACTTGTTATATTCTCTTGTATGATATTAGCAGATTAGATGTTATGGACTAATTTTTGTGGTTAGAGAAATTTATAGGTATTAATCCTAAAATCATAGTTTAGAATGTCAAAATGTATAAGAGTCATTGATGTATGCTCTTATATGGTTTACTACCCTGGCAGTTATAACATGTAGTATCATATAGTGCTTCTAGATGCATCAAATTGAAATAAAACATAAATCTTGATGATCCTCTTAAACAGTTGGATTTCCTAAACTTTTAACATATTACAACAAAATATACATTAAATCTCTCCGGACAATCTATCTCTTTTAGATAAACTGCAGATCTTATGTTGTTATGAATTTTATATACAACTAGATGTATGCTTGCGCTATGCCTGGCCAATTAACGTAATTGTACAAGCTTTTAGAAATGAATTATGTTGGATAAGGATTCTGGAATATTTGAGAACTAGTCAGTTTAATTTTGATCTTTCTATGTTTTTGTATAGCTTCACTAACATTTTGTTGAGGCCATGGTTCCTAAGAAAATTGGCGTCTTTTTGGAGAGTTGTCTTAGGAATAGGAACAGCCTTATGAGAAAGATTCCAAACTTAAGTTTGGTAGTCACAGCACTATGAGAAAGTCACTAATATAATGAATTCATTGATTAGTCAACACTATATGAACAGAGACATAGTTCAACAATTACAAGTATACTATCTTATTAGAAAACATACTTTCGATTGGATGTACTGAACCTCCTTGACATGAAAATACACATTCTCTTTCTTCTCCTTATTCTGTATCATGTCACAAAACTGATGTACCCAACTATCCTTCAATTTTTGATTCTTGTCACATGTCACGAACCTGATTTGACAAAACATCAATAATTGTAGTATCACTGCACAATCATAACTTATAAGATAAAATAATTCACAACTAAACTTAATTAATAAAAAATTATCAAGCAGGATATAATCCACAACCACCCCATAAGACTCACCTAAAAAGGGTAGCACTTTGTGATCATCTTTTTTGGACATACTTAGAAATTGTATTTTGGCGTTGCTTAGAGGGTGAATTAGGCTGAATGTAACCAATTAGCTATGCAGTTCTTTGTTCAAACTACGACCATCGCTCCGAGTCAAGAACCTATATCACAGAAGCAACTTCATTTAATAGAAAACCATTTGGCAGTAGCTCACACTATAGTATCTTCCTTTTGCCAGTCTCGGGATCAAGCCCGCTGTGGTTTGACTATGTTCTGTTGGGGTAGTCCTATGTAACTTCCAGGCAAAGATTTTGCTTTTATTTTCTGCTACATCTTCCTATAGGCCAGTTCAGTTTCACTCTTCCTTATGGTTTAATTAGTTTGGAATCCCGGGCATTCCGAGTTTTTTATCTGTATTAATCGGCAGCATTTCTTCAACTGAAGTAATGGAAAGGAAACTTTTCATAGAGGGGCTTTTGGCATTTCAATTTTTTTGCTAATTAAGATGTTTTACTATACTTGGTTTAGGTGCTTAGAGATTTGATGATACGTTTATGCAAGTCATGGATTTCTATATGTGGCTTTTGGATTTTACTTTTGTACTGTTTACATTTTTGCCTTGCGTAAGTTGTTGGGTGCACACGGTTCTGTGTGGCTTGCAGCAATTTTCAATTTTGGTTTTGTAAGTTTGGTACTTGCTGGCATGTGGTGTGTCCGGCGTTCAACTCAGACATGATACCGAAAATGTAGTTGCATTCAATTTCTTACACTTTTTAAAATTACTATCGGTGTCCGGGTGTTAATGTTGTGTCCCATTCCCATGTCTGTTCTTCATAAATTGACGCACAAATGTATTTATGTATGTATATATAGAGAAATCTGAATGATAAGTCACTGAGTTTATGATCACAAAAAAATCACCTTTAGAAATACAAACAACTACAAAATGAATGAACAAATACTCAATTCCAGTTCCTACTAAATTTGCTAACTTTTTTTTCTTTCAATTGAAAGGTTAAATTGTGAAAATTTTAACTGCTGTATCATTTTATATTATAGGGACTGAAATTGAGACAAAAGATAGCTCTCTCATTCTCATTAAGCAAGGAGCTGAAGCTGTAAGCTCTCTCATTCTCATTAAGCAAGGAGCTGAAGATGTAAGTTTAAATGACCCCTTCTATTTTTTGAATCAATTAGCACATATGCGTTCTATTTGTGGGATAATCTTTTCCCGATGAAATTGCTCCTATTTTGCATTTTCTAATCTAGTTTTGCAGAATTTGAAGGACTTTTGAAAAAAAATCATTCCTACTTTTAATAAATAATAAAAGAAAAATATAAAAAAATTAACGTTTTCGCTTATACTATCTTGACTCAGTTACCAAGCAAAGATTTCCACCACCTTTAATAATGTGAATTTATTCCACATCTTAACATTTAACACCTCATTCCCAGAGAATAACATCGTTGAATGGGTTTACTAATATATCCAATAATATACAAAACTCCTCAATAGAGATACATTAGTGATATAGACACAAACCAAATTCACAAACTGCAAAAAAGTATTGAATTTTCATCCCTACTTGTTTTAGCTTCAATAGGACATAGCTAAAACAAATTGTTAGTAATGTAAAAATTCCTTGATCAAAGCATTACATGAATTTCCACGGATATCTCCATTTGTGATGTGAAGAAATAAGTTGATAGTATGTTTCTAGAAATAATTTAATACTTCTATTGAATTTCAAAATAAATTAACAAAAGACCATACATAGAGTAACTAAGAGTACTACCTCCAAAAATGTTGCTAGCCACTGCTTCAGTATCATAAGTTGTTATTAGACTAAGATAAGACAAACTACAATAGATTGAAATTCATGATAATGGTTATACTAATGAATGACAACCAGAAGCTTTATAGTCTATCCTAGCTGAAACAAGAGGTTGAACAGTGCATAGGAACATGTTAAATCATATTACATCACTAAGAAAATAGAATAAAATACTATTAAATCATATTACATCACCAATAAAAAGTGGCATTCACATAAATCTGCACTATTAATTTTGTTATATTTTTTAAAAACTTCTAATATTATATGAAATATTTAAGCTTTGAAGTATGATTAGTATTATTGAAATGTGTTCCAACAATTTTTCTGATGAAGATGATGATAATAGAAGTAAAGAAAACATGATTTCTGAGTAATTGTCACATATAATCTCCATTTTTCTCCTAGCTCCTGTAAAAAAATAAACAACCTTTTAATTATTGAATTGGTTTCTTATTACATTTATCTCTATAAGACTTTTCACTTTGAATAAGCTTAATTATAGAGCAAATTACCTGTAGACTTGTTGACAGTTTTGTAACTTTCATATTTTGTTTCACTTTGATTGTCACAACTTGTATCCCATCCTAAAACAAGATCATCACCATGGTTTAAAACAACATCGTCAGGAACAAAAGACATGTTACACAACTTGGTACAATATGTCAGAGTAACATCCTTAATTTGAAGAGTGGAGTCCAATGCATAAACTTGGTATCCATGAGAAGAAAGACATTTAATGGAAGTGCAATAAGATTGTAAAGTAGTGTTCAAGGATGAACAATTGAAGAGGGTATAATTGGAATTTGAATTAGAATTTTCAATGAAATGAAAAGGAGTGGATGATACATTGAGTTTTGACAGGAGTTTTGGAAGACATCCATTTGGGTTAGTCACATGAATATTTTGGGAATTGTAATCAATTTTGTTGACAATAAAGTTGATTGAAATTAGCATGTTTAGTATGGTTTGGTGATTTTCATTGCATGAAAGATCAAACCACAAGGTTTAGGAACATGTTATAGTCTCACAAGAGTGAGATTAGGAGAGAATTACCTTAATGGTAGTATTCCGAATTGTTTCCTTTATCTTCCTAAGCTAAATTTAGTTGAGTTGAAGAACAATTACTTGTTAGGAACATTGTTAGAAAATGGTAACGGTTCATTTTTGTTTTCTCAATCTCAGTCTGTTTGTTTACAATAGCTTGATTTATCATACAATGCTTTATTACTTGTGAATTCATTTTATTCTTCTTAATACTTTATTCTATTTTTTATATTAATTAATTACATTATGCACCGATTTAAATAAACAAATACACCACCAAGAATATAGTTATGATACATCCCATTTAATAATTCTAGTGATTAGCTCTAATATAATAATTGTTTTGTTTTTTGTAGGCTTCTGAAGTAGAAAGTGAACCTTCATCACCTTGTGACATAAGAAGATCATCAGATGCAAGCAATACACATGAAGAAAACCATCAGAGTCCTTCAAAGAAAATATGATTTTTATGGCACTTTTATGTTCTAAAACTTGTTTATTGAGAATAGTTTAAGATACTAGATACAAAAATTGTTGGTCATTTTTATGTTTTAATATTTCAGAAATAGATTGTGAAATATATATCAAACATACAAAAATTCTATGTAATTTCGAAAAAGTTCAACAATTGCACCAACTTATATATATATTAAATTTTTAGGCCTTTTAATATAGATATTTTAATTTACTTTTAGTATTGGTGTTAAATTGTGATAAAATTTTTTAATCTATTTTAGCATATTTCAAAGAGAGCCTTTTCAAATTAATTTGAAAATTAGGGCGCATTATACTAAGTTGTTTTGGCATATATCATAAGAAAATTAGGACGGTTTAAAATGACGTAATTTTTAGTATATTACGACTGTTTTAACCGATGTAAAATATAAAAATATTTTTTAGATTAAGAACAATAAGGCGTTTAAAACCGCCACTATTTTCAAACAAAAGCCGCCACTTTAAATTGTGTAAAATACGGCGGTTTGCACGGCGTTTAATTTTAAACCGCCACTATTTTCTTTGCGGCAGCCAAATATACGGCGTTTTCAAAAACGTCGTATTTGTAAGTTGTGTCGGTTCAAACCGCCATAATTTTCTTGAATTAACCGCCGTAATTTACGCGAATTTTTGTAGTGCGGTGTCTTTCAACGGTGGTACATGTACGTGGATGAAAAGTCCCACATCTGATGGATCATCATGAGGGGGAAACATTCACATTGGATCAAACACTCACCTAAAGGTCAAAGACTCGCCCCAAACAAGTGAGAGAGACACCACATATTCACCCAAAACCTTAAGGTGATAGGTGTATGGATCCTCTCACTTATAAAGTGCTCAACCTCCACTTTTCTAAGCAATGTGGAACTTAGAACTCACACTTGTTTCAACACAACTCACACTTGTTTCCCAACAGCCTGCACCATAACAATTTGTCAGACTACTTTAGATAATTTTCTTAGATAACCTTCTTGTTAGATGTACATATTTAAGTTGAAGATTAGTTTGATTGTATTTATTATTTTAGGTAGATCGACCATCTGCAAGAGCAACAAATTCTATAACAGCCCCAATTTTTAGGAGACCTCAAATTTTAAAATGTCTAATTATTTTCTCTTTAATATTAATAGACATAAAAAATATTCTAAAAAAATTCAATAAATAAAAAATGATATAATAAAAACCGAATACAAGGTTGATAAAAAATCAAAATAATTATAATTAAATATATTTTTTATTAATATAAAATTATATTTTTAATATATTAATTTTAAAATGACAACGGAACCTTCTATTTTTTTTATAAGCAGGTGGTAATATTAACATTAATAGGGGTATTAGAGATACCCCAACCCAATTACAACCAAAACATAAGGTTTGAATCAAACCTTACAAAAAATCGAAGAGATACAAATACCATTCGTAAAAATTACAAGACATATTACCCTTACTTAGAGTAAGAATCCACCACCAAGACAAAAATTTGATCCTAGTTACAATTCCTTCCGGATCAACAACGGAACCTTCTAAATTGATTGAATCAACCTTCATTCAAGGTTGTCAAAAGAAAATACTAGACTTATACTACCTCCGTTCCTTTTAATAAGAGACGACTCAATTTTTATGTTTATTAAATAATCAATGTATCTAGTCTATAAATTAACCAAATACATTGATTATTCAATGAACCTAAAAAATGAGTTGTCTCTTATATAAAGGAACGGAGGTAGTAAATACCAAGAGTACAAAATACATATTGTATAAGAATCTACTTGTAAGAGTAACATTAAATGGAAATATATAGTGAGTGAATCACATAACTTATGACTAATATAGTAGTACCTCCGGTACTTTTTATAAGAAACATTTCACTTTTTTAGATTCATTAAATAATTAATGTATCTGGTCAATAATGCAGACGAGATACATTAATTAGTTAATGAATCTAAAAAAGTGAAATGTTTCTTATAAAAAGGACCGGAGGGAGTATAAATAAAGGTAAAAAAAATTATACATCAATTAATTTAGTAAATTTAGTACATGACAACCCCGAATCTAGTCTTTCTACCGCGTTTCGTTCCTGGTTTTCTTTATTAATCTGGTAATATCCAACCAATTACTTTCGAGTGTGAACACTTTAACTTAATAATAACAAATAAGATAAAAGGTAGAAGTAGCATTCCCATTTATTTTCTTCACAAAACCAAATAAATTTCGTTTTGATAGCTGTGAACTCTTTGACTCTTGAGTCACAAGTTCAAGCCTCACCTTTATCAATATATAATATCTTGTTCCATATTCTTATTCTCACAAATCACAACCAACATGGCAACAAAGTTAACTCTTCTGTTCCTTCTCCTATCTTTACTCTCTATAGCTACATCAACACCAACAAGTTTCATCAAAACCTCATGTAGCACAACACAATACCCTACACTTTGTGTTCAATCTCTCTCTCTCTCTATGCATCCACTATCCAACAAGACCCTCACCAATTAGTCCAAACTGCTCTATCCCTTACCCTCAACAAAACTCAATCCACAAAAGGCTTTGTTACAATGTGCAACAGCTTCAAAAATCTTAAACCAAGAGAATATGCTGCTCTTCATGATTGTGCTGAAGAAATCAGTGATAGTGTTGATAGGCTTAGCCGTTCGTTGAAAGAGCTTAAGCTTTGCAAGATCAACAGTCAGGATTTCAATTGGCATATAAGCAATGTTGAGACATGGGTTAGCTCAGCTTTGACAGATGAAAGCACTTGTGGGGATGGATTTGGTGGAAAAGCACTTGATGGCAAAATCAAAGCTTTGATTAGATCTAGAATGGTGAATGTTGCTCAAGTTACTAGTAATGCTCTTTCACTCATTAATCAATATGCTGCTAAACACTAGGTGGAAATTAAACACTAGGAATCCAAGGTTTTGCTTTTAAGGTTGTTGAGAATGCCTTTAATGTTGTTGTTTTAATAATGTGCAATTACATCTATAATTATAGACCCTCCGGTTACTATTATAAGCAAATTTACCTTTTTGTGGTACATTTGACTATTAATGTATCTAGTCCATATATAGACTAGATACATTAATAGTCAAATGTATCACAAAAAGGTAAATTTGCTTATAATAGTGACCAGAGGGTGTATATAGAATATGGAACTTTGTGACGATTTTTAAGAATTAAATAGAGTTACTATTTTTATATGATTTTCTTGTTTGTAACTTTCTTGCTATAACTCAGGTTAATTTCTCGATCTTGAGATGTAATTTTCCTACCTAATATATTTTTAATACTATAAATTGTATGGCTAGTTAATTGATAGGGGGAGTTTTGTTTTCTTTATTCAAATTTATCCATCGGTGGTTTAGGATGTGTGGAGTAACAAATTAAGTATGAAAAATATCCATTTAATGCAGCGAAGGCTGACAACGGGATGACAATTGGATCATCTCTATTGCAATATCCACAAAAATTATCTGGATAGGATAAAATATATATGAGCACGAGTACTAACAATTATTCACTAAAATAAATGGGCATAACAGAAGTACGGATGCTTTAGTGTTCATCCTGTTGGCATTAACAATCGAGGGGAACAACAAGAGAGCATTTTTTATTTGGGACACACTTTTGTGAGAGACACACCACATACTCACCTAAAACCTTAAGGTGATAGGTGTGTGGGTTCTCTCACTTATATAGTGTTCAATCTTTCATTTTCTAATCAATGTGGGACTTCTTCCTCACACTTTATTCTCAACACTCCCCCTCAAGTGTAAGTTTATACACAATGCTCCCCCTCATGTAAAAGCTCTCTCTTCCACATACACTTGTATCACCGTTGAACTCAACGGAACACCTTCTACCCACACCTGCGGGAAGTGTTTAGATACAAGTAAGTCGGTCCCTTTCTCAAACTAAAGGCTCATGATACCATTGTTGGCATTAACAATCGAGGGGAACAACGAGGGAGCATTTCTTATTTGGGACACACCTTTGTGAGAGACACACCACATACTCACCTAAAACCTTAAGGTGATAGGTGTGTGGGTTCTCTCATAAGGTGATAGGTGTGTGGGTTCTCTCACTTATATAGTGTTCAATCTTCCCTTTTCTAATCAATGTGGGACTTCTTCCTCACACTTGATTCTCAACACACCCCGCCTCATACACTCATAATATATATTTATTTATTTGTTTATTTTTTTAACTCAACAATAAAATCCTTAATTTTTTTTAAATAAATTTAAAATAACATAATAAATTATAATTATTTGATAATTTTTTATATTATAAATGCGGGTAAATGAGTATGAGCATGAGTACTTAAGTATTCATAGGTTACAAGTACGTGCACAAACATTGTTGTCTACGCAGGTATGGCCTCGATTACATGGATTTTTTTTCATTTTACAGGTATAAGAATGGAAACTATAATACTCTAGCCAAATCTTACTCATTGTCATCCCCACTGATAAGTTATCTTGTAGTTTATAATTATAACTAATAGTTGATAAGTGATGACTAATAATAAATAAGTTAATTGACTACTTTAGTAAAATATTTGATTATATTATTTTTATATATTATTATTAAATTAATTTATTTAAAATTAAACGTAACAATAAATACATAAAAACAATTTTAAATATATATGTTCTCATCCTCTACTCTCTTCGTCTGCTCTCATTCCTTACAAGTGTCATTCTTATTCATTTTCTCACTTCCAATCTTTATTTCTGCCATGTTACATATAATTGATCACCTTGTAAGCTTGTCTAATGATTTTGGGAGTAGTGAATCCTCTCCCTTCGCTAGAACATAAACCTCTGCTAGTTTGGACTCTAACGTTTCAGTTACTAGTCATTCTGCTCCAATTATAATAAATATGTTTGATAGGTTTGAGGCAGAGAATTTTTCCATTGATTCCCTCGATAGAGAAACTTATTTTAATGAATCTTCTTTCGACGCGCTTCTTTCTGATGGAAGTGCGAGAGGCGATTGCGTATTCAGTTGTACACCTGCTTATTCCTTAGCATTAGAAAATTTTCCTCTTCATGTCTTGGTTCCATTGGAGGTTGAGGTTACTTCCTTGAACAAGGAAAAAGCTCGTCTCTTCATCAGAACTTACTAGTATGTATTTGGCAGAGATCTAAGTGACGCAGAGATTAGGGATTATCTCAACTTTGAGATTCAGTATGCTAATATCGATTGAATCGGTCCACCAAATGTCGTTCAGGCTGATGAGCCACCTCAAAGAAGTATCAGTCTTGTGGAGAGCCAGCTGACGCGAGTAGGTATAGTTGGGTAAATTTTGAAATTTTGGATAACTCCTTGATCGTGGAAGAGGCTAACATAGAAGTGAGTCGTCTTCTGATTGGTCGGTTCTTCCCATGAAACTGGGTAAAAGGAATTGTAGCAGCTTCAGGGAATGCTTTATTCCTTTCTCTGAATGTTTGTTTGCTCGAATAAACTTGTGGTTTCTCTTAACTGAATTTGAAAATTAGGTGTTAAAGTTCCTAAAGATTGTCCTATCGCAGCTTAATCCAAGTGTTTGGGCTTTATTAAAGGTGTTTCAATTCCGACTTGATTACCGACTTTGGTAACCCTCCTACTGGAAATTTTTCCACCTCTTCTCCATGGTGCATACTTCGTTGAATAATGTCCATAATAGTGTAGCTCAAGACTTATGTTATTCTGTAGCAAAATTAAGTCCGAGTAATTCGATTCATTCAAACTTTTAAAAATATATTCTTATAGAGCAGTAGACTTCCTTATTGAGAAGAGAAGGCGTAAGTTCAAAGTAAATAGTCATAGTATGAAGCATTACATTGGTGATAATTAATTTAGGATGAAGATCATAATGAACCTTTATCAACTTTGATGCTTTGTGGTAAGTCAGACTAAAGACTTAAAATTAAGTGTTACATAGATGAAGTTAAAAAATTTAATGTTTGTGTTAGTTTGTTTGTTTTAAGAACGTCGTGTGTTGAAGGTATCAATAGTTAAATGTCGAGAATTTATGTGACATGTTGCTTGGGATTCCTATTATTCTTCAAGTGGAAGATTATCTTAAGACTTAGAAGGAAGCAATAGCTTCAAGGGACTCCTCTTGTTTAGAAGGAAGTATCATAATGTGATGGTACACTAAACACCTACAAGTCTAGATTAATGACCAAGGGTGTTTTAAACAAAAAGAAGGTTTTTATCATTTGACACATATGGCACTAGTAGCAAGCACAACAAAAATTAAAGCATCATTTGCATTAGTTTCTTTGCATAATCTTATAGTTCATGAAATGGATGTCAAAATTATATTCCTAAATACAGATCTGGATGAGGAGATTTACATGGAACAACTAGAAGGTTATGTGGAAATAAATAAAAGGTGTGCATGTTTGACAAATCCTTGTATAGATTAAAACATGCACTAAAACAATGACATCAAAAGTTTGACTCTGTCATTGTAAGATTCACCAATTAAAGGGAGACACACAACTTAGGAGAGACTTTTCAATCATTATCAAAACATAAATTCAAAGAGTTTGTCATCATCAAAAGGGGGAAGAAAAAGATTAACAAAGAAGAAAATGTTCGAAAGTGTCATGTACATTGTAACACCCCACTTTTCCCATTTTTGAAAAATACACATAATTCTATGAAAATAATCAGAGTTTTACACCAAAAGCAAAGTAGGATGCCACATTCATAAAACCAACATCAAAACTCCTTTTATTAAATGAAATAAAACAACAGAAAATAATTTATTTATTCATTTCACGGCCACATGCCAACAACTTCGGAAAAATTCCACATAACTCGTGGTTCACCATAAATTCATCAAAAAGAAAGATACGTAACAAAAACGAATAACAAATAACAAATAATTGAAATCCCCATAATTCCCGTGTTACATATCAGAGCGACTCCTACGACTCGAACAAGCAACAACCACTCCAGCAACCTAAGTACCTGGATTATCTGTACTTCCGAAGAAGCACAGACACAACAACAACAAAGGGATGAGAATTACATTCAATACTTAACGGTGAACAATACATGATAAGGGTAAGTATTCACACACAATCATACATTTACGACCTACTGGTCAACAAATCATCACTATACAAACAACACATATCAATAATGGTGCAATGCGACTCAACATTAGACACAATGCATGTGGTACCAACATCATGGTTCATTCAATCGAACCCGGATAGATCACATACACCCCTACTTGACAATGATTTATCTCCACCATTCTCCATATCGGAGTACGGATGAATCACATACACTCCTCCTGAGCAATGATTCATCCCACCAACACCATGAAATGCATGACACAATTATGCATATAAAACACATGTACAATAGCATATTTATACATGTTCACGATCCTCCTGATCACACCTGAATCACACATCAACATCCAACACTATACGATTACTTCACACAACATAAATCAACTATTAATTAATTAATTCCCTAAAATTATTAAGTTAATTATTTTCATCACCAATTCCACACTACTCAAGTTCTGGCATCTAATCCCAACCTCCCAAACCATAAGAAACTACATTGGACGCGAAATCGGGAAAGAAATCGCGAAACGACAAAATTCTGCACTCACGTTGGCCATACGCATATTGCCCTGGGCCATATGCGTATTGCCCAGCTCGCTCGCCCATCCATACGCGCAATGCATCTCCCCCTTACGCGTAATGCCTCAAGTGCCCAAGTCCTTACGCGTATTGCCTTGTGCCTTACGCGTACGGACAGAGACGTTTTCACACTGAAATTCCCAAATTCCAACCCATTACGCGTACGACCCTCCTATTACGCGTAGTCCCTCTCTTCATACGCGTATTGTCTCACATTCTGCCTTGCCATACGCGTATTAGCACGTGTGTTACGCGTATGGCCCCTCAGTACGCCCAGCCATACGCGTATCGCCATCCTTGGTACGTGTATGGGCAGAAGCTGTAAAAATACCCATTTTTCTCATCTCAGTCCGAATTCTACCCCATTGATCCCTATTCTACCATTCCAAATGCTCCTAAAATGAGTTCTACATCAGTTTTATGTCCCATTATTCATCTTACATCTTTTCCTAACATTACTAAATCAGATCTACGAGTTCTATGTTTAATTCCTTTCCTACAATTCTGCACCAAAACCAGATCTGCAACATAATGCATCCTTACAACAGTAACAACAACAGAATTAAAGATAGGACAAATCAATTCAGAAATAATTTCATCATCAAACCAATCTTACAACAATAAATCCACACAACAGAAATAATCATACAATTTCTTACGGGGTTAAGGACTCCCAACTACCCTATCATGATAGAGTCACCAATATCAAACCCATTCTCCCCCCTAACCTCGAATCTTTGATCAATTTCCTGCGAAAATGTGATGAAGATGATAGCCCTAGCACACCCTTGTTCTTCCTCTTCTTAGCCTTTCTCCTTCTCTCTCTAAAAATTCTGATTATGGCTAAACCCCCACCAATTTTCATTAATCATTCTCTAATTACCAAACTGCCCTTATTATTTTCTATTATCCCATTATCTAATTAATTATATCAGATTTTTATTTAATAAAATTATATTACTAATGTCACTAATAATAATTTTAATAATAAAAAAACTAATAATATTATGAAATATACTATTAATAATAATAATAATAATAATAATAATAAAAATAATAATAATAATTTCCAATAAGTTCCAAATTTCTATTAATTGATACACCCCTCACCTTATCACTATTAATATTACCCCTTCGTACTCAAACACCCCCTAAACAAGGCCTGTAACGCCCACATATACATACATGCATCAAATCATATATTATACATGAATTTCACTTTTGGTACTGAAATATACAATAAGTTCCTAGTAAACACATTATACATATGCATGCCCAAAAAGCCTAACACAAAAAAAACTACGGCATAGTATATCTACAAGATGTTTCAAAAGACAAAACACTAAGAACTAGATCACTAATGATCTCAAAACTCCACAACGGAAGCAAAGCCATCAGATAAGTAAGGATAATCACACGGCCTTATCCTTACCCTTCGCGGAACCTGCAGTACATGTGATGTAAACAACAACAGTGGGGTGAGATACATCAAATCTCAGTGAGTTCCCTATCTTAAAGTCCTCTCGGCTCTACAAGGTTCTAAATAAACCTAACTTAAGTCAAAAGGGAAGGGAAATGACTATGAGTACACACACAAACATAAGTATCCATACCGGTGAGCCTGTTAACTCACACTAGTACCAACGTACGTCCTGAGCCTGTTAGCTCAAGAATCTCACTAATCAATAACCGTACCAAGGCATCCCCTTTTCCCGTCCGCTTCTACGTCTAGAAGACGACCCGAGTCATGGATCCTTGAAGTTACTTGGCATACGAAATGGATTCGGGATCATCGGCCTGTTAGCCGTGAACCGTCACTTCTCAAGGCCTGTTAACCATCACAAGTCTCTTTACTCGTAGGCTCCATTCGTACTATACGCGGGAATCAAACCTGCCAAGTAATTGTGCATACGTTTCAGAGGAGGTGCTCGAGTCTCATGAAACTACACCGCAAAATAACTGGTTATGATTATTACACACACGCCTCGGCCTTTCATGCACGAGCGTTGACACTATGTCATTTCACACTTTACGACATTGTATATGGTAATGGTTCTCACTCTTCCTATTTCATATTTTAGCATGCATACATATTTAACATCAATTACACACCATTAAACGCTAAAAATCAACAAAAGGACACTATTCCAAAAATCCCGACATAATTAAATCGACCAACAACCTTAAAACCATTTTCATAAGAAAGTACATTCTATTATCTCTCCAATGATATCAAGAATATTAAAATCGGATAACCGAGTCAAAAGTTATGGACATAACGAGAAATAGTATCGCGAGAAAACACAATTTTACAATTTTCCTGACCGTATGTGTATTACCTTGCGCCATACGCGTACCGCCCAGCTGGCTCGCCCAGCCATACGCGTATTGCCCAAGGTGATACGCGTATGGGCAGAGGCTGTTTTCCCTTGAAAATTTCCTTTAAAACTCCAATACGCGTACCGCCCTTGCCATACGCGTAAGGCCATGCCCCATACGCGTATTGCCTTGCCCAATACGCGTATGGGCAGTGGAAATTTGCAGAATTTTTCTGCTACGGGTTCCCCAAAATCAACCCCAAAAATCCATTTTTCCACAACCACAATGCATCAAAACATGTTATAGACATAACAAGCAGTATACTACACAAACCATTATTGAATTTCAGCAGTTAGATTCATGATTTATGTGCAAAATTACTCAATTCTCACAATTCCAAACTAACTCTAAACTCAATAAAACTCTACTCTAAAGGGTCTAACTAGAACCCACCTGGATTACAAGATGAGGAGGTTGAAGCTGAGATGAAAAGATGAAGATTGGTTGATGATCCAAGTCCTAGAGCTCTTGTGCAAATTTCTCTTCTTTTCCCTTCCTTTTCCTTCTCCTTTCTTTCTTTCTCCAATGTTTCTATCTATTTTTCCAAATAAGGCAAAGGAAAAGAAAATACACAAAGGAAATATTAATTGGTAATACTACTAATTATCCAAATTACCTCAATTGCACCAATTAACCAAAGTCCAAGTTAAATAATATTAATCTAATCAAAATCTGAGTTCGTCTGTTTACTCTAATTACTTTATCCAATAATTGCTCAGAGTACCCCAGAACCCAGTTGATCATAAAAATATTATCCAAAATGCTCACAAAATTATGGGGTATTACATCCTCCCCCCCTTAAATAGAAACTCGCCCACGAATTTAAAAGATTACCTGAAAAGATGAGGATAAACTTCTCGCATTTCCGATTCCAATTCCCAAGTTGCATCGCCTGGATGCGTCTCATCCCACTGAACCTTAACAAGAGGAATCTCTTTATTCCACAGCACTTTATTTTCTCTTCCGGTGATACGACTCGGTTGAGGCTCAAACGTCAAATCAGCTTCTATCTCAATTGTATCTGGCAAAATTGGCTGTAGTGGATCTGGGACAAATTTCCGAAGCTGAGATACATGAAAAACGTCATGCATTTCTGACAGAGAAGGCGGTAAGGCTAATCTGTAAGCTACTTCCCTAATTCTTTCTAAGATTTGATACGGTCCCACGTATCTTGGACTTAACTTCCGCGATTTAAATGGTCCCTTCAATCTCAATCTCGGAGTAACCTTCAAAAATACATGATCACCCTCATCAAACTCTAACGGTCTCCTACGGTTGTCCGCATAGCTCTTCTGACGATCTTGGGCTTGTTTAACTTTTCCACGAATCATTCTAATCTTTTCCGTGGTCTCGTGAATAATCTCAGGTCCCAAAATTCTATCGTCGCCAACTTTCGCCCAACACAATGGTGTTCTACACTTCCTACCATATAACGCTTCATAAGGTGCCATACCAATACTTGCATGATAACTGTTATTATAAGAGAATTCGATCAATGGCAAAAGATCTATCCAATTTCCTCCACTTTCAAGTACACAAGCTCTCAACAGGTCCTCCATGGTCTGTATTGGCGGTAAGGCTAATCTGTAAGCTACTTCCCCAATTCTTTCTAAGATTTGATACGGTCCCACGTATCTTGGACTTAACTTCCGCGATTTAAATGGTCCCTTCAATCTCAATCTCGGAGTAACCTTCAAAAATACATGATCACCCTCATCAAACTCTAACGGTCTCCTACGGTTGTCCGCATAGCTCTTCTGACGATCTTGGGCTTGTTTAACTTTTCCACGAATCATTCTAATCTTTTCCGTGGTCTCGTGAATAATCTCAGGTCCCAAAATTCTATCGTCGCCAACTTCCGCCCAACACAATGGTGTTCTACACTTCCTACCATATAACGCTTCATAAGGTGCCATACCAATACTTGCATGATAACTGTTATTATAAGAGAATTCGATCAATGGCAAAAGATCTATCCAATTTCCTCCACTTTCAAGTACACAAGCTCTCAACAGGTCCTCCATGGTCTGTATTGTCCGTTCCGTCTGACCGTCCGTTTGCGGATGGTTCGACGTACTCAAATGTAACCTCGTTCCCATGGCTTGTTGAAAAGCCCTCCAAAATATGGAAGTAAACTTTGGGTCTCTATCCGAAACGATACTAGTAGGAATACCATGCAATCTCACTATCTCTGAAATGAATAACCTTGCGAGATGACTCGCCTTGTAGGTAGTCTTCACAGCCAAGAAATGCGCGGATTTCGTTAACCGGTCCACAATTACCCAAATCGAGTCATAACCACCTTGCGCACGGGGTAAACCCACTACGAAGTCCATTGAAATACTATCCCATTTCCACATCGGAATCTCTAAAGGTTGCAACAAGCCACCCGGCCTTTGGTGCTCAATCTTCCTTTGTTGGCACACCGCACATTCCGATACATACACCGCAATATCCTTTTTCATCCCGGGCCACCAATAGTCCTTCTTTAAATCTTGATACATCTTCAAAGCACTAGGATATATAGTAAAAGTACCCTTATGCGCTTCCTCCAAAATCCTTCGTTTTAACTCCGTGTTGTCCTGGACACAAATCCTTTGGTTAAACAAAATAGTTCCGTCGGTAGCTCGCATAAAACCCGGTTGTAATAACACCTCCTGTAACTTCTCGTCTAACCCTTGCTCTTGTTGGATTTCTTCCCTAAGAGTAGAAGAGATATTCAAATTTCCCATAATTACACCATTTGGAGTCCAGTTAAATTGAAGATTTAGATCTCTAAACTTTTCCATTAAGGTATACTCTAACATCATCAATTCGGCACTATGCAACACTTTCCTGCTCAATGCATCTGCCACCTTATTTACTTTACTCGGATGGTATTTTAACTCCAAGTCAAAATCCTTTAGATATTCCATCCATCTCCTCTGACGCATGTTCAACTCTTTCTGATCAAATAAGTACTTTAAGCTCTTGTGGTCGCTAAACATCTCAAAACGTACACCATACAAATAGTGACGCCACACTTTCAAGGTAAAAACAACTGCCGCCAATTCTAAATCATGCGTTGGGTAATTTTCTTCATGAACTTTCAACTGTCTTGAAGCGTAAGCCACTACATGTCCCTCCTGCATTAACACTCTGCCTAAACCCTTCTTCGCTGCATCACAATATACTTCATATGACTTGCTAGGATCAGGAATAACCAAAACAGGAGCAGTAGTCAATCTCTCCTTCAAATTCCTAAAACTTCTTTCACAAGCCGAATCCCACTCATACGAATACTCCTTCCGAGTAAGTCTCGTCAATGGTAAAGCCAACTGCGAAAACCCCTGAATAAACCTTCTGTAATACCCTGCCAATCCCAAGAAACTTTTAACTTCAGAAGCATTCTTCGGTCTCTCCCAATTAATCACTGCTTCAACTTTTGAAGGATCGACTGCTACACCTCCCTGGGATATGACATGACCAAGAAAATTAACCTCAGACATCCAAAACTCGCACTTACTTAACTTAGCAAAAAGTTGCTTCTCTTGTAAGATGGATAAAACAATTCTTAGGTGTTCTCCGTGCTCTTGAGGATCACGAGAATAAATAAGAATGTCGTCAATGAAAATCACCACAAATTGGTCCAAGTAAGGTTGGAATATCCGATTCATATAATCCATGAAAACTGCCAGAGCATTAGTCACACCGAAAGGCATCACCAAAAATTCATAATGACCATAGCGAGTTCTAAACGCAGTCTTTGGTACATCGAAACTCTTCACACGAATCTGATGATAACCCGACCGTAGATCAATCTTCGAGAACACACAGGCTCCTTTCAATTGATCCAACAGGTCGTCTATCCTTGGTAATGGGTATTTATTCTTGATGGTGACCTTATTCAATTGACGGTAATCAATACACAGCCGCATTCCACCATCCTTCTTCTTTACCAAAAACACTGGAGCTCCCCAGGGTGAAACACTAGGTCGAACAAAATGCTTAGCCAACAAGTCTTCCAGTTGATCCTTTAATTCTCTTAATTCAAGTGGTGCCATCCGATACGGAGAAACGGATATTGGATCCGTTCCCGGTATCAGGTCAATAGAGAATTCCACTTCCCGCTCCGGAGGAAGAGAAGTGATATCCTCGGGGAAAACTTCAGGAAAGTCACAAACTACCGGAATACTCAAAATAGGGATGTTACTACTCTCCTCCTTAGTAAGAATCAAAAGAACAGACTTTTCTTCCTCAAATAAGAAATTAATCATTCCCACCGTACCTTCCAAAATAGTAGTTAACACATCCTTCGAAGTAGCCTCTTCGGACGGAATAATGATCAACTTTTCCTCACACCCAATAAACACCAAATTAGCAGAAAGCCAATCCATTCCCAGAACAACATCCACTTTCTTAAGCGGTAAATAGATAAGGTCAATCTGGAAAACTCTTTCATTCACCGACAAAACATAATTCTCACACATCAACGGTGTCTCTACAATCTCATCCAGGGCAGTAGTAACCACCATAGGAGGAAACAAAGGAACAACTTGCAACTCAAGTCACTTCACGCAACGCGTGGACACAAAATAATGCGTTGCCCCACAATCAAATAAAACAAAACAAGGATGTCCATTTACGAAACACGTACCCGCTATCAAGGAGTTATCACCCTTTGTATTCCTTGCATCCAAGGTATACACTCGGCCGGTATTCTTCCCTTGTGCCTGATTCCTACCCTGAGGACAATCCTTCGCCATGTGGCCTACCTTGTTACACTGATAACACCTTATTCCCTCTAGTCCGCATCTACCATAGTGATTCTTTCCACAAGTACGGCATACCGGAGGCACACTAGTCCTAGAACTCTGAACTTGCTTCCCTTTAAAGGATTGTTGCCTTTGCCTAAACTGTTGATTCAATCTTCCACGGTCACTTTGAGTTGCCCTGCTCAAATCTCCTTCCATCTGTACCTTTTTCAAACTATGTTCCGCAACATAACACTGTCGTAACAATTCAGCATAGCTAGTAAACTCTCTCTGAGATACACTATGTGAAATTTCAGCCCTTAAACAAAACAGAAACTGATCAATCTTCCACCTCTCATCAGGAGCATACATAGCCTGTCTCGAATAAGTAGCCATAACCTCGAACTTTTCAGCATAAGAAGCCACAGATAAGTTACCTTGTCTCAATTGTTGAAATTCGAATTCTTTTTGAGACCTTAAGGAACTTGGAAAATATTTCTCCATAAAAGTTATCTTAAACTGCTCCCACACCTTTGGTACCTCTTGGATTGTCATTAAGGCTGAAGCATTTTCCCGCCACCTCATGGCCGGACCCTTCAACAAGTGAGAAACGAAGACCACCTTGTTTTCCTCACTGCACTGAACTATTAGGAAAATCCGTTCCATACCTGATATCCACTCATGAGCCTTTACTGGATCTAACCCTCCCTGAAATTCCGGAGGATTCATACGGATGAAATCCTTGAAGGTTCCCCCTGCAGCTTCTGGTACCACCACCGAAGGGTGCACACCACCAGCCATTTGCTGTACCATCTGTTGCACAAACTGATTCTGTTGTTGCTGCATCTGTTGCATAAATTGGTATAAAGGAGCATTTCCCCTGTCACCTGGCGATTAGTCCCTGCTGGAGTGGTTCTCGGTCTACCATGGTTGTTTCTCCGCCTGTCAGCCATGTTCCTGAATTTCATACAGATAGGATTAAGTTGATCAGACTCAATACTATAAATACAACAGACAAGACTAATGGCGACACGCCGCATATGAAACAGAAATAAAACTTATTCTATTTCATGGCTAGGTCGAGGATACGACCTGCTCTGATACCAAATGTAACGCCCACATATACATACATGCATCAAATCATATATTATACATGAATTTCACTTTTGGTACTGAAATATACAATAAGTTCCTAGTAAACACATTATACATATACATGCCCAAAAATCCTAACACAAAAAAACTACGACATAGTATATCTACAAGATGTTTCAAAAGACAAAACACTAAGAACTAGATCACTAATGATCTCAAAACTCCACAACGGAAGCAAAGCCATCAGATAAGTAAGGATAATCACACGGCCTTATCCTTACCCTTCGCGGAACCTGCAGTACCTGTGATGTAAACAACAACAGTGGGGTGAGATACATCAAATCTCAGTGAGTTCCCTATCTTAAAGTCCTCTCGGCTCTACAAGGTTCTAAATAAACCTAACTCAAGTCAAAAGGGAAGGGAAATGACTATGAGTACACACACAAACATAAGTATCCACACCGGTGAGCCTGTTAACTCACACTAGTACCAACGTACGTCCTGAGCCTGTTAGCTCAAGAATCTCACTAATCAATAACCGTACCAAGGCATCCCCTTTTCCCGTCCGCTTCTACGTCTAGAAGACGACCCGAGTCATGGATCCTTGAAGTTACTTGGCATACGAAATGGATTCGGGATCATCGGCCTGTTAGCCGTGAACCGTCACTTCTCATGGCCTGTTAACCATCACAAGTCTCTTTACCCGTAGGCTCCATTCGTACTATACGCGGTGAAATTCTGGTACCAGACGTGTGATGTTAAGGTACGATGTCACAACAACACACTCTGCACAATGGACAAAATAAACAGCAGAATAACACAAAGAATTGCTCACCCAGTTCAGTCTAACTACCTACGTCTGGGGGCTACCAAGCCAGGGATGAAATTCACTACTTGTAGAAGTAATTTACAGACTCAACAACCCAGTTGACAATCTCCTAAACTTAATTCGTACTAGTGACTTTCTACCTAAGAAACCACTTAGATATGAGAACCCTACTCAATCCCTAAAACAATACTCAAAGATCACACCCTTTGAATACCACTACTTGATTCTGCTTCACAGCTTTGATCAAGAACAACTCAAAATAACAATACCAATTCACACTAGAATGGTTTACAAAACATGCACGAAGACACAAAAACGACTCTCAGTCTTTAGCTCTCTTTCTTCGTTACTTTTTCTTCAGCACTGGTGCGCTTTATATAGCTCATTGAATTGGTCTTGGACTTGCTACAATATCTCCCAGATTTGTTATTTAAAACTGAATATTTAAAACAGATTTTCTCCTAAAATCTTTTCAAATCTTCAACCTTTTAAATCTCCTACAAATCTGCACCAGATCTCCTATGCAGCGGAAAATATCTATCCCAAGATATTCTCATCCAATGAGACTAACAACTCTCCACAATTCCAGCTAACACGCAAACCCTAACAACATCACCACCTGATGTTATTAATTCTGCAGATCTAATGTCACAACATCTCCTATGTGACATCAGACATCCAACTTCAGCAAATTAATTACTTAACACAGCCCAGTGTTAATTCTTAATGTTGCAACATCAGTACCTTGACATCAACATTGAATATACTTTGTTTTACCAAAATTCCAGCCAATCCAAGAACTAACAATCTCCCCCTTTGGCTAATTTTGGCTAAAACACCCTCTGAACCCTCAGAGTCTTCAGCAGCGGAAAACTTCAGTAATTTGAAAAACACTTCACCAGCAGCAGTTTAAAATCTGTTTTAAATCTTCATAGTCTTCATTACTTGATCTGCTGCAGCACCATCTTCAACAGCTACACTCTTCAACTCCCCCTTAATGCAACAACCAGCAACGCAGCTGTTCAGCAGAACCACAATTACTCCCCCTCAATCATCTGCAGCACTTCTGTACTTTAACATCAGCCATCAGCTACAACAATCTCCGTAGCATATCCCTTGTCTTCATTCCTTAGCAGCACTTGGCATTCTTTTATACTCTAGACTCTCTTGGCTACCCTCTCCCCCTTTTTAGCCACAATTAGACAAGCTTCACCTGGCAGTTGACTAAACATTTTCAAAACTAACTCCAACTGCCCACAACCCCTTTCCAGCACATTTAGTCTTCATAAATGCAGATTCCCAATTTGCTTCTTAACCTTTCAAATTGGTTTGCATCTAAGGCTTTAGTGAATATGTCAGCCAGCTGGTTATCTATGGCTACATGCTCCAAGGTAACAATTTTGTCTTCAGCCAGATCCCTTATGAAGTGATGCCTTATGTCTATGTGCTTTGTCCTACTATGCTGTATAGGATTTTTAGATATATTAATGGCACTCAGATTATCACAGTATAGTGTCATAACATCTTGTTTGACATTGTATTCACTCAACATTTGCTTCATCCAAACCAGCTGAGAGCAACTACTTCCTGCTGCTATATATTCCGCTTCAGCAGTTGAGAGAGATACACAATTCTGCTTCTTGCTGAACCAGGAAATCAGATTGTTCCCTAGAAAGAAACAACTTCCTGAAGTGCTTTTCCTATCATCTGCACTTCCAGCCCAATCAGCATCACAGTATCCTTTTAAATCTGTCCCAAAATCATGGCTATATAGCATCCCATAGTCACTTGTGCCATTCACATATTTCAGAATCCTTTTCACTTGATTCAAGTGACTCACCTTAGGATCAGATTGATATCTGGCACGCACTCCAACAGCAAAGGAAATGTCAGGTCTGCTTGCTGTGAGGTACAGTAGACTCCTAATCATACTTCTGTACAAGCTGTGGTCCACACTTACTCCATTCTCATCCTTGGATAGCTTCAAATGGGTGGGAGCTGGTGTCCTTTTGTGATTGGCATTATCCAGGCCAAATTTCTTTATTATGCTCTTAGCATATTTGCTTTGAGAAATAAAGATAGAATCCTCAATTTGTCTGACTTGTAATCCAAGAAAGTAGCTAAGTTCTCCAACCAAACTCATTTCAAATTCTGATTGCATTTGTTGAACAAACTATTTTACCATAGCATCTGACATCCCCCCAAATACAATGTCATCCACATAAATTTGGGCTACCATTAATTTTCCGCCTTCTTCCTTGTCAAACAAAGTTTTGTCAATCCCTCATTTTCTATAACCATTTGCTACTAAGAATTCTGTCAGCCTCTCATACCAGGCCCTTGGAGCTTGTTTCAAGCCATACAGCGCTTTCCTCAGTTTGAACACGTGATTGGGGAAGTTTGGATCAATGAATCCTTTAGGTTGATCTACATAGACTTCTTCATTCAGATAGCCATTCAGAAAAGCAGATAGCCATTCAGAAAAGCACTCTTCACGTCCATTTGGAACAGCTTGAATCTTAGGTTACAAGCCATACCCAAGAGTAGTCTGATGGACTCTAATCTAGCCACTGGAGCAAACGTCTCATCAAAGTTAACTCCCTCAACTTGAGTATAACCTTGTGCAACAAGTCTCGCTTTGTTTCTTGTAACCACTCCAAGCTCGTCAGACTTGTTTTTGTAGATCCACTTTTTTCCAATAACATTCACCCCTTCTGGTCTTGACACAAGATCCCAGACATCATTTCTTCTGAACTGCTCCAGTTCTTCTTGCATAGCATTGATCCAAAACTCATCTGTCAGAGCTTCCTTGACATTCTTTGGCTCAATTTTGGATACAAAGCATGAGCTAGCTATGATTTCTCTTGACCTAGTCCTTACTCCAGAATTTGGATCACCTATAATTAGCTCCTTTGGATGATCCTTCTGAATTCTGATAGAAGAATCTTTCTGAGGTTGCTCAGGCTCAGCATCAGCAGCACCAGGAGATGGATTTCTTCCTTCAACTTCTACAGAAACTTCATCAGCTGATGTTTCAACATCTTCTATGACATCCTCAACTTCCTGCTTATCTTCATCATCAATCACAACATTGATTGACTCCATCATTACTTTGGTCCTGGAGTTGAAGACTCTATACGCTCTACTATTGATGGAGTACCCCAAAAATATTCCTTCATCACTTTTGGAATCCAATTTCCTTCTCTGCTCTCTATCTGCCAGGATGTAACATCTACTACCAAAAACATGGAAGTACTTAACATTAGGTTTTCTTCCCTTCCACAGTTCATATAGAGTGGATGAAGTGCCTCTTCTTAGGGTAACCCGGTTGTGAATGTAGCAGGCAGTGTTCATGGCTTCAGCCCAGAAGTGATAAGGAAGTTTCTTGGCATGAATCATTGCTCTAGCCGACTCTTGTATAGTTTTGTTCTTCCTCTCAACAACTCCATTTTGCTGAGGGGTAATAGGCGACGAAAACTCATGACTTATACCTTCAGTCGAGCAAAATTCTTCAAACTTGCTATTCTCAAACTCTCTTCCATGATCACTTCTTATTTTGATGACCTTACTCTCCTTTTCTCTTTGGAGTTTTTGACAGAGCTCTTTAAAGACATCAAACACCTCAGATTTGTCTTTGATGAAATTCACCCAGGTGTATCTTGAGTAGTCATCCACAACTACATAAGCATATTTCTTTCCACCCAGACTTTCAACCTGCATAGGTCCCATCAAATCCATATGAAGGAGTTCCAATACCTTGGAGGTGGTGTCATGTTGAAGCTTCGGATGAGACATCTTTGTCTGCTTTCCCTTTTGACAGTCTCCAGACACCTTTCCTTCCTCAATACTAAGTTTGGGAATCCCTCTGACAGCTTCTGTGGAGATAATTCTCTTCATTCCCTTTAGGTGAAGGTGTCCCAACTTCTGATGCCAGATTTTGACATCATCTTCTTTAGCTAGCATACACGTGGAGGAATTTGAGTTTTGCGGCACCCAAAGATAACAATTGTCCTTAGATCTGGCTCCCTTCATAATGACTTCTCCTTTGTCATCTTTGACCATACATTCGGACTTTATGAAGTCTACTTTGAATCCTTGATCACAAAGTTGACTAATACTAATCAAATTCGCTGTTAGTCCTTTAACAAGAAGAACATTCTCCAGTCTGGGAGCACTAGCACAGTTTAGTTTGCCAATCCCCTTTATCTCTCCTTTGATCCCATCACCAAATGTAACATAGCCAGAGGTCTGAGGTTTCACATCAACAAGCAGATTCTTTACTCCAGTCATGTGTTTTGAACACCCACTGTCAAAATACCAGTCATCTTTGGTAGAAACCCTTAAGGAAGTGTGAGCTATCAAGCTGGTAACTTTAGGTATCCATTGCTTCATCACCTTAGGCCTTACCTCTTGCTGTTTGGGTTGAGGAGCAGAATTAGGATAACTGTGAAGCTTGAAGCACGAGGACTGCTTATGTCCAATCCTGCCACAATAGAAGCATCTGACTCTGTCATTTCTAAAGTGGTTAAATCTTCTCCCACTTTGATAATGCTGTGGCTGCCACCCATAATGTTGTCTCCTTATTCCATAGGTGAATTGTCTTCTCCTGTACTGATGATGATGTCTCTTAGGCTGTCTTCTATGATGATGAGGCTTCCTTCTTCCATAGTAATAAGGCACAACATTGTTGTATCCATAACCATACCAGTTTTCCTGATGTTGAAACCTCTGATGAGACATGTTCTGCTCGAACCTGGCAGCTTGCATGCTCTGGTGATATTGAGGAGGCATATACTGACTAGCTCCTTGAGGCTGCATCTTCCTCTGATGAGGACCATTCTTCTTCTCAACATTCTGGGGCTGAACAACCTTCTTTGGGGTAGGACCCTGTCCCTTAGGTTGATGTTGAGACAAGGGTTGAGACATCTCCCTTTTTGTTCCTGAAGTGCTGGCCACATATCCTATGCCTGATTTATCTCCAGCAGCTTTCTCTGACTGAAGAATCTTATCAAGATTAGCAGTACCACTGTTCATCATCCTAATGAATTTTGTCATCTGATCCAGTTGAGACTTAACTAGTACAACTTCGTTTTCCCGATTAGCTTTTTCATGTTCAAGCTGAGTAATCTGTTGCTTGTGATACTTGTTTTCTTGACAAATCTCAGCACTTTTCAGACACAGCTCTCGATAAGTAGAAGCTAGCTCCTCATAAGTTATTTCTTCATCACTGTCATCATCAGACACAACAGTTCCTGTTAAAGCTCTAGCATGCCTTGCTGACTCACCATCACTTTCACTATCAGATTCAGACCAGGAAACTGACATGCCCTTCTTTTGCTTCTTCAAGAATATGGGACATTCTTTCTTGACATGTCCATACCCTCCACATTCAAAGCACTGAACACCTCTATCCTGGGCAGTCTTTTCTTCATCTTTCTCTTTTGGCTTGCTGATGTCAGAAGAACTGTTCTTGACACTAGGCTTGTATTTATTGTTCCATCTTTTTAACACTTTGTTGAACTGCCTTCCCAACATTGCAATGGCTCGAGACAAATCTTCCTGAGAATCTTTGACTTCCTTATCTTCTGCAGGAGTGGAAACCAAAGCAATACCCTTGGGCTTCTTTTCTGGTTCTTCTTCATTCAAACCAAGCTCAAAAGTTTGAAGAGATCCAATGAGCTCATCTACTCTCATCTTGCTGATATCTTGAGCTTCTTCAATCGCAGTCACCTTCATCTTGTACCTCTTAGGAAGGGACCTAAGAATCTTCCTTACAAGCTTTTCTTCAGACATTTTCTCTCCAAGAGCACTAGATGCATTGGCCAGCTCAAGAACACTCATGTGGAAGTCATGAATAGTCTCATCTTCCTTCATCTTCAGGCCTTCAAATTTTGATGTTGAAAGTTGAAGTCTTGACATCTTAACTCTAGATGTTCCTTCATGTGTAGTCTGCAAAATATCCCACGCTTCCTTAGCAACCTCACAGGTATTAATTAACCTGAAAATATTCTTATCCACTCCATTGAAGATTGCATTTAGCGCTTTGGAATTTCCAAGGGCGAGCTCATCTTCCTCCTTGGTCCACTCTTCTTCAGGCTTTGGCTTAGAGGTGCCTTCTTTATCTTTGCCAGCATCATCTTTCTCACACACAACCGGTGCTTTCCACTCTTTAATAACAACCTTCCAAGCCCTGCTGTCCAAGGATTTTAAGAAAGTAGTCATCCTTGGCTTCCCATAGTCATAATTGGATCCATCCAAAATAGGGGGTCTGTTGACAAATCCTCCAACTTCTTTGTCCATCTTTACACCAGAAAGTAACTTCCCTAGATCTCACCCAGAGACAGACAGGATGCCTGCTCTGATACCAATTGAAATTCTGGTACCAGACGTGTGATGTTAAGGTGTGATGTCACAACAACACACTCTGCACAATGGACAAAATAAACAGCAGAATAACACAAAGAATTGTTCACCCAGTTCGGTCTAACTACCTACGTCTGGGGGATACCAAGCCAGGGATGAAATTCACTACTTGTAGAAGTAATTTACAGACTCAACAACCCAGTTGACAATCTCCTAAACTTAATTCCTACTAGTGACTTTCTACCTAAGAAACCACTTAGATATGAGAACCCTACTCAATCCCTAAAACAATACTCAAAGATCACACCCTTTGAATACCACTACTTGATTCTGCTTCACAGCTTTGATCAAGAACAACTCATAATAACAATACCAATTCACACTAGAATGGTTTACAAAACATGCACGAAGACACAAAAACGACTCTCAGTCTTTAGCTCTCTTTCTTCGTTACTTTTTCTTCAGCACTGGTGCGCTTTATATAGCTCCTTGAATTGGTCTTGGACTTGCTACAATATCTCCCAGATTTGTTATTTAAAACTGAATATTTAAAACATATTTTCTCCTAAAATCTTTTCAAATCTTCAACCTTTTAAATCTCCTACAAATCTGCACCAGATCTCCTATGCAGCGGAAAATATCTATCCCAAGATATTCTCATCCAATGAGACTAACAGCTCTCCACAACTCTAGCTAACACGCAAACCCTAACAACATCACCACCTGATGTTATTAATTCTGCGGATCTAATGTCACAACATCGCCTATGTGACATTAGACATCCAACTTCAGCAAATTAATTACTTAACACAGCCCAGTGTTAACTCTTAATGTTGCAACATCAGTACCTTGACATCAACATTGAATATACTTTGTTTTACCAAAATTCCAGCCAATCCAAGAACTAACACGCGAGAATCAAACCTGCCAAGTAATTGTGCATACATTTCAGAGGAGGTGCTCGAGTCTCATGAAACTACACCGCAAAATAACTGGTTATGATTATTACACACACGCCTCGGCCTTTCATGCACGAGCGTTGACACTATGTCATTTCACACTTTTCGACATTGTATATGGTAATGGTTCTCACTCTTCCGATTCCATATTTTAGCATGCATACATATTTAACAACAATTACACACCATTAAACGCTAAAAATCAACAAAAGGACACTATTCCAAAAATCCCGACATAATTAAATCGGCCAACAACCTTAAAACCATTTTCATAAGAAAGTACATTCTGTTAGCTTTCCAATGATATCAAGAATATTAAAAACGGATAACCGAGTCAAAAGTTATGGACATAACGAGAAATAGTATCGCGAGAAAACACAATTTTACAATTTTCCTGACCGTACGCGTATTACCTTGCGCCATACGCGTACCGCCCAGTTGGCTCGCCCAGCCATACGCGTATTGCCCAAGGTGATACGCGTATGGGCAGAGGCTGTTTTTCCTTGAAAATTTCCTTTAAAACTCCAATACGCGTACCGCCCTTGCCATAAGCGTAAGGCCATGCCCCATACGCGTATTGCCTTGCCCAATACGCGTATGGGCAGTGGAAATTTGCAGAATTTCCTGCAGAATTTTTCTGCTACGGGTTCCCCAAAAATCCATTTTTCCACAACCACAATGCATCAAAACATGTTATAGACATAACAAGCAGTATACTACACAAACCATTATTGAATTTCAGCAGTTAGATTCATGATTTATGTGCAAAATTACTCAATTCTCACAATTCCAAACTAACTCTAAACTCAGTAAAACTCTACTCTAAAGGGTCTAACTAGAACCCACCTGGATTACAAGATGAGGAGGTTGAAGCTGAGATGAAAAGATGAAGATTGGTTGATGATCCAAGTCCTAGAGCTCTTGTGCAAATTTCTCTTCTTTTCCCTTCCTTTTCCTTCTCCTTTCTTTCTTTCTCCAATGTTTCTATCTATTTTTCCAAATAAGGCAAAGGAAAAGAAAATACACAAAGGAAATATTAATTGGTAATACTACTAATTATCCAAATTACCTCAATTGCACCAATTAACCAAAGTCCAAGTTAAATAATATTAATCTAATCAAAATCCAAGTTCGTCGGTTTACTCTAATTACTTTATCCAATAATTGCTCAGAGTACCCCAGAACCCAGTTGATCATAAAAATATGATCCAAAATGCTCACAAAATTATGGGGTATTACAAAGCCAAACAACGGGAAAATAACGCGACGATTAAATAATTTAAATTGGGGTGTTACATACATCAACGATGAAGTTGATCAAGAAGGTTTAACATACAAATTCAAGTGAAGATTTAAGACAAATGAACATAATTAAGGTGCTCATTGTAATTAATACTATACTACTTTAAATTGCTTATAATTGCATCTCTCACTTCATCTAAAACCTTCTTGCATTATCATGCATGATTATCTAAAAACCTTATTCATCGGATTCTTGTTACAAGTGCTTGTACACAAAATTGTGTGAGAATATTGTGATATTTATTTGTCTTCATGTTGATTATATGACTGATCATTAGAAACGAGATGAATGGAATATTAAAAACAAAGAGGTTTATAACTTCCACATTCAAGATGAATGATCTTGAACTAGTTGACACACTTTTAGGGATCAAAGTAAAGCGAGATAGTGGAGGTTATGAACTTAGTCAAACACATTATGTTGAGAAAGTGATTTATAAGTTCAAACACTTACACTTTACAGAAGTGACCACTCCATTTGATCCTAGTGTCAAACTTTAAAAAAATGATGGAAGAGTTATGGCTCAATGGAATATGCAAGTGCATGCAATGTACTATACCCGATATAGCATTTGCACTTAGTAAAATTAGTTGATTTTACTAACAATCCAAATGGTGGGCACTATAAGGCTATCATTAGGAGTTTCGGCTATCTTATGAAAACCAAAAATCTTGGTCTCCATTATGGTAGATTTCCTACCATATTATAAGGATATATCGATGCGAGTTGGATATCAAATGTTAAATATCATAAATATGCATTTGGATGGATATTTACACTAGTTGTGGTGCAATTTCTTGAAAGAGTAAGAAATAAATGTGGTTCACTCTCTCAACCATAGAATCAGAGTTTAAGGATCTTTCTTCCACTGGTAAAGAAGTTGAATAGTTGAGGGACATTTTGTTGGAAATTCCATTGACTTAAGACAGTGTTTCAAAGGTGTTGATACACTACTACGGAAAACCCCTTTAACAACGGTTGAAAAATACATATAATAACTCAAATCAAGGCGTTGTTATGTAGAGTGTTGTGGTAAATGTGCTACTTATAATCACGGCCCTGGGACCGTTGTTGTATTCTGAAAAGCGCGCAGTATATCACAACGGTTATGCTTAACAACCGTTGTGATACAGAAGGTACTGGGCTCGAAACCTAGCAACAACAAATTAATTACATTAGATGACGATTAATATAGACAATTGTCGTGGAAAGTACCCATAGTTTATTATATATAAATGTACATTGCTTGGTTTACCATACACATATATAAAGAAATACAACCATTTAAATTGGCAAATAAATATATAATCTGAAAATTAAACTATTCTTGAAAACCAACTTAAACACACCAATTTTTTTCGAATTGAATCCGTCTCATTCAGCATATTTTATGTTCTTTAACACATAATATACGATTCAATGGTCTGATTCCTTCAATACATCGATATCTTTTATTATAGTTTACCTCATCATTGTCGCTTATCAAAGGGATTGTAAATTATATCGATGAATTGAAGTAAACAGACCATTGAATCATATATTGTGTGTTAAGGAACATAAAATGTGCTGAATGAGATGGATGCGATTCGAAAAACATTGATTGATATAGGTTGGTTTTCAAATACATCTTAATTTTCAGAATATAAGTTTCTATGTCAATATATGTGATTGTATTTTTATTAAAAGGTAAGTGAAACAAACAATATACATAGTATATAATAAACTAAACTTGTCAACCTGTATAAAAATTTAAAGAACAAAACATTGCTAAGTCACAAGAAGCCTCTATCTTGTGACTTAGCAATGTTTTGTTCTTGTTTTGAGAACATTTGTCAACAACATACAACAAATCCATGCAACACAATAAAAAAAACATACATTATTTAAGCAACAAAACCCCAAGTGGGACTGTAACAAATCAATATACATTGAGTCAATAACGCACCTCTTATTGAAAATAATTATGTAACTGTAACAAATCAAGATATATCAAGTTCATCTAGTTTGTGAAGCCATGAAGAAGAAATATAAGGTGGATGAAGTTTATACAATAACTTCATACTTCTTATATTTTTCTTCATGTCTACAAAAACCGTATGAAACTTCACCATAGTATACGCTTGCTACCACCATACACTTGCTACCACCATCATCACCATGTATCTACAAGGAAACACAACAAAAATCAAACTTAACCCTAAAACATCAATAACATAATGTTTTCCACAACATCCTAAAACCAAATCTTAAAACAATAATCCTAAATTCTAAACATCAACAGCATCCAGAAGAAGAGTAGAAAGAAGAGACCAGGAGAACATACCATCTTCGCCGCCGTAGGAGTTTGCGCCGGACATTGCTCCCGTCAGATATCCTTTAAGCTTCTTTTGTCCATTCACTTGTAACAGTATTTGTTAAGATTCATGAGAGGAGAGGGTTGTGTTAGGGTTTTCTTTAGAGAGAAACGACAGTTATGAACTGGGCAACAGATAGTTTCGTTTAAATATTAAAAAATATCACTTTTTAGTTACAGTTTAAAACTATTGAAATTCTGGCATAGCAGATAGTAGATGTCCTAACACATGTTACGACATTGTTCTCTGCATAACTTTAAAACAAGAGCAGAACACGCAAGCTATTATTCAGAATATCAGCAACAACAGCAAGACAGATGTTTCGACATCTGTTACAACATGTTAATCAAAACTGAACTGTAAATTGCAGAATGATAAACAACACAGAATATGATAACCCAGTTCGGTGCAAATCACCTACATCTGGGGGCATACCAAGTGTAGCATGCGATTTTTGTCGGTGACGCGACCACCTTATCGCCATGGGTTTCTCCTCACCGCAACGGTAGGAGTGGGTGCTACTTTTTGATTTCTAATTTATCCCATGAAGCTGGAAGGGAAAGGGAAGCTATCTAAAACTAACCTTGCACGCGAATGTTTAACTAAACAAACGCTTAAAGAGATTCGGGGAGTTCGGGGTCAGGTTATACAATGGGGAGTTGTCAATTACCCATCCTATATGTGGTTATCCACAGGTGTTGGATGCAGAATAGGGCAAGCAGCAAATATATTTATTTTCGGAAAGAATTCCCTCCGGGATTTATGTCGTGTCCACAGAGATCGGTTCGAGGGAAAGAATGTCGTTCGACAATCTCTCGCGTTAATGAGTTTGGATTAAATGGTTTCAAACAAGAAAATAGAAAAGTAAATATTAAAACATAAAAACAACTTCATTCTTCAACAACAAGAAACTTATCAGGTGTGCACATAATCGACTCCTCACAAACTTAAACTTACCGACCAGTTATACTCAACCTACAATACTCCTCAATATCACCCAGCATCGCTCACAACACAGGTTATGTCTAACGCAAAGTTGAGAAAACAACCGTGTCACTCTCTTCGTCACTCTCGCGAGCGAAGCCTCGAGACACGGAAGGCATTAAGATTCGACGCCTATTGAAGATTGTTAGCTCATAAATCTATCTCTAGAGTCCATAAACTAACAGACAATCATCCCTAATCGAAGTTCGGGAGGGTTATGTCTAACGCAACCCAAACCCCGCGCATAAAGCAAAAATCAGAGACAATTACCAATAAAGATTTGTAAAGCAAGTTTTATACAATGCCATGGGCGACAAATATACATGAGTTTACAGCAAATACA
The DNA here is from genome assembly GCA_022829125.1 of Lathyrus tuberosus. NCBI lineage: Eukaryota > Viridiplantae > Streptophyta > Magnoliopsida > Fabales > Fabaceae > Lathyrus > Lathyrus tuberosus. Next base: position 8,186,947 of record JALAZF010000159.1, read on the forward strand.
TATACACAACCCAACCATAAAGACAAACACAAAGAAGAAGAGAAATGAACCAAAAAATCTCGCGCATTGTCAGAGACGGTCGACGATCAATCCACCCCGGTTCATCTGTATGCATGCTCCATAGTTGTTTTCTAACCTCTCCAATGAAAAATGAAGTTTGATGGAAGTGGGATCAAGAAACCCCAAAACCATCCCTAAAAAATTGTGTTTTTATGCCTTAAATGGTGTTTCTGTCCAGGCAAATTCGCCTGGCGAAATTCGAATTCGCCTGGCGAGTTAGGCGGCTTATTCTGGCCTTTTTTTTCACGTTTCTGGCTGTCTGACTCGCCACCAATTCGCCTGGCGAGCATCTGGCGAATTTGACAGAACAGCCAAAAATCCTGCACTGTTTTATTCGTAACTTTTGAACCGTAACTCCGATTGACGCACGGTTTGAAGCGCTGGAAAGCTTATTCAATGCTCTATACAACAATGGCAAGACATCCTTGATTGGATACCTGCAAGAATGAGATAAAATCAATTAAACTTATTGATATTTACACTATACGCAATATATACACTAAAACGTAAACTAAACGTATTTATAAACAAATCGGGTTTTATTCGCACGATATTTACCACAAAGCATTGATAAGTGCAACAAAACATATATACAAAAATAGGTACAATTTGCACTTATCAATCTCTCCCCAACTTACCTACTTGTTTGTCCACAAACAAAAATAAAACAAACTTGAAAACACAAAAGCGATATCCAAAGAAAGACGAATCAACAGGTTTTGAAAAACGGAAACGAATGAATGGTTCAAATGCAAAAGGTACACACGAAAAGTAAATACTTACCACTAAACTACGACGACAACATAGTCGCGAAACAAATGCAAAATACAAAAATCATGCCAAAAATTCTAAAACAACACAAGTTCCAAAGTGAATCACACCTAGCAAAAATAATCATCGGTAGATGAAAAACACACAATAAGGTACTTTACACTCACACAACACTCATGCAAACAAAAAACTAAATTATGCATACATCCACAAATTCATATTGAGAATACAAAAGCAAGAATCACAAGGACTTTCAAGGTTGTAACGTGGTCGGGTAAACAAACAAGGGGCAATTTCTAAAGGTAATTGAAACAAAAACTTGCCTAAACCTAAGGGAGTGATCAATTCACAAAAGTTCAAACACAAAATTCCAATTAAACTTCTTCCAAAATCCCAAGTGCTACACAACACACAATACTTATTTAGCACATTTATTTGAACTCTTTTTGTTTCCTTTTTCAAGGATTTTTCTTTTTTCTTTCTTTTTCACTTTTTTCTTTTCTTTTCTTTGTCATATTTTTCTCTTTTTTCTTTTCTTTTTCAATCCTCATAGAATCCAACCAATGAGTATACAATCATCCTCTCCCCAACTTGAATTCAACTGCACCATCATGTGAATACTCCCTACTTTCTAAGGCAAGGAAAAAATCCATACAACAACACAAAATTGAGGTCCAAGAAAAAACAAAATCCATTCAAAAATAAGTGAACTAAATACTCATAGACAAGCATTAAGTTCAAATAGAAACATGGATCAAAAAGCTCAAAGGGGTTACGAATTCTCACACACTCACAAGGTGAATTGACTATTTGGCTAGGTAGTTGTGCTCAAAATGAAGCAAAATTCCTTGATCCTTTTCATGCATTCATATACACAACATAAACAATAGATTCAACATAATAAAATCCAGTTAGAACAAGAATGTTGGTACTCCGCGCATATATGAACAATGGAAAGCCACCTCACAAAAAGGTTGGGAACTAAAGTGATTCACAATAGAACAAGTATACAAAAGAATGGATGGCATGGAAGTTTGTAAAAAGCCTAAGTATCATGAATATGCTAAAGTATAGAAAGCGATAAACACATACCTCGGACGTGTACAAAACTTACAAGATCATTACCATACATCCGCAAGTTGAAACGAACCAACTTGGAAAATCACAAAAGCATCCTCAAATAAGTCAAGCAAAATCTGTGAGCAAACAACAACCAAAAACATTCGAAAAGAAAAACTATAAAACATGCTTGTTTTATGTCGTAAGCTCGACGCCTTTACGGTGCTTAGCTAGAAACTCCCTTCATTCATGCCATGGTGATGCCTCACCGCGCAAACCAAAAGCAAGCGTCCTAACCAAACACTTGAACAAACATTAAAAGAAACAAAAATGTACAAGTATCTGTATAGACAAGTGAAAATATACAAAATATACGATATCTACAAAACTCAAAAACAAAGAAACTATCGCAATGCGATTCAATATCAAAACCGATCCCCGGCAACGGCGCCATTTTGTTGGATGCAGAATAGGGCAAGCAGCAAAAATATTTATTTTCGGAAAGAATTCCCTCCGGGATTTATGTGGTGTCCATAGAGATCAGTTCGAGGGAAAGAATGTCGTTCGACAATCTCTCGCGTTAATGAGTTTGGATTAAATGGTTTCAAACAAGAAAATAGAAAAGTAAATATTAAAACATAAAAACAACTTCATTCTTCAACAACAAGAAACTTATCAGGTGTGCACATAATCGACTCCTCACAAACTTAAACTTACCGACCAGTTATACTCAACCTACAATACTCCTCAATATCACCCAGCATCGCTCACAACACAGGTTATGTCTAACGCAAAGTTGAGAAAACAACCGTGTCACTCTCTTCGTCACTCTCGCGAGCGAAGCCTCGAGACACGGAAGGCATTAAGATTCGACGCCTATTGAAGATTGTTAGCTCATAAATCTATCTCTAGAGTCCATAAACTAACAGACAATCATCCCTAATCGAAGTTCGGGAGGGTTATGTCTAACGCAACCCAAACCCCGCGCATAAAGCAAAAATCAGAGACAATTACCAATAAAGATTTGTAAAGCAAGTTTTATACAATGCCATGGGCGACAAATATACATGAGTTTACAGCAAATACATATACACAACCCAACCATAAAGACAAACACAAAGAAGAAGAGAAATGGACCAAAAAATCTCGCGCATTGTCAGAGACGGTCGACGATCAATCCACCCCGGTTCATCTGTATGCATGCTCCATAGTTGTTTTCTAACCTCTCCAATGAAAAATGAAGTTTGATGGAAGTGGGATCAAGAAACCCCAAAACCATCCCTAAAAAATTGTGTTTTTATGCCTTAAATGGTGTTTCTGTCCAGGCAAATTCGCCTGGCGAAATTCGGATTCGCCTGGCGAGTTAGGCGGCTTATTCTGGCCTTTTTTTTCACGTTTCTGGCTGTCTGACTCGCCACCAATTCGCCTGGCGAGCATCTGGCGAATTTGACAGAACAGCCAAAAATCCTGCACTGTTTTATTCGTAACTTTTGAACCGTAACTCCGATTGACGCACGGTTTGAAGCGCTGGAAAGCTTATTCAATGCTCTATACAACAATGGCAAGACATCCTTGATTGGATACCTGCAAGAATGAGATAAAATCAATTAAACTCATTGATATTTACACGATACACAATATATACACTAAAACGTAAACTAAACGTATTTATAAACAAATCGGGTTTTATTCGCACGATATTTACCACAAAGCATTGATAAGTGCAACAAAACATATATACAAAAATAGGTACAATTTGCACTTATCAACAGGTTGTTAGCAATATGTTCTACTTTTATACTTGATGCTGTTTATCTGTTATGGGTTGGTTTCTTCTTTGGGAGATATGAGAGAGAGAGAGATAGAGAGAAAGAGATAGAGTTTTGATGATTTTGGTGAGGTACTGGACCTCAGTTTTGATTGGTGTGAAGGTATTGGACCTAGAGTTTTTAATTGGTATGTTCGCTAAGATTTTGCAATCTTATGCCTACGTATTCCCGTTTAAAGAAACAGGGAAATCAGAGCAATCGTAGTTCCTCCTATTCTATGGGAGGAAAAGATGTTTTGGTGTCTTGTTCAAAGCCCAAGATTGAAGCTAAAGGAGTATTTGTGTCTTGTTCAAAGCCCAAGATTTAAGCTAAAAGGTTTGACTGAGAGAGAATTGGTCATCTCTAAAGGGAGACATCTCATTTGTTTATCACAACTGTTGGGTGACTGTTTATAAAGGAGGATTGCTTTAATTGGGATATATGAATCCAGCAACGCCATAATTTCCTTTATGAAGGATTTTTCCTGAAGGAGAAAACTTTAACTTACTGTTGAGCAATGCCATTTTTCCTTAGGAGTTTTCCATGTTAAGAGAAGGACAGTGGCGTGGATGTAAATAATCCAGAGGCTTACCACTTACATCAATTAGATGAAAGAGGAAGTTTGCCAGGATAAGAGATGGACGACGGCTTGGATTTTTGAATCAACAAGTGTGACAGTTTGATTGGCCCGAGTATTGTACGAATGAGAAAGGTTGACTCTAGAATCGTGACACATACGTGAGATTCGAAGGTAAGAAGAATACGTTATGTGAGAATGATGAATGATATGCAATGATATATATTCATTTTTTTGTTTTTTGCTTTAATAAAAAAGAAACTTCAACAAACAGATTGCAAATATCATACAGTGGGGAGACCCCGTTTTATTGAATTTGAAAGATTGCAGAATGGGAAATATAGTATTTTACAAAGTTCTGTAAAAGAAATGTCTAAACTTATGGATCCTGAGTCCTCTCTGAGGAGAACTCAGATGCTGGTTCTGGTATTTTCCTTTTCTTTGACTGGGGCTCTTCAGCCGTTGTCGGGTTGTCAGTCCTTTGCCAAGTGAAAGGAGCGAGCAAGTTTCTTCGGTCTTCCTGACTTGCTACAACATGTTGCTCTAATATCCTAATTAGAACATCCTTTTCTTTTAACAGTTCCTGAATTTTGGTACACTCTACATTGAGAATGCGGTATTTGTTCTTCCAAGAGTTCTTTTCCCGTTGAACTTTGTTGAGAGTGACCTGGAGTTTTTCCGCATCAGACATAAAATAAAGGACAGATTCCTTTAACGGAAGAAATTCTTGACGAGGGTAAGGCATCCTCAGCTTGAGGGCTCTAGTTTGTACCCAGTGGAGATAAGGTTCCATGGAGATACAGTCCGGTCTTCCTAGAGACTCTCTTCGTTTCCTGTGAATATGTTGCCAGACATGCACTATTTCCTTTCTTTAGTGCCCTATCATTTTCTCCTTCCTTGAAGAAAAGACCTTCCAGATGAACATTTTGTGGGATATGCTTCATCGGGTATCCGAGTTGACGACAAACTAAAATTGGATGATAGTTGATTCCTCCTTTAGTTCCTATGAGGGGTACATTAGGGAAATTTCCATATTTGTCAATGATCCTTATCCCGTCATAGATCCGATTGTACCAATCTATGTCAAAGTTGGTAAGAGACATGATTCTTTGTGACCAACGTAGAGTACTCTTATGATCCCAAAAAGCAGCAGACTTGGGTAAATGGGAAGTGAACCATTTATAAAGCAGGGGTACACAGCATGTGATCATTCCTCCGCTGTACAAATTCCTTAACTGTACATAATGATAAGCATCTGTGAGCAAGGTCGGTACGGGGTTTCCAATCAGAAATATCTTAATGGCATTGGTATCAACGAATTTATCGATGTTGGGAAAGAGGAACAACCCGTATGTGAGTAAAACAAAGATATCTTCGAAAGCAGTAATGTTTCCTATACTGGCAAAGTATAGGGCTTTCTCTACCAAAAACTTGGCCGGTAAACCTTGGATTCCTTCCTTAGTGGTCATGTGAGTCTTGACTTCTGACTCGTCCAAATAGATCGCTCTTGCAATTGTTTAATCTTTAGGAATTTCTTCTAGTCCATAAAAGGGAGCTTGGTCAGTGATGGGTAAATCAGTCAGGTGAGAGTATTCTTTTAGCGTCGGTGCTAGTTGATAATCCGGGAATGTGAAATAGTGATAAACCGGATCGTAGAACTGAATCAGCGTAGACAGGATTCTTTCAACTACATGGACCCTTAACAGAGACAGCAACCCTCCGTACCTAGCTCTGAAAGCATCAGGGTTGGTGACCATCCTTGCCAACCCCCTTAAATCCTCTAGTTTTGGAGCCTTGAAGGTATACTTATGCATCTTTCTTCTACCGAAATCCATAACGCAATCAATCTCTCTGATATTTGCAATCATTGTTTTAGTTTAATTTGAAAAAAAAAAGAGAAGAGAAAAGAAGATTTTTTCTTTGTTTAAGAGTTTTTTAGATGAATGCATGAATGCAACACACAAAATCATTGAAAAAACATGGGTTCAAGGGTTCAACGTCACGAGCAAGGAGTCATGGCTCTACCCATCCCCAAAGGTTGTATTCTGTTGAATTTTTGTACTTGTAGAACGGGTTAAAAGTTCCCAAAATCATTGACCCCCCTAGGGATAACAACAGCAAGCTGGTTCACCCGAGCGAGCTGTAGTATCCTAGGGTAATCTCAATTGAGTGTAGTATCGCATGTCAATTATTTTTGATAGCTACCGCACTACCAAATGGCCACATAGTTAATGTCTACTAAATCCTCAGTTTCACGGATACCACATTGGGACAATCTGCCTTCACGACGGAGTCATTAAGCATTGAATCCACAAAGGGTATCTCCACTGATTTGATGGTCTACCGGGATAGCTTATTCGGGAATCACTCCCTGTAAGACCACCCGTCTATGCCATCACCTATCTTAGGGTTCTCTCATACTTTCCACATGCGACATCACTCGCATTCCCATTAACAGAAAAATAAACACGGATATCAAGTAGGAAAAGCAGTATATATATATATATATATAATTCCTAAAACTAACATCCTATACCTCTTAGGAATTCTAGTCTTAATCTTAAACAGACAAAATGACTCCCCAGTAGAGTCGCCATTTTACTGTAGCATGCGAGTTTTGTCGGTGACGCGACCACCTTATCGGCATGGGTTTCTCCTCACTGCAACGGTAGGAGTGGGTGCTGCTTTCTGATTTCTTATTTATCCTGTGAAGCTGGAAGGGAAAGAGAATCTATCTAAAACTAAACTCGCACGCGAATGTTTAACTGAACAAACACTTAAGGAGATTCGGGGAGTTCGGGGTCAGGTTATACAATGGGGAGTTGTCAATTACCCATCCTATATGTGGTTATCCACATGTTGTTAGCAATAGGTTCTGCTTTTATACTTGATGGTGTTTATCTGTTATGGGTTGGTTTCTTCTTTGGGAGATATGAGAGAGGGAGAGAGAGAGAGAGTTTTGATGATTTTGGTGAGGTACTGGACCTCAGTTTTGATTGATGTGAAGGTACTGGACCTAGAGTTTTTAATTGGTATGCTCGCTAAGATTTTGCAATCTTATGCCTACGTATTCCCATTTAAAGAAACAGGGAAATCAGAGCAATCGTAGTTCCTCCTATTCTATGGGGGGAAAAGATGTTTTGGTGTCTTGTTTAAAGCCCAAGATTGAAGCTAAAGGAGTATTTGTGTCTTGTTCAAAGCCCAAGATTGAAGCTAAAAGGTTTGACTGAGAGAATTGGTCATCTCTAAAGGGAGACATCTCGTCTGTTTATCACATCTATTGGTGACTGTTTATAAAGGAGGATTACTTTAACTGGGATATATGAATCCAGCAACGCCATAATTTCCTTTATGAGGGATTTTTCCTGAAGGAGAAAACTTTAACTCAATGTTGAGCAATGCCATTTTTTCTTAGGAGTTTTTCATGCTAAGAGAAGGTCAGTGGCGTGGATGTAAATAATCCAGAGACTTGCTACTTACAGCAATTAGATGAAAGAGGAAGTTTGCCAAGATAAGAGATGGACGACGGCTTGGATTTTTGAATCTACAAATGTGCCACTTACAGAAGTTATATGGGATTAGGGTTTGTTTGATTTGTTTGTTTTGATGTGTGATAACACAATGAAATGTCTTCCTACAGAGAGTTTTAGATTTCCTCTGAGGGGATGTTGATTTTATTTGTGTACCTTGATCAAAGCCCAAGTTTGAAGCTAAGAGATTGATTGACTCCACTGGGGAAGTCCTTATACAAAGCCTAAGAGGAGGCTAGAAAAGACTAACTCAACAAGAGAGTGTTTATTTGTCTTGTACAAAGCCCAAGAATGAGGCTAAAAAGAGACCGACTCTTTTGGGGATATCATTATACAAAGCCTAAGAGGAGGCTAAAAGTTGACTTTTCTGGGGAAATACTTTGTCTGTCTTGTACAAAGCCCAAGATTAAGGCTAAAAGGGGAAACTGACTCTACTGGTGAGAGGTTTTATCTGTCTTGTACAAAGTCCAAGATTGAGGCTAAAAGAAGAATGACTCTGCGGGAGAGATTTATACAGTGTCTTGTACAAAGCCCAAGATTGTGGCTAAAATGATACTGACTCAACAAGAGAGTGTTTTATTTGGTGTCTTGTACAAAGCCCAAGATTGAGGCTGAAGGGTAGTTGACTGACTCAGCTGAGGATTTTTAGGTGTCTTGTACAAAGCCCAAGATTGAGGCTGACCTTACTGGGAAAATCATTATACAAAGCCTACGAGGAGGCTGAAAAGAAGATTGATTCTACTTAGGGATTTTATTTCTCAAAGCCTAAAGGAAGGCTGGAAGGAATTGACTCCGCTAGGGAAGATATTTATCCCAAGCTTAAGAGAAGGTTATGAAGATTTTGACTTTGTTGGAGAAAGTTTATATATGTCTTGTACAAAGCCCAAGATTGAGGCTAAAAGGAATGACTCAACAAGAGAGTGTTTATGTTTTGTACCACTGACTCAACAAGAGAGTGTGGAAAGGTGATTGACTCAACAAGAGAGTGTTTTGTTTGTCTTGTTCAAAGCCAAAGATTGAGGCTAAAAAGGGTCAACTGAACAAGAGGGTGTTTTAAGAAAGAGATGGACCCAACAAAAGGGTGCTGTTGGGGCTAATTCTGCTGAGGAAAAACATTATACAAAGCGTAAGAGCAGGTTGGCTTCTGCTGAGGATCATTGAGATCCAGAGGCAGGTCCAAAATGGGGGACCAACTCTTGCTGAGGATTACAGAAGAGTTGAGGTATCAGATGCCTTGAGGTTCTGATTATAAGCTGACCCTAGCTGGGGAAATTTAGGATGAAAGACTGAGTTTTAGATCCTGTGAGGATTTTAACTCTACTGGAGATTGGTTAAATGACCAGGGTTTTTTCCTGAGTTTGTAGGGAACTTGAGAATGTCTTTGAGATTCAATCCTACCAAATTTGATACTTGCGAACCGCCCGAACCAGATATGCCTCAGACATTCTCTGATTTTTGACAATCTCAAAATATATTTTATTTCTTTTCATTACTTAAAAGTTTTAAGACCTTTTTCTACATTAGTTAAACAAATGAATGTACAATTAATTTTTAGATTTCTTTTATTGGGCGGAAGATTAGGGTTGTACACGAGTTGGGTTGGATCGGGTTCGGCCTAACTCATTACTCAACTCGTTTAAACTTTAATGGGTTGAGTTCGTCGTCCAACCCGCAATTTTTTTATCAAAACCGACCCGTTTATTTATGGGTTGGGTTGAGTTGGGTTCGCGGGTTGTATTTTAAATAAAAATATTTTTTTCTTCAATTTAATAGTATAAAATTTCACTAGACACGGTATTTCCATAAAATATGTAAGTTAAAAATGACGCAAAAGAAAATAAAAAACATTTAGTCTATTAGGAAGATCCTAGATGTCCCACATTGGTTGGAGATAGAGCAATGAAATAGTTTATATAGAGTGGCACCCCTCACCTTACCAACCGGTTTTGTAAGGTTGTGTTAGGCCAAACTCTAATATGGTATCAGAGCCTATCGATCGAACCTTGGGCAGCCCACCATTTAAAAATCCACGCACCAAGCCCAAAAAGAGTGCTGGGCGTGAGGGGGTGTATTAGGAAGATCCTAGATGTCCCACATTGGTTGGAGATAGAGCAATGAAATAGTTTATATAGAGTGACACCCCTCACCTTACCAACCGGTTTTGTAAGGTTGTGTTAGGCCAAACTCTAATATAGTCTTACAATTAAATAAACTAATTGGTCTAATAGTATTATTGGTGGTGCATAAAATTTTTTTGAAAAAATTATGGTTAGTAATAAGATATTAATTTTATGCTTTTATTTAAAATAATACAAATAAATAAGAAATTATTAATGTCACGTCAATGGACTGGGTCAATGGGTCTGCGAGTTGCGAAACTCAAATCCGATGTTCGAACCAAAACTATATTATAGATTGTTGCGAGTTGGGTTGAATATACCTTTAAATGAATGAGTTCGAGTTATTTATAAGTTGATTCGAATTAGATTAGTGGATTCGCACGTCCACTTGCACTCATGAACCCCTACTTATCGTCTTACATATTATTCACCTGCATTGTATTTCTATACGATAATACTTGTACCATATCAATATGTCAGACTACTTTAGATAACATTCTTAGATAACCTTCTTGTTACACATTTAAGTTGAAGATTAGTTTGATTGTATTTATTATTTTAGGTAGAAAGGGCAACAAATTCTATACTACAAAATCTTAAATTTTGGGATGCTTCAAATTTTAGAATGTCCAATTTTTTCTCTTTAATATTAATAGATATAAAAATATTATAATAAAAATTAAATAAATAAAAAATATTATAATAAAAACCGAAGACATAAAAAAATGAGATTGATAAAAATTCAAAATAACTATAATTAAATATGTTTATTAATAAAAATTATATTTTTAATGTATTATTTTTTTATTAGAGATTAATTACTATATACTGTCAGTGTAAAACGTTTTACACTGTCAGTTCATCACTATCATTCGTTAGTATTACTTTATTATTGATTAAAATAAAAGTCAAATTTTTTATAATATCTAACAGTTATAATTAATTGATAATATAAAATCTTTTTAATCCAATTCAATTAAATCTTTTTTATTATTATAACTTTTAATTTGAACATATTTGTAAAGTTAAGACAGAGTCTCCCAAATCGATTGGATCGACTTTGATTCTAGGTTGTCAAAAGAAAATACTAGACTTATAATTACCAAGAGTAAAAAATACAGTGTATAAGAATCTACCTTGTAATAGTATCATTAAATAGAAATGTATAGCGAGTGAATCATATAACTTAATGACTAACATTAAATAGTAATAAAGGTCAAAAAAATTATACATTAACTAATATTTTTTTTTAAATGAGGACAATATAAATAAAAATAAAAAGGTGGATTACAAAAATGAGGGGGGACTATACCAAAACCCTCCAAAATTAAGAGAATTTAAAGAAAGACAAACCTAGCTTATTCTTTACAAAATTAACCCGAATACACAGAGGAATACGACGACAATCTAATCTATCTACCGCGTTTCGTTCCTGGTTTTCTTTATTAATCTGGTAATATCCAACCAATTACATTGGGACCAAATTACATTTGAGTGTGAACACTTTAATTTAACAATAACAGATAAGGTAAAAGGTAAAAGTAGCACATGTGTCGACTCAGACAGAAAAAACAGACAACACGGCATGATTTGTAAGCGTTGATAGCATTCCCATTTATTTTCTTCACAAAACCAAATATATTTCGTTTTTGATAGCTGTGAACTCTTTGACTCTTGAGTCACAAGTTCAAGCCTCACCTTTATCACTATATATAATATCTTGTTCCATATTCTTATTCTCACAAATCACAACCAACATGGCAACAAAGTTAACTCTTCTGTTCCTTCTCCTATCTCTACTCTCTATAGCCACATCAACACCAACAAGTTTCATCAAAACCTCATGTAGCACAACACAATACCCTACACTTTGTGTTCAATCTCTCTCTGTCTATGCATCCACTATCCAACAAGACCCTCACCAATTAGTCCAAACTGCTCTATCCCTTACCCTCAACAAAACTCAATCCACAAAAGCCTTTGTTACAATGTGCAAAAGCTTCAAAAATCTTAAACCGAGAGAATATGCTGCTCTTCATGATTGTGCTGAAGAAATCAGTGATAGTGTTGATAGGCTTACCCGTTCGTTGAAAGAGCTTAAGCTTTGCAAGATCAACGGTCAGGATTTCAATTGGCATATAAGCAATGTTGAGACATGGGTTAGCTCAGCTTTGACAGATGAAAGCACTTGTGGAGATGGATTTGGTGGAAAAGCACTTGATGGAAAAATCAAAGCTTCAATTAGATCTAGAATGGTTAATGTTGCTCAAGTTACTAGTAATGCTCTTTCACTTATTAATCAATATGCTGCTAATCACTAGGTAGAAATTAAACACTAGGAATCCAAGGTTTTGCTTTTAAGGTTGTTGAGAAACACTTTAATGTGGTTTGTTCCTTTTCTGTTTTTTGTTTTATGTGACGTGTGTAATGTGTAACTTTGTGATGATCTTTAAGAATGAAATAGAGTTACTATATTTATATGATTTTTTTGTTTGCAACTTTCTTGTTATAACTCATCTTTATTTCTTGATCTTGAGATGTAATTGTCCTACCTAACTCTTTTTTAATACTATAAATCGAATGACTAGTTAATTGGTAGGTTGGAGTTTTGTTTTCTTTATGACAAAGTATGAAAGAAATCCATTTAATGTAGCAAAGGCTGACCTTTTTCATCGCCATATCGGCTATTTATGATATTTTGGTGAAAATAGTGACAACGGGATGACAATTGTATCATCTCTATTGCAATACCCACAAAAATTATTTATAATAGATAAATAGATAAAAAAAACTGTAATAAATACGAGCACGAGCATAAACAATTATTTATTAAAAATATTGTTAAAAATTTAAAACAACATGATAAATTATAATTGTTTCAATACTATTTTTTATTATAAATGCGGATAAACGAGTATCAACATGGGTACTTGGATATCCTTAGATTACGAGTACGAGTACAAACATTATTGTTTACGCAGATATGGATTCATGTACATGGATTTTTTCAATCCACAGGTATGGGAATGAATACTATAGTATTCTAGTCAAATTTTGCCCATTGTCATCCCTACTGATAAATTATCTGGTAGTTTATAATTATAATTGATAGTTGATAACCAATGATTAATAATAAATAAGTTAATTAACGTCTTTCGTAAAATATTTGATTAGATTATCTTTATATATTATTATTAAATTAATTTTATTTAAAATTAAATGTAACAATAAATACATAAAAACAATTTTAAATACATATGTTCTCATCCTCTACTATTTTCGTCTGCTTTCATTCCCTATAGTGTTATTCTTACATTGAGTTCATTTCCTCTTTTCCAATCTTTATTTCTGCCATGGCTCATATAATTGATCATCTTGTAAGCATGTCTAATGATTTATGGAGTAGTGTTTTCTCTCCCTTCGCTAGAACAAAAATCTCTACTAGTTCGGACTCCAACCCTTCAGTTACTAGTCATTATGTTGCGGTTATAATAAATATGTTTGGTATGTTTGAGGCAGAGAAGTTTTCCACTAATTTCCTCGATATGGAAATTTCTTTTGATGAATCTTCTTTCGATGCGCTTCTTTCCGATGGAGGTGTGAGAGGAGATTGTTTATTCAGTTATACACCCGCTTCTTCCGTAGCATCCGAGAATTTTTCTCTTTATGTCTTGGTTCCATAGGATCTTGAAGTTACTTCCTTCAACAAGGAAGAAGCTCGTCCCTTCATCAGAACTTACTGGTATGTCTTTGGCCGAGATCCAAGCAACACAAAGATTATGGATTATCTCAAGTTTGGAATTTAGCATGCTAATATCGATTGAATCGATCCACCAGACGTCGTTCAGGCTGATGAAATACCTCAAAGAAGTATCGGTCTTGTGGAGAACCAGCTAACGCGAGTAGGTATAACTAGGTAAATTATGAGATTTTGATGACTCCCTCGTTTTTGGACAACTCCTTGATCGTGGAAGAGGCTAACATAGAAGTGAGTCGTCCTTCTGATTGGTCTGTTCTTCCGATGAAACTGGGTAAAAGGAATTGTAGCAGCTTTGGGAAATGCTTTATTCCTTTCTATGAATGTCTGTTTACTCGAATAAACTTGTGGATTCTCTTGACTGGATTTGAAGATGAGGTGTTAAGGTTCCTAAAGATTGTCCCTTCGCAGCTTCATCCAAGTGTTTGGGCTTTAATAAAGGTGTTTCAATTCTGAGCTGATTACCGACTTTAGAAGCACCGTATTAATGTGTCCTACGCAGCCTTCGCCGTCGTCGAATCAGGGATCTTCTTAAACACGTTCGCATCTACACACTGATGGATGTAGAACAATGCCTTCTGATCCTTCTTCCTCAGATTACGCTGAGCATTCCTCTGTGCGCCTGTTGCATTTGCTGGAAGTGCATCTGGGACGTAATCGTCGTTGAAGAGAATAAGAACATGTTGAGCACCAAACAACACATGCGTCTGAATCATCCACTGATTCCAGTTCTTGCCATCAAACACTGGAAGCTTAGTACTCAAATTATCATTTACGCTCATCGTCAACCTTGTGAAATTCACTCAGATCTCACTAAACACTAGTGTTTCCCAATCCCGCAGAATCAAGAAATATGATTTTGTTACGATTCCGATCAAAATTCAATATGAATTCAAAAAAAGAAATCAATCACACAACGCCTCATTGTTCACTCGTGTTTCCTGTGTTTCTCTAAGGATTTAAACAAGAGCTCTAGATACCAATTGTTGGTGCACAAGATGAAGAAGATGAAGGTGGAAGAAGAGAGAGAATAGAGAATTGAATAAAAAACTTCTACTACTCTTGCAAAACGGTTACTGTAAATGATTACTCCAATTCTATTGAAAGCTACACTTGTTTAAATACAAGTGTGAACAACTAAAAATATTGAATTACCCTTCAACACAAATTTAATATATTTTGATGCTATCTTTAATTTTTCATGTATATTAAAACTTTTTTGCATATTTTTATACATACATTGATTTTTATCGAATAAAAATTAATTTTATAATATAATATAATAAGATAATGAACCACCAATTTTTAATTAAGAATATCCTTTTATGTCATTTTGTATCTATAAGCTAGTGTAACAACTAATTTACCAAACACTCAAATTAACTTATCAGCTACCAGTCATCAACAATAAGATATCAATCATCAGCTACCAGCTATCAACTATCAGTCATCAGCTACCAATTATCAGCTAGTTTTAACAAATAGAGTCTGAATATAACTACTTTGATATTCTCAATTGTTCAACTTGTAATTTAATTGTTTGTAATCAAATTGTGTAACATTTATCACATAGAGGTTAGGGAAACTCGCTAATGTATGAATGAATTATTATTTGGTAATGTATGAATGATTTGTTATTTGTTTATTGGTGACTAAACACAATGAAAATCTTATAAAATATTGAACCAAATGAACCAACCCAAACCACATTTATTTGGCTTGGTTTAGTTCGGTTTTTTCTAAAAACCAATTGAATTAAACTCAACCACACTTTTTTCTTGCAAATCAGATGACCTTTAGCTCAACGCCGCCAAACCGCACAACGAACACCCTTAAAGAAGACTTTGGAGATAAAGAATTTGAATAAAAAATAGAAAAATCAAGGTCATTAGTGCATTGATAATGATGATGAGGGTTTGAAAAATATTTGCATAACAAACAAGTACAACATGTGCAACACCTTGTTCGCTACTTGACACACAAGGTCATTTGTTAGATTCTTTATGATCCTCTCAATGAAATATGTAATTGATCCATCTATTTGTTGTTTCAAGTTCATTAGGTCTGTTATCGTAACATCGGGCAAATACATTAGAATTTTTCATAAAAAGACATTTCTGTCTTCACAAGTATGTATTGTTTGTTGTACAGGAGAGGAATAACAAAAAAATGTTGTTCTTATTATTAGAAATAATTTATATTTTAATTATATTCACAAACTTGGTGACCAAGTTTGTTAGAGGGTATTTTAGTATTTTATTGTTGCTTTTGTAGCCCTAGTTTTAGCTTATAAATAGACTAGTGGTAGTGAGTATTTTTGTAATCCTTTGTAGCCGTCATTCTCTTTATAATATATTCTTCTCTTTTCATCCATTATTCACCTTGTACACCAACAATTGGTATCTAGAGCTCCGGTTCGGATCCACGGGGAAACACGGGAAACACGAGTGGAACGTGAGGCTGTGTGATTGATTTTTTGATTCTGGGTTCGTGTTGAATCTAGAACAAAATTCTGATCAGAATCATAATTTTTGATTATGTGGGTTGGGAAACACTGTGTGAGATTTAAGTGACTGTACAAGGTTGAAGATGATGAACGGAAACGGCGGCATGAACACCAAGCTTCCAGTATTTGATGGCAAAAACTGGAATCGTTGGATAATTCAGATGCGTGTACTGTTCGGTGCTCAAGATGTTCTGGATCTTGTCACTGAAGGTTATGTTCCGGTAGCAGCAGATGCGACGGAGGAACAGAAGAACGCGCAGAAGGATACAAGGAAGAAAGATCAGAAAGCATTGTTCTACATCCATCAGTGTGTGGATGCAATATGTTTGAGAAGATTACAGATTCAACGACGGCAAAGGCGGCATGGGACACACTGGTCAGATGTTACGGTGGTGACGCATCAGTGAAGAAGGTAAAGCTTCAGTCTCTACGTAAGCAGTACGAGAATCTCAACATGAAGAACAATGAGAAAGTTTCTGAGTACATCTCTAGAGTGATTCTGATCACTAATGAGATGAAGGCGTGTGGAGAAACTCTTTCTGAACAAGTAATCATTGAGAAGGTATTGAGATCCCTTACTCCTCAGTTTGATTACATTGTAGTAGCAATAGAACATTCTAAAGATCTGAGCACCATGAGAATTGAAGAGCTGCAAAGCAGTCTAGAAACGCAAGAGTTGCGTCTGACCGAGAGAACTTCTGAAAGGGAAGTGGAGCAGCAGGCTCTGAAAGCAGTTTCTGATAAGAAGCATCAGAAGCAGTCAGAAGCCAGGAGAAGATCTGATGGTGGTCAGAAGTCAGAAACCTCAACTTCTGATAGGCAAAAGAATGCTCAGAAGGGAAAAGAGAAGTATGACAAGAAGAAGATCCAATGTTACTGTTGCAAGAAGTTTGGTCACTTTGCTAGAGATTGTTGGTCAAACAAAGAAAGGAAATCAGAAGAAACAAATATAGCCAGAAGTTCTGATGATGAATCTGTGCTACTGATGGCTTCTGAATCTGATGATACGAATTTGGCAGACTGGTGGTATATGGACACTGGCTGCTCAAATCATCTTACTGGAAATAAGAAATGGCTGGTTGATTTTGACTCTGAGAAGAGGACAAAGATCAGATGTGCTGATGACAAATATCTTAACGCTGAAGGTATGGGAAATGTCAGAGTTGTTCTGAATAATGGGAAAACAACATTGATTCAGAAAGTGTGGTATGTACCTAGCATAAAAAGCAATCTGATGAGCGTGGGACAATTAATTGAGAAAGGTTTTTCAGTTACCATGAAGGACAATCTTCTGAAGCGGTATGACTGTAATCAGAAGCTGATTATGGACATCAGAACAGGGAAGGAATAGAACATTCAAGGTGAATGTCAGAACTTCTGACTCTGAATGTCTTAGTGCAACAAGTGTTGTGAAAGAAAGTGAGCTGTGGCACAGAAGATTTGTTCATATGAATTTCAGAAGCTTAGAACATCTAAATTCAAAGAAGCTGGTACATGGAATTCCTACAATTAAGAAGCCTGAGAAGTCATGCAAAGTGTGCATGGAAGGAAAGCAACCAAGATTGCCATTTGCGTTAGAATTTGCTCCAAGAGCAAAACATGCCTTGGGAGTAGTACATTCTGATGTGTGTGGTCCATTTCCAGTAGCATCGGCCGGAGGGAATAAATATTTCGTGTCATTTGTTGATGAATTCACGAGAATGACATGGGTATCCCTTATTAAGTTCAAACACGAGGTGTTTGCTGAATTCAAGAAGTTCCGAATGAAGGTTCAGAATCAGAGTGGTCAGAATCTGAAGATTCTCAGAACCGATGGTGGGGGTGAGTATAACTCCAAAGAGTTTCGGAAGTTCTGTGAGGAGAATGAAATTAAGCATGAGGTTACTGCTCCTTATACTCCTCAACATAATGGTCTTGCTGAAAGAAGAAATCGTACTTTGCTTGATATGGTGAGAAGCATGTTGAAGGAGAAGAAGCTTCATCAGAACTTATGGGGAGAAGCTGTTGCCACCGCAACATATGTGCTCAACAGATTTCCAACGAAGAAGTTGAAGGAAATAGTTCATATTCAGAAGTGGACTGGAGAAAAGCAAAGTGTTAGTCATTTGAAGGTATTTGGTTCTGTCTGTTACAAACATGTTCCAGAAGCTAGAAGACAGAAGTTGGATGATAGAAGCAAAGTAATGTTACTGGTGGGGTACCACAGTACAGGTGCATACAAGCTTTATTGTCCAAAATCTAATAAAGTTGAATTCAACAGAGACGTTATTGTGAAGGAATCAGAAGTTTGGAATTGGGATAAGTCTCAATCTGATTCTGATATGAGAACTTCTGAAGAAAGGTCAGAAATAAGAGTTTCTGAAATTGATGGTGATTCTGATTCTGAAGGAGACTCAGAAGATGAAGGTGATGATGATCCAGATTCTGATGATGATCCAGATTCTGGCGGTGATTCAGACTCTGGGAATATGCCAGACTCTGAAGATGGTCAAGGTTCTGGAGGAAGTCAACCTTCTGAAGCAAGAGCTTCTGAAGGAGAAACTTCTGAAGGAGAAATTTCTAGAGTTCAAGCATCTGAAGAAGTTTCTGAACGAGGTCAGAGGCCACAGAGAATCAGAAACATTCTAAGAAGATTTGAAGAGTTTGACATGTTGCAAGACACGGAAGTAGATTCTAAAGGAGAAATTATTCAGTGTGCCATGTTAGTAGACTCTGAACCTGTGAGTACAGAAGAGGCTCTCAAGCAGAAGTTCTGGCTAAAGGCCATGAAAGAAAAACTTGAGGCCATAGAAAGAAACAAGACTTGGAAGCTGACAGAACTTCCAAAGGACAAGAAAGCCATCATCGTCATATGGGTTTTCAAGCAGAAGCTAAAGCCAGATGGATCAATTGGCAAACACAAAGCGAGGTTGGTAGCAAGAGGATTTTTGCAGAAACCTGGGCTGGATTATTCTGAAGTGTTTACACCTGTAGCGAGACATGAAACAATCAGATTGGTGATTGCAATAGCTGCTAACAAGAATCGGCCTCTGATGCATTTAGATGTGAAATCTGCATTTCTGAACGGTCCATTAGAAGAAGAAGTTTATGTGTCACAACCTCCTGGATTTGTGAAAAAGAATCAGGAAGGGATGGTGTACAGATTACATAAAGCTTTGTATGGATTGAAGCAAGCACCCAGAGCTTGGAATCAGAAGATTGATTCATTTTTTAAGAAGCAGGGTTTTCAGAAATGTGAGATGGAATACGGTGTTTATGTTCAACATATTTCTGAAGGCAATATGATTCTGGTGTGTTTGTACGTTGATGACATATTGCTGACCGGAAGTTCTAAACAAGAACTAGCTAAGTTCAAGAAGGTGCTGATGAATGAGTTTGAAATGACTGATCTCGGGAAAATGACATACTTTCTAGGGATGAAGTTCAGATATTCTGAGAAAGGTATCATTTTGCATCAGCTGAAGTATGAACGAGAACTTCTGAAGAGATTTAAGCTGCAGAATTGTAAGGCTGCTATCACACCTGCAGATACAAATCAGAAACTAGATTCTGATTCTGATGGTGAGGATGTGGACGCTACAACCTTCAAACAGTTGGTTGGTTCTCTGAGGTATTTGTGTAATACCAGACCTGATATTTGCTATGCAGTTGGAATGGTTAGCAGATTCATGAGTAAACCCAAGTGGTCCCATTACCAAGCTGCTGTCAGGATTCTGAGGTATATCAATTGAACTCTGAAGTATGGAGTGTTATTCCCTTCTGGAAGAAAGATTGAATCAGAACTTCTGAGTTATTCAGATTCTGATTGGTGTGGAGACAGAGTTGACAGAAGAAGTACTTCTGGATACTTGTTCAAGTTTCTGGGAGGCCCTATTTCTTGGTGTTCTAAGAAGCAACCTGTTGTTGCGTTGTCAACTTGTGAAGCTGAATATATTGCAGGTGCTATTACTGCATGCCAAGCTGTGTGGATTCTGAGCTTGCTGCAGGATCTGAAGATCAAAATTGACAAGCCTCTGAAGCTGATGATTGATAACAAGTCTGCAATCAATCTTGCCAGAAACCCAGTGTTGCATGGGAGAAGCAAGCATATTGAGACCAAGTATCACTTTCTGAGAAATCAGGTTCAGAGTGGAGTGTTAGAAGTTGTGCACTGTAGCACCCAGAAGCAGTTGGCAGATGTTCTGACGAAGGCTATCAAAACTGATCAATTCCTTCGCTTAAGGGATGGAATTGGAGTTGCTAGTTTTGAGGAAATATAAATTAAGGGATGGTATTAGAAATAATTTATATTTTAATTATATTCACAAACTTGGTGACCAAGTTTGTTAGAGGGTACTTTAGTATTTTATTGTTGCTTTTGTAGCCCTAGTTTTAGCTTATAAATAGACTAGTGGTAGTGAGTATTTTTGTAATCCTTTGTAGCCGTCATTCTCTTTATAATATATTCTTCTCTTTTCATCCATTATTCACCTTGTACACCAACACTTATCAATAATAAAAGTAAAAACTATAGTTTGTGAGTTCGTTCTTTATTCTATCACTAGACTGCAAAGTAAACATTTCAATGTGTTTTATTGTTGACTAGTAATCTTTCTTTGAAAATTAGAAAAGTACGGAGTTTTATAACTTTTACTTCAATTTGTCCATTCATTCAAGATAGGGATTCTTATATGTTGACATATCCCTGAGATTAAGTTTTATCCCAAAATACCTTTTAATTGTATCAACAATGAGGTTGTGATCCAATTACTGATACTAGGCTCGACTGCAAATGGAGGGTGCCACATGTTGTTTTAGACGTTTTAGAAACCTAATCAAAAACTAAATCTAGGGTGGTTTATTCCTGGACTAAGATTCTCTGCTGTGTTTTCTCTGCTGCTATTTCTCCATTGCAATTTTATACCACTTGATTAATCTCATGGTTAAACAATAAAAGGAATGAAAAAAACAGTTAGAGGAGAGAGAAAATGGTTTATTAAAGGAAGTTAGAAGAGAGAAAAACCATCATATTTTTTTACCGTTCTTTAAAATTAATCTTTTCTTCTCTTCTATTATTATAAAATTAATCTTTATAATTGTTCTTATTACACCAGTAAGGATGACAATTTGACTCATCCCCAGTGGATATCCACAAAATTACCCACAACGGGTAAGGTAAAAACCCGCAAAAATGGGTACAGGTACGGGCTCGGGTAATTACCCACTTAAATAAGCGGGTAATTACCGCACAATATATATTTATATATTTAATTTATATTATTATATAAAAATAACTGTTTATAAAATTTATAAAAAAAATTCAATTTTAAACTACTACATATTTAATATAAGTGATCATTTATTTCATAATTCAACAATACAAATTTTTAAAATTTTTTTAATATTTTTAAAAAGTTAAAATATTATGATATTTTATACTTGATATATTTATTTTTATTAGAAATGCGGGTAACGGGTACGGGTACGGGCACTTATATACCCATAGGGTACGAGGACGGGTGCCAATTTTGATACCCAAGCGGGTATGGGCTCGGGTACGGGGATTTTTTTCAACTGCGGGTATGGGGACGGGTACTATAGTACCCTACCCATACCCTGCCCATTGCCATCCCTATACACCAGTAACTAAAAAATTGATATTGAGGTGTCTATAATCCAAAATTAAAGTGGTAGAATCAGCAAAAGGTATAGTCTAAAATTAAAGTGGTATAATCCAAAATTAAAGACATTTATCCAAATCTTTTTTAAATTAAAACAAAGCATAAATTTATTATAATGAGATAGAATCATAATCCCAACTTCCAAAAATAAGAATTGTCATTAAAAACACCTTTCACAAATTACTTGTATGAATTCATTCGGAATGATTCCTTCCCAAATTAAGAAATCTTTCACAAAATAGTACACTGCAACATTTATCATAAAACATTACTGGTATAAAACATAGACCAACACAGACGAACATGCAGCATGAAATTTATTAAACCAGTAGAAAGCAGTTCTTCACTTCTCTATAAATTGTTCAATGTTGCAACAGCTCCATGAATGTTTTCCTATAATTAAAATGGCATAGGTTAATAATCTAAATATAGATATGAAAATAATCACCTTGATAGAAATTAAAATTTATATAATTGTTAAATTGTACCATCAATAATCTAGTAAAACTAATGGTACCGAATTGACTTGTGTTATTATTTTCCTGCACAAACCATAAAATTATTCAATTACTAAATATTTTTTGGTAAGTTCACATACTCAAATTGAGATTTACTTACCATGGAAAGTGTTTTGTAAGAATTATTGAGCCAAATAGATGCACTTGTATTGGACACTCCATATTGAACTTGTGTTTATGAGTTACCTATGTCACCGTCTTTTTTTCCTATCAAGTTGTGAATCACGCCCCTTATCATGCTACATGATATAAAAGAATATAAATTACAATTTTATTTAATTGACAAAAGACAACAATTGAATTAAATAATAAAATAATACCTGAATTTATGAAACTTTAGAGCCAATATTTTTCTTTCTTTTGGGAGGTTGGCACTCTACCCAGCCTTTTGGACGTTTTAAACACTTTTTTCCTCCTCTCTTTTTGAATCCTTTTTCTTGTGTCAAATCATCATGGTTGCTAATGGACTCTTTAACTCCACTGGTTCAGAGTCTACTACTATAGCACACTGAATAACCTCTCCCTCAGAGTTTATTTCAATATCTCGCAACATGTCATACTTTGAAAATCTTCTCAGGATGTTTCTGACTCTCTGTGGCCTTTGACCTCATTCAGAATATCCTTTGGATGCTGGAACCCTAGAAGTTATATATTTAAAAGCTTCTCCTTCAAAAGTTCTTGCTTCAAAAGGATGACCTCCTCCAGAACCTTGACCACCTTCAGAGTCTGGAATATTCCTAGAATCTCAATCACCACCAGAATCTGAATCACCATCAGAATCTGGATCAGAATCATCCTCACCTTCCGAGTCTCCTTCAGAGTCAGAATCACCATCAGAGTCAGACCCGCCTTCAGAGTCTACTACAGCTTCAGAATCTTCTCCAACTTCTGACTCATCTTCAGAAACTTCTAATTCTGACTTTTCTTCAGAAGTTATCACGCCAGAATTGGATTGAGACTTATTCCAATTTCAGGCTTCTGATCCTTTTACAACGACGTCTCTGCTGAATACAACTTTATTAGTTTCTGGACAATAAAGCTTGTATGCACCTGTACTGTAGTACCCCACCAGTAACATCACTTTGCCTCTATCATCCAGCTTCTGTCTTCTGGCTTCTGGAACATGTTTGTAACATACAGAACCAAACACCTCCAGATGGCTAACACTTTACTTGTCTTCATTCCACTTATGAATAGGAACTATTTGCTTCAGCTTCTTCTTTGGACATTTGTTGAGCACATATGTTGCGGTGGGAATAACTTTCCCCCAAAAGGTGTGTGGAAACTTCTTCTCCTTCAGCATGCTTCTCGTCGTAGCAAGCAAAGTAAGATTTCTTATCTCAGCAAAACCATTGTGTTGTGGAGTATAATGAGAAATAACCTCATGCTCAATTCCATTCTCCTCACAGAACTTTCTGAACTCAGTGGAGTTATACTCACCTCTACCATCAGTTCTGAGAATCTTCAGAGTCTGACCACTCTGATTCTCAGCCTTCATTCTGAATTTCTTGAATTCAGCAAACACCTCGTGTTTGAACTTTATAAGGGATACCCATGTCATCCTTGTGAATTCATAAAAAAATGACATGAAGTATTTATTCCCTCCAATTGATGCTACTGGAAATAGACCACAGACATCAGAATGCATCACTCCCATGACATGCTTTGCTCTTGAAGCTACTTCTGACGCAAATGGCAATCTTGGCTGCTTTCCTTCCATGTACACTTTGCATGACTTTTTAGGCTTCTTAATTGTAGGAATTCCATGTACCATTTTCATCAAATTCAGATGCCCTAAGCTTCTGAAATTCAGATGACCAAATCTTCTGTGCCACAACTCACTTTCCTTCATAACACTTGTTGCACTAAGGCATTAAGAGTCTGCAGTTCTGACATTCACCTTGAATGTTTTATTCCTTCCCTGTTATGACTCCATAATCAGTTTCTGATTACAGTCACGCAACTTCAAAAGATTTCCCTTCATGGTAATTGGAAAACCTTTCTCAATTAGTTGCCCTACACTCATCAAATTGCTTTTCATGTCAGGTACATACCATACATTCTGAATCAATGTTGTTTTCCCATTGTTCTGAACGACTCTGACATTTCCCATACCTTTAGCGTTGAGGTATTTATCATCAGCACATTTGATCTTTGTCCTCTTTCCAGAGTCAAAGTCAACCAGCCATTTCTTATTTCCAGTAAGATGATTTGAGCACCCAGTGTCCATATACCACAATTCTGTCAAATTCGTATCATCAGATTCAGAAGCCATCGGTAGCACAAATTCATCCTCAGATCTTCTCCTGTATTCTGACCAAGACTGTTTCTGATGTTTCTTACCAGAAGTTGCTTTCAGAGCTTGTTGCTCTATTTGTCTTTCAGAATTTCTCTCAGTCAGATGTAACTCTTGTGCTTCTTGACTACTTTGCAACTCTTCAATTCTCTTGGTGTCTATATCCTTATAACGTTCTATTGCTACCACAATGTAATCAAACTGAGGAGTAAGGGATCTCAATACTTTCTCAATGATTACTTGTTTAGAAAGGGTTTCTCCACAAGCTTTCATCTCATTAGTGATCAAAATCACTCTGGAGATGTACTCACGTACCATCTCGTTGTCCTTCATGTTGAGATTCTCATACACTGCTTTCGTAGAGACTGAAACTTCACCTTCTTCACTGATGCGTCACCACTGTAACACCTAACCAGTGTGTCCCACACAGCCTTTGCCGTCGTTGAATTATCAATTTTCTCAAACATGTTCACATCTACACACTGATGGATGTAGAACAACGCCTTCTGATCGTTCTTCCTCAGATCACGGTGAGCATTTCTCTGCGCATCAGTTGCATTTTCTGGAAGTGCAACTGAAACGTAACCATCGTTGACGAGATCAAGAACATCTTGAGCGCCAAATAACACACCCATCTGAATCATCTAACGATTTCAGTTCTTGTCATCGAACACTAGAAGCTTCGTACTCAGACTACCGTTTTCGTTCATCTTCAACCTTGTGCAAGTCACTCAGATCTCACCAAACACAGTGTTTCTCAATCCCACAGAATCAGAAAATGTGATTCTGTTACGATTCCGTTCAAGGTTGTCAAAAGAAAATACTAAACTTATAATTACCAGGAGTATAAAATACATATTGTATTTTAATCTACCTTGTAAGAGTAACATTACATAGAAATGTATAGTGAGTGACCTTGACTCACTTAAACTTTGTTTTTGTGTGAATCATATAACTTAGTATTAACTAATATAATATGAATCAAGGTAGAAAATAATATTCATTAATTTTTTTTTTTTTTGAATCAAATAATATACATTAATTATTTTAGTACATGACGACGTACGGACCCGAATCTAATTTTTCTACCGCGTTTCCTTCCTGGTTTTCTTTAATAATCTGGTATTATCCAACCAATTACTTTTGAGTGTGAACACTTTAATTTAAGAATAACAAATAACATATCATGTGTCGACTCAGCCAGAAAAAACAG
This sequence comes from Lathyrus tuberosus, assembly GCA_022829125.1. Lineage (NCBI taxonomy): Eukaryota > Viridiplantae > Streptophyta > Magnoliopsida > Fabales > Fabaceae > Lathyrus > Lathyrus tuberosus. The sequence goes on from JALAZF010000159.1 coordinate 8,212,822, forward strand.
ACAACACGGCATGATGATAGCATTCCCATCTATTTTCTTCACAAAACCAAATATATTTCGTTTTTGATAGCTGTGAACTCTTGACTCTTAAGTCACAAGCCCAAACCCCACCTTTATCACTATATAATATCATTCTTGATCCATATTCTTATTCTCACAAATCACAACCAACATGGCAAAGTTAACTCTTCTCTTCCTTCTAATAATTCTTGTCTCTATAGCTACATCAACACCAACAAGTTTCATCAAATCTTCATGTAGCACAACACAATACCCTACACTTTGTGTTGAATCTCTCTCTATCTATGCATCAAAAATCCAACAAGACCCTCACCAATTAGTCCAAACAGCTTTATCACTTAGTCTCAACAAAACTCAATCCACAAAAGCCTTTGTTACAATGTGCAAAAGCTTCAAAAATCTTAAACCGAGAGAATATGCTGCTCTTCATGATTGTGCTGAAGAAATCAGTGATAGTGTTTATAGGCTTAGCCGTTCCTTGAAAGAGCTTAAGCTTTGCAAGATCAGCGGTCAGGATTTCAATTGGCATGTAAGCAATGTTGAGACATGGGTTAGCTCAGCTTTGACAGATGAAAGCACTTGTGGAGATGGATTTGGTGGAAAAGCACTTGATGGCAAAATCAAAGCTTTGATTAGATCTAGAATGGTTAATGTTGCTCAAGTTACTAGCAATGCTCTTGCACTTATTAATCAATATGCTGCTAATCACTAGAGGAAAATTAAACTCTAGGAACTATAAAAGTTTTGGTTTTGAGGTTGTTGAGAAACACTTTAATGTGGTTGGTTCCTTTTCAGTTTTTTGTTTTATGTGACGTGTGTAATGTGTAACTTTGTGACGATCTTTAAGAATGAAATAGTGTTTACTATATTTATATGATTTTCTTGGTTGTAACTTTCTTGTTATAACTCGTCTTAATTTCTTGATCTTGAGATGTAATTTTTGCTACCTAACTTTTTTTTAATACTATAAATTGTATGGCTAGTCAATTGGTAGGTGGGAGTTTTGTTTTCTTTATTCGAATTTATACATTGGTGGTTTTTGAAGTGTTGAGACACATAGTCATCCGTGTGGATCCGATTCATTTCTAAAATAGTAACATAACAAAGTACGGGAAAATTTCAATTTAATACAGCCAAGGCAGACCTTTTTCATCGCCATATCGGCTATTTATGATATGTTTGTTGAAAATAGCTGATAACGGGATGACAATTATATCATCTCTATTGCAATACCTACAAAAAAATATCTATTGGATAGGTAAAAAATTCTATAAAATAAATACGAGCACGATCACAAATAATTATTCATTAAAAATGTTATGAAAGTTTTAAAATAATATGATAAATTATAATTGTTCAATTTCTTTTTATAAAAGCGGATATACGAGTATGAGCATGGATATTTGGGTATTTTTAAAATACGAGTACGGGTATAAACATTGTTGTCTACATATGTATGGATTAATTCGGGTACATGAATATTTTCAATCTACGGATATGAGAATGAAAACTACAATTCTCTGGCCAAAAATTGTTCATTGTCATCCCTATTGATAAGTCTTCTGGTAGTTTATAATTATAATTGATAGTTGATAATCGATAATTAATAATAAATAAGTTAATTAATGTCTTTAGTAAAATATGTTATTATATTATCTTTATATATTATTATTAAATTAATTTTATGGCTTAAATAGTATGTTAGTTCCTGTAAATTAGCGAGTTTTGAGTTTGATTCCTGTAAATTTTTTTTTGCGTGTGGTTTAGTCCCTAAAGCCAAAATCCGTAGGAAAAACTACAGATTTCCTGCGGATTTTCCTTCAAATTTTCCTAAAACGCATGCAAAAAGTGATATATAGGGACTCAGACAAAAAAAAATTATAGGGACTAAACTCAAAAACTCGCTAACTTATAAGGATAAAAAATGCATTTAAGCCTAATTTTATTTAAAATTAAACGTAACAATAAATACATAGAAACTATTTTAAATACATATGTTCTCACCCTCCACTCTCTTCGTCTGCTTTCATTCCTTACACATACCATTCTTACATTGAGCTCATTTCCTCATTTCCAGTCTTTATTTCCCCCATAGCTCATATAATTGATCACCTTGTAAGTCTGTCTAATGGTTATAGGAGTAGGGGTTCCTCTCTTTTCGCTAAAATAAAAATCTCTACTAGTTCGGAGTCCAACCTTTCTATTACTAGTCATTATGTTTCGATTGTAATAAATATGTTTGATAGGTTCGAGGCAGAGAAGTTTTCCACTGATTTCGTCAATATGAAAATTTCTTTTGATGAATCTTCTTTTGACGCGTTTCTTTCTGATGGAGATGCGAGAGGTGATTGTGTATTTATTTATACACTCGCTTCTTCCATAGCATCAGAGAATTTTCCTCTTTTTGTCTTGGTTCCATAGGAGGTTGAGTTTACTTCCTTGAACAAGGAAGAAGTCCGCCCTTTCATCATAATTTACTGGTATGTCTTTGGGTGAGATCTAAGCAACAAAAAGATTATGGATTATCTCAAGTTTGGGATTCAGTCTGCTATTATCGATTGAATTGATCTATCAGACGTCGTTCAGGCTGATGAGATGCCTCAAAGAAGTATCGGTCTTGTGGAGAGCCAGCTGACGTGAGTAGGTATAGCTGGGTAAATTCTGCGATTTTGAAGACTCCCTCCTTTTTGGACAACTCCTTGATCGTGGAAAAGGCTGAGTCGTCCTTCTGATTGGTCGGTTCTTCCCATGAAACTGGGTAAAAGGAATTGTAGCAGCTTTGGGAAATGCTTTATTCCTTTCTATGAATGTTTGTTTGCTCGAATAAACATGTGGCTACTCTTTACCGGATTTGAAGATGGGGTGTTAAGGTTCCTAAAGATTGTCCCTTCACATATTCATCTAAGTGTTTGGACTTTAATAAAAGTGTTTCAATTATGAATTGATTACCGACTTTGGAAGCCCTCCTACTGGCAATTTTCCACCTCTTCTCCATGGTGCACACTTCGTTGAATAATGTCTGAAATAACTTAGCTCAAAACTTATGTTATTTGATAGGAAGATAAATCTAATTTGCTAGAAAATAAAAGAAAGACAAACTAAATAAAATAAAAGAGACATTTGATTTCATTGATTGATTTCTAATGTGTCAAAGACACTACATATATAATGATACTAATTGGCCAATGACTAAAATACCCAAATACTAGTGGAAGCCCAATTCAATAACAATTAAACTAAAATATCAACTAATATAAAACCTTAAATTGATAAACTAAAATATAACTTGATACTCTCTATCATTGCCGCCGGTTTCACTTGAACCTTGTCCTCAAGGTTCTAAAATCAATATGAGAATAGAGATATTTTTCCTGGATCCCACTTCTTGAACTGAGACAATTTAGAAGTTGGAACTGCTGTCATTTGAACTTTCGACAAAACAGCCAACACATTTGCTTCAAACAGAACAATAGAAACCAAACCAAAACCAACAGCATTCTGCTAATAAGAACAAGACCTTCTTTTGGCTGCAAAACAAAGAACTCAGAACTAATATTTGCAAGGTGAAATGCTTCTTTCACATTAAGAATTTCACCCAAGGGTCCAACGGCTTTCGAGTTCGGTGTTAGGTCGTCTAAGGGATTTTTCATTATGCATGCTTTGTTGAGAAACCTTAATTTCTCTGTTGGTACTAGGAGATTGGAATCCTTGTCATGATGGTAGCTACCATTCACATTCACATCCTCTTGTGGTAACTGCAAAAGTCTGTTTCTGTAAAAAGCTACAAGAACCTATGCTAAACTACTCAGAATGTTACTCTTAACCTTAACATAAATTTCATTTAGAGCTTCATTGACAGCAGATACATTATTGCTTTGGACGACAATCATGGAAGGCTTGATCAATTTGAGGTGGCCAGCCTGCCGCATTATGTCTACAACACGAGTATGGTCCACACGAAGAGCAGTCAAATTTAGAGGATCATTTACTACTTCAGGATGTTCTTGCAAGTAGAAGTGAACAGCTTTATAGTAGAGTTCCACCCTGGAAACTTTAACTATAATATCTTTGAATTGCTTATGGTCCTATACTTCAGGAGAGTGATTCATTACAGTAGTTACAACATTATCAAACTCATCATATTGGATGTACAAGTATGTAAGTTCTTTCCAGTGTTGTTGCTCATCACATGCTCGAATAACCTTTGGAATATTAAGCCGACTTGAGAACAACTTAATGTGTTCCATTAGCTTCTCAGAACGATATCTTGCGTAACGAACGCTCAATTCAGTAAAGATTCCCAGATGTGCTCGCTCCAATCCTAGCCCACTCTCCATTAAAGAAATGAGCTCATTGAAGCATCCTCTGTTCTGATAAAACTCACTAACCTCTTCCAAATCATCCACCTGAATGATGACATTGAGACCACAAATCTGAGCTAAGCGGAATTCCTCGGCATCAACATAGGTAAAACAAACTTTCTTCCGAGTTTTTGAGTTGTTTGCTCTCCTGGCAGCATCAACTGCACCCTGAAACTGTTGAAGCTTAACCAATGTGACTGCTAATTTAGCCTAGTTAGAGATAAAAGCAAATATAATTTTTGCAGCCTCATATAAAGCTTCATCATACAAGCGGTCTCCAACAACTGGTAAATTGGCAACGTGCATCAATATAAATTCTTCAATTTCACCAAGCCGATCAATCTTTGCGTAGGCATAAATGATCTCACTGTCTATCTTGGGCTCTTTGGTCTTCTGCCTAACCATGAGAAGGTACTTTACCAGATCATGGTATGCCTCTCCATCTTCAGCAGCCTTTATAAACTCTAAGAAATGAGTTGAATCTTCTGCGCAAATGAACGACTCAATTGCATCATTTACTAATCCTTCTCTTAGTTGTGCCTTCGCCACCTGGCTCCAAACAACATCTTCTTCAACCCGGAAAGCAAATTCCACAGTACGATCAATAGTCTTAAGGTTATCTAGCAGAACATTAGTAGCCTGAACATTCAAATTAAATTTCTTGAAAATAATAAATGCTTCTTCATAACAAAAGTTTCTAGCCAAATCATTTGCCTTATATAATGCCAAGTCCACATTCACAATCAAAAGCTTCTCTTTTGGTATCATTGTCACCATCGTAGCAACATCGGGCACCAAACATTCATCACCAATCATAAGCCTCTTAAACAAATCACAGCTCTCTCCAACAACACCATTCTCAGAATACGCACACATAATCGAGTTCCACAAAACCAAGTTTCTCTCTGACATTCTTTCAAACACCTTAACTCCACTCTCCACAAACCCAAACTTCCCATACATAGTAGCAAACGCGTTCCGAACAAACACGTCGGAGAAAAGCTTCGTCTTCAACGCAAACGCGTGAATCGCTTCTCCAAGTTTAACATCAGAGAGCCCCGTACACGCCTTAATAACGCACGACAACATAAAGTTATCCCTCGAAAACTCAGTGACTGTGAACACTGATGCGTCTTGTTGTTGGTTTTCGTCTTCCCCTTGTTGCTCTTCGTCTTCTTCTTCTGTTACTTCCTCTTGATCTTGTTCGTCTGCTTCTTCCTGAACAATATTAGGGATATTGTTAACCTTATCATCAAGGAAATCAATTGATTCTGTGAACTTTAACATTTCGTCGGTAGGTTCCCTTTTCTCCTCACATAGCAGTAGCAGGTTGTGCCCTAATTCTTTTTATGATGGATGTTCTTGATTTGTTTCCAGAATAACTTGTAGAAACTTTTGTTTATGTTTTTTTGAATGACAAAGCTTTTGAAATTTTGTTTGAGAAGTTTTCTTAAAACAAAGGTGAAACACTTGCAAATGCTTCTCAAAATCTCTTCTATTAGTGTTTGTTGGTTGTTGTGGTATGTGACAATTGTTGTAGTAGTATGAATAATGAGATGATGAATATGATGAATATGAGTTAGGTGGAGGTGGTGTATACCCATGATTAAAATACAAACAAGGTGATAGACTTGTAACATATGGGTTTGTGTAATGAGGGGAAAAGAGTTCCCATAGAAAGGATGGATATGAAGGTGTTGTAGGAGTTGGAAAAGAGGGGTTTGTAGGGTAGGTAGGAGGAATACTCCATGGATGATATGAAGGTGTATGATAAGGATAACCCATAGGAGGATTTGAGTACATGATGAGAGCACCAATTGATAGGAAGATAAATCTAATTTGCTAGAAAATAAAAGAAAGACAAACTAAATAAAATAAAAGAGACATTTGATTTCATTGATTGATTTCTAATGTGTCAAAGACACTACATATATAATGATACTAATGGCCCAATGACTAAAATACTCAAATACTAGTGGAAGTCCAACTCAATAACAATTAAACTAAAATACCAACTAATATAAAACCTTAAATTAATAAACTAAAATATAACTTGATACTTTCAATCATTATTCTATGGTAAAATTAAATTAGAGTAATCAGATTCACTCAAACTTTTAAAAATATATTCTGATAGAGCATTAGATTTCCTTGTTGAGAAGACAAGGCGTAAATTTAAAATAAATAATCATAGTATAAAGTATTATATTAGTGATAATTTATATAGGATGAAGATGATTATGAACCTTTATAAACCTTGATGTTTTGTAATAAGTCAGACTAAAGACTTAAAATCAAGTGTTATATAAAGGAAGTTTAAAAAATTTAATGTTTGTGTTAGTTAATTAAGTTTAAGCAAGTTCTGTGTGGAAGCTATCAATAATTAAATGTCGAGAATTTATGTGACATGTTGCTTGGGATCTACTTATGGAATTGCATTCATTTTGAAGATGGGGAATTTTTTTTAATATAACCTAATTTTTCAAAAATAATACCAAAAAACATAGATTTCAAAAATATTACCACAATAACGTAGTTTCAGAAAATCCAATAAAAGAGACGTCATATGATATGGTGTATACACGGCAAAAAATTTAGGTTACACCTCAAAGGCGCCACATCATATGGCACCATAGCTAATTTTTTTTTAAATAGCCAGATGAAATGGCGCCACAATTAATTTTTTTTTAAAAGCCATTTGAAATGGCGCCTAAGTTAAAATTTTTTTTATAAAAAAAAACCATATGAAATGGCGCCTTAGTGGTTTTTTTTTAATTTTTTATTATATTAGTTTTTAACACTTGAATAAAAATAAAATAAAATATATTAAAACATATTATATGGAAAGGAAAGGTTACAAATTTGAAAATCAATTCCCCGCCCGCTCAAAACGTCCCCCCGGTCCACAACCCGGCGTATTAGCCTGTCTCCTAGGTCTACGATTTTGCCGAGGTGTTTGTGGTCTTTGTGTACTGGCCGAAGGAAAAGGTACTTGGTTAGAAGGTCCCTGTGTATCGGATATATTTGTAAGCATTTGTCCCCAATAGCCGGGGGGTTGCTGCCAACAGCGCTGCCGTAATTAAGTTCAGTGCCCATGTATTCAAAGTTGGGCCTTACTGGTTGGGTTGGTTAAGGACGGTACGGTTGGCCGAATTGGTACATTGAATCGTTTTGGAAATGAAGCAATGGGGCTTGTGGGGTAAGATAGTTAAATAATGGTTAGGTGGGTTGGCGGGATGATGTTTGGGTGTTCATTGGTGGGGGGGCTATGATGGGCTGGGTTGGAGTCGTATAAGTTATCAGGGCTATATGCAGAAGTGTTGTCGGTGTGTGGTTCTTGGCGGTATGGGTTAGGCTCTTGTTGTGGCTGGCTGTGTGGCATGGATGGGTTGCGCGTCTGGATGGTTGGTGGTTGGGTGGGTAGATATGGGTGTGGGCTTGGATGTTGGACTGATGTTTGTTGTTGGCCGTATAACGAGGAGGCTCGTTGGCGCGGGTCGATCAAGTACGTCGGATCAGACACAAATTGTTGCGTCGTAACCGACCTAAACCAAATCATATAATTCTGAGTTGGTGTAGACCTTTCCATTACTAGGTCGTTCAAGATGTGGCGGCGTCTATCCTTCCAAATTTGACACAGCTCCTTGGCGTAGTCTTTTTAATTATCTATACCCTATTGACCATCCACTCTTTTTTTATGCCATTTACTCAATGACGTAGGAGCATCTGGAATATCTTGTTGCATGCCGAACTACAATTTCACTCGGTCACTCTGGTGCATCTCCAGTGTAGTGACCCTTATGATAGGTGTTTTGCTGTCCATACTGACTCATCATTGGGGTTAGGCTCATGGTCGAGACCCTGATATGGCCTCCAGATAAACTGCATAGTAAAAAACCATAATTAAAAGAGTTCTAGTATGTTATTTTTTAAAGGCAAATGTATAGTTGTTTTGTTGTAATACATCGTTTGGTCCAAGGAGCTCTAACAGATTTCGATAATGGGTCACATTGGATCTGGGACATTTGATGTAATCCATCTTCGGAACTGACCACCTAAAACGAAAAGATAGAAATTAGTTGCAATAAACTTTATACATTTCAAATTTATTATTTACAACAGACTTACTTGTTTGCGTAGGGTAATGTGAATGGATTATGGTTGACCGGGGCGAGCATCGGCATTCTTGACCAACCCCATACTTGTAGCAAATAGGCTCAGGCAAAAAATGAATAAGTGCCTTTTTTAGCATTTTTACACAAGGAACTATATAGATAGGCCAAAACAGCTGAACCCCAACTATATGATCCTACTTTACGCATATTTCGTAACAATGTTAAATACATTATATTTATAGTATTACCAGTAGTTTCAGGAAATAAAAAAAGACCGAATAAAATCATGATATAACATCGAGTTTTTTGTAGCTTTCCATATTCGGTTGATTCGTCAGTCAATGTTATACTAGACTATCGTTCTCTAAGGTATTTTAGGTTAATACCTTGGCCCCTGGTTCGTTCCAAAGACGAAGATGTTTCTACAGCAAGAGGGGCACCCAACAAATCTTCACATAAATTGTTAGCCACCAACATCAGACCGTTAACAGCTTTACCGTCGATTGGTAGACCCAACAACACATACACATCTTCCAGGGTGACGGTGCATTCACCGAATGAAAGGTGAAATGTGTGGGTCTCAGGTATCCATCTTTCTATCCAGGCAGAAACAAATTTGGGGTCAACTGAATACGACTTTATGTTTATTAAGTTTCTGAAACCGCATTGTCGTAGATACCCTTCTATGTGTGGGTCGTGTGGTACATATTCATGCACACGACGCCGAAATCTGTTGTGATCCTGACAAAAAAAATATAGTAAATTACACAAGAAATATTATTAGAATATGATATATTATTAAGTGTGGAGAACTAAAAGAAATATTAGGGTTTGAATAAACTTACGAATGTGTTAATGTTTTCGATTGTTCCTCTGTGTTCATCACCCATAGTGAGGAGAGCCATTTTTTGCAAGATGAATTTCTAAGTTTAAGATGAAGCAAGAGATGAATATAGACAGAGAGATATGTGGAAGCTTGTATGGAAGTTTGAGATGAATAAGAGATGAATTTGTAAGTAAGAGATGAATATAGATAGAGAAATGTGTTTATGATTCGTGCAAGACCATTTAAATAGTAGAAAATTGAATTGCATGGCATTTTGAAGGTACACGCCATATGGTATGGCGCATAAAAGTCATTTAAAACCCATAAGCCATACCATATGGCGCCTTAGTGCAAGAAAAAGGCATATGCGCCATATGCTTTGGCTATTTGGTGGAAAAAAAAGTTATGCATGTGAGGAGGAATCTTGTTGTAAGGCATGTGTAAGGCATCTTTCAGTAATAAAGAAGAAGGACATAAGCATGTGATCGTGTAAGTGAAACTTATGATAAAGAAGCATGCCATATGAAAACAAAAATAGGGTCTTGTAGTACGCAAAAGTGTAATGCATGCCATGTTATAGTGTAAGTGAGTCTTATCATAAATATGCATGTTATACGAAGCCAAAATTAGGGGTATTAATATGTAATGCATGCCATGTGATAGTCATAGTGTAAGAAAGTGTAATGCATGGCATAGTAATAAGATAAGTTAGAAGAAAATAATTGACAATAATGCATGGTATAGTAACAAGATAAGTTAGAAGAAGATGATTGAAAGTAATTGAAAATAATTGATGGCATAAGAAGAAAATATAGTTGAAGAAAATTAAATGCGTTGTTTGTAATAGTAAGAAGATAAGAATTTTTTTACAGCAATAATAAATTCAAAACAATGCATGTGAAGCCATTCAATTGTCATGGTTGTGTAGTCATTCAATTGTCATGTATGTGTAGTCTTGTAAGAAGCGAATCTTTATGATAGACATTATGATAAAATTATCACAAGTTTCGTGCGTGCAAGACATAAATGGTTGTGATAAAATGCAAGAAGTGTGGCATTATTTTCTCAGCATGTGATTCAATTATCACTTTAATGTCTTTGCAGGTGACATTATGAAAGGCTTGAAAGACTACTACGGTAGCTTGTAAGACTATTATAATTTGTAAGCATAAATGAAGACATGACTAATGCTTGTAAGACATGACTAATGCATGTGAGAATCTTGTAGGCATGCAAGACTTTATGCTAGATTGTAAGACTATAAATATATATGGAGGATTATAAGATAAATATAAATCTTAACATTAAAAATTGTATCTTAAAATTTAATGAAAGTTGAATAAAATATACTTTCTATTAATTGTAGGATGCATTTTATAAATCCATTTTTTAAATCTTATAAATATTATAAATATATTTTTTAATTCTTTTTAAATCTTATAAATCTTTTTGAATCTAATAAATATAAATCTTATAAATCTTTTGAATACAAATCTTATAAATCTAGGATTCATCATATTAAATCTTATAAGACATGACTAATGCATGTGAGAATCTTGTAGGCATGCAAGACTCCAAGGTAGATTGTAAGACTATTAAAAAATGATAAAACAATAATATATTCAAACAATGTGTCTATTAATACACTTGAGATATACATTTTATTATCATATCATTTAGTAACATAATCAAACACTAATACACTAAAAGATTGCTAAACAATTCTTCCAAACACGAGTTTACAACACAGATTTGTTATGGCTCAAACATCACAATACATGATCAGTGTACATCTCAATGGTGAGATATTTGAATGTACCGTAACCGATTTCAATTTTCGAAATACAGAAGCTACTAGGTTTTCAATTGACCGAAGATCAAATTTTTTACATTTGAAGGCGAGATTAGAAAAGAAATTGCAGTGTGGTCTAGTTGGCCAAATCATATACAAGAATCCTGTGTTTTTTTGCCGAGCACAATCAATGCAAATTTTTTCAGTTAAAGATTTGAGACGATGAAGATGTGCGTAATATGTTTCTCAGTCATCAGTATTCAGGTTTCAATGATATTGAGCTATATATTACGTACAACAACAACAACAATTGTCTCAACTTATTGATCATTCTCAAGTTTTTTACGAATCTGACGACGAACAAGCTGAAGTCGATGTTGTTGACGAAGAAGAAGAAGCTGAAGTCATTGTTGATGAAAAGGTAAACGATTCCACTGCCAACCACGAGGAAGACATATTACTAGTCAGTCATGTTATTGCCCACCTCAACACATAACAAGTCTCAACTTAGGTACAGATGAACCATCAACAGATATTTTTTGCAATCCATACATGCAAACAAAAGGAATGTTAAAAGAGGGAGATAATTTTCGTACAAAAGAAGACTGTGTCCGAGCTATAAAACAATATCACATGGAATTATCAGCAGATTATAGAGTCGATCGAACGAATCCGACTCTGTATAAGATCTACTGCCGTAATGAGGTGTGCCCGTTTTGATTGACAACATCTTTCTAGAAGAGAAGCGGTTCATGGAAGATAGGGTCAATGGGTCTGGAGCACACTTGTATAATCACGAATCCAATGCAGGATCATCGCAAACTCAGCTCTCAGTTGATATGCAATGAAATTCTGTCAGTCATTAGTGACAATCCTTCTTTGAAGGTGAGTACCACAATCTCGTATATGGTTCAAAGATACAACTATATTACTTCGTACAGGAAAGCATGGATAACTAGGACTAAGGCGGTCGAAACAGTGTTCGGAAATTGGGAGGAGTCATACAAAGAACTTCCAAAATACTTGGTGGCACTTAAACAATATGCTCTAGGGACTGTTGCCATCTTGGAGACATTTTCGGTGTATACGCCAGATGGGACTTGTGTTAGTGAAAATCGCACTTTCCACAGACTCTTCTGGGCGTTTAATCCATGTATCAAAGGCTTTGCGTATTGTAAACCTATTATTCAAATTGATGGAACATGGTTGTACGGGAAATATAAAGGCATGCTACTCATGGCAGTGGCACAAGATGGCAACAACAACATTTTTCCAATTGCCTTCGCACAAGATGGCATAAGACACATCGCTCAAACTTTCATGCAGTAGATCAAGGACAAAATGCTACGGAAGAAGGTTGTGAACACAGGGTATACACTAACAGGGCCTACTTTCAAACACTACCGTGACGAGATCAGACAGACAAACGCAAATGCATTAAGATGGATTGATAATATTCAACTAGAGAAATGGACAAGGGCATACGACAATGGCCAACGATAGGGCCAAATGACAACAAACCTCGTTGAATCAATGAACTTTGTCTTCAAGGGAATCTGAAACCTACCGATAACCGCTTTGGTAAGGGCAACATATTTTAGGCTCGGGGCACTTTTTGATATCAGACGTACAAAGTGGAGTTCTGTCTTACAATCTGGGCAGCTGTTCAGTAATAGTTCAATGAAATTCATGAAGGACGAAGCTGCCAAAGCCAACACACATGTGGTCACAGTGTTTGACCGCAATAAAGGTCTGTTCAATGTTGCAGAGTCAATTGATCACAATGAAGGAAGGCCTAGGGGATGTGTAGCGAGCGATTTTGGACGCGGTTCTTAAGCACTGGTCGCTCTCTGCGGTTGAGCTTAAACTATAGGTCGATTCATTTTTTATCCTATTGTGAGCTAACTAAGGAAGGGAAATAGATGTCTCCAATTAACCCTGCTTGCATACTGAGTTTAAACAGCGGTCTGTTAGGTTACAGATGCTATCAATGTGGGGGGGCCTTTGTACTGATTATTTGTATTTTTGCCAATACGGTTTTCTTTCTTTCTAGGACTTTCTAGCGGGGAACAAGGGTTAGGATGTTAGGACTGATGTTTCTGAATTACTGCTTTTGATTGATGGAGATATGGGATTTGGGTTTTTTGTTTAGTGTGCTCGCTAAGATTTTTCTTTCAATCTTATGCCTACGTATTCCCGTTTACCTAAACAGGGAAATCAGAGCGTTCGTAGTTCCTCCTAGTCTATGGGAGGAAATGGGTGTTTTTGGTGTCTTGTTCAAAGCCCAAGACGTGAAGCGAAAGGTGATTTGTATCTTGTTCAAAGCCCAAGATGTGAAGCTGAAAGGTTTATTTGTATCTTGTTCAAAGCCCAAGATATGAAGCCAAAAGGTCTCAACTTTAGAGAGAATTTGTCATCTCTAAAGAGGGGGTTGTATGTCACAACTGTTTTATAAAGGAGAATTACTTTAACCGGGATTTGTGAATCCGACAATGCCATAATTTCCTTTATAGGGGATTTTAACCTAAAGGAGAAGACTTTAACTCAGTGTAGAGCAATGCTATCTTTCCTTAGGAATTTATCATGCTAAAAGAGGGACAGTGGCGTGGATGTAGATGATCCAGAGGCTTGCCGCTTACAGCGATTAGATGAAGGGGAATGAGTGGTTGATGTTTGTGTACTGTGAACGAGGCACAGCTTTGATGTTAAAAGGTTGATTGGATCAACCAGTGGTTTTCTTATACAAAGCCTAAGAGGAGGCTAATATGTGTCTCGTACAAAGCCCGAGAGAGAGGCTAAAAGGTTTTTGACTCAACGAGGGAGTCTTTTGGTATCTCGTATAAAGCCCGAGATGAAGGCTATTGTTTGTTTGTTTGGCTCAATAAGAACCTTTTTGTATCTCGTATAAAGCCCGAGATGGAAGCGAAAGGGGTGATTGACTCAACGAGAGAGTCTCTTATGTGTCTCGTACAAAGCCCGAGAGAGAGGCTAAACGTTATTTGACTCTGCTGGGGAGAATCATTGTACAAAGCCCAAGAGGAGGCTAAGGTAACTGTTTAAGTGACAGGTCCAGTATACTGATTTTGAAAGAGAAAATCAGTTCTTATATGAGCAACACTGTACTCATGGATTTGATTCAAGGATCCGGGTTATTCCTGTTCTTTAAGGAAGCGGGAAATCCAAAGGGTATTGAGACTGTCCGAGTCTGCGGGTTTCCTACCTATTTAACGAAGGGGTCACTTGAGAATGTCTTTAAGACTCAAGGAAGTTAGACTGTCCAAGTCTAGAGTTTCATCTTTTGTACTATGCTTTGAGAAACAGTAGTAGACTCTTTGAAAGGACTGTTCTATGCAGGTGATTAAGTTCTGTTCCTATACCTCTAGGAGGTCGTCGGGACAATTTGTACGAAGCCCAAGAGGAGGCTGGAAACTTTTAAGAAGCCGATCGGTCCTTGTACGAAGCCCAAGATGAGGTTATCATTCCCGGAGGAAGAGATCATTATACGAAGCCTAAGAGGAGGCTGTGAATACTTCTAAGAAGCCGACGGGTCCTTGTACTAAGCCCAAGAGGAGGCGGGGTTGCTTTTAGGAAGCCTGTGGGTCCTTGTACGATGCCCAAGAGGAGGCCGATTGCTTTTAAGAAGCCGATGGGTCCCCAAACCCCGAGAAATTCAAGGCAAGCTATTCACAAGGAATAGATCAAGTCAGGAAAGTTCGAGAATTTGGAAGAAACTCAAAGATGCCATTCACGGAGAATACATTTATCTCTGGGAGTAGATTTTCTTGACAATTCCTAATGAGGCAGCCGAAGAGAAGACTGTATCTGGTGATCCTATTGGGGATCTAGTTCAGTCTATTTCTAAGAGTGACAGTCTGAGAAAGGGTTCAAAAAGAATCTTCCTTTCACATCTCCATATTGTTTAACCCCGAGAGGAGGGAAGACTGTGTCTGGTAATCCTATGTGGATCTAGTTTTGATTGTAAGTTCAGAGTCATCAACAGGGCTTTACCTAGTGCTAGACGTAGTTGCCGGGGAAACTCTAAATATCTATACTATTATTACACAGTTAGTATGAGTTTATGAAAGGAGACTTACAGCGAAACAGCCCCACAATACAGTTATATATATATATATATGAGTTTATGAAAGGAGACTTACAGTGAAACAGCCCCACAATACAGTTATATACATATGAAAGCGGTAAATGAAAGCGGGTAAACACTTACTCGGTTGTAGAGCTTCCATGCTGTTTGGTTAGTTGTTCAACAAAGAAAGATTGAAAACAACAGTATATTCAAAATCAAAGGAGAAAGTGCTTTGAAATAAAAAGATTTGGGGCTTACAGCTCAAGGAGAGGCCCAGGGTTTTATCAGTGAGCGCACTGTTTGAATTTGTACAAAGGGACTTATACAAGTGACTGAGGCCCAAAAAGGTTTTCTGTACAAAGGGATGGGTCTTACACTCTCTCAAGAGGCCCAAGTGAGTTTTAAGAAAAGAAATGGGTCTTACTACTCGAGGGTAGGCCCAATGGTTAATTTTAAACTGGCGACGATCGCGTCGTTTATTTGAAAATGTACAGAGGGACTTATACAACGAATGAGGCCCAAAAAATTTTTCTGTACACAAGGGGTTGGGTCTTACACTCTAATAGAGGCCCAAAAAGTTTAAAGAAAAGAAATGGGGCTTACAACACGAGGGGAGGCCCAAGGTCTTTATTTTCAAGATGAATATTCACTTTTAAAATGCTTAAAAACAATTAAAAATGAATTTATTCACAAAAATACCAACTATATTAAATAAATAATATAAATTTGATTTTTTTGTAGAATAAAATATTTTACTATTTTTGTGATTTTTCAGAAAAAGAACCAATAAAAAATAATCAAAATTGAAGGAGTTATTAATTTTCCAAATCATTATAAAATAAAATGAGAAAATATAAAAAAAAAGAGGGGTTGGGTCTTACACTCTATTAGAGCCCCAAAGTGTATTTTTGAACAAAATATGGGGCTTACAACTCAGGGAGAGGCCCAAAATATTTTCAGTTTGAAAATGACGATCGCGCCGAGATTTTTAACGTATCGGGACTTATACAATAGTTGAGGCCCAAAATTGTTTCGTTAAAAAAACGGGTTGGGTCTTACACTCTAATAGAGGCCCAAGTGTTAAAAAATGAAAAGAAATGGGACTTACAGCTCAAAGAGAAGCCCAGTTGATTTTCGTTTGAAAATGACGATCGCGCCGATGTTTTCTTTTAACGCAGAGGGACTTATACAATAAGTGAGGCCCAAAATTGTTTTGGTTAAAAGGGAATTGGGTCTTACACTCTAATAGAGGCCCAAAGTTTGAAAAAGATTTGTTAGGGTGAAAATCAAAGAAAACCCCAATTTCATTTTTTTTAGGCATTTTTCTAAGAAAAATTAAGTAAAAAATGATAAAAATATCAAATAAAATCATTAAATAATGATTAAAGTTTATGAAAAAAATATTTTATCCACATAAATATTTAAAATCATTTTGGTTTTAAAAATCAAGAAAAAAAGAGAAATCATTTTAAAAGCATTTAAAACAATTTAAAACACTATTTTTAAATATATTAAAAATAATACTTTTTTGTGATTTTTTGTGGATTAAAATATTATGGGGTATGAATTGGAAAATGATGATTTTTTGCTATGTAAAAAAAAAAAAAAATTAGTTGAGTTTTGAAAATAAAAAGTAAGAAAAAGAGGAAAGATATCAAAATATCATCTCCGACATTTCTTTTGGGGTAAAAACGCGTACCGAAACTTTAATTTTCAACACGTTTTTCATCAAATTTCAAACACTCATAACTCTCTCAATTTTTATCGGAATCAAAATCCGGAAGTACCTATCTTGACCGATTTTTCGCAAGGAATCCGATGGTATTACTCATGCACATGGAAAATTAACACACAAAACGCAGAAATTAAAACCAAAACTGCTATCGTTTTGAAAACATCGTTCCGCGTCGAATTTCCGACACGCGTAACTCTCTCGATTTTTATCCGAATTGAAATCCGAAAAAACCTATCTCGACCAATTTTTCGCAAGAAATCCAATGGTATCGCACATGCATGCTGAAACTCAACGTACAAAACGCAGCAATAAAAAAACCAGAGCTGCTACGTTTTGAAAACGTCGTTCCGCGTCGAATTTCCAACACGCGTAACTCTCTCGATTTTTATCCGAATTGAAATCCGAAAAAACCTATCTCGACCAATTTTTCGCAAGGAATCCAATGGTATTGCACATGCATGCTGAAACTCAACGTACAAAACGCAGCAATAAAAAAACCAGAGCTGCTACGTTGTGAAAACGTCGTTCCGCGTCGAATTTCCAACACGCGTAACTCTCTCGATTTTTAACCGAATTGAAATCCGTAAAAACCTATCTTGACCGATTTTTCGTAAGGAATCCAATGGTGTTACTCACGCACATGGAAAATCAACACACAAAATGCAGCAACCAGAACTGCACGTTGTTTTCGGCGCCGTTTCGTGTCGAATTTCCAACGCGCGTAACTCTCTCAATTTTCATCGGAATTGAAATCCGTAAAAACCTATCTTGAACGATTTTTCACAAGGAATCCAATGGTGTTTCTCATGCACACTAAAACTTAATGTACATAACACATCAATAAAAAAAAACCAGAACTGGATATGATTTTAAAACAACCAAAATTCCACATATAAACATGTAAAAATGCAAACAGTGGGAGGATCACAACATACACATTAAGGACTACATTTTTGTCTCAAGAATTGTTCAATATGATGCATGTATGTGGACAGCAAAGGAAAGCATGATTCAAAGAATTCAAGTTGTGGATTTTACCTCTTTTTTGGAGATTTTGGGCAACCTACCACGTGCTTTGTTCCAGAAATGATTTGATGCTTTGGACAACCTCAAATGACCTCCTAGAAGCTTTTAGGCTGGTTGGAATCGGCTGGAAACCTCTGGAGCAAGTTTGTGCGCTTTCTCGCAAAATGGTAAAAAACGGCCAAAATGCCAACTCTCTCAAATGGTGTTCCAGATGTGTGGCACCATTTGAGACAGTCCAAGGATGATATTTAGAGTGTGTTTGAGGTTTTATCTGGTTTGGAAAGTGACTGAATCAAGACATGGCTTGAAAAATGCAAAAAAGTGTCATTTTGAGGTTTTGAGATGTGACTTTGTGATGTTGTGATTACAGGTCACTTTTGATGGTTTGTACAGCTTACATATGATATATATGAGGTGTGTATGTGATTAGTTTGAGTGGAATTGCTCTCTAGCTCAAAAACTCAGAATTACTTGCTTTGGAAGGCAAATTTGAGGTGAAAGAAGAGATTTTGAGGAAAGCATCTGTTTGATGGCTTTGGTGTACTCAAACTGAACACAAATGAGCTCTATTTATAGTGGAGCAAGTTTGTTTTGGGATCCACAGTAAATGACAATTGCAGCAGGTGTTTGTTCCATGTTGGCCAATGGAAATGCAAGTCTCCTCTAGCCATTGACTAGAGGTTAGGGCACAGGGTTGTGGTTCCCTTGGTCTTGGATAAGTCTTGACTAATTTTAGATGAGAATGGCTCAGTCCATGCCACCTCTAAGCATCCATTAAATGCTCCAAACCAAAATTGGAGTTTTGTCCCTCTTTTAGGGATTTCTAGGTTTTGGCATGCTTTTTTTTGTTCCTTGGACTTGGGAGGTTCATGGATCAGATCATCCCACTTGGATTTGATCCTTAGATATGTCCAAACTGATGACAAGGCTTGAAAATTCGTGTGGCATAAAAAAAGTGCAAATCTGCCCTGAAAAATTCAGCTTCAGCAAGGCCTTTTGTAAGATCCATAACTCCCTGCTCGAGTATGCTACATGGACGTTCTAGGACTTTCCGGAAAGCTTAGATGACGTACTTCAACTTTGATGTTTGACATTAGACCTGGTTCAACTTGGATCATGGAGAAAAACAGCCTTGAATTTGGGACATTGTGCTGAAATTACAAGGCAGATTTTTGGCTAAGTGCTGAAAAATATCAATTTTAGGTTTTTAACCATTTTGATCCAACCATAACTCAAAATCCATGATGAATTGGGATGAAGTGTAGTTGACACTTTTGTAGAGGGCCATGAGGGCTATAAATCCATATTTGGATGGGGAAAAATGGCTTTGTGGTTTAGGAGTTATGATCCTCCAAAGTTGGTACCCTTGCCACTTTTTTTCATAACTTAGAAAAAATTTCTAAGTTTTTATGGTTACCCCTTTTACAAGTTATCCCACTTTCTTTGATTTTTCTTGATGAATGATGATTCCAATCACACATTAACATCATTTTAGGGTTGAAAAACCATTTTTATGAAAAATCTTAAAAAGTCAAAGTTTGACTTTTGTGCACAGTTGACTTTTTATCAGATGAATTCCAAACTGTGCAATCCTTTAGGAAATCATGTCCTTGACCTAAATCAAACTTGATGGACATGTTCCATGGGTGTAATAGGGTGTATTTAATCGTGTCCTAGGGTTTGGGAGCATGTCCTGGTCAAAAGTCAAAGCTACAGTTGACTTTTCTCGCGAAACCCTAACTGTGGTTCAGATGAAATTGAAACTTGTTGCTCAAGCTTCTTGGATCAATCCATTGTTGCAAATGGATCAATGTGGTGTGTTAGGGATCCTCAAATCCTCTTTTGAGGTCTTGGCTCGTGTTCTGTCCCAAAAGTCAACTTAGGGGTGAATTAGGTCAAGAAACCCTAATTCCTGATTTTTTATGTATGCATCCCCTGAGGCTAAATTGACTTGATGATGGGGTTTATGATGTTCCATGGAGCATTTTAGGTTATGCTTTGAAGCATTGGCTCATGCCCAGAGGAAAATTTCCATCTGTAGGCCCTAGTCGACCAAACCCTAATTTGGTGACACTGGCGATCCTGAGGCTTGATCCACCTAGAAGGGAGCAAACTTGTGCTTAATCCTTGAAGTGGGAGTCCTATTGATCCATTGTGGATATTTGAGAGGCTAGACAAGTTGAAGATCATGTCATTCCTTGATTGATCCTTTGTCTACGAGCTCTGCGAGGGCTTGAAACCCTAAATCCTGTTTGTAGTGAATGCTCACCCACCTTTGGGGAGACTAATGAGGTACAAAGGTACATCCAAATTGTGCTGATGATTTGTACAATGATGGGAAATCTTAGTGGTCAAAATTTGGGGTATGACAGATGCCCCTATTTAATCTTCTTGGACCCGAAGGTGTGAATGACGAAGGTATTCGGGCATTCGGGGTGCAAGAGGATTAAATATCGGAATACCCGAAATTTTGATGGTGGTTATGAATGGTAGCTTACGCATTCATCTTCTTTAGCTAAGTGAAGATGCTTAGAAAAGGTAAACTTCCCCTCGATCCTGGTCTTCAGCCAAGGAACTGGTCTCAGTTTTCTTTTGAAATAAACTTCCCCTCAATCCTGGTTTCCTACCAAGGAACTGGTCTTAGTTTCTTTTGTAAACTTCCCCTCGATCCTGGTTTCCTACCAAGGATCTGGTCTCAGTTTCTGATATAAACTTCCCCTCGAATCCCAGTTTCCTACCAAGGAACTGGTCTCGGTTTCTGATATAAACTTCCCCTCGATCCTGGTTTCCTACCAAAGAACTGGTCTCAGTTTCTGATATAAACTTCCCCTCGATCCCGGTTTCCTACCAAGGAACTGGTCTCAGTTTCTTTTGTCAATAAACTTTCTTGACAAGGAACGCTGTTAGTAGCGGATTTTCCTCAAACTCCTCTCCGAATTTTCCTGGAGAGATGCCATTTGACGGAAAAAGTTTTGATGTCAGACTTGCTGGGGAACCCATTCGTCTGAATTGTAGAGGTACACAAACTTCTCTATTTTGGAGATGCCATTTGTCGATTATACTGGGGAAAGCGAGTCTCTTGAGAGACTGTTTTCGTTTGGGGGCTTACATCATACTTTTCTCGGGATCTTTCCGGAGAAATGCCATATGATGGGATCCAATTTTGAGGTGCCGATGACCTTTTCATTAGTGGTTTTTTCGGAGAAAAACTGCTGTACCGCCGAATCTCTAATTAAGAGGCTTTCTCTGGGGATTTTCCTTAATCTGGGAAAGCAAGGATATCATCTTCAATGGCGAAGATTGATATTTGTTGAAAGTTTTCTTGTTTCTCAGAGGTTCAAGTTATCAAAGTGGTCAAGGACCGTCTCTAATCCAGAGATAAACGGGAGAGAGATTGTCCAGACGCAACACTTCCTGATGAGGAAAAGGCTGACAACTCGATCGAGAGGACTTTTATCACTAGGGGATAAGACTGACTAGAGTGATAGTGATGCAATATGAATGTGAATGCAAATCAATAATGCATGATGTATGTATGTATATGCGGACAAAACTGACGCGAAATACAAACTAAAAGATGAACATGACTGGATACTCGGCCATCGCGGGGCGTGGAAGAAATATCGCTGGTTCAAGATAGCAATTCTGCCTTGCTTAGGAGAGATAGTCCCTGCGGGGAACCGTGCTGGTCGGGCTTAGGAGATGAGAACTCGGCCGAAGATGTCAGATGGATTAGTCGCATCTGACACTATTGATCCTTCAATCAGGCGCACTGGCGTAGAAGGAGTACTTTGATTCTGCACTTTGAAGTTCGCTTACTTCTGGAGAAGCGGTTGATGTTCCTTTGATGTTCAATAGTCAAAAGATATTGTCGTCTTTATTTTAAAAGCAGAAAAAGTTTTATCAAGTAAATTCATTTTTGTTTTATTTCAAGAATCGTTAATCATGTTAACAACGTCATTCTGTAAAGCTAAAACAAGTAAGAAATACAAACAAAAGCACAAGGGCTCAAATTTTATTGATAAGATGGAAATCAGCCAAACGCGTGATTCCAAAGAGTATTTACAAAGTTTGAAAATGGTAATTTACAGGGAAAAGGGCTACGTTAAAACATAACGACCACTATCCTTCTACCAACTTTGAATTCGGGGCATCCTGAGCTTCTGTCGAAGATGACCTTGACTGGAGTTTTCTTCCGATGGATGATGTAACTGCTGCTGAGGGACCTGCCTCTGTTGAACATAGTTACTTGCCATTATCCCTAATTTTTGCCTGGATTGTACTTTGATGTTTCCAATCCACCGGGATGATTTTTTTTCATGTCTCTAATTTTTGCCTGGACCGCCCTTTCGGATTTTCAATCCACCGAGATGTTTTTTTTTTTTTTTTAGTTTAGGGGAAGTATTTCTTGACTACGTCAACATTCGTGGGGTAGGCAAATTCCTCTCCGTCCATGGTTGCAAGTCTCAAGGCACCGCCTGAGAAAGCTTTCGTGACCACATAAGGGCCATCATAATTTGGGGTCCATTTGCCCCGAGAGTCAGTGAGAAACGATTGTATCTTCTTGAGCACGAGGTCGCCTTTTTTGAAGACACGAGGTCGGACCTTTTTGTCGAACGCCTTCTTCATTCTCTGTTGATGCAACTGACCGTGGCATAGTGTCGTGATTCTCTTCTCTTCGATCAGGTTTAATTCGTCGTGTCGGCTTTGACACCGTTCAGCTTCGGTGAGCTTAGCTTCCATCAATACCCTGATTGATGGGATCTCTATTTCTATGGGGAGCACTGCTTCCATGCCATACACTAGAGAGAAAGGGGTAGCCCCTGTTGAAGTGCGGACAGATGTACGATAACCGTGAAGAGCAAAGGATAGCATCTCGTGCCAATCTTTGTAGGTTACAACCATCTTTTGAACGATCTTCTTGATGTTCTTGTTAGCCTCTTCCACCGCTCCGTTCATCTTGGATCGATAGCGAGATGAGTTATGGTGTTCGATCTTGAACTCAGCGTACAACTCTTTCATCATCTTATTGTTCAAGTTAGATCCATTATCAGTAATGATCTGGCTCGGAACACCATAACGACAAATGATATTGTTTTTGATAAATCGGACCACCACTTGTCGGGTTACATTAGCATACGACGTTGCTTCGACCCACTTGGTGAAATAGTCAATGGCTACCAGGATGAACCGATGTCCGTTTGAAACCTTAGGTTCAATCATGCCAATCATGTCGATTCCCCATATCGAGAAAGGCCATGGGGAAGAGAGAACTTTGAGATGTGATGGCGGTACATGAATTTTGTCGGAGTATATCTGACACTTGTGACACCTCCTCATGTACTTGTAGCAGTCGGATTCCATGGTCAACCAGTAATACCCTGCTCTCAGAATTTTTCTCGCCATTGTGTGTCCGTTGGCATGAGTGCCAAAGGATCCTTCATGAATTTCTTTCATAAGCATGTCTGTTTCTGGTCTGTCTACGCATCGGAGCAAGACCATGTCAAAATTTCTCTTATAGAGAGTGTCACCGCTCAGGAAGAAGTTTCCATCCAATCTTCTGAGGGTTTTCCTGTCTTTTCTGAGTGCCCCAGATGGGTACTCTTGTCTCTGAAGGAAGCATTTGATATCGTGATACCAAGGTTTGTTGTCTATGACTGCTTCGATCGTGAAGATGTAAGCGGGCCGTTCAAGGCGCATTATGTCAATCTTAGGTAGGTCATTCCATTGACCTACACTAATCATGGAAGAGAGAGTGGCTAAAGCATCAGCCATGTGATTCTCATCACGAGGGATGTGATGAAACTCAACTCTGTTGAAGAAGGGTAACAACCTTCTTGCATAGTCTTTGTAAGGAATCAGTCCTGATTGGTATGTGTTCCAATCTCCTTTTATCTGATTGATAACCAAGGCTGAGTCGCCGTATACGTCCAAGTTTTTGATCCTTAAATCAATCGCTTCTTCAAGACCCATAATACAAGCTTCGCATTCGGCCTCGTTGTTTGTACATTTGAACGTAAGTCTGGCAGTGAAAGGAATGTGGGTACCCTGAGGGGTAACAATGATTGCCCCAATTCCGTTTCCGTAATGATTAACTGCTCCGTCAAAGATAAGTCCCCATTGGGAACCTGGTTCTGGCCCTTCATTGGGTAGCGGTTCATCGCAATCTTTCATTTTTAGATACATGACATCTTCGTCTGGGAAGTCAAACCCGACTGATTCTTGATCAACAATCGGTTGATGAGCCAAATGATCGGCTAAAATACTCCCCTTAACGACTTTCTGGGCGTGGTACTCTATGTCATATTCTGATAGCAACATCTGCCAACGGGCAATCCTTCCCGTAAGAGCAGGTTTTTCGAAAACATATTTGATTGGATCCATTTTGGAGACCAACCAAGTAGTATGACGAATCATGTATTGGCGAAGACGTTTGGCTGCCCAAGCCAAAGCGCAGCAAGTTTTCTCGAGCATCGTGTACCGAGTTTCACAGTCGGTAAATTTCTTGCTCAAATAATAGATGGCAGACTCTTTCCTTTTGGTTTCGTCTTGTTGGCCAAGTACACATCCCATTGAGTCCTCCAGAACTGTGAGGTAAATGATCAGTGGTCTTCCTTCCACTGGAGGTGATAGAATCGGAGGATTCAACAGATATTCCTTGATACTGTCGAAGGCGGTTTGGCAATCTTCTGACCAAACGCAATCCTGGTTCTTTTTCAATAATTTGAAAATCGGCGCACACGTGGCGGTCATAAGGAATATGAATCTGGAGATGTAGTTCAAACATCCCATGAATCCTCTGACTTGTTTTTCAGTTTTCGGAGAAGGCATTTCTTGAATGGCCTTGACCTTGTCAGGATCAACCTCAATTCCTTTCTGTCTGACGATGAACCCTACTAGTTTCCCTGAACGGACACCGAAGGTGCACTTGTTGGGATTCAAGCGGAGCTTGAATTTTCTTAGACGTTCGAACAATTTTGACAGATGTTCAACGTGCTCACTCTCTGTTTTAGATTTTGCAATCATATCATCGACATATACCTCAATTTCTTTGTGTATCATGTCATGAAACAAAGTAGTCATGGCCCTTTGATAGGTTGCCCTGGCATTCTTCAAACCGAACGACATTACCTTGTAACAAAAGGTGCCCCATGGGGTAATGAACAAAGTTTTCTCCATGTCTTTCGGCGCCATTTTGATCTGGTTATAGCCCGAGAATCCATCCATGAAGGAGAAGACTTTGAACTTTGTTGTAATGTCTACCAGCATGTCAATGTGTGGTAAAGGAAAGTCGTCCTTTGGACTAGCCTTGTTCAGGTCTCTGTAATCTACACACATTCTGACCTTTCCGTCCTTTTTGGGAATGGGTACGATGTTGGCTAACCATTGAGGATATTCTGATGTGGCGAGGAAACCTGCGTCAATCTGTTTCTGTACCTCCTCTTTGATTTTGATGGCCATGTCCGGGTGAGTGCGTCTCAACCTTTGCTTTACTGGCGGACATTCCAATCTCAACGGTAAGTGATGTTCCACGATGTTGGTATCCAACCCTGGCATATCCTGATAGGACCAAGCGAATACATCGGGAAATTCTCTGAGAAGCTTTATCAAACCCTCTCTGGCAGTTGGACTGAGTAGTGCCCCAATCCTGATTTCTTTTCTCTCTTGCTCTGAACCCAAGTTTATCGTTTCCAATGGCTCTTTGTGAGGTTCAATGGACCTTTCCTCTTGTCTGAGTAATCGGGAGATCTCTTCTGGAATTTCGTTGTCATTTTCTTCTTCAGCCTCGAATACCGGGAACTCAAAGTTGGGAGAAGGCATCAGATCGTATGTTTCAACGGGCTTTAAAACAAGCAATCTGCATGACGTAATGATTCGTGTTTAGAAGAGATATAGGAAAATGCAAGTGTGTGCAGTGTATTTGTTTTACTGCTTGTTTTTCTTTTTACATGTTTTTTAGGATTACCATTTTCTGAAAAAGCAAAAAGAGAAAACAGTAATTAATGCGGAAATTACAGAACGACGTTATTTTATTTATGATCAGGCCGATTCTTGAAACTACAGCCCTATAAAACAAAACTCTGTCGCTTTGGGCAAAGCGAAGAGGGAAATTTACAGAAAGCGAGCCCTATCAAAACATCTGTTTCACCTGGGCAGGGTGAAAGGTTAAAGATGGCAATTACTTTGACTGGTGAACGGCCTTCGAAACATCGACAGCAACCCATTGGCGGCGAACTCCTCGGTGAATCACAAAGTCTGGCACCTTCCTTGATTTGTCTTCAGAAATGACGCTGATTTCTGGTGGAGCAGGATCATTGGAATCTGTCTCCCAGGTAGAATTGTCGTAGGAGAATTCCTCTGTTGCATTTTGCATAGCATTTGTGCTCTCAGCTGTATCTCCCCATCTAGTTGGCTGGATATCTTCGAGCTTGATACGAGACCTTTCGGGAGCGGTGTACTTGACCATATAATCAAATTTTCAACTTGGTTGTCCCAGGGTGTCCCATACTTCTTTGGAACTGGAGGAGTCATCCCTCTCGATGACGTTGACCTCGGGAAAAGCATAGTTGATGAATTCAAGTCCTGCAAACGTTGCGAATTCATCGTCATGTTGAGTAGTTTCTGAATGACCTGAGTGTTGATCCCATGACATGGTGGGGACACAGGTATTCTGTTCAATGGTGCTCAGCTGAGTTTCATTACTTGGCTGACTTTCTGGCCCCAAGTCTCCTGGGTAAGGCTGCCACATTGGCAGGCCATCCATCGGGCCATTGTGGTCAAAGTTGTCTTTCATCAGAGTGTCTTCCTAATGAATTTGGTGGAGCACGACATCCTTCAGGATCACAATCTCCATATATCATTTTGACATCTGACCGTGGTATAAATCTCGGACTCTGTGCGGGATAGCAAAATGGCGTAGGCACCTCTTCCTGGGACATATAACCGTCCTCGTTAAGGTAGGACTTCCATTCTTCATCCGTGTCAGAGGGATCTTCCTCATTGATAGCATGAACTGTCTGAGACACTGGGTGAAGGAAACCTCCACTGTGGAAGAAGTTTTGAAGGGGATGAAGACTTTCATCATTGGCAGCTGTCTGGGTACAGGTTGCAGAAAAACCAAGACCCTTCTTTGTTTTATTGTCAGTAGGAATGACAAGCTGTCCCCATCCGGTTGTATCAGTACTCTCGACCGCTTTGATAGCATTGTTGTATGAGGAAATCGAGGTTCCTCCTTGGGATTGATTGTTCTTGCTCACCGATAATGCTTGGAACTGAGTTCCAATAACCTCCTCGGGTTCTATATCAGCAGACGATGACAAGTTACTCACGAGCAAGGCTTGTTCCCCACAAACCGTGACAAGTTGATCGTTCTTGACGAATTTTAGCTTTTGGTGGAGGGTTGAAGTAACCGCTCCAGCCTGATGTATCCAAGGTCTTCCTAATAAACAACTGTACGTTTCCCGGATGTCCATGACCTGGAAATTGACTTGGAAAGTATGAGGACCGATAGTTATGGGGAGATCAACTTCGCCGATAACCGTTTTTCTGGATCCGTTGAACGCTTTGACGACAACCTCGCTGACTCTCATCGGAGGGACTTTGAATGATAATTGCATCAAAGTGGACTATGGCATAACATTCAGGGCTGACCTTGTGTCTACCAGTACGCTGGCTAAAGCATCGTCCTGGCAGTTAACTGTGATATTGAGCGCCATGTTATGGAGACGACCCTCTTCAGGTAATTCCTCATCACTAAATCCCAAATTGTTGCAGGAAGTGATGTTAGAGACAATGCTATCGAACTGTCTGATGGTTACATCCTGTTCCACAAAGGCTTGCTCTAAGACTTTCTGTAGAGCCTCCCTATGCACTTCTGAACTGAGTAACAGTGATAATACCGAGATCTTTGAAGGAGTCTGTAATAGTTGATCAACAATGTTGTATTCACTCCTTTGGACGAGCTTCAGCATCTCATCATCATTTTTCGAAAGGTCGGGATTACTGGATTGACCGACTGGTGGATCGGGAGCTTCCGTCTGAAGTTCCTTTTCTTTGTTATGTTCCCCAACTCCTCGGTTAAAGATTCTACCACTCCGTGTTACACGACTGATGTCTGCAATATTCACGACGGAGGGTAATGGAATTTCCTTTCCATTTTCAATTATCGTTGCACCATATTTGTAAGGGATAGCCTTAGCTGATTCATATGGTAGTGGTACCGGTAGATAGATGACTATGGGAGCCTTCTGATTTTTCTGACCATCATAAGTAATTTAAATCCGTTCCTGGTTAGGAACTTTAGATTCGTCAAGTAGTGGAATGATGGCACAAATATCCCCAGCCCTCTGATGATCAGAGATTACGACAACATCCTCGATTTGATCAGCGAGATAATTGACTGATCCAGAACTTGAGCATGGTTGAATCTCTTTGCGATCCAACTGACTTTGAAGGGCTGCTCGTACGAGGTAGCATCCTTGATTGTTCACTGAACAAACTCCACACTGCTTATAGTTGTGTAGTGGCACCCGACCATGTCCACTTTGAATGCAGTGCAACCTTACGAGGTCTGTTTCCACCGACCGGACATCCTGACTTTGATATCTAGTAGGATTTCCGTTAGTGATACTAATTTGCTGGGTATCTTCATCCATATAGATTGGCATCCACCAGTGATTTAACAAGTGCTGAAGTGCCTCCTGGACAAGGGTACAACCTTGATCATTTTCGCAACCCGCTTTACAGCTTTGATAGTCATGTGATGTCAAGAATCCGAGCCGGACCTGCTCAGCATGTAACTCTACCAGGTTGGTATTCATCACGCGAATATCGAAGATCTGAATCATGTTGATCTGATAGGGATTCCTATCATGGTAGTCTTGGATCCATCCAAGATCCATCTGACGCTGGAGGGCCTCTTGTATGAAAGAGCATCCCTGTTTGTTTACTGAGCAAGTCAAACAAGAACTGTAATCATGCCGCGGCAGATTATGATACTGGCTTTGCCTTGAGTGCATTGGCACCAAATTGACATTCATCGCATGGATGTCGTGGTTTTGAATGACGTTGGAATTCGTATAGACCATGTTAACTCCACGAACTCGGTGCTCTTGGATCCATCCGAGATCCATTTGTTCCTGTAGAGCTTATTGCACTACCGAACATCCTTGGTTATCTTTAGAGCAGATATCACACTGGTGATAATTATGAGGTGGCACATGGCCATATCCACTCTGTCTACAATGCATCTTAACCAGATTGGTCTTTAACAAGAGTACATCGTGAATTTGATAGACATTGTTAGTCTCTTTCTCAATCAGGTTGACTGCAGCTTTCTCATGTTGAGGCAGCGGGTTCGTAAGAACATTGGGATTCGTATCCTTGAAAGATAAGAGCCCGCTCTTAACAAGCTTTTGTACGTCAGACTTGAAATTAAGGCAAGTCTCAATGTTATACCCCGATCCTCCTTGGTGGTATGGGCATGTCTGATCCACCTTAAACCAAAAAGGCGGATTTTCCGGTACTGTAAAAGGAGACTTAGTCTGGATGTGCCCCTTAGCCAGTAGTAACAGAAACAGTTCTGCGTACGTCACAGGTATAGGATCAAACCCTGGTGGCCGTGTTGTACGGTTGTTGTTATATGGAGGACGAGCCTGCTGAAGAGGTTGTTGTGTCCTTTGCTGATTAGGTTGGCTCTGCGCAACCTGAGGTTGATACGTAGAAATAGGCGCAGGGCTGGTAGCAGGAGTTACAGCTGCTACCGACTGATAACGTCGCCTTTGCTTTCCGAGAGAGATATTCCCAATATCTTGCTCTTTTTTCTTAGGGAGAGCACTACCGTATTTTTTAGTACCGCTCGTCGATCCAGTGTCTTTTACCAAATGTCCTTCTCGGACGGCTTCCTCAAGACGTACGCCCATGCCCACCATCCCGGTGAAATCACTGGGTGCACTGGCAACCATTCGGTCATAGTAAAATGAGCTTAAGGTCTTTAAGAAGATCTTTGTCATCTCTTTTTCCTCAAGAGGTGGACAAATTTGAGCGGAAATTTCATGCCATCTTTGAGCATACTCCTTAAAGGTTTCCTTGTCCTTTTGCGACATCGGTCTGAGTTGATCTCTGTCGGGTGCCATGTCCAAATTATATTTGTATTGTTGGACAAAGGCAGTACCAAGATCTCTGAATGTGCTGATCGTGGCACGGTTTAAACCCATGTACCATTTGAGTGCGGCACCGGTTAAACTATCCTGAAAGTAGTGAATCAGCAGGTCCTGATTCTCCGTCTGAGCTGACATCCGCCGAGCGTACATCACCAGATGGCTTTGAGGGCAAGAGTTACCCTTGTATTTTTCAAAGACGGGCACTTGAAATTTGTGCGGGACTTTCACATTAGGGACCAAGCAGAGGTCTGCGGCGTCCTTTCCAAATAAATCCTGACCGCGAATGGCTTGTAATTCCTTCTGCATTTCCAAGAACTATTCCTGGAATTCATCCATTCTATCGAACATAGTTTCCTTCTTACCAGAAGGTATCGGTGGAATCTGTCCTTCCGGGACAGTGTGCACCACAGGGGGTGGTATCATGACTACGGTAGCGAATCTTGGCGTTTCCCGAAGTTTGTAACCTTCAGGAGTCTTCAGTATGCCCCTGGCATCTTCGCTTTCCCGAAGTTTGTAACCTTCAGGCTCAGCGGCTTCTGTTGTGATTCCCTGATCTTCAGCGATCGGCAGAACATATCCTCCCGGGATATAGTTGACAGGCATGCCCCAGGGACGATCTTTCGGCATCTGATACCTAGGATGATTCTTCTCCACTATGGGCATTGAGGTGATCTCTGAGATCACAGTTCTTTGTAGCTGAGCTTCTTCCATGGCTTGCATGTCGTTACGAAGCTTTCTCATATCCTCTCTCAGAGCATCGATCTCTTCCTTCAACTCTCTGTTCTCTTCCTCAAGATCATCCATCTTTTTCTGACGACTGGCCCGAGTATTATACGAATGAGATAGTTTGACTCTAGAACCGAGACACAAACGTGAGATTCGTAGGTAAGAAGAACACGCGATGTGAGAATGATGAATGCAATGATTATATTAATTGTTTTTTTGGTTTAATCAAAATAAACTTCGACAATTAGATTGCAAAGATCAAACAGTGGGGAAACCCCTTTTTATTGAAATTCAAAGGATTAAAGAAATGGAAATACAGTAGATTACAAAGTGCAGAAACAGAAGCCTAAGCTAATGGGTCCCGAGTCCTCTCTGAAGAGAAATCGGGTGCTGACTCTGACATCTTCCTTTTCTTTGACCGGGGCTCTTGGGCCGTTGTCGGGTTGTCATTCCTTTGTCAGGTGAAAGTAGTGAGCAAATTCCTTTGGTCATCTTGATTCTCTACAGCATATTGCTCCAAAATTTCGATCAGAGCACCTTTTTCTTTCAGTAATTGCTGTATTTTGATGCACTCTACGTCGAGGGTGCGGTACTTGTTCTTCCAAGACCTTCTCTCCTTTTGAACTTTGTTGAGAGTAACCTGAAGCTTTTCAGTTTCCGTCATGAAGTACATGACAGATTCCCTCGGCGGAAGAATTCCGTAACGAGGATAAGGCATCTTTAGCTTGAGAGCTCTAGTTTGTACCCAATGGAGATAAGGCTCCACCGAGACACAGTCTGGTTTTCCTAGAGACTCCCGTCCTTTCTTATGAACGTGTTTCCAAGTGTGCACTATTTCCATCTTTAGTGCTCTGTCACTTTCTCCTTCCTTGAAGAAAAGACCTTCCAGATGAGCGTTGCACGGAACAAGCCTCATCGGGTATCCAAATTGACGACGAACCAATACCGGGTGATAGTTGATTCCTCCTTTAGTTCCTATGAGGGGTATGTTGGGGAAGTTTCCACAACGGTCAATGATCTTGATTCCCTCAAAAATCCCATTACACCAATCTATATCAGAGTTCGTGAGAGACATGATCTTCTGCGACCAACGTAAGACAATCTTGCAATCCCAAAAAGCAGCAGACTTGGGCAAGTGAGAGATAAACTATTTATAAAGCAGAGGTACACAGCATGTGATCTCCCCTCCACTGTACAAATTTCCTAAGTGTACAGAATGATACGCATCTGCGAGCAAAGTCGGCACAGGGTTTCCAATGAGAAAAACCTTAATTGAGTTAATATCGACGAAGTTATTGATGTTGGGAAACAAAAATAACCCGTAGGTGAGCAAGACAAAGATGCTTTCAAAAGCAGTCACGTTCCCAATACTGGCGAAGTACATAGCCTTCTTTGTTAAGAACTGGGCTGACAAACCTTGTATGCCACCCTTGGTAGTCATGTGAGTCCTGACCTCAGACTCGTCCAAATGAATTGCTCTTGCAATAGTCTGATTCTTTGGAATTTCTTCCAGTCCAGAAAATGGAGCTCGATCTGTAATGTGTAGATCGATCAGATGAGAATACTCCTCCAGCATTGGTGCAATCTGGTAATCCAGGAATGTGAAACAGTGATAAACCGGATCGTAGAATTGAACGAGCGCATCCATGATTCCCTCAATCACATGGACTCTTAACAGTGGTAGCAGACCTCCGTGCTTGGCTCTGAAAGCCTCAGGGCTAGTGATCATCCTTGCTAACCTTCTAAAATCCCCTAGTTTTGGAACCTTGAAGGTGTACGTATGAGTTCTCCTTCTACCGAAATCCATTAGCGTAATCCTTTTTTCTCTGATATTTGCAATCACAGTCTTAGTTTAATTTGAAAAACAGAGAGACTAGAAGAGAAGTTTTTTGAATGTTTTAATGTTTTTTAAATGAATGCATGAATGCAGCACACAAAAACATAGAAAAAACATGGGGTCAAAGGGTCGTTGTCATGAAGTCAAGGCTCTACCCATCCCCAAAGGTTTATACTAAGGTATTTTTGTACCTGTACTCATTATCATCAGCTCCTCCCAGGAAAGCAAAATAACAAGCGGATCGCCAGCGAGTTGTAGAGCAATCTTAGAGTAAGTGCCATTCACCGAGAATAGATCACCAGCCTCAAATGAGGGTAGTATCGCGTAACAACTATTTTCGATAGTTTCCGCACTACGAAAGGGTTTGGCTCCTCAGCTTCTCAGGCATCACAACCGACCCATTGTCTAGGTGAGAGAATGGTTACATTAGGATGCCTCCACTGAGGTTGATGGTCGACCTCGTCGCCATCACTTATCTTAAGTGTATACTCAATCTCACCACATGCGGCATCACACGCATTCCCAGTAGCAGAAAAATAAACACATATTCAATTAGGAAAAGCAGTATATATATATTTGTCCTAATCATCCTAGACTTATAAAGCTAAGAATCCTAAGTTCCTGACAGAAATGGGTTCCCCGGCGGAAGCCCCAATCTGTGGTTTTCACATAAGTGAAGAGAAAAAAGGAAAAAAAAAGTTTTAGAAAGACCCGGCCCCACGGTGGGCGCCATTTTTCTGTAGTGAGCGATTTTGGACGCGGTTCTTAAGCGTTGGTCGCTCTCTGCGGTTGAGCTTAAACTACAGGTCGATTCATTTTTTATCCTATTGTGAGCTGACTAAGGAAGGGAAATAGATGTCTCCAATTAACCCTGCTTGCATACTGAGTTTAAACAGCGGTCTGTTAGGTTACGGATGCTATCAATGTGGGGGGCCTTTGTACTGGTTATTTGTATTTTCGCCAATACGGTTTTCTTTCTTTCT
Source organism: Lathyrus tuberosus (assembly GCA_022829125.1). NCBI lineage: Eukaryota > Viridiplantae > Streptophyta > Magnoliopsida > Fabales > Fabaceae > Lathyrus > Lathyrus tuberosus. The sequence continues at coordinate 8,246,489 of JALAZF010000159.1, forward strand.
AGGACTTTCTAGCGGGGAACAAGGGTTAGGATGTTAGGACTGATGTTTCTGAATTACTGCTTTTGATTGATGGAGATATGGGATTTGGGTTTTTTGTTTAGTGTGCTCGCTAAGATTTTTCTTTCAATCTTATGCCTACGTATTCCCGTTTACCGAAACAGGGAAATCAGAGCGTTCGTAGTTCCTCCTAGTCTATGGGAGGAAATGGGTATTTTTGGTGTCTTGTTCAAAGCCCAAGACGTGAAGCGAAAGGTGATTTGTATCTTGTTCAAAGCCCAAGATGTGAAGCTGAAAGGTTTATTTGTATCTTGTTCAAAGCCCAAGATATGAAGCCAAAAGGTCTCAACTTTAGAGAGAATTTGTCATCTCTAAAGAGGGGGTTGTATGTCACAACTGTTTTATAAAGGAGAATTACTTTAACCGGGATTTGTGAATCTGGCAATGCCATAATTTTATTTATAGGGGATTTTAACCTAAAGGAGAAGACTTTAACTCAGTGTAGAGCAATGCTATCTTTCCTTAGGAATTTCTCATGCTAAAAGAGGGACAGTGGCGTGGATGTAGATGATCCAGAGGCTTGCCGCTTACAGCGATTAGATGAAGGGGAAGGAGTGGTTGATGTTTGTGTACTGTGAACGAGGCACAACTTTGATGCTAAAAGGTTGATTGGATCAACCAGTGGTTTTCTTATACAAAGCCTAAGAGGAGGCTAATATGTGTCTCGTACAAAGCCCGAGAGAGAGGCTAAAAGGTTTTTGACTCAACGAGGGAGTCTTTTGGTATCTCGTATAAAGCCTGAGATGGAGGCTATTGTTTGTTTGTTTGGCTCAATAAGAACCTTTTTGTATCTCATATAAAGCCCGAGATGGAAGCGAAAGGGGTGATTGACTCAACGAGAGAGTCTCTTATGTGTCTCGTACAAAGCCCGAGAGAGAGGCTAAACGTTATTTGACTCCGCTGGGGAGAATCATTGTACAAAGCCCAAGAGGAGGCTAAGGTAACTGTTTAAGTGACAGGTCCAGTATACTGATTTTGAAAGAGAAAATCAGCTCTTATATGAGCAACACTGTACTCATGGATTTGATTCAAGGATCCGGGTTATTCCTGTTCTTTAAGGAAGCGGGAAATCCAAAGGGTATTGAGACTGTCCGAGTCTGCGGGTTTCCTTCCTATTTAACGAAGGGGTCACTTGAGAATGTCTTTGAGACTCAAGGAAGTTAGACTGTCCAAGTCTAGAGTTTCATCTTTTGTACTATGCTTTGAGGAATAGTAGTAGACTCTTTGAAAGGACTGTTCTATGCAGATGATTAAGTTCTGTTCCTATACCTCTAGGAGGTCGTCGGGACAATTTGTACGAAGCCCAAGAGGAGGCTGGAAACTTTTAAGAAGCCGATCGGTCCTTGTACGAAGCCCAAGAGGAGGCTATCATTCTCGGAGGAAGAGATCATTATACGAAGCCTAAGAGGAGGCTGTGAATACTTCTAAGAAGCCGACGGGTCCTTGTACTAAGTCCAAGAGGAGGCGGGGTTGCTTTTAGGAAGCCTGTGGGTCCTTGTACGATGCCCAAGAGGAGGCCGATTGCTTTAAAGAAGCCGATGGGTCCCCAAACCCCGAGAAATTCAAGGCAAGCTATTCACAAGGAATAGATCAAGTCAGGAAAGTTCGAGAATTTGGAAGAAACTCAAAGATGCCATTCACGGAGAATACATTCATCTCTGGGAGTAGAGTTTCTTGACAATTCCTAATGAGGACAACCGAAGAGAAGACTGTATCTGGTGATCCTATTGGGGATCTAGTTCAGTCTATTTCTAAGAGTGACAGTCTGAGAAAGGGTTAAAAAAGAATCTGCCTTTCACATCTCCATATTGTTTAACCCCAAGAGGAGGGAAGACTGTGTCTGGTAATCCTATGTGGATCTAGTTTTGACTGTAAGTTCAGAGTCATCAACAGGGCTTTACCTAGTGCTAGACGTAGTTGCCGGGGAAACTCTAAATATCTATACTATTATTACACAGTTAGTATGAGTTTATGAAAGGAGACTTACAGCGAAACAGCCCCACAATACAGTTATATATATATATATATGAGTTTATGAAAGGAGACTTACAGTGAAACAGCCCCACAATACAGTTATATACATATGAAAGCGGTAAATGAAAGCGGGTAAACACTTACTCGGTTGTAGAGCTTCCATGCTGTTTGGTTAGTTGTTCAACAAAGAAAGATTGAAAACAACAGTATATTCAAAATCAAAGGAGAAAGTGCTTTGAAATAAAAAGATTTGGGGCTTACAGCTCAAGGAGAGGCCCAGGGTTTTATCAGTGAGCGCACTATTTGAATTTGTACAGAGGGACTTATACAAGTGACTGAGGCCCAAAAAGGTTTTCTGTACAAAGGGATGGGTCTTACACTTTCTCAAGAGGCCCAAGTGAGTTTTAAGAAAAGAAATGGGTCTTACTACTCGAGGGTAGGCCCAATGGTTAATTTTAAACTGGCGACGATCGCGTCGTTTATTTGAAAATGTACAGAGGGACTTATACAACGAATGAGACCCAAAAAAGTTTTCTGTACACAAGGGGTTGGGTCTTACACTCTAATAGAGGCCCAAAAAGTTTAAAGAAAATAAATGGGGCTTACAACACGAGGGGAGGCCCAAGGTCTTTATTTTCAAGATGAATATTCACTTTTAAAATGCTTAAAAACAATTAAAAATGAATTTATTCACAAAAATACCAACTATATTAAATAAATAATATAAATTTGATTTTTTTGTAGAATAAAATATTTTACTATTTTTGTGATTTTTCAGAAAAAGAACCAATAAAAAATAATCAAAATTGAAGGAGTTATTAATTTTTCAAATCATTATAAAATAAAATGAGAAAATATAAAAAAAAGAGGGGTTGGGTCTTATACTCTATTAGAGGCCCAAAGTGTATTTTTGTACAAAAGATGGGGCTTACAACTCAGGGAGAGGCCCAAAATATTTTCAGTTTGAAAATGGCGATCGCGCCGAGATTTTTAACGTATCGGGACTTATACATTAGCTGAGGCCCAAAATTGTTTCGTTAAAAAAAAGGGTTGGGTCTTACACTCTAATAGAGACCCAAGTGTTAAAAAATGAAAAGAAATGGGACTTACAGCTCAAAGAGAAGCCCAGTTGATTTTCGTTTGAAAATGGCGATCGCGCCAATGTTTTCTTTTAACGCAGAGGGACTTATACAATAAGTGAGACCCAAAATTGTTTTGGTTAAAAGGGGATTGGGTCTTACACTCTAATAGAGGCCCAAAGTTTGAAAAAGATTTGTTAGGGTGAAAATCAAAGAAAACCCCAATTTCATTTTTTTTAGGCATTTTTCCAAGAAAAATTAAGTAAAAAACGATAAAAATATCAAATAAAATCATTAAATAATGATTAAAGTTTATGAAAAAAATATTTTATCCACATAAATATTTAAAATCATTTTGGTTTTAAAAATCAAGAAAAAAAGAGAAATCATTTTTAAAGCATTTAAAACAATTTAAAACACTATTTTTAAATATATTAAAAATAATACTTTTTTTGTGATTTTTTGTGGATTAAAATATTATGGGGTATGAATTGGAAAATGATGATTTTTTGCTATGTAAAAAAAAAAAAAATTAGTTGAGTTTTGAAAATAAAAAGTAAGAAAAAGAGGAAAGATATCAAAATATCATCTCCGACATTTCTTTTGGGGTAAAAACGAGTACCGAAACTTTAATTTTCAACACGTTTTTTATCAAATTTCAAACACTCATAACTCTCTCAATTTTTATCGGAATCAAAATCCGGAAGTACCTATCTTGACCGATTTTTCGCAAGGAATCTGATGGTATTACTCACGCACACGAAAAATCAACACACAAAACACAGAAATTAAAACCAAAACTGCTATCGTTTTGAAAACATCGTTCCGCGTCGAATTTCCAACACGCGTAACTCTCTCGATTTTTATCCGAATTGAAATCCGAAAAAACCTATCTCAACCGATTTTTCGCAAGGAATCCAATGGTATTGCACATGCATCCTGAAACTCAACGTACAAAACGCAGCAATAAAAAAACCAGAGCTGCTACGTTGTGAAAACGTCGTTCCGCGTCGAATTTCCAACACGCGTAACTCTCTCGATTTGTATCCGAATTGAAACCCGAAAAAACCTATCTTGATCGATTTTTCGCAAGGAATCCAATGGTGTTACTCACGCACACGGAAAATTAACACACAAAATGCAGCAACCAGAACTGCACGTTGTTTTCGGCGTCGTTTCACGTCGAATTTCCTACGCGCGTAACTCTCTCAATTTTCATCGGAATTGAAATTCGTAAAAACCTATCTTGACCGATTTTTCGCAAGGAATCCAATGGTGTTACTCATGCACACTAAAACTTAATGTACAGAACACCTCAATAAAAAAAACCAGAACTGGATATGATTTTAAAACAACCAAAATTCCACATATAAACATGTTAAAATGAAAACAGTGGGAGGATCAAAACATACACATTAAGGACTACATTTTTGCCTCAAGAATTGTTCAATATGATGCATGTATGTGGACAACAAAGGAAAGCATGATTCAAAGAATTCAAGTTGTGGATTTTACCTCTTTTTTGGAGATTTTGGGCAACCTACCAAGTGCTTTGTTCCAGAAATGATTTGATGCTTTGGACAATCTCAAATGACCTCCTAGAAGCTTTTAGGATGGTTGGAATCGGCTGGAAACCTCTGGAGCAAGTTTGTGCACTTTCTCGCAAAATGGTCAAAAACGGCCAAAATGCCAACTCTCTCAAATGGTGTTCCAGATGTGTGGCACCATTTGGGACAGTCCAAGGATGATATTTAGAGTGTGTTTGAGGTTTTATCTGGTTTGGAAAGTGACTGAATCAAGACATGGCTTGAAAAATGCAAAAAGTGTCATTTTGAGGTTTTGAGAGGTGACTTTGTGATGTTGTGATTACAGGTCACTTTTGATGGTTTGCACAGCTTACATATGATATATATGAGGTGTGTGTTTGATTAGTTTGAGTGGAATTGCTCTCTAGCTCAAAAACTCAGAATTACTTGCTTTGGAAGGCAAATTTGAGGTGAAAGAAGAGATTTTGAGGAAAGCATCTGTTTGATGGCTTTGGTGTACTCAAACTGAACACAAATGAGCTCTATTTATAGTGGAGCAAGTTTGTTTTGGGATCCACAGTGAATGGCAACTGCAGCAGGTGTTTGTTCCATGTTGGCCAATGGAAATGCAAGTCTCCTCTAGCCATTGACTAGAGGTTAGGGCACAGGGCTGTGGTTCCCTTGGTCTTGGATAAGTCTTGACTAATTTCAGATGAGAATGGCTCAGTCCATGCCACCTCTAAGAATCCATTAAATGCTCTAAACCAAAATTAGAGTTTTGTCCCTCTTTTAGGGATTTCTAGGTTTTGGCATGCCTTTTTTTGTTCCTTGGACTTGGGAGGTTCATGGATCAGATCATCCCACTTGGATTTGATCCTTAGATGTGTCCAAACTGATGACAAGGCTTGAAAATTCGTGTGGCACAAAAAAAGTGCAAATCTGCCCTGAAAAATTCAGCTTCAGCAAGGCCTTTTGTAAGATCCATAACTCCCTGCTCGAGTATGCTACATGGACGTTCTAGGACTTTCCGAAAAGCTTAGATGACGTACTTCAACTTTGATGTTTGACATTAGACCTGGTTCAACTTGGATCGTGGAGAAAAACAGCCTTGAAGTTGGGACATTTTGCTGAAATTACAAGGCATATTTTTGGCTAAGTGCTGAAAAATGTCAATTTTAGGTTTTTAGTCATTTTGATCCAACCATAACTCAAAATCCATGATGAATTGGGATGAAGTGTAGTTGACACTTTTGTAGAGGGCCATGAGGGCTACAAATCCATCTTTGGATGGGGAAAAATGGCTTTGTGGTTTAGGAGTTATGATCCTCCAAAGTTGGTACCCTTGCCATTTTTTTTCATAACTTAGAAAAAATTTCTAAGTTTTTATGGTTACCCCTTTTACAAGTTATCCCACTTTCTTTGATTTTTCTTGATGAATGATGATTCCAATCACACATTAACATCATTTTAGGGTTAAGAAACCATTTTTATGAAAAATCTCAAAAAGTCAAAGTTTGACTTTTGTGCACAGTTGACTTTTTATCAGATGAATTCCAAACTGTGCGATCCTTTAGGAAATCATGTCCTTGACCTAAATCAAACTTGATGGACATGTTCCATGGGTGTTATAGGGTGTATTTAATCGTGTCCTAGGGTTTGGGAGCATGTCCTGGTCAAAAGTCAAAGCTACAGTTGACTTTTCTTGCGAAACCCTAACTGTGGTTCAGATGAAATTGAAACTTGTTGCTCAAGCTTCTTGGATCAATCCATTGTTGCAAATGGATCAATGTGGTGTGTTAGGGATCCTCAAATCCTCTCTTGAGGTCTTGGCTCGTGTTCTGTCCCAAAAGTCAACTTAGGGGTGAATTAGGTCAAGAAACCCTAATTCCTGATTTTTGATGTATGCATCCCCTGAGGCTAAATTGACTTGATGATGGGGTTTATGATGTTCCATGGAGCATTTTAGGTTATGCTTTGAAGCATTGGCTCATGCCCAGAGGAAAATTTCCATCTGTAGGCCCTAGTCGACCAAACCCTAATTTGGTGACACTGGCGATCCTGAGGCTTGATCCACCTAGAAGGGAGCAAACTTGTGCTTAATCCTTGAAGTGGGAGTCCTATTGATCCATTGTGGATATTTGAGATGCTAGACAAGTTGAAGATCATGTCATTCCTTGATTGATCCTTTGTCTAAGAGCTCTGCGAGGGCTTGAAACCCTAAATCCTGTTTGTAGTGAATGCTCACCCACCTTTGGGGAGACTAATGAGGTACAAAGGTACATCCATATTATGCTGATGATTTGCACAATGATGGGAAATCTTAGTGGTCAAAATTTGGGGTATGACAGGATGTTACCGAGTGGAACTAGATATGAGTTGGTGTGACTGTGGAAAGTTTCAGGCATTTCGTATGCCTTGCTCCCATGTAATAGCAGCATGTTCAAAGGCTCGCCAGGATCCAACCAACTATGTTTCTGTTGTTCACCAAGTCATTAGTCTATGTAATGTCTAAAACACGAGCTTTCAGGTGGTAGTAAAGAAGGACTATTGGCCTCCATACGAAGGCGAAATTGTCTGGCATAATGATCTGATGCGAAGAAAGAAAAAGGGTTGCCCTAATAGCATGCGTATTCGAACGGAAATGGATACGACAAACAAAATGGTCAGATTATGTAGTTCATGCCGTCAGCCTGGACACAATCGTACAAAATGTCCCAATGTAGGATCAAGCACAAGATCATAGTTTCAAACGTAACCTTGTCTCTTTATATCAACAACAAATTTCATTCCATAGATAGGACAACTAAGCGATTACAATTAACAACGACATAACTTAAACAAACATAACTTAATATCTCAACAGCAACAATTAACAACGACATAATTTAATTAAATGTAACCATCAAGACAATTTTTTGAGAACCATACATCAACATCTCAACATACCAAAAGTCTTCACCATTCTCAACAATTAGAAAATAACAACTACAAACCCAAATAAAACAACTCAATGCATCAACTTATATAGGATATTACAACCATCAAGGTAATATCTTTTGGTGTTAACATCATCATAAGGACACCAGCATCATTTTCCACTTTTCTCCAAGCACAAGTAACTCCATTTGGACATGACTCCTCAACTTGCCTCTCAATTTTCCTGATCTTTTCACCTGCAGCAATTTCTCCTTCTAGTCAGCGGTTCAATTCTCTATGAAAATGCTCCAAGGTCTGCGTGTTCCAGAGTAGGATCTTCATCGGAGGCTTTGTTGCTGAAAAAAAAAACTAGGGTATTTCTTTTCATAAGTGAAAATGTTGGAAGCAGTGAATCCGATGATGATGAACGTTAATTTAAGAATGCAGACATACTTTTAGATTGAGTTGAGGATATTGGTTGTATTTGTTATGGAATAACAAATGAGCATACACTCTTATTTATAGAAAAAATAGAATGGTGTAATAGCCATATCATACGGCGTATCTATAACACCCCTTTTCCCATCGCGAATAAATAATACATAAATAAAATCAGAGTAACTAAAAATTTATTTTTCCGACAGAAACAAGGATGTCACATTTAAATAAATAAAACATCATCCCTGCTTATATATTTGATACATAGCATAAAATAAAGTACCCTCAAGGGGGAAAACTTTTTCCATAATAAAGGAAATGTCAATTATGGAATAAAACGTAAAGATCCATAACCGACTTGTTTTACAAAATAAACTGTTTTATACATCAAAATATTCATACAAAATATATCCTACAAATGTATATATATATATAACATAATCGTTCCCCGACTCCCGTGCTACGTATCAGAGCAGACACCAAGACCTAAGCAAACGAAGATCTAACTCTTCCACTTGCCTCCACGCCTCTAAAGCTGACAATCTGTACTATGCCATAAAAAGCATATTCCAGCAGAAGGGTGAGAAATAACAACTATAACAAGATTGCATAATAATATGCCACAACACAAATAAATTCACATATATAATATTTCTCACCACATACATCACATACTAACACATATAGCATGCCTCAAATACATAACATATTCCTAACGATCCAACCACATGGCATATAACGATTATACCAATACAATCACATTTCACACATAATGTACACCACAGTTATGACCTATGAAAACAAACCACCACATCACATATCATATGTTTATACACAAAACATATTACTCACAACCAATGCATTTATCACCTATGCATAATAATTCACCATTATCACCATTCCACATGAACACACACATACTTGTTCATCCAACAATGCATCATTATAAGATACAGTTTATATCATCTCCATAAACATACATATATCAATGTTTATTCATCAATGCACAAATACAAAGATGATCAATGCAACTCATAGAGACCGACTCTCGACTCTATGCAGATGTATGCGGTACCGACTCATCACCCGAGCTCAATTGAAGAAATCAATGGAAATATCCTCCCTGCCGGGCCTACGATATTTCCCCATCGCTCATACCATCATGGCATCCGATGTTTCTGGATTGTTCACGCAGACACAATCCGATTGCTTAAACCCCACAAGGGCACACAATCATTCTGAAGATTACCACGGAATCAAGTGTAACTCATCGCAACGATTACACCCATTGACTACGCAATGTTCAGAGGATCCTCAATGATCATTTGTGTAATCAATCACTCACACCCAACAGGGACGTGATATTACACCCGATTCTCCACGGAATCGCGACACATGAATGCATGTCATGATGTTTCTCATACAAAATGACCACATACACTCATGCAATGCACACATATTTCACAATATAGTCATGCATATACCATTAAATACACACATTGCAATTTCTTGCCTTTCGGCCATAATTCATCACCACAACATGTCATCACATGCATTCACATCATATAACGTCATACAAGTCATACGATATCCATATCAAAAGCACATTGCATGAACACCTCAATTACGCACGCTTACAACGACAAAAGTCGACAAAATAACCCATTCAAATATCATACATCCATCACCAATGCGTATCAATCATGCACAACATTTCAACACATATATTCACATCATATAGCGGCACACAAGCCATACGATACATATTAAAAGCATATAGCACGGTAAAACACCGACCGCACGCGTTTACCGCGATAAAAACCCGACAACCCAACACTTTTCTAAAACCATGACCTAAATAAATCATCTACTTCCCTCCAACCCAATTTTATAAGAAAGAACATTTCACAAGCTTTCTAACGCTTCCAACGGGGACCAAAACGGACTTACGATTCAAAAGTTATGGCCAAAATACGAAAATACTGTTTTTGCTGTCCCAGGCAAATTCGCCTGGCGAATGCCTGGCGAAACGGACTCTCCAGCAACTCGCCTGGCGAATCTGGACGAACTAGAATTTCTCCAAAATGGGTTTGGGACCCGAAAATGATCCAAATCTTCCACCCACATGATAGTATTACACCCAATGACCCAAAAATACATGTTAGAACACATTTAGGCATGTATTTCATCAATTCATCCGTGAAAACATCGATTTCTATCAATCGCTCCTAATTTTAATCGATAAGAAAAAGTCGAGAAAACAACCAAAATAATCACAACAAACAACACATATACATACACAAGCAAGATATAATTGAAACTTCTCACCCTTACCCGATTAATCGAAGTCCAAGCATTGATTTTGATGATTTTCCTCTTTTCCTCTTTTTCCCCTCTTCTCTCTTCTTTCTTCTCCTTCTTTCTCTTTTTCTCTTCTCTTTCTCTTTTTCTCTCTTTTCTTTCTATTTTCTATTTATTCAAAATATCTAACCCCAAAAAGACCAAAATACCCCTAAGCTCAAATATCTCGCAAACGCTCTCAAAATGCGATAAAACATAAACAATGATGGAAAATAACATTTTGTCAAATAAAAGTCAATAATAAAATAATATAAAACCAAAACCAATTAAATATACTCTATTAAATAAATCTAACAAAATTGGGGCGTTACAATTCTCCCCCACTTGGACATTTTCGTCCTCGAAAATCTAACCGATACGAACAACTCCGGATACGACTCTCGCATCCGACTAAAAAACCAACATGCCAACAAAAGGCACACCACTAATAACACAACTGGCAAACCACCTTGCTAACTACCACAACGACACGACCACGACGACAACTACAACGACAAGATGCAAAGCCCATACAATGCACTTGACGACAAACTCACAACTCAAAGAAAAGCCAAGATACCAACACACAGGTTCACTCTAGAACCGAAACACAACAAGATCGTTACCCTACCCTAGGTAACACTCCCCTAATTCCCCACACAGGAATTATCTACACACACTCGAACCATCACCATGGAAACGAGGCAACAACACAAATAAGAACATAAAGTTCCACGACACCACAAGGTCTCAACAACATCAACAAAACCAGAACACCAACACCCTTGTCACACAACCATACTACAACAATGCTACGATTCACCAATCGAACATACAATCAAAACATCCATCTACATAGTAGCCCATGAATAATATTCAAACCTTCCACCTAACACTTCTATTCTGAAACGTCCAATGGTCTCATTACTCCTACATGTTCCCAATGTTCAACCTATGAACTCTTACAAGTCCCACACGCAAATACAAATTGTGCCACACCACGCATCCGCTGCGCACTCTGCTTACTCGTAACCATCAAAACTACCAATCTCACGTCCAAAGTCTAACTCTTTCTCATATTCACCAAAAATCACTATTCACTTTTTAATATACCCAACCTCACACTCTACTGTGTTACCTCACACCCCAGACACAAGTCTCGGAACTGCTCAAATAATTCTAATTCTCTGACCATCAAAGCAAACATGCATAAAAACTTTCGACTTAACTCATCAAGCACAACCTTAGCTTCTCCCGAAGGATAATCCAATCCAAATTCATAACTCGTCACGAATTCTAACCCTCCTTGTCGTCTTATACTCTATTCCTTCAGACCAAACAAGCACTCTAAACTCTTGCGATTACCAAACACTTCAAGTCGAGAACCATAAAAATAATACCTCTAAATACTTCAACACAATACAACCGCAACCAATTCCAAATCCAAAATAGCATAGATCCTTTCATAAATCCTCAATTGTCATAAAGCATAAATCACGACTTTACTCTCTTGCATTAACCCACCGACTAAACTTATCAGAGACACATCACAATACCTCACAAACGGTTTATTAGGATTCCACCGAGTCAAAACTGGGGCCGTAGACAACTTCTACTTCAGCACACCAAAACGTACTCACAACGAACGTCCAAAACAAACGACTCACCCTTTGCAAGTCAACTGAGATAACAAACGTACAAACTTAGCAAAGTCTTCCATAGCCTGCTGTAACAACTAACTGAGCCCGAAAGTTTCTAATCTCCTTAACCAACTTCGGAACCCCTCATTGTAGAACTGCATCTACTTCCGATGAATCTACAACAAATACCATCATCAGAAATAACATATCCAAGAAAACTAACCTTTTCAACCAAAATTCTCACTTGAATAACTTAGCATGAAACTTCGCCTCTTTTCAACACTTGTAATACAATCCTCAAACACTCTACCTATTCTCCCTCTGAGTTTATAACAGATCCGAATATCCTCAATTAAAACCATTACGAACTTATCCAATAAATATGGAAGATACGATTCATATACTCCACAAACATTACAGACGCATTACTAACACCAAATAACATCACTGCACGTTGTAATGTCCAACCAAATTCCAAAAGATGTAAATTCTTAAAGCTTTTGCAAAACCTTGCACTGGGTAACTGGCTACTCACCCACAAGCTTAACCGAGTAATTAACAACCTATTCCGATGATAACAACATAACCAGTCACATCAAATCGATCGAAGCCTCAACTCATACAATTCACCATTCTTATCAAACATTCCAAACAATTGCAATTCCACTCAAACTCAACCAACCCATTCCAGTTATCTTTTCATGAAAGTGGACACTCATTCTCAATCGTTACCTTATAAAACTATCCGTAATCCATACACAATTTCTTCGCTTAACAGTCCAAATTCCATAAATTCCAACATGTAGCAACAACCATCCCAAAGGAACTCCCAAATACTACATCCACACTTAAGGTTTTCTCAAAATTTCCATTAATGCTCTAAAATTCCAAAAACTCCAAACCTCTCAAGAACTCTAAGTTTTGCTTTCCATAGTCACAATACCATCATACACATCATGCTCGTTATTCCATTCAACCATCATTCCCTTTTGTTACTAACAAAGCTGGAGCTCTCTAAGACAACGCCTTAATGTTCCATTCAAAAACACATCCGAAAACCATGCACAACTGACGGTCCATCACTGTGACTTCCTGCCAATTTCCAGAACACTATTATCACAAATATAACAAACACCTTGGTTTCATCGCCTACGAGTTTTTCTACTTACTTAGCAGATTCCAAACCTCACATCTTCACCTTCGTCAAATTTGAGTTCACACTTTACTCTCGGAGAACAACCATTAACGATACCCAATCATTCTCTCTCAATGACTTCCCACTGGACCAACAAACCAAAACCTCCAATCCGTCTCATAAACAATAATTTCACTTTCCACAGCATAGAACACTTTCATAGTTTCATATCGATATAAAGAACGCTTAAATCGGACACCCGAGTCAAAAGATATGAATTTTTGAAGGAAAGTCAATTATTGGAAAACAGCCAGATTCGCCTGGCGAGTCAAGATTTCGCCTGGCGAATACCTCTTCGCCAGCCCTTCGCCTGGCGAACCAGCGGCGAAACCTGATTTTTCTGAAAACCCAAACTTCCAGTAGCTAACACATTTCTGTCTTTCCGTTTTCGCCTGGCGACTTCCGATTTCGCCTGGCGAATCTCCCTTCGCCAGCACCTCGCCTGGCGAACTATTGGCGAATCACAAATGTGGAAAAATCCCAAGAGTTACAGAAGCTACCCCATTTCTGTCATTCTAAATTCGCCTGGCGACTTACGATTTCGCCTGGCGAATCACCCTTCGTCGGCACTTCGCCTGGCGAACGAGTGGCGAGACCTAATCCGCCTGGCGAATTCCCAATTCGCCTGGCGAATCACACCAGAACCAGAATTTCTGCTGCATTTCCATGGTTTCTACACCTCAAAATCCAACTTTTCCAAACCAACACATTTTCAAATTCCAAACAATTCACCACACGCACTATCAAGGCCGGAAAGATACATCTATCTCATCCAACATAATTCCCGTCTACTATCAACAAGAGATTAAGGGTGATCAGTTCCTCAATTTGTCAATAGACAGCCGACAATCATGATGGGGCATAAACCGTCTTTACCAAACTATAATAGCATTCCTTACATCCTGTGCACAAAACTACCTAAGGCACAAATCCTTAGTTGACATAAACCTTACCTCCGCATTCCCTTCAGAACCGGGAACAACACCGTCCAAACAACACTTACAATCTTGCAACCAATGGCACACTGAGCCAATGCTCCACACCTAAAGCAACTTGGAGAAATACCAGCTTCTCCCCCACTTATCTAATTCTAAATCCTACAGACAAAGGATTAGAAAACCAGAAAGTACTGACAGTGCTTCCACACATATCACGTGCTAAGGGGCAAACAACGACGACAGTATTCAACTGTCACGCCAACTGACTCAACAACCTGGCCGGACGGACCGACCTGCTCTGATACCACTAATATAACACCCCTTTTCCCATCGCGAATAAATAATACATAAATAAAATCAGAGTAACTAAAAATTTATTTTTCCGACAGAAACAAGGATGTCACATTTAAATAAATAAAACATCATCCCTACTTATATATTTGATACATAGCATAAAATAAAGTACCCTCAAGGGGGAAAACTTTTTCCATAATAAAGGAAATGTCAATTATGGAATAAAACGTAAAGATCCATAACCGACTTGTTTTATAAAATAAACTGTTTTATACATCAAAATATTCATACAAAATATATCCTACAAATGTATATATATAACATAATCGTTCCCCGACTCCCGTGCTACGTATCAGAGCAGACACCAAGACCTAAGCAAACGAAGATCTAACTCTTCCACTTGCCTCCACGCCTCTAAAGCTGACAATCTGCACTATGCCATAAAAAGCATATTCCAGCAGAAGGGTGAGAAATAACAACTATAACAAGATTGCATAATAATATGCCACAACACAAATAAATTCACATATATAATATTTCTCACCACATACATCACATACTAACACATATAGCATGCCTCCAATACATAACATATTCCTAACGATCCAACCACATGGCATATAACGATTATACCAATACAATCACATTTCACACATAATGTACACCACAGTTATGACCTATGAAAACAAACCACCACATCACATATCATATGTTTATACACAAAACATATTACTCACAACCAATGCATTTATCACCTATGCATAATAATTCACCATTATCACCATTCCACATGAACACACACATACTTGTTCATCCAACAATGCATCATTATAAGATACAGTTTATATCATCTCCATAAACATACATATATCAATGTTTATTCATCAATGCACAAATACAAAGATGATCAATGCAACTCATAGAGACCGACTCTCGACTCTATGCAGATGCATGCGGTACCGACTCATCACCCGAGCTCAATTGAAGAACTCAATGGAAATATCCTCCCTGCCGGGCCTACGATATTTCCCCATCGCTCATACCATCATGGCATCCGATGTTTCTGGATTGTTCACGCAGACACAATCCGATTGCTCAAACCCCACAAGGGCACACAATTATTCTGAAGATTCCCACGGAATCAAGTGTAACTCATCGCAACGATTACACCCATTGACTACGCAATGTTCTGAGGATCCTCAATGATCATTTGTGTAATCAATCACTCACACCCAACAGGGACGTGATATTACACCCGATTCTCCACGGAATCGCGACACATGAATGCATGTCATGATGTTTCTCATACAAAATGACCACATACACTCATGCAATGCACACATATTTCACAATATAGTCATGCATATACCATTAAATACACACATTGCAATTTCTTGCCTTTCGGCCATAATTCATCACCACAACATGTCATCACATGCATTCACATCATATAATGTCATACAAGTCATACGATATCCATATCAAAAGCACATTGCATGAACACCTCAATTACGCACGCTTACAACGACAAAAGTCGACAAAATAACCCATTCAAATATCATACATCCATCACCAATGCGTATCAATCATGCACAACATTTCAACACATATATTCACATCATATAGCGGCACACAAGCCATACGATACATATTAAAAGCATATAGCACGGTAAAACACCGACCGCACGCGTTTACCGCGATAAAAACCCGACAACCCAACACTTTTCTAAATCCACGACCTAAATAAATCATCTACTTCCCTCCAACCCAATTTTATAAGAAAGAACATTTCACAAGCTTTCTAACGCTTCGAACGGGGACCAAAACGGACTTACGGTTCAAAAGTTATGGCCAAAATACGAAAATACTGTTTTTGCTGTCCCAGGCAAATTCGCCAGGCGAATGCCTGGCGAAACGGACTCGCCAGCAACTCGCCTGGCGAATCTGGACGAACCAGAATTTCTCCAAAATGGGTTTGGGACCCGAAAATGATCCAAATCTTCCACCCACATGATAGTATTACACCCAATGACCCAAAAATACATGTTAGAACACATTTAGGCATGTATTTCATCAATTCATCCGTGAAAACATCGATTTCTATCAATCGCTCCTAATTTTAATCGATAAGAAAAAGTCGAGAAAACAACCAAAACAATCACAACAAACAACACATATACATACACAAGCAAGATATAATTGAAACTTCTCACCCTTACCCGATTAATCGAAGTCCAAGCATTGATTTTGATGATTTTTCTCTTTTCCTCTTTTTCCCCTCTTCTCTCTTCTTTCTTCTCCTTCTTTCTCTTTTTCTCTTCTCTTTCTCTTTTTCTCTCTTTTCTTTCTATTTTCTATTTATTCAAAATATCTAACCCCAAAAAGACCAAAATACCCCTCAGCTCAAATATCTCGCAAACGCTCTCAAAATGCGATAAAACATAAACAATGATGGAAAATAACATTTTGTCAAATAAAAGTCAATAATAAAATAATATAAAACCAAAACCAATTAAATCTACTCTATTAAATAAATCTAACAAAATTGGGGCGTTACAGTATCTACCCATTAAAAATAAATAGTTTTGCGCCATTTAAATGGTTAATGTAAAATAAAAAATAAAAAAAACCTCACTCAGACGTCATTTCATATGACTTTTAAAAAATATATATATAAACACCAATAGTGCCATTTCAAATGGCTTTTTAAAAAAAATATATATATATATATAAGACTGTGGCGCCATTTCATATGGCTATTTAAAAATAAATAAATAAAAACTAACTATGGCACCATTTGATATGGCGCCTTTCACTATTAGCCGTTTACTAATGCGCCATATCATATGGCATAACCTAAATTTTACAGTGTATACGCCGTATGATATGACGTCTCCTGTATTAGATTTTCTAAAACTGCGTTATTTTAATATTTGTTTTAAAAAACAATATTTTTTGGTATTATTTTTAAAAAATTATATTATATTAAAAAAAATCAAAAATGGAAAATTGATTTGTGGTCAAGAATGTGCAAGAAAGTTTAGTCATAGCATTCCCATATATATATATATATATATATATATATATATATATATATATATATATATATATATATATATATATATTGTCGTTTAGCCTTTGGAAAAAATACTTATAATTTGTAAAATGGAAAATGAAATTTAACTTGTTTTAATAAATTAAAGTGCTCTTGCTAATTTAAACCGACATCATATAAATCAGGTTTGGTTAAATTAATAATAAAGGTTTATTCCTTTATTAAAAGATGGAGCTATCTAACCGACATTAATTATTCAAAAATCACTTTCACACTTTATCCTTTGGTGACTGCAGCCATGTGACACTTTAGCTAGAAAGGCAACGCCACCAATTAAACTATTTGTTTTTATTAAATCAGATTGTGTTTTGCATTCAAACCAAACTTTTAATAACTTATTGACAAAGTAACTTTCTCCACGGTTGTGTATAATGTGTTAGTTTGAAACGCATTATTATTATTAACTGTTTTATTAACGGCTTTCTTCTATTACCTACATGTACATGGAAAGAACCGACCAATCAATTAGTTTAACAAAGGATTGAACTAATGAGGATGCCTCAGATTTAGATTTCATTAATAAAGGGGCATGAAATAGGGGCAAATAGGGGCCCTAATGTCCATGTGGACAAGTTCAAAACAGTGAGAAGTATTAGTTTTGCTATGATTGAAAGGCAAACGTTTTTATTTAGCTTTGAAACAAGTATCACAAGGATTATTATTTTGTTGTAAATTGTGTAAAGGAAACTTTTTATTAATTTGAACAAGAGTTTCATATGAGGGTGGCTTAGCCTATTGTGTCACAGTGTACAATTGTTAATGTTGGGGGAGGGGAGGGAATTGATGGAAAGAGTGGGGGAGATCAAGGTGTAGAGGCCTTGGTGTAACCTAGTTGCACCAATCTTCATCAGGGTATGGAGCCCTTATATGAGACAGTGAGATGTAGTAAAGATAAAAGCACAATTTAGAGAACTAGCTAGTTTAGAAATAAATATGTGATTAGTGTAAATGATGGAATGAATAAAACATCATGCAGGTAAAATGAATCATTAAAGTGAACAGATTCAGAAAAATTAGTAGTGATGGAGGCTACAATAGGAAGTATCACAGTGATAGGTTTAATTGGATTTAGGGTAGTAAAGAAATATTTATCATGGCATACATGGTTTGTAGCCCAAGTGTCAGGCAACCATTCAGATTGAGCAATACCATGAAGATTATGGATAGAAGAGGAACCTGATTGATGAGTGGGAATAGTGTGAAGATGTTGAATGTTAGCTTCAGGGGACACATCAGTTTGTTGGAGAAGAGCAAGCAAGGCACGCTGTTGTTCAGTGGTGAAAGAAATAGCCTCAGGAGTAGCTTCAGGTTGCCCGGAGGGGGATGTATCATTGTGAGAATCCTCTTGAGATGTGTGTGTTAGGTTTGTCTTCTTGAGATAGGGAGGCAGCCCGTGTTTCTTGAAGCACGCTTCAATGGTGTGTCCTGGTTTGTTGCAATATGAGCAGATTTTAATACCTTTGGATTTGCGTGGGACTGAAGATTTGGTGCCATAGTCTGGGGAGCGACCTTTGACATAGGGTTTCTACACCTGAGAAATGATCTTGTTGTCAGGAATAAGTGATGATAGTTGTCTCTCTTGTTGAATAAGAAGGGAAAAAAACCCAATTTACAGTTGGGAGAGGAGACATAAGCATGATTTGTGCCTGCACCGCCGCATATTGATCGTTGAGGCCTTTCAAAAATCTAATGACGTAGTCATTGTCCCTATAGGTTTTGATGGTAGGGATGAGTTCACAGTGGCAAATAGGATCACATGTACATGTGGGAAGAGGTCTGAAGTTATCAAATTACTGCCATAGATTCTTCAAGGTCGTGAAATAATGTGTTATTATTTGATCACTTTGCTTCTGAGCATAAATTTCTTCCTGCAGATCTGAAATGTGAAAAATGTTGCCCTGATGATATCGTTCGTGAAGCTCGTCCCAGATGTATTTTGCAGAGTCCATCTAAAGAACACTTTCGGAAATATCTTTCTCGATGGAGTTCGTAATACAAGCCATCACCATGTTGTTGCAACGGCACCAAAGAACATAAGTGGAATATGTCGTAGAAGGGCGAGTAAGGGTGCCATCGATGAACCCTAACTTGTTCTTGGACATGAGTGCAAGTTTAACAAATAGATACCAAGAATGGTAGTTTGTGTTTTTCAAAGGTGGTGAAACGATGGCCAAGCCAGGGTTGTCACTAGGGTGCATAAAGAGCAGATCAAGCATTTCTTGTTGATAGGATCTTGTGGTGGTGGTTTTTTGTTATTCAGATCATACGTTGGATGGGGAGGGTGGTGGAGTGAAGGAATCGGCCATGGTGGAAACTAAGAATGCAGAGAAGACAGTGGGAATAAGATGAAGAGAAGAAGAAAACGTAAAGAAACAAAAAAGAATCGAGAAAGAGAATCTGGGGAAGGAGAAAGAACAAGATAGGCAGCAAAAAGAAAAGACACGTGGTAGAAGCTACTAGGAAAAAGATAAGGTAAACAAGAAAAGAAATCATAGCAATCTCATGCTCTTGATACCATGTTGACACATCGCGCAACGATATTGAACCATAATGAAATAGAAATATTCAAGATATTGCATATGAGAAATAATGAGAAAAAATATTATTGTTTTCTATATCTGGTACATCAGAGTATTTATCCTATATATAGCAGCAACATAAAACTAGAAAAAGGAAAAGAAAAAGTAACGGCTCTAAAACTATAAACAAGGAAAGAAGACTAATTATTTGGGCCTAATGGTATTGGGCTTATGAATTTTAACATTGTGTTTGTTGAGTTCTATCAGAAAACTCTTCATCTCAAAGATTACAGGTAATAAACAAGATCATTAATCCTTTTAATCTCTCAAAGAGTTTTCAATTTTTGTGAAAATAGTGTATTTATTACTATCCAAATGGATTAGTTTTATGAATTTTTTATAATTTTCCAAGATTATGAAGAAGTATGAAAAGGCTAGACTTGTACTTGGAAGCTATGAAAGTTCAATTTTTTTAATTTCATTCTTCATGAATTCAATATTGGACTAACAACTTTTAAAATAATATCGCAGAATTTGACAAGATTTGTTTAACATCATTTCATTTTAATATGCTTGTTCAAAAAGAATGCGACAAGAGGATCTTCAACAACATGATTCTACTACATTATTAAATAAATTAGGATAAAATATATTTGCAAAAGCTCCAAACGACATTGTATCAGCGTAGTTATGATGCAAATTATCTTATTGTATATGCATATATAGTCTTTATGCAATTTTACGTGATTTTTGGCCATAGAAATGGTAGCATAAGAGATAGAAACAGAATTGACTTCATTATCAATAATCATATACATGATATTTAAAAAAATGGAAAGAGGGTAGATTAGAAGATGAAAAAAAAGAGAGAAAATGCGAGATAAGAGGAGAGATTAGAATGTGAAAAACGAAATTGAAATCTGATTTTCTAAAACCTTGTGAAGATAGAGATTAGAAATAGAAAAAAAAGTTGAGAAAAGAGATTAGAAGATGAAAAAGTAAGAGATGGGAGAAGAGAATAGAATATGAAAAATAAAGAGAGGAGATGATAAGACTATCTTGTGATTCTGGAGAAGATGAAGATGAGAAGAAGACATAAACTGAACACTATTTTCATTCGCTAGGTTGTAACCTTGCTTCCTGATTTTCGTTCGTAACCCTAAAATGATAAACTGGTTTTAATAATGGGTCTAGTGTAACGCCCTGTATAATATTTATCTAGAATAATACCATACATGTATTTTATATGGTACTGACATAATCATAAGTGCCTAATGGCATAATTCACATACTTGACCATTCTAAAAACATAATACAATCTATGATACGAGATATGGAAACTAGCCAAAATAAAAATCTAAGATCAATATACAATATCCTCAATTGTATACAACAAATACACAGCGGAATACTAAAACTAAGCTTCTCTTGAAACATCCCAAGCATAGCTCCACTTGTAAATCAAACATGCAGACACACCTGAAAAATAACAACAACAATGGGGTGAGATATTAAATCTCAGTGAGTTCTCTATCTTATGGATTCTCTTGGCTTTACAGGGTTCTAGCCAAATCCTAACTCAAGTCATCGGGAAGGGAAATGACCTTGAGTTCACAATCTCACACTATATGGAAACATGTTCATGAGTTCACCAACTCAAAATATCACTAATCGATAACCTCACCAAGGCATCCCCTTTTCTCGTCTGCTTCTACGTCTAGAAGTCGACCCGAGTCATGGATCCTTGTAACCTACTTGACATACGAATGGATTCGGGTTCTACGGGCCATTAACCATCACAAGCATACGCTTCATGGGCGTTATTCGTACTGCACGCGAGAATCAAACCTGCCAAGTAGTCATGCATACATTTCAGAGGAGCTCGAGACTCATGAAACTGCAACTCAAGATAAACGGTTACAATTACGTGATCTCACACACAAACGTGATTGTATTCGACAATCACCAAGGCCACAATTCACCTTTCACAAAGAACACAAGGTTCACACACATGTTTCATACTAGTATCTCATTCTCCTCTAGACCATTACTCGTCAAGGATACACACCTAGGCATCGAATGCACGAGCATCGCCATCTAGATTCTATATCACAATCCTAGTCACAACCTAGAATCATATCATTTATTTTGGGGTAAAGTTTTCTCACTCTTCCTAACTCATTTTAAGCATGCATATTCTCTCATTCACACTTAACAATAGTTAGATAGATATGGCATAACACAAATATTACAAGTAAAACATTTATCACAACATATCACATAAACATTATTTCCATTTAATTGCCACTAAATGATTAACCCCACATCATACTCAATATTTTCACTTAATTACATAGTTAACACAATTCTTAGGTTCCCTCCGATTCATTTAATCGGGTATCGAAATCAATATTTCTCATTCTTATCCCGTAGGATATTTCCACAACTTTCCATCGGTACCAAGAACACCTCGATCGGAAACACGGTTCGAAAGATATTAGTTTTCTAAAATATTTTTCAAAACATAACAGTGGTAACCGGTTACTCAATATAGGGTAACCAGTTACTTCAAAACAGAGCCAAAATGAGAGTTAGAGACACTTTTGGGTAACCGGTTACTCAATATAGGGTAACCGGTTACTTCGTTCATTTTCTGCGCAGAACACAAATTTTCAAAGGGTAATCGATTACTTCCCAGAGGGTAACCGGTTACTCTGGACGCAGAATTAAAAATGCTTATTTTAAATGGATACCTTCCAATTCAATCTCATTCCAAACAAGTTCAAACATAATAACAAGTTTCAACAGATGATTCTACATACATATTGATTATTCCATGCAATTTATATCTCATTTTATCCGTTAGATTTCATTGATTAGCAAAATTAACCATTTTTATCCAAGTTCTAACCTAAGTTTCTATACTTAGGGTTCTAACTAGAACTCACCTATGATCAAGAAGAAGAGATGGATTGATGATGAAGATGATGAATCCAAGCTTCTTTCTTCTTCCCAAGTTTCTTCCTCTCTTCTTTCTCTCTTTTCCTTTCTTCTCTTCTTCTCTTCTTTTCCTTCCCTTACCAACTTTCTATTCGTTTCTTCTTTCTCTTATCACAAATATATATATATATATATATATATATATATATATATATATAAACATATTATATAATATAATCCAAAAAGGGTAAAACATCTCCATTGATATTTTATCGTCTAACATCAAATGATCGATTATTAGAGTTACCATAAAATACTCTCTTGAACTAAAATAATTGATCTGTCTCTTTGTTAAATAATTGATCTCTCCAGAGTTCACTAGTTGCTCTATTAATCCCAATTGACGATGCTTAAAGAATTCCATTATTTCAATTGATTAGAGATAGAGCACCTGGACACTCATATGATCTCATATGATATCCAATTGAGCGTTTAGAGAATATGGGGTATTACATCTGGGTTTGGATTAAATTTGGGTTAAGTAAATGGGTTGTAACATAATGCGCCTCAATTTGGTTTGGTTTGGTTTCAAAATACAAACCAAAAACTAAATTGAATGACGTAGTTCTATTAAAAATATCTCAAACACATCCGAACAAAACACGATTTTTTGTGATTTTCGATTTGATTAGGTGTAGTTTGTTGTTTTCTATTGGGCCAGTTCGGTTTTGAACATCCTTATATGCAGATATAGTCTTTATGCAATTTTACTATATTTTTTGCCATGGAATTGGAAGCATCAGAGACAACAACATAACTGGTTTCCTTGTTAATAATCATATCTAAGATTAAAAAACGAAGCTAGAATAAGGAGATATTAAAAGATGAAAAATTAAGAAAGTACATGAGAAATTAGAGAAAATGAGAGATTAGAAGTTGAAAAATAAAGAGGGTAGAGGAAAGATTAAAAGAATGAGAGATTAGACATTGAAAAATAAAATTGAAGCCTAATTTTCTGAAATCTTGCAAAGATGAGAGATTAGAACTGAAAAAGAAAGAAGGGAAATTAGAGATTAGAAGATGCAAAAGAAATAGAGGATATGATGGATTAGAAAATGAAAAAGAAATAGAGGAGAAATGAGATTTACCATACGATTGTGAAAAATATCGAGATAAGAAGAAGGCACCAACTGAAACCTGATTTTCTGTAGTTCGCTTGTAACCTTACTTCATAACTAGTGTAAAAACCTGTGCGGACGCACGAGTTCTGGTATGGTACGCACATTTTTTTTCTTTTAAGTTAGTTACTATTTTTGAAGTTTTTGATTTCCGATTAAGCAAAATACTTATATCAACGATACACATTTTTATCATTTATAAAAATATTTGTATTTAAAATAGAATTTATCTTATTTATAAAAATATTTGTATCAACAATACATATTTTTTCTATTTATAAAAGTATTTGTATTAACAATAAAAAATTTTCCGTTTAAAAAAATATTTGTATCAACAACATTTTTCCCCGTTTAAAAATAATTTATATCAACAATGGAATTTTTCTTGTTTATAAGAATATTTGTATGAACAATACACGTTTTCCTGTTTATAAAAATATTTGTATCAACAGTAGAATTTTTTCCGTTTATTAAAATATTTGTATCAACAATACGGTTTTACCATTTATTAAAATATTTGTATCAACAATACACTTTTCTCATTTATAAAAATAGTTGTATCAACAATACACTTTTTTCTGTTTATAAAAATATTTGTATCAACAATACATTTTTTTCCGTTTATAAAAAGATGTATCATATTTGATCATAATGTTTTTAGAAAGTTCACAAATTTATAAAGAGATCAATTTTAAAGAAAGAAAATTTTGAAAATAAAAGAAAATGGAGGAAAGAGAAGGTTGAAGAAAAGATGAATATGAAGCTTATGGTTATGATAATTTAAACATACGTATCTTTGTTGCAACTTGCATCATTATCTGAAATTGATTGAATTGATTTCAATTTGGTATAGAAGAAGTGTTGTGCACATCTCCAATGTCATTGATTAGAAAACTCCATAACGGAAAAAGTAGCAGGCATTTGATAGATACATAAATTTCTGGTTTGATTTTGTTTTTATTTTTAATTTTAATTCGGTTATATATATATATATATATATATATATATATATATATATATATATATATATACACACGGTAGATATTATCTTTTGTACCTAATTTATTTAGGAAAAAAGTGATGCACGGACAATGTAAATTTATACTGTCAACCAATAACGATCATGCATTCCGTCAAGTCATACTGAAAATTTTAAATTAATTATGTGATATAGTAGAATGATATATTTTCATTAAATAATAGTGTAAAATATTTTTACACTGTCAGTATATAACAATTAAACTCATTTATTTATATAATAATATTCATATATTTTCATACCTATTTTTTAGAATAGGCTAAAGATATATTTGTAATAATATCGGCCATAAATTTTTGTATAAAAGAATAACAACATAATATTTTTTATATAACATAATCAAATTACAGCTAATCCAGCTAAAAATAATTATTATTATTATTAAGTTATGCCTGATTTTTGTATTCTTTTTTGTTGGTGAAAAAAAAAACATATGTTAAGAATAAGAAGGAAAAGCTAAAAAGTAACATGTTTAATGATGAAGAAATTTTATTTACATTTTTTTTATTTTTTTGGTTAAAAATAATTATTTTACTCTTTTTTTTTTTGTGATTCTTTTATTATTTTTTTATGTTATTTTATAAATATTGCAAAAAAAAATTAACTTATTTAGAATATATAGGATGTTAAGAATAATTTATATTTTACAAAACTTAGTGAGTAAGTTTTGTTAGAGGGTAATTTAGTACTTTAGTATGTTGCTTATGTGGCCTTAATTTTCTGTGCATAAATAGACTAGTGGCAGATGTCATTCAATGTAATTCTTTCTTACAACTTTGTAGCCTTCATTTGCAGAGTATAAACATATTCTCTCATTCTATTCATCTCTTTTAACCTTGTGCATCAACAATTGATATCTAGAGCCCCGATTCGGATCTACGGGGAAACACGAGCGAAACAGTGAGGCGTTGTGTGGTTGATTTCGTATCTTGAATTCGTGTTGAATCTTGAACGGAATCGTAAGAGAATCACATTTTCTGATTCTGCGGGATTGGGAAACTCTATGTTTGGTGAGATCTGAGTGATTGCACAAGGTTGAAGATGAACAGAAACAATGGTCTGAGCACCAAACTTCCAGTGTTTGATGGAAAAAACTGGACTCGTTGGATGATTCAGATGCGTGTACTATTCGGTGCTCAAGATGTGCTTGATCATGTTACTGAAGGTTATGTTCCAGTAGCAGCAGATGCAACATAGGAACAAAAGAACGCGCATAAAGATACGAGGAAGAAAGATCAGAAAACATTGTTCTACATCCATCAGTGTGTGAATGCAAATGTATTTGAGAAAATTGTTGATTCAACGACGTCGAAGGCTGCGTGGGATACACTGGTCAGGTGCTATGGTGGTGACGTATCAGTGAAGAAGGTGAAGCTCCAGTCCCTACGAAAGCAGTATGAGAATCTCAACATGAAGAACAATAAAAAGGTATATGAGTACATCTCCAGAGTGATTCTGATCAATAATGAGATGAAAGCTTGTGGAGAAACCCTTTCTGAACAAGTAATCATTGAGAAGGTATTAAGACCCCTTACCCCTCAGTTTGATTACATTGTGGTAGCAATAGAACATTCTAAAGATCTAAACACCATAAGAATTGAAGAGTTGCAAAGTAGTCTAGAGGCACAAGAGTTCCGTCTGATTGAGAGAACTTCTGAAAGGGAAGTAGCGCAACAGGCTCTGAAAATAGTTTCTAGTAAGAAGCATCAAAAATAGTTTTGGTAAAAAACCAGAAGAAGATCTGATGGTGTTCAGAAGTCAGAAACCTCAACTTCTGATATGCAGAAGAATGCTCAGAAGGGAAAAGAGAGGTATGACAAGAAAAAGATCCAGTGCTACTGTTGTAAGAAGTTTTGATGATGAATTTGTGTTACTGATGGCTTCTGAATCTGATGATACGGATTTGACAGACTGGTGGAATATGGACACTGGCTACTCAAATCATCTTATTGGAAATAAGAAATAACTGGTTGACTTTGACTCTGGAAAGAGGACAAAGATTAGATGTGCTGATGATAAATACCTCAACGCTAAAGGTATGGGAAATTTCAGAGTCGTTCTGAACAATGGGAAAACAACATTGATTCAGAAAGTGTGGTATGTACCTGGCATGAAAAGCAATCTGATGAGTGTGGGGAAACTAATTGAGAAAGGTTTTTCAGTTACCATGAAGGACAATATTCTGAAGTTGTATAACTGTAATCAGAAGCTGATTATGGAGTCAGAACAGGGAAGGAATAGAACATTCAAGTTGAATGTAAGAACTACAGACTCTAAATGTCTTAGTCCAACAAGTGTTGTGAAGGAAAGTGAGTTGTGGCATGGAAGATTTGGTCATCTGAATTTCAGAAGCTTAGGGCATCTGAATTTGAAGAAGCTGGTACATGGAATTCCTAAAATTAAGAAGCCTGAGAAGTCATGCAAAGTGTGCATGGAAGGAAAGCAACCAAGATTGCCATTTGCGTCAGAAGTAGCTCCAAGAGCAAAACATTCCATGGAGTAGTGCATTCTGATGCTTGTGGTCCATTTCCAATAGCATCGATTGGAGGGAATAAATACTTCGTGTCATTTGTTGTTGAATTCACAAGAATGACATGGGTATCCCTTATAAAGTTCAAACATGAGGTGTTTGCTGAATTCAAGAAGTTCAGAATGAAGGTTGAGAATCAAAGTAGTCAGACTCTGAAGATTCTCAAAACCGATGGTGGAGGTGAGTATAACTCCACTGAGTTCAGAAAGTTCTGTGAGGATAATGGAATTGAGCATGGGGTTATTGCTCCTCATACTCCTCAACACAATAGTCTTGCTGAGAGAAGAAATTGTACTTTGCTTGATATGGCGAGAAGCATGCTGAAGGAGAAGAAGCTTCCTCATACCTTATGGGGAGAAGCTGTTGTCACCGCAGCATATGTGCTCACAAGATTTCCAACGAAGAAGCCAAAGGAAATAGTTCCTATTCAGAAGTGGACTGGGGATAAGCAAAGTGTTAGCCATCTGAAGTTATTTGGTTTTGTATGTTACAAACATGTTCCAGAATCCAGAAGACAGAAGTTGGATGATAAAAACAAAGTAATGTTACTATTGGGGTACCACAGTACAGGTGCGTACAAGCTCTATTGTCCAAAAACTAATAAAGTTGAATTCAGCAGAGACGTCAGTATAAAGGAATCAGAAACTTGGGATTGGAACAAGTCTCAATCGAACTCTGATGTGAGAACTTCTGAAAAAATTTCAGAATTAGAAGTTTCTGAAGATGAGTCAGAAACTAGAGAAGATTTTGAAGCTGGAGCAGACTCTGATGGTGATTCTGACTCTGAAGGAGACTCAGAAGGTGAAGATGATTCTGATCCTACTACGCCAAAAATGACTTTTACTAGCGCACCTTAGACAACGCTTTTATGTAAAAGAGCTGCTATAAGTTAAATAAAAAATAAAACACGGAAACTGTATACGAAAAAGAGCTGCTAAAAGTCCTACCTTAGACAGCGCTTTTTTAAAAGCGCTGGTAAAGGACCACATTAGCCAGCGCTTCTGAGAAGCGCTGCTAAAGGCCTATATTAGCCAGCGTTTTTCTCAAAAGCGCTTTCTAGAGTCATATAAATTTCAAAAAAAAAATAATCTCAAAAGCGCTGCTAAAGGCCAATATTAGCCAGCGCTTGTAAAAAGCGCTGCTAAAGGCCTATATTAGCCAGCGCTTTTCTAAAAAGCGCTGTCTAAGGTCTTATTAATTAAAATAAAAAACTGAATAGTATCAGTATTCTATTTTTCATATCTCTATTCTTTCCCTCTGCTGCGAACTGCGAACGACGAGAACGAATGAAGAACAGCTCACGCCACCGTCGTCCACCTTCCTCCACCATCTCGGTTACAGTCTCGCCGTCGTCCTTCCTCCATTGTCCTCCACCGTCCTCCACCGTACTCCACCGTTCTCCACCGTTTCGGAAAGATTTCTTCTTTTCTGTTATGGTTAACATTAGAGATGGTTAGGGTCATAACAAGACTCCATTACTTTAATCATTACAAGTTTTTTCTCAGTCATCCAACAACTGTTCCATGGATTTGTAAGGTCCATTTTCTGATATGAACATTTCTGCTTTTAGGGTTCTTCTTTGAGGAATCTGATTGATGTGAACCATACTGTCTCTTTTATAAACAACTATGCCTTGATTAACCAAAAAAAATTAAATCAAGATATAGAGTGGGGTATAGGTACTAAGTGTTTTGTTGTTCTTTTATGGATATTAATATCTTGGTTTTATGCTATTAAATTCAAAACTATAAACGATTCAATTTTGGAATTCTTCAATGGCTTATTCCTGCCTTAGTCTCTCTTGTGATTGTTCTTTTCAGATTGTTGTTTGGGGAGAATTTGTTTTGAACCAAGTGCTACTACGAGAAAGGTATTTTATTCTTGCACTCAAATCTTCATATGGTAGACGATACGTGAAATAAAAGTTTGTATTATTCTTCTTTTATGTTCTTTTGAAATAGTTGCGTGAATAATTATAGTAGTGTTTTTGTTTACCTTAATAAGTAGGAAAACCATGGATAAAAAATGGATGTCCGCCGATCGATTGTCCAAAGAGTACGAGAATAGGGTATTGGAATTCGTTAAGTTTGCTGTTCAACACGTTGAAGACCCCAGTCGAATGAAATGTCCTTGCTTGGGTTGTTGTTATGTGGGTCGGGTTGACGCAGATGGATTGAAATCGCATTTACTGATGCATGGAATTGATCGAAGTTATAAGTGTTGGATATTTCATGGTGAGAAAACTAACGAGAATGTTGAACCGAGTGGGAAAAGTAATACGACCTATGCTTCAGACGACAAAGACACGGAAACATACGATTGTGATCGAGTCGAAGAGATTGCAGAAGCACTTGAAGAAGATCTTCATGATTGTCCCAAAATGTTTGAGAGGTTGGTAAGCGATGCAGAGAAACCATTGTATAAAGGTTGCACTAAATTCACAAGACTGTCTGCGGTATTAAAGTTGTACAACTTAAAGGCGGGCAATGGATGGTAGGATAAAAGTTTCACAGAGTTGTTGGCCCTTATGAGAGAAATGCTACCGAAGGATAATGTTCTTCCTAATCGAACCTATGAGGCCAAAAAAATGTTGTGTTCTATTGGCATGAGCTATGATAAGATACATGCTTGTCCAAACGATTGCGTTTTGTTTCGAAACGAATATGCATCGTTAACTGAGTGCCCGAAATTCGGTTTGTCTCGATATAAGAAAAAATTGTCTCCAACAAAAGTCTTATTGTATTTTCCTATAATTCCGAGATTTAGGCGTATGTTTCGTAGTGAAACCGATGCAAGACACCTGACTTGGCATACAGATGAAAGAATTATTGATGGAAAGTATCGACATCCGGCTGATTCACCACAGTGGTCGAAAATTGATAATGATTATCCTGACTTTGGAGAAGAAGCAAGAAACCTTCGCTTGGCATTATCTACTGATGGAATGAACCCGCATGGTCTTCAAAGTATCTCACATACCACATGGTCTGTGATTCTTATGATTTATAACCTACCTCAATGGCTATGTATGAAGCGTAAGTACATGATGTTATCTATGTTAATTTCTGGGCCTAAACAACCAGGGAATGACATAGACGTATACTTGGCACCCTTAATCGAAGATTTAAAGTTTTTGTGGGAGAATGGTGTGGAGGTTTATGATGGGTATAGGAAAGAAAGTTTCAACTTGAGGGCGATGTTGTTTGGCACAATTAATGATTTTCCAGCATACGGAAATCTATCAGGGTACAGCATAAAAGGTCAAGATGCGTGTCCTATTTGTGAAGATAAAATAGATTCGACGCGATTGGAGTTTGGTCAGAAGAATGTCTTTCTCGGTCATCGTAGATTCTTAAATTCTAATCATCACTACCGTGGATGGAGAAAAGCATTCAATGGAGACACCGAACAGCGTAAAGCTCCACCTGCATTGTCAGGTGACCAAGTTTTTGAAAAGGTGAAAGATGTGCGTACTCAGTTTGGCAAGCCTTTTGCATATAAGGTTGTCAAAGGTGGGTGGAAGAAGAGTTCGATATTTTTTTGAATTGCCATATTGAAAGTCTTTGTACGTGAGACATTTTCTCGATGTTATGCATATTGAAAAAAATGTATTTGAAAGTGTTATTGGTACGTTACTCAATATAAAAGGAAAGTCTAAGGATGACCTTACAGCAAGGGAGGACATGTTAAAAATGGGAATAATAACTGAATTAGCACCCGTGAAGAAAGGAAGACGAACATATCTACCACCTGCTGCTTTTACTCTATCAAGAAAGGAGAAAAAAAATATTGTGTAAGTTTCTGAGTGAAGTTAAAGTTCCAGAAGGATACTCTTCAGATATTAGAAGACTTGTGTCTATGAAAGACCTCAAGTTGAAGAGTTTAAAGACACATGATTGCCATGTTATAATGGAACATTTTCTACCAATAGGTATACGTTCTATTTTACCAGAAAAAGTAAGAAGCGCCATAACTAAATTGAGTTTTTTCTTAAGGTCAATTTGTAGTAAGGTGATCGATCCTGAGATCTTACCAACACTACAAAAAGAAATAGTTATTACCTTGTGTGAGCTTGAAATGTATTTTCCTCCCTCTTTTTTTGACATAATGGTACATCTAGTTGTTCATCTTGTGAAAGAGACACAGTTGTGTGGACCAGCTTATATGAGATGGATGTACCCTGCTGAACGTTATATGAAAATATTAAA
Organism: Lathyrus tuberosus; assembly: GCA_022829125.1. Taxonomy (NCBI): domain Eukaryota; kingdom Viridiplantae; phylum Streptophyta; class Magnoliopsida; order Fabales; family Fabaceae; genus Lathyrus; species Lathyrus tuberosus. The sequence continues at coordinate 8,278,415 of JALAZF010000159.1, forward strand.
AGGGTACGTGAAAAACCGAAGTCGACCAGAGGGTTGTATTGTTGAACGATACATTGTTGAAGAAGCGGTTGAGTTTTGTACTGAATATTTGTCCAATGTTCAATCGATTGGACTCCCCAAAACTCATATTTTCGAAAAAAAGGAAGGTAAACAATTAATTGGAAATAAAATTGTGACAATATCAAGGGATGAACGAGATCAAGTGCATTTGTATGTTCTGCACAATGATAACGATGTTGAGCCATATGTTGAAATGCACAAGGATGTACTTCGAAGGTTAAATCAGAACAGAAATGAAAATTGGATAGTACGAGAGCACAATCAAAGTTTTATACAATGGTTAAAGGATCATATTTATTCGAAGCGCTCTTCAAATCCCACTTCAGTAACAGAAAGGTTGAGATGTTTGGCATATGGTCCAAGTTTGCATGTGTTTTCTCATAGCGCATACGCAATTAATGGATACATATTTTATACCAAAGAACAAGATGATAAAAGTACTATGCAAAATAGTGGTGTCACCGTGCTAGCTGAAGCAATGCACATATCAAGTATGAAAGACTTAAACCCCAAATATGCAAATCTGTCATATTTTCGAGTTATTGAGCACATTTGGGTGTTTGATTACGAGAAGTTTCAGATTCCTATCTTTGGTTGCAAGTGGGTAAATAGTAGTGGCATACGAATGGATAAGTCAGGATTTTTGCAAGTGGATCTTAATAAGGTGGGGTACAAAGATGAGCCTTTATTCTAGCATCTCAAGCTAAACAAATGTTCTATGTCACTGACCCGACGAGTACGAAATGGTCTATAGTGATTTTATCTAACAAAGTTGTTGATGATAGTGGTGTAGATCAATGTGATATTGATGTTGAGAATGAGTCATGCATTAGACGGAATGAGTTGTATAATAGAAATGATCAAGATGAGGATCTTATAGCGGATGAGTCATATATCATAAATGATCATAACGAGGGAATTTGGATCAATTCATCCGTCCGCATTGCTAAGAAACAAGTAATTCATATTCCAACCAAGAAAAGAAAGAGATGTTAGTGAAAGAGGTAATATAATAAAATGATATATATTATAATTTTTTATTCATTTGTTTATTTATGTGAATTGTTCTAAATATTCATTTATATTTTATTAGCATTATATGAATTGGAGTGAACGTATATTTTAATATTTAACGCATATTTCTCATATAATTAAATAGTTGAAACTAAATCAAACTATGTTATATTATTATGTAGTACTTTGATGAATTCAAGTGTGCGTATTACTCAAGAGATCATTTGGATGAAATTAAAGAGGATTGGTGTCAATTCATTATTGAGCTCGGAGTTTTATAAGGTATATTGTACTCTTACTTTAATTGATGAGAATTTTGAGTATGTATAACTTTGTAACTATAGACATTGTTTATGTCTTGTTTTAATTGAATTACAATCTTTTTGTGCTGTTTCAGGTTATATGTGCAAAGTAGAAGATAGAGTTATATTGATGTGCATTGCTTTTTGCTTAGCATTTCTATAAGTAATATGTAGATTTGAAGCAAAATGTTTTGTTGGATGAAATGATTTGTATCATCAATTATTTTGTATATATAAATTGTTGGATGAAAATTGTATATATAAATAGGCAAAATTGGTGCGTATATATTGGTTTGAAACTCCAATTTATGATATTTTGGTGCAAAATGTGGTTGAAAAACAGGTGCAAATTGTGGTTGAAAACCTGGCGCAAATTCTGGTTTAAAAACAGGTGCATATAAACTGTATAAAACAAACAGCGCTTTTTTTAAGTAATTTATATAAAAAATTTCGTACACCTTAGACAGCGCTTTACACTAAACGCGCTGTCTAAGGTGGGGTTTAGACAGCACTTTCGCAAAAGGCGCTGGCTAAAGTGGAGTTTAGACAGCGCTTATACCAACATGCGCTGTCTAAGGTATACCAATAAAAGCAAAAGCGTTGTCTAAGGTATACTAAAAAAAAGGCAAAAAGCGCTGTCTAATGTTAGTCTGAAAAAAACAAAAAGCGCTGTCTAAAGCACCATTTAGACAGCGCCTCTACAAAAAAAGCGCTGTCTAAAATATAAACAAAAGCGCTGTCTAAAGCGGTGCTTTGACAGCGTTTTTTCAGTCAAAACACCCCTTTAGACAACGCTTATTACATTAACTAAAGCGCTGTCTAATCTTTTAGCAGCGCCAGTTTAGACAGCGCTTTTAAGCGCTGTGTAATGCCAAAAAAAGCGCTGTCTAAAGGCTTTTATGGCATAGTGTCCAGATCCTGGTGGTGATTCAGACTCTGGTGGTGATTCAGATTATGGGAATATTCCAGACTCTGAAGGTGGTCAAGGTTCTGGAGGAGGTCAAACTTCTGAACCAAGAGCTTCTGAAGGAGAAGCTTCTGAAGATAGAACATCTGGAGTTCAAGCATCCGAAGGAGATTGTGAATGAGGTCAGAGGCCACAAAGAATCAGAAACATTCCGAGAATATTTACAGAGTTTGACATGCTACAAGACACTAAAGTAGATTCTGAAGGAGAAGTTATTCAGTTCACCATGTTAGTAGACTCTAAACCCGTAAGCACGAAAGAGGCTCTTGAGCAGAAAGTCTTGCTGAAGGCCATGAAAGAAGAACTTGATGCCATAGAGAGGAACAAGACTTGGAAGCTGACAGAACTTCCAAAGGATAAGAAATCCATCAGCGTCAGATGGGTTTTCAAGCAGAAGCTAAAGCCAGATGGATCAATTGGCAAACACAAAGCGAGGTTAGTAGCAAAAGGATTTCTGCAGAAACCTGGGCTGGATTATTCTGAAGTGTTTCCACCTGTAGCGAGACATGAAACAATCAGACTGAGATCGCAATAGCTGCTAACAAGATTTGGCCTCTGATGCATTTAGATGTGAAATCTGCATTTCTGAATAGTCCATTACAAGAAGAGGTATACGTGTCACAACCTCCTGGATTTGTTAAAAAGAATCAGGAAGGGATGATGTATAAATTACATAAAGCTTTGTATGGATTGAAGCAAGCACCTAGAGCCTGGAATGTGAAGATTGATTTATTTTTCAAGGAGAAGGGGTTTCAGAAATGTGAGATGGAGTACGGTGTTTATGTTCAGCATACTTTTGAAGGCAATATGATTCTGGTGTGTTTGTATGTTGATGACATACTGCTGACAGGGAGTTCTGAATAAGAGATTACTAATTTCAAGAAGGTGCTGATGAATGAGTTTAAAATGACTGATCTCGGGAAAATGACATATTTTTTAGGGATGGAGTTTATATACTCTGAGAAGGGTATCATTTTGCATCAGCTGAAGTATGAACTTGAGCTTCTGAAGAGATTTAAGCTGCAGAATTGTAAGGATGCTATCACACCTGCAGATACAAATCAGAAACTGGATTTTGATTCTGATGGTGAGGATATGGAAGCTACAACCTTCAAACAGTTCGTTGGTTCTCTGAGGTATCTGTGTAATACCAGACCTCATATCTGCTATGCAGTTGAAATGATTAGTAGGTTCATGAGTAAACCTAAGTGGTCCCATTACCAAGTTGCTGTCAGAATTCTAAGGTATATCAAGGGAACTCTGAAGTATGAAGTGTTATTCTCTTATGGAAGAAAGATTGAATCAAAACTTATGAGTTATTCAGATTCTGATTGGTGTGGAGACAGAGTTAAGAGAAAAAGTACTTCTGGGTACTTGTTTAAGTTTCTGGGAGATATTATTTCTTGGTGTTCCAAGAAACAACCTGTTGTTGCGCTGTCAACTTGTGAAGCAGAATATATCGCAGGCGTTGTGACTGCATGTCAAGCTGTGTGGATTCTGAACTTACTGCAGGATCTGAAGATCAAAGTTAACAAGCCTCTGAAGCTGATGACTGATAACAAGTCTGCAATCAATCTTGCCAGAAACCCAGTGTTGCATGGCAGATGTTTTGAAGAAGGCTATCAAGACCGATTAATTTCTTCGCTTAAGGGATGAAATTGGTGTTGTCAGTTTTGGGTAAATATAAATTAAGGGGTGGTGTTAGGAATAATTTATATTTTACAAAACTTAGTGACTAAGTTTTGTTAGAGGGTAATTTAGTACTTTAGTATGTTGCCTATGTGGCCCTAGTTTTCTGTACATAAATAGACTAGTGATAGATGTCATTCAATGTAATTCTTTCTTACAATTTTGTAGCCGTCATTTGCAGAGTATAAACATATTCTCTCATTCTATTCATCTCTTTTAACCTTGTGCACCAACATAGGAAAGGTAAAATTAACAATCAACAATAATAATAAAATCAAGAGACAATCAACAATAATGAAAGGATTTAGAAAATAAAATTAAGACATTTGTCCAAATTTAAACAATTTTGTCAAGATAATTTTCTCTATTTTTTTCTTCTCAACAACACATTAATAAGCATTCAAATTATATTAAAAAAAATTAAGAAATCACAAGAACTATTAGTAAATAAATAAAAACAAAATAAAATCAGACTAATAAATAGAAGAATATCTTTTTCTTTTGAATCCATCTCATATTGATATTCTTCAAACTTTTGTAGGTACACCATTAAGATTTAAGCTCCCATTAATCTCTCCACATATTATTTGGATCTGCAAAAATAAAAGATAAATCATGTAAATTATATATTAACTTCTCAATATGAAAATCAAAATAAAATCATTAAAACTTAAAGATAGCATGCTTTATATCTATTATTGGTTCCAAATCCAAAATCTAATTAAGAATCTTTTTTATAGATATGAATGACAAAGTAGAAGACATATAAAGACATGAACCTTTATCTATGATACACCAAATCAGTTTTAAATATGAAAAGAAAAACACAATCAAATGATTCATAAAATTAAAAACATGAGCTTGAATGTTTATGCTATTTTTTTCTTCTTCTTTGTGTCATAAATTAAAAATTCTTTCTTGCTTCCATTAAAACACCATCACTATCCATCTTGCTTCATAATCATAAAATTAAAACAAAACTTAAAAAATAAGTTTCAAACTATAAGAGAGAAAATAAAATAAAATAAAAATCCAAATGAATGTCAACCACACAATACATAAAACATATGATAAACAACTATTGAGAAGAACTTAGATAAAAAAAAAATAGAGTTAATAACTAATTTGCCCCTGCTATAGGGGTGATTTTTAAAAAAATCTCCCGTAAAAATATAAATTAGATTTTCTCTAACATTTGAACATTCTACTGTTTTGACTCCTCCTAAAAGTCAGTGAGCAGAATCTTTGACGTGACAATATTTTTTTATATTTTATTATTATTGTTAATTATGTGGATGACTAAGTTGGTATTTTATTTATTTTAAATGGCACGTTGACATTTTATTTATTATTATTTTAAGTTTGAAAATTGCAAAAGATGTAAAACTCCAAAATAATAAGGAATGTTGGAATTGAAACCATAACCTCTTTGTCACATATAAGGGGGAGTTACCACCAGACTAGTTTGTTTCCTTTGATATATTTTTCTTCTGAAATGTATATATTGTATAATTGTATTTATATTTTATATTTTTATTATATATTTTTGTTTAAACTATTGTATATTTAAAATTTCAATTCAAATTCAATACTAAATATACTGAAAATGTTTCAGTTTTATATTAATAATTTATTGTAAATATTTTATATAAAATAGTTTGAATATTTACTATAAATACTGTAAATATTTAATTAATTGGATAAATATTTAATATTTACTAAGTATTATTTAATTGGATAATTGGATATAATGGAAATAAGTATAATTGTATAATTGAATTATACTATAAATACGGTAAATTAATTGAAATAATTGGATAATTGTATAGTTTTTAAAGTTAATTTACACTATAATTGGATAAGTGGATAAGTATTTAATGTTTATACTATTATTTCAATTAATTTACAGTGTTTATAGTATTATAGTATTTATATATGGTGAATTCTTATCTACCCACTTCAAAAAGTTGTCCCCTTTATATATTTATACTATTATTTAAGTTATAGTATTTATACAATTATAGTTTGAATATTATACTATTATTTAAGTTTGAATATATATATATATATATATATATATATATATATATATATATATATATATATATATATATATATATATATATATCGGCCTATTTTTAATATATATGAAAATATAGACCGCTTTATAAGGTTTGATAGACTTTTTTAATAGTCAAAGCCTAGCCTATTTAATTAAATAGGTTTTTAAAAAAACTTAAGTCTAATTTTTTGTTAAATAGACCCGACTGTCCTGGTCTTAAATAGGTTAGGATATAGGGCACTGTTTGACCAGTCTGGCCTTTTTCCATCTCTAATCACAAAGTTTTAAAAACTACCACAAATTTAGAAACAGAAGAAAGAAAAATCAAGAAAATCAAAAACTGAAAATGAAGAAAACTAAGAATAATGTTTAAATGTGGTAGCTCTCTATCTCTCAAAAATTTTCCTATAATAAAAGAAATGGGTTTTTACGGGTTGATAGCAACATAATTTTATTTTGGCTAAAATACAGTTTTGGTCTCCCTGTTTGTCAAAATTCACGGTTTTCGCGCCATTTTTTTTAACAGTTTTGGTCCCCTACCCAATTTTGGCCCAAAAAAATGATGAACAGTACTTGGTCCGTACATAAACAGTACATGAACAGTGAGGGGTGGGGGACCAAAACTGTTAAAAAACAAAATGGGGGGACCAAAACCGTGAATTTTGACAAACAGGGGGACCAAAACTGTATTTTAGCCTTTTATTTTTTATAATCTATGATAGTTTGACCAAAATGTATCAAAATATGATTTGAAATGATGAACAAATTCAGATAAAAATAGATGTACCTTTAGTGTTGAATAAGAGGAGGAGCCGACGAGCCGGATAAGAGGACGTTGGTTTGGGGGGAGAGTGAGAACAAAAAAGATTGTTCTAATGTTTGCAAAGAAAATGTATGATAGAAATCTTGCAACAGTGGGATAAAGATTTTGATTAGAAAGGGAACAGTGAGAAACACTAGAAAGTTGTACATGTTTTATTTGAGAAGAGGAAATTTTGAAATTGAATTGGGAACATAGGTTAAAAGTGAAAAAGTAGCTAAGTAGAAGTTGGAGGCAGTTGTGATAAATGGTAGTTGCAATTGAACAATGTAAGAATTGGTTAGAAATGAAAAGAAAGTGACATAATTAACCCTTAAATTATTTAAGTGACAGAATTAGCAGAATTAGAGACATCTGCATTAATGGATTTTCTAGAACCATTAACTTTTTTATATTATAGATTTTTGTTCATTCGTAACCCTAAGTTTATAAACTGGTTTTAATAATGAGTTAGGGTTTGGGTTAGATTGGATTAAGTGAATGAGTTATAATATAAATTTGTTCGGTTTGGATCGACTTAGTTTAAAAATACAAGCCGCAAATTAAACCAATTGTTTCCTTTTCATCGGTTCTTATGGGGGAGGGAGGTTGGTCGGAGGTGCGGTATAAGCAGAGGAATGGGAGGAAGTGGGATGACATGGGTAGGGGTAAAGGCAAGGCTGTTAACGTTTCAACTTCTTTTTTCATTTCTGAGTTTCCTGATAGGATGAAAGCTAAAGATTTGTATAAGCTGTTTTCGGATTATGGTGATGTTGACGAGGTTTTCATTCCTAAGAAACTTGATAAGAGAGGTCGGAGATATGGTTTTGTCCATTTTTTCAATGTTACAGATGAACGAAGAATGGGAGTGAAGCTTGATAACATTTTTATTGACAGTAGGAAGCTGCATGCAAACGTTCCTAGGTTCTCTAAGTCTGGATTTACTGAGAAGGAGAACTTAGGTCAACCTCCGTCTCATAAACATAATGATGATGGAACAAGAAGAACAGGCGGGTCTCACCATTTTGGGAGAAAGTCGTACGCTGAGGTTGTGGACAAGGGTGTGAATAGTGATGGTAAGGCTGGGTTACTAGAGTTTGTGGTTGAGGAAGAAGTTTTGAGCAGGTTCGCAAAGGCGTATGTTGGGAAGGTTATTGAAGCAGGTACGACGTTTAGCATTCAGCGTTTCTTCCATGCTGAGGGGTACTTTGGAGTCAAGGTTACGCCTTTGGGTGCAAATTTATGTCTGTTGGAAGAGAATGAGGAAGGGGAGATAGAAGAACTGTTAGCAAGTGCTAAGTCATGGCTTGACCAACGGTTCAGTGAGGTTAAGAAATGGGAGTGTTGTGATGTTGACCTGGAGAGATTGACGTGGGTAAAGATCTACGGAGTCCCGTGTCATGCTTGGACAGTTAACTTCTTTGAATTTTTGGTTTCTAAAATAGGTAAATATGTTAGCTGTAATGAAGATTCTCTAAATTTCTCGAGGATGGATGTGGCTGATGTTATGATAAGAACTAATTGTGGTACGACGATCGACGAAGTTTTTAAGGTGACTATCAACGGTCATGTATTTAGAATCAGAATGGTGGAGGAGACTAAGGTTTTCAGAAACCTCCCTCTTGTGAATAAGGTTGCGAATGAATCCCTGTCTTCTGCAGAGGAGACGGATGACTCTTCAAACGGTGGAAGCACTAAGTGGTGGTGCTCGGAGGAAGATTGGGGAGGAGAAGAGTTTGAGGTTGAAGAAGGTGAAGAGGACAGCTACAGGCAGGTCTAATGCACCAGGCAGTAGGGTTAATGAATCTTTTGGCAACTCAGAGACCTATTCTTCCTTGCATGTCAGGAAGTGTATTAGACAAAGTGAAGGGTCCGGTGCTCGAGGTAGTCTGCTCAGGAAGAGTACTGCTGAAATAGAACAGGTGGATGTTGACAAGTCAACTTCTGCAGACTTGAGGGTAGGCTCTTCACACGAGGTAAATTGTAAAGTAGTAAAAAAGAAAAACCCCTTAGACTTCTCTTCTAAGTTAAAGGGTAGAGAAGTGCCTTTTGATGGGTTGTTGAAGGCCCATGCTAATCCTAAGGCCCAACCTCGTGTTATTGCTGTTGGTTCGTGTGGTCCCCCTAAAGCTGTTGTGAGTACTGATTCTCCTAAAATTGTTGGGCTGGATTCAGTATCAGGCCCATTAGGCTTAAACTCGAGTAGAAGTGGTCCTTGTAATTATCCTAATGTGGAAGCTTCTGTTGGAGACCCTACTGTTGAAATCAACTTGTCTTCAGAGTATAGAGGTACCAATACTCGTGATGGTCAAGGAGAAAGTAGTGAGGATACAAGAATTGGTTCAAGGTGTCACTCTGTCACTGACTCAGAGGTTATGAAGGGAAATCTGAGGTTCTGGGAGAAGTATGACAGTAATGTTGCTTGCAAAATTAGAGAGCTTCTGGGAGCCTTGGGGGTTTGTGATGAGAAGGGTGGGAAAGACATAGAGAATGAGGTGAGGAGATTGGATAACAGAGATAGTAATAGCTCGAAGGTGGCTAAGTCTACTGGTTTTTGATGAATATTATGTCTTTGAACATGAGAGGGTGTAGCAGTTCTGTCAAGAGAAAGAGAATGGTGAAAATAATTCAATCTAAGGGGATTGAGATGTGTTTTATTCAAGAGTCTAAGTTAGAGATAATTGATGGTTCTATGGCTAGTGCAATTTGGGGTAATGAGGAGGTGGAGTGGTCTTACTCAGGTGCTAGAGGAAAAGCAGGAGGGATGGTCATTTTATGGAAACAGAGTTTGTTGGACCTCTTAAGTAGTTTTAGGGGTGAAGGGTTTCTTGGTCTTAACGCTATTTGGAAAGGGAGAAGCTTATTCTTCGTAAATGTGTACTTGTCCTGTTCGAAACCGAAGAAGAGATTACTTTGGGAGGAATTGACAAAAACTAAAAAAGCTTTTGGTTATGGTGATTGGATAATTGGAGGTGACTTTAACGCAATGGTGTTTAAGGAAGAAAGGAAGTGTATTGGGGCTGTCAAGAATAGGAGTGAGATGGTGGAGTTCAGAAGCTTCATCAGTGATCTTGATGTTGTTGATGTTCCATGTGAAGGAGGTCTGTACTCTTGGTTTATCAAAGCTGGTAATGCTATGAGTAGACTTGACAGATTTCTTTTGTCTGAGAGTATTGTTGATCAGTGGAGAATTAGAGGTCAATTCATTGGTAGGAGAGAGATCTCTGATCACTGCCCTATCTGGTTAACGTGCAAAATTGGGGTCCTAAGCCATTTTGCTTTCATAACAGTTGATTGAATCATCCTGGATTCATCTCTTTTGTGAAGGCTAATTAGTGCTCTGAGGTCGTTTTAGGGAGGGGTGACTTCGTCCTCAAAACCAAGCTCTCTAAACTGAAGGAGGGCCTTAAGGTATGGAGTAGAACGGTGTTTGGTTGGATTGACGTTAACATAGAGGAAGTAATTAACGAGTTGAATGATCTTGACAAAGAAGTTAGTTCTTTGGGGTTTGAAAGCTTCGATGATATGGTTAAAAAGAGAGCTATGGTTTCGGATCAGGTTTGGCAGAACTTGATTCTGAAAGAGGATATGTTGAAGGCTAGTGCGAGAGAGTCTTGGTCGAAGTACGGTGACTGTAACTCAAAGTATTTTCACCTGGCTATTAAGAAGCGGCGTAGAAAGAACAATATCTGGTCTGTTATGTCTAATGCAGGTTTGGTTGAAGATGTGAATGGAGTAAAAGGAGAGTAAGGGTTTGGAAGTCAGTTTTTCTAAAGATGAGATTAAAGCAGCAGTTTGGGGGTGCCAGGGAGATAAGAGCCCGGGGCCTGACGGCTTTTCATTTACTTTCTTTCAAAACTGTTGGGAGATAGTTAAAGATGACGTTTTCAACTTTGTCAATGACTTCTACCACAATCCGGTGTTAACTAAAGCTGGGGTGTCGTCGTTCATTTCCTTGGTTGCGAAAAAGAAGAACCCTCAAGATTTAAGGAGCTATAGACCAATATGCCTTATCAATTGCTATCAAAAGATCTTGTCAAAGTTACTAGCTGGAAGGTTAAAAACTGTTATTATTTCTCTGGTTTCTGAGGAGCAGACTGCTTTCGTGCAGGGGAGATGCGTGTTCGACGGAGTTATTTTGACCAACGAGGTGCTGGATGTGGCAAAAAGAAGTAAACACAGTTGTATGTTATTTAAGTTTGACTTTGAGCGAGCCTATGACTGCGTATCGTGGGACTTCCTTATCAGCCTGTTGCGAAAGTTGAAGTTTGGCGAAAGATGGATTCTCTGGATCAAAGCTTTAGTGTGTAGGGGATTCATGTCTGTATTAGTCAATGGGAGTCCTACTAAGGACTTTGCAGTCGAGATTGGTCTTCGTCAGGGAGACCCTTTGTCTCCGTTTCTCTTCATTTTGGTTATGGAGGTGTTAAACTACATGGTAAAGGAAGCAGAGAAAAAAGGTTTGTACCAGGGTTTTAAAGTGACAGATGATCTTACGATTAACATTGCTCAATTTGCGGACGACTCGTTAATGGTAGGAGAAGCCAGTTGGGGTAATCTTTGGTGTATAAAGGCAATTTTGCGTGGATTTGAGTTGCTCACAGGTCTGAAAGTTAACTTCTCAAAAAGCAGGGTTGGTGGTGTTAATTTGGATAATGACTTTCTGTCTGCAGCGTCCGTGTTCCTTCATTGTGATACTCTGTGTATTCCGTTTAGTTTTCTCGGTATCAAGGTTGGTGCGAGCCCAAGACGAGTTACTTTTTGGTAAGATGTGGTTGATAAAGTGAGAGGTAGACTGGAGGATTGGAGAGGTAGAAACATGTCGGTTGGAGGTAGATTGGTGTTGATTAATTCCGTGATCAATGCTCTCCCGTTGTATGCGTTCTCGTTTTATAAGGTTCCGTTGAAGGTTTTGAAACAGTTGCAGACTATTCAGAGCAGCTTTCTTTAGGGCGGATGCGATAGTAAAAGAAAGATTCATTGGGTAGCGTGGGATACGGTGTGCCTGCCAACTGATTTGGGAGGCCTTGGAGTTAAAAACCTTGCTAGCTTCAATGATGCCCTCCTTCTCAAGTGGAAGTGGAGGTTGATTGTGGATGGTAATAGTGTTTGGAAGAGGATGCTTAAGGGCATGTATGGAGAGAATTTAACTCTTAGCATAAATAGCTTTGATGGTGAGAAGACAAGGAGTAAGGATTCAATTTGGTGGAGGGATTTGGTTGGGATCAGATTTGATGTGGCGTAAAAAAGGAATCGTTTTGTTGAAAAGGTCTCGTGCACCCTAGGGAATGGCAGAACAATTTCTTTTTGGCATAGTTCTTGGCTGCTGGAAATCCCGTTGAAACTTAAGTTTCATGGTCTATTTATTCACGTGAAGCAGCCGCAGGGCTCGGTAGCTGGTCACGGAGTTTGGAATGGTGAATTGTGGTCCTGGGATGTTATTTTTAGCCATTTTCCTATGAGTTCAGAACTGGATAGTGATAGAGTTAAGTTGTTGGAACTGCTGGATGTTGTTGTGCCAAGCAGGGAGAAGGATGGCGGATACTCGTGGAATTCTGCCTCTGATACTATGTTCCCTCAGCAGGACTCGTGTGAGTTTTCGGTTAGATCCTGTTACGATTGTATTTATTTCCACTCTTTTGTGAACAGGTTGGAGGAGGATACTTTGAAAGGATTAAATAGAATATGGAAACTCAAGGTTCCGCTTAAGGTTAAAGTGTTGTTATGGAAAGTTTTGCGGAATCGTATTGCTGTTAAAAGTAACTTGATCAAGAGAAATGTAGGAATCCAAGATGATGGTAAGGCGTGTAAAAGGTGTGGGTGCCTTGTAGAGAGTACTAACCATGTTTTCTTTGAGTGTCTGGTAGCGGTTGAGGTCTGGAAGGGAGTCGAAAGATGGATCGGCATACACCCCATAGGTAAAGCAAGTTGTTTGGATTCTTTGTTGGATTTTGAGAATTCTGTCTCAACTTTCTCAGGTAGAGGGACTGGTTTGGAGATTTGGGCTGCAGCAGTATGGTATATCTGGTATGGTAGAAACTGTTTTACATTCAATCTGTTGAGTTATCGGTAGTCGATATTTTGAATTCTATTAAGTATTTTAGTTGGAGATGGTTATCCTCCCTCTTAGGCCCTTTTAAGTTCTCTTTTTATGAATGGTATGTTGTCCCTTTAATGTGTCTTTAGTTTGGACTGGTTCTCGTTGGTCCTTTTGTAAGGGTTTGCACCCCTTGTGCAGTTGGCCTGTTATTATTTATTATTTCCTTTTGAAAAAAAAACCAAATCAGACATTTCAATGAAAAAATAGTTCAAACGCATATGAATCAAACACGGCACAATTTTACAATTTTCTACTTGATCAGTTTAATTTTAAACAATCTTTTCAAAAACAGAGTATGTTAAGAAATGTGGTTGATCCTAACTCAACTCTACAAAATCGGTTGGTAAAGTGAGGATTGCCCCCACTTATAAACACATATTCTAGACATATATTATTCAATATGAGACTCTTAACACCCTTACGCTCTCGACTAGACAATTTGAAGCGTGAAAATAAATGGTGGGTGGTCTGATAGTGGAACCTAATAGTAGGTGGCTCGTCGAATTTTAAACGAAACTCTTGATACCATGTTGAAAAATGTGGATGAGGCCAACTTAACCTTATTAAATCGGTTGATAAAATGAAAATTACTCTACTTATAAATACATGTTCAAGTCATATATTATCCGAGTTTAAGAATTTTATAAACATTAATGTTTTGATGATGTGGATTGAAGATGAACCAACATGCTTAATTAAAAATTGGTCAAATATCTTTCTAAATAAGCTTTTATGTTTGGTGTTGAATTAAATGTAAAATTTGAATATTGATTATTTAGTCCACTTGTACTAATTTCTTCGCACATCTTGTACTATTTTTTTTACTTTTATATAATATTGTCTTTTGGTCTTTGAAAGAAAACTTATAATTTATAAAATCGGAAAAGCAAAAGAGAACAATTTGAAAAAAAATTTATAACAATTTCAACTCTAATAGTAGTAACTAAAGTACCAAAAATAAAATTTAACTATTTTTAATGAAATAAGATGAACTTGCTGATATCAACCGACTTGAAAGGCTTAATTAGTGTTGAAGTCCTTTAACTTAATTTCAATTTTTACTTTAGTCCCTTATTTAATAAATGTTACATTTTAGTCTCTTAAAAATTATTCTATTAGTCAAATTGGTCCTTTCTGTTAAATTTACTGAAAAAATGTTAAGTTGTGCATACGTGGCATGACAGCATGGCCAGTGAGTCAGCAATTTAATAAAAGGACTGAATTGAAACTATATATATAGTTAAAGTACCGAATTAAAACTTTTTCATATTAATAGAATCTTAAATATAATTACATTAAACCAAAATTCTTTTGCTTTTCTTCCTTATCAGAAACCCATAAATAATTAATACAAAAACACAGAGCAACATAACTAGAATGAAATAACTTCAGCCACAAAAATCACAAAAATCTCATTCATCTTGAACATTATTCAACTGATCTTGATTGACTCAACCTCTATTAAATGAACAATTTCTTCAATTTGTTGATTCTAAACAAACTCTTAAATTGTTGAACTCTGAAAGAAAGAAAAAAAGCATCAAAAGTCTCCAAGTTTTCAAACACACTTTTTATAATCAATGTATGCAAAAGTTGTTTTCCTTCAACGTTACTTCCAAATATTAAGGGTATACACACACAAAAATCACTTTTAATTCAAATTTTGTAAAAATGCTCAACATGTCATACACAAAACAAATTTAATTTGGATAAATTATAGGAAGGGAAAGTATTACCTTGTGCATTTTTATACTCCAGGTTTCCCTCCATATCCATGAGAATGAAAACTATATCTATTTGATTGATAACTGCACGTATGAACAGAATTACATCACATCATGTATGAATATGAACACATAGAAGAGTGAGAGATATACCATTTGAAATAAAATGACCAATTGATTCCAGAAAGAGTTATTTAATATTATTTTGGCCTCTTAAGTTCAACATTAAACAATGAATTTGACAATGACTATGAAAGATATTTATCTTGAAAAAATGAAATTTAGAAATTGAACTGAAAAGATGAACACACATAATCTTGGAGATAATGTTTAATTGTGGATTGAATTCATTCTTTCAATAATATTGCAATTCATATCAATAGTAATCATACAATATTGGTAGGAAAAAAAATTAACTAATAACAAAAACATAACACAACTCATTGTAAACAAATAAGATAACATTATAAAATTATGAGCTAACATTGTCCATTTACTTTCTGTTTAAGATGCTCATAAATAGGTTTCAGAAAACAGAAAAAAAAAAGATACTCATAAATAGGTTTCAAAAAAAAAAGAAAGAAAAAAGATGCTCATAAATAGGTTTTAAAATGAGTAACTCCATTCTAATCTGAAAATTGAATAATAATCATAATATTAAAAGTCCATCAGACATATAAAACATATTAAAATAAGGGTTGAATAACTCACTGATAGAAAAAGTTTTGGAAGATGCTGAAAAGTCATTGCAATATCTAAAATCCAAAAGTAGTCCATCTTAGGATTATATGCTCCAACAATAAATAATTCCAATTGTCTAAGTTTTTTTAAATTGAACCAAATACTCTTTGGTTAACTCAGATATCTGTTTACATAAGTAACATTTAAAAGCAATTATTGAGAAACACATAAACAACATAATGAATGGGTTTTGAGTGACTCACCCGTGAAAGGCTCATATGCATAAGGAACGAAATAAATTGAAAATGCAAGAAAATCTCATGACATTTTGAAGATCTGCATTTTGAAAGCATTTAGGGGATTTAGCAGCAGAACATAAAATCTCATGCCATGACCTTTTTGACATGAAAATGGATTTAGAAGCAATAAAAGGATGAGGATGATAACTTACTTGACAGATAACAAAAGCATTGAAGATCAAAGTGGAAAACGAAGGAGAAGAGAGAAAGAGATGAAGAAGTGATAGAGGTGGCGGCTAGGGTTTGTGAAAGAGAGAAGAAGTTTGCTTTGCTTCTTTAGTTTTTTAAATTTTAAATTCATATGAAATAAAATAATTCCATGTCATATAATTTAGTCCAATTGGACTGCCACATATACATAAGTTAACAGATTTTGACAAAGTTTAACGGATATGACCAATGTGATTAACGGAATAATATTTAAAGGACTCAGAACTAACGTTTATTATATAAGGGACTAATGTGAAATAAGATGAACTTGCTGATATCAATCGACTTTAAATTATTCAGACTTGATTAATTATTTAAAAATCACTTTCACACTTGAGATCTTTGGTGACTGCAGCCATGTGACAAAATCGATCCTTTGGTGACTACAATTTGGAGTTATTAACTTATTGACAAAGTAACTTTCTCCACTGTTGTGTATAATGTGTTAGTTTGAAACGCATTATTATTATTAACTGTTTTATTAACGGCTTTTTTTTCTATTACCCACAACCACATGGAAGTGTGGACACAATGATTTTCTAGTATGTTAGGAGTTTGTCATGAGTCTTTGTCAATGACTTAAGTTGTTGGACAACCAATTGGTTTTGATTGGTGTCGGACTTAACTTAAATTCGATATAAATTACGATTGTATTTTTATAATTTAATTTTGACAAATAAAATTTCTATTTTCATTAGATTCGACTAAATCGATTTGATGGATAAATCGGATCGATTTAATCAGTTTAATATTTATTAGAGTAACATATAAAATTGACTTTTTTATAAAATTCATAACATTTACTTTTTATTTAAATAAATATAAAAGTTTTAGAATAGTCTAGAACTATTATTTTATTATATAAAAAAAAGTTATGTGATAATATTTTTAATATTTATTATATTTTAAATTATAAATTAAAGAATATTTAAAATTTTATATTGTATTTTTGTATTTTTGTGAGTATACAGCGCAACCAATAAATTATAAAAATAATAATATTTAGACAATATTATGAATCTTATTTTTATAGTGAGCCAATTATATAGTAATAAAATTAAATAAAATATATATTAATTAAGTTCGGTCGATTTCAATTTTCGAAAGGTCCAACATAGTCATTCGAACCCAGCCGAAATAACCCTATAATATCCAAATTAAGCAAACGAATCAATCCAACATCCGACCCGATCCAACTTAGTTGTACAAAAAACATAATGGATCTGTCGATTTCAATTGAACGATTCAAATTTGTCCACCCCTAGTTGCTAGTACTTCATATTACCACCTCTTTACGGTTAAAACATCAAATTCGGCATATAAAAATATTTGTATGAGTATATAAATACACAAATATTAAAGGAGAAAATGGATAGAGCACTGATAGTGTAAGTTACTTTTTTACTGTTAATCAATGACAATCACGTACCGCGCCAAGATAACCTATAAATTTTAAATTAGTTATATGATTTACACTTTAAAATATTTTAATTGGATGATTGTGTAATACATATTTACACTGACAGTACACTACCTATAAACTTATATCAAAGAGGTGGTAATATGAGTCTTTTTAGACTTATAAGCTTAATTGTAATATCAATTTTTTTTTCATTATCATCTTCACAGTGTTATGATATTTGTATGTTTTTAAGTAAATGATGATAATTTATTTATTTGTTATTAAGCTATTGATCAATTATATGATTTTAATTTTAAAGTATATTTTCACTTATTATTCGACCAATTATATGATTTCAAATTTTAGTTATATTTTTACCTATTATGCAATGTAAATTTTTATTCTTGTGTCTACACGGGATCTACTAAATCTATAAATATATAATTCATAACTAAATTAATAGATTAAATTGTTGGACTTTAGATGGTTATAGCAGAATTTTTAAAATTGCATTTTTTACATCTAACCTCAAGATTATCATGCATATATCAGTATGAATCATGTAAAGTATAAAAACATATACCTTTGATGCTTGAATCCACGAAAGTGCTAGTTTTCAATGGAGATCTTCGAGAACGTCAAGCATCGTTCCTCTAGTATTGGTCCACAAGCAACAACCGAACCACCACGTATACTAGTACGGAAGAAGGAAACAAGTTTCTCTCCTTACATTTGTGGGTAGAAAGAACTGAAAGATAGAATGATGAATATTTTCCATGTAACCTCTATCTTATATAGAGTTAAATGGAGGAGGATTGATTAAATCCATAATGTCATACATTATCTTACTTAATCACCCCTTCTAAGATTACTTTTTTCCTATCCATAACCTTCAAACTTCTCTTCCAAACCATAACCTCCCAATTTAATCTTTATGTTACTATTCTTGTGACCTCATACAACCGAATAATATTAGTATTTGGTCAAATATCTTTGTCCAATAAAACATAATTGACTTCTAGCAAAGCATTATGATCGTCTAATATTATTAATTATTTAATCTCCATAAATTGTCCAATTTATATTTAGATTAATACACTTGATTGAAAGACAAAATCTTTCATAAATAATATTACGTTTAAATTAGGGATGTCAATTTGCATATGTTAACAGAGATTTCCATGGAGATTATCTGTTCGGGACTCTAGAGTGAGAAATTTTTTCTCTACGAAAATGGGGATGGAGGGGAAAGTTTCCACGATGATACCTCCACCCCACAGATTTCCCGACGGCGACCTATATATATATATATATATATATATATATATATAGTCCTTTTTCATATTTGACTCGGATCTTGTCGTCTCTTGACTTGATTCATATTTTATGTATTTGACTCGAATCAAATAGTCATTTTTCACTACTTTTGTGCTCAATCTCTAGCACATATATAAACCTTCTCTCTCTCTCTCTCTCTCTCTCTCTCTCTCTATATATATATATATATATATATATATATATATATATATATATATATATATATATATATATCTCTGACATTTTAATATTGAACCTTTGATAACTATGGGTATGGGTGTGAATATTTTATGTATTTGACTCGAATCAAATGGTGTTTAGTGTTTAAGCCACATCCATCATCTTCTACCTCAAACACTAAACACCATTGAAGAGTATGGGTGTGGCTTAACTCTAGGAGAGAATGTGAGTTTTTGTTGTGTGGTGATTCATTAGATATACTAATGACTTTATGAAATATTTCAATAAATAAAATCAAGTTATTGGATTATTTGGCGAGAAATTGTTGGCAATCTCATGGTCCCTCTAGACTACCCTAACTCACTGTTGGGAAGCAAATACTTCATGCTTAATTAAAGGGTGACGAGATAGCTCCTAATAGTTTGAGGGAGAGCCACACCATGATGGTGTTGTATGGTAATGAGGCATCTGCTACAAGAAATTTTACCTTGATTGTCTTTGCACTGCCTCTAATTTGAATGTCGGCTCGAGTGTTATGTGGTATTTCACTTGTACTTGTTCGCTTGATAGACGAACCAAGGAGCCTTGAAATTTTTGGATGTCATGTGAATCAAGTTGAAGTCTCTCTAAGGTGTTCTAAAACAAGGCGTCTGTTGAGCTTCCGAGGTTAATCAACACTTGCTTCACATCCTAATTATCATACTACAAAGTGATGAACATGGGATCATTGTTATGAGGGAGGATGCCAATGGCCTATTCATCGGATATGGTGATTTTGGACTCTAGCTTCATCTCTAAGCCCATCGCAGGACCAACAAGTATAATGTTCGCCGTCAAAACCTTCCTAACATACTTCCAATGTGAAGAACTCGATTCTCCATCACCGGCATGCCCTCTCGCAATGGTATTGACGGAAATATATGCGATTTATTTTGGCATCATCCAAGAGAGGGTGACGCAAGTGACTGGCGAATGATAATGAGTATGACCCAAGTTAGTTTTACCGAACCCAGCAATGGGTGCCAAATGTATTTGCTAAAATTATTAAATAAGGGTAGTTATGTGTTAAAAGGTTGTATGTGATGTTTGGGGTTGTTTGTGGTGCTCAGATTCATCTCACGGAGAATGGTTAAAAGCTCTGTATATGAGGATTTTTCGGTGAATGAATTGATTCGTTCCTTAACCCTATAGTTGAGGTATTTATAGGAATCTCTTGCGCTTGGGTCTTAGGACCCAAAGAGTGGCTATCGTACTCTTCTCTCAAGGATATCAAAATATAGAAGGCATTATTCCCCATATTATCTTGGAGAATTTGGCCTCCCCTTTTGAATGATCTTTCCATACCGTTAGTGTATAAGGACATGTCACTCCCAACATTTTATAAGTGGGTGAAGGACGGCCTGACCCAAGTCCAATAGGGTGTGAGTGCTGAGATCAATGGTTGAGTGTTGCGACCGATGAGCGATTAGAATCCAACCTTGGGCGACATATGGTTCTAGCTATGTACTGGCCTAGAGTTGACTTATCTTGGTTCCCTTTAGTTTACATCCTCTTAGGTGAAAAGATGTTATCCCAGTACATTTGTTATTTCTTAGAAACATTATTCACGTGTATCTAAAATGTATTAGGTTTACCACTATGTGTGAGTTATTGTAAACAAAACAATTTGTAATGTTTCCAAAGCCCTCTAGTATGAGGCAAGCAAGTTCTTAAAGGTATAAGAGAAGAAATACCTTAGAGTTGGTATGACAGGAATTCCTTAAGTGTGAGGCAAATAAGTTCTTAAAGGTATAAGAGAAGAAATACCTTGGAGGTGGTAAGGGAGGAATCCCTCAAGTGTGAGGCAAACAAGCCCTTAAAGGTTTAAGGTAAAGATGTCTTCTAGAGTGAGACGAGAAAATATAAGACTAGGTTATCTTAGTGATTTTCTATAATCATGTGTGATTATAGTCGAAATCATTCAAACCTTTGTCAATGGTGACTTTGTCTAAGATATTAGAGGATTATAATTGACGAAGAGGGTTATACAGCAATAAATTATATGTAACTATTTTGTTGAATCATCGTGATACTTGGGAGGTAACTATATGATAAGGAGAATTACCACACAAAAGGTAGGTAAAAGATTCTAAGGAGAGATCAACCATAAACCATAAGTTGTATACATTTTCCTTAAAACAAATATAATTATTATTGTCACGTGAAATTATAACAATCTTTGTACATACGATCTCTTTTATAAATTATACTACTTAACAAATTTTTGGTTCAATAGCCAAAATCTATCAAAAAAACTTATACTTGGTTCTCAAACTTAAAAAAGAATCCAAAAAAAAATCTGAAGTTTGCCAACAGAGATGCTGGTGTCTTGAGTCAAACAAGCTGAATACCTCATAAGAAGAACAAAAAATAAAATAGAAATATACCAAACTTCAAAGTTTTTTTTAATCAAAATTTCATATATTTATAAGTATTAATGCTAATTTATTTGATGAAGTTGGTGACATATCAGCAAATTTTAAATACAAAAATACCGATTGTCATGTTTGTATATTATTTTTTCAAGAACATCTTAAATAAAGGGAGCTTATAAAAAAAATCTTAAATAAAGGGATCAGTATTAATGTTAATTTATTTGACGAAGTTATTACAAGCAAGTGGTATATTTCTGTTTTATTAGTTTTCATAAATATATTTTTGGAAAATTTTCAGATATCTTTTCAGAATAAAATTATTTTTAAAATTAAATTGTGATTAAAAAACGAATGATATATGTGTATTTAAATACATCGAAAGATATTCTCCAAAAACAAATGACATTTTGAAAATTTTGCGTGATGCATTAAAAAATATATAAAGTGTTTTAAGAAATTTTCAGAAACATTCCTAAACATTTTCATACATCAATTCAAAGAAAATTGCAAACAAGAAAATCAATAAAATAAATAGAAAATCAATTTCACACTTAAAAATAATCACAAAGTTCCATGTTCTCTTTATATATAATATAGATGTAATTACACATTACACACCACATAAATTAAAACAAAAAACAAAAACAAAAAAGACAACCACATTAAAGAGATTCTCAACAACCTTAAAAGCAAAACCTTGGATTCCTAGTGTTTAAGTTCTACCTAGTGATTAGCAGCATATTGATTAATAAGTGAAAGAGCATTACTAGTAACTTGAGCAACATTAACCATTCTAGATCTAATTGAAGCTTTGAGTTTTCCATCAAGTGCTTTTCCACCAAATCCATCTCCACAAGTGCTTTCATCTGTCAAAGCTGAGCTAACCCATGTCTCAACATTGCTTATATGCCAATTGAAATCCCGGCCGTTGATCTTGCAAAGTTTAAGCTCTTTCAACGAACGGGTAAGCCTATCAACACTATCACTGATTTCTTCAGCACAATCATGAAGAGCAGCATATTCTCTTGGTTTGAGATTTTTGAAGCTTTTGCACATTGTAACAAAGGCTTTTGTGGATTGAGTTTTGTTGAGGCTAAGGGATAGAGCTGTTTGGACCAATTGGTGAGGGTCTTGTTGGATTGTGGATGCATAGACAGAGAGAGATTGAACACAAAGTGTAGGGTATTGTGTTGTGCTACATGAGGTTTTGATGAAACTTGTTGGTGTTGATGTTGCTATAGAGAGTAGAGTTAGGAGAAGGAAAAGAAGAGTAAACTTTGTTGCCATGTTTGAAGGTTGAGATTTGGTTTGGTAGAGAGAGAAGAAAAACAAGTTTTGGTTGTGATTTGTGAGAATGAGAATCTAGATGTTATATAGAGATATAGATGGGGTTAAGGCTTGTGAGTCAATAGTTCAACTATATCGTTATCATGTGCCTAACTCTTCATGGTGGGGTATACTATTTAGATAAAATAAGAGATAGAATTTAAAAGTAAAGCATGTAAAATAAATTAAAGGTAAATCATATAAATGGAGAAATTTGATTTTGACAAGCCAACCATATCAATTTATTTATTTTTTAAATATTTTCTACTAGACGTGTGTATATATATATATATATTAGAAAATATTTATAAAAATAAATAAATTGATAAAGCATGTAAAAAAAATTAAAGGTAAATTATTTAAATGGAAAATTTTGATTTTGACAAGCCAACCATATCAATTTATTTTTTTTATAATTAGTTTTTACTATGCATTTATATATATATATATATATATATATATATATATATATATATATATATATATATATATATATATATATATATATATAATATTCTATGTGAATGTCATTTTTATGTGAGAAAATGAGAATAAATATGAATTATTAAACTTTAAAATAAATGGTGGAGATTATGTGTAGTTTTTATTTTTCTCTCTCCTCTATTATTATACACCTTAACATATTTACACCATCAATAACACTTTATAAATAATAAATTAAATCAATCAGACAAATTAATTATCTAATATTATCATGATAATGATATATAAATGTTAGCCATTTAACATTTTCAATAATTATAATTATTAAATAATTTTAATAAATGACATTATTTTATTATTAAAATCAATATACATTTTTTTAAGAACCACATAAAGTTAAATAAGACACTCTCATTTTATTCCATAAATATTAATGTAAAAACAAAAATAAATATTACTATATTTTTCCTTTTATTATTTAAACTACAATATGTTCCTAAAAAATCATTACAAGCCCACAGTTGCAAAGTCATTTTCACATGCAAAGCTAAGGATTAAAAAATGATTTATTTTTCACTTAAAAACAAAGTTGTCGACATCTCTTATCAATGATTGATAAAATTACCAAAATACCATAGATTATTGTAATTGTGTTTCCTCCTTTTGAATGTGATGATTAATGAATTTGGATTATTACACAATAATAACTTTTTTTAAAGAAATGTCTTGCTTTGTGTAGGTCCCACTTAGGAAAAATCTAGTGAAAATTATTGGGGTGTGTGAAGAAAAGAAATGTGAATGAGATTACTGCTAGCAGCAAATCGCAAATCATGGAGAGACATGGGGTAATGTTCTCTGATATTTTGTCTCAAGTGGCACATGTCAACTTGCTTCTTTATCTTTGATTATTAGGTTTTCTTTGTTGAATTATATTCATCTCTTTCTAGTTAGTTATAGAATCTACTTGCTGTATATGGTGGTTTGTTACGCGGTTTGTTGGAGTATATGGCGGTCAAGAAATTAAATTATTTGGAGTTTCATAATTAATTGCATTAAGACTTATGTTTTTTTTGTGGTGATAGTTAACAACTTGTGTAAAACAAATATTTTTGTAACTATTATAAATGGTGCAAATATTTATTAAATTTTATTTAGATGTTCGAAGTTGTAAAGATAGTTGATGAAACAATTGTATTTTGGATTGGCATACCCTTAATATTTCTTGATGAAAAAAGTGAATTGAGATTTGATGGTGAATATAGTCGAGAGTTCTAGTGTTTCTCCTAGCGGCTGAAGAGGATTAGGATTAAAAGAAGTATCTGTAAATACTTTGACGTTCAAATCAGTGACGATTACAAGTGAAATATTTTAGGGTTTGGTTAATGTGTATTTGAATATGTGGCTTTCATAGACTTCTTTTATAGTGGGGTTTTAGGGTTTTGAAAATCTGAAACCTTATAAAGTTGTATTAGAGGATAAATGTTAGGTAATTTTTAAAAGTTTGATATGACAGCTTAACGTCTTTTGACGTCTCTAATCAAGTGTCCTTTTAGGGCAGGTCTATTTTAGGTTTTGCGGTACTAGAACCTTTTCTGTGAATAATGGTTCTAGAGAATTGACGTTAATGGGGTGACGTTAATAATCCTTAAAATCTAATATGACAACCCTTAGAGATATCTTCGATTTTACTTTATGTATTGTTAGGGTGACTTTTAACATGTTAGGTCAAAGTATATTAAGTTTGTACTTACAAAAAGGACATTACGTGACAACTCCTTTTGATTAAAAGTCGCTAGAGGCTTTAAGGTGTGTTGTAGAGTTGAGAGCTAACTCACGTATGGGTGAGAAGCTCTGTGTATGTAGTTTTTGTGTGAGTATGAGATTGTCCTTCTCAACTTTAGGGTTGAGATTTTATAGTTATCCTTGGCCTGGATCCTAAGCATCTTGGAAATAACAACTAACGCCGTGAGAATGTGGAAATGGATAATCATTATCCTATTATTCAGGGGGTGTTGTTAACTTCCTTGTGACTCTTTCCACCTTGTAGCAGATCGTGGCAAGTCAATTCCCCATTATCCCACGTTAAGCGAGTTATTCCATAAACATGCGACGTATTTAATAAAAAGGCAAGACATCCAGCAAATAGTTGGTCAATCTCGTAAATCGTCGATCGGGAATGCTTTATAGTGAGACGATGTGTTAAACATGTGACTCTATACACAACAGGGGGTGAATTCTAGAGGTTTGAAAAACGTTGATTTAAAACAAAATCATTTATAAAACAATGTTTGAAAATATTTTATCAAAAGTGTTTGAATATGTAAGCAACAAAAATTCAAATTAAGGAAACTAAGCAAAAAAATAATAATAAAAGAGATAATGGAAGAGAGATGAAACTAGAGATTCATATAGGTTTTGTGTAATGAAGTGATATAATCTTCTTCCCAAGAATTGATTTTGAGAGTATCCACTATTGCATGAGAACTCTTAGAAGTTTAAGCCCATGAATTCCATTATACAAGCAACTGAAGTTTTTTCAGGATAACTTCTAACTAAACAATAAACAGGTCTTGAAGAGGCTAGACTCCAAACTAAACAACGAACAAGATTAAAGCAGTTAGTCTTCACGTCAAACGGAGATTTTACACAGGCTGATCTTAAACCAAGATGGAGTTTTGAGTTGGCTATCCTCCGAACGGAACTTCCGTTTTACATAGGTTAACCACGAACCGAACCGAGATTTTTACCGGGATAATATCAAACTTATTGATCGTTTATACAAGGTTGAACTCATAACCAATTGAGATTTTACACTTGGGTAATCTTGAACCGATAGAGTTTTAAACCGGGTTGAGCCTGGACCGTTGTGGAGATTTTTACTGGTTGATTTCCATGAACTAAAATAAAGCTTTTACAATAGCGGAGCTCAAGAACAAACATAGACTTAAACTAATCCCCCGAAAACAACAAAGAGATTTTTCAATGGTTTAGCTTCCAACAAAAATAATAAATGCCTAATGAAAAATTATTTACTCAAGAGAAAACTATACTCTTGGTAAATTTACAATAAAACCCTCACCCAGAACAAAATTCCTCACTGAACTATAGAACACTCTCAACGCAGTATAGCTAAAATATAGGTGAAAAGTTTGAAGGATTATGAGAGAAATAAAAATTTAGGTTTTTTCGCGTTCTCTAAGTGATTTAAAATGATAGAAAATCCCTATATTTGTAGGCCAAGAAATGGTGTAAATTTATAAACAAGCCATGGATCAAATAAATGACCTAATCAACTAGGCAATGCAATTAATCAATTATTGCTGCCCAAAATAGAAGGTTTAGATAGAGATTCATTACCAATCATTAAGAGATTATTACAAATAATTATAGACTCGATTAAGCATCATCTAATTGATTATGGAAAATATCTAATCGATTAGACAATTGCAAAAGTCTACTAATCAGTTGAACAATTTCATGATCAATTAGATATACTCCAAAATAATGTTGGTGATTAGAATTATAAAAAGAGAGGCTTCAAAATATATTTTTGTGTGTGTGATTTATCCATAATACTTCTATAAACGCTTTTGTGTCTTTACATTACACTGATCCCTTATGTAGACACGATAAGATGAGCTTTCACACTTCCTCTCTTTCACACTCCGAACCTTCAAGTCTTGTCACCATTATTTCTTACTTTAAAATTAAACATGAGCCTTGAATCTTCTTGACGGGGCTTGATATATCTCCATGTTAATTACTTTCATCTGATAGATTAATACTTGAAGTTATTCTTGAGTTTGAAATAAACTTTATTTATGAGGATAACTTGATCAACCATCTTGTGCATCTTTGATCGCTTGAGTTATCTTATGCAATTGTTTGACTTAAAGTGTTGTCATCATCAAAATCACATTCTATCGTCTAACCTAAGTAGTTGTTGATTGACTTGTATCTTTCTATCCATGAGCTTCACTATCTTGGATGGCTTATTGATCATACCTGCAAGCAAATAGATCAACATGATGCATTACTCGCCTCCCCTGTCTCCTCTCATGGACCCTTTAGAAATACATCAATACAAAATCCCTTAAGCACAAGGGATTGGAAGGGAGAATTAATTTAGTCTTGTCCTCTTCCTCTTAGACAGATGAGTCCCTCGAGAATTAGGAGAGTCCCTTATGCATAATGTGAGTTCCTCGGTCATTAGGTGAATTTATCGTATATAGGAGACTCTGGGATACGAATCCAAGTGTCAGTGACATGGTTCCCACATCAGCTGAGGGAATTTGAACTTTAATCATCTAAAAGAATCAAATGCCAATCAGACGAGGGAAATCAAAGCGGCAATTGGGGAAATGTGTGTTGCATTAAATACAATCAATAATGATTTTTCTCAGGAATCCAAATTTGGTTTTACTCATTACACTTGTCTATTACGCAGGGAATCTTCCATATTTCTTGTAACTATTAAGGTGCTCAGTGGGTGGCTGTAGGTTAATCCTACAACTGGACCTTTCATCCCTATAAAAACATTTCAGTTTTCTTTCTTTGATCCTTTTCCCCACTTTCTTCATCTAAACTTTCACTCATATATTCATATAGTTAAAGATTCCTACCAGAAAATAGAGTATTTACCCTAAAAGTTCTTGATCATGGTTGCATGTATGGATTTGTTCTTCATTTACTCATTCTATTCTTAGTGGTAATTATTTGACTTTTGGACGTTTTAGGGAGTGGTTGCCCACTTAAAATCGCATATTAGGCCTCTAGGGATGTGAGAGCCCTAGTGATGTTGATAGTAACTTTCTTGCTTTCCTTGTTCTTACCAGGAATTAATATCAGAAAATGTATGACAAACGTTTCAACGTACAAGATTTTGCACTTTGTATTCTTACGAGGAAAGGATAACTACTTTTCTGTGGCAAATTAGGCTTTCCAATAATGGACATGAAGATGATGTAATCTTAGAACCATGTACTGAAGATGAGAGGGCCAATATAGCCCTTCGGGATGGCTCGCACGCCCCTTACTTCTACATGCACCTCTTAGTCATTCATGATTTGTGAGTTTGGATTCCTTTCACGTTATTTGATGCTGAGTTTCATGAGACTACTAACGTCACCCCTTCAAAAATTACGCCCAACGTCTTGGGTATCGTTAGGGCGCTTAAAATTTTATGTCGGCGGTTGGAGGTTTCTCCTACCGTTGGGGTATTCCTCTCTTTTTATGGTATCAAACTTAGCCCTAAAAGTTGATGAGTGACCTTATTCGTTATTCTAGGAAGAAGGTTGTTAAATCCACATTCCAACCCCCTTTCACAGGCTAGAAGGATTAATTTGTGAGCGTTAGGGGGCAATAATGTGCTCAATGGTCACGATTGGGGTGACTGGCGCCCCTCGCTTCCCTTTTTCTTAAATGAGTGACTTGAAGGTTATCACCAGTTTTTGACTTCGCTGATCTTACCCCCGACGAGCAAGAGGTAGTTCAAGAACTTATTGACTTTAAGTTCATGAGCTCCCGTACCCTGATCACTATGGACCGAGGAGATAATAGCGGGATAAATGAGTACTTAGGTGAACTTGTGGTCGAGAAAGATCTTTATCTTGAGGTTTTTTATAAGTATTTCCCTAACTCATATTTATATGACTCTCATGTAGAAATAATGTCCATAATTCGATTGGTTGATGTAACACCCATATACAATATAATACATCAAGCATCCATATCATACATGATTTCACTTTTTGGTACTGAAATACCATAAGTTCCTAGTTAACACATTATACATATACATGCCCTAAACACTACATAAAAAAAATATGGCATAATATATATACAAGATGTTCCAATACACTAAGAACTAGATCAATACAATGATCTCAAAATGAGTCTCCAAAACGGAAGTCTTGCCATCCCAAAAAGCCAAGGAAAGTAAGGAAAATCAAACGACTTTCTCCTTACCCTTTGCGGAACCTGTGGTACCTGTAATATAATTAACAACATGGGGTGATATATTAAATCTCAGTGAGTTCCCTATCTTATGGATTCTCTCGTCTTTACAGGATTCTAGGCAAATCCTAACTCAAGTCAAGGGAAGGGAAGTGACCTTAAGTACTCACTCTCACACTATATGGAACACGTGTATGAGTCTGTTAACTCAAAGTTTATCGGATATGTCCTGAGCCTGTTAACTCAAGAATCTCACTAATCGGTAACCTGTACCAAGGCATCCCCTTTTCCTGTCTGCTCCTACGTCTAGAAGTCGACCCGAGTCATGGATCCTTGTAATTTACTTGACATACGAAATGGACTTGGGAACATCGGCCTATTAACCGTGAACAATCACTTATCATGGCCTGTTAACCATCACAAGTCTCTACCCATATGTTCCATTTGTACTACATGCGGGAATCAAACCTGCCAAGTAATCATGCATACGTTTTAGAGGAGCTCGAGATTCATGAAACTGCAACTCAAGTGAAATGGTTACGATTACGTAATCTCACACACAAACGCGATTGCATTCGACAATCGCAAGGTCACATTCGCCTTTCATAAAGAACACAAGGTTCACACATATGTTCCATACTAGGGTCTCATTTTTTCCCATTACCCTTTTGGTACTGAACGCACGCCTCGGCCTCTTTTGCACGAGCGTCGTCATTGAGTTATTCATCAATTTCCTAGCCCATTACTAGGTTCTAATATAATTTGGTGTAATTTTTCCTCACTCTTCCTATTTTTATCTTTTAAGCATGCATATCTCTCACAATCATGTTTAACAACAATAAGATAGGCAAAGCATATTACATTTGCACAATAGAATTACATATGATAATTCAACATAATTATACCACTTTTGGGTTTCCTCCGATTATTTAATCGGGCAATAAAATCGATATTTTTCACTTCCATTATATAGAGTATTCTCATAGCTTTCCATCGGTACCAAGAACTCCTCGATCGGAAACACGGTTTGAAAGTTATGAATTTTCAAAGATAATTTTTGGAAGCATAACATTGGTAACCGGTTACTCACCTCAGGGTAACCAGTTACTTGAGAAACAGAGCCAAAATGAGAGTTAGAGGCACATTTGGGTAACCGGTTACTTACCACAGGGTAACCGGTTACTCAGTTCATTTTCTGCGCAGAAACACAAATTTTCAAAGGGTAACTGGTTACTCACCAGAGGGTAACTGGTTACTCTGGGCGCAGAGGCAAAAATATTTGTTTTAATTGATACTCTTCCATCTCAAACTCATTTCAAACATAATCAAACACTATAACAATTATCAACAGATGATTCCACACACATATTGATCATATTATTCAGTTTATAACACATTTCAACCGTTAGATTCATCATTTTGCTCATTAAACCAAAATCCACCATTTTTTTTATCAATGTCTAACCTAAGTTTCTATACTTAGGGTCTAACTAGAACTCACCAACAACAAGATGAATATGATGAAGAAGATGTTGAGATGGTTGATGAAGAAGAGATGATGATTCTTGATCTTGTTCTTCCTCTAAGTTTTCTTCTTCTTTTCTTTCCCTTCCTCTTCCTTCTCTCTAATTTCTCTTTCTCAAAATGTTTCTATGTTTGGAAAAGAGTGGAAATGAAATGATATTGAGAAATATCATCAATTAGTAACACTACTAAATGTCCAAAAAGTCTCTATAGCTCAAATTAATTAAAACCTCGGAGTCGGGTAATATTAATTTGAAGGGCTCTGAGTTCCACAGTTACTTTAATTATCTTTACAGATAATTTCTCAGAGTACACCGGAGCTCAGTTGATCACAACTTAATATTATCCAGAGCAATTAAAAATACGGGATATTACAGTTGAGAAAAAGGAACGCTTGTCCAAGAGGAAAACCCGAACACCATCGTTAGGCAACCCCCCAAGTTTCCCGAGAGGCGGAATGACAATGTAGGGAAAAAGGTGTGGCGAGCCATCCAATGGGTGATGCTCGCCTTCCTAAAATCCAAAAGTAGGAAAAAATTCTTCTTAAGCTTTGAAGGACATGCATATAATGGTTACTAGAGATGGTAGGGCTAAGGGGAGTCCCAAAAAGCTATGAATGGTTATTGACCTCCTCCCTCCCCATGGAGGGATGCCTTGTTTGACGCCATCAAGATTACCAGAAGTCGCCTCTTATTTCCTAAGTATTTCCCATATAATTATCAAGGTCTTCATATTAATTCATCCCTTGAGTTGTCAAAGATGGCTGAAACTTACATATTAAAGGACCTTTTGATATAACAAGTTCACTGGGAAAGCATACTAAAGTAGTTTATAACTTGAAATCAAAGCTTTCCACGACTCCAAAAATTATCACTCAACATCAGGAAACACTGAAGACCCTTATGATGGAGCAAGAGAATTTGAAGACCTTACTTAGAACGGGGGTGGTAGAGGCTCAAACGCATGTCACCGCCACCATGAAACTAAGGGATTATCTAGAAAGGGCCCTAAGTTCTCTTAAAGGACTCGAGGAGGAAACGTCAGAACTCAAAGATGACCTAGTGAAGACTTCTGACCAATACTTCAAACGGGTGAAAGAACAAATAGCCTTCTTTTACCTGAGATTAGATTTGAGTCAGATGGACATGTTCAAGGTGGTTGTGCAAGACAGTTAATGACGACGAGGAAGTTTTCCCTATTAGAGAGATCGCTTTAAACGATTTCCAAACGATTTTCTCTGAAAATGCTTTAGAGAATCAATAAATAATAAGTAATACTACATCTGTTCCTTTATATAAGAGACAATTAACTTTTTAGATTCATTAAATAATCAATGTATTTGGTCAGGTTAAAGACTAGATACATTGATTACTCAATGAACCTAAAAAGTGAATTGTCTCTTATAAAAAGGAACAGAGGTAGTATCATCCAATAAAGGAGTTCTATAATTATCTTTCATTAATAATTTTATACTCCTTATTTGCATACTTTCAACTTCGTGAATTTCTTCATAAGACGGCCTTAGCTGTTATTCTTGACAACTATGTCTATAGATGAAAACCCAAAAATCGTGAATACTTCATAAGACTTTGGAGGCTTGGCTCAGTGATTGTCCCCTTTAGATTCAATCCTCAGAGGTTTCCAAGTGGATAGGAGCATTTGGATTTGGATGATTTTGGAAAATCGAGTAAAAATGCAAAATCTGCCTTGCCTTGGCAGATTTCAGCAAGGCAACTTGCCAATGTCATATCTCATGACTCAAATGGAATTTGGTAATGTTCTTGGCCATTTTGGAAAGCCCTTACATGATACAACAACTGTTTGAACATGTTTGGTTTTGATCTCTTTTGAATCCAAGTGAAAAATCCCCCTACATTTGGTAAAAAGTAGGGTAAAATCTGACTTAGTGAAATTTTCACCAAGTGTTGGAACAAAGTGACTTTTCTTGATTTTGATCACTCCATAACTCAAAATCCATGAGGAATTTGGACATAGGTCAGTATGAAGCTTTTGTAGAGGGCAATGAGATCTACAAATCAAGCTTTGAATGGGGAACAATGGCCTTGTGGTTTAGGAGTTATGGTCCTCCAAAGTTGGCACATTAGTGTCACTTTTTCATAACTTAGAAATTTTTCTAAGTTTTTATGGTTACCCCTTTTACAAGTTATCCCACTTTCTTTGATTTTTCTTGATGAATGATGATTCCAATCATACATTAACATCATTTTAGGGTTAAAAATCCATTTTGGTGAAAAATCTCAAAAAGTCAAAGTTGACTTTTGTGCACAGTTGACTTTTTATCAGATGAATTCCAAACTGTGCAATTCTTCATGAAATCATGTCCTTGGCCTAAATCAAACTTGATGGACATGTTCCATGGGTGTCATAGGGTATATTGAATCATGTCTTAGGGTTTGGGAGCATGTCCTGGTCAAAAGTCAAAATTACAGTTGACTTTTCTCGCGAAACCCTAATTCTGGTGCAGATGAAATTGAAACTTGTTGCTCAAGCTTCTTGGATTAATCCATTGTTCCAAATGGATCAATATAGTGTATTAGAGACCCTCAAATCCTCCTTTGAGGTCTTGGCTCATGATTTGTCCTAAAAGTCAACTTAGGGGTGAATTAGGTCAAGAAACCCTAATTCCTGATTTTTGATGAATGCATCCCCTGAGGCAAAATTAACTTGATAATTGGGTCCATGAAGTTCCATGGAGTATATTAGGTCATGTTCTGGAGTATTGGCTCATGCCCAGAGGAAAATTTCCCTTTGGAGGCCCCGATCGACCAAAACCCTAATTTGGTGATACTGGCGATCTTGAGACTTGATCCACCTAGAAGGGAGCAGCCTTGTGCTTAATCCTTGGAGTGGGAGTCCTTTTGATCCATTGTGGATGTTTGAGAGGTTTAGACAAGTCGAAGATCATGTCATTCCTTGATTGATCCTTTGTCTGAGGCTCTGAGAGGGCTTGAAACCCTAATTTTGATGGTAGTGGATGCTCACCCATCTTTGGGGAGACTGATGAAGTATGAGGGTTCTTCCATATTGTGATGATGATTTGCACAATGATGGGAAATCTTAGTGGTCAAAATTTGGGGTATGACAAGTGGGTGACGGTAGGTTAATCATACAACTGGACCTTTCATCCCTATAAAAACATTTCAGTTTTCTTTCTTTGATCCTTTTCCCCACTTTCTTCATCTAAACTTTCACTCATATATTCATATAGTTAAAGATTCCTACCAGAAAATAGAGTATTTACCCTAAAAGTTCTTGATCATGGTTGCATGCATGGATTTGTTCTTCATTTACTCATTTTATTCTTAGTGGTAATTATTTGACTTTTGGACGTTTTAGGGAGTGGTTGTGCACTTAAAATCGCATATTAGGCCTCTAGGGATGTGAGAGCCACAGTGATGTTGATAGTAACTTTCTTGCTTTCCTTGTTCTTACCAGGAAGTAATATCAGAAAATGTATGACAAATGTTTCAACGTACAAGATTTTGCACTTTGTATTCTTACGAGGAAAGGATAACTACTTTTCTGTGGAAAATTAGGCTTTCCAATAATGGACATGAAGATGATGTAATCTTAGAACCATGTACTGAAGATGAGAGGGCCAATATGGCCATTCGGGATAGATCGCACACCCCTTACTTCTACATGCACCTCTTAGTCATTCATGATTTGTGAGTTTGGATTCCTTTCACGTTGTTTGATGCTGAGTTTCATGAGACTACTAAAGTCACCCCTTCAAAAATTACGCCCAACGTCTTGGGTATCGTTAAGGCGCTTAAAATTTTATGTTGGCGGTTGGAGGTTTCTCCTACCGTTGAGGTATTCCTCTCTTTTTATGGTATCAAACTTAGCCCTAAAAGTGGATGAGTGACCTTATTCGTTATCCTAGGAAGAAGGTTGTTAAAGCCACATTCCAACCCCCTTTCACTGGCTAGAAGGATTAATTCGTGAGGGTTAGGGGGCAATAATGTGCTTCAATGGTCACGATTGGGGTAACTGGCGCCCCTCGCTTCCCTTTTTCTCAAATGAGTGACTTGAAGGTTATCACCAGTTTTGACTTTGCTGATCTTACCCTCGACGAGCAAGAGGTAGTTCAAGAACTGATTGACTTTAAGTTCATGAGCTCCCGTACCCTGATCACTATGGACCGAGGAGATAATAGCGGGATAAATGAGTACTTAGGTGAACTTGTGGTCGAGAAAGATCTTTATCTTGAGGTTTTTTATAATTATTTCGGCAACTCATATTTATATGACTCTCATGTAGAAATAATGTCCATAATTCGATTGGTTGAGAAAAAGGAACGCTTTTCCAAGAGGAAAGCCCGAACACTATCGTTAGGCAACCCCCCAAGTTTCCCGAGAGGCGGAATGACAATGTAGGGAAAAAGGTGTGGCGAATCATCCAATGGGTAATGCTCGCCTTCCTAAAATCCAAAAGTAGGAAAAAGTCCTTCTCAAGCTTTGAAGGACATGCATATAATGGTTACTAGAGATGGTAGGGCTAGGGGGAGTCCCAAAAAGCTATGAATGGTTATTGCCCTTCTCCCTCCCCGTGGAGGGATGCCTTGTTTGACGCCATCAAGATTACCAGAAGTCGCCTCTTATTTCCTAAGTATTTCCCATATAATTATCAAGGTCTTCATAGTAATTCATCCCTTGAGTTGTCAAAGATGGCTGAAACTTACATATTAAAGGACCTTTTGATATAACAAGTTCACTGGGAAAGCATACTAAAGTAGTTTATAACTTGAAATCAAAGCTTTCCACGACTCCAAAAATTATCACTCAACATCAGGAAACACTGAAGACCATTATGATGGAGAAAGAGGATTTGAAGACCTTACTTAGAACGGAGGTGGTAGAGGCTCGAACGCATGCCACCGCCACCATGAAACTAAGGGATTCTCTAGAAGGGGCCCTAAGTTCTCTTAAAAGACTCGAGGAGGAAACGTCACCACTCAAAGATGATCTAGTGAAGACTTCTGACCAATACTTTAAACGGGCGAAGGAACAAATAACTTTCTTTTGCCTAATATTAGATTTGAGTCAGATAGACATGTTCAAGGTGGTTGTGAAAGACAGTTAATGACGACGAGAAAGTTTTCCCTATTAGAGAGATAGCTTTAAACGATTTCCAAACGATTTTCTCTAAAAATGCTTTAGAGAATCAATAAATTTAAGACTTATTTATTTGTAATATCATCCAATAAAGGAGTTCTATAATTATCTTTCATTAATAATTTTATACTCCTTATTTGCATACTTTCAACTTCGTGAATTTCTTCATAAGACTGCCTTAGCTGTTATTCTTGACAACTATGTTTATAGATGAAAACCCAAAAATAACTTGGTCTTAATTGAACTATTTGGTCTATAGGTTTATTTATAAACCAAAACAACTCAACTCAATGAATATAAATATATTTTAGCTATTTAAAAAGAAAAAAAACTAAATGAGATGCTCTTGCTAATTTCAACCGACTTAAAATTATTCCAGTTTGGATAAATTAATAATAACGGGTTCCTTTATTAAAAGATGGAGCTATCTGGCCGACATTGATTATTTCAAAATCACTTTCACATTGAGATCTTTGGTGACTGCAGCCATGTGCCAAAAGTGATTCTGTTATAACCGTGTTATATTCTAAATTAAATATTATTTATACAAGAATTTAATATATTGATAGTCTAAAATAATTTTACACTATCAATTAATCACTTTTATGTATCTCGCAACATTATATTATAAATTTTAAATTAATTATATGACATTGATAAATTTCTATTAAATGACAGTTATTTTACACTGTCAGTCTATACCATTAAATTTTTTATAAAAAAATTTAGTTAAACTGATAAATATTAATACTGTTAATTAGATTAATATTTATATAGCAAATTCAAGTTCAGAACTTCAAAAATTCTATATGTTATATTTTAATATTTACTGTGACTTATCCACAAATAAAAAATAATTAAAATAAAGAATTTTTATACTATTAACTAATGGTAGCCATGTAATTTTGAATGGTTTTTTTTTTTTCTTTTATCATAAATATCTCTAAGTTTACGTCATTAAATTGATATTTTTATTTATTTTTTACATCAATATTCGTTCAATTGAATTGAATTAAATTGGATTGATTAATTTGATTTAAAAATCAGTTCTAACATTAAGCAGTTTTAATTTTTTCTAGATCTAGTTACGGAAAATTGAATTATAATTCTCTCTGCTAAATGTAGCGTCAATTACCGATGAACCAATTAACGTTAAATTATTTTAATTTTTTTAACAAATGTTATTTTAATTTTTTAATCACTATGTATTGCATTTAAACCAAACTTTGAATACATCTATTATAAGTACCTTATTATTTTTTGACAAAATAACTTCCTTCACCTATGTGATATGTTAGTTTGAAACGCACTATTGTGTACGGTTTTATTAACCGCTTTCTCACATTACCCACACGTACATGGTAGTGTGGACACATTGATTTTGAACATTGTTCTGTCATGATTTTCTAACATGTTAGTAGTTTGTTATGGGTCTTTTTCATTGATTTAAGATGTTGCTTCTTTTGATTTGGATAGATGGAAAATAGAGGGAGGAATGTTTGCAAATGTGTTCTAGTTTTAGATGTGTTTTAATATTTTAAAACCAATGAAACAGAATAGAATAAAATAAAGAGTGGATTTTATTGTTTGAATAGTTTATAAGTGAATAGAACAAACTTGTTATTCCACTTAAATTGAAGAATAAAATTATGAGAATCTACCGTATATGAAAAATATATGCTCTGGAAAAAGCTAAACTGCCATTTTGTTCCCACAACGCGTCACGTGGCTCATTCTACAAACAACTTTTCTTCTCGTTGCCACGAAACCAAACTCTTTAGCTTCTACAAACAAGTTTTCATTCAAAATTTCAATCTGAAATTCAAATTTTCAATTTGAAATTTAACACACATCTGACACCCTCTCCCTCTCAATCATCCTCTCTCTCTCTCTCTCTCTCTCTCTCTCTCTTCTTCCTTCTAAATTTTCTTTTTCTTTCTCCCTATTTGTCTTCCTTCTTCCTCTTCTTTACGATACCGTCAAAGTTCTTCCAATAACAAATTTAGATCTTTACTCAGTAACACCTCGCTAACGAAACCCTAACTGAAGCCGATAAAGCTATCGATCTCGATTCTACAGATGCGATTTCGTATCTTCGCAAAGCTACAAATTCCTTTGTCTTGACATTTCGTATCTGACTTTTTATTGTTGTTCTTTCAGGAAGTATTGAACCAGGTTTCGACGCGTAAGCCAATGTTTTGGTTACTTTTTGTTGTTGTTGTTGAGTTAAGATGTTGTTATTGTTATTGTTAGGGTTTTAACTGGTTTTGTTATTGTTAGGGTTTTTTCTTTGAACCAAATACAAACAAGTGAAAAACTGCGACATCCGTAACGAACCCCTAAAAGAAACAACTTCGTATCTGCTAAAAGCTATGGTTTTAGATCTTGAAGGTAGAACCTGTTATCTTTGTAACTTCATCTCTTTTTGGTTTGGAAGTTTTTTATTTATTTCTGTGGTTGTTGCAATCGATATCTGAGTTAAAACAGGGATAGTGGCTTGAGCGTTTTACGACGGTGTGAATGGGTGCTGAGAATATCTACTGCATTACTTCTGTATGGAAGAGTAGTAAACATTTGAAACTTAAAAAGTGAGTATTACTTTCAGCTAAGAATTCACCACAATAATGGGTCTATTTTTGTGTGTTAATTGTATGCACTATGTACCCTTTTGTCATATTGTTATCCACTGGAACTACAATTATCCCTCGAGCAGCAGCACCTATTACTGATGTGCAGGTATTCAGTGTGATCAACTTATGTGATTGTTGTTATTTGTATGTGAATGACAAAAGCCAATAGTTCATCTTTATAATGCTTCTGGACTGTGCTCATTGATCGGTTGAATTTTTTCTTTTTGTAACTTTTTTGTGGAGAACAGGATGATAATCAAGGTGACACTGGTACCATTCCAACCCCGATAGTCATAATTGACCAAGACTTTAATTTAAATGCAATTGTGGTGAAGATAACTTTTGATGACCGACTTGGAGCTCTCCTTGACACAGTATGCTATTTACTTAGTATATTTATGCCTGTTTATCTGTTGATTTTCTTAGACACAACAAGTTTCCCATCACAAAAGCGTAAGTATTACGTGTTTTTCGCACTATGAGTGCGATTGGTACAAGTACGTGTTGTTGTTCAATCCTATTATTGATTTTAGTTTATTAATGAATAATGTAAAATGGCGGTTCATGATGATTATGTTGCTTTCTATGATTAGTAATTGTGAATGAAGACATGAAATTGAGAACAAAATCAAGGATGTAAGGATTAGTTAAAAATAAAACTATCATATCAAATCATTAGTAAAATTGGAATGAGAAAGCAATGGTAATTAATTGATGTGAAGGTTTTTGTTTTTGTGGATGTGATTGGATTTTGAATTTTTATAGGAGTAGGTTGAAGTGAAGGTGGAAATGGATCCTGGGAAGATGTTCATTGGAAATGGATCCTATAGAAACCAGAAAGGTCAGTGCAAGGTTAAGGCTAAAGCTTCCTCAACAACAACTATATTCAAGGGTCAGACAGAGATGTCATTCCTAAAGATTGGTTGCATAATTTAGTTGTTCTGGAAATCACCAAAATAATCCTCTTCTTAGTGCTGCCACCTCACTATTTTAGTGGTAAATTTTGTCTAAAACCAACTATTTCTAATTGGGTTTGCCTCTGATTACAACATAACTATACTATTAGCACTTCATTTGCCACTTTAGTGTTGGTCAATATTACTGAGTCAATATTTGACATTTTAGTGTAGCACTTCATATACTCAGATATGAGGTAATATTGGACTAAGTGTTGGTCAATGGATCTATTAATAGATCTGTTAAAGTGCTTTCATGTAGGTAAAGTTTGGATAAACAACTGGCTGGTTTAGTGCTTTCTTGTAGGTAAAGTTTGGATAAGCATCTGGCTGGTTTAGTGTTTTCATGTTTCATGTTGAGATACATGTTAAATTATGTATTATGGTTTATGCATATACAGTATAAACAAAAACTCAGTATTACCTTAGATAACTCAGTATTCTGGCATATATGGTATAAACATAAACTCAGTAATACCTTAGATAACTCAGTATTTGGGTTTATGCAGTATGCTTTCTCATTTCCATTTATGCATGTAGGATAGGATTGTTTTATGCATTGTGATATCTCATTTCCATTTATGCATGTATCTTCTCATAATTTATAAGAAGGAGTCACGTAAATGCAGCAGGTGCTATGAAAGAGTCACGTATTACCAACTTTCTGACATTAGTAAATGTTGTGATTTAAGCATAATAAACCTATCTAAATTATTCCAAAGAAATCTTGTGGACAAAATGCCTATTGATACAAATCATATGAGTTGCAGCTTAATGCATCACAATATAGACAGGTGGATTTTGATGAGTTCTGCACAGTTGGGCAGTGTTCATCAACATGAAGCACTTGACTATTGGGAAAAACGTGCACCTTATGCTATTTACTTATTTGAAAAGGATGGAAACAAGGCCAAAGTCATTAACGAATTAGCTTCGGTATGCTTGATTAATAAAATGATTATAGGTTATGCATGCCGAAATTCAACATTCTAATAATACTATCATGTTGATTATTACTATTATTATTATTATTATTATAAGTATTATTATATAAATGATGATATATACATTTCTCATGAGTTGTTTTAACTAAAATAATCAGGAACTCTGACTTGGTCCATCTATCCCGGTACATGTTGTTTTTCATCATTGGATACGTTACACTGATGGAAAATTAAGCTTCCTTGGATTTGTGAAAATTTTGCATATGGCCCATCAAGAAGTCTTGCAAAAGCTCAATACATTAGACGACACAAATTTTTCTCTAAACCATTTGAGTGAGTTGATTAAACCTTGCAATAGGAGTTTGTATTTTTCACTATAAAGTTGTAGTGTGAAAGTCACATATGAGGATATGTTTGATTGTTATTAGAAAATGGTACACTTATATTGTAACATATTCTGTGATTGAGATTGAGAAATGTCATTCTTATCCACATGTAAATTTATTGACTTGCATCTTGAGCTGAATGAAAGAGGTTTTTGGAGCTACTTTGTTCTTTTAACGCCATTCTAGATTTTGGCTTTTGGATTACACATTTACTAATGCAAATTTGCAGTAAATTTGTAAGAATATGATAACAACCATGATATACTGACTTTGACTCGATAAACTATTTACAATGTTTTGCCCTTACAATTATGTTTGATTGTTTATGGTTTTGATTGGAATTTATGTCAGAGGAAGCTTTAGACAGTGTGCTGGAATTTAACAGAGCAAATCCAGAGTTGCGGATTAAGAAGAAATCGGTGCAGTTTGGAGAGTAGGTTCCTCTTGCTCAAAGGATCAATGTTATACAACTTGATGCAAGTTGTTTTCAAGATAAATTTGTGTGTATGGGTTGTGTAATCAAGAATCACGAGAAGGAGAACGTGTGCGTTTTGTGATTCATAATGCTTGAATGGATATGATGTAAGTTTTAACTCTTGATTACTTTAAGTTAAAATATAGGCTTAAGATATGTTTTATCATGAGAATTATCTTCATTTGTTATCTACTATATCTTGAAACTTTTAGCTCTTGGTTAGTTTGACTATATAAACAGGCTTCAGATATATATTGGTCAAGTGGTGGTGTGTTATTTTTAATACTAATATTTCATGTTTATGATATATATTGACCAAATAATTTATAACTTAGCCATAATGTGTGAAATTAGGTGTAAAATAAAAAATGTCTGAAAATTGTATTTTTCAGGGACCACAAAACATGTTCTTTCAAGGTTTAATGTGTTTGGTTTCTAATATTTTTTTCATGAAGTACATGTAGATTGGGTGTTTATTTTATACAATCTTCCTAATATAATATATTAAAATCTATTAAAAATGATGTCATGCATTGTTCCAGTAAAGAAAGATTGAATGGTAACAAATCCTATGTATAGTAACTACATTGAGAAAAAATGATAAGTCAATAGAAATGAATCTAGGAAATTTTAAAATTGTCTTGGTATGCTTTGTCTTAATTGATTTTTTTATTAATAATATATTTAATTTGATATTATTTTTAATTTAAATTAGAATAATTTTCAATAAAATAATCATTTTTTAAGTTTAAAGAAATCATAAATTTTCAATTAATTATAAAATATAAGTAAAAGTGTCTGTCATTAAACAAAATAATGTTTACTTACGGGCAAAAATACAGTGTTGATTCAAAAATTGGTATATAGATTCAAATATATAAGTAATTTCAAAACAAAAACAATATTTATATACGGGAACTAATATATTGTTGATTAGATTATTTATATATATATGGAAAAAAATATTATTGTTATAAACGGGAACAAATTTAATTGTTTCAAATATTAAATAATATAAAGTTATCGATCCTTTTTTCAAATATGTGAAAAGATTAATGGAAAAAAATACTATTGTTATAAATTGGAACAACTTTTTTACAAATATTTTTATATATGGAAAGAATTATAGATAGTGATTTATTATCTCTTTTAAAAATAATATTTTTTTGGTTGAAAATTTTAATTTTTTAAGTTTAATTTGGAAAAAATGTGCGTACCATACAAATACCCGTGCGAATCTACGAGTATCTAGATCATAATCCATGCGAACGCACGAGATATTTTATTGTTTGTATAATTAAAGAAAATAAAAATAAATATATTTACAATAATGTATAAATCCAAACATGGGAAAAATGTATTTATTTATGTTACTAACATTTGCATAAATACCATGTTATTTTTTTCTATTTATAAAACAAAATTATTGCATAAATATTTTTATAACAAATATCAAAACAAAATTAATATTCACACACCGAAAAATATATGGTTGTCCAAATATTTGTATATATGAAAAAATTATATTTATGCTCCAAATTTAAATAAAACGCATTCTTTTTATAAAATTTTTTTTTTTGGTTAAATAATTGTCTTCGTTTTTATTTTTATTTTTATTTTTAATAAATACACTTCACCAACCGGTGTCCACATGTATTTATTCTATTTTTTAAAATATAAATTATAGTTTTTATATTTACTGATTTTTATTAATTCTACTTTTTTTTAATTTTAAATGTATACAAATGCGTGTCACCGACGGGTACCCGTGCGAAGGCACGGGTATCCCGCTAGTTAGTGATAGAATGAGATGAAATGTATTTCATCGTATTCTGCTTCATCTCGTCCTTTTTTTGAAATCTAAACGATGGGACATAAATGTTTTTTATTTTATTTAAAAAAAAATAGATTAAT
Source organism: Lathyrus tuberosus (assembly GCA_022829125.1). NCBI lineage: Eukaryota > Viridiplantae > Streptophyta > Magnoliopsida > Fabales > Fabaceae > Lathyrus > Lathyrus tuberosus. The sequence continues at coordinate 8,321,327 of JALAZF010000159.1, forward strand.
CGAAACGAGTACAAAGGGTATTTGAACTCTCACAAAACAACAACAAATTCTACAAACACAATAAAGGACTGTCAATCCAATCAGAAGGAATACTAGACGAATAAGACCCATAGGCCATCACCAACCAATCCCAAGAAATAGATTTGATGGTACTTACAAAGTTACAATATACTCAACCAAAAACACTACCCCATTAAAAATGAGGTCGTTACGACCCTTCAAAACCTGCCATGCCGTAGTAGCCCACAATACTAAGCCATAATTGTTACCAGTCACCCTCCTCAATACTTCTCCACAATACCTGAAAGTTTAGAGTTGGAAGTAACATCTTGTTATAGCATAATGAAGACAAATCTCTCCACCAAATGGATCCAGATTTTCTACCGCCAAGGCCATCGTTATAAGTCACTTCCAACTCTAAACTTGAAGTAGAATATCTATGCTCTAATATTCCTTTCTAAAAAGCGTTTTTCTCTGTTAAGAACCTCCATTTCCACTTGAGGAGTATTGATGGAAGATAAATATATTTCATTCTATTCAATTTTATTTCATCATATTACATAGACCCAAACATCGTTAAGAGTCTGACATCAAACAATATATGATTGAACATGTGTTTGTAAGTGAAGACGGTCTTTACCTTACAACTCGATTTTGTGAGGTGAATCAGACCTAACCACAATTTTAAGGTTGTATAAGAGTCCAGTTCAACATAATCTTCATCAAAATCTTTAGTGTTTGACACGAGGGTGTGCATTTAGACTTCCGTATCGAACAATATATGACATGGACATACGTTTATAACTGAGGAGGTTTCATACCACTCATATTTTATATTCACATACCAACTATTTTTTCAAGTGGAGACAATCTTCACCTTACATAGTAGCTTTGATCTAACAAACATATGTTCATGGAAAATATTTTTTTAAGTGGGAATAATCTTTACCTTACATGTCTGTTTTGTACGATTTAAATTAGGACAAACTACAATTTTAACACATGACACAAGGTTTTGTTTTAGATTAATGAAATAAAATGGAAGAGAATTATGGATTGAGATATAATAAAACTTAATTATCTAAATTTTTTAAAATTGGATGGAGCATGATAGATTGATAGTTATATATACAATTTCAATTTATCACTAACCACAATTTTTCTTACTCTCCAATTTGGATAGAACTAGACGCAAACCTGTGTGATGCACGAGTATTTTAAAATGTCATATATAACGTTCATATTAGAATGAAACAAATAGTTGAATGAAAATAAAAAAAGTTTTAAATATCATAAAAGAAATTATATAGTTTTATATAAATAATCTACTAAATAACTATGAACATTTTGGAACACTTCTTTGTAAACCACATTTTCAATTACATTTGAATATTCCCCTTCATCGCCAGTTATTAATATATTTAAGCCTATATATCCTTGAAGTAACTCTAGATAGTGCAATATATAGTTTTCCATGAGAGAAAATTGATTGGGTCAGATACACTCTAGCATGTTTGAGTGACTGGCCTTGACTCTTGCTGATAGTCATAGCGAATGAAACAATGAATGGAAATTATTGACGCTGAAATTTGAAAAGAAGTCTTTTATCTGAAGGAGTTAATGATAACCTTGGAATAAAAATTTTCTCACCAATATTTCTACCAAATATAATTTTTCCTTCAAGCACATACCTTCCAATTTTTGTAATTATCAACCGGGCGCCATTGCGCAATCCTAAAGACGGGTCTATATTTCTCAATAGCATGACCGGGACTCCAACTTTCAATCTTAATTTGTGATTTAGAAGTAAAAAAGAAACAATGGTGCTTAGAAATCCAGGAGCGTGCACATCATTTGACATGTCAACATCTGAAATGGCATTACATGGAGAGTCATAACTCAAATAAGTTTTTTTCTCTCCAGGTATTAGATCCAAAATGTAGATATTTATGACATCCATAATTGCATTCTTAGGAGCCAATATAGCTCTATTCTGAAAAAATGATGGATCACTCATGTTATGCATTAGATCTGGATAAGTGCTTTGAACAATAGCTGAAAATGGATCACCAAAGCTAGTAATCAACAAATCTTGTGGTATATGGACTGTTATATCTTCACCATTAGCGTCTCCGATACTTCCAGCACCAATTCCTAAAATCCACTCTGAAAAAATATTTCTCTCTTCAACGTCTGAATATATAAGTCCGGTTAGAAGTCTCATGTTAGTGGTCAATGTAAGCACTTTACAAAAACTCTATAGAGGAGAAGAATTAATAGTAGAATGAACAACTTCTTGTCTTGTTCCTTTAGGTATAATGGGAAGAGTCTGACGAAAATCTCCACCCAACACAACTACCTTTCCACCAAATGAAATATTTTTTAATCTCAGTGTATCCTCCAAAGTACGATCAACAGCTTTAAAACAATATTTGTGCATCATAGGTGCTTCATCCCATACGATTATCTTTGCATGACGTATTAAATCAGCCAAAGGGTCTTTTGGAGTTATTTCACACATCGAATATTCATCAATATTTAATGGGATTCCGAACCTCGAGTGTGCAGTTCTTCCACCAGGAATTAACAATGCAGGTATCCCACTTGATGTTACTGTTAGGACAATCTCACATTTCGACCTCAATGTTGCAGACATTATTTTCCAAATATAAGTCTTGTCAGTTCCTCCATAACCATAAACAAAAAAGATCCGACCCTTGTCATGATCCTATCATATATTCTATTTTGTTCAGTTGTTTTTGTTGACACCAATTTACGATGCTCCTCATCTAAATATTTTCTATCATAGTTCAACTCACCTTAAATCAATCGATTTGTCTCTCTGGTAACAATGTCCTGTCCGACTGAGGCATGTCTAGATAATTTTATAAGCTCTCAATATTGCATTGCAACAAAATTTCAATTTTAGCCAAAGAATAACTCTTCAATTGATCCGGAGTCAAGACCAAATCTGTAAAATTTAGAAGAAATTATAATTATAATTTATAATTAAGACAAAATAATTAAAGAATAAAAAATGTATAAACTACCATCAAAATGCAAAAGTTGTATTTGTCTGTGTAGAATATTGTCACTCAAATGCCCTCATGTGTTATTCCAAACAAAATCTGGTCGTCGACACAATTTATTAGAAACCAACAAAGTTGCAAATAGCCTGCGTAAAAAGCCGTCGGTACCCCAATGGATTGCCTCCATAATTGCATCCACAAATTCCTTGTCATCGTCTAGCAAGCACAATGCAAAACATGCATCTTTTGAAAGTGTTCACTACAACAAAAGTAAGTTATAACATCGCACCTTAGACAGCGCTTTAATACAAAAGCGCTGCTATAAGTTAAAAACAAAGAATCTATTCATTTAAAAAAATAAAAGCGCAAAAAATATAAGACCTTAGACAGCGCTTTGGTCAAAAGCGCTTTCTAAGATCTTATAAATTTAAAAAAATATAAGACCTTAGACAGCGCTTTCGTAAAAAGCGCTTTCTAAAGTTTTATTAATTTAAAAAAAAAATTAAAGGAAAATATTAGACAGCGCTTTCATTAAAAGCGCTGTCTAAGGTCTTAAAAATTAAAAAAAAAAATCGAAAGCGCTGTCTAAGGCCAATTTTAGAAAGCGCTTTGAAAAGCGCTGTCTAAGATCCACCTTAGAAAGCGCTTTTATGACAAGCGCTGTCTAAGGTCTAATTAAATTAAAATATATGAATAGTCAGTATTCATTTTCATATTTCCGCTCTTTCTTCTCCCCTGCTAGCGAACAGAGCTCAAAACCCTTGCGAACGAAAAACCTTCACCGACAACCGTCCTCCACCGTGCCGTCGTTCGTTGTTGTCGTCGTTGCATTGCCGTCCGTCCGTTTCTGCTCGCTGCCGTCGTTTTCGTTTCTGCTCATTGCCGTCGTCGTTCGTTTCTCTTTCTGCTCTTTGATACATTTCGTTCTTGCATTGCCGTTGTTACCGTCGTTAAAGGTACGTCGTTGTTGTGAAGAATAAGGTTTTGTTGCTTTACATTGTTGTTGTAGGGTTTTGTTGCTTTACAATGTTGTAGTGAATGATTATGTTTGATGAGTTTTGTTAATGAAGTTATGTTGGACTGTTTTATTAATGAAGTTTTGTAGTGAATGAGTATGTTTGAAGTTTTGTTAATGAAGTTTTGTAGTGAATGAGTATGTTTGATGAAATCTTCTAAAAAACTCTAAAAAACTCTTAAAATTGATGGAGTTTTGTTAAAATTGATGGAAATAGTTTAGTTTAGTTTTATTTTTTCCACCTCTTAAATCTTCTAAAAAACTCTTAAAATTGATGGAAATGTCCTCTGAATTTTAGAATTCAAAGCTTGTTTTTGAAGCCTCAAAATTCTAGAATTTGAGATGGTTGAGTTAATAAACAAATATAATGAACATAAACATTTCACTAAAACATAAGAAATTCAACCAGTTACATATCAAACACTATCAAACTTGTTCATTTCTTGATTAATATGGTTGAATTAATGTTATTTTGTTGACCTTAATAAGTAGGAAAACCATGGATAAAAAATGGATGGATGCCGATCGATTGTCCAAAGAGTACGAGAATGGGGTATTGGATTTCGTTAAGTTTGCTGTTCAACACGCTGACGCTGAAGAGCTCAATCGAATAAAATTTCCTTGCTTGGGTTGTTGTTATGTGGGTAGGGTTGACGCAGATGGATTGAAATCGCATTTACTGATGAATGGAATTGATCGAAGTTATAAGTGTTGGATACATCATGGGGAGAAAATTAACGAGAATGTTGAACCGACGGGGAAAAGTAATACGACCTATGCTTCAGATGACAAAGACACGGAAACATACGATTGTGATCGAGTCGAAGAGATTGCAGAAGCAGTTGTAGAAGATCTTCATGATTGTCCCGAAATGTTTGAGAGGTTGGTAAGCGATGCAGAGAAACCGCTCTATCAAGGTTGCACTAAATTCACAAGACTGTCTGCGGTATTGAAGTTGTATAACTTAAAGGCGGGCAATGGATGGTCGGATAAAAGTTTCACAGAGTTGTTGGCCCTTTTGAGAGAAATGCTACCGGAGGATAATGTTCTTCCCAATCGAACCTATGAGGCCAAAAAAATGTTGTGTTCTATTGGCATGAGCTATGATAAGATACATGCTTGTCCAAACGATTGCGTTTTGTTTCGAAACGAATATGCATCGTTAACTGAGTGCCCTAAATGCGGTTTGTCTCGATATAAGAAAAAATTGTCTCCAGCCAAGGTCTTATGGTATTTTCCTATAATACCGAGATTTAGGCGCTTGTTTCGTAGTGAAACCGATGCAAGACACCTGACTTGGCATGCAGATGAAAGAATTATTGATGGAAAGTTGCGACATCCGGCTGATTCACCACAGTGGTCGAAAATTGATAATGATTATCCTGACTTTGGAGAAGGAGCAAGAAACCTTCGCTTGACATTATCTACTGATGGAATGAACCCGCATGGTCTTCAAAGTATCTCATATACCACGTGGCCTGTGATTCTTATGATTTATAACCTACCTCCGTCGCTATGCATGAAGCGTAAGTACATGATGTTATCTATGTTAATCTCTGGGCCTAAACAACCAGGGAATGACATAGACGTATACTTGACACCTTTGATCGAAGATTTAAAGATATTGTGGGAGAACGGTGTGGAGGTTTATGATGGATATAGGAAAGAAAGTTTCAATTTGAGGGCGATGTTGTTTGGCACAATTAATGATTTTCCAGCTTACGGGAATCTATCAGGGTACAGCATAAAAGGTGAAAAAGCGTGTCCTATTTGTGAAGATAAAACAGTTTCGAAGCGATTGGAGTTTGGTCATAAGAATGTCTTTCTCGGTCATCGTAGATTCTTAAATGCCAAACATAACTACCGTGGGTGGAGACAAGAATTCAACGGAGACATCGAACAAGGTAGAGCTCCACCTATGTTGTCAGGTGACCAAGTTTTTAAAAAGGTGAAAGATATGCGTACTGAGTTTGGCAAACCTTTTGCACATAAGGTTGTCAAAGGTGGGTGGAAAAAGAGGTCGATATTTTTTGAATTGCCATATTGGAAGTCTTTGTATGTGAGACATTTTCTCGATGTTATGCATATTGAGAAAAATGTATTTGAAAGTGTTATTGGTACGTTACTCAATATAAAAGGAAAGACTAAGGATGGCCTTAAAGCAAGAAAAGACTTGGAAGCGATGGGGATTAGACCTGAATTAGCACCCGTGAAGAAAGGAAGACGAACATATCTACCACCTGCTGCTTTTACTCTGTCTAGAAAGGAGAAGAAAATATTGTGTAAGTTTCTGAGTGGAGTTAAAGTTCCAGAAGGATACTCTTCAGATGTCAGAAGACTTGTGTCTATGAAAGACCTCACGTTGAAGAGTTTAAAGACACACGACTGCCATGTTATAATGGAACACTTTCTACCAATAGGTATACGTTCTATTTTGCCAGTGAAAGTAAGAAGCGCCATAACTAATTTGTGTTTTTTCTTTAGGTCAATTTGTAGTAAGGTAATCGATCCCGATATCTTACCAACACTACAAAAAGAGATAGTTATTACCTTGTGTGAGCTTGAAATGTATTTTCCTCCCTCTTTTTTTGACATAATGGTACATCTAGTTGTTCATCTTGTGAAAGAGAAACAGTTGTGTGGACCAGCTTATATGAGATGGATGTACCCTGCTGAACGTTATATGAAAATATTAAAAGGGTACGTGAAAAGCTGAAGTCGACCAGAGGGGTGTATTGTTGAACGATACATTATTGAAGAAGCGGTTGAGTTTTGTACTGAATATTTGTCCAATGTTCAGTCGATTGGACTCCCCAAAGCTCATATTTTTGAAAAAAAGGATGGTAAAAAATTAATTGGAAATAAAATTGTGACAATATCAAGGGATGAACGGGATCAAGTGCATTTGTATGTTCTGCACAATGATAATGAGGTTGAGCCATATGTTGAGATGCACAAGGATGTACTCCGAGGGTTAAATCAGAACAGAAATGAAAATTGGATAGTACGAGAGCACAATCAAAGTTTCATACAATGGTTAAAGGATCATATTTATTCGAAGCGCTCTTCAGATCCTGCTTCAGTAACAGAAAGGTTGAGATGTTTGGCATATGGTCCAAGTTTGCATGTGTATTCTCATAGCGCATACGCAATTAATGGATACACATTTTATACCAAAGACCAAGACGATAAAAGTACTATGCAAAATAGTGGTGTCACCGTCCTAGCTGAAGCAATGAACATATCAAGTATGAAGGACTTAAACCCCAAATATGCAAATCTGTCATATTTTGGAGTTATTGAGCACATTTGGGTGTTTGATTACGAGAAGTTTCAGATTCCAATCTTTGGTTGCAACTGGGTAAATAGTAGTGGCATACGAATGGATAAGTCTGGATTTTTGCAAGTGGATCTTAATAGGGTAGGGTACAAAGATGAGCCTTTTATTCTAGCATCTCAAGCTAGACAAGTGTTCTATGTCACTGACCCGACGAGTACGAAATGGTCTATAGTGCTTCTATCTAACAAAGTGGTTGATGATAGCGGTGTAGATCAATGTGATATTGATGTTGAGAATGAGTCATGCATTAGACGGAATGAGTTGAATACAAATGATCAAGATGAGGATCTTATAGCGGATGAGTCATATATCAGAAATGACCATAACGAGGGAATTTCGATCCATTCATCCGTCCGCATTGCTAAGACACAAGTAATTCATATTCCAACCAAGAAAAGAAAGAGATGTTAGTGAAAGAGGTAAAATTTGTTATATACTTGATTTCTTTATTATATTTGTTATATATTAGTGAAAGAGCATTTTATTTTCATTTTTTACATGGTAATGTTATTTAGACTCCAACAAGATCCAAAACAAAGGATATAGCTGTTAATCTTACACTTGTTTAATCTTACAGTGGACATTGGTTGTTGGTCGCAATTAACCACAGCGGAGAGTCAACCCCATTATTACATGGAATTATGTGAAGGTATATTAATTATCACATGTTTTATTATATTAGTGATGCTACTTGATAAAACTTAGGATTTATCCATATTTTCTTTTAATTGAATTACAATCTTTGTGTTTTCAGGACCTATAATGTAGATTTGAAGCAATGCTTTGGTTGGATGCAAAAGTATTAGTATAAGTAATATGTGCATTTGTAGAAAAAATGTAATGATTTGTAATTATAAATAGGTGTATATATAATTTTGGTTTGTAATTTTAAATATATATATTGGTTTGAATTGCCAATTATTTTGCATATATAATTTTGGTGTAAATTGCCAATGGTTTGAATTGCCAATTTCTGAAAAAAATTGCTGGTTGAAAAACAGGTAAAATTCTGGTTGAAAAAACCTGGTAAAAATTGTGGTTTAAAAAAATTTATATAAAATTTTTCGTATACCTTAGACAGCGCTTTTGGAGAAAGCGCTGTCTAAGGTAGGGCTTAGACATCGCTTCTAACAAAAGCACTGTCTAAGGTAGGGCTTAGAAAGCGCTTTTGACAAAAGCGCTGTCTAAGGTATACCTAGAAAAATTCAAAAAGGACAGCGCTTTTATTCAAAGCGCTGTCTAAGGTATACCTTATAATGTCAAAAAGCGCTGTCTAAAGGTACCATAGACAGCACTTTTCATTAAATATACCCCACTTTAGACAGCGCTTTTGGTATTACCCAAAGCGCTGTCTAAACCTATAGCAGCGCAGGTTTATACAGCGCTTAAAAGCGCTATCTAAGGGCAAAAAAAGCGCTGTCTAAGGTCTTTTTTGTGGTAGTGGTTGTATTTTAAATTATTAACTATTTTGATATCATCGTAAGATGTAGGACCTTTCCCATAATTCAACAAAGTCCTCAAATAGAACATTTGACCGGACCTAGGTGCCACAAAATGCATTCTTCCAATTGAAAAATCCCTTAATTAGAAATAATATGAATGTCATTAATGTAAAAAATTTTGATTTATAGATAAAAGCAATTATTTAACTTATCATATGAGTTACTTTAAAAAACTATCCATGCAAGTCCTTACATGTGATTTTGTTAGCTTAACTGCCTAAGCAAGTAACTCTTACCTACATGAAAACTTGTACATTAATTAACAACTTTTGTTACTTCTTACTTTAACTCATTAATGTAAAAACTTTTGCTTTATAGATAAAAGCAATTATATGAGGTTACTATAAGAAGCTATATGTGGTTGTTTTAGCTTAACTACTTAAGCAAATAAGTCTTATGGCTTGCATGTAATTCTACATGCAAAAATATATCTAATTATTTGTATCACTATAAAACCATCATATCTACAACTTTGGTATAAACATTTTCTTAGGATAACAAAAAATAGAATTTCTAAAAAACTTATATGTTATTAATCATTAAAAGAGACATAATTATAAATGTATTTATGATAACGTTTAAATGGAAATAAATAAATATATTTGACAATTAACAAATAATATATTTAGAAGACAAAAATAATTTAGAGTCAATTGATCAACTAATAAATTTGTCTATTATAAATTGTTAGTGTAAATTTTTTTAAATTTAAGTGTTTTAGTGTAAATTTTTTTAAAGAATATATTAATATAATTTTTTATATTTGTTGTTTTTTCATATCAAAATAGAAATAATTTAATATCTTTTATTTAATAAAAAATAATAATATATATTTTTAATAAAATATAGAAAATAAAGAAAAAATAAAATAAGGTTTGAATACCTTTTGTTTGAAAATTTTATTGAGTTATTATTAATAAGTTTTTTCGTGTAATTTTTTTAATGAATATATTAATATAATTTTTATATGGATTATGTTTTTCATATAAAAACTATAAATAATTTAAAAAAATAAAGTGTAAAATTATTTAAATTATTTTGTATATATTAAGAATACAATTCAAATTAATAAACAAATGTTATAATTAATTAAAAATTTATTTATATAAGTTTTTGGCTTATAAACATTTATTTATAATAAAATTTAATTATAAATAATATGAATGTCATTAATGTAAAAACTTTTGTTTTATAGATAAAAACAATTATTTAACTTATCATATGGATTACTTTAAGAAGCTATCCATGCAAGCCCTGTGACTGTGTCAGCTTAACTAACTAAGCAATTAACTCTTACCTACATAGAAACTTGTACATTAACTATTGCATTAATATAATTTTTTTCTTCTTTATAGATAAAAGCAATTATTTAACTTATCATGTGAGATTATTTAAGAAGTCATGCGTGTAGCTTAACTACCTAAGCAGGCAAGTCTTACCCTTGCATGTGCTTTTAAATGCAAAAATCCATCTAATTATTTGTATCACTAAAAAAACCATCATATCTAAAACTTTGGTATAAACATTTTCTTAGTATAACAAAAAAAATAGAATTTCTAAATAACTTATATGTCCTTAATTGTCCTTAATCATTTGAAGAGACATGATTATAAATGTATTTTTAAAAGACAAAAATAATTTAGAGTCAATGATCAACTAACAAATTTGTCTATTATAAATTGTTAGTGTAAATTTTTTAAAATTTTAAGAAGTGTTTTAGGGTAAATTTTTTTAAGAATTTAATAAACAAATATTATAATTAATTACAAACTTATTTATATAGGATTTTGGCTTATAAACATTTGTTTATAAAAAAAATTTGAAAATTTAATTAGAAATAATATGAATGTCAATAATGTAAAAACTTGTTTTATAGATAAAAGCAACTATATAAGTTATCGTGTGAGTTGCTTTCAGAAGCTATGCATGCAAGCTCTTGCATGTGATTGTGTCAGCTTAATTACCTGAGCAAGTAACTCTTATTACCTACATGGAAACTTGTAAATTAACTATTTCTGGTACTTCTTACTTTGACTCATTAATGTAAAAACTTTTGTTTTATAGATAAAAATAATTATTTAACTTATCATGTGAGGGTACTTTAAGAAGCTATGCATGTAGTTTAACTATCTAAAAAAAGCAAGTCCTACCCCTTGCATGTGATTCTACATGCAAAAATCCATCTAATTATTTGTATAACTAAAAAATGGTTGGGGGGAATTCACACTAGGGAGCATTGATATATAGTGTAGGACTAGGCATCTTTGTGAGAGACACACCACTTGTCCACCTAAAACCTTAAGGTGATAGGTGAGTGGGTTCTCCCACTTATAAATGTTCAAGTCACCACATTCCTATCCAATGTGGGACTATTTCCCCACTTACTCACGAAACACCACTTCCTGGGCATTTCGATACACCCCGGTCCCTTTCTCGAACCAAAGGCTCATGATACCATTTGTTGGGGGGAGTTTACTAGGGAACATTGATACATAGTGTAGGACTAGGCACCTTTGCGAGAGACACACCACATACTCACCCTCAAGTGTGAGTCCACAATGTTCCCCCCTTTTTTTATACTTGTACCGCCGTTGACACCTATTACTAGGCACCTCTTATTAGGTATTTCGATACACCTTGTTGTACCCCAAATTTTACCCTTAAATTCTTTGATCTTTTGCATGTCATTTTTAAGTCAACATTTTGCATTTTAGTTAAACCTTTTCGTTGATCATCAACCATACCATTTTTATCCAATTTTATCATTCCATGTCATTTAGATTTTTACTTCAATTTCTAAATTTTTAGTTTATACTTTTAATCTAGTGTATATTTTTAATTTAGATTATTTTTATTTTAGTCATAATTTAGTTTTATTAATTTAGTTTAATTCTATCTCCATTTTAATTTTAATTATGGTTTTTACTTTCCATTTTGTCTAATTTAATTTAGTTAATCTTTAAAAAAAAAAAAAGAAGAAACAAATGTCCCATGCCATGTTACAAGAGAACCAAGAAGCATGTTGTTTGGTCAATTGGTTGAGGAGTTATCGTGTGCCAATGAAAGGGTTACGATTTGTGTCATTTCACAAGCTACACTCCCACAACTTGAACCAAGTTCTGAACCAAACTCAAGTACACCCCAACCGAACTTTCCTCTTCAGTTTTCAACACGTAAAGCCACAAGACCTGCGCATGGAAAGTTCCAAGTACAGCTGTTTTTGTACTTGAAAAGTTGACACACCAAAAGTCAAAACAAGAGACCATTGTGTATTTGTTGTTAACACCATAACACGTTGGTTTATGATCTTTTTCCTCTGACTTGAGACATAAAACGAGCCACCAAAGCACTCTCACTTGGCTCAAGATGTTAGCTCAGAACGGCCATGCTCATAGGATCCTCGGCTTTGATCTTTTTCCCTTAAGGAAAACAGTTGACCACTGAGTTTTAATTCCATTGTCCACATTGTTTAGCCTATAAAAGGGCTCATCCTTTGTTCAAAACAACCAACAACAGCCAAGCATCAACACACGAAGGAAACGCACACACGACATCCTTCATTCAATAAGACAACACCCTCTCTTATTCATTATTTTCTGTCAAAACACCAAAACCTTAGAGTACTCGTGAGTTTTCTTTCCATCCATCAACACCAAACAACAAGATCAAAACAAAGACAACCTCTCACCACATAAATACACACCATTCAAAGTAAGATATGTTTTCTTTCCAGGCCATTGCACATCATCATCAGCCAAGGAAAAAGCTTGAGTCAATTGGGATCCAAAGCTCCTACAAGAAGAGGCAGTGGACTTGTTTCCACTTGGTAAGTTTCCTATCATGCCTTTATGCTTTCACGATTCCATGTACAGCCACTTCTGAATGATACTACGTCTTCCATACTGTGCATCTGTGTTGATTTTGAATGATAACATTACTAGGTTATTTGAGTTTGCATTTGTGTATCATTATTCAGTTAAGTTCGTGCCAGGTTGAACACATGACTTTCACGTCTGCTTTATCCATGATGAGGTTCTTAAGTTTGAGTTACAAAGGGTTTAATGTTGTTCTACTATTTGAATGCTACATGTTGATGTGTTATTTCATTGATTTTGGTTGAGAAATGAATTTGAAAATGGCTGAGAAAGAGGAGAGTTGGCCATGGCGTTTTTCTGGTTCACGATAGGGTTTGCAAGTTTTGTTGGGTGTTGCATGGAAGATGATGTCGTGGCAGTGTGGGAGTGGCTAGGGCACGGTTTTGTCGTTTAGTCACTTAGGTGACTAAGTGACCAATTGACTTGATGTTCTACATGTTTTTTTGTACCACGACCACATAATATATTCACCGGACTGAGTTTCTTTTCCGGATCTAGGCCTTCGCCCAATAGCTATCAACACCCCCACTGCCAAAGGCCCATTGCGCTTGACAATGCTAATGCACCCCCTTGTGTCATTTCTTTTCAAATATTTTCACTTGTTTTTTTTATTTTAATTTTACTTTATTAAAAATAGTTTCTTATCCATAAATATTCCCAAAAAATTTCACAATGACATTTTAATGTTTAAATTGATTTTCTAAATTTTTATTTTTATTTTTTATTTTATTCTAATATTTATTCTTATTTTTACAAAATTAGGAGTAAATTTTACACTTGGTTTATGAATAATCTTTCAAAATAACCACTTCCCATTATCTTCTTGAACTAATTTTCCAAAGTGTCTTGGGACACATTAGAGGGATGTTTATGGTCAAATTTTGACCTTAGAGGAGGTTTTTGTTTAGGTTTTGGCTCATTGTTTGACCCTTAATTTTCAGACCTAATACTTTTGACACTTCACTTTGAAGTCTTGACTTTGAAAGGGATACTTTGCCCCATTTTTTATGACACTCCATATAGTTATTGCTTGTTGTTCATACTTGATTACTGTCACTATCTTAATTAATGTTTATCCCCCTTGAACCTTTGAACTCATATTGTTCACTCGGTTCCGTTCCCTTTCAACACTTATATTCCCAAGATATTGCCTCCCTCACCTTCCAAAGGAAAGTTCTTTTATTTTGGCTTCTAAGTCAATAAACAAACCATCCCACCTTGGCCTCATAAGAGCCTTTCTTTTTCCCAGGCCTCATAAGAGCCTTTCTCTTTTATTGGCCTCATAAGAGCCATTGAATCATAACTTAGCATTAGATTATAGTTTTGAACTCTATGTGACTCTCCCCATCATGAGAACTCACTTTTCCCCATCATAACTTAGATTTAGAGAGTTTCTTAAAACTCTAAAATGAGTTCACACTCATTTCCCCTTGGAACTTTGGCCATCGTCAATGGTTCCTCTTTCACCCTTAGTTAGGTGAACTATGGTTGCTCTGATTCTTTAGTCAGATACGTAGGCACAAGATGCGACGTCTTGGCGAGCAAACTTAGTGTACATACCCTTAGGTCTTTACCTTAGTACAGATTATCTTAGCAAGCAAACATAACATAACACAAACTAAACAAGAGGTTCCCGTAGAGTACTACAGACGTTCAGGGTGCTAATACCTTCCCTAGGCGTAACCAACCCCCGAACCTTAGATCTCCCCCCTTTAGGTTTTCTTCGATCTTGAACCTTTCCTTTGGATAAATCAAAGTCGGTTGTAAAAGAAATGTGATGCAAGTTAATAGCTTGTTATCCGATTTTCACCGCAACACACCTCTTACTGGGCGTCGATTTCAACAGAACACCACTTCCTAGGCATTTCGATACACCCCGGTCCCTTTCTCGAACCAAAGGCTTATGATACCATTAGTTAGGGAGAATTCACACTAGGGAGCATTAATACATAGTGTAGGACTAGACACCTTTGTGAGAGACATACCACTTGTCCACCTAAAACCTTAAGGTGATAGGTGAGTGGGTTCTCCCACTTATAAATGTTCAAGTCACCACATTCCTATCCAATGTAGGACTATTTCCCCACTTACTCACGGAACACCACTTCCTGGGCATTTCGATACACCCTGGTCCTTTTCTCGAACCAAAGGCTCATGATACCATTTGTTGGGGGGAGTTTACTAGGGAACATTGATACAAAGTGTAGGACTAGGCACTTTTGTGAGAGATACACCACATACTCACCCTCAAGTGTGAGTCCACAATATTCCCCCATTTTTTTATACTTGTACCGCCGTTGACACCTATTACTAGACACCTCTTATTAGGTATTTCGATACACTGAGGGGGTGTATTAGGAAGATCCTAAAGTTCCACATTGCCTAAAGATAGGACTCATAAAGGGTTTATATAGAGTGGCACCCCTCACCTTACCAACCGGTTTTGTAAGGTTGTGTTTGGCCAAACTCTAATATGGTATCAGAGCCTATCGATCGGACCTTGGGCAGCCCATGTAACGCCCCGATTTTTGTTAGATTTATTTAATTGAGTCGATTTAATTATTTTTGTTTTTATATTATTTTATTCTTGGTTTTTATTTGGTAAATATGTTATGTTTATCGTTATTATGTTTTATCGCGTTTTGGGAGCGTTTGCGAGAAAATTTAGTGTAGGGGTATTTTGGTCATTTTGCTTAGTTAGATATTATTGTTTTTCTTAAAATAGAAACTTAGAGATTAAAAAGAGAGAAAAAGAAAGTTTAAGAGAAAAAGAGAGTGAGAAGAAGAAAAAGAGGAAAACTTGAAGCTTAAGAAATCGATTCAACCGACACTTCAAAGCACGATTAATCGGGTAAGGGTGCGAAACTCGGTTATTATATGCTTGTGTATGAATATGTATGTGTGTTTGAAGGTTTACTTGTTTTTCCATAGCTTTTCAATTCTAGGTTGAAATGAGCAAATTGAATAGAAATTGATGTTTTCACGGTTGGAAATCGATATGAATCACGTAGTATGATCGTATTATATGTATGAACATTGTTGATACTTGTTTTGATTGATTGAAAACGTTTTGGTTGGAGAAAGTTGGATTTTGGGGTTTGGAACCGTGTAACCCGCAGTAGAAAAATTCTGGTTCTGATGCGATTCGCCAGGCGAATTGGGATTCGCCAGGCGAATTAGGTCTCGCCACTAGTTCGCCAGGCGAAGTGCTGGCGAAGAGGGATTCGCCAGGCGAAATCATAAGTCGCCAGGCGAAAACGGGGAGACAGAAATGTGTTAGCTACTGGAACTCTTGGGTTTTTCTAAAATTGTGGTTCGCCACTAGTTCGCCAGGCGAAGTGTTGGCGACGAGGGATCCGTCAGGCGAAATTTTAATTCACCAGGCGAATCTGGCAGTTTTTCAATAAATTTTTTTCTTTGAAAATTCATAACTTTTGATCCGTAACTCGGATCGAGACGTTCTTAGTACCGTTGGAAAACTAATGAGATGTTCTTTATTATAAAAATGGTTTTGATATTAGTGGCTGATTTAATTGTGTCGGGAATTTGGAAACGTGTCGTTTTGTCGACTTTTACCTTCGTAATTGTGTGTGATTGATGTGTTATCACGTGATATGCTTTTGATATATATCGTATAGCTTGTGTGCTGTTATATGAGGTGAATGCATGTGACGAAATGTTGTGATAATGGTTTGTGGCCTTATGGCAAATAAATGCCTTGTTTTGGGTTTGATTGCAATGCATGATTATTGATGTTGGGATGGTTCACATGGTTATATATGTATATGCATTTGATTGTCATGAGTCATTAGTATGCCATGCATCATGAATATGCACCATGTGATGTCGTGTGCCCTTGTGGGGTGTGAGCAACGAAACGATTCCAGAGGGAATCTGCTGTAACGATCGTGTGCCTTATACAAAGAGGACCTAAAGCGACGTTATAGACGATCGTGTGCCTTATTCAAAGAGGACCTAAAGTGATCGGATCGTGTGCCTTATACAAAGAGGACCTAAAGGGATCCATAAACGTCGTGTGCCTTATACAAAGAGGACCTAAAGCGACGTGGAACATCGTTTGCCCGACAGGGAATTACACTAAGTAACAAGCGATGGTTCTAATGATTCCTGAGTGAATTAATGATGATGAGAATGATGGATGGAATGGTACCACATGCATAGAGTCGTTGTGTCGGTCTCTGTGCATTTGCATAAGTCATGAACGGATTGATTATGTGTGGGAAATTGTGAATGTGATTGAGGAGTTGATATATATTGGTGATAAATGTATTGAGCATGATTGATATGCCTTTGTGATGGATGCATGAATTATGAATTATTTTGTGTTGTATTTGAATTATGGTATACGTTGTGGTGAGAATGTTTTGCGTGCGTATTTCATGTTATTACATAATTGTATGCAACTATATTATAATTGTGTTTCTCACCCTTCTGCTGTTTTGAATGCTCTATGAGGCATTGCAGATTAGATGCTGGAGGTCTTTTTGTGAAGATTATGTCTTCATTCTTTTGTCGGCCGGCTCTGATATGTAGCACCGGGTAGTCGGGGAGATCGTTATGTGATTATGTGTATATATATCTTTTTTTGGATTTTACATGTATGACTCTGTATATGACAAACAAACTTTTATGTTTATATATGAGATTTCAGTTGCAGATTTTCCGCTTTTATTCTGTATCTGAATTGTGGGTGTTAGGAACTGAGTTCCTCTGTTTATGTTGCTACCTGATTGTTGCATATCTATATGAGCAGGTTATTATAATTCATTACTTTGATGTGACGCTCCCGTCTATGCCATGAATGTTTTAATTATACTATGATTATTTGTTATCGCTTTAATTACTTGGGGTATAGATTGGGGGTGTTACAACCCACAATTTAAATCCACGCACCAAGCCCAAAAAGAGTGCTGGGCGTGAGGGGGTGTATTAGGAAGATCCTAAAGTCCCACATTGGCTAAAGATAGAACTCATAAAGGGTTTATATAGAGTGACACCCCTCACCTTACCAACCGATTTTGTAAGGTTGTGTTTGGCCAAACTCTAATAAAAATGACCATATCTAGAACTTTGGTATAACCATTTTCTTAGTATAACAAAAAATAGAATTTCGAAAAAACTTACATATTCTTAATCATTAAAAGAGACATAATTATAAGTGTATGATAAAGTTAATACATCATAATAAATCAATAGATTGTTAAAGTAATTTTTTTTTCATTTTAATTATTTTAAAAAAAGTAAATTTGAATTTGATATATGTATTTATTCTTTGAGTCAAACTAAGTTTAATAATTATATTAGTAGAATTTGTACTTAATTTGAGAGAAAAATACGGTAATTTTGCTAATATCTGTTTCTTAACTTTAATATCAATATATAATATGATTAATTAACAAAATAACCATTATAATTAATTTTTAAATATCAAAAAGAGAACAAAGAAAAAAATTAAGGAGTCGACAAAGATTTGTAGGCATTTAATTGGATTTTTAACTAAAACAGAAAAAATATTACATGAATGACAAAAAGCAGGAAATAAATATAAAAAAATGCAAAACAAAATACAATAACTGATACCATCGACCACATGAGTAAACTCAAACATAAAAACCAAGTTCATGGATTTGGTTTAAAAAGTTGTTGGTGCATATAAATATGGACGGATTCGCCATCCTTCAAAGGATGAATCAAAGTTGTTCTCGCTTTAAAAAATGGTAGGATCAGAACATACATGATCTTGTTGTACTGCTCTCAGTGACACTAAATTTTACTTTCACCCCTTCAGATAAACGATACAGCTTGCAAAAATTAATCCATCATCCAGATATCTTGCATGACATTTATGGTTCGATCTCAAAATTCAAAATACAATTAAATCCATTACCACCGTAACCAACCAAAAACAATTCATAAACAACATATGGTAAAGTTTCTTGACAGACTCCACGCCAAGGTAAACTCTGTGGTCAATACAACACGAAAAAAATATATTAAATCACAAAGGAAATAAATAGATTTTTAATAAGTTTCAATAAAAATATATAAGATCAAGGATAAAAAAAATATACCACCACTCTAGAATTGACATCAGAAGACGTCAACGCTATCATAAAATTAAAAGTAAACACTTTTGGTACAGGATAGCGAAAAAGGGAAGCGAAAAAGTAAGTAGTATTTGATGAGCTAGCTTCAAGAGGTTTACTAACCAAATGTCGTTTAATTGGAGGAATAGAGGTAGAATACTCAATTTCTTCGCCAAACCTACTTGTAACTATTATTGTTAAAAGTTCCTTATATATATATATATATATATATATATATATATATATATATATATATATATATATATATATATCTGAAGGTAACCCAAGCACCAAACTTTATGTCGTAAACATCTCTCAATCTGATTCAACCATCATTAAAATATAACTCTCCGTTTTTCTTTATGACTTGTACCTCAAATTCATTATCTTTGGGATCCCGAAGAATCACATATGGTGCAATCTCGTCTCCATATTCTTTAGCAAAACCTGAAGGAAGTTTTTGCATTATTTGTGTTTTATAAAATGCAATTAGTTAGCAAATAATGAAATCAAACAGAGTAGGCAAACATTATGAGGAAAAAAACAAAATGCAAATAACTTGTATTTGCAAATAGAATCGATTTATTAGAGAAGATACATGCAATACCTACACTATGATTGTAAAACTCCATATGATATGTTTGCATTCTGTTAGAGCTAGAATAGCAGCAAGCAAAAATATATAAGTAACCCAATTTATCGTTCTCCACAGGGATCAATACGAGGGAAAGAATACCATTCAACGGTTTCTATATTTCTAAACTTATGGTTCAAAAGTTCTGGTTTAAAGACGAACCAAAAGCAAATGCGGAAAATGTAAAGACGGAAAATATAAAGTAAAGACAGAATTATAAATGGAGCCTTGTTGGAATTGGATCTCATCAATTGATAACACATGCATTCTTCTAATCAAGTAAATACAAATCAATCATTCGCCTAATATCCTCGCGTATCACTCACAACAGAGGTTATGTCTAACGCAACGTCGAGAGAAAAATCGTATTGTCTCATTGGTGATGTCTCACGCAACTCAACAATACAGAGAAGTAAGAACTGATACTCACGCAAGTGTTAAGCCTAAATCTATGTCTAGAGTTCAGTCCTAACAGATATTACTATAACATCCATATCAAATAAATGATTTCTTCGTATTTAAGCAAGTTCAAAATACGTACACACGCTTAACCCTTTTTACATGTATTCAACTAATTTTCCCAATGAATGTGAATATCTTTCTTCATCCCTATTATCACGCATCCTCGCGATACCGTATCGATCCTACTCATGCTACCCATGCTACTTAATCAACACAATACAACAAAAGATAAAATGAATATCAACTCACAAAACCATGTCAAAAGCTTGTTCATTGATAGATGAAAATCTAAGATCAAAGATTTGTAAAGGTTTTGTCAAGATCACAAATAATCAATCAAAGACAACAACAATAGAAAATCAGAATTCAATTCACAAACATACATTAGATGAAATACATAAGGTATCAAAAGATTACATCCCTCTCCAACAAGAAATCAAAGATCCTACCTTTTCTCCCTTGGAAATAAAGAAATGTAATGTTCTATGCTGAGAACTACAAGTTCTCACTCTCCAAAACTAAAACATCCACCTAAAAAGTGTGAAAATCCTATTTATACAATTCAGGAATTTACACGTTCGCACTGCGAACCATTCATTCGCACAACGAATCGTGAAAAATGGCACTTCAAGTGCCTCTGAACAGTTAAACCGCCCTAGAAATTATCGCTACTTCGCACTGCGAAGGATTTGTTCGCAAAGCAAATTTAGGTCCTTTTTCCCCTGCCTCCATTCTCCAGGTCCTTCGCAAAGTGAGCAAACCAGCGAACATTCACTGGGAGTTCGCAAAGCGAACTTTAGGTTCTTTTCCATCCATGACATTCTAGAGGCATTCGCTGGGAGACTCGCTGCTGTTCGCAAAGCGAACCTTCGCTGGCACCTTCGCCAGAGTTCGCAAAGCGAACTCCCTCTTGTTTTCCTCTTTCTTTGACAGCTTGCACCATTTCTTGTGTCTTGCACTTTTGATCATTTCATGCCTTATACTGCACAATAACACACATATTACAAGCACCAAAGGTATTTTCAATGTTTTGAAGAATAACATCAATCAAGAGTAAAACGAATGAAAACATGAAAAAAGAGTAAAAAAAGTGCAAAGAAAGATATGTCATTTTTAGGTCAAATCTGCACCTAACACATTCTTGCAAGCAAATTCGCTATCTGAGTGTTGTACTCATCGTCAATAGCATTTGCAACTTTCATATCGAGAAACTTTCCAATAACTTTCTGTTGGATAAATTTTCCATCTTTTTCAAAAGGGTTGTTTGAATCCATTGGATTTCTTCAAGTAGCTTATGTTTGTTTGTTAAAAGATGTAGGTGATGGAGAGGTAGTGGTAAGTGTGTGGAAAAGTATTGATTTATATAAAGGAGAATTGGGAATCATTTATTGTCATGTTATCTACAAAACCTATATAAGTACACTTATACACCCATATAACTTATTATGTAAGGTTATTTTAAGAAGCTATGCATGCAAGTCCTTGCATGTGATTGTGTTAGGTTAACCATCTAAGCAAGGATGTCTTATCCCTTGCATGTGATTCTACATGCAAAAATCCATCTATTTACACTTTATTTTTTATTGTGTTAAAAATATATATTATTCCTTTTCATTAAATGAAATACATTAAATTATTTCTATTTTGATATGCCTTATTGTGTTTGCAGAATATCAATGTGAAGAGTCCAAATAGATCTCCCTTCAAATTCTAAAATGTTGTTATCAATAAGGCTAAGTATAAAGAAGTTGTGCAACAGAGATGGGAGGAACCTTTAGCTGGTAGTCCCATGTTTATTTTTGTGGAAAAGCTTCAACTTGTGAGCAGAAAGTTGAGCAAATCTTATAATGGGATTAATCAACAACTTAGGAGAGCTAGAGAAGAGTTACCCATAGCCCAAGAGAATTTTACTTAAAGACAAGATGAATATTCACGCCATTGATAAAGTCAAACTCTGCACAAATGATTTCTGAAAATGAGGTTGTCAATAACTTGAAAGGTATAAATGACCTATCTGCCCCTGGCATTGATGGGTATAATGCAAAAAATTTTAAGAGTGCTTGGGAAAGTTTCAAACATGACACCATCAAAGCAGTCAAAGACTTCTTTGAGAGGGGGAAAATTTACAAAGCTATTAATTGCACCCTTATCACCCTCATACGCAAGACTAACTCTACTAATATGGTGAAGGATTTTAGACCCATATCCTGTTGCACAGTCACTTACAAGTTGATTTCTATAATTATGGATAATAGATTGGGGAAGGTGTTGAACAACATTATCCATAATAGCCAAGTTGATTTTGTGGCAGGAAAGAACATCCATGATCACATCCTCATTTCCTATGAGTTGATAAGAGGGTACAATGCTAAAAATAAGGCCCCTAAATGTATGCTTCAGATGGATTTACATAAAGCTTATGATACTGTTGAGTGGGTAGCTTTGGAGGCCATCTTGAAGAAGCTTAACTTTCCTCAACAGTTTATTAGTTGGATAATGATAACTGTCAAAACAGTCTCTTACAAATTTCAGGTGAATGGCTCTTATACTCAGCTGGTGGAAGCAAAGAGAAGCCTAAGACAAAGGGATCTTTTGTCCCCTTGTTGTTTGTGATAGTAATGAAGTATTTACATAGATTGCTTCAAAAGCTCAATGACAAAACCAAATTCAATTTTCACTTAAAGTGTGAGAAGTTGGATATCATAAATCTCAGCTTTGCAGATGATTTACTCTTGTTTGCCAGAGGAGACCTCAAATCTATGGAAATGATAATGATTGTGTTTGAAAAATTCTCCAAATCCACGGGGTTGAAGATAAATCAAGCCAAGTGTAAATCCTTCTTTGGGAATGTGGGAGAATAGTTTGAGTAAAGCATTCAAGAGATCACCAAGTTTTCTGAGGGCCAACTTCCTTTTAGGTATCTTGGTATACCTCTTACCAGCATGAAACTTAACATAAACCACTACCTGCCTCTGATGGACAAAATTCTGGCTAGGATCAATTATTGGAGTTCTAGGTTACTTTCTCTGGCTGGCAAGACTCAACTCATCAATATTGTGTTGTTTGCTTTATTTAATTACTAGATTCAGTGTCTTCCCTTGCCTAAGAAAATGCTTACTAAAATTGATGCAATTTGTAGATCTTTTTTGTGGTCAGGGTCTGATAAGATCGCAAGGCAAGCTCCCATAGATTGGAAGAAGACTTGCTCTCCTAAGACGCAGGGAGGCCTGAACATCATTGACTTGAGTAATTGGAACAAGGCTTGTATAGCTAAGCTGCTTTGGAATCTCAACAAGAAAACATATATCATGTGGATCTACTGCTACTACATAAAATCTCAAAATGTGATGACACTGGACCTGAAGATCAGTACATCTTGGATTCTTAAAGCTATTCTGAAGCTGAGGCCCGTTGTTATTGATATGAATGTTTGGAATACTTTTGTTCAGGAGGAAAAATTTTACACTAGAAAGATGTATGTTGTGCTAAATGATACTCACCAAAAAGAGATTTGGAGGAAATTTTTTTACAACAACCCTGCCAGGTCCAGAGCTCAGTTCACTTTGTGGGTGGTGTGTCACAGGAGGTTGGCAACAAATGACAGACTCAAGAAATTTGGCATATTGAATGAGGAATAGTGTTGCTTCTGCAGAGAAAATGAAAGTCTGAACCCCCTTTTCTTTCAATGCAGAGTTATGAAAAATGTTTGGCAAGATGTCTTGGACTGATTACAAATTGTGCACAGACCTGACAGTTGGAGTGAAGGGCTTATTGGGTCATTGAGAAAAGCAAGTCCAAGAACCCCAAGAGTAGGATCCTCAAGGGTGCCCTGGCTGAAACTCTTTATGAGCTGTGGAGAATTAGAAATGAAACCTGTTTTGGGGCTGTTAGTTGCTTCAGTAAGATAGGCTCTAAGATCATAGACTCTATTGTTTATAGACGTTGGATGAAAGTCAACCTTAGGAAAACCATTGGTAGTTTGCTAATGCATTAGGTTTGCTTTTCTTGTTGTCTAGTCTCTTTGCTCAGATTGTTTTCGTTTGGGATCGATTGATTGTATCTGTTTTTTTGGCTTATAAAATATTTTTTATTCCAAAAAATAATAATAAAGTGTAAAAATAAAGTAAGAATTCAATACCTTTTCTTTAAAAATTTTATTGAGTTATTATTAATAAGTGTTTTGGTGTAATTTTTTTTTAAAGAATATATTAATATAATTTTTATATTAGTTTTTTTTTCATATCCAAATAGAAATAATTTAATGTCTTTCATTTAATGAAAAATAATAATATATTTTTTAAAACAATAAAAAATAAAGTGTAAATGTTTTTCCCAGTTAGTTCTTGTCCCCCTTTCCTCAATTTTTGATGTCCCTTATATAGGTCAATTCCTCACCCCCAACAATCATGAAGAACCCTTTCCTCTTCCTTCCAGCATTTAAAGCCTAGAAAATCGCCGCAACTTTATCATTTAATTTCACTTCTTAATGACTTGTAACGTCTGCTTCATTATGGTGTCGTTATGACTTTTCATTTGTCGAGACCATTTTCAGATGGTGGCCCTTCGTCCGACTATTATCTCGGCTTATCCGGGTTCTATACCCGACAACATGAGGATCTCTACCTCGGCCCATCAGGACCCTCAACTTGACAATACGATGACTTCATTAGACCAGGTTATATCTCGGGAATCCCTTAGGCGAGTCTGTGTTCTAGCTCTGTCAACTACCCGACTTCCACATGAACCATCTCTACTTCATTACAGACTTCTTTATATATATATATATATATATATATATATATATATATATATATATATATATATATATATATATATATGAGATTTTACATTTATGACAAGGTCCCACCGTCTTTGTGAGAACAAATAAATTGTGTTCGTGCGTTTATGCGTAAGGTTAGTAACCTCTCAATTCTATTGGTCTATCCTCACTATGCAGCGTGGCATTAACTTCAAATACAAAGATAACCAGACAAAGGTGACCAATGCCAGTAGAGATCATTTTCCATTTCCAATTGAAAGGCCCTAGCTTTTCTTATTAAACAGTTGCAATAACCACATATATTAACATTAATGGTTCATATTTAATTAACTGTCCCTATGTTATGGCCTACACAAATGTGCAGTGTGTGTTTGGAATACTATCTCCTCCCGTTTATGATTATAAAACTCATAAACTATAGGAAATTGGTATATTGGTGAAAATTTTGAAAGAATTAAATTGCTAACCGTCAATTCACTATATATGTTCAACAAAGTATAATTAATTGAGTGTGGACAATATATATATATATATATATATATATATATATATATATATATATATATATATATATATATATATATATATATATATATATATATATATATTAATAAGCAATTTGTACCCAGCAAGATTCGAACCTGAGACTTTGAGAGGAGCACACTCTCAAGACTCAAGCGTTTCAACACTAGGACATTTTTATATTAGAACATGATAATAAATCTGAATTATTAGATTTTAAAATAAATGGTTAAATAAGTATTAGGTCCCTGAAAATAACCCAACATTCAAGTTTGGTTCCTATAAAAATTTTCTTTAAGGTTTGGTCCTCCTAAAATTTTCCATTTTTAACTGTAGTCCCTCCCGTTAGTTTCCACTAACGGTGGCTTATGTGGCATGCCATGTAGAATTTTTTTGATGACGTGGCTTACAGGTGGCAATGCCAACGTGTCAAAAATTGCTGACATGTATGCCACGTGGCAATTGTTTCAATTTTAATTTTTTTATATTAATATCATAATTGAACCCAGAAATGGTAGCCAATTCCTAGCTAATTCCTGGCTAATTCCTAGCTAATCTGTAGGTAATTTAAACACACCATTTTTGTAGCTAATTCATAGCTAATCTCTAACTAATTTAAACACGCCATTTTTATAGTTAATTCATAGCTAATGTCTAGCTAATTTAAACACAATTATATTAGTAATACACAACTCAATTGATTAGTGTGTTTTCAGCAACAATCGACAAAGCAAGATTAATGCTAGGAACAGTATGACATGATAAACAAAATTTCATGATAAAGTGGAAGAGGTTCTTTTAGAATACTTCACTACATTTAGGAGAATGCCATATAATCAACTTTTTACATATACTCCACTCTACATTGCTTTTAGTTCAAAAACTAACAATCACAAGTGCACTCACCACCAGAACTACTCCAATTCACAAGTCAAAACTTTGTGGATTAAAACATCATTATTCACAAGCTCCAAAGGTACAAGCAACAAATTAGTTTACAACTCAAATGTCCAATGCCAAGCTTTCTCAAAAGGTATGCTACTTCCATACATAGAATACTTTCACTTCTAAGGTATGTGTCCTAGTATCTTGACGTAGAATACTTTCACCACCAAAGTTAAGAACGAGAAGAACAATCACTTGATAGAGAGCCTGCAATACCAAAGTTAAGAACCAGGACATGAAAAATACTATCTAATGATTACCATAAAATTGAAGACAGGTAGAAATTTTATTTTAAAAAAAAAGTATTTTCTTATGATAAACACTGTCATTTAAGGTATTTTGTTGATGTGGATTTTTCTCAACAGAGTCAACTGTATGCTTCTGCCGCAAGTAATATTGCAAAATGAAAATAAAGACATAAATCATAAAATGAATGTGCAGACATATGTGTCAACATCGCATAACTTCTTTTAAATAACTAGAGCACGCACGGTTTTTTTCCTATTAACTTCCTTCAAACATAAAAGTAAATAAAGGATGCATCCAATTTAGAATGTGCTCAATCATTATATATTTGATAATATAATGTGGAAAGACTACAAGAAACCCAATTAGTATGATATTGTAAAACAAGTAAGATCTGCTTAATTTTGTTACCAGGAGCGGTGAACTATTGTTTACATAGAAACATTGTTCAAAATTTATTTTTCCCCAGTGATCAACAAAGCTCTCAAGTAACAACAAATAACAACATAACCAGGTAGCAAAGATGCCAAAGAGGTTTCAAACATACCCTTAGTATAGGCATCATATGCAAGGTACAGCTCCAACAAATTTATTTGATTATGGGAACAGTATAGTGGAAATAGTGAAAATAGAGTATATGATAACAGCATAATACAAGGGTTTAATATTTCCAATACTTTTCCCCTGTCTTTCAATTCAAATGCAAAAATATCAATTGAACTAGTCCTGTTATTGATGAAAACAACAAGCTACTGCCAAAGCAAATAGGTTAGGTTGCAAAGTTACAGAGGCAGAAACATTGAAAAATCAAACACAGAAGTCAGTTTTTACAAATAATGTGTAATTTTTATCATCAAGCTTTTACATAAATCAATTAGTAACAAAATTTAACAAGTATAAAAACAAGGGTTTCTCAACTCTCCTGGTTAGTGCACCAATCTAAACTTGCTTATAACACTTATGGTTGCAAAAACCATTTCATGTTATTAGATTCCAATTATATCAGCAAACTTGAAAATTATAACTTAAATAATTCACTTATTTCCAATTAAAGAAATAACATAAAGTCATTAACATCCTTAAACAAACACAAGTACACCAAAACCATCATAAGTATAAACTAAGCCAAAAAAAGAAAACTTCACCTTTGCAAAACTCAAACCTATTCATTAATTAGTTCAAAGTTTTCAACAAAACATTCAATTAAACCCATTGACCAATGAACTATACCTTGTTCTAGTAGGTGTGAGTTGAAAAACAGCTGAATCCAACCTCATTGAAGAGTTCATTTTCAGTCACAAAAAAAGAATAACCGACACAACTTAGACGAATAATCCACCAACAGGGTTCAGAATAAAAAAACCAAAACAGGTTCAGTGAAAAAAAGTATTTTTACATATGTAGAAGAAAAGAAAATAAAAAGGAAAAAAGGGTTATGTTTGAGGAGAGAAACAAAAAAAGAGAGTTAGAAGGTTAAGTTGAAATTGTGAAAGAAAGAGAAAAAGGATCCAAAGATTGTTTTTTGTTCTTTACCCAAGCATTAACAGAGAATAAAATTGTTTGTCGATCCCAACGCAGAGGAGGTGGATTAGAACCCGCAGTTGCAAAGGCCCCAGAAGTTCTATTAGTTGATCCTGCAGAAAAATCCAACGCATATAGTAAAGACCCAGCGCAGCATGAAACAAAGAGTTTCCAAATACACACTAGATGTAAATGGCAAGAAGGCATGTATATATGGTGGAGTGCAAAGCTACATTCTAAACAACTATTTCTTTCCTTCCTCTGTAACAAACCCTCCATTAATCTTCATCCCCATCCACAAATCGCAACAACTTTCATCAAGATACTTTCACCATATTGAAGAACCTGCAACAACATTCATCAACAGAACACACAATCGATTTGCAACGGATCCAAACCGAAAAAGAGAAGAAAAATTCACAAATTGAAGGTAGAAGAATTCGCAAACAGAAGTAAGAGAAGAGAGAAACGGAGTACCTAACGAGTTGCCATTAATGTCATCATCGCGAAGGTACGAACACCTCGTCTCAGATCTTGTAGCTGCGGCCTTGGACGGAGGAGGACGGTGGGTTTTTAGGGTTTAGGCATTTGTTTAGAGGAGTATTCAAGGAGAAGGATAGGCGGAGAGAGAAGAAGTTTTATTAAGTTGGATAGAAGGAGAAAATCATTTCTGACGTGGCATAAGAATACACAGTTGGCAAGGGATTATTGCACACTTGGCGTGCCACATCATCTTCCGTTAGTGGAAACTAACGGGAGGGACTACAATTAGAAACGGAAAACTTTAGGAGGACCAAAGCTTGAAGAAAATTTTTATAGGGACCAAACTTGAATGTTGGGTTATTTTCAGGGACCTAATACTTATTTAAACCTAAAATAAATGGTGGAGATTATGTGTGGTTTTTGTTTTTCTCTCTCCTCCATTATTAAAATAAATGATGGAAGAGAGAGAGAAAAAACTGACATATAATCTCCACAATTTATTTTAAAATCTAATGGTTCAAATTCAATCTCATGTTCTCACATAAAAATAGCATTCTCATATGATATATATATATATATATATATATGAGGGTGTGTTTTAGCAACATGCATCTTAGGGTGTATTTAATATATTTTTTGTTATTAATTGCTAACACACTTCTTCTAAAAAATAAATAGGTGTATTATAGAAAATGCCTAAAATAAATGTTAACTTACACCAACTTACTTTTTAGAAAGTGTGTTTTAGTAACATGCACCTTAGGGTGTATTTAATCATTTTTTAATTAAAGTTTGCTAAAACACACTTTCATAAAAATATGTGGTTCTTTTTTAATCGATATTTCTAATATCTTGAATACTCTTCAGATGGAGAGAAGAGGAGAAATGATAAAATGCTTATGTAAGGTATATTATGGACTATAACTTATTTATAGAGTGAAGAACAATTATGGTTCTCATTATTCTGAAATGGAACATTCTGACATCTACTCATATTTAAACCATACTCAATTAATTAATTAATTAATTAATTTCTAAATGATATTTAATTAATCTTTAACTTTTATTTGATCACAATTAATTTGATATAATAGCAAATGTAATTTAAATATATGTCCCCACAGGCCAAAATTAAAAAACAAGTGAAAAAAGCACATTTCATAAAAAAAAGACATGCACAATAATTAGATAGAATTAAAGAAATAAATACATATATTTGGTTGAAAGATAGAGATTGTTGGGGGTGGCGTTGTTGAGCAAATGATGCAGTGCATGTGTGCCTTTGCAAATACTAAAGGGTTAAATATGTATAAGGTCCTTTTAAATATTCCAACTTTCTGGTTTGGTCCCTCTAAAATTTTCTTTCAAACAATGGTCCTCTAAAAGTTTTCCGTCCCTAACTTTAGTCTCTCCCGTTAGTTTCCACTAACGGTGGCTTATGTGACATGCCATGTGGAAATTTTTTGATGACGTGGCTTACACGTGGCAATGCCAACGTGGCAAAAATTGCTGACATGTATGTCACGTGGCAATTGTTTCAATTTTATTTTTTTTAATATTTATATCATATTTGAATCTAGAAATGGTAGCTAATTTGCAGCTACTTTCTAGCTAATTCCTAGCTAATCTCTAGCTAATTTAAACACATCATTTTTGTAGCTAATTCATAGTCAATCTCTAGCTAATTTAAACAATGTGAAATTATATTATTGATGATTAATTATATTAAGATAAGATTGATGATTAATTATATTAAGTAGATGTGAAAAAGAAAAACCATGTTATGGTAAGACATAAAACCTCCAGATTCTTTTTCCATTCATACTGAACACTCACCTTACAAAATTAAGCTACAAAGCTTCTCAAATTAAGCTTTCAATAACGAATAGATTTCTAAACAGAAACTTCTTAATTTGAATCCCATACACTCAACCAAACTTGCTAAAGAAGCTATGAGTTCTAACAGATCTTCCATCCTCTGTTAAGTTATTTTGCTGGAGTTCATTTTTCTTCAGTCTTTGGATCTCCTGATTTTTCTCTTCTAGCTTCTCTTGAAACATAAGAACCTGCGTTAGTTTTGGTGTCAGAACATATTCATGCATGGTAAACCACTGTTACAGATCACTCTCCAAACATGCACTTGGGGATTTGTTTCAGTATTGAAATGGGAGGTTACATTTTTATACTCCCCCAAACCTATATAAGCAAATCCTATCTTTCTGTAGCTACATAATGATACCTTTCTTATAAATACTTTTGTATTAATTAAACATTCAAGACCCCAAACAAGATATTATCATGAAACATATAACAACGAGAAATAGTTTGAAGGATGCAATTATCTTTTTTTATCACATTTAAGATAATTTAGTGTGCTAATTTTCTTATAAGGTTTTAAGGTAGTTAATTTTTTCCATTTTCTCAAATTCATCCATAACCAAATCCAATGAAGCGTTTTAAAACTGAACATGCATCCCAACTTGCATAAAGTAAGAAACGGGGAGAAGTAAAAACCATTTCATTTTATCTCTCCACATCATTTGTCAGTCCTTCCATATGCTTATGCAATCCTATAGTCAATCAATGTTAAGGATTAATGTTTACATAAATTGACATTAGCTAGACGAATATACAAACAACTTTCAATTCTCAAAAAAATATCACATTATTTCAGCCTCAATAATCTCCAATTTTCTAGACAAGAGAACATGACGCAACTACTTCTAACAGACTAATCTAACATGTTCAGAAGACAATGAGATAAACGCATATATAATGATATGTCTAGCACATTATTATGAATCAAATGAATAGCTTCAAAATCACACACAATAACATTATTATTCTGCATAATGTTTGATATGAAAATAAACACAACTACAAATACAGATGCACTTATTAATCCGCCATTAAAGGTGACAGCAGTTACCGAGTTGCTGGAAAGTGTAAAAGGATCGAAAAAGCTAGAACATAATTAAATGAATTCCATTAAGCAAAAAAACCTTCAAACTGAATTCTGAGTTGTGCATTTTGAGACTTCTGCAATGCAAGCTTCATCGTTAATTCATGTATCTGCACACCAAAAGAAATGGAGAGCAACACAATATCAATTTAGAAGCAATGAATACCAAAAAATGCATAGGACACATTAAGCTTCTGGCTAGCTACCAACAACAACCCCATTCATAAATCATTTTTTTTAGTTCAAAAACTAACAATCACTTAACTAAAGTTGTCATAGTGAGCTGTAACTCTGTTCCAGAGTAGTTGTTGAATTAATGTATACAAAATTGTCCCACACTTTCCCAGTTTTGGATCACTTCTATCAAAATTTTAATTGCATTAGAAGGTAATAACAACAACAACCAAACCTTCTACCAAAAGCACATAATCAAATGAAAAGTAAATTAATGAAATAAAAAAATACCTGATTAGCAAAACCCCAAAAGAGCACAGAAACAACCACACTCCCCCACAATTAAGCCATACCATAGAACAAACAGAAACTCCAAATTCTGATAATTGTAAGAGGACCAAGGAACCTAGGACCAAGAACACTACGAAGCTTGTCTGCAAAAGCCTCAGGATGAATATAATTGCTAAGAGGATACAAAAGAACATCAACCATAAAGGTAAAATCTTTTTCATAGTATCAACCTCAATCCCCAAAATTTTAGGTTTTTTCTCAACCTCAACCTCCCCAAAAATTGGTTGTTGTCCATCAGAAGCAGCAGCCACCTCTGCTTTACAGATGAATAAATTCCTCTCGTTTTGACCAAAGCCATTAACTTTCGGTGAAAAAGAATTAAGCTTTGAAAACCCATTTGACGTAAGAGAAGAACCAACAAGAGTTTTGGGTTTAAGCGATAAAAATCTATGCTTTAATCCATTGGGTTGTTGAAGTAAAACCCTTGTTTTAGGGTTTGCAGGGAGAGAGAGAACTATCCCCAGAAGAGGAAAATGATTCCAATTAGGGACGTGGCAAAGTGTTTTAATTAAAAGGTACACGTCTGAAAAAAAAAATATATATTTGACATGACACGTAGATCTCCGTTAGTGAAAACTAACGGGAGGGACTACATTTAGGGATGGAAAATTTTAGGAGGACCATTGTTTGAAGGAAAATTTTAGAGGGACTAAACTTCAAAGTTGGCATATTTATAGGGACTAAAAACTTATTTAACCCAATACTAAAATATCTAGAGAGATAAATGATTTATTTTTTGAAAAGATAATGAATGATTGAGAGATTCCACAAATGAAGGAAGGTTAGGAATATAATAAAATAATTTAATTCAAAGTGAAGATCTATCTAAATCTTTACATAATAAAAAGACGGCTCTTTAAATTTTTTTTGTTTC
The DNA here is from genome assembly GCA_022829125.1 of Lathyrus tuberosus. NCBI lineage: Eukaryota > Viridiplantae > Streptophyta > Magnoliopsida > Fabales > Fabaceae > Lathyrus > Lathyrus tuberosus. The sequence goes on from JALAZF010000159.1 coordinate 8,354,149, forward strand.
ATTTTATTAGGGAACAATTTTTAAAATTAAAACAAGTCTTTAATTTGTTTGAGACGACCATGTCCTCAACATATGACATACTTTGTCATGTACTTCACACAAACTCCAAAAGATTAAGGCGTTTGGTTAGAGGTGCCTCCTCAATAAATTACCGACGAAAGATTTGTTGGAGTTTAGAGGTATTTTACCGTCAGCTAGTGATTATAATTGTGTTTTTTTGTAACTCCTCCACGGAAACGTTGTTCCACACCTTTTTTAACTGCCCGGTGGCTCTTTTAGTGTGGAGGGAGGCGGCGGATTGGATTGAAAGGTCAGATATTGCTTGTATTAGTTCTAAGAGTAGTTTTTTGGACTGGTATGCTTTTTGTAAATTAAAGCGTGTCAGGGCAGGGAGAGAAGGGTGTATTTGGCTGGCGGTTTGCTGGAACTTGTGGACTCTCAGAAACGGAATAATTTTCAGGAACATCGGATGGAATGTGGTTGTTACAGTTTGGTCGGTTAAGTTTACGGTTTGACGTTGGTCTTTTATAGGAGATATTACCCATTCCAATTGTAATTTGTTTGAGTTTGACAAAAACCCTTTGTTTTATTTGTCTTAAGTTACAATTGGTTGGTAATCTTTTTATTTTTATTGAGCTGTGTTTCGCTCTTTTGTATCAAGGTTCGAGTACCCTTTGTACTCGATTTTAATATATTTCTTGCTTACAAAAAAAAAAACACAAACTCCATTCCTTCAATGAACCTTTTACTTTTCCAACCTACCAAAACCAAACAAACACTAGACACACTCCCTACATCATTACCCCCAAGAAATCACAAACATTGTCAAATTCTATTGTACAGTTTTTCAAATATCTCATGGCGAACCTCCAACTAGATCACATGATCCCAAAGTCCCTTTTACACAAAACATTGTTCTCATAAATGTTAAGCCTTATCAGTACCTCTATTCAAAAATAAATCATCAACACAATTATTAATGACATGTTTCATTAAGGCATAATCAAGCCTAGCAATAACGTTTACTCATCCTAAGTTTTACTAGTGCGCAAAAAAGATGGTACATGACATTTTTGTGTAGACTACCATGAACTTAACACAATGACAATCCGAGAGCGATTTCTTATCCTTACCATAGAAAAGCTCTTCAATGAGTTGGATATCTGTATCTTGTTTTACTACGATAGACTTAAGGTCAGACTCCCACCAAATTCAGATTATACCAGAGGACACTCACAAAAATAACATTCAGGACTATTGATGGGCACTATGAGTTCTTAGTTATGTCATTTGGTTTAACTAATGTTCCTAGTACTTTTCAATCGGCTATGAAAGATTTGCTCTGTCCTTATTTAAGACAATTTGTTTTATTTTTCTTTGATGATATTTTAATTATAGTCCTTGCTTAAGTGATCATGTGCACCTTTGCAATTGATTTTAGAGTTGCTTTTTTCAAACCAATTTGTTGCAAAATTATCTAAATGTATGTTTGTCATTTCTAGTGTTGATTATTTAGGTCACATTATTTCAATTAATGATGTTATCCCATATCCTGCAAAGAATCAAGTAGTATTAGATTGATCGGTGCCACAATCATTCACGACTCTCATTATTCTTTTTGGCCTCATCATATTTTATAGATGGTTTTTCTGCCATTACGCCTCCCGCGTCGCTCCACTCACCGATCTATTACGTTTTACTACGTTTTCATGAAATACATGAGCAAATACAACATTTACAACACTTAAACAAAAAATAACAAAAACTCGAGTCTTGGCTCTTACTGACTTCTCCAAGATCTTCATTTTAGAGACAAATGCTTTTGTTGTCGCCATTGGTGTTGTTCTTTCTGAGAACGGTCACCTTTTAGCCTTCTTCAATAAAAAGATGTGCAACCACTTGCAAGCTTCATTGATATATACCAGTGAAATGTAAGCAATCACATAAGTTGTAAAAAAAGGTCACTATCTGATTGGAAGACATTTGAAGAATTTTTTGTTCTGAACAATACAAATTTTATGACAAATATGCATTATTACATTTCTGCTTGTTTGACACATACACTTCAAAAATATTAACAAATATTTATTAAAAATTTCCAAAAGTTTTAGTTGTTCTAAACTAAGTATTATTGAATCACAATATTATTATATAAAAATACATTTATTGGCTTTCATGTGAGAGTTTATCTCCTTTGAAAAATATCAATAGACCCTCTCATTACACTGCTATAAATATTCGTGACACGCTACACAATTTGGTCTTGTATTATTAAGTGGTGGAATATAAATGGAAGATATTGATGAACGAAATGATTATCAATTAGGTGAGATTGTGTGGTTATAAATAATGGAGATTAATATTAAAGAAATAAAATCGGAAGCCTGATCAATAATAAAGGAACACGGCTATATATAATCAAACAGGACTTTTACTTACCAATTTAATATTGATTTATTTCATCTTTTAGTCTCTTAAGTTAATTTATTGTTTCTAGTCTCTCAATTAAAAAACGTTATAATATAGTCCTTTAAGGTACCTCTGTTAGCCTTATAAATCTTTTTTTATTAAATTGTATGGGAAAAAAGTTAAAAACGCCTATGTGGCATAGTGAAATACTGATGTGACATATTGTAATTGTTTTTTCAATTATTAATATACTTATTTTAATGTCTAAATTTAATTAAATATGAATTTCTATTTTAGAAACAAAAATTCTTGAACGCTTTAGCTTCTCTCTCAACTTCAACATTACAACAGACAAAAGATTGCCAAATTTGATGATAACATTATGCCAAATATCAAAAAGAAGTTGGAAAAGGAATCACAAAGAACAAACAATTGGATTGTTAGGTAATGCTTCATACTTGTTTGAGACAAAGAACAAACAGTTGATATAGAATTGGTCCATAATTGATTTCTGCATTTGTAACATGCATGCATGTGAATTGACTACGAGGTTAGGCATATAACACTCAATGGAAAAAAGTTTGTTGTTAATCTATCAAATCATGAGTGTTCATGTAAAAGGTGGATGTTGATAGGGCTTCCATGCTCTCATGCAATTTCATGTTTGAAAGATCAACACCAGATGGAGGTTCAACTCATCAACCACCCAAAAAGAAAAGAAGACTTCAAAAGGGCCTTAAACCAGTTTTGAGCCAACCCTAATAGTTATGTTGATCTTTGATGTGTACTAGTTATGCCACTTGTGACCTATTTTGTAGTTTATGACTTATGGGTAATGCCACTTATGCCTATTTTGTAGTTATGCTACTTTGATGCCACTTTTTGGTTTTTTACTGCTGTAACATACTCTCTTCGGTCACTATTATAAGTCAAAATAACTACTTTCACATGTATTAAGAAAGTTAGTTAAGTGTAATTAATTTTCTTGATTTCATGTATAATCAAAGTAAAATTTACGATAATATCCTTAGTTTATTTAATGAATTAACTACCAACATTAAATACTTTTGAATTAAAGTAAGGGTATAATAGTAATACAAGCATTAATTAGTCTAAAATTTAATGACTTTTGCTTATAATAGTGACCAAGATTTAAGGTGTTTTTTTTGCTTATAATAATGACCGGAGGGAGTATGACATATAATGTCTATTTTATAGTTTATGACTTGTGGCTTACAATGCCACATTTGTTATGACCTATAATGTAACTTTTGTTATCACTTAAAATGCAACTTCTGTTATGGTTATGGCTTATTATTAGAATGATAAGGAATGTTATGGTTATGTTACACCAAATTAAAATGCAAATTCCAAATTAAAAAGTGCATATGTTCTGATATATTATAGTAAACAAAAGTAACATTTCTCCAAATTAAAAGTCCATTTCTTCTGATATATTCATGGGAAACAAAAGTAACATTTCACTAATACCATCATGAAAAATACACTTCACTGGTAAATGTTGCCACATACATAACAATGTTGACAGACACATGACAGATACATTTCAACCTCCTTGTTGACATATACATTTCACTGCTAAATGTTGACAGCTACATCTCATTACACAAACAAAAATCCAACCTAAATATAAATTTTTACAAATACAACATTAAACACTAAGCTCAATATTCCAACCACAATGGACACTTTCAACCATCCTCTAGCGTGGATTATCTCATTCTTCAATTTGTATATTTTCTTCTTTTGCCTCTGAATCTTCAAATCCCTTTCATTAACAGTGTCGTCATCTAACCATTTGAAGAAATTACAACCCTTATTCACATGATTTCTGTCATTTCTACAACCCCGTAACTTTCTCCCAAAATTAACACTATTCATGCCACCCGCAGTACGAAGGACACATTTATCTTGGCAATAACACTCTCTCCTCTTATTTTTGCGAATAACTGACCCAGTTGTTCCAATTGAAGCACTGCTTGACAACTTAGACATTGGAGAATATTAAAACCCTAGAAATGGAGACAAGGTGAAATGAAGGAAAATTGATGAAACCTTTTCTGCAATCCCAGACAGCAAAAACGAAGAGATTAAGAAATCAAGAAAAAACACCAACACAGTAAATATGTGGTACACACGAACACTTTTTTGGAAAATATGAAGAGCTTTGATACAATTGAAACCCTTAAATAATGGTTTATTTATCCTTTTTTCTGAGTCATTACACAGTTGGCACGCCACGTTGGCAATTACTAACATTTTCACAGTTGAACTAACGGAAGGGGTCGATTATGCTAACAGAACTAATATTACGGGACCAAACTGTGATGCTTTTTTTTATTGAGGGACTAAATCGGAACTCAAAATTAACTTACAGGACTTGGGGACTAATTATGCCTTCAATATTCAACTTTTGTTTACAGTCATTCCTTATAAATATGAACATGAAAAGAGATTTTGATTTGTGAGCAATTGAGATTCAAGAAAATGGTATCAAAAATTTCATTGATAGAAGAAGTAATCGTATTATGAAAAGACATTTGATTGGAGATTTTAATTATCTCCACATCGTCGTTAACACTCAAATTCTCAATTAGATTTTGTTAATATCATATTATTAACAACATTGTTATTCCTACACCCACACTTACACCTACACCGTATGCACTGTTCACAAATATGGTGAACAATATCTTGAACAGTGAAACCGTACATGAACAATGACGTGAACAGTTCATGAACAGTGTCACGTGGAAATTCTCATGTGCATGAACAGACTCGTGAATAGTATCCGTGCACAATGCATGAACAATGGTCTTTTATAGTAAAACAAAGTTGGTTAATGAAATGTAAAAAACTGATTAATAAAGTTATGAAGTTGGTTAATAAACGTCCAAATATTAAATATAGTTTTTAGTAGTAAAACAAAGTTGGTTAATGAAATGTAAAAAGTTGGTTAATGAAGTTATGAACTCGGTTAATAAACACTCAGATATAAAAATAATTTTTAATAGTAACACAAAGTTGGTTAATGAAATGTAAAATATTGGTTAATGAAGTTATGAAGTTGGTTAATTATACGGTACTCCTTAATTCAAAATAAATAAAATAAAAAAAAAAAAAATATATATATATATATATATATATATATATATATATATATATAAAAGATTATTTTATTATAATAATATTTTACTGTTCACCATATTAGTGAACAGTGAAATACGATGTAATGTATGCTTTGGTGTAAGAATAACATTTTCTATTATTAATGATGTTTGTAGTTGAAATTAAAAATATTCTCAAGGCTCATATTATAATGTTTATTTATTTTCAAAAAAAAAAATCATATCTCATAAATTACTAGTGTAATTCATATTTTACTATATATTTTCATTAATTTATCAATATCATAGTAGTATTTAAATATATACTTTTTAGTTATTTTAACTTATCAACGTCATTTATACCTGGCATCTCTTATAATTTCAAAATTCTAAAAATATCATTTTTATTATTTATTAATAAAAAATATTATTTTTCAAAAATTTCAACTCTTACTAACATTCCAAAAATAGAGGTTGTTTACTTTCCAAAAATAGAAGTTGCTTGCTTGATGGAGTTTTGGTTGCTAATGAAGTGGTTGACTTTGCTAATAAGGAGGGTAGAGGTTGTTTACTTTTCAAGGTTGATTTCGAGAAAGCTTATGATAAGGTTAGTTGGAACTTTCTTAATTATATGCTTCGTAGAATGGGTTTTGGGGAGGTTTGGTTGAAATGGATGAATGCTTTGATTTTTTCAAGCAAGATGTCGGTGTTAGTTAATGGTAGTCCCACGAAGGAATTTTTGGTGGAAAGAGGGTTGAGACAAGGAGACCCTCTTTCTCCTTTTCTTTTTGTGATTGTAGCGGAAGGTTTGAAGGGTTTGGTTAGTAGGTCGGTGGTGAATGAGGAATTTGAAGGTTTTAATATAAAGGGCAAGTGTTTGGTGGATATCCTTCAATTTGCGGACGATACCTTATTGTTTGGAGGGGGAAGTTGGAAACATCTTTGGGCTATTAAAGCGGTGTTCAGAGGATTCGAGTTAGTTTTCGGTTTGGGACTTAATTTTCATAAGAGCAAACTCATTGGTATTAATATTGATCCTAGGTTCTTGGAGGTGGCTTCTTTCTTCCTTTCTTGTAGGAGGGAGGAGAGTAAATTTGTTTTTCTTGGAATTTCGATTGGGCACAAATTTAATAGGAATGAAATGTGGAAGGAGTTGGTGGGGAAGATTAAAAGGAGGCTTTCTTCTTGGAAAAATAAAGTCCTTAGCTTTGGGGGAAGACTTACTCTTTTGAAGTCGGTTCTTTCTAGTGTTTCTATCTTTATGCTTTCGTTCTACAAAGCTCCGGTGAAGGTAGTTAAAGAGATAACGAGTATTCAAAGTAATTTTCTTTGGGGGAGCAAGGTGGAAAATAGGAAAATCCATTGGGTTAGTTGGAAGGAGGTGTGTCTTCCACTTAATAAAGGTGGTTTGGGATTGAGAAAGGTGGATGACTTTAATGTGGCTTTAATCAACAAATGGAGATGGAGAATTTTATCGGAAAATAATGGATTGTGGTACAAAGTTCTTAAAGCTTGATACGGAGATATCAATTTGAAGTTAGTGACGGTTGATAGTAGACCTTCTTATTCGGAGGGAGCATCTTTTTGGTGGAGGGATTTATGTGTTTTGGATAAAGGATTATCGGGAAATGGTTTTGTTCCTAATTGCAAATTTTCTATTGGTAATGGTTTCTCTTCTTCTTTTTGGCACTCTTGGTGGATTGGAAATAGTTGTTTAAAGAATTGTTTTCCTTCTCTTTTCCACTTGTCTTGTCTTAAAGATGTTTCGGTGGCTTGCATGGGAGGGTGGCTCGAGGAGAGATGGTTGTGGGTGAGATTTTGGGGTTGTCGGTCCGTTGGAAGGTGGTGTTGAGATGGACATGATAAGGATGTGGCTCTTGTTGGATCATGTTTCCCCGGAGCCCGATGGAGAGGTGAAGATTACTTGGGTCTTGAATCCTTCGGAGGGTTATTCGGTATGTAGTTTCTATAATCTTCTTTCTAATTTCCGTATTCCTTTCGGGCCGCCTAACTATTCGGACGAAGCCTTTTCTTTGATTTGGAATTTAAAGGTTCCTACTAAGGTAAAGGCTTTTTGTTGGAGATGTTTTTTTGAATAGGCTTCCTACTAAAGTTGCTCTTGTTGGTAGAGGTTGTGTATTTCCGAGTAGTGGTTTGGAATGTACTTTATGCTCCTCGTCGGTGGATTCGGTAGATCATATTTTTTTGAAGTGTGGAGTCTCTTTGTTGGTTTGGAAGGAGATGGCCGAGTGGATTGGTTTTGATGATTGGGAAGCTAGTAATATTAAGGCAAGTTTTCTTAAATGGTGTGCCTTCTTGAAGTTTAGAAGGGTGAAAAGAGGGAAAGAGGGATGTGTGTGGTTGGCAACGACTTGGATTTTGTGGAATTTGCGGAATGGAATCATCTTTAGGAACGATAGTTGGAATGTTTTGGATACGGTGTGGAATATTAAGGAGTTAGTGTGGAGATGGTCTTTCATCGGGAAAATTACTCGCTCCAATTGTAGCTTTTATGAGTTTTGTAAGTTTCCTTTCTTTTACTTATCATAATGCTCAATTGGGTAGTAATTTTCTTTTCGTTTCGAGGTTTTCCTCGCTTTTGTAAGTGGTTTTGAGAACCCATTGTTCTCCTCATTAATGAAACTTGCTTATAAAAAAAACATTCCAAAAATAGAATTTAGTACAAACAAAATTTTCGTAACATATTTTTTTCACATTTTTAGAATTTCTCGCATTTGTATGACTTTTGAAAATTTCTGGTGAAGAAATATCGGAAATTTCAAAAAATCTCATATTTTCCTGAGAAATCTTAAACCTATACCGAAAATTTTCAAAATTTTCAAAAAAAATAAAAACTTCCACAAATTATCATTTTTCGGCTATCGAAAATTTCAAAGTTTTCGGTATACCGAAAATTTTGCCTATGCTCCAAATTTATGGTAGTAGAAAAATGTTATATTTGTGTGGTCTGGAGCCAACAAGGTCTTCTATAGATTCGTGTTTACGCAATTCTTCACCACTGACGCAATATATTTTCTATGTAACAAGTTTAATTTAAATATTTTCCTGCCTTTATATAATATTGATAGTATACTTTTTATATGATGTAAACGGCAGATATTTGAGACCTGGTCCAAAGTATTAATATGGGCATAGAATATTGGTAAACAACATGGTATTATTGTTGTGATTGCTCGTTTTGATGCTGCAAATGTCAAGCGAGGTTGGAAAGATAAATTGATTATGGGTTGTGAGAGAGGAGGAAATTATAAAAGGAAGAATGCATCTGAAAGGAGTAAATCCTTAGAGGGCGTTTATAGTATAAAAGTGAAATGTCCTTTTAGGATGGAATCTGCACCCAGTGGATGTGGTTGGAAGGTGATAGTTAGGTGTGGGTTGCACAATCATAAACTATCTAAGGATTTAGAAGGCCATGACATATTGGATCATCTAAAAGTCCATGAAGGACATTTTGTGAATGACATGACAAAGTACAACATGGCTTCACGGTACATAGTTGCCGCTTTGAAAGACAAAGATCCAGAAAACCTCACTAGTGTTACCCATGTGTATAAAGCTAGAGCTACATACAATGCGAGCAAGAGAGGTCCATCGACAGAGATGTGAATGTTGTTAACTTTTTTTCATAGAGAAAAATACATGTGTTGGACTAGAAATAGGGAAGACTCAAATGTTGTTGCTGATATCTTTTGGACACATCCTGATTCAGTGAAGTTGTTGAATATGTTTCATTTAGTTTTGATTTCTGATTATACATACAAGGCAAATAGGTAATGTGCATCGTGATCATACTTTGATATGATTTCGACATACTTTGATTTATCAAATTTTTTATTATGTGCATCGTGATCATACAGGTACCGACTACCACTGCTTGAGATTGTTAGTGTTACATCAACAAAATTGATGTTTTCGGTAGGTTTTGCCTACTTGGAACATAAAAGGGGGGATAACTTCAAATGGGCACTGGAGAAGCTTAAAGAGTTGTTCTCTTCTAAAAATTTCTACTGGAGGTTGTGGCGACGGACCGAGAGCTTGCGTTGATGAATGCCATGGAAGTTATGTTTCCAAATTCAACTCATCTATTGTGTTCGTTCCATATTTCAAAATACGTTAGCATGAAATGTAAAGAGTATGTTAAATCGGAAAGGCATTAACTTATCATGGATCTATGGAAAAACATCATGTATGCTAATAGAGAAACTGAGTTTGTCGCACACTTGAAGCACTTTGAGACTATTTGTGCTGATATTCCTTTGTTTGTTAAGTATGTGAGTTAAACATGGTAAGCACTTTATACGGAAAGGTTTGTTGCTTCTTGGACTAACAGAGTCACTTATTTATGGAATACAACAACGAATGGGTACACAAATGTCATTTTGATGTTATTACATTACTAAACATAATATAACATATACTTATAATTATGGTTTTTAGGGTGGAGTTTTCTCATTGGAGAATAAAAAACATGTAGACTACAAGTCGAGGAGATTTATGCCAAAGTTGGGATGTTGTGAACACCATGTTGAAGTTGCAGCTTGGTTTAATATGGGTTGTGAGTGCTAACTACAAATTCAATCGGATTTTTGAATGAAGTGAAATAAGGAAGGTAGTATATCATAGCGCTTTGTATATTGGATGGTATCAAACTACGTTTAGATGCACATTTGTCCCCTTAGCCTTAGGATGCATAAAAAGAATCTCTAAACAAGTTTTACTAGTCTTAGGCATGCCATACATACCAAAAATCATGTTTGTGTGTCAAAACAACTGCATAGGCCGACCTATACATGATCAAGCCGACCTATTGAAGCCTTGACTTCAGTATAAGTCGGCACATCCATATTTCAGGTTTGCTTCCACGCTCCAAGAACGAAGCGTGTAAGCTCTTCCCAGAGGTCTCCTCTCAGGTCGCCTCACAGGGCGGCCTGAACACCTTCATAGGCCGAACTATGTAATTTAAAACTTGAAAAATTATTTTTGTATCTTATTTTTATTGCATCCTTTTGTCCATTTTTTTCACATACCTATATATACTCATACATACATCTTCTTCTAGGCAAGGTTTCCTAGTGAATAAAAGCTAAATGAAACCAGATTACAAAGTTATCCATCATCTTCATCCCTTCTTCTATGCATACACGCAGTTGAACTACACATAATCATTTTTCGATTGGGTGACCATCTAGATTAGGGTTGATAACGTCCAATTAGGTTTGGTGTAACTGAGAATATTGGGTTGGGAACTTTGTGTGTTTCAAATAAGAAAACCAAGGTGGGGGTTTCCTTCAAGATCAGGTTGATTTGAAGGTTTTAGACAAGATCACGGTAACACAGATTTGACCAAGTGAAAGCCTTGGGACAAGGTGGTTTCCTTGCAAGGGAGTAGCGTGAGACGGTGAATTGTGTTCGAGAATCTTAGGTTTCAACAAGTTGTATGCTCGGGATAATCGAAGGATTGTAGACGCATTGTTGGTCACTTGATCAAGTTTTGATCAAGGGCTAGAGGTGGAAGAATCAACACAAAGCAATAGGGTTTTGGGGTTTGCATTCTTCATCTCTTGTATAAACGATTTTGCAAACAAAAGGTTAATAGCAATATCTTAATTCGAATTTGAATTTAGGGTAGACGTACCCATAACGATGCCGATTGGGGAGCTGCCTAAACAAATCTTGGTCTCTCTCTGTCTTTATCTCTTTTATTGTTGATTTCGCAATTTATCGAGTTCATCGTTGTTTGATCAATTCGATTGGAAATTGTTTTCTACTATATTTTAAAGGTGTTGTTGTTGATACAATCACAATCACTTTGATTGTGATTGGCTTTTAACATCAACAAAACAAATTATATTTCCAATCGCTATCGATTGGACACCAAGTGTTCGATAAATTGTTTGTGCGTATTTTGATTGTGTTTTGGTTCATTGGATATATGAGTTACGATTAGCATTGCATTTAATTAATTCGTAGCTTGATCGTTGTTGAAAATTTACGTTCGTTATCACTCCGTTTGGTTTGCGATACGTATATTGCTTTTCGATAGTAGGTTCGGTTAGACGATTCGATCCGAGTCATTTTTCCGCTGCACCATGTTTTGAAAACAAATTTTGCCAAAAGTTTTTGGTTGCAAAATTTGTGATCTATTCACCCCCTCTAGATCGAAGCCTATCGTCTAACACGGGTCTCGTTTCAAAAAAATATTATCAACATTGAGCATTAGTATAAAACTCCATTCTATACCAACTTGCACTGTTTTGTTTTAAGGCAATGTATACAACACATTGGAAATGAACTAGAAATGATAAAATTTGTTGGTGCAAGCAAAGATGCTTGTGATTACTTCATTATAACAACACATGGGTTACCCTGTGCGTGTCAACTTGCAAGTTTCCAAATACAAGGCAATCTTGTTCCCTTAGAACTAATTCATGCTTTTTGGAAGAAATTACACATTAAAGATCATGATGTCAGTCATGAAGAAAGTGGTATACAGTTGGATTTTGAAGGAGAGTGTGAAGAGTTAAAAATATATATCAATACTTTAGATATTGTAGGCCGAAGAGTGTTGAAGAAAAAGGTTTGGGATCTTCCTCTTTTAGGCAAGAGTTTTCTTGGTACCACCCTAATGGTAGAGCTTCTAGTCATCTGGATATGATCATTCTATGTGATAGCTCGTGGGAGTCGTGGGTGTTTGTGGAATCACTCTAAACTCTGTCAAAATTTTGGTGGATATATTTTATTGTGTTAAGGATAAACTTATTTCTTTTAACCAATCGTCTTATTTTAAAAAAAACCTATTAATTGATGAAGTGAGTAGATTCATTTTCTTTATTAGTGAAGTGAGTTTATACTTATCCGCTCTCTTTCTTTACATGTAAGTGACTTCAGTACCCTTCATTCACTTTCTTCTTGCGAAAATAATTTTAATGGAGGATTTCTTTTTACAGCTCATAAGTTTCTTAGACACCACGCGAATTTCTATTTTTGTCTATAGTTTTCGGATATGCACATCCGGAAGCACCATTATTTTTAAACACGTTGACTTGTTCCGGATGTGCATATCAGGAATAATTCTTAATGTGCAAATCCGGAAAAATAGCAGAACTTTATTTTTCATGGGTACAAATCAACGTAGAAAGCTCAAAGAAAAATAGTAGTTCTGCTATTTTTTCGGATTTGCACATTAGAAATTATTCCTAATATGCACATCCGAAACAAATCAACGTTTTAAAAAAAATGGTGCGTCTGAATGTGTATATCCGAAAACTAAAGGTAAAAACAAAAATTCACACGGTACCTAAGAAACTTATGGGGTGTAAAAAGAAATCCTCTTTTAATATTTAAATTGTTTTCATCACCATCAGTTAATACAATAATACTTTTTCTTGCGAATCAATGACGGTAACCAAACTCATATATTTATTGATTTTTTTATTTTTACACTCACCATATATAGGGAATTGAATCCTATAATTTTCATTCTTCCTCTAACATTGTCACACATCACGTGACACGAGACATAATTAGATGTTGTTTTAATGAGTGGAAAATATAAATGGAAGATATTGATGGATGATATTATTGTCAATTAATTGGGATTGTGTAATTATAAATAATGAATATTAAGATTCAAGGAAATGGTATCTAAAATTTAAATGATAGGAGAGTAATAATCCTACTATGAAAAGACATTTGATCGTAGATTTTATTAATGTCCACAAAGTCGTTAAGAACCAGATTCTTAATTAGAGTTTATTAATGTCCACATTAATTAGGCTTTTAGTTGAAATTAGAAATATTCTCACGGCTTATATAAGATTTTTTTTTTTAATATTTTCAAAAAAAGAAAATCGTATTTCATATTTTACTAGTAGCGTACTTTATATTTTACTAGTGTGTACATATTTTACTAAATGCATTCTCATAACTTTTTTTTTAATAAGAAAAGAGAATTGAATTAAAAGTGTTCAGGACTGGACTGACACATGGCCCACAGCTGGAAAAGGCTCAATCCAGTCTAGCCTTAGGCAATGCCCAATAACAAGATCAAAACAATCTAGCCGTTGAGCACAATATAGCCGTTGGGGAGAATATAGCCGTTGAGGGCATCCTCCTCACGCGCTTGACAGTTTACGCGACCAACTACCCCCCCGGAGTTCACGGGGACAGTTGGACCAACTCAAAAGGTCACGCACTAGATCTTCCACCTAGCAGTCTCCCATTAGTCGACCAGATGTTTCGGCCACATTTGAGACCTTGGCCCCGCACTGGGGGATTCTTATAAATGCTCTCTCATTTGAGAGGGACAGGTATCCAATTCAATTCACTCTAACTCATACCTAAACACTTTGTACTTGCTTTCTCACTTTTGCTTACTTTGACAACGGAGTACCTTGCAGGAACACCCCCCTCTTCTCCTACAACCATCATTGTTGCCCTACATGGAAGGCCACGAGGATTCATTCTGATCACCCCAGATCAGTGGTGCTGTCTGTGGGAACCTCCGCTTCCCCGTCTTTCTTGAACTAAGATCCCCAATCTTTTCAATCCAAAGACCAAAGCTTTTTCTAAACCTTCCTCGATCATCATGGCCTCTCACCGTAACGATGATGTCCCTCAAGATTCTGCCGTTGTCGTTACCTTGGATAACGGCGACCACTACAATCCTGGAGTTGCGGTTTACAAGACTGACCACAGGGATGGAAAGACTGTCTCTCCATCCTCCGATGACGTGAAACCCCGCTTCCAGAATTCCAGTCACGTCTATGAGCCAATCCTCGTCCCTCAAGATGCTGATCCCAGCACTGCGGCTCTAATCACCGCCCTCAACAAATCCAACTGCGTGATCTTCCAGCAGGGCAAGAAGATCCACATGCTGGAAAATACTCTTCAAGAGCGTCTTCCTTCACAAAGGCCTCACAGTCAGTCTCCACGTCCTTATTCTCCCCCTCAGAAACGTCGGCGGGACGAGTCTTGAAGCATTTCCCCAGTCAGGGAACGATCAAAATCGGAAGAACCTGGGCCAGAAGTCACGAGGAGACGACATCGTACCCCTCCCCGGAGGTCCAGGCATTCTCCTGCCCCCAAGAAGACCAAGCCTTTAGAGAAACATCGCGAGAATCGTCGTCAGCACAAACACTCTCCTCGACACAGCAGGAGTCGTGGGCAGAGTCATTCCCCATGCAGGTCGTCAAGCACGAGCGATGAGGACGACGTCCACGGTCCTCTATCCTAAGAGATCATGGACACCCGTATCCCTCGCGGGCTGGAGAAACCTCCCCCTCTAACTCTCTATGATGGCACCACGGATCCTGGCGACCATATATAGAACATTGAAGCCATGCTTCATTAACACAACGTAAGCGGAGCAATCAAGTGCAGACTGTTCCCCATCACCCCCAGAAAGAGAGCTATGACCTGGTATAAAAATCTCCCCCGGGGCTCGATCACCTCGTGGAGAGATCTAAAGAACTAGTTTGCCCGACATTTCACAGCTTCCAGGCGTCATCCCAAGTCTGAAGCCACGCCCGAAGGCATAATTCATGGCAAAGATAAGCCCCTCAGTGCGTACATCGAGAGGTTTAACAAGGAGGCAGTGGAGATCCACACAACGGATCACATGAAGAAATACCTCCTCGAAAAGGGGCTAAGGCCAAATAGTGATTTCCGCAAAGCTGTGGGCATTGAAACACCTTATTCTTTGGCCGAACTCCTTTATAACGTGCAAGCTTATATCCAATATGAGGAGAAAGAAGCTGCTTATAAAGCCCGGGTTTCGAGAAACCAGGAGAATTCCAAGGCGTCAAAGAAGGATGAGACGGAAGCTCCCCGATGTGATAAAGAAAGACGACAAGACGACCGTCCTCGTAAGCATAAAGGACCTGTCGGTCGTTTCACTGAGTATACCTTGCTAACGGCTCCTTACGAGCACATTCTCTCCGAATACATCAACGCCGAGTTCAAGCAAGGAGATGTATGTTTCTCTAAACCAACAACATCGAAGGGCAACACTTACAGAAGCAAGTATTGTCGCTTTCATCACAGCCATGGCCATGTGACCGAAGATTGTGTTCATCTAAAGGATACCATCGATATCCTCATCAAGGAGGGTCATTTGAAGCAGTACACAAAGAAGGGAGAAGCCTCCCGTCGAGAGACGTCTGAGTCTAAGAAGAAGGAAGCAGAAGCTTCGCCATCTAGTCCTCCCCCACAAGTTGCCATATCCGTTTCACTGCCAGAGGACTTCTTTGTCCCTGACTATCTCGAGGACCCTTTGTGTTTAGCCGCCCACAGTTCCTGGGAGGCCTTTCCCACTACGATGGCCATCTTATGTGGCGGATATAGTGAGCTCACGGTAGGATCAATAAAAAGGAAGTTTGATCAGTTGATCGATTGCAGCCTTGGCCAACTGCCTACACTCAAGAAGTTCCGAGGACGCTCTCATCCCATAATGTTTTATCGTGAAGAGCTCCCTGGAGGCTCCCTTAACTCGCACATACCTCTACTCATCAGGTCCAAATTAGCTAACACAGATGTTCGGCGAATCCTGGTCGACCAGGGGAGTTCTGTGGACATTATGTATACCAGCTTGTTCCGCGCTCTGAAACTCAATCAGAACAACTTGTCTCTGTACGTGGGCTCAGACCTGCAGAGATTCAATTGGGCTACTGCCAGGCCTTAGGGGTACGTGGAACTCTCAGTCACATTTGGGGAGGATGAGGCCTCCAAAATAATTAAAACACAATTCCTGGTCATCGACTGTCGCTCTTTGTACCAGTGTATTCTGGGGAGGCCAACCCTCGCCGAGCTGATCGTCGTCCCATCCACAGTTCATCTCAAGATGAAATATTACACCGAGAAGGGTCACATCGTCACATTGTATGGAGATATCGAGGTTGCAAGAAGATGCTTTGAAGCAGCTACCAGAGGGAAGAGTTCGATTAGCGCAACACCGAATGTCGTCAAATGAGCGAGGGACGAAGAACTTCCCTGCGAAGAGAGCTAGCCCGACAAAAAGCCAGCACTCCTAGTCCATACAATTGACCTCGATAGCAGTGCAGTCACTCCAGCATCGACTGGAAGCTCCCCTACTTTAACTGTCATGCGCCCAGTACCAGACGGGGACTTCGAAGTAATCACTTTCAGGGACAACCCCAACAGAGGAGTCAAGATAGGTGCAGGACTGCCCGAAGAGGTGAAAGAGCAGCTGAAGAAATGCCTAAGAGACAATGCAGACTTATTTTCCTGGAGTTCTGCAGACATGCCCGACCTCGATCCTGAAACTGCTTACCATCAGCTCACATTGGAAAGGAACTAGAAAGGATAAAGTTTGTTGGTGCAAGCAAAGATGCGTGTGGTTACTTCATTATAACAACACATGGGTTAACCTGTGCGTGTCAACTTGCCAGTTTCCAAATACAAGGCAATCTTGTTCCCTTAGAACTAATTCATGTTTTTGGAAGAAATTACACATTAAAGATCATGATGTCAGTCATGAAGAAAGTGGTACACAGTTGGATTTTGAAGGAGAGTGTGAAGAGTTAAAGATATATATCAATACTTTAGATATTGTAGGCCGAAGAATGTTGAAGAAAAAGGTTCGGGATCTTCCTCTTTTAGGCAAGAGTTTTCTTGGCACCACCCTAATGGTAGAGCTTCTAGTCACCTGGATATGACCATTCTATGTGATAGCTCGTGGGAGTCGTGGGTGTTTGTGGAATCACTCTAAACTTTTTGTCAAAATTTTGGTGGATATATTTTATTGTGTTAAGGATAAACTTATTTCTCTTAACCAATCGTCTTATTTAAAAAAAACCTATTAATTGTTGAAGTGAGTAGATTCATTTTCTTTATTAGTGAAGTGAGTTTATAATTATCCGCTCTCTTTCTTTACATGTAAGTGACTTCAGTACCCTTCATTCACTTTCTTCTTGCGAAAATAATTTTAATAGAGGATTTCTTTTTACACCCTATAAGTTTCTTAGGCACCATGCGAATTTCTGTTTTTTCCCCCAGTTTCCGGATATGCACATTCGGAGGCACTATTATTTTTAAAAACGTTGATTTGTTCCGGATGTGCATATCAGGAATAATTCCTAATGTGCAAATCCGGAAAAATAGCAGAACTTTATTTTTCATGGGTACAAATCAACGTAGAAAGCTCAAAGAAAAATAGTAGTTCTGCTATTTTTTCGGATTTGCACATTAGGAATTATTCCTGATATGCACATCCGAAACAAATCAACGTTTTTAAAAAAAATGGTGCGTCCGAATGTGTATATCTGAAAACTGGGGCCAAAAACGAAAATTCGCATGGTGCCTAAGAAACTTATGGGGTGTAAAAAAATCCTCTTTTAATATTTAAATTGTTTTCATCACCATCAGTTAATACAATAATACTTTTTCTTGCGAATCAATGACGGTAACCAAACTCATATTTTTATTGATTTTTTTATTATTTTTACACTCACCATATATAGGGGTGTTCGTGGTGCGGTTTGGGCGGTTTTGACGTTAAAAATTATCCGAACCGCAAGAGAAAAAAACATTCGGTTTGGTTTGGTTCGGTTGGCTTTTAAAAAATATCTGAACCAAACCAAACCAATGCGGTTTGGATTGGTTCGGTTTGTTCGGTTTTTTAAAATATTTTTGTTGAGTGATATTTATATATATAGAGAACAACATAACTTTGTGTTTAATCGTTCATACATTACCAAATAATAGCAAAACTCATCATATTTAGACAAAAAGTTCTCATTCAATATACAAAAATCAAGTTAAACAAAAGTGGAAAAAATAGTAGCATAAAACAATATAAAAAAATATTATAATAAAACAGAAAAATAGAGGAGAAGGGAGATTAGATAAGATGAAAATGAAAGAACATAAGAGATGTGAAATTAGAGAAGAAATGTGCGATAAAAACATAATTAGAAGAGAAAATAGTAACATAAAAATGAGAAGATGAAAAAGAAAGAACATGTGAGATGAGAGATTAGTGTAGAAGAGGTGAGACGTACATGGCAAAGAAGATGAGAAGAATGCACAATATTATTAGGAGAGATTTGAGAAGATTAAAATTGAAAAGTTAAGTGTGAGTAAGAAAATATTTCGTAATTGTAAGGTTAAGACATAATGGGTTTGAGTTTTGGGTTAGATGTGAGATAAGTAAAATTTAGGCTGTAACATAATGCGGTTTGGTTTGGTTTAGTTCGGTTTGAAAAATACAAACCGCAAACTAAACCGAACCGTGCAGTTTTGTTAAAAGATGTTCCGAACAAATCCGAATCAAATGCAGTTTTTTGCAGTTTCGATTTGATTTGATTTGGTTTACGGTTTTCTATTGAGTTTGTTCGGTTTTGAACACCCCTAACTATATATAGAAATTCAATCCTATAATTTTCATTCTTCCTCTAACATTGTCACACATCACGTGACACGAGACATAATTAGATGTTGTTTTAATGAGTGGAAAATATAAATGGAAGATATTGATGGATGAGATTATTGTCAATTAAGTGGGATTGTGTAATTATAAATAATGAATATTAAGATTCAAGGAAATGGTATCTAAAATTTAAATGATAGGAGAAGTAATAATCCTACTATGAAAAGACATTTGATCGTAGATTTTATTAATGTCCACATAGTCGTTAAGAACCAGATTCTTAATTAGAGTTTATTAATGTCCACATTAATTAGGCTTTTAGTTGAAATTAGAAATATTCTCACGGCTCATATAAGACTTTTTCTTTATATTTTCAAAAAAAGAAAATCGTATTTCATATTTTACTAGTAGTGTACTTTATATTTTACTAGTGTGTACATATTTTACTAAATGCATTTTCATAAAAAAAATTTATAAGAAAAGAGAATTGAATTAAAAGGTAGTATAAAAAATACTCAACCAATATTGAAAGAGACAACACCTATAAGAAGGAGTATTTCCCTCTTTTTTATATCTCAGACACTCCCAATATTTTCATATTAGTGAAATTGTCTCTGTTATTTTTTACCAATTAAAATTTATTTATTTTTTAAATTTCAATTTTACGTTAAAACAAAATTTTTTATAGTGTTAACGAAATTTCTGGTATGATTTTTTTTTTTTTTTTTGTATTTTTTGAAAATGAAACATTTTTATCGGTATTTTGTAAATTTTCAATGAAGAAATATCGAAAATTTTAAAAATTCTGGTATTATTCTAGAGAAAACCAAAACATATCGGGAAATATTGAAATTTCCGGAAAGCTAGTAAAACTTCAAGAAATTTCAAATTTTTGGGTATACCGGAAAATTTTGCTATTACACATAAATTTCGATAGTGTAGAATAATGTTTTACTTGTGTGGTCCAATGCCGACAAAGTCTTCTTTAGATTCTTGCACAGAGTTTACGCAGTTCTTCACCACTAACGTTGTATGTTTTCTGTATAATAAGTTTAATTCAAAGGTTTTACTATTTTTATGACATTGATAATTTACTTTTTATATGTTGTAGATGATAGATATTTGAGTGTTCAGGACTGGACTGACACTTTTATAAAAGGCCATGTGGACTGACACATGGCCCACAGTTGGAAAAGGCTCAATCCAGTCCAGCTTTAGGCAATGTCCAATAACAAGATCAAAACAATCTAGCCGTTGAGCACAATATTGCCGTTGGGGAGAATATAGCCGTTGAGGGCATCCTCCTCACGCGCTTGACAGTTTACGCGGCCAACTACCCCTCCGGAGTTCACGGGGACAGTTGGACCAAGTCAAAAGGTCACGCACTAAATCTTCCACCTGGCAGTCTCCCATTAGTCGACCAGATGCTTCGGCCACATTGGAGACCTTGACCCCGCACTGGGGGATTCTTATAAATGCTCTCTCATTTGAGAGGGACAGGTATCCAATTCAATTCACTCTAACTCATACCTAAACACTTTGTACTTGCTCTCTCTCTTTTGCTTACTTTGACAACGGAGTACCTTGCAGGTACACCCCCCTCTTCTCCTACAACCATCATTGTTGCCCTACATGGAAGGCCCCGAGGATCCATTCTGATCACCCCAGATCAGTGGTGCTGTCTGTGGGAACCTCCGCTTCCCCGTCTTTCTTGAACTAAGATCCCCAATCTTTTCAATCCAAAGACCAAAGCTTTTTCTAAACCTTCCTCGATCATCATGGCTTATCACCGTAACGATGATGTCCCTCAAGATTCTGCCGTCGCCGTTACCTTGGATAACGGCGACCACTACAATCCTGGAGTTGCGATTTACAAGACTGACCACAGGGATGGAAAGACTGTCTCTCCATCCTCCGACGACGTGAAACCCCGCTTCCAGAATTCCAGTCACGTTTATGAGACAATCCTCGTCCCTCAAGATGCTGATCCCAGCACTGCGGCTCTAATCACCGCCCTTAACAAATCCAACTACGTGATCTTCCAGCAAGGCGAGAAGATCCACATGCTGGAAAATACCCTTCAAGAGCGTATTCCTTCACAAAGGCCTCGCAGTCAGTCTCCACGTCCTCATTCCCCCCCTCAGAAACGTCGGCGGGACGAGTCTCGAAGCATTTCCCCAGTCAGGGAACGATTGAAATCGGAAGAACCTGGGCAAGAAGTCATGAGGAGACGACATCGTACCCCTCCCCGGAGGTCCAGGCATTCTCCTGCCCCCAAGAAGACCAAGCCTTTAGAGAAACATCGCGAGAATTGTCGTCAGCACAAGCACTCTCATCGACACAGCAGGAGTCGTGGGCGGAGTCATTCCCCATGCAGGTCGTCAAGCACGAGCGACGAGGACGACGTCCACGGTCCTCTATCCCAAGAGATTATGGACACCCGTATCCCTCGCGAGCTAGAGAAACCTTCCCCTCTAGCTCTCTATGATGACACCACGGATCCTGGCGACCATATAGAGAACATTGAAGCCATGCTTCATTAACACAACGTAAGCGGAGCAATCAAGTGCAGATTGTTCCCCATCACCCCCAGAAAGAGAGATATGACCTGGTATAAAAATTTCCCCCGGGGCTCGATCACCTCGTGGAGAGATCTAAAGAACTAGTTTGCCCGACATTTCACAGCTTCCAGGCGTCATCCCAAGTCGGAAGCCACGCTCAAAGGCATAATTCATGGCAAAGATGAGCCCCTCCGTGCGTACATCGAGAGGTTTAACAAGGAGGCAGTGGAGATCCACACAACGGATCACATGAAGAAATACCTCCTCGAAAAGGGGCTAAGGCCAAATAGTGATTTCCGCAAAGCTGTGGGCATCGAAACACCTTATTCTTTGGCTGAACTCCTTCATAACGTGCAAGCTTATATCCAATATGAGGAGAAAGAAGCTGCTTACAAAGCCCGGGTTTCGAGAAACCAGGAGAATTCCAAGGCGTCAAAGAAGGATGAGACGGAAGCTCCCCGATGTGACAAAGAAAGACGACGAGACGACCGTCCTCGTAAGCATAAAGGACCTGCCGGTCGTTTCACTCAGTATACCTTGCTAACGGCTCCTTGCGAGCACATTCTCTCTGAATACATTAATGCCGAGTTCAAGCAAGGAGGTGTATATTTCCCTAAACCAACAACATCGAAGGGCAACACTTACAGAAGCAAGTATTGTCGCTTTCATCACAGCCATGACCATGTGACCGAAGGTTGTGTTCATCTAAAGGACGCCATCGAGATCCTCATAAAGGAGGGTCATTTGAAGCAGTACACAAAGAAGGGAGAAGCCTCCGGACGAGAGACGTCTGAGTCTAAGAAGACGGAAGCAGAAGCTTCGCCATCTAGTCCTCCCCCACAAGTTGCCATGTCCGTTTCACGGCCAGAGGACTTCTTTGTTCCTAACTATCTCGAGGACCCTCTTTGTTTAGCCGCCCAAGTTCCTGGGAGGCCTTTCCCACTGCGATGGTCATCTCATGTGGCGGGTATAGTGAGCTCACGGTAGGATCAATCAAAAGGAAGTTCAATCAGTTGATCGATTTCAGCCCTGACCAACTGTCTACACTCGAGAAGTTCTGAGGACGCTCTCATCCCATCACATTTTATCATGAAGAGCTCCCGGAGGCTCCCTTAACTCGCATATCCCTATACTCATCAGGGCCAAATTAGCTAACACAGATGTTCGACGAATCCTGGTCGACCAGGGGAGTTTTGTGGACATTATGTATACCAGCTTGTTCCGCGCTCTGAAACTCAATCAGAACAACTTGTCTCCGTACGTGGGCTCAGACCTGTAGAGATTCAATGGGGCTACTGCCAGGCCTTAGGGGTACGTGGAACTCTCAGTCACATTTGGGGAGGAAGAGGCCTCCAAAACAATTAAAACACAATTCCTAGTCATCGACTGTCGCTCTTTGTACCAGTGTATTCTGGGAAAGCCAACCCTCGCCGAGCTGATCGTCGTCCCGTCCACAGTTCATCTCAAGATGAAATATTACACCGAGAAGGGTCACATCACCACATTGCATGGAGATATCGAGGTTGCAAGAAGATTCTTTGAAGCAGCTACCAAAGGGCAGAGTTCGATTGGCGCAGCATCGAATGTCGTCAAACGAGCGAGGGACAAAGAACTTCCCTGCGAAGAGAGCTAGCCCGAAAAAAAGCTAGCACTCTTAGTCCATACAATTGACCTTGATAGCAGAATCTCAGAGGAAGGCGGCGAGGATAGCAGTGAAGTCACTCCAGCATCGACTGGAAGCTCCCCTACTTTAACTGTCATGCGCCCAGTACCAGACGGGGACTTCGAAGTAATCACTTTCAGGGATAACCCCAACAGAGGAGTCAAGATAGGTGCAGGACTGCTCGAAGAGGTGAAAGAGCAGCTGAAGAAATGCCTAAGTGACAATGCAGACTTATTTTCCTGAAGTTCCGCAGACATGCCCGACCTCGATCCTGAAACTGCTTACCATCAGCTCACATTGGAAAGGAACTAGAAAGGATAAAGTTTGCTGGTGCAAGCAAATATGCTTGTGGTTACTTCATTATAACAACACATGGGTTACCCTGTGCGTGTCAACTTGCCAGTTTCCAAATACAAGGCAATCTTGTTCCCTTAGAACTAATTCATGTTTTTTGGAAGAAATTACACATTAAAGATCATGATGTCAGTCATGAAGAAAGTGGTACACAGTTGGATTTTGAAGGAGAGTGTGAAGAGTTAAAGATATATATATATATCAATACTTTAGATATTGTAGGCCGAAGAATGTTGAAGAAAAAGGTTCGGGATCTTCCTCTTTTAGGTAAGAGTTTTCTTGGTACTACCCTAATGGTAGAGCTTCTAGTCATTTGGATATGATCATTCTATGTGATAGCTCGTGGGAGTCGTGGGTGTTTGTGGAATCACTCTAAACTTTTTGTCAAAATTTTGGTGGATATATTTTATTGTGTTAAGGATAAACTTATTTCTCTTAACCAATCGTCTTATTTTAAAAAAAAAAACCTATTAATTGTTGAAGTGAGTAGATTCATTTTCTTTATTAGTGAAGTGAGTTTATAATTATCCGCTCTCTTTCTTTACATGTAAGTGACTTTAGTACCCTTCATTCACTTTCTTCTTGCGAAAATAATTTTAATAGAGGATTTCTTTTTACACCCCATAAGTTTCTTAGGTACTATGCGAATTTCCGTTTTTGCCCCCAGTTTCTGGATATGCACATTCGGAAGCACTATTATTTTTAAAAACGTTGATTTGTTCCGGATGTACATATCAGGAATAATTCCTAATGTGCAAATCCGGAAAAATAGCAGAACTTTATTTTTCATGGGTACAAATCAACGTAGAAAGCTCAAAGAAAAATAGTAGTTCTGCTATTTTTTCGGATTTGCACATTAGGAATTATTCCTGATATGCACATCCGGAACAAATCAACGTTTTTAAAAAAATGGTGCGTCCGAATGTGTATATCTGAAAACTGGGGCCAAAAACGAAAATTCGCATGGTGCCTAAGAAACTTATGGGGTGTAAAAAAAAAATTCTCTTTTAATATTTAAATTGTTTTCATCACCATCAGTTAATACAATAATACTTTTTCTTGTGAATCAATGACGGTAACCAAACTCATATTTTTATTGATTTTTTTTTATTTTTACACTCACCATATATAGGGGTGTTCGCGGTGTGGTTTGAGCGGTTTTGACGTTAAAAATTATCCGAACCGCAAGAGAAAAAAACATGCGGTTTGGTTTGGTTCGGTTGGCTTTTAAAAAATATCCGAACCAAACCAAACCAAACCAATGCGGTTTGGATTGGTTCGGTTGGTTCAGTTTTTTAAAATATTTTTGTTGAGTGATATTTATATATATAGAGAACAACATAACTTTGTGTTTAATCGTTCATACAATACCAAATAATAGCAAAACTCATCATATTTAGACAAAAAGTTCTAATTCAATATACAAAAATCAAGTTAAACAAAAGTGGAAAAAACAGTAGCATAAAACAATATAAAAAAATATTATAATAAAACAGAAAAATAGAGGAGAAGAGAGATTAGATAAGATGAAAATGAAAGAACATAAGAGATGTGAAATTAGAGAAGAAATGTGCGATAAAAACATAATTAGAAGAGAAAATAGTAACATAAAAATGAGAAGATGAAAAAGAAAGAACATGTGAGATGAGAGATTAGTGTAGAAGATGTGAGGCGTACATGGCAAAGAAGATGAGAAGAATGCGCAATATTATTAGGAGAGATTTGAGAAGATTAAAATTGAAAAGTTAAGTGTGAGTAAGAAAATATTTCGTAATTGTAAGATTAAGACATAATGAGTTTGAGTTTTGGGTTAGATGTGAGATAAGTAAAGTTTGAGCTGTAACATAATGCGGTTTGATTTGGTTTAGTTCGGTTTGGAAAATACAAACCGCAAACCAAACCAAACCGTGCGGTTTTGTTAAAAGATGACCCGAACAAATCCGAATCAAATGCAGTTTTTTGCAGTTTCGATTTGATTTGGTTTGGTTTACGATTTTCTATTGAGTTGGTTCGGTTTTGAACATCCCTAACTATATATATATATATATATATATATATATATATGAAATTCAATCCTATAATTTTCATTCTTCCTCTAACATTGTCACACATCACGTGACACGAGACATAATTAGACGTTGTTTTAATGAGTGGAAAATATAAATGGAAGATATTGATGGATGGGATTATTGTCAATTAATTGGGATTGTGTAATTATAAATAATGAATATTAAGATTCAAGGAAATGGTATCTAAAATTTAAATGATAGGAGAGTAATAATCCTACTATGAAAAGACATTTGATCGTAGATTTATTCATGTCCACATAGTCGTTAAGAACCAGATTCTTAATTAGAGTTTATTAATGTCCACATTAATTAGGCTTTTAGTAGAAATTAGAAATATTCTCACGGCTCATATAAGACTTTTTCTTTATATTTTCAAAAAAAGAAAATCGTATTTCATATTTTACTAGTAGTGTACTTTATATTTTACTAGTGTGTACATATTTTACTAAATGCATTTTCATATAAAAAATTTATAAGAAAAGAGAATTGAATTAAAAGGTAGTATAAAAAATACTCAACCAATATTGAAAGAGACAACACCTATAAGAAGGAGTATTTCCCTCTTTTTTATATCTCAGACACTCCCAATATTTTCATATTAGTGAAATTGTCTCTGTTATTTTTTACCAATTAAAATTTATTTATTTTTTAAATTTCAAATTTACTAACTTGTTAAAACAAAATTTTTTATAGTGTAAACGAAATTTCTGGTATGATTTTTTTTTTTTTTTTTGCAATTTTTGAAAATGAAACATTTTTATCGGTATTTTGTAAATTTTTAATGAAGAAATATCAAAAATTTTAAAAATTCTGGTATTATTCTAGAGAAAACCAAAACATATCGGGAAATATTGAAATTTCCGGAAAGCTACTAAAACTTCAAGAAATTTCAAATTTTTCGGTATACCGGAAAATTTTGCTATTACACATAAATTTCGATAGTGTAGAATAATGTTTTACTTGTGTGGTCCAAAGCCGACAAAGTCTTCTTTAGATTCTTGCACAGAGTTTACGCAGTTCTTCACCACTAACGTGGTATGTTTTCTGTATAATAAGTTTAATTCAAAGGTTTTACTATTTCTATGACATTGATAATTTACTTTTTATATGTTGTAGATGATAGATATTTGAGTCCCGATCTAAATGTCGTGGTGAGAATTGGATACCAAGCTGTTATATTAACTTGAATCGCATTTCTTTTATTGTCACCACCGGTCTTTGATTTTATCCAAGGGAAGGGAGAAAAACCGAATTCCCACAATGCAATGTAAAAGCACTAAGATTCTAAGTTCGGGGGTTGGCTATACCTAGGGAAGGTGTTAGCATCCTAGATATCTGTAGTACTCTACAGGAACCTCTTGATTTATTTTATGTTATTTGTTATTTGTTTTGCTAAGGGTTTAAGGGTAGGTGATTTATTATTTTTATTTCTAAGTGTGCTCGACAAGATATCGCATCTTGTGCCTACATATCCTGTCAGGAGGGAATCAGAGCACTTGTAGTTCCTTATTAAGGATACTAAAATGTTTTAAAGGTTTAGGAGAGAAGATGAGTCATCATCTTAAGAAAACCACCACAGTTTTGAAAATGTTTGTATTTTGTGGGGTATGAGATTGTATGTCCCTTCTTTGAGATGATTAACATCTAATTCTCTTGTGTGGAGAATTTGGTAGGCTAAAGTTTGATTGATTTTAAGGGGGACTAACTTAGGAAGTCTATCCTAAAGTTGTTTATGAACTTATCCTAAAGGGTGTGAACATATAGAGGTATGAAATGCAAATGATTATGCACCATGCACGATAATTGATTACCATGCATGGGGTTTTTCCTTGGATATTACGCGATTAATTGTAAGATTTAACGAGAGTGCTAGCAAAGTGGTGCTAGTCTTGTGTCTAGTGACCAAAGGTTGATGGCGATGCTCGAAAGCAATATACTTACATGGGTGGAAGATGGCTCGACGTTGGATCGAGATTTTTGAGAAAAAAGTTAAGTCGAAACCTAGTCCCTAAGGGTACTCCTAGTAAACGAAACTGTAATCAAAGAAAAGTTGCAAGTGTGTGCATTAGGTCGATGGCGATGCTAAAAAGCAGTCGACTTACAAGTTGGGGTATGGCTTGATATATGGATCAAGAATGCTTTGGGTTGATTGTTCAATTGGTGTTGACCAATATTTTGAAAATGGAACTTGGTGCTGACCAAATTCTTTGATATTTTATGAAAAATTGATTTAATTTTATTTTTTGTTTTTTTAATTAATTATCTATCTAAAGAAATAGAAGCGGTAAAAACAAATAACAATTACACATGAGGGTGAGGGATACATTTTATCAATGGGAAGTAAGTAAATGACTGAAATACTACACAACCAAACAAGTAAATGTGGGTCCGAAACCAACCGAAATCGAATGGCAACTGAATTTAGCTTTGAAGCTAACTAAGAGTGGATTCATGTAGGAATCACTCTATGAGAAGCTGAACAAATGACTATAAGCACTCAAACGGTTCTCGAAAGTTAAATTAGATTTTAACTCCGAAATCGAAATGCAACGATAAACAAATATAGATCCGCATAAAAACCGATGAAAATCGAATTACCTTGCTACTCTTAACGTGATCACCACAATAGGGATCAAGAATGTGCGGATCTAAAAATTATAAAATAAAAAATGCATAGAAAAATAAATTTAAAAAAAAAATGTTTTAAAACAATAATGTTGCTAACGCAAGAATTGCGATCATCGCAACCGGATCAAATTAAACATGAATGTCACGCATCACGTACATAAATATACATACAGCGTATCGACACAATTCGATCCGAAAAATCTAATAAAAAAAATTAACAAACAAAAAAACAAATTTTTACCGCATAAGCGGTCATCGCAAAATCGGATCAATAAGCCATTACATAATAAAAATCAAATTAAGACACAAAGTTGCGAATCGAAACACGAATTGATTGGTGTAAAACGAACAGATTACCACTAGACCAAACCATCGGACGTGTGCACACAAGCGAAACGCAATGATAACCAATTTAAAAGAGTAAAATAAGAAATCGCAAATAAACGATAAAAATTAATCAACAGCTTGCTACACTTAACGTGATCATCGCAACCGGATCGAATTAAACACCAATGTCACGTATCATACACCCAAATGTGCGAATAGCGTATCGACACGATTCGATCCGAAAAATAAAATAAAATTAACAATATGTATATACAAATTAAATCAAAACTATATTATATTAAAACAAAATATTATATATATTATAATATATATTAAAATGTTTGTTATTTATATATATTATAATATATATTGGAATAGTAACTGATAACGTTACTACCATAAACGTAACCATGGCATGGATATACATGTAAAATGTAAGTAGAAATTAACATGAAAAATATAGTGAAAACGTACATGCTAGTTATTGTACCTCTAAAACCAAACGCCGGCTACTGTATTGCACAACCATATATCGTTATAAGAATGTTTCAATGAAGTTTTTTCGTATTATCTTATGATAGCGACGGTGCCGGTGAAGGAAAAGAATTGAGGATAAAACAAAAAAATCTAAGAACGACTGCCTCTCCTTGGTTTTCTTCGGTCCCCCTTTTGGTCTCCTCAGTACACACACACACACGTATATATATATATATATATATAACCCCCAAGGGTTGGCCTAGTGGTGGAGGTTTGGGTCTTGAGAGTGTGCTCCTCTCAAGGTCTCAGGTTCGAATCCTACTGGGTGCAATCAACCCTTGTGTGGGCTAGTCCATACGGAGCTTTGCCCCGACTTTAAATGGGGCCCCCGCTAGTGGACGGTGGGATTGGTCCCTCTTGGATTAGTCGGTCGCAAGGCCGGATACCAAGATTTCCAAAAAAAAAAAAAAAAAAAAAAAAAAAAAAAAAAAATATATATATATATATATATATATATATATATATATATATATATATATATATATATATATATATATAATGAAATAAATTGGGGTTAACCATTTTTCAAATTAACAGTAATAACCTTAATGTGCATTTTGAGGCCCAAATAGAATAATATTAAAAATTAAATGAAATTAAAACTAAATGAAATTTAAACAATTCAATAAATTTAAAACAGAAACTAAAAATCCTATTTATTTATGAAAAACAATATTAGTTAAAAATAAAAATAAATATTTAAAATAAAAAAAATACTAATTATCCTATTTATCTATTCTAAACATTATTTAAATTAGAAATAATAATAAAAATAAAATGCTAATTACTATAATTATTTTTTCTAAATAATATTAGTTAAAAAAGAAAGTAAAATAAACGGACCCTAAATAAATAAAATCGGACACGCAAGTGATCGAAAAAATAAATCGAGTACACTAAAATAGATCGGTATGAAATATACGACTCGAAAAAATACAGCATTTGGTCAGATTTTAAAATAAATTTTGACTCGTAAAAACGCTCAAATTGATCAAAATACGACGAAAAATTGTCGAAAAATTAAAACGAACACGCCAAGTTAAGCTACGCGAACCGTAGAATAATATAATTGACGTCTGCAAGTTCGATTTTATAATTTTCCGTCCACTGATTTTTACGCACTGCTGAAATTCAATTTGACCAGTCTGTCTGTAAATCCGAGAAATTATTCTGACTAATATTTTAGGCAATATGCGAGATGAAATGCATGTCATGCTGTAAAGACAATGCGAAACAAAAAACAAAATTTTAGGGTCAAAAATTAGGGTATAACAGATGCCTCTATTTAAGTTTCTTCTATCCGGAGATATGGAGATTGAAATCTTCGTCTCGACGAGATAAGAGAGGCTTAAATACAAACATGCACAATTTTTGGCCCTAAGATGCCACAAATGCATATGATATGAAATGATATGATATGAATGCAAGACAAAGATCCTGCGGGGAATGATGTCACAGGGGGGTAATAGCATACAGTTAACGTCGAAACATAGTTAAAGAATGGAAGACCCGACGAGGAACAACTTAGCGAGACTTCACAGGGAAAGATCCAACTCCACTGGGGATGAAACTCAACTCCACTGGGGATAAAACTCAACTCCACTGGGGAAGAGACTACCAACTGACAATCACAAGGTAGCTTAAACACGTGGTATCTCCAAAATAGAACAAAGTCGTGTATTGCCTACTACCAAGGATATGGTAGCCTAAACATCAGGCAAGAAACTTGAAAGGAAAGATAACTTACTACCAACAACTTGTGGTAGCCTAAGCAAAGGTATCCAGTTGAAATGAAAGGACGTATATTACCTACTATCAAGTATATGATAGCCTAAGCAAAGGTAATAGACTTGGGAGGAGAGATCGCCTACTACCAAACACGGTAGCCTAAGAAAAGGTATCTGACCAAAAAGATAGACATATTATCTACTATCAAACATATGACAGCCTAAGTAGAGGTAATAACCTGAAAGGAGAGATCACCTACTACCAAACACGGTAGCCTAAGCAAAGGTGTCTGACCAACAAGAAAATATTTGTATTACCTACTATCACACACGTGATAACCTAAGCAAAGGTAAACACACGAGGAAAGATGACCTACTACCAAACTTGGTAGCCTAAGTAGAGGTAATCTTACCAAAAAGATACGGTATATTACCTACTATCAAGCATATGATAGCCTAAGTAGAGGTAGTAACCTGAAAGGAGAGATCACCTACTACCAAACACGGTAGCCTAAGCAAAGGTGTATGACCAACAATAAAAGATATGTTACCTACTATCAAACATACGATAGCCTAAGCAGAGGTAAACACAAAAGGGAAGATGACCTACTACCAAGCTTGGTAGCCTAAGCAAAGGTATCTGACCAAAGTGAAGAGATATTACCTACTATCAAACACGATAGCCTAAGCAGAGGTAATAGACTGGAAAATAAGGATCACCTACTGCCAACTTGTGGCAGCCTAAGCAGAGGTGTCCGACCCAAAAGAAAGGTGAGTTACCTACTATCAAACTTATGATAGCCTGAGCAAAGGTAAACACAAAAGGAAAGATGACCTACTACTAAACCTTGTAGCCTAAGCAAAGGTATCTGACCAAAAGACAGACATATTACCTACTATCAAACATATGATAGCCTAAGCAAAGGTAATATACTTGAAAAGAAGGATCACCTACTACCAAACACGACAGCCTAAGCAAAGGTATCTAACAAAAAAGATATGGTATATTACCTAATATCAAACATATGATAGGCTAAGCAAAGGTAAGAACCAAAATAAGCTTCCAATGATCAAAATATGATTCAGCTTCTTCTTTAACTAATGTTCCATTTAGAAAGGGTAAATAAACTTCCCCAACGCTTGAAGGTTGTATGCCATGAACGGGTTTTCAAATAAAATGTTGTGAGGTTGTATGTCACGAGCAAGTTTGAAAATAAACGCTTCAAGGTTGTATGCCACGAGCGGGTCTTGAAATAAATGCTACGAGGTTGTCTGCCTCGAGCAAAGTCTTGAAATAAGAGCTACGAGGTTGTTTGCCTCGAGCAAAAGTCTTGAATTCCTCCTAGAAAGGTGAATACTTATGGGGAAGCACCTTCACAGGGGATTGGAATTTCACTGGAGATTGAAGACCTCAGCGGGAATCCATAACTTACTGGAGGTTAGAAAATATCACCAGGGATCTTCAAAAAGAGATGCAGGTCGGCTGACTTGCAAAATACGTCTTCTCAAATAAAGAGGAAGATCAACTGTAATAATCTTTACCAAACTTCTCGGAGATATGCCATTTGATGGAAGTAAATTGAATAGTAGACTCACTGGGAGAATATCACTGAGGAGCAATATTGCTTTAGTGTGAATTAAAATCCTTGTAACAGGAATTCTCAAATAAAGAGAAACACTTGTAAAGTACTCAACAAACTTCTCTGACGGATACCTGGAGAGATGCTATTTGATGGAGAACGGGTTGATAATCTTGATAACTTCTGGGGATAGACAAACTGTCTTGAAAAGAGACTGTCATTTGTCATCCTAATAGAAAATCTGAGAACAAAACAATCTGCTCAAATAAAGAAGCTGCCACTTGTCGTCTGGGTATGAGTTGTTGAGAGGAATGTTGTAACAACACTACTGGAGAAATATTTTGTCTTCAATGGTGATCACCAAATAGATTATTCCAGGGGATACAAAGTGCAAAATAAATGCACGCTCAATTTAGGTTCAAAAGCCTAGAGAGATTTAAGATTGTGATTGTCAGGGACCAAAGTTCAATTCAGGAAATAACTGAAGAGAAACGGTAAAGCAAGACTCTATCCAGTGAGGAATGAACTCAACTAGGGTTTATCTTTATCCAAATATGGAAAAGAAAACTAAAGCAACCATCTTCCACGAGGATCGAACTCAGTGGAAAATTTAGAAAGGTTGTGCTCTTTCTGCCTAGGGCTAACGACTCTACTTGGAGGGAGAGGACAAACCCAGTCACTTGGGGATAAACACAACCAAGGTGAAAGAATAAACAAACAAGCACAAAAATACAAAATGCACCGATGCCATGTATCTATATGAATGAATGTATGTTATGCTTATGCTGACAAAACAGACAAAGAGAAGTAAACCGGAGATGAAATAAACATCTCGACACGGATACTCAGCCAATCTCTACAAGATAGAAGCATCATTGGGGATGAATGGAAAACCACATATGGAAACAAAGTCCTGCTTCAAGGCTGCAAACTTTTCTGAGGAAAAGAGAGCACTCCACTTGGGGGTGATCATCATGACTTCATTTAGGGAATTGTCAAGATGAATCCGGTCACTCTGTTGAGAGATGAGAAAGATCCATTGGGAACGGATCAAACTCATGACTCGAGAGACTTCATGGGGATAAAATAAATATCCACGACGAACTGAAGTAGTCTGGAAGAAAGTTGTGACTGGAGATACCAGAGCTGAGGCCACACAGGGGATAAAATAAATATCCACTTCATTGGGGGAAGCTCGGATCAAAGTTACAAACTAAAGATGCCAGAGTTGAGACTTTATAGGGATGAAATAAACATCCACTTCGCCGGGGAAGGTTAGAGCCAAAGAGATTTACTGGGAATTCTTAGGTCACCAACTGGGAAATTCTTGCATCAAACGTGCCATAACTGCTTGAAGTAGAGATTCATCGGGGAATAGTTACGACAGCTGAAATAGAGCTTACTGGGGATATGGGTGAAGAATGTTGTGAGGACCATGTAACTCTGCACTGATGAACTGCGTGGTAGTCGCCATTTCGAACAATTGTTGTTATGGATGGATAAAATAATCTTCAATTCTCAAGTGCCCCAGATTACATGATTTAAGAGAAGAAGTCATCCCAAGAGGATTTTACAGAAAAAATTGACATCCAACTGTCCCAATATTTTCAAACTCTCAGAGAGATTTTTAGAATCTCGACGTAACTGTCCCAGATTGACTGTATTCTGTGCAACTGAGTCTTCAAACTTGCCCCTTGGGGTCAGAATATGGAAGCAGCAACTGAGAATAACTTGCCCCTGTTCAGCGGAGTCTTCAGGAAATATGCCCCTGGATACGATCATCTTTCTGAAATAATTTTCCATTTACTCATCAGAGTTTCAAGTCTAAAAAGACCGAGCTCATTACTGATGCTCATATGCAGGATTCTATGATGTCGAGCAACGTTAGCATGTAGAAAAATGTTAATTCTGAAACGCGTAATGCAACACACACGTTTGTCTTGAAGTTTTTTTTAAAAAAATATCGCAATAACCTGTGACCGAATCACTAGCTGGGATATGAAATTGATTAATTTTACAAAGCCAACACAAATTTTGAGCATAGCTCATAGGAGTCAGGAAACATTATCTCAATTAGTATGCTCTCAAAATAAACCCTGCTTCAATTAGGTCTTTCGAGGGTGGTATCGTGGCTTGGTTCACGGTTTAAGAAACAAAAGATAAAGGCTCAAAGTTTATTTGTACCCACCCCTTCTTCGTGATGCTCTTCGGTCTTACATTCAATTAACTTGACACGAGCACTCATCTCTCCAAAGGAGTTTTTTTTATACGGTTGAGAAACCATTGAGGCTTTGGACATGACAATCACCCACCTATTTGCTTTTGGTGTTTGATCACACGACTTTGTTCTTTACTGAGGAGTTTTCTTTGTGATCCTTTGTTTTCGCTTTCACATTCTTTGTTTTACTCCCTAAGTTTTACCTGGACTGAATCTTTTGGATTTGACCTTGAAGTCCAGCGGGATGCCCCAATTTTGCCTAAGTTTCCTTCATAAGTTTTGACTTAGCGGGCTTTTTATTTTTTCTTTTTGATTTTTTTTTTAGTTGTGAACAAGTCGTGTGACTCTAAGTTATTTTGACCTTTTTGAAAGGATTTTGACTGCCTCACTCTTTAGATAATAGAAGGATAATCATTGTGAATTTTACTGCTAGCCTCTTAATGTGTGAGGGATAGATAAAGTGGATTCTCGGATGTTTACTCCTCTTTTCTTTTTTTGGAAAGTCTGGGCGCTCGATCAGCTTAACTGAACACTACCCTGCCCCAGGTTAAAATTGAGGGTTTTTTATTTGTAAAAGAAAAGAAAACTTCTACTTCAAGGCTCAAAGGGGTTAACGAGGGTCTATCTCCCTTATATCTCCGGTGTTTGGGATTTAAAACAATGCCTTACATCCTTAGCAGGGTCTTATTTAAAAGCATACAACAAGAGATCTTGCATTTTCACTTTTGTCATCCTCCCTCCTATCCTTTGCCTAAGCAAGAGGTCGGGTAACATTAGCATTATAAAATAGAAAGAGCATTTAAAATGAGTGAAACAAATGGATTTCTTCAAGACAAACATTATTCATTGCATTAATTATTCAAAATAACAAGTTTTCACGACGCCAAAATAAATGCATTAACGAACACAGAAAATTACATATGAAAACAGCAAATAAGCTTAAATATGACGAGACTTAGCCTGGAGAAAACCGTCCTCTGTATCAATCCACCATGTGCAAGGAGGGGATTACCTCTTGTTCAAGTAAGAGATGGATCTCAACTTGGGGTTCGCATAATTCGAAGGACAAGACTCCCTTTTGAATCATCTCTTTCACTTTCTCCTTCAAGACATAACATTCCTCGATATCATGGCCATGTGCCTCTTGATGGAAGGCACAGAGGACATCAGCTTTGAAATAACTCTCATGGGTCACTGGGACAGATAGTGGAGTTTCCTTCTTGATTAAACCATGTTGTAAGAGGGTAGGGAACAGATTAGCGTAGAGCACAGGGATATCCAAAAATTCACCACTTCGTTTAACTGGCTGGTTGGCTGAGGAGGCAGAAAATCCATCCTGGCGTTGGGATATGGCCAACTCTTTGACCAAATCCATCTGGCTCCTCTTGGTAATCTTTAAGTCTGCAACCTCGTCGCGAAGTTCTTGCTTTTCATGCTCTTGAGTGTCTATCAGATTCTTCATAGTAGTAGAAAAAGTTTCTATGTTGGCCTTTAGAGTGGCAATCTCCGCTCGGAGTGCTTGGTTTTCCTGTTCCAAATGATCCATCCTTTTCTTGCGACCGACTAAAGTATCGTATCGATGATTCGGGGTCAGAGAAGAGAGACACGAATGAGAACTTGGAATGCAAAGGAATGCAAATGCGAATGCAAATGATGCGTAAGATGCAACAAGATTCATGGAACTCGGCTATTTATAATCATCAATGAATATCAAAAGGCTCGTCTTAATAATCATAAAAAAAAAGGTTACAGTCATGAGTACCGGAATACTAAATGATTGGTTTAATAAAAAAATTAAAACGCGTATGTACACCTTGCAACAGTCATAACGTAAAGCTAAATAAAAGCTAATAATGATGGATCTAAGGATACTCTTCCAACGGTCTTCTTTGAGTCCTTTGGCTTCTTCCAATTGAGCTTCTTATAGAAGTGTTGACTGAAGATTAGAATGGAATAAGGCGTCTTTGAGCTTTCCGTTTATGCAAGAAGTAACCTCTTTCCAACAAATCCTCTTTTTGTAGTTATCTTAGCTCGAATATCAATCGAAATTGAGAGATGGATACTTGTCCTAAATTAGTAACTCCATTAGTGGAGAAAGATTCTCCAGGGTTAGGTATCGACTGATAATGATATATGTCAGTAGAACGAAGATGATAACTTCCCATATCTGGTCTTGAACCTTTCTTCATTTGCCCGCAAAGTCTTCAGTCTCCTTAGATCGTCCAAGTTATGAATGTTGTAAGTGTACTTCAACGTTTTTTTTTAGAGTCCGTGATATCCTTACGATGTTTACAAACAAGACTAAGTTCCACGAATCTTTATTATATGATGCTAATGGATGCATGGATGCAAACACAAAGACAAAGCACAGAGCACACATAAGCAAACAAACAAACAAGGGTCCTAGGTTCAAAGGAGCGTGAACGGAGTCAAGGTCCACCCATCCCATAAGGTAGTATGGTTTCAAATGTACCTGCCGAACGGGTTCTAAAATTTCCCAGAGTCTACGACCCATCTTTCGGATATTATCAACTTCCCAAATCACTTGGTATTCAATAATATTCTCAAGAGGATCTCGTCTGAGTGTAGTATCGCGTGACAAATATTTGGAAATAGACTCCCGCATAGTCACCACACTACATTCTAAAAGGCCAGGTGGGTTTAAAGGTGCTACGGTCCTCAGTCTTAAGGGTTCTTGGTCGAAGTTAATACTGTTTTCACGAATAAACTCGTTCAAACAATATTAAGTTCAAAAGACCCTAAACTGTGCGGTGATTTTCTCAATTCGACTTTTCAGGAATCGACTCCGTCAAAGTACCCTTGACCATATCATCTCCTATAATTCACTCAAATCCGGGTCTAGGACTCTCACCACTCAAGAATCCCTCCAAACGGCAAAACCAACAAATATAACAGATAACATAAAAAATATCAAGTTAGGGGGAACCCTCTTATGAGATTCCCCAGTGAAGTCGCCATTTCTGTCGCAGTGAGAATTAGATACCAAGCTGTTATATTAACTTGAATCGCATTTCTTTTATTGTCACCACCGGTCTTCGATTTTATCCA
This sequence comes from Lathyrus tuberosus, assembly GCA_022829125.1. Taxonomy (NCBI): domain Eukaryota; kingdom Viridiplantae; phylum Streptophyta; class Magnoliopsida; order Fabales; family Fabaceae; genus Lathyrus; species Lathyrus tuberosus. The sequence goes on from JALAZF010000159.1 coordinate 8,391,827, forward strand.
AGGGAAGGGAGAAAAACCGAATTCCCACAATGCAATGCAAATGCACTAAGATTCTAAGTTCGGGGGTTGGTTCTACCTAGGGAAGGTGTTAGCATCCTAGATATCTGTAGTACTCTACAGGAACCTCTTGATTTATTTTATGTTATTTGTTATTTGTTTTGCTAAGGGTTTAAGGGTAGGTGATTTATTATTTTTATTCCTAAGTGTGCTCGACAAGATATCGCATCTTGTGCCTACATATCCTGTCAGGAGGGAATCAGAGCACTTGTAGTTCCTTATTAAGGATACTAAAATGTTTTAAAGGTTTAGGAGAGAAGATGAGTCATCATCTTAAGAAAACCAACACTGTTTTGAAAATGTTTGTATTTTGTGGGGTATGGGATTGTATGTCCCTTCTTTGAGATGATTAACATCTAATTCTCTTGTGTGGAGAATTTGGTAGGCTAAAGTTTGATTGATTTTAAGGGGGACTAACTTAGGAAGTCTATCCTAAAGTTGTTTATGAACTTATCCTAAAGGGTGTGAACATATGGAGGTATGAAATGCAAATTGTTATGCACCATGCAGGATAATTGATTTCCATGCATGGAGTTTTCCCTTGGATATTACGCGATTAATTGTAAGATTTAACGAGAGTGCTAGCAAAGTGGTGCTAGTCTTGTGTCTAGTGACCAAAGGTTGATGGCGATGCTCGAAAGCAATCGACTTACATGGGTGGAAGATGGCTCGACGTTGGATCGAGGTTTTTGAGAAAAAAGTTAAGTCGAAACCTAGTCCCTAAGGGTGCTCCTAGTAAACGAAACTATAATCAAAGAAAAGGTGCAAGTGTGTGCATTAGGTCGATGGCGATGCTAAAAAGCAGTCGACTTACAAGTTGGGGTATGGCTTGATATATGGATCAAGAATGCTTTGGGTTGATTGTTCAATTGGTGTTGACCAATATTTTGAAAATGGAACTTGGTGTTGACCAAATTCTTTGATATTTTATGAAAGATTGATTTAATTTAATTTTTTGTTTTTTTTTTATTAATTATCTATCTAAAGAAATAGAAGCGGTAAAAACAAATAACAATTACACATGAGGGTGAGGGATACATTTTATCAATGGGAAGTAAGTAAATGACTGAAATACTACACAACCAAACAAGTAAATGTGGGTCCGAAACCAACCGAAATCGAATGACAACTGAATTTAGCTTTGAAGCTAACTAAGAGTGGATTCATGTAGGAATCACTCTATGAGAAGCTGAACAAATGACTATAAGCACTCAAACGGTTCTCGAAAGTTAAATTAGATTTTAACTCCGAAATCGAAATGCAACGATAAACAAATATAGATCCGCATAAAAACAGATGAAAATCGAATTACCTTGCTACACTTAACGTGATCACCGCAATAGGGATTAAGAATGTGCGGATCTAAAAATTATAAAATAAAAAATGCATAGAAAAATAAATTTAAAAAAAAAAAGTTTTAAAACAATAACGTTGCTAACACAAGAATTGCGATCATCGCAACCGGATTAAATTAAACATGAATGTCACGCATCACGTACATAAATATACATACAGCGTATCGACACAATTCGATCCGAAAAATCTAAGAAGAAAAAATTGACAAACAAAAAAACAAATTGCTACCGCAGAAGCGGTCATCGCAAAATCGATCTATAAGCCATTACATAATAAAAATCAAATTAAGACACAAAGTTGTGAATCGAAACACGAATTGGTTGGTGTAAAACGAACAGATTACCACTTGACCAAACCATCGGACTTGTGCACACAAGCGAAACGCAATGATAACCAATTTAAAAGAGTAAAATAAGAAATCGTAAATAAACCGATAAAAATTAATCAACAGCTTGCTACACTTAACGTGATCATCGCAACCGGATCGAATTAAACACCAATGTCACGTATCATACACCCAAATGTGCGAATAGCATATCGACACGATTCGATCCGAAAAATAAAATAAAATTAACAATATGTATATACAAATTAAATCAAAACTATATTATATTACAACAACATATTATATATATTATAATATATATTAAAATGTTTGTTATTTATATATATTATAATATATATTGGAATAGTGACTGATAACGTTACTACCAGTAACGTAACCATGGCATGGATATACATGTAAAATGTAAGTAGAAATTAACATGAAAAATATAGTGAAAACGTACATGCTAGTTATTGTACCTCTAAAACCAAACGCCGGCTACTGTATCGCACAGCCATATATCGTTATAAGAATGTTTCAATGAAGTTTTTTCGTATTATCTTATGATAGCGACGGTGACGGTGAAGGAAAAGAATTGAGGATAAAACAAAAAAATCTAAGAACGACTGCCTCTCCTTGGTTTTCTTCGGTCCCCCCTTTTGGTCTCCTCAGTACACACAGACACACACATATGTATATATATATATATATATATATATATATATATATATATATATATATATATATATATATATATATATATATATATATATATATATATATAATGAAATAAATTAAGGTTAACTATTTTTCAAATTGACAGTAATAACTTTAATGTGCATTTTGAGGTCCAAATAGAATAATATTAAAAATTAAATGAAATTAAAACTAAAAGAAATTTAAACAATTCAATAAATTTAAAACAGAAACTAAAAATCCTATTTATTTATGAAAAACAATATTAGTTAAAAATAAAAATAAATATTTAAAATAAAAAAATACTAATTATCCTATTTATCTATTCTAAACATTATTTAAATTAGAAATAATAATAAAAATAAAATGCTAATTACTATAATTATTTTTTCTAAATAATATTAGTTAAAAAAGAAAGTAAAATAAACGGACCCTAAATAAATAAAATCGGACACGCAAGTGATCGAAAAAATAAATCGAGTACACTAAAATAGATCGGTATGAAATATACGACTCGGAAAAATACAGCATTTGGTCAGATTTTAAAATAAATTTTGACTCGTAAAAACGCTCAAATTGATCAAAATACGACGAAAAATTGTCAAAAAATTAAAACGAACACGCCAAGTTAAGCTACGCGAACCGTAGAATAATATAATTGACGTCTGCAAGTTTGATTTTAAAATTTTCCGTCCACTGATTTTTACGCACTGCTGAAATTCAATTTGACCAGTCTGTCTGTAAATCCGAGAAATTATTCCGACTAATATTTTAGGCAATATGCGAGATGAAATGCATGTCATGCTGTAAAGACAATGCGAAACAAAAAACAAATTTTAGGGTCAAAAATTAGGGTATGACACTAAAGTATTAGCATAGGCAGAGAGTATTGATAAACAACATGGTATTATTGATGTGATTCTTAGTTCTGATACTGCATATGAGAAGCGAGGGAGGAAAGATAAATTGATCATAGTTTGTGAATCAGGAGGAAACTAGAAAAGGAAGAATGCATTTGAAAGTAATATATCCTCAGAAAGTATTTATAGTATAAAAGTTAAATATCCTTATAAACTGAGATCTGTGTCAAGTGGTATCGGTTGGAAGATGATGGTTAGGTGTGGATTGCACAATCATAAACTATCTAAGGATTTAGAAGGCCATGACATATTGGGCCGTCTAAAAGATTATGAAAGACAGTTTGTGAATGACATTGACGAAGTGCAATATGGCTCATGATACATAGTTGCTGCTTCGAAAAATAAAGATCCAGAAAACCTCACCAGTGTTACCCATGTGTATAAAGCTAGAACTACATAGAATGCGAGCAAGAGAGGTCCATTGACGGAAATGTAAATGTTGTTGAGTCTTATTCATAGAGAGAAATACTAGTGATGTGCTGGACTAGAAATAGGGAGGACTAAAATGTTGTTGTTGATATATTTTAGACACATCATGATTAAGTGAAGTTGTTGAATATGTTTCATTTGGAGTTGATTTTTTTATTGTACATACAAGACAAATAGGTAATGGTCAAATGTTGATTTTTGATATCTTTTGGACATATTTTAATTTATCAGATTTTTTATTATGTGCATCCTGATCATACAGGTATCGGCTACCATTGCTTGAGATTGTTGGTGTTACGTCAACAAAGTTGATATTTTTGGTTGTCTTTTCCTATTTGGAACATGAAAGGGAGGAGAACTTCAAATGGGCAGTTGAGAACCTCAAAGAGTTTTTCTCTTCCGAGAATTTGCTACTGAATGTTGTGGTGACGGACCAGGAACTTGCGTTGATGAATGCCATGGAAGTTGTGTTCCCAAATTCAACTCATCTTTTGTGTTCGTTCCATATTTAAAAAAAACATTAGTATGAAATGTAAATAGTATGTTAAATCAGAAAGACAAGAACATGTCGTGGATCTATGGGAGAACAACATATATGCTAATAGAGAAACTGAGTTTGTCGAACACTTGAAGCACTTTGAGACTGTTTGTGCTGATATTTCTTCATTTGTTATGTGAGTGAAACATGGTTGACATCTTATAAAGAAAGGTTTGTTGCTGCTTGAACTAACATAATCATTCATTTAAGGAACACAACAATGAACAAGTACACAGTTGTCATTTTGATGTTATTACATTACTAAACATAATTAACTTATATTTCTATTTATGGTTTTTAGGGTGGAGTTTACTCATTGAAGAGTAAAAAACATGTTTACTACAATTCGGGGAGTTTTATGCCGAAATTGGGATGATGTGAACACCATGTTGAAGGTAAAGCTAGGTTTAATTAGAGTCTCATTTCAAAAAAGTATTGTCAACTTGAGCATTGGTATAACACTCCATTTTATGCCAACTTGCACGGTTTTGTTTTGAAACAGTGTATACAACACATTGGAAAGGAACTAGAAAGGGTCAAATTTATCGGTGCAAGCCAAGAAGCATGTTGGTGCAACCCAACAATCTCCACCTTGATTGAAAATAATACATTAACTTTCATTGTCTTCACCGACAATGATACTCCATAAAGATTATAATCACTTGGAGTTACACCACTCCAATAATTTTCACATTGTCTTCACCGACAATTGTAGTTATAAAAACTAGCATACTCCACTTAAAGAAGAGTATACTTCCCTTAAAGCTAAACCACTTCAAGAATTTTCACATGTCAAAAACTAGGTTGAAACTTTATGGTACAACTTCCATGTTGGTAGGAAGCTCTTCACACCCATTGATATAATCTAACACCTTGTGTAAACTTGACTGTATCAACACATCTTTGACTTGAACTTTCCGCAGGTCAAAAATAATTCTTCCATCAATTTTTTCTAGCACAAACTACATATTAGAACCTGTGACTGTAGCTCAACAACTTTTTCACAACACCACACTTATTTTCTAACGTGGAAGATTAGACAAAGTTGCAACCACAAGGCGTAATATAAACTCTTATCCCCATATCGAACCAAAAGATTAGATACCAGTTTATGAAAAAAAATTAAAGCATAGATAAAAAAGAGGAACACAATAGCAACACAAGAGATTAACTTGAAAACTCCAAAACCGGAGAAAAATCCATGGTCGTTGTCAAATGCAACTAGAGAATAACATTATGTGAAAATTGTTACAACATATAATTTACCCTCAACCAACCCCAATACACCTTCACCCTCCAAAGCATATATTTAACTACATATCACAACATTACAACACAAAAGTATAAAAGAATATAAAAGGTAAAATACAAACTAAAGTGTTTTTGACTGGTGCATATTGTGACAAAGAACTTGAATCCTATATATAACCTTGGACTCCCTCTTCCTTCACAAAACTAAGCGATGTAGAACTTAAAAGAACTTGAATCCTATATATAGCCTTTGAATTGAACTTTCCACATGTCATAAATAATTCTTCCATCAATTTACTCTAGCTCGAACTACACAGTGTAACTTGTGACTGCAACTCAACAACTTTTCCATAACACCACACTTCTTTTCTGATGTGGAAAAACATACAAAGTTGCAACCACAAGGCATAACATAGTGAAAGAAAAGAGGAACACAATAACATAACATAGAGAAAAAAAAGAGGAACACAATAACAACGTAAGAGATTAACGTGGAAATTCCAAAATCAAAGAAAAAAACCACGACCATTGTCAAATGACAACCAGAGAATTACACTATGTGAAAATTGTTACACAATATAATTTACCCTCAACCATCCCCAGTACATTCACACCCTCCAAAACAAATATTTAACTACATCACACAACACTTTAACACAAGATTATAAGAGAATAAAAAAGGTCAAATACAAAATTAAAGTGTTTTTTTACTATTGCATCTTATAATGAATAACTTGAATCCTATATAGTCTTGGACTCTCTCTTCCTTCACAAAACTAAGCAATATGGGAATTTAAAGAACTTGAATCCTTTATATAGCTTTGGACTCCCTTTTCCTTCACAAAACTTTGTGATGTGGGACTGCTTTAACATGTATATTTTCAACCAACCCCAACAAATGGGCACCCAATACTCCAGGACCATAAGAGAGGAAGACGCTACATCTCCATCCAAAACCTTAAGATGTGAGTTAAACGAGTCATATCTCTTATAAATATAACAATCCAATGATTCATACGCGGCGTGAGACTTTAACCACTCACACTTGCACCCAACATTCTCTCCCACAAGTGTGAGTCCCCCACATCCTATAATAGGATCTAACACCGGATCCAACTCTCGATCCCCCACCAAGCCAAGCCACGTCTTTGATACTAGAGTTGGGGAGTCTGGAAGAGTTGGGAGCACCAACGAGCACCCAATGCTATAGGACTACAATAAAGGAAGAAGCTACATCTCCACCTAAAATATTAAGGTATTAGGTAAATGGGCCCTCTTTGTTATAAATATAACATTCCATCCATTCATAAGCAATGTGGTACTTTAACCACTCACACTTACACCCAACACAAAATTTCTTGACTCAAGCTCCTTATTTTGATTGAGCTTTTGCACCCCCAAATGTTGTAGTACATGATATCCATGTTGAACCAAATTTGTTTCCATCCTCTACTCATATAACCCCAAATTTTACTTCTTTTTCCCAAATTTTGATTGGAGCTTCAAGCTTCTTAGAATCTCAAAATCCTTTATTTCCTTGTGCCACATCCGAATACGTGGTTGAATTGGAACACAAGGCTGATCCTCTTAAGAACCTATTCAAATTTGAATTTGCATGATTCAACGATGAAGATGAAGCTTGCATATTATGATTTACTTATTTGGGTGGTCTGAGAGAAGAGAAGCAAGAAGGTTTAAATAATTATCTTTTGATTGTCCCACCTACATGAGTGAATCGTTCAGTTGTATTTTGGGCTTTCAAGATTGAGGTCATGGATTTTAACTTCGGTCCAAACTGAATAGAGTGCAGGCTCAAATCTTCAACATGTGACTTTCTAAAAACATGACAGGAAGGACATACTTTTTCCTACACTTAAATCGTTGTTGAACATTGCGCCACATTGATAAACATTCCCTACCCCCGATCCTGTATGTACTTAGATATCCCCATTTTACTTTTCTCCTATTGCACTAATCACATCACACACACTACTACAAAAAACCCATTTGACCTCAGTTGTAAAAGGGGGTTTACCTCGGTTTTATAGGTGAGGTAACAAAAGGAGACATGAAAAGTTGCCATTTTTCCCCGTGATTATAGATCCACCGAAGAAAAAATTATACTACTCATTAGTTCGAACCCCAGCAACGATAATTTCGTATTTAATTAAAAATACACAACTTTTCTCTTGGTGGTAAAACTACCCGATGTGAAATATATATATATATATATATATATCCCAAAATATTTAGCTTAGCCGAGATATCAATTTTTAGTGTTGGTCAAGATAGTCGTGTAAGAGTCTGGGCACAACACATAGGTTGATCCCTGATAGATGTCGGATGACCGGGTTAGTAGCCTACCTTAACGGTTAAGAAGAAGACTAAGGGTCGCATAGAGGTTATAAAATTGGTGTTTGAACCGTCTTAACCCATGATTAGTAGTCATTATTGAGACGACGAACGTACCTTAAGCATTTAAGCATGGGAAACGCAGGGGCAACTCATTATGCCCTATTGTGGAAGGAGTCAGAGGGTTGAAGGGAAGATTATATAAGAGGCTCCAAAGAGAACAAAAAGGAGGGGGGACTGATACACAGGAAAAAGCTAAAAGACCATAAAAATGGTGGTCATTCCACTCCTCTAAACAAAACTCCCGAACACCCAATTCATATGGCTCTTGTGGTCTCACATGATTCGCTTCAGGGAGATTATCCAAAAGTGTTTAATAGGAATATTTGGCAATCACCTTGGGGCTCCAGTAAAACTAACATGTGCCACACATCTTTCATCATCATCCCTTCCATCTTCACCAAGTTGATTTTTTAACATATCTATCACCACTTTACTCTTTGAAACAATAAACATGTCATCCATATACATTATACGATAAATATAAACACCTCCTTGAATCTTACAAATGTATACCTGATAATCATAAGCATTTGTGGAGAACCTTTGCTTTAACATAAAATAGTCAAATCACTTTTATCACTGGCAGGAGATTGCTACAATCCATAAAGTGATTTCTATATGTGTCATACTTAATTCTCTTTTCCCTCAACCTTATATCCCTTGTCCAATTCACCATGTAAATATGTTGTCCTCACATCATGTTGTTCAAACTCAAGATCACCATGAGCAATAAGACTTAATACCACCTGAATAAAATTAGTATGTCTTACCACAAGAGTAAATATCTCAATGTAATCAACACCCTCCTTTTGTGCGAATCTGTTGGCCACTAACCTAGTCTTATACCTAATACTAGGATCCTTTTATATATATATATATATATACATTTACATCTAATAGTGTATAATCAATCATACATTATGCGAAACTTAAGTATGAATGACATTTAGATCTGCCTCTGATGAGTATGACACCTCATGCGGAGGCCGTTTGATGGGTTCCAGAGCATGATGTCAGAATTTAGTAAGGGATCTCTCAACAAGGATACTTTGTTCATCAGACTAGTGGATGGAATTTTGGATTAACTACGCCAAAAAAGACCTTTAGCAGCTAAAGGTAAAGACATTGCGTTTTTTCCTTTAAAAAGCACTGTCATAGGTCCCCCTATAGGACCCCCTTTAGCAGTGCTTTCAAAAGCGCTTTCGTATGACCCCCATATAACAGCGGTTTTCCAAAGAAAAGCGCTTTCGTATGACCCCCTTTAGCAGCGCTTTTAAAAGTGCTGCTATAAGTCCCCCTTTAGGCAGCGCTTTTTCAAAGAAAAGTGCTTTCGTAGGACCCCCTTTAGCAGTGCTTTAAAAAGCGTTGCCTTATGTATACGCCATGACACCCTTTAGCAGCGCTTTTTTTAGAAAGCGGTGTGTTTTATAAAAGTGCTTTTTAAAACTTTTTTTTTTAAAAATCAATTATTAAACCTGTATAAACCTGTATAATTTATCAGAATTCATAATCATTCATCACATGACCTTTGATACCATTATATGTCAACACATAGGCCTTATAACATTATAATTCAACAATAAGCCTTTATACGATTAAAATTCAAGACATGAATGGTAAAAACCATTATATATACAACACCAAAATAACCATTACATATATATATCTCAATACAAACTATACAACATGAATTCCATACACCAATTCGAAACCTTATACACCATATATCCATCACCTATATATACAACACCTTCCATAAACCTAACACAATTTCTAAAACTAACAAATTCTCATTTCAATCATGTATTGACACCAATCCTCCTTTATTTCTTCCAATTTGTCTTTCGTGTAGGTGGCACACTTGAATTCATCAAAATACTACATTTTACATAATATGCATGATTTAGTTGAAAGTAATTAATTAGATGAAATATCCGATAATAAATCTTAAAATAAATCATAACTTATATATAAATTCATACCATGGTTGGAATCTCTAGGTGCTCCAAAAGAATAATTTCTTTCATGAATCTCAAGACAAAATAACCACAATCGATACCATTACGTTGCCGAGGACACTACACATAGAAAAAGTATTAATAAGTATCTTAGATGACTTGTCTTATCAAGTAGCATTACTATTACAATAACAAATCATACCTCCACTCTTATCCATGTAATGTTGTTTGCTTTGCTCTTTGGTACCTGAGCTTGTCTTTGTGATCGGAATATTTTTATGGATCTATCATATTATAAACGAATATTTAGAATAATCTCACATAAATAAAGAAATACACACACGAATATTTAGAACAATCGCATCACTTACGTATCAATCATGTTTTTCATCTCCGGGTATTTTGTTTGATCACCCTCTAGCGAATCCAGATAATAGACTATTTCTTTTATCGGATTAATCGCAAGCAACAACCAGTGTCCACTGTAAAATAAAACAAAAGTATAGATGGAAATGTTATACCAAACGTAAAAAAATGAAAGATTATAATAAAGGAAGCTAGAATGAAAATCTTACCCATGGCCAGTATTATATGGTAAAAGATACAACTTCTCTGTATCAATGTTGGTAATAAATTCACCTACTAAGTGATTTTTGACCGCATCTGTAGTTGGATTGATCAAAGTTGCATTGACACAGTTGGGAGACAAGAAGGAGTATCTTTCAGTCAACTGATGCGGGAGCATCAATTTTTCATACAAGAACCTAAAATAAAAACGGATTATAATAAATATGTTATTATATTTAACATTCTAATATTCTTTGAAATGAGTAAATAAATTGATCAATTAAATAAATAAAATCGATGGATTACCTGATGTATGAATTCATAACACCGACACCTATTTCAGAATGCGTAAATATCTGATCAAAGTCTTCTTTAGCAATTGTTTCTGAATAGGCAAACCCAAAAATACCTGCTTCCATAGGTATTTCACGGATACCACCTTCCATCAAATCCCTTGTGCCTACAATTGTTTCAAGGCACAACCGAAATCGAGAAATATATGCTTTTTTTGCCTTGGCTACTACTGCCTTCTTGTTCTTGCTCCCTTGTTGCATCTCTTGTGTAGGAATCTGAAAATCATATATGTCATAAACTTAGTAATGATCAAGATTTTGAATTCGGATCACAGAATTAACATTTTCGATGCATATATATCATTGTACCTCTTTTTGTGATGCAACTGACTCAGTTTGCACACCAATCCGTTTATCTTTTTATTTGGATTTTGTAAGAGTCTAACAATGTCATGTAAATAAGAAGTGCATAAAAGTAAGCATAACATAACTTATGCAAGTAAAACATTTGAAAACTAAAAGGTTAATAATGGTTTTCAACATACCGAGTCATCTATGACGATGAGGTTTGACGGCCATGCAACATACGACCCTATTGCGTCCCCCACCAATGTTGCATCTGAAACTTCGTCAGGTATAGGTAGTAACGCATCCCGCTCTAAAGCAATATCAATCGAAACCTTCAAAAATCTAGCAGGGAAATGTCTAGTGTGAAGGACGTCTTCGGGAGTGTTATGCACTTTTCCCTTGCCAACCATTCGATATGTCGGTGCCGATAAATATAACTGACGAGCTGAAATGCCCTAAACAAAACAAAAATAATACGAAATTGTTATTGTGCAATGATGTCAATATAAAAAACTGTACTAATTTAATAAATATAATTACCTCCAGAATTTTTTGTTGACAATTGATACTGGCCTTGTCACTAGTATCTATAAATTCTGAACCGCGCCTTTCCGACATATATCTTTCTTTATCCTGTTGCAGTTCACGAACTTGAGCTCTCAGTTCTTCCAACGTTTCCATCACCTCTCTATTGCTAGGATTTTTGTCTTTGGACGCTTAAAAAAGGAAGATGGAGTGAATCCAAATCCCTTACCCCTTACGCGACCAGAATACTTAGGAACATTTAATACTCGACTCAGTATGCTCCTGCAATCCTGGTCTTCTGTGGCAGGTAAGGACTACGATACAGTCTCCTAAAATTCAATATTAGAGCCATGCATAAATATATTAGATAAACAAGAACTTTATATCTAATTAAACAAATAACGTTATACTTACACATTGTTCAAAAACTTGTTGAACACCTTCAGTAACAATTCCATCCTTTCCCACACGGGCAACCTTCCACAAAACATGCTCCGGAACAGATGTTTCTTCACTTTTCTCCTCTGCAAGCTACACATTAAGTCAAGAATTAGGATGAATAATAATACAAAAAGACCATAGCAATTATTTGTTCCACAAAACATACTTACGATTTTTTGTTCCAAGCGTGCATATCCCAATCGTCCTTTCTTGTATGGATACGCGGGTTTCGAGGCTCTTTGACGATTAACGTCACTCAAAACCTGCATAAACAATTAAAAGTCATATCAGAACACATGTAATAACTACATGAATATAATACAATGTTCATGATAAATTAAATTAAGATTACGTGGAATTCTTCAGTTCTTCATTTGGCAACAAAAGTGTCCAATTCTTCGGGTGCAATCAAGTTCGCATACTTCTTCGGGCATTCCGCTTCAACAAACTTTCCTTGGGCATCCCTCAGAAACTTGTTGGATAAAAATGCTCGGAACCCTCTAAGTCTTTTTTCGGCTAATTGAAGACAATATTTTTGCTTCTCGTCACCAATGTTAAAAGATCTCTACAATAACAAATAAAGTGTGTTAGTATAATTAATTTAAAAATATAATCGTCAAAAATAACAAATAACATCACATATAGTATTTGTATCTCACTCCATATTTTATCTTTGGCGGGTTTTAACCGTGGATTTCGCCATTTGTCACAAGTAATAGGAACTAGTGAACGGACAAGTGCACCAATGTAACTAGTCAACATTGCGTCATTAGGCTCAATTAGTTAACCTGTTTCATTCCAATGAACGTCGTATTTTATTCCCTTGTCTCTAGCACGAATAACTCCTTTCATGATTGTTATTCCTCTTGAAATATCTCCTTCCGCATCTTGAACTGATTCTTTTGGATCATTCTTGGAAGTATCGTGCGAGTTCTCCTCATTAGTAGCCATTTTACCTATAATAAAGAAAAACACATATAAATACATAATCCATAATCCATAATCAGTTGAACATAATATAATCCATAATCAAATATGAAATGACAAACACACGACAAACATATAAATCCATGATCCATAATCAAATATAAAATGACAAACACACGCCAAACATATAAATTCATGATCCATAATCAAATATGAAATGACAAATACATGACAAACATATAAGTCAATCATCTATAATCCATAATCCATAATCCATAATCATTCTCAAATATGAAAAATACATGACAGAATATATAATTTTACTATTACCTCTTTATTAACGTCTCTTTCTTTTCCGGGTAGGAAGATGATCTACTTGTCTCTTAACACCACAGATGGATGGATTGGTCCAAATTCCCTCATTATGATCATTTCTAATATATGATTCACTCGCTCCAACAGTCTCATCTTGATCACTTATAATATATGATGCATTCGCTCCAACAATATCACCTTGATCTCCAATGTTATCATCAATTACTTTGTTAGATAAAAGCACTATAGACCATTTCGTACTTGTCGGGTCAGTGACATAGAACACTTGTCTAGCTTGAGAGGCTAGAATAAAAGGCTCATCTTTGTACCCCACCCTATTAAGATCCACTTGCAAAAATCCTGACTTATCTATTCGTATGCCACTATTATTTTCAACCCACTTGCAACCAAAGATAACAATCTGAAATTTCTCATAATAAAAAACCCAAATGCGCTCGATAACCCCAAAATATGACATATTTGCATATTTGGGGTTTAAGTCCTTCACACTTGAAATGTGCATTGATTCAGCTACCAAGGTGACACCACTATTTTGCATTGTAATTTTGTGATCTTGTTCTTTGGTATAAAATGTGTATCCATTAATTGCGTATGCGCTATAAGAAAACACATGCAAACTTGGACCATAGGCTAAACATCTAAACCTTTCTGTTATTGAAGCGGGATCTACATAAAACTTTGAATATATGTGATCCTTAAACCATGGTTTGAAACTTCGATTGTGCTCTCGTACTATCCAATTTTCATTTCTATTCGGATTTAAACCTCGGAGAAAATCCTTGTGCATTTCAACATACGGCTCAACCTCATTGTCGTTGTGCAGAACATACAAATGCACTTGCTCCCGTTCAGCCCTTGATACGGTCACAATTTTATTTCCAATTAACTTTTTTCCTTCGTTTTTTCAACGATGTCTAATGGATTGAACGTTGGAAAGATATTCAGTACAAAACTTAATCGCTTCTTCAACAATGTATCGTTTAACAATATAACCCTCTGGTCGACTTCGATTTTTCATATACCCTTTTAATATTTTCATATACCGTTCAACAGGGTACATTCATCTCATATAAGCCGGTCCACACAATTGTGTCTCCTTTACAAGATGAACAACTAGATGTACAATTATGTCAAAAACCGAGGGATGGAAAAACATTTCAAGCTCACACAATATAATGACTATTTCTTTTTGCAATGTTGGTAAGATCGCAAGATCGATCACCTTACTACAAATTGACTTGAAGAAGAAACACAATTTAGTTATTGTGCGTCTTACTTTTTCTGGCAAAATAGAACGTATACCTATTGGTAGAAAATGTTCCATTATAACATGACAATCATGCGTCTTTAAACTCTTTAATTTGAGGTCTTTCATAGACACAAGTCTTCTAATATCGGAAGAGTATCCTTCTGGAACTTTAACTTCACTTAGAAACTTACACAATATTTTTTTCTCCTTTCTAGATAGAGTATAGGCAGTAGGTGGTAGATATGTTCATTTTCCTTTCTTCAAGGGTCCTAATTCAGTTCGTATCCCCATCGCTATCAAGTCCTTTCTTGCTTTAAGGCCATCCTTAGACTTTCCTTGTATATTGAGTAACGTACCAATAACACTGTCAAATACATTTTTTTCAATATGCATAACATCAAGAAAATGTCTTACATACAATGACTTCCAATATGGCAATTCAAAAAAAATTGACCTCTTCTTCCACCCACTCTTGACAAGGGTATGTGCAAAAGGCTTGTCAAACTGAGTACTCACATCTTTCACCTTTTCAAAAACTTGATCACCTGTCAATATAGGTGGAGCTCTACCTTGTTCTGCCTCTCCATTAAAGGCTTTTCTCCACCCACGGTAGTGATGATTAGAATTTAAGAATCTACGATGACCGAGAAATACATTCTTCTGACCAAACTCCAATCGCGTCCAAGCTGTTTTATCTTCACAAATAGGACACGCACATTGACCTTTTATGCTATACACTGATAGATTTCCGTATGCTGGAAAATCATTAATTGTGCCAAACAACATCGCTCTCAAGTTGAAACTTTCTTTCCTATATCCATCATAAACCTCCACATCGTTCTCCCACAAAATCTTTAAATCTTCGATTAAGGGTGTCAAGTATACATCTATGTCATTCCCTGGTTGTTTAGGCCTAGAAATTAACATAGATAACATCATATACTTACGCTTCATACATAGCCATGGAGGTAGGTTATAAATCATAATAATCACAGGCCATGTGGTATGTGAGATACTTTGAAGACCTTGTGGGTTCATTCCATCAGTAGATAATGCCAAGCGAAGGTTTCTTGCTTCTTCTCCAAATTCAGGATAATCATTATCAATTTTCGTCCACTGTGGTGAATCTGCCAGATGACGAAACTTTCCATCTATAATTTTTTCATCTGCATGCCAAGTCAAGTTTCTTGCATCGGTTTCACTACGGAACATGCGTCTGAATCTCAGAATTATAGGAAAATACCACAAAACTTTTGCTGGAGACAACTTTTTCTTATATCGAGAGACACCGCATTTACGACACTCATTTAACGATGCATACTCATTTCGAAAAAAAACGCAATCGTTTGGACTGGCATGTATCTTATCATAGCTCATCCCAATAGAGCACAACATCTTTTTGGCCTCATATGTTCGATTGGGAAGAACATTATCCTCCGGAAGCATATCTTTCATAAGGGCTAATAACTCTGTAAAACTTTTATCCGACCATCCATTACCCGCCTTTAAGTTGTACAACTTTAATACCGCAGATAATCTTGTGAATTTTGTGCAACCCTTATACAACGGTTTCTCTGCATCGCTTACCAACCTCTCAAACATTTTGGGACAATCCTGAAGATCTTCTTCAAGTGCTTCTGCAGTCTCTTCGACTCGATCACAATCGTATGTATCTGTGGCATTGTCGTTTGAAGCATAGGTCTTATTATCCCCCGGTTCAACATTCGCGTTACTTTTCTCACCATGAAGTGTCCAACTTGTATAACTTCGATCAATTCCATGCCTCTTTAAATGCGACTCCATCTGACCCGCGTCAATCCGACGCCCAAAACAGCAACCCAAGCAAGGACATGTGATTCGACTAGGGTCTTTGGCGAGTTCAACAGCAAACTTAACGAATTCTGATACCCCATTCTCGTACTCTTTCGACAATCGATTGGACGACATCCATTTTTTATCCATGATTTTACTAAGTAACCAAAACAAAAACAAAAGAACAACTACGTACCTGTATATATAGAAGTCAACAACTTCTAGACTGAACCACAAAGTGTAAGATTCTTGAAAACGATCTGAATTCACTCTTCACAAGTAACCCCTATAGCAAATAAACGTAAGTTAGTAACTGATGGTGTATACCACATATAACAAGACAAATTTAGTATGTAATATGACAAACAAGAAATATCGGAGGAACAAGTCAAAGTTTAAAGAAACAAATTTAGTAAACATCATCATTAAATCAAATAGCATGGTATAGTTTCAACTCAACATTGTAAAAAAAAACAACTTCAACGCTTAAGTTCAAGTAACTTCAAAGTTCTATCATCAATTCAAATTCAATTAGCAATTCAATCACTATTTATCATTTTCAATCAACTCTCAAAATAACAATTAATTTTATAATTAATTTCAATCATCTCTCAAAATAAATTCAATCACTAGTTCACTTAACTACTAATTTCATGATCATTTTCAATAACAACCAAATTCTTACATCACTAAAATTTTCCGATAAATATTCACTTTAACTTTATGAATAGCCCTATAACAACCTCAACAATCTAACTTCTACAACACTCTTAACTACCTTGACTTTTCTAATTAATCACTATTCTACAAATTTTACACACTAAACTAACTTCTACTATTCTACAAATTAATCATTAAACTAACTTCTACAAATTAATCACATTTTACACAATAATTACTATACTAACTTCTACTAATTAATCATTAAACTAACTTCTACAAATTAATCACATTTTACACAATAATCACTATACTAACTTCTACTATCACAACAATCAAATCTAAAAGAGCAACAATCAAAACCAACATATGAAAAATTGATAATCAAAGAAAGAAAAAGGCAAAATGCAAACAAACCTATTGCCACACGAGAAACAAACCTGCTGCCACACAAGAAGCAAACAAACCTGTTGACATTTAATAAAAATTGTGTTAAAAACAATAACAAACAAAATAAACTAAACATGCTTAGAATCTAAACATGCTCAGAATTTTAATAAAAGATGCTCAAGAACAAACAAAAGAAACTCAACATTATATAATCAACATTATATAGCAAACTGTCAACATTAAATAATCAACATTATATAATCACTCAAGAACAAACAAAAGAAACTCAACATTATATAGCAAACTGTCAATATTATATAATCAACATTATATAATCACTCAAGAACAAACTCAAGAACAAACTCAACATTATATAATCAACATTATATAGCAAACTGTCAACATTATATAATAACATTATATAATCACTCAAGAACAAACTCAAGAACAAACTCAACATTATATAATCAGCATTTTTTATGAAATGGAAATGGAAATGGAAATGAAATGAAATAAAAAAATATACCTTGGGCCGGAGGAGCGGCGACGCACAGTGACGGCCGGAACGACCTGAGTGAGAGTGAGAACGAGAGTGAATAGTGAGAGCGATAGTGAGAGTGAGAACGAGAGTGAACAGTGAGCGAGAGTGAAAATGATAGGGTTAAAAATAAGAAATGATTTGTTACTGATTTAATTTCTGCGTTTTAATTTTTACTAAAGCACCTTTAGCAGCGCTTTTGTAGTCTGGGTTTTAGCAGCGCTTTCAGAGAAAAGCGATTTTTAAGGTGTGTAGTGAATTGTGCCTTTAGCAGCGCTTTTTGAAAGCGCTGCCTAAAGTATGGTATACATTGGGCCTTTAGCAGCGGTTTTCAAAAGCGCTGCCTTATGGTAACCCTTTAGCAGCGCTTTTCATAAAACGCTTTCTAAAGTTCACCTGCCTTAGGGCTTTAGCAGCGCTTTTGAAAAACACTATCTTATGTCCCACATATAGCAGTGCTTTTTTCTTTCGTTTTTTATTTTTTTTTAGCGAAACATATTGCAGCGCTTCTGTCAAAAAGCGCTGTCTTTGTTGTGCTGCGAAAAACCATTTCTGACATAGTGATTGAATTTCATGATTGATCAGTCTTATTGAGTTGTTTGGCTGGTCTGGATGACAAATAAAATAGGGTTCTAGTTACCTCTAATTCAAATTGTAATATTCAATATACACTATTTTTGAAAGTTGGAAAGCATTTACTATAAAGCAATTGCTGGAAACTTCTGATAGCAATAGTCTATAAAAATTTATATGGCCATCAATAATTTCCTTAGGACCACACCTTCATTGTGATTTTTGACAACAAACTTCGTTCACGTGCTTATGCGTGACGTGACTAGCCTCTCAACCTCCTCTCATTATTTTGCATGGCATTAACTTCGCATCCAAAGAAGATGAGCAGACAAAGATGGCCAATGCCATTAGAGACCATTTCCATTTGAAATTGAAGGGACCTACCTTTTCGTTATTAAATAGTTGCAATATCATATTCATACATATGAACAGTTGTTTATCTTTAATTAACTTTCCCTATGTTGTGCCCTACACACGTGTGTAGTATGTGTTCGAAATACTCTTTTCTAATTATAAAACTCATAATTTAATATTGTTAAAACATTTATATATTTATTCAAGAATATTTGGATTTCTTTCGATTTAACCAAAAAAAATTTATTCAAATTAACATTGAATATACAACAATATTAAATCTTTTGAGATAGAACTTTATTGTCGATTGTGATCTCCAACTTGAAAAATTAATCTTTGCAGTTGCGAAGAGGGTATTTGATTTTTATCGAGAGAAATAAAACATTCTCACATTTATAACTTCTTCATTTTCTTTATTTATATTTAATCATATTTGAGAAGTGAAAAATTATCCTCTTAAGTCATTTCTATTACAAGAACATCGTAGGTAAGGGCACAAATTCAAACTTGCGCTATCTTATTTGTTTATGTTTAAAATAGTAAATTCCAATCACTAGACTATTTGATAAAAAGAGAAAAATAATGAAAATTGTTTTTCTTCTAAAATATTATTAGCTGTAGAAATAATTATAAAAAATAACATATACTTTTTACATTTTTTTTTTAAATTACTGTTTTCAACAAAAATTTAATTTTTTTTTTATAATGATAAAGAAGTTTATAAGTGAAACTTGTAAATAAAGAACAATTCGAGTAAGTTAACTAGACCTAATATGTTTTTATTTATTTATAATATTATATTTATAAAATATTATATTGGTGATATTTTTAATTTTTAAATTTACTTGAAATTATTGTTTTCTCATTTATAGCCTTGTACTATTAGTTATTTTACACATAATTAATTAAGAAAGATGCGACATACAAGAAATTTATACTTACTAATTAAAGTATGTTTTTTATTTAAACTAAAAACATATATTTTTTACTCTAAACACTACGCCAAAAATGATTTTAGGCAGCGCACCTTAGACAGCGCTTTTTTCCAAAAGCGCTGCTATAAGTTAAATAAAAAATAAAACACGGAAAGTATGTACGAAATTGTGTAAAAGCGCTGCTAAAAGGCCCACCTTAGACAGCGCTATTCAAAAGCGCTGCTAAAAGGCCTACCTTAGACAACGCTTTTCAAAAGCGCTGCTAAAAGTCCCACCTTAGACAGCGCTTCTTAAAAGCGCTGCTAAAGGCCCATGTACGAAGCGCTGCTAAAGGCCCATATTAGAAAGCGCTTTACTCAAAGCGCAGCTAAAGGCCCAACTACAAAGCGAAAGCGCTGCTAAAAGCACTCATTAGACAGCGCTTCACAAAAGCGCTGGCTAAAGTCGTTTAAAAGTAAAATTAAAAAACAGATTCTATTCATTCTTTCTATTCTCAGAACTGTTTCTCTTCTCTCGCGAAAAACCCTAAACCCAGAAAAAATCTTCTCTTCTTCTCTCACGCACCTCCGTCCTCTCACGCACCTCCGTCCTCTCCGGCGAGGCTCCTGGGTTCCACAATCAGAGGAAGAAGATAAAGTTGCAATCTTTTAACTAAAGCTTTTTCACGGTATACTTTTTCTTTGATTGATGCGGTTCTTAATTTCTATGCTTAGTTTAGTGTTCATCAATTTAGGAACTCACTCTGTGTATGATTCTGTGTATCAATTTAGGAACTCCCCATTTTCTGACTCTGTTGATGTTGTTGTTCTGAACTCAATAAGTGAGAACAAAACACATTGCTTTATTATGCGAAGTGATTCTTGCTAAAAGGTCATTGTGGATATAATTCAAATTTTCTGATTCTGTTGATGTAATTTTCTCTTTAATGTTGGCACATGTCTAAAATAGATAATAGAATTGTGAGAATATTGTGATATTGCATTACTTTGTAAATGAAATGTAACAAGTATATTTATACACTACATATTACAATCTCTGTTCTGTTCTGTTGATTGTGGAAAGAAAACAAAACGAAATAGTAGAACTCAATAAGAGTGTCGGCTAATTCAGTGTTTCAGTAAAAATGTTTATGAGTTTTCATTGGAATTGTAACTATTACAATCTCTTATTACAGGTTAGATGGCTAGTAACGAGGATCTCCCACATGATGATTCTATTCATGATGGAGATGAGACCGGTAATGCAGTGGAAAGGGAAATTAGACGAGGAATTACAATTATGAAGCGACTCATTCGTGATAGAGATCGAGGTATAAAACATGATGTGCATTGTGTCGCTCTCAGGATTTTCATCCAGGTACAAACGCGAGAGTGGCGCGGAAAACAGAGTTGCCAGCCGTGTAAATTTATCTCAAGAGAGGGAAAGGGAACACCGCATAAACCTGAGGAAGAGGGAAAGGAATGGTCATCGCAACCATAACCTGGGTTCGGGAGTCGGTTACGCGAGGGGAAGGTGTTAGCACCCCACGCGTCCATCGTACTCGATGGGATCCACGCTTATTGTCTAATCTAAGGGTGAGTTATCCTATCATCTATGGCTGTACTGAAACGGGGGGAAAGACAAAGACAGACTCGGTAGGACGTCGACGTCCTAGGCCTACGTACCCCCTTTGTGCAATGGGGAATTCAGAGTCAACGTAGTTCAGACCAGGTTCTTTTTGTGTTTTTTATGAGCGACGTTAAGTTCGCGTCTGGCAGTTAGGGTCGATGCCTGTTTGCGACTCAGATGGAAAGTAACGTGCCCTTTTTGAAAATAGCCTTTAGTTTGACAATCCCGAAGGACAAAAAGGTTTGAAGTTTGTTTGTATTTTTTAGGACAGAAGTGACTTGAGTTAGTTCATAAGTTGCATTGCACCAAAGTGTAGGGCACATGGGCGAATACTTAACGCATCGTCCCAAGACAGGACGCTCGCTAAGCACTCTAGAAAGATGAGAGGAAGCCCCTCATTTTTCATTCCCCACGCTTAAGGCTCGTGCGCAATACACTTTATCTTTATTAAGTATTTTCCAGAAGTTTTGAGATGAGAAGAGAGAAGACACCAAGGAAACTCTAAAGGGAAACTAAGAGTCCTAATGTTATCATGCATGGGTGACCTACGGTTAGTGAGGTTTGACAACAACCTAAGCCTACAGAAGAGAAAAGATGAGAGAAGGAATGAGTAAGGGTGAATATGGATAATTATCCACACCCTCAAATAACTTACCTCAGCCCCTGCATAAAAGGTTAGTACAAAACAGACATACGTAACAATAATAGAAAAGAAAGTCCAACAAATCACAAACCAAAGAGAAATGGTTATCAACCAAATGAAATCAACCAAGCCAGAATGTAGATGACCTGAACATGCATTAGTAAGTCAAAGAAACACACCCCAAAGCAATGGCACAAGCGCCTTTTCAAACAAATAATCAGACACGATTAAGGATGCATACAAGAAAGACCTCAAACAAAAGCAATCTCATAATTAGAAAAACAACTTCTAAAATTGCCAAAATAATTATCAACATTGCTCAACCAGAGACAAACAACACATCAAAAACTCCTGCAAAAATTCAAGATATTAGTCACTCAAACAATTATGCCAAGTCATATGAGAAACATAGTTCAATATGCAAAAAGGAGGACTAAAATGCAACATGAAATGATTTTAAAAATGAGAGGAAAATATTTTAATGCACTCCAGTATATTGGTGAAATGATGCAAAAGGAATGAGTTCAAAATAGTTTGTGGATGCAGAGAAATAAAATAAACAAGTTAAAGGTATGCATGATATGAATAATTCAAAAGAAAATAAACCAATAATTATTTTAGATGATAAAAATAAAATAAAATGATAAAATAAAACTTGTGAAAATTTTATAAAATTATAAATGTGATGCATAAATTTTTTGGGATTTTTTAAATGCATATAGCTATTTTTAAAAAAATGAAAATGAAAATGCCATGATTAAAATAATAAAAATGAGAAATAAACAAATGGGGGGATGAATAGCAAGCATGGCGCGTTTAGGATAAATAAATGGGCTCAGAGGGGGGTGCAAAGAGTAAGCCCAACCCAATAAAGACATCAGCGAAAAAAAAAATAAAAGGGTGCATGCGTGGACTTGGTCAAAGGGTTGACTCAACACTCACCATCAGATTGATCATGCGCTCATTAACAAGTAAACAAAAAGTCCAAGTAAGTAAGATTGACAGCCATGATTAAAAGGTACACCGTAGTTAATGTACCCTCACGCACACGCAAACCTTAAGAGCACCATACATTCCCACGTGAGTCACACGTCATTACTTTAATGTGTTGTCACCATTATAAACATAAGATTTAATCAACGCACACGATTAGGTCAATAAAATAAAAAGTAATTAAAATGAGAGAAACTAATTGGGTGTACACGGTAACACGCGTGGGGTACATAACATGCAATCACTAAATAAAATCAGGAAAAAAAAATAAAACTTATAAAACGTGGCAAGCAAGGGACCGTCAGATCCCTAGTTCCAACGGCCAAGACATCGTCTTCTCCAAATTCCCTCCGGCGGCCTGCAAACATCTCCGGTGACGGAGCTAGGGTTCCGTTCATCGTCTTAGATGAACACTAACCTGAAATTTCCCAGAAACTGCAAACGACTATACCATTATGTCCAGAATTTCATGAGGATTACAAATATGTCATAAAAAATTCCAAACCATTAGCACACAATAAAAAACGCAGAGGACAAGCTTTGGGTCCAAAACTTTAAACACACCATATGCACACAATACACGTCCACATTCAAAACAAAATATATCAGCATGATCCATGGATGCCACACATCAATATGCACGTTTAAAATTTGAGTTTTATGATCATCAAAAGTATGACTAACCTGAGATGGCACAGCCCTTATCCTTGCTCTTAGCTTCAAGTGATGGTTGGTTTGTGTTCTAGGGATCCCAAGGGTTCTGATGGTGAAAGAATTTTGTGAAAACTCCTTGTAGATCGTGAGATTCGAAGAGATGAATTTTTAGGGCTCACACTTGAATTCTCCTACAAAGCACGTGTTCTCCCCCCTAACCCTAGCATGATTAAACTTAAATACACTAGGGTTTTTCACGGATAATGATTTGGGCCTTGGTAATTCTTTGTTTAATGAGTTTTGGGCAAATTTGGAAATTTACATTATGTGAGATACACCTCCTTCCATGCATGTATATCCAAACATTCTATGATGGATCACCCATGTTTGAATTGCTAATTACACCTGAGTTTGATTTGGGCCTTGAAACCATTTGATTCACGAGTTTTTAGTAATTTGGCAATTTGGCATAATGGAGAATAAGTGAAGAATACACCATAGATTCACTTGATTCAAAGGCCTAAAATGATCCTTGAGGAGTGTATTTTGATATTAGGAAGTGACATGAAGCAATGGAATTAATTATAGGTCACTATGCCAAAGTTGTGAAAATGGAATCATGAGAAACCCTAAAAACCACTTTGCCTTCTTTTGATCATAACTAGAGTTTCACAAATGATATGGAGACCCACTAGTACTTGTTGGAAAGAGGAGAAAAATATCTTCAACTTTCATGTTTAAGAAAAATTCATTTTAAGCTTCCTTGATGGTAAAAAGTCAGGTTGAAGGTAGTGTAGAAACTTGCCAAAAATGGAAACTTCTTATTATAGGTCACTTTCCAAATTTAGAAACTCTTGTACAAACTTCCTGATTCTTGATAAATAGCATGAAACTTGACCCCTGAAGACCATATGAGGATGTGAGACCTTGAAAACCTTGAGGAGAACCTCAAGATTTCACAGTTGACCTCCCCTCTCACTGTTGACTTTATAGCAAATTGAACTTCTCCTGAACCAAACTGATAGACAATCTTTCATCCCTAGATACTCAGGGACCCAAAGAATACCATGGAATCAAGTCTTGCCCAAAAAATCAGAAATAAACTGACTTTATAGCAAACCCTAATTTTGGTACCCTCAGTCTAGGAGGAAATAACACAGTCGCCAAATCCAAATTCCTCTAAGTATGATGTGTATCCTCTCCAACAAAGATAAGATATGCCATTTGGTGATGATAAAAACCCAATGAGCTTGCCCATTGGAGCAATAAACCCAAGAATCTCAAAACCCTAATTTCTGCACTGGTTAGGAGAGAGTGGTTCACTTGAGATCTCTTGCCACTTGTGAACTCCTGATGATGTGATAGACCAAATAGGACCTCCTTCTTGACCCTTGGAAGAACATCTTCTCCTCTTGAGCTTGCCTCAGGCACCTTGACCTCATGCTAAGAACCAATGATATGCACACATGATAATGCAAAAATGAAATGAAACATAAGCCAGTTAGTACTAAAGTAAGGAGGGCAAATTTTGGGGTGCAACACATTGGAGTCAAGATAACCAACTAATTGAGCCTAACGGTTCAACGTTGACAAGTTATCTTGGTTCAGTTGCAAGGAGAGAAGTTCCAATTACTTGTGATGATTGGAGAAACAAAGCGTTGAAAGACGCTAAAGACAAAATATGGATTGAGATACAGGTACCATATGTGATGTTATTTGTTTTTAATGACGATTGTGTATTTAAATTACTTATACTAACGCACTCTGTTATGATTTTCATAGAGGTCTTTCAACATTGATGATACCAGAAAAGATTATATACTCGGATTAGCCGGAAAAATGCATAGAGGGTTTAGATCTTTTTTATCAAACAAGTTTCTTAAGGTTGCGGATAAAAAATTTATTGATGTACAGCTTCCACAGAAATATGCAGATTTGATTACACCTCATGAATGGGAAACTTTTAAATCCAAACGAAAAACCCCAGAATTTGAGAGTGTAAGTGACATAAATCGGCAATGAGCATCAAGTCCCGCGTATCCATACAAAAAAGGGCGTATGGGATATGCACACTTACCACAATCTATAGTAAGTATCTATAAATTGCAATGATATATTGTTCATCATGAGTTATTTTTGATAATGTTATTTGGCTTAATGTGTAGTTAACAAAGGAGAAAAGTTCTGAAACATCTCTTCCGGACCATGTTTTGTGGAAGGAAGCCCGTGCGGGTAAGGATGAAGTTGTTAAAGAAGATGTTCAACAAATTTTTGAGAAATGTGTAAGTATAACATTATTGCTTGAATTAAATCAAAAGTTTATTAACATATAATTAAGTCAAATTTTCGATATTCATATGAATTTCAGGAGACTCTATCTCAGTCTATATCTCCAGATGAAGACAATGATTGCAGGAGCCTACTTAGTCGAGCATTAGATGTTTGTGAGTATTCTGGTCGTGTGAGGGGGTAAGGGATATGGGATCACTCCAACATCCTTGAAAAAACCAAAGAAAAAAACGGCTAGCAATAAAGAACTGGAGGAAAAGTTGGAAGCATTACAATCTGAAGTTCGTGAATTGAAAAAGGAAAAAGAAAGAGAGCAAAAAGAAAGAGATCAAGCTTCAGCTTTTAAAGATACTAGTGAGAAAGATAGTATCAATTGTAATTTTCAACCGAATATTCCCGAGGTAATTATATATATTATTATGAAATTAAATTAGCTTAATTTATTTAATTGACATATATACACATTAACAATGTCGTATTTATTATTGGTTTTAGGGCATTTCCCGTTGTCAACTCTATTTATCGTCACCGACTTATCGGATGGTTGGCAAGGGAAAAGTGCATAACACTTTGGGAGAAATGCTTCACCATAAACTGTTCCCCACTGGATTTTTGAAAGTATCGATTGATATTGTTTTGGAGGGGGATGCCTTATTACCACTACTTGACGATGTTTCGGATGCAACATTGTTGGGAGATGCAATATGATCGTTTGTTGCATGGCCGTTAAGCCTCATTTGCCTAGATGATAAGGTAAGCTTAAAACCATTATGAACCTTTGGGTATTCAAAATTTTTACGGGCATTTTACGTACATTTTTTTTTACATGGTAATGTTAGACTTCAACAAAATCCAAATCAAATGATAAGGGGATTATACGGCAAACCAAGTCAGTTGCATCGAGAAAAGAGGTACAACATAATTATATGATATTTATGCATGGAAAATGTTAATTCGTGATCTTATACTTCACCTAACTAATTATATGATATTTAGATTCAGGCTAAAGAGATTGAACAAGTCAGTAGGGGTAAGATGCCTGAAATTAGCAACATTCCCACACAAACAAAGGGTGTTGCTAAGAAGACCGCGGCTAGAAAAAACCTACTTCTCAGTATAGGTCGTGCCTTCAGACATGTTTACTTATAATAGATATTCCGGATGGTGGTACTTGGCTTATACCTATGGAGGAAGGTATTTTTGGTTTTGAATATTCGGAAACAATTGGTAGAGAGGATATGGAGCAAGTTTTTAAACATTTGGAAACATGCATCGGTGTTTGTCGATACATACATTAGGTATACTCCGATCAACTTTGTTTAATTAATTGAACAATTTATTTACTCATTTCAAATGAATAGTCTAATATGTTAATGATGTTTTTACTTAAGGTTTCTGTATGATAAATTGATGCGCCCGCGTGGATTGGAACAAAGATTCACTTTCTTATCTCCAATGACTATCAACTCATGGTTAATCGTACAGAAACCAGATGAAGTCATACAGTATGTACTCGGTTTATTTATGGCCAGCAAAGATACAGAAAAGTTGTTCTTTTTACCGTATAATACTGGCAACGGGTTAGATTTTCATTCTAACTTCATCTATTATAATTTTTTGTGTTTTGAAGTTGTGTAGAAAGTTTCCATCTAACCTTTGTTTAATCTTACAGTGGACATTGGTTGTTGGTGGCAATTAATCCGATAAGAGAAATTGTATATTATCTGGATTCTTTACATAATGATCAAGCAACATACCCAGATATGAAGAAGTTGATTGATACGTAAGTGAGATTGTTCTAAATATTCGTGTGTATATTTATTTATTTATGTGACATGTTCTAAATATTCATTTATATTTTATTAGCGTTATACAAGTTTTTCGATCACAAAGAGATATTCAAGTTCCAAAGAGCAAAGCCAACAACATTACATGGATTAGAGTGGAGGTATATTTTCAAAATTTTGATTATATTAGTGATGATACTTGATAAAACTAGTTAAGGGGTATATCCTGATATATATCCGAATTTTCTTTCCATGTGTAGTGTCCTCGCCAGCGTAATGGAATAGATTGCGGATATTTCATGTTGAGGTTTATGAAAGAAACTCTTCTTTTGGATCGAATAGATATTCCATCCAAGGTATGGATTTCTAACTTAGGAATTATTTTAATATTTACCACATATGTCTCATATAATTAAATAGTTTTAGCTAAATGATACTATGTTATATTATTATGTAGTACTTTGATGAATTCAAATGTGCTCATTACTCAAAAGATCAATTGGATGAACTTAAGGAGGAATGGTGTCAATTCATTATTTAGCTGAGAGTTTTATAAGGTATATTGTCTTTCTTTCATTGATGAGAATTTTGAGTATATATAAGTTTGAGTTTTGATGAGATAATATGTTGTCATTTGTATATTAAATTGTGTTGCAATGTTGTTGTTGTTTGTTATAGAAGGTTGGAATCATAAATTGTGTTGGTGCTGCCAAATATTGATTGATATATTGGCCATAGAAGGTTGGAATCATATACTGATTTTCATAGGCACTTGGCAATATTCAATAACTCATGATCATTTGTTGACATTTTTGGCAATGCTTGCAGCTTGAATATCAGATTTGGCAATGCTTGCAGCTTGAATATCAGATAAGAACAATGCCTTCTTTGTTTTCTTCTATATTTTGTCTAATGTTGTTGTTGTTTTGTTTCAGGTTATATGTGCAGATGTAGAAGATAGAGCTAACAAGTTCATTGTTGTTGTTTTTTAGCTTGAATATCAGATTTTTTGTAGCTAACAAGATATATGAATTGTTGTTGTTTTTTAGCTTGAATATCATCAATTTTTTGTATATATAAATTATTGGATTAAAGATGTATATATAAATAGACAAAGTTGGTGCATATTTATTGGATTGACTGTCTAATTTATGAAAATTTGGTGCAAATTCTAAATGCATATTCTGGTGCAAAATGTGGTGAAAACCTGGTGCAAAATATGGTGATAATCTGGTAAATATTTATTGTATATATCAGACAGCGCTTTTTTTAAGTTTTATATATAAAAAATTTCGTGGACATTAGACAGCGCTTCAAAGAAAAAAGCGCTGCCTGAAGTGGGGATTAGACAGCGCTTTAAATAAAAAGCGCTGCTTAAAGTAGAGAATAGACAGCTGTCGCTCCCGGGATTTTCATCCTAGTACAAACGCGAAAGTGGCACCGAAACAGAGTCGCCAGCAATGTGTATTTATCCCATGAGAGGGAAAGGAAACACCGCATAAACCTGAAGGAAAGGATAGAGCATGGTCTTGCGACCAAGAGAAAGGGTAAGGGAGTTGGTTACGCGAGAGGAAGGTATTAGCACCCCCTCGCGTCCATCGTACCCGATGGGATCCACGCTTTCTAGTCTCGATCAAAGGGTGATAGAAAAGAATACTGGAAAAGGAACTGAAAAAGGAATGGAAAGAGAAAGAGAAACAAATGTAGGGAAAATAAAAGAAGTGCTCGAATGGGCCCTACCCCACTGCCTACGTATCTCATCGGGAGCATGAGAATCAGCGCGACGTAGTTCCCCTCACTAGGGATGGATTGTTTGTGTTTTTTAGTGGAATACGTCAACGTTCGCGTCCTAGCAGTTTAGGTGTTGCAGCTCGCTGTATGGAGACTTAGGCGTTACCTGTTTGTGGTAGAACGGAAATGACGCATCCTTAAGGAAGGAGTGAATGAGATGAGGAAAGAATTCCCGAAGGAAAGACGTTATTGTTTGTTTTTTTTCTTTTAAGAAGAAAGGAGTGTTTTGAATGTTTTTGGTGTTTTGTAACTCGTATTGTATTTAAGTCCTTCATATAGGATCGAATGCCTCGCATATCGACCCAAGACGGGACGTACGCTAAACATTCCAAGGAAATGAGAGAAGACCCCTCACCTTCTTGTTCCCACATGAAAGGCCTAAATACAATATTTGTCTTGCCTTTATTAAGTGTTTTTGTTGGTTATGAAATGAAGAAGTGTTTCTTATTTGTATCTTCAACAAGTATTGCATTTAGGTCCCTCATACAAGATCAAATGTTTAACACATTGACCCAAGATGGGCCATATGCTACACATTCTAAGATTATAAGAGAAGACCCCTTATAATCTTTTCTTTATATGAAAGGCCTAAATGCAATAAATGCCTACCTTTATTAGATATTTTGAATTTTCTTTGAGGTGAGAAGATGAAAGACTCAAGAGAGGAGAAAGGTAAAATCTATATGAGCTAAGACTCGATCCTAATTGATTAGTTAAGGGAGGAATCCTAATGGTTTGTGAGGTTTAAACCTAAAGTCTAAAGAAAGAATGAATTAAACAATTCACTTCTAAAAGTAGAAGATGAATTGTAATTCAAAAGGGAAAGTGATGAGTTATTAAAAGAAAGCACATAAGTGCTTAACAAACACAAAATGGAATTGTAAAAGAGATGAGAGGATAGAAGTTTGAATGTGGATTCCTTATCCACACTCAATTGAAACTTACCAAAGCCCCTACACGGTTAGTAAACATGTGTAAGAAGTATAAGAAGTAAAAGAACATTTAATGCACCATAAAACTCAAAAGAATTAGATGAGAAATCAAATCCTATAACCACAACCAGAATGTACATCATATGGAAAACAAATGATCATTATCATGCAAGTCCAAGTGGATAGGCAACAAACATCATCCATGACATTAGAACATGCTACCATAAGAAAAGGGAGAATGAAAGATGAAAAGAAATGAAAAAACATGCATGAATGGAACATGTAATCTAAGGATCAGAATTGAAATGAAATTAAAAATGATTCACAAACATCTCACAAGTGTTCATTCATAACACATCAAGACATTTAAGAAGTGATAGAAGAAGTAGAATTGAAATGGAAGTTCAAAAAGGAAAGTGCAAACACAACCTGTTAAAGGTGCACAAGGTTCAAATGATAATCAACATGCAAAGATGACATATAATATGTATCAATGAGCTATTATGTCACATGAATGGTTCACCAAATATGTAAATGATCATGCAAGTATGTACAAAAGAAATCATGTAAACATGCACAAAAGTTAAGATGATATGACATGTTATTATGCTTCAAAGGTAATGCATTAAAAAAAAATTAGATGGCCTCATGGAAATTAAGCAAGCATGGTTTAAAGATACACAAATCATAAGTGAACTATATACCAAAATAGCATGCAAAAAATCAAGGCAAAAAGGCTTTATACAATGCACTTAGGTCAAGTATACACATCATACAAAGTAACACAAAAATGAACACCAAA
The DNA here is from genome assembly GCA_022829125.1 of Lathyrus tuberosus. NCBI lineage: Eukaryota > Viridiplantae > Streptophyta > Magnoliopsida > Fabales > Fabaceae > Lathyrus > Lathyrus tuberosus. Next base: position 8,423,219 of record JALAZF010000159.1, read on the forward strand.
CATGCCATAAACTGACCTAAAAAAATCAAATAAAAATCACTTAACATACCTCAAGATGCTAATGACTCAATGCAAAAATAAGAGCATCAAAACAATTTTTAATGATTAAGACAAAAATGCACAAACTTATGGATCACATTAAGCATGCACACAAATTGAAATTCAAAGAATATTATAGAACAGGGGCAAAAATGTCATAAAATCAAGAAATAAAATCATGAAAAATTTTCTAAATGTTTTAAGGATGCTCATGAATTTTTGTGGAATTTTTAATGAGGCTTTGGTATTTTTAAAAATTGAAAAGTTAAACGTGCATGAAAATAAAATAATAAAATGAAATGTAAATGTGAATGGGGGTGTGAACATAGCAAATATTAGTTCAAAATGATTTGGGCTTTTAAAAATGGAGGTGTGGATAGCAATCTGGTTAGGTCCATTTACGCGCATAACACATTAACTATCATGCTCTTCAGTCAACAATAGTCAAAATAATCCCAGCCACCAGATTAAGTCAAGTCAACGAACGAGTCAAGGTAATTGCATCCAACGCGCGTACATGAATGTGCATCTTAACTACCATGCAATGCATCACATCACGTTTAAGTGAATCAGAAAAAATGGCACATGACATGCACATGAATTTTAATGTGCTGGCACATTCTTAGCCACACGATAATGAAAAATGGACGGACGAGATTAGAACGCACACAAACCCTAGCATTCAATATCACAGGCCGGAGATGACTTCCGGTCATCTTCTCCGACCAATAGCCACCACCTGCAAATTCACATTCTTCCAGAAATTCACAATACATACATCAATCGAAAGCTAAGCTCACGTACATCATGAATCTACCCCTATTTTCCACATAAAACACACACACATGGAGAACAGAGGAGATCAAATCATGCCCTAGGTTTTGAAACTATGCCTCTAAGAGGCCTATCAACTAGCCGGATTCAACATAGCTTCTAAGAAGCTCAAACCAATAGAAAACAAGTGAAATTTCAGAAAACGAAGGTTGGAGAAGAAACCTGAATTTGAAGTTCTTCAAAGTAACAGAAGACCAGAGATGATCCTCCTATGCTCTTGAGCTTGAGTGGAGCAAAATAAATGCCACTGAACTTGAGATCTTGGAGAAAACCTCAATGAAAACTCAACTGAACTAAGCTGCCATTGATGAACTAAACTTCTTCTCTCTTGATCAGAAGTGAAACCTTGATGAGGATGAAGATGAAATGTGAATAGAAGATGGTGAAAATCGTGTGAAATCAGAGAGGAAGTAGAGAGAATGTGAGAGAGAGTTTGAAGTGTTTGAGAGTGAATGTGAAAAAATGAAGCTGACATGTGAATTTGTGAGTGATTTTTCTATTTATAAGATGAGCTAACTAGGGTTTAGTGAGTCGAGTTAACTGAGTTGGATGAGTTAAGGTGAGTGCACCCTAACTAACTGAGTCAAGTTAGTTAGGGGCGAGTTATTGAGGATTGTGGTGTGGTGTGGAGATGTTCATGACAGTTATGGTGGGAGGGAGAAATGAGGGTGAAGCTGTAGCAAGCAAACTTGTAGTGTAAGCTTGTTTGTTTATTCCCTTTTTATGCATGGTACAACATGTATGTATGTGTATGTAGTAGCATGTTTGGCTCAAAAAGGAAAAGAAAGTGACTGATGCGTGTGAGTGTTACACAATAACAACAACATTTCATTTATTTTTCTAGTTTTTAGCAGCTTGAAACAAATGCAAGCATGGTGGTTTGGTGATGATTTTCTCCACGCATAGTAAATGATTTAGGAAACTTTTGATGCCAAATAAAAGAGGGCATGTTGTGGAACACATTTGATGTTGATTTTAGATTGAGATGAGTTTTGGAAAAGGATGCAAAATAGCTCATAACACAAGGACTTGGAATTGGTGGAAGGCGTGACAAGATGTGGCATGGCAAGGCAACATGGCCAGTTGATTTTCAGCATGATCACACCACCTTGGGACCAAAATTCCTACCTCATAACTTGGTCAAATGGAATTTTGTTCAACATGAACATTGAAGATGACACTACAAGGAACATCTTTGATGTTGAAAATTTTCTCATTTGGAGCTTCCTTCTTGGAGAAATTAGGCTTGACTTTTGGCACACCAACTGTTTGTGAAAAATGATAGCGCGCAGGCCTGGCAAGGCTTGGTCATGACATGGTTTTTGCCCTACTTTCTTCCAACTTTGATCCATCATATCTCCCTCAATTTTTATCCAATGGAGATGTTCTACACACGGATTTGAAGCTTAAAGCAAGATCTTTTGTTGTGGCCTGGTAGAATTTTTATTTGATGCTTCAAATTTAAATGGCCTTGGTTCAAAGTGTAGTCCAAAATGGTCCAAAATTACTATTTTTAGTAACCCTACTTCACCCAAAAATGACAACTTTCCACATCTTGATTTTTTCATGATTCCTTTGGAGTTTCTTGATCAAATTTTGCACATTGGACACATATAACATGAATTTCATGAATTTGGCCTCAAAAAGTCAAGAGTTGACTTTTTCTTCTGATTATTTGACTTGTCCCCCAATTTCTCTGATTTTTTTATCTTTCTTCCAATTGAACCACTTCTAAAACCAATTGAGAGGCAATTTTCCACATACATACACCTAAGGACATGTAGAATACCATGACAACAAGTTTTATCCAAAAAATCACAGATACCCTGATTTAATTGGAAACCCTAGTTTTGGTACCCTCCTCCTAGGAAGTAAAAGTGCAGTCTTCAATTTCACATTCCTCAAAGTATGTTGTGTACCCTCTCAAAGGATGATGAGATACGCCATTTGAGGGTGACTTTGGATCAATGAGCTATCTCTTTTGAGGGTTTTCCTTTAATTTTTGGATCTCTTGCATAGTGAAAGATGTAGGGCTTCAATCTCCTATTGAATCTCACTTTCTTGAGGTATTGGATGGTCAATTGAGATAATATGAGACATGGAAGACCTCTTGGCTTGCTTTGAGACAACTTGATTGACCTTTTGTGCCTTGAATGACTCCTTGATTGTCCAACTTCCACCTGATCACATGCCTTGATGGTAAGAGGGATGCTATGCTTCATTTTTCTATGTTAAAGATGCAATGCAATGCTAATGAGATGGATATGACATGATATGATAATGCTATGTTATAATGCCAAAAGGGAGAGCAAATTTTGGGGTATTACAACAGCGCTTTTAAAGAAAAGCGCCGTCTAAAGCAATGCCTAAAGATAACCAAAAGTGATGTCTAAAGTCAAAGCGCTGCCTAAAGGGGTTCTTTAGACAACACTTTTAAAGACAAAGCGCTGGCTAAAGTGACAAACAGAAAGCGCTTTCAAAGTAAAAGCGCTGGCTAAAGCTGACATTTAGCAGCGCTTTGTCATTAACTAAAGCGCTGTCTTTACTTATAGCAGCGCTGGAATAGGCAGCGCTTTTAAGCGCTGTCTAAGCCCAAAAAAAGTGCTGTCTAAGCCCTTCTTTAGCATAGTGAAAATTAAAATTTTAAAAAGAGAGTGATAAGCTAGGAATTAAGAATTGATGGTGCTTGCTAGCAAATCTTATATACAAAGACTACAATTATATATGAATAGAATATAGGAGGGGGAGCAAAATAATGACTATTAGATATATGTTATATAGAATAAATGATAGGGATGACAATTACATATTTTTAAAGATAAAATTATAATTTGAGATAGAGATTGTCTTAAACCTTGGTAAAAAGTTTAAAATGATTTATATTTTCTAGAGATGCATATCAGAAAGTAATATAGATATTTCAAACCAGAAACAGAGATAATATAAATAAGATCTAGAAATAAAATCAACTAGACATAATATAAAAATACTCAACATTACATAAAAAGTTGTTAAAATAAATTTAACATCATATCTTGTTATAAACGAGTAGTTCAGGACGTTGCAACATATTGATGATATCATCATCAGATCTTTCAATCTTCACATCCACTTCAATCAGACTTTTTGATGTGTAACAGTAAATGTACTCCACATGACTTGTAAATCTTCATTCGTCTTCACTTGAAAGTTCGTGAACTATATCTTCTCTTCGCTGTCAAGCGATGATGAATGATACTCGAGCTTGACAACTCTCTGATTTTAAAAACAGTGTGGGACCGCTAACACAAGGAGTAAGAACATCGTGAATTTCATCAAAATATTTTTTTCCCGTATAACAATGTGTATAATTCCTAATGTGCCGTCAACTCTTTTAAAAGTTGCTGGCGAACAAGAAAGTGATTCCCATCTCCTCTACCAAGCAAGTCGGATACGGCCTAATAACCGCAATTACCATCATCCTAAACACACTCCTAAAATGCATTACAGATGCATCATACAAGTCTTCTGTGGATGAATTTAATATACCATTCCATGCATCCATTATCTTTTCCAACACCACACTAGGTTTCACTAATTTTCCGTCTTCACCATTTATTTGTTTGGTGCGTACTGCCGGTTTGAGTCGACTTCTCATATTTTTTGTTATGTGATATAAAAAAAGTAATGCGTAGGATGTAGAAAACACCTTTACAACTGAATTCATTGGTGTCATATCTCGATCGGTGACAATTACATTTGACATGTTTTCTTGGCTCTTAAACAAAGTCTTGCACATTTCCAAGGCCCATTTCCAGAAGCGGAAGCCTATACTTATTGGTCTATACGTTGAATCAATTATGAGGACAGTGGACAATGTGTTAAAGAACTTAATACTTTCGGGATGAGTCCAGAATATGTCACGAATAATGACTTTATCCTCACAAACTCTGTACCTAGAAAGATAATGGTTATCATCCAAAAGTTTCAAAAGTTGTTGCATTTAGGATCTTGGACCTCTTATCGCCATGTTGTTTCGATAATGCACATTGTATACTTGCTTTATATTTGAAATACTTTTAGGTTTTTTTCGTTTCAAATCTGAAAATGTGTATTTCGACGCCACCCTAATTAAAGACATGTCCAAAACAATTTCCTTCTCCTCCGGTTTAAGGCGACATATAATGGGATGACTGGCTAACCTAGTTTGCAAGGTATGATTATGTAAAACATAAATGGAATTAAATTTCCATGTACCATCCACCATACGATATTCGCACAATTTAAATGAATGCTCTCATTTTCTCGATCCTGTGTCATAACATTTCAACTTTTGAACCGGTGGAACATACGTGCCACTTATCTCGCATCTTATGGTTACAAATTCTTGCCTTCTATTAGAACCATTGTCAGACCTTCCGATTACAATGTCAAACCCCAATTTCCTGCCCTTCATGTAGATTAACTTCATCCTTCACTTCATCCGGTTTTACATCATTACTAACAACAACTTTGGGAAACATATACTTGTGCACCATATCTAATACAAACTAAAACAGAAAAACGGTTAAAAAATTCAAAGTAACAGGAAACTTCAGAGATGCATCTCCAAAACAGATAGTAGGTGAATTCGGAGATGTATATCCAGATGTAACGTTCATTTTTCAATTCAAGAACAAGATTAATGCAAGCAATAAGGTATGAAACGAATGAACTTTACCTTAAATTGTAGCTTCTTTTGCTAATTTTGATGTGATAAAACACAAGAAGATGATTTGGAGTCAAAAAGTTGATAAAAAAGGAATTTTTTTAAAGGATTTTGGGTTATAGTGGAGGTATGGAGTGTGTGAAAGATGATCATGCAAGGTGGTCATATATTCAATTTCCCGATTTAGATTTTTGGAGATGCATCTCCGAAAATATTATTGAATGGTTAAATGACAAACAATCTTAATGAAAGCACTGTTTAAATGGCTTCATGAGTCTTTTCGGAGATGCATATGTTAATTCACCCTAGAAATCCTTGCAGATGCATCTTCGGACTAAATTTGGGCAAAAAAAAAAAGGAATTTGCTGCGTTCAGATATGCATCTCTAAAAAAAATTGAGGGCATTTTTGGATTTTCAGAGGTGCGACCAACACCATAAGGGTGGTAATACAAATTACCATTATATAAATACACATATGAATCAGGAAAAGCCCATACATGCCTTAAAAAGGCTCCACAAGGAGTGTAAACTTTAGGGGGAATTAACTTGCCATCCCTCGAACTTTAACCTGGCAACCCCCATAGTTTCATGATTCCAAAACTACTATTGAAAAAAATGTAAAACAAATTTTCATTGAAAATTCCATTTTTTTTATCGGAAATTTCGAATATTTCGGATAAAATATGAAGAATGCCAGAGTTCTTTAAAAAAATTCAAAATTTTTTTACACTACCGAAAATTTCGAAATTTCTGGTTAAAAAAAATGGAATTTCCGGTATTCTTTATATTCTTTTACCAAAAATTTTGAAATTTCCGGTAAGAAAATTGAAAATTCAAAAATTTTTGGTAAAAACAGGTAAGTTTCAAAAACTCTGATTTTTACAAAAGGGTATATTGGTAAAAGCGTTCTAAATGGGCGGGGGTTGTCAGGTACAAGAGAGGGGATGGCAAGTTAATTCCTCAAACTTTAGAATTGTACTATTTACATTCCATATAAGTTTTTAGTATATATTGGGAATTGCTAATCCCACCCTAAGTGGTGGAAAATCATCTTATGAAAATTCGAAAATGTTCCTTTAATTTCGAAAATGCATCTCCAAATGCACCCTGCACCTCATTAAAACACGTGTCAACTGAGTCTCACTCCATATTTTTTATAAATTTAACTCGGAAATGCATATTCAGAAGAAAAAAATCAATGTACACCCCATGGATTCCTCAGCGAAATATCATTTTTTGACATAAATTATTTCGGAGATGCATCTCCGTACTCATACCAGATAGAATCCAAGATGCATCTCTAGAACTACACCAGACAATAATTTTTTACTTTGATTTAGACATGTTCTGATGAATTTGGTGATATATTATAGCTATAATATTATTTTCAATTTTGTATAAATTGAACAACACACTTTCAGAATAATATGAAAATTATATATAATTAATAAATCTGGAGTACACAATAAAGTCAAAATAAAATAGAATCGAAAATAATGCTTATAATACACATACTATGTGTTGCTTTAATCGATGTTGAATCTGTGTGCATGATGTTGATGCTGCTATGATGAACATGTGGGTAAACTAGATCTAAAAATCAAACCTGATAATAACTGGTTAAGATGTAATAATTAGGAAGAAATTGATGTAGACAATGAAGTAGGATGAATAACATAGATCTGTGATGAATCGAAGCTGATTTGAGGCTGATTTTGGTAGATAGAAGGTGCTGGAAGGAGGAAGTTTGCGTTCAGATGTGGGATCTGAGTTTTTGGGTGGTTTCTGGTGATACGCGTAACAGGGGAGGTGTTACGCGTAATGGGGGACACTCCCAGGGTATTACGCGTAGCGTACGCACCCGTCCCCAAGGGCTAGCTAGACCCTCTGCTGGTACGTGTAGCATACACGTATGGGAATGTGGGAAATACGCATAAGAGGAGGCAATACGCGTAATGGGAAACTGAGAAAAGGGGGATACACGCAATAGGGGGCAATACGCGTATGGGTTTTGGGGAAGAATGCCTTACGCGTATGGCTTAGCCATTACGCGTGAGGGGGAATCTGGAGGAGAATTGAGAGGAAAACCCTCTCTGGTGTTACGCGTATGGTACGCGTAATGGGTGGCGTGAAAATTGAGCCATACGCGTAACAGAAGGGGCATTACACGTATGGGCAGTGATGTGGGCAGATTTTCCCGTTTTTGCGATTTCTGTCCCGATTTCGCTTGCGACGTGGGTTCTTTGAGACATAGGGCTATGATGAGATAATAAGACGCTAGTAAACTAGTAGTGATGATGAACAGGATAAAATCAGGAATTTTACGTGATGAATAAATATGACGAATTGTGAGGTCTTATGATGAATTTTGATGAGTGCGGCTTGGTGTTATATAATGATGCTTGTTTGATGATAATTCATGAATGATGATGCAATTATGACGATTTTATGACGATGTTTATTATGACGATTTGCAGCATGCATTCATGGCATAATTAGGACTTCGGTCCATTTGGTGGCTTAAATCCCATTGTGTGGATTGTAGCATTTTATGACGTTCTCCGGTTCTTGGTATAATCGATCCTATTGGTGGGGATCTTTGGAGGGTGATGGCCCAGTGTCCATCGATTATGACAAGTTGGTACCACATGCATGAGTCTATGAGGTTGCATTGCATATTGTGTGGCATTGCATTATATTGATGTGATTTTGATGTATTCTGACGTGTGAATGACTTGATGATGTTGTTGCTTGTGCTTTGTCTTTTACTTATATCTTATATATTGATTTTGTGGTTACTCACCCTGCCTGTTTGAATGTTGCCTCCACGTGGGTAACGTGCAGGTGATCAGGCTTAGCTTCCTTGGCGCATGAAGATTTAGCTTAGAAGTATTTCCTTGATTTCTCCGTCGATTAGAGGGTCTTGATCTGATATGTAACATCGGTTCGGGACGTCTGAGTCGAACGATTACGTTCTTTTGTTTTTTTTGAACATGATGTTTTTCATGAGTTTTATTTGAGAAGTTTTGAATTATAAAAGCGTTCTTTAAATTTTGATTTCCGCTGCGTGGTGTTTAACTATATTGTGATGGAAAAAACCTGTGTTACGGGACAGGTGGTTATTAGGATGTTTTGTGACGATATGTGATGCCCTTTTTGGGACTTTACTCTGATTTATATGTTGTTTTATTCGTGATGTTTGTTGGGTAGAAAAAGGGTGTTACATTAGTGGTATCAAAGTAGGTCGGTCAGTCCTCAGGTTTTTACGCGATGTCAGTCCCCTGTCAGTCGATGAGTGTGTGTACACTATCGATGTTTTGTTTCTTCTAACCTTGTTGGTAGTGTGCAGGATGGCTGGAAGAAATGATCGTGATATTGCTGATGCATTGGAATCAGTTGCTAATGTAGTGGCTCAACTCAATCCGAATGGTGGAGTTCCAGATGAGTTTCGTGCTTTGGGGAAGTTTCAGAGGAACAATCTGCCGACTTTTGTGGATACTCATGATCCAGCAAGTGCACACAAGTGGCTGAAGGCAATTGAGAAGATCTTCTGGGTGATGGGATGTATTGATGAGCAACAAGTTCAGTTTGGAACGCATATGCTGGAAGAAGAGGCCGAGGATTGATGGGATAATACCCGTCAGAGACTCACAGATGTTGGCACTGTGATAACTTGGGCTGTGTTCAAGCAAGAGTTTCTGGGAAAGTATTTTTCGGAGGATGCTCGTGGCAAGAGAGAGGTGGAATTCCTAGAGCTGAAGCAAGGAGACATGACTGTGGCAAAGTATGCTACAAAGTTCGAGACGCTGGTGAAGTTCTGTCCTCACTACAACCGTGCTGATGCTGAGATGTCCAAGTGTCTCAAGTTCGAGAATGGGCTGAGACCAGAAATCAAGCAGGGTATTAGGTATCAACAAATTTACAGGTTTGCCGAGCTGGTGGATAAGAGTATGATCTACGATGAGGATAGCTGAGCTCCATCTGCTCACTACAAGCAGTTGAGTGAGAAGAAGGGGCAGTATAGGGAAAGCCTTACACGACTTCTGCTGACAAAGGGAAGTAGAAGGCTTCAGATGGGAAAAAGTCAAGTGGGGGAGCAGCTCCCGCTTCTGGGAAGTGTTACAAGTGTGGCAAGCAAGGCCACTGTGCTGATGGTTGCACCAATAATGTGTTTAGGTGCTACAAATGTGGTAAGAAGGGGCATAGAGCTACTGATTGCAAAGATGATGGTCCAACCTATTTTAATTACGGCGAGAAGGGTCACATCAGTACCCAGTGTCAGAAACCAAAGAAGACCGCTACTGCTGCTCAGACCAGTGGCAGAGTGTTTGCTTTGAGTGGTGCAGAAGCACCAGATAAGGACAACCTGATTCGAGGTACTTGTTTTATTAATAATGTTGAGTTGGTTGGTATTATTTATACTGGTGCTACTCATTCTTTTATCTCTCTTGAATGTGCTAATAGATTGGGTTTGAGGTTATCTGATATGAATGGTAATATGGTAATAGAAACTCCAGCTAATGGTTCTGTTACTACTACCTTTGTGTGTTTGAGATGTCCTTTGACGATTTTTGGGAAGAGTTTTGTGATGGAATTGGTGTGCTTACCCTTGCACCAAATTGATGTAATCTTTGGAATGAACTGGTTGGAGTTTAACCGTGTTCATATCAATTGTTATAACAAGACTGTAGAGTTTCCTGAGTTTGGTGATGGTGGGGAGTTGATGTTCTTGTCTGCTAAGCAAGTGGACGAACTTCTGGAAGACGAAGCCTTGGTGTTTGCAATGTTTACATCGTTGCAAATTGATCGTGAAGCTACGAGTGTCGAATTACCTGTTGTCTGTGAATTCCCAGAAGTGTTTCCAGATGACATCAGTGATTTGCCTCCAGAACGTGAAGTATATTTTGCAGTGGACTTAATACCAGGTACGAGTCCAGTGTCAATGGCTCCTTACCGGATGTCCACTTTTGTGTTAAGTGAATTGAAGAAATAGTTGGAGGAGTTGCTTGAGAAGAGGTTTGTTCGACCAAGTGTTTCCCTGTGGGGTGCTCCTGTGCTGTTAGAGAAGAAGAAAGACGGAAGTATGAGGTTATGTGTTGATTATCGCAGTTGAATAAAGTGACTATCAAGAATAAATATCCACTTCCGAGAATCGATGATTTGATGGATCAGTTAGTAGGTGCCTGTTTGTTTAGCAAGATTGATTTGAGGTAGGGTTATCATCAGATTCGTGTTAAGCCTAATGATATTCCGAAGACAGCTTTTAGGACGAGGTATGGTCACTATGAATACATTGTGATGCCGTTTAGAGTGTCCAACGCACCTGGTGTGTTCCTGGAGTGTATGAATCGGATCTTTCACGAGTATTTGGATCAGTTTGTTGTGGTTTTCATTGATGATATTCCGATATACTCTAAATCTAAAGAAGAGCACACTGAGAATTTGATAATTGTGTTGCGAGTATTGCAGGAGAAGAAGTTGTATGCAAAGTTGTCGAAGTGTGAGTTTTGGTTGAAGGAAGTGAGTTTCCTTGGCCACGTGATTTCAAGTGGTGGAATTGCTGTTGATCCTTCTAAGATTGATGTTGTGTTACAGTGGGAGACTCCGAAGTCTGCTACTGAGATACGAAGTTTTCTGGGATTGGCGGGTTATTACCGCAAGTTTATTGAAGGCTTTTCCAAGTTGGCATTACCTTTGACTCAGTTGACTCGAAAGGGTCAAGCTTTTGTGTGGGATGTAGCTTGTGAAGAGAGCTTTGTGGAATTGAAGAAGAGATTGACGACCACTCCAGTGTTGATTTTGCCTAATCTGAATGAATCTTTTGTAGTCTACTGTGATGCATCGAAGATAGTTTTTGGAGGAGTATTGATGCAGAATGGGCAAGTTGTTGCTTATGCTTCCAGGCAATTGAGGGTTCATGAAGTGAATTACTCAACCCATGACTTAGAGTTGGCAGCTGTGGTATTTGTGTTGAAAATTGGAGACATTATCTATTTAGCTCTAAATTCGGAGTGTTCAGCGATTATAAGAGCTTGAAGTACCTGTTTGATCAGAAAGAGCTAAATATGAGGCAGAGAAGGTGGTTGGAATTGTTGAAGGATTATGACTTTGATTTGAGTTACCATCCTGGTAAAGCAAATGTAGTGGCCGACACATTGAGCAGAAAGTCATTGCATATATCGATGCTTATAGTGAAAGAGTTGGAGTTAGTTGAACAATTTTGAGATTTGAATTTGGTGTGTGAAGCGACCCCTAACAGTGTGAAATTGGGAATGTTAAAGTTGACGAGTGGTATTCTATTCTATAAGAGATCAGAGTAGGACAACAATCTGACTTGAAATTGGTTGACCAGTTGACATTGATCAATCAAGGTAATGGAGGTGAATTCTGGATCGGCGAGAATGGTGTAATGATGTTCAGAGACAGGGTGTGTATCCTAGATGTTCCAGAAATTAAGAAGAGAATTCTTGAAGAAGGACATCGAAGTAGGTTGAGTATTCATCCCGGTGCTACGAAGATGTACCAGGATTTGAAAAAGCTGTTTGGTGGCCAGGTATGAAGAAGGACATTGCGGAGTTTGTTTATGCATGTTTGACTTGTCAGAAGTCGAAGATTGAGCATCAGAAGCCTTTATGAAATTCTGGCCTATGCAGACAGCAGATGTCCTAACCCATGTCAAGACATTGTGTTACATAATCATTTAAACAAGAACAGAACAACACATAGTTGATACTCTGAATATCAACATAAAGTCACAACAGATGTTACAACATCTGATAAGACATGTTTATCAAGAATAGATACAGAACTTTAAAAACTGCATAATGATAAACAACACACGATATGTTAGCCCAGTTCGGTGCAATTCACCTACATCTGGGGGATACCAATCCAGGAAGACGACTCTACTGTCTGTAGTAAAATTATAAAGTTAAACTCCCCCGTTTACAACTTTATCTCCTAAATACTACCTAAGGAAATCATTACCAAAGAACACCCTCTTTGATATGAGAATCACTACTCACTTCCCTTAATCACAATTTGTGATATCTAACAGTTACAAACTCTAGCAACTGCATCATTCTACTTGAAAGACACCTCTTTCAAAGTTCAGCCAAAATTCTTGACTAACAACAATACTCGGTTTTGCTTAAAAGCTTCAACCAAGAACAACATTCAACTCTTGCTTCAATGCTTCGAGTGAGAACAATATACAACAGCCTATGTCGACCACATAGTATCAAAAGATACATGGGTGACTTACAAATTACACAAGAGACACTCAAAACCCTTATGTTGCACCGACGACTTGTTGTTGTGTGTGCTTGCTATTTTAGGTCTAGCAAGTCCTTATTTATAGACTCTTACAGTATGGGCTTGGACTCTTCAATCAGGTCCAATCTTCACGTTTTAATTCAGCTACAAGATCTTCTCCCCAAGAATTGGAACAAATCTCCAAATAGTTTCCTAAAAATGTCTCCAAGATCCTTTTTATGAAATCCAATAAAATATGCACTTTGTACCTAATAAATTTCCTTGACCTGCGTATAATGATGAGACATATCCAAAATATTCTCATCAAAACAAAATAAATATGTCAAGAGATATACAACAACAGTACATGATGTACCAGACAAAGATGTCGTGACATCTCCTGCGACATCTTGATTAAAATTCATATGACAGCAAAACAACAATTCCTGATGTACCAGACTAAGATGCCATGACATCTGTTTGAACCACATAACAGCAGTACCTGCTGTACCAGACCAAGTTGTCATGACATCTGTCATGACAGTAATACTGTCATAATAGTTGATGAAGATGCTTCAACATCTTGCCAAGTATTATATCCATATCTGTACTGATGTCTGATCAACCATGTCAGGACATCTTTCCCAACATCTTGCTGTAAACTTGTTTTAGCCAAAATTTAGCCAATCAAAGACCTAAAAACCTCCCCCTTTGGAAAATTTTGGCTAAAACAACCTTTGGATAACACATCCAGCTCCCCCTTATGGAGACAACCAAAGAACACTACTACTACTACTACTTACTTCTCCCTTTTTTTAGCCATAATATGCCAAACCAAGCAATTATGCATTTAAGGGAAATCAATCCAAAAGCAAGCAAGTCAGTAGCAGAACACATCCAACTCAGAAGCTTGTACAATCTGACAGGTTACAGTACTCCCCCTGTCATAGATAACAAGTGTTCCATTGCAAGAAGAACACCCAAAATGAATGGAAAACATAAGATGCATCTTCATGTCTTCAAGAGCACACCCTCTGTTCAACACACCTACTGAACACATTCACATACTGCTTGACCTTCAAGCAACCCATGTACCATACCAACACAAAATCAGAGAGAAGTTCTCCCCCTATCTCTCTCAACAGATGCTTCTTCATCATGAACCACCCTAAAACCACTACATGATATCCCATGACAGCTTCATGATCATATAGTGAGAGTACAAGGAACGCATCCTTGTACCATAACGAACAAACTCTTGGATTGAGACCAAAGCTCCATTGACCCCTCTCATCCAGAAACTATCCATACACCACACGAATTCCTCCAGAATTCTCATGTATAGATCTCCTTGTTCCCTGAGATACAACCCAATTGAATCTGAATGCTTCACATTCCTCAAAGAGACGCATAGGGCCCCTTAGTTTGCTAGCTCACCCATATGTTCTTCACACTTGAAGGACATCAAACACATGCTCCAGAAATTTTCAGCCCATTTGCTCCACAAACACCAAACTGATCCACTTCTAGTATGTCCCATTCACATCAGACTTCCAAGACAATCCTTTACCCATCATTCTCCCGTATGACAAGATAAATACCTCTTAGATAAGATGTGAACTCAGAATCCTACTCCAAGGAAAACTAACCCTGAAAATGTTCTAACATCTGTTAGGACATTCTTCACACATCATAGACACCACACACCATGGTTCTTGATATGCTCCACCACTAGACTTACTATCAGCATAGTAATCCACACTGAAGATCTTCACACAACACTGCGCCACCAGCTTGAACAAAGAGAACTTCAGAACCCCAAAGAGAAATAAACTCTCATCCACCAAAAGAAGGTATGCTTCAATTCTCAACCCAAAACTTCTGCCACAACCTCCCAGAGAACCAGAACCTCCTTACAATTTTAACTAACTACTCTTCTGTACAAGAGCAATCAGTTTCAAGCATCCTGCTTGAATGCACACAATGAAACCAACCAAATACCACTTTTTGATTGATCTCAATCTTCTTCAGAACTCTTACAAGATACACTAATCCACTAATGAAATCATACCTTCAAGTCACATGAACTACTTTCCCCAAGGCAAGACATCTTGGATCCACCAAGCCTCTTAGTCATGTAACATCTTCCCATCCACAGCTCCCACAAACTACATGAGATAAACCTTTTTGAAGCATCCATAACTTCCATTCTCCTGTAGATCACCTTATCTTAAGCTGATGTGCCACATCACCAGCTGAGACCTCTGATGTTGAGCTAGATGTCAGAACATTTTGATATGACATCCAACTGTTAAATTCAGCTGCTCCTTCTACCACTTAGAAGAACCTCCTCCTTTCGTAGAACAAGAGTTCCATGCTCTCATAGACTTGATTCAGCAACCAAGTTTGAGTAGACAACCTCCATCTTGCTTTAAAACTCCAAGTAGTAACCATCAAGATTATGATGTCTTCATCTTCATCTTCAATAGCATCAAAGTTCAGACTAGTTTCTTGCCAGGAAACTCTCCAGAGAACACATGCTTCTGTCACACCCGACTGAAGCCACTTCTTAGGTCACCACCTAAGACTAAAATAGATGCTAAAGCATGTGCAGTACCCCTCCCATGATTCGTCATAAACTCTGATGATGAGATGTTCCAACATCTTGTTGAACATCAACAATCTTGACTTTCAAGGATAATCAATTAAATACTTGTTGATTCCAAAAATAGCAATTGATCTTAAATCCTTGGCCAATAACCCTTCTTCACTGCTGTAGCTGAGCTCCACCAGATCATGTCATGAACACTTATGAAGTATTCAATCTTTTTGCAAGTATCTTCTTCAAAGGAAAATGTTGAGATACCAAGGCTTCCACCCTTGACTCAAGTAACTAAGACATTCTCTGAACAAATCTTATTTACCTCAACAATTCTTCAATCAGATTGGATCCACTCTTAGGGTTAAGAGAGATGAATCCTTCCTTGCTGTTTTGGATGGTGAAAATAAATCACCTCCACTTTCTTCAGATTATGTTTCAAAGAAACACCTTCTAGTCAGAAGAGTAACTAGAAGACTCCAGATACACGACTCAGATGACTTTATGAGTGGACTTGAGAGAATTCTCAAGTATCTTTGACAACCTAGCCGACCAATAATTTATCAAACTCCTAGAGCAAGAACCTGATAAACTTAAACTCAACTCATCTCCTCTTCAACTGACTTCAGCTGCACCAAGAACCCAAGTTTCCAAGTACCAAGTCATCATACCAGATATCTAACCACAACTTCTTTCACTTCATCGCTCCCGACTTTGGAATAAAAGAATGCAGATATCTTCAAATATAGAGGCCGATGATTGAGACCTTCCACCAACTGTCTTCAGTAACAACTCCAGAATCCCATAATTCTAGAGCTCTTCTATTAGAAACACATGCAGCGGAACCACCAAGGAACATATCCTGCTTGCCCTAATAAGATGTCACAACATCCTATAAGACACACCAACAAGAGAACTAGCCATTTCTCCTGTAGTTGTTGTAGAATCTCCTTAGCAACATGAACAACCTCCGGGTTGCTCCCTTCGATCCAGAATATCCATCTCATCTATTAATACCCTTGAGTATGTCCGAGTTAATTGATCTAATCTTCAAAACTCCTCCTTGTTTAAACGCTAGAAAGTATCTCCCAAAGATCTCATCCAGAACCAGACAGGATGCTTGCTCTGATACCAATTGAAATTTTGGCCTATGCAGACAGCAGATGTCCTAACACATGTCAAGACATTATGTTACATAATCATTTAAACAAGAACAGAACAACACACAGTTGATTCTCTGAATATCAACATAAAGTCACAACAGATGTTACAACATCTGCTACAACATGTTTATACATAATAGATACAGAACTTTAAAAACTGCAGAATGATAAACAACACACGATATGTTAAACCAGTTCGGTGCAATTCACCTACATCTGGGGGATACCAATCCAGGAAGACGACTCCACTATCTGTTGTAAAATTATAAAGTTAAACTCCCCCGTTTACAACTTTATCTCCTAAATACTACCCAATGAAATCATTACCAAAGAACACCCTCTTTGATATGAGAAACACTACTCAATTCCCTTAATCACAATCTATGATATCTAAGAGTTACAAACTCTAGCAACTGCATCATTCTACTTAAAAGACACCTCTTTCAAAGTTTAGCCAAGACTCTTGACTAACAACAATACTCGGTTTTGCTTAAAAGCTTCAACCAAGTACAACACTCAACTCTTGCTTCAAAGCTTCGAGTGAGAACAATATACAACAACCTATGTCGACCACATAGTATCAAAAGATACATGGGTGACTTACAAACTACACAAGAGACTCTCAAAACCCTTATGTTGCACCGACAGCTTATTGTTGTGTGTGTTTGCTATTTTAGGTCTAGCAAGTCCTTATTTATAGACTCTTGCAGTATGGGCTTGGACTCTTCAATCAGGTCCAATCTTCACGTTTTAATTCAGCTGCAAGATCTTCTCCCAAAAAATAGGAACAAATCTCAAAATAGTTTCCTAAAAAAGTCTCCAAGATCCTTTTTATGAAATCCAATTAAATATGCACTTTGTTCGTAATAAATCTCCTTGACCTGCATATAATGATGAGACATATCCAAAATATTCTTATCAAAACAAAATAAATATGTCAAGAGATATACAACAGCAATACATGTTGTACCAGACAAAGATGTCATGACATCTCCTGCGACATCTTGATTAAAATTCATATGACAACAAAACAACAATTCATGTTGTACCAGACTAAGATGTCATGACATCTGTCTTCGACATCTGTCTGAACCACATAACAGCAGTACCTGCTGTACCAGACCAAGATGTCATGACATCTATCATGACAGTAATATTGTCATGACAGTTGATGAAGATGCTTCAACATCTTGCCAAGTATTATAACAATATCTGTACTGATGTCTGATTAACTATGTCAGGACATCTTTCCCAACATCTTGCTGTAAACTTGTTTTAGCCAAAATGTAGCAAATCAAAGACCTAACACTTTAGGTATGATGTAGCCATTGAATATTCTAGAGTGGAAATGGGATAGTATTTCCATTGATTTTGTGTCAGGATTGCTGAGGACTGCTGAGGGGAATGATTCGATTTGGGTTATTGTGGATAGATTAACTAAATCGGCTCATTTCTTACTGATGAAGATTAATCATTATATGCAGAAGTTAGCGGAGATGTATATTGAGGAAATTTTGAAGTTGCATGATATACCTTTGAGTATTGTGTCGGATAGAGACCCGAGATTTACATCGAGGTTCTGGAAGATTTTGCAGGATGCTTTGGGTACTAAGTTGAGGATTAGTTCAGCATATCATTCGCAGACGGACAGTCAGACAGAAAGGACTATCCAGTCTTTAGAGGATTTGTTAAGGGCATGTGTGTTGGATCACGAAGGATCTTGGGATAGCCATTTACCGTTGATTGAGTTCACGTACAATAATAGTTTTCATACTAGTATTGGAATGGCGCCCTATGAAGCTTTGTATGGGAGAAGGTGTAGAACTCCCTTGTGTTGGTATGAGTCGGGCGAGAGTGCGGTACTCGGACCTGAAATTGTGCAAGAGACGACTGAGAAGATTAAGATGATCCAAGAAAGGATGAGAGCTTCGCAGAGTCGTCAGAAGGGTTACCATGATAAGAGGAGGAAGGCACTTGAATTCCAAGAGGGAGATCACATGTTTTTGAGGGTGACGTCAGTGACTGGTGTGGGTCGAGCTTTGAAGTCTAGGAAGCTCACTCCACATTTTGTTGGTCCTTACCAAATCTTACAGAGGATAGGAGAGGTAGCCTATCGGATTGCTTTACGGCCGACGCTTGCGAATTTTCACGACGTGTTCCATGTGTCTCAGCTGAGGAAGTACATTCCAGATCCGTCGCATGTGATTCAGATGGATGATGTACAAGTGAGGGATAATCTGACTGTGGAAGCGTTACCTGCGCGGATCGATGGTCGTGAGATAAAGCAACTGTGGGGTAAAGACATAGCTTTGGTGAAGGTGTTGTGGGGTGGACCAGCTGGCAAAAGTTGGACTTAGGAGCGTGAAGATCAGACGAAGGAGTCGTATCCGACTCTGTTCCCTTCAGGTAATTTTCGAGGGCGAAAATTCTTTAAGTGGGGGAGAGTTGTAACTTCCCAAATAATTATAATATTTATTTATTGAATTATTATGATTATTCGGTGTTTTGGTGCTTTTTGATGATTTTGTGGGGTAGCCTTGGATTAAGGGAACATTTAGACCTCTTAGAAGTAGTGATTAATTAGATAATTTTATTAATAATAATATTAGAATAATTTGAGTAATTAGAGTATTATTTATATTATTATTATTATTGTTAATTAAAATAATTAGGAGACCATTAAGGGTAAGACGATAATTTGAGGGGATTAATGGAGGATGATACGGTAAATCATAATTAAGGCCCAAAACATAGGATTAACGAAAGAAAAATAGGGATTATGAGAATTAGTTTTGTACAACACTAAGAAGTGATTAGAGAGCTGAGGAAAGGAGGCTAGAACGAGGAATCGACCGTAGAACCCCAGAAAACGAAGAATCTCTGTTGGAAATTCAAGGTATGGGGGGTAATCCGGGTTAACGTGTTTGATATGGGTTTAAGGTAGAGGTAATTGTGTGTTTCCGTTTCTAATGATTTGTGTTGAACTCTGTGACGAATCTGTGACGATTTTTCGTAACTTTGTATATGTATGAACTCTGTTGCGAATCTGATATGTGTTGCTTTAATCGATGTTAAATCTGCATGCGTAATGTTGATGCTGCTGTGATGAACATGTGGGTAAACTAGATCTAAAAATCGAAACTGATAATAACTGGTTAAGACGTAATAATTAGGAAGAAATTGATGTAGACAATGAAGTAGGATGAATAACATAGATCTGTGATGAGTCTAAGCTGGTTTGAGGCTGATTTTGGTAGATCGAAGGTGCTGGAATGAGGAAGTTTGCGTTCAGATGCGGGATCTGAGTTTTGGGGTGGTTTCTGGTGATATGCGTAACAGGGGAGGTGTTACGCATAATGGGGGACACTCCCAGGGTATTACGCGTAGCGTACGCACCCGTCCCCAAGGGTTGGCACGGCCCTCTGCTGGTACGCGTAGCATACGCGTATGGGAATGTGGGCAATATGCGTAAGAGGAGGCAATACGCGTAATGGGAAGCTGAGAAAAAGGGGGATACACGTAATAAGGGGCAATACATGTATAGGTTTTGGGGAAGAATGCCTTACGCGTATGGCTAGCCATTACGCGTAAGGGGGAATCTGAAGGAGAATTGAGAGGAAAACCCTCTCTGGTGATACGCGTATGGTACGCGTAAGGGGTGGCGTGAAAATTGAGCCATACGCGTAACAGGAGGGGCATTACGCGTATGGGCAGTGATGTGGGTAGATTTTCCCGTTTTTGCGATTTCTGTCCAGATTTCTCTTGCGACGTGGGTTCTTTGAGACATAGGGCTATGATGAGATAATAAGACACTAGTAAACTAGTAATGATGATGAACGGGATAAAATCAGGGATTTTACGTGATGAATAAAATATGACGAATTGTGAGGTCTTATGATGAATTTTGATGAGTGCGACTTGGTGTTACATAGTGATGCTTGTTTGATGATGATTCATGAATGATGATGCAATTATGACGATTTTATGACGATGTTTATTATGACAATATGCATCATGCATTCATGGCATAGTTAGGACTTCGGTTCATTTGATGGCTTCAATCCCATTGTGTCGATTGTAACGTTTTATGACGTGCTCCTGTTCTTGTGTAGAATCGATCCTATTGGTGGGGATCTTTGGAGGGTGATGGCCCAGTGTCCATCGATTATGATGAGTTGGTACCACATGTATGAGTCTATGAGGTTGCATTGCATATTGTGTGTCATTGCATTATATTGATGTGATTTTGATGTATTATGACGTGTGAATGACTTGATGATGTTGTTGCTTGTGCTTTATCTTTTACTTATATCTTATATATTAATTTCGTGATTACTCACCCTGCCTGTTTGAATGTTGCCTCCACTTGGGTAACGTGCAGGTGATCAGGCTTAGCTTCCTTGGCGCATGGAGATTTAGCTTAGAAGTATTTCCTTGATTTCTGCGTCGATTAGAGGGTCTTGCTCTGATATGTAACATCGGGTCGGGACGTCTGAGTCGAACAATTACGTTCTTTTGTTTTTTTTGGACATGATGTTTTTCATGAGTTTTATTTGAGAAGTTTTGAATTATAAAAGTGTTTTTTAAATTTTGATTTCCGCTGCGTGGTGTTTAACTATATTGTGATGGAAAAAACCCGTGTTACAGGAGAGGTGGTTACTAGGATGATTTGTGACGATATATGATGCCCTTTTTGGGACTTTACTCTGGTTTGTTTTTCGTTTTATTCATGATGTTTGTTAGTAGAAAAAGGGTGTTACAAGAAGACTCATAAGGGTCTATGGGAATAAACTGCACGAAGTCGAATTTCCGCATGACGCACTCAGGAAGATGAGGATATGTCAGACTTGAACCTTAATAAACCATTATGAGTAAAAGGTTGTGTGATAAACGGGGCGCGTCTCACATTGAGTGACGTAAGTATGAAAGTGTATATCCTTTGCTGATAAGCGGCCAAGATACATTCTATACAGCTCCATCACCTGAGTCCCTCTGAGCGGAACAATGTAGAAACATGTGGCATATCCTTAGTGTAGGTAGAAATACATGACCAACCGAATATGCGTGGGGAGTGCTGGAGGATCCAAGCCTGCAAATGGTACATATGAATCATTAGTAATGGATTAGAAAAAAGGTGTTATGAAAATGACACACAAACACTAAAAGATGCAAAAATATTACTGTCAACAGTGTGATGTTTCCTATAATATATTTGGTCTTCCACATACAACCTTTATCTAATTTGAAGTACGTGTAGACCAAACAAGTGGCCCCCCAATTGTACTCATGAATCCGCTCCAAGTCATTGAAGTATCGTACGTAGAACACATCCACATAAGCGGATCTCTTGTCCATAAAAATGAATATGCCACCCAAATATAATGTGTATGGTCTCAGAGCATATGCTCTTTGTTGTACGACTTTATCGTTATCACTAGGAGCCAACTTTGTATCATGCAGTTACTGTGTAAGCAACCTCTCTAGGAATTGAAACCTAGCATGAGCCCCTCGGGTGACTTCTAACTCCTTCATGGCCTCCCCTAGGTCAGCTTCTAGATAGTTTACCATCATCTCCCCTAGGTCAGCTTCTAGATAGTTTACCATCATAGCCCCTCGATAATAATATAAATAACAAAAGATAAATAAAAGGCACCCGAACCCTAAATTTAAAACAGATGCGTAGAAAACAAAAGGTGTGTTGTGGCTGCAAGATACAAAGGGTGTCGTCAACCTCTTCTTCAACTCTTGAAAGCTTTCCTCACACTGAGCATCCTACATATAAGCTTTCCTTTTCAATTTAACTAAGTCAAAGGAAAAGATAACCTCAAAAATCCTTCTATAAAGCTCACGTAATAACTAGCCAAACCAAGAAAACTTCTGATCTTAGTAATAGACTTAGGAGTTTCCCACTGCAACACTGCATCTAGCTTAGATGTATCGACCACTATACCACCATTGGAAATCATGTGACCAAGGAATCCCAATTCACGTAACAAAAACTCATACTTGGACAATTTTGCATATAACTTTTTCTCTTGCAAAGTCTGCAACACAACTCTCAAATGTCATACTATTCATCATCTGACTTCGAATACACCAAGATTTCGTTGATGAATACGACACTAAATAGATCCAAAAAGGGATGAAAGATTATGTTCGTGTACTCCATAAACACACCTGGCACATTAGACACACCGAACGAAATCATTGAGTACTCATAGTGACTATATCGCGTTCTAAAAGCAGTATCTCGTATCACCACCAATTCAAATATAGCTTAAGCCTAGGAAAGTTAAGAAAAATGTTAATTGAACATTTATTACTTAAAACTTTTACAAGCAGAAAAAGGGATAGCAAAGATCTACAACATTCACATCACTCCTAAAAAAATAGTTGTCATATAACTCTGGGTAGACCCCATACCAGTATCCTCCTCATGTATAATCTTATTTTTCTTCACAACAGAACTTAACCTTTAACTTCCAACGCCAATCTAAAAATGGATATATGATAAATTACAAAAATACATGCTATGTCCTTCATAGCTTTCCCATCGATCTTAATTTCATCATCGGGGTACAAAAGGAGCATTTTGAACCTGGTGGTGTCATTAGATGAAATAAAATTTTAGCATCGTAAATTAGAAGTAAGCTTACTGGACATTAGTATGAAATTCAATTGATGTTAAATCAATAGTTAATGACATGAACAGTTGAAATTGTTGAACTTGAAGCCAAATACATAAGAAAATCACTATTCTTTTTATTGAAATTGTGCTTCCACTACGCCAAAATTCGCTTTTGGCAGCACTACAAAGACAGCGCTTTATCACAAAGCGCTGCTATAAGTTTTGAAAAAAATTCGCTAAAAAAAGCGCTGCTAAAGGCTACCTTTCGAAAGCGCTGCTAAAGGCCGTACATAAACCTCACCTTAGAAAGCACTTTTATAAAAGCGCTGCTAAAGGTATAACCTTAGAAAGCGCTTTTAAAAAGCGCTGCTAAAGGGTAACCTTAGAAAGCGCTTTTAAAAAGCGCTGCTAAAGTCCTTAAATTGGCCCCACATTTGAAAGCGCTTTCTGAAAGCGCTGCTATAGGCCAATGAAAAGAAAGCACTTTCTACGGAAAAAGCGCTGCTATAGGCTAATCTAAGAAAGCGCTTTCAAAAAGCGCTGCCTTAGGTCATTTATTAATTAAAAAATAAAAAAAACCCCAATTTTCAAAAGCCCTAATCATTTGTTTCTAATCATTTTCACGTCTTCTCCCTCCTTTCTCTCTGGCAATTTCTCCTATATTCTGTTCTCCGACCGCCGTTGTGTTCTCCGACCGCCGCTCTGTTCTCCGACTTCCATCGTTCTCCGATCGCCACTGTTCTCTTCTCTCTCACGTCTCGATTTCGTTTTTCGTTTTTCATGCTCTGACCAACAAAAGAGGAAAACAAAGTAGAAGAAGAGGTACGCTTTTCATTTTCGTTTTTGATTTCTGAATGTGCTTCTGTTGTTGTTGAATGTTGCTTCTATTGTTTGTAGAATGTCACTGTCGGAATCATGAAAACACCGCCAAAAGAGAGAATGGTTGGAATACATCACAACCTTCTTTAAAACAAATAAGTAAGAAGAAAGGTAAAAAAAGAGTTGAAGATTATTTGTTTTTAAAACTTCTTAATAACCAGCAAATTTTATAATGTGAAGAATAGACGGTTCATGCGTATTAGTCTATGATTTGTATCACTCATATTATTAGGAAATGAATTTTGTAAAGCTAGCAAGTTTAGTATCATTTTTGTTAGAGTCACCTTTAATTTTCACACTTATATTTTTCATTGTTTATGGTCAATTGCCGTTTTCAGAAGCCCTAATCATTTCAATTCTTTTTTGGTTATATTGTTTGTCGATTTGTTTTCAGATGCATATATGACAAGTACGAAATGAGAAGTTTCAGATTCCTATATTTGGTTGCAATTGGGTTGAAAATAATAATGGCATACGAATGGATAAGTTAGGATATTTACAAGTGGATCTTAATAGGGTGCGGTACAAAGATGAGCCTTTTATTCTAGCCTCTCAAGCTAAACAAGTGTTCTAAGTCACTGATCCGACAAGTACGAAATGGTCTATAGTGCTTTTATCTAACAAAGTAATTGATGAAAACATTGGAGATCAAGGTGATATTGATGTTGAGATTGAATCGTTTACTAGAAATGATCAAGATGAGAATATTATAGCAAATGAATCATATATTAGAAATGATCATAATGAGGGTATTTGGATCAATCCAACCGTCCGTGTTGTTAAGAGACGAGTAGAACATATTCCAACGAAGAAAAGAAAGAGACGTTAGTGAAAAAGGTACTAGTAAAATTATAGCTTATATCATTCAATGGTGTTATGCATTCCGAAACAATTGCAAAAGAGGACATGGATCAGATTTTTTGGAATCTTGAATTAGGCATCGGTGTTATGCATTCATACATCTAGTACGCCGATCAATCTATTATTTAATTAGTTGAACAATTTATTTACACATTTCAATGAAAATAGTCTAATGTTTATTATGTTTTTATTTAAGGTTCTTGTATGACAAATTGATGCGCGAGAATCAATTATCAAACAGATTCTATTTCGTGTATTCCGCCCGTGTCAACGCACCGTTATGAAGAATATGGTTGATATGTAAGTGAGATTGTTCTAAATATTCGTGTGTATTTGTATATTTAATTATTTATGTGAGATTTTTCTAAATATATGTTTTTATTTTGTTAGAGCAATACAAGTATTCCGATCACAAAGAGAAGCTCGAGTATCACAGTCTAAAGCAAACAACATTACATGGATCAGAGTGGAGGTATATTAATTTTCACAATTTTGCTTATAATAGTGATGGTACTTGATAAAACAACACAACTATATATTCTTATTTGTTTTTCTGTGTAGTGTCCTCGTCAGCTAATGGTATAGATTGCGGTTATTACGTTTTGAGGTTTATGAGAGAAATCTTTCATTTGGATCAAATAGAGATTCCATTCATGGTATAGATTTATAACTTTGGATTTATTTTAATATTTATCGAATATTTCATATAATTTATTACTTTTAACTAAATCATGCATATTATGTTTTATTATGTAGTACTTTGATGAATACAAGTGTGCTCATTACTTGAAAGATAAATTGGAAGAAATCAAGGAGGAATTGTGTGAATACTTTATTGAGAAAAGAATCATATAAGGTATGGAAGTTGTTGTGTAGTTATGGAATGTTGTATAGTTTTGGAAGTTGTTGTATATTAGGAATCTTTAGAAGTTAAAGGATTTCTAAGTGGACAAATTGTTATTAGAATTATGGATTGGTGTATATATGATACATGTTTGTGTTGATTTATATCAAATGGTTTATGTGTTGAATTATAATGGTGTATATATTTTGGATTATAATGGCATATAATGCCTATGTTTAAATAAAGGCTTGTTTGTTGAAATAAAGGCTCAATGGTTGAAATATAAGGCCTATGTGTTGAATTAAAGGCTTGTTGAATGTCATATAATGCCTATGTGTTTGAAACAAAGACTTGAATTATATAGGTTTATGGTATTATTTCCAAAAATATGCTTTCTAAAAAAGAAAGAATAGGCAGCGCTTTTAAATAAAAAAAGCTTCCTAAATTCTGATTTTTTAAAAAGTACTTTTAAAAAGTACAATTTACATGAAGAAAAGAAAGCGCTTTTTAGAAAAAGCACTGCCTATAGTACATAATAGAAAGCACTTCCCATTAAAAGCGCTGCCTTAAAGTGAAATAAAAAATACATTAGACAGCGCTTTAAAAAGCGCTGTCTAAATGGGGATAATAGAAAGCTCTTTTTCATGAAAAATCGCTGCCTAAAGATGCCAATAGAAAGCATAAATGGCCAGAAGAAGCGCTGCTAAAGGTCCACTTTAGAAAGCACTTTTCCAGGATAAAGCGCTGCTAAAGGCCTACTTTAGAAAGCACTTTTCAAGGTAAAGCGCTGCCTAAAGTATACATAAGGCAGCGCTTTTGCATAAAAAAAGCGCTGTCTTTACCTACAACAGCGCCACCTTAGGCAGCGCTTTTAAGCGCTGTTAAAGGCAAAAAAAAACACTGTCTTTTCCCTTCCTTGGCATAGTGTTCACTATATCCAACAATGTCATTTCTCTTTTTATATATTCCAAAATATTTTCCTTCTTCCACTTGGGCATCCTTCATTATCTTCTCTATTTCAACTTGCTCTTCAAGCCCCCATTGATCTTTTTTGGTATGGGGAATCTTATATTAACGTCTTCCCTGCATTCCCCAACAGTTTTTTTTTCACTTCAAATATATGATGATTGCACTCTTCTGGAAACAAATTAAAACAAATAAATGTTTGATGTTTCAAAACCAATTATATTTTTAAAAGGATTTTAAAACATCTATTTTGTCAGACCCCTTTTTAGACAACATTGAAAAATGCAGTTATTCTAGCAAAACAACGTCTTGAGAGATAAATGAAATTAATTTTTTTGGCATATTATAATTTTCAAAATATACGAAAACAAACCGACTTTTCATATTCTTACATTTTTCCCAAGGAAAATACACCACAACTCCTAATCGTTCCTCCATCTAAAGAAATAGCTCTATCAGTTATGAAGGGAAGTGCTTGCATCATTTCAGCCCTAGTCTTATATATTTCTAGACGAGAAAAGAGATTATAAAACAAAGTTTCTTTGAGGAAAAAACTACTCGAAGTAAAACAAAACAGGTTCTTAGTGTCTATATTAATCATATTCACAGCAAACCCAAGAAACCCAGCCATACACTTCCCATTAGGCAATCTTGGGTTGAAAATGTCCAACATCCCGTGTGAATCGTCAACCACGTATTTACTAGCATAAGGCCTAAAACAAAAGAGAAAAAGGTTTAAAACATAAATGTGCCAAAAACCAAGAACAGAAGACAAACCAGATTCTTGCAGTCATACCTTGGAGATTCAAGACATATTACTATAAATTAACCGTCCAAATCCCTTCCAATAGTTGCACCTAACCTATGAAGAGCCTTATTTTATTTATTTATGCTGCATTCCTTGTCATACATTTCCATAGCTTCAACTCCTTCATAAGTTTTACAAACAATTGCCAACATAGTGTCCATTCCATGATACCCTAAGAAAAGTCTACATTCCAATTAAGTTGAGTGAAAACTATCTTCATGCATGCTTAAATTTCATAGATATTATCAAAGCAAAAAATAAACTATTTTTCATCTTGCTTAAAGATAATTTCACAAATACCGATGAAACATACAAGCTATTACATGATTATGAGGGTGCATGATTTCGCAATCCAAAAAGAAACATAAAATATGTACCTGGTGGGGTTGTAATCCTTAACTCTTCCTAGGTTAGAAACAATACCTATGAAATGAACTCTCCCCACTTCTAAACTAGAGCTCATCACCGAACCGAATTTCGTACGCCATAATGCATGAACTCAACAACAACATACAAATATGACTATTCATAACCGGCTCCACTTCTAACCGCGTACATCGCCAATAAGTCCACCACCTCAACACAACAAGTATGATATGCAAATATATTCCATAATACATAATCATACAATTATATCCACATTCCAAATGTTATTCAATTCCTCATAATATTTTATCATAATAACTAAACGTGTCAAACACATTAAAATGACATCAAAACATTAGCCCTGAAAGAAACAACATCGAAAACTGACCTGACCGCTCAGAACCGGCCATTGATGCTCGTGACATTCGTCCTGTCACCGGGAAGAAGACCTTTACCCAACCCGTCATCTCTCTCCTCACAAACCAGTCATTAGGGTGACGACCGACAAGAGTATTTGGGTATGAGGGTCATGACGGTCTCCCCGTCACCCACCTGACAATAGTCAGCTCGCCCAGATGTTTGACGGGCAACCCGTCATGCCGGTGATGCCCAATACCACAATGCAGAAAACATGAATGCGGTTTTTTTCCATGGGAGCTCATTCCAAGCTTCGGTTTAACCCCCAAATCACCCAAATCGACCAGAAAATGACATATACACGTTAAACTATAATTAAAACACCACATATGCACTGATTAACATCCAATTTCATCAATTAATCAAGAATCTAAGGTTATGTTCATGAGACCAAAAACACATAAATGACAACAACAACATTCAGATTCATATGCATACAATATGCATAGTTTCCATCAATACAGCGAGCATGAAATTACACATCAATTGCAGCAATTATCATATAACATTCATACTTTTTCATCAAAAACTCCTACACATCATCAATGGTGAAAAGGGAATGAAAAACCTAGAAGAGGGTGAGGATTCCTCTCTACCCTTCATGCAATTGACACCTACATTCAAGTAATCCTCCTACCTTGATTGTGCAAAAAAGTGATGAAATTTGTGTGATTTGTGATTCCTAGAGTTTGCCTCTTTCCTTCAAACTCCACCTCTTTTTTGTTTTCATGTTTTACTCTTTTACTTCCCAGCCACTTTTCTCGTCCTCCCTTTTCTATTAAAAAAAACTCTATTTTTTTATTATTTTAAATAAAAATAATTTGCTCCTCCAAATTATTGCATCCTCTCTCATTGTTCCCCCATTTTACTTTTAATTCTTTTTTTTACCCCAAAGCCCTCTACTCTCTCTTATTTCCTTTATTCTCTTATTTTAATTTAATTTCTCCTTATTTAAATTAAATAACAATATTACTAAAGTACTAATTCTACCCATCCACCAAAAATCCCACAAAAGCATACATTTCACACAGTTACTCACATAATCACATATTTTCTCGAATAATTAAACTAAATTAATTTAAATAAATCAGGACATTTTAATTTTGATTCTGGTTCTAAACGTGAGCTAAATAGAATATGTAACATGATATTTGTGTTACCTATTGAATATGATACGACCACTGAGGTAACCGAAGAGGAACACAATGGTTTGGCTGAAGAGTTGCTGAAGCATAAACCTTTGTGCTATTATGTGATGAAAGATGATTGTGTCAATGAAGACAAGGTTGTATTTGAAAGGCCTGATATGGAAGTGAAACAACATTTGAAGCCCCTGTTCATAAGGGGCAAGGTCGAGAATGTAGGAATAAACAAGGTTTTAGTAGATGGCGGGGCTTGCATTAACATAATGCAACATTCTTTTTTATGGAAAATTGGCAAATACGACACAAACTTGAAACCCCACAACATCGTTTTGTCAAACTAGGAAAGACAAGAAAACCTCTAGGGGTTATACAGGTGGATGTTGTTGTAGGGACAACTACCAGGTTAACTTTATTTATGGTCGTTTCAACCAAGGAGAACTATAACTTACTCCTTGGTTGAGAATGGATTAGTCCCTTAATACACTACAACAATCAAAACAGTTTCATCACCTTCCTCTACAATGCCAATCAACATATATTCCAGATCTAAATCATGTTTAACTATCTTTTATTAATATTGGATATCATTGTTATCTTTTACAATTGATATGTACGAAACAAACTTATGCCAATAGTTAATACACACCCTTTTACCCTCAAAAGCTTAATGGACCTCAAACTCGATCTTTAGACGAGACTGGTTACTCTTAAAAAAGACACTTCTTGTAACAACCATGTTAGAAAATTTGAACAAAGATTTGGAGACACCTCTATTCATATAAGATATTCCATGTGGATCCGACAATACAATTTGCAGGCTTATTATAATAAACTTAAACCAAATGTCAATTGGTGTGACAAATCTCTACTTATGAATTAATTATAATAAATTAAAATAATAACATGAGGGCACACCATATCATTTAGTGGGTGCATGTAAATTGGAAAGGATATGTCATTTGTTTTACTGGTCCCACTAAAATTGTATATCTTTTTTATGTTGTTTGAAAGAGTTATATTTTGGTATTAAAGAGAGAAATGGTGGTAATTTGATATTATATTAGAAAATGGTGGTAGTTTGGTGAAAAATTCCCGAGTGTGAATCGAAAATCTTTTGTAAAACATTTTTTACAAAATTGACTCTATTCAATACTTGTTTTTTCTAAGGGTGGTTTGGATTAGTGGTATGTGGTGGAATGAAATTGAGTGGAGTATATAATCAGATTCCATTATTTAGATTTGTAAATAATAGATGGATCAATTTGAATCAAAAATAATTTGCAATTTTTTTTACAGAATTGACATTATTCAAGACTCGTTTTTTATAAGGGTAATTTGGATTAATGGTATGTTATGGGATGAAATTGAGTGCAGTGAATAATCAGAGTCCATTATTTAGATTTGTAAATAATAGATGGATTCATTTAAATTGAAAGTCTTTTGTGATTTTTTTTAATTTTACATAATTGACACTATTCAAGACTCTTTTTTTCTAAGGGTAGTTTGGATTAGTGGTATGTGACGGAATGAAATTGAATGGAGTAAGTAATTAGATTCCATTATTTTGATTTGTAAATAATAGATGAATCAAAATGAAACATGATTGAATCCATTCTATCATATTTCATTCAATTCTTCCATTCTATCATATTTCATTCTGAAATTCTGGCACAGATATCAGATGTCCTACACAGATGTTGAGACACTGATATCCAACACAATGAACAAGTTAACAGTAATAATAACAGTGCAGAAAGTAAAGAACATAGTGATATGTTTACCCAGTTCGGATCAACAATCTTACTCTGGGGGCTACCAAGCCAAGGACGAAACCAATATACGATAGTATCAATTCACAGATTATACAGCAACCACACCCGGTTACAATCCGCTCACTTAATCACTACCCTTCCTATGACTTCTACCTAAGACTCCCCTAGGTATGAGGCCCTTCTCAAATCCCTCTTGAATCACAAACCGTGACTGGTTCCTTTCAACACAAGTAACAAAACAAAAGCCAAACTTTCAAAACACACAATTCTCAATACTTCAAAGCTTATGAGAATTGACACACAAGAAACTCAATGCTTAAAAGCTTATGAGTAACTGACAGAACTTACAACATAAAACCAGTCCTTATACTGTTATCAGAATGATACCAGTTAGGCTCACAAATATTACTCAAAAACCCTAACAAAAACACACGTAAGTTCCACACCTAAACTAGGTTTACACCAGTCAATATATAGCATTAAATCTGGACTGGATTGGGCTTCAAAATGCAGCAAAGAGACTGCACACAATTCTGCAAAATAAACTCCGAGAAAATAGGTCTTCAATCTAAAGTTTCCTAATATGTCTCCATATTTAGAAAATATTGAAAATCCGAAAACCAACACACAAAAACTCAACCCAAAATACTTTGAATGCCACATAGGATAACTAAATATTCACAGAATATTCAGTAAGAAATACCAACAACAGAATCTTCCTTTTAACCAAAATCAGACGCGATGTCCTATGATCCAGGATGGGACATCTTTATCCGACATGTTTAATACAGAATATTAGAACATCTTGTTTCAACATCTTGCTGCTAGAATAGTTTTAGCAAAATAAATGCCAACCACAAAATCAAAGAAATAACAATCTCCTCCTTTGGCTTATTTTGGCTAAAACTACACACCAAACAATCTTGCAAAGATAACACAAGCAAAACAACAAAATCAGAGACAGCAGCGAAAACCACACCATAACACCAACACAAAACACAACATATCAGAAAAAAAAATTCACACAAAAAAAAACTCCCCCTCAACTGCAGCAACATTCTCCCCCTCAACTGCAGCACCAGCACACAACATTTTCCTCCCCCTTTTTAGCCATAAATATGACAAAGGCAAGTATAGCAGTTATTAATTGGAGAAATGGTCAAGTCATAAACCATAATAAACAGCTTCAGAAAGCAGATGCACACAACATCACATGACCAAATGTCATCCACAAACCTCAACATCTTTCCCTTTATAAACACCTGCACAAGCTGCACTTCCAGAATTACCTTTATTCTTTTTAGTCTGGCAGCCAGAAAGAACATTAATTGCTATAGTTCTTCATGAATACAAACCCCAAGTCTACTCCTCAGGTTTTCAAACTGAACTGCATCCAGAGCCTTGGTAAATATGTCAGCAAGCTGATTTTCTGTGCTAACATGCTCAAGAGTTATGACTTTGTCCTCCACAAGTTCTCTGATGAAGTGATGTCTGATATTAATGTGCTTAGTCCTGCTATGTTGAATAGGATTTTTAGAAATATTAATAGCACTCACAAAATAATGTCATGACATCTTGTGTGACCTTATACTCAGATAGCATTTGCTTCATCCACACCAGTTGAGCACAACTACTTCCAGCTGCTATGTACTCAGTTTCAGCTGTAGAAAGAGATACATAATTATGCTTCTTACTAAACCATGAAATAAGATTATTTCCCAAAAAGAAACAACCTCCAGAGGTACTTTTCCTATCATCAGCACTTCCAGCCCAATCAGCATCACAATATCCTACTAAAATGGAACTTGAGTCATGGGAGTACAACAACCCATAATCACATGTGCCACTCGCATACTTAAGAATTCTCTTAACTTGATTGATGTGACTGACCTTGGGTTCTGCTTTGTATCTTGCACATACACCAACTGCAAAGGTTATATCTGGCCTACTTGCTGTGAGATACAGCAGACTGCCAATCATGCTTCTGTATAGACTCTGTTCAACATTCACTCCCTTTTCATCTTTGGATAACTTCAAGTGAGTAGGAGAAGGAGTTCTCTTGTGCTTGGCATTATCCAATCCAAACTTCTTCACAATATTCCTCGCATATTTGCTCTGACAAATAAAAATGGAATCTTCCATCTGCTTGACTTGCAATCCAAGGAAGTAAGTCAATTCACCTACCAAGCTCATTTCAAATTCAGATTGCATTTGGTTGACAAAATGTTGGACCATTTCATCCGACATCCCACCAAACACAATATCAACTACATAAATCTGAGCAATCATTAGTTTTCCATCCTTCTCTTCGACAAAGAGTGTTTTATCAATACCACCTTTCCTGTATCCATGTTTGACTAAGAACTCAGTCAGCCTTTCATACCAAGCTCTTGGAGCTTGTTTCAAACCATACAAAGCCTTCTTTAGCTTGTAGACATGATCAGGAAAATTTAGACCCACAAACCCTTTAGGCTGCTCAACATAAACTTCCTCATTAAGATAGCCATTCAGATAGGCACTCTTGACATCCATTTGAAATAATTTGAATTTTAAAAAACATGCCACTCCTAGCAACAATCTAACGGATTCCAATTGAGCCACAGGAGCAAATGTTTCATCAAAATCTACTCCTTCAATCTGTGTGTATCCTTGAGCCACTAGTCTGGCTTTGTTTCTGGTAACAACTCCTTGTTCATCAGACTTATTCTTATAGACCCACTTTGTTCCAATCACATTTGTTCCTGCTGGTCGTGGTACCAGTTCCCAGACTTCATTCCTCTTGAATTGACAAAGCTCATCCTGCATAGCACTTATCCAGAACTCATCTGTCAATGCCTCTTTAACATTCTTTGGTTCAAGCTTTGAAACAAAACAGGCATTTGACACAACCTCCCTCGACCTGGTTCTTACACCTTCATTCAGATTTCCAATAATCAACTCCTTAGGGTGATCCTTCTGAACCCTTATAGAGGGTCCCCTGTTTGCATTCTCTACCTCTTCATTCTCAGGTCTAGTGTCGGTCTCTTGAGCATTATCTTCTACAGACTCAGTGTCTTGTGAGCTTTCATGGTTCATGGGAAAGCATGTTCCAACATCATCTGGGACATCTTAGTCTTTGCCAGAGTCATCAACCACCACATTTATGGATTCCATCATCACCTTAGTTCTGGAATTAAATACCCTATATGCTTTACTGTTTGTAGAGTATCCCAAAAATATCCCTTCCTCACTCTTAGGATCCATCTTTCGCCTCTGCTCACGATCCGCCAAGATATAGCACTTACTCCCAAAAACATGGAAATATTTCACATTTGGCTTTCTACCTTTCCATAGCTCATAAAGAGTAACAGAAGTACCTGATCTGATAGTCACCCTATTGTGTATATAACACGCGGTATTCATGGCTTCAGCCCAAAAATGATATGGAAGCTTTTTGGCATGAATCATGACCATTGCACACTCTTGAATAGTCCTATTCTTGCGTTCCACCACACCATTTTGCTGAGGAGTGATTGGTGATGAGAATTCATGAGTGATTCCTTCAGATAAACAAAACTCTTCAAACCTGCTATTTTCAAATTCTTTCCCATGGTCACTTCTGATTCGAACAACACCACAATCCTTTTCTCGTTGAATCCTTTGACACAATTCTTTGAAAGCTGCAAATACTTCAGACTTCTCTCTGATAAAGCTTATCCAGGTGAATCTGGAGTAATCATCAATGACAACATAGGCATACTTCTTCCCACCAAGATTTTCAACCTGCATAGGTCCCATTAAGTCCATGTGAAGCAGCTCCAGAACTCTAGAAGTTGTGGTAAGATGTTGAATCTTTTTGTGTGACATCCTCGTTTGCTTCCCAACTTGACATTCACCACATATTCTATCCTCATCAATCTTCAGCTCGGGAATACCTCTAACAGCCTCACTTAACAGAACTTTCTTCATCCCTTTCAAATGTAAGTAACCTAATTTCTGATGCCACAGTTTGGTTTCATCTTCCTTTGACATCAAACAGGTAGACAAACTTTCTGATTCTTGAGGATTCCACAGACATCAGTTATCCTTAGACCTGGTTCCCTTCATGACAACTTCATTTTCTTCATTGGTTACTAGGCATTCAGATTTTGTGAAATTTACTTTGAGTCCTAGATCACACAGTTGGCTTATACTGATCAAATTTGCAGTCAGCCCTTTGACAAATAGAACACGATCCAGATTTGGTTGTCCTGTGTAGTCCAGCTTTCCAACACCTTTTATTTCACCTTTTGATCCATCCCCAAAAGTGACATAATTGGTAGAGTGAGGCTTGATATCTGACAAAAATTTCTTCACACCAGTCATGTGTCTTGAACAACCACTGTCAAAGTACCAATCTTCCCTTGCAGATGCTCTGAGAGAGGTATGTGCTATGAAACCAGCCATCATATTTCTAGGAGTCTATCTTTTCTTTACTTTAGCCCAATTCTGTCCTTTATTTTGTTGATGAGCAGTTTTGGGGTAACCATGCAAATTATAGCAAAAGGACTTTAAGTGACCAATCTTTCCACAGTAATGACATCTCCATGGTTTATACTTTGAACTACATACTATTTTCTGATGTTTCATCTGATGTTGAAACATGTGATTTGACATCTCCTCCTCTTGCTTTATTTTCTGAGGAACAAACTTTGATACAGACTTCTTGTAGTTCTCTGCTTGATTGTTAAAACCAAGACCTTGTACATTTCCAGCATTTTTCCCAGTCTGAAGAATGTCATTCAGCTGCGTCGAACCATTGTTCAACATTCTTATAGATTTGGTCATATTGTCAAGTTTTGACTTTTGCCATACAACCTCCTCTTTAAGATCAACAATGATTGATAGATGTTCTTTCTTCTCAGCTTCTAGTTGAGCTATCAGAACCTTCTGTTCTAATATTATCTGGCACCTCTCTTCATTCTTGATACACAACTCTGAGAACCTAGTGATAACTCCCTACTTAGTAAGTTCTCTAATATAAGATTCTTTGTCAGAATCAGACTCACAAGTTGTTTCTCCATCAGATTTACAGATTCTAGTCAAGGCTGTCACTAATTTTGCTGATTCTTCTTCAAGATCACTCTCAGACTCTCCTTCTGACCAAGACACAGATAAGCCATTCTTCTGCCTTTTGAGATACGTGGGACACTCAGTTTTTATGTGCCCAAATCCCTCACATTCAAAACACTGAACTCTCTTCCCTTGATTGGAGTCTTCTTCAGTTCTGGACCTTCTGCCTCCATCCTGGTTTTTACTGATGTCGAGTGACTTGTTCTGAACATTTTCTCTTGACTTCCAGTCCATCCTTTTCAACACTTTGTTAAATTGTTTTCCAAGAAATACCAGATCTTTAGACACCCCTTCATCTCTGACCAGGTTTCCTTCATCGTCTGAATCACCAGCATTTGACACAAAAGCTATACTCTTCTTCTTTTCAGACTTCTCACTGATCCCCAATTCAAATGTTTGAAGTGATCCCACAAGTTCATCCACTTTCATCTTATCTATGTCCTGAGCTTCCTCTATAGCAGTCACTTTCATGTCAAATCTCTTAGGTAGAGATCTGAGGATTTTTCTGACCAGTTTGCTATCAGACATCTTTTCACCTAGGGCACTTGAAGCATTAGTTATTTCAATAATGTTCATGTGAAAATCATGAATGCTCTCATCTTCCTTCATTTTCAAATTCTCAAACTTGGTAGTGAGAAGCTGAAGTTTTGACATCTTCACCTTCGAAGTCCCTTCATGAGCAACCTTCAAGACCTGCCAAGCCTCTTTTGCAATGGTGCAGTGTTCAATCAACCTGAAGATATTCTTATTAACACCATTAAACAGTGCATTCATGGCTTTGGAATTTCCCAAGGACCCTTTGTAGTCTGCATCATCCCAGTCTTCCTCTTCCTTCACCACATCAGTAGGATTACCTTCTCCATCTCTAACCTTTGGAGGCTCCCATCCTTTGATAACAGCTTTCCATGCTTGATCATCCATGGATTTGATGAATGTTACCATCCTTGGTTTCCAGTAGTCATAGTTGGAACCATCAAGCAGAGGTGGTTTGTTCAAAAATCCTCCATCCTTGTCCATTGTACTAGAAAGTACCTTCCCTGAATCTCACCTAGAACCAAACAAGGGTGCTAGCTCTTGATGCTAATTAAAATTCTGGCACAGATATCAGATGTCCTACACAGATGTTGAGACACTGATATCCAACACAATGAACAAGTTAACAGTAATAATAATAGTGCAGAAAGTAAAGAACACAGTGATATGTTTACCCAGTTCGGATCAACAATCCTACTCTGGGGGCTACCAAGCCAGGGATGAAACCAATATACGATAGTATCAATTCACAGATCATACATCAACCACACCCGGTTACAATCCGCTCACTTAATCACTACCCTTCCTATGACTTCTACCTAAGACTCACCTAGGTATGAGGCCCTTCTCAAATCCCTCTTCAATCACAAACCGTGATTGGTTCCTTTCAACACAAGTAACAAAACGAAAGCCACACTTTCAAAACACACAATTCTCAATACTTCAAAGCTTATGAGAATTGACATACAAGAAACTCAATGCTTAAAAGCTTATGAGTAACTTACAGAACTTACAACACAAAACCAGTCCTTGTACTGTTATCAGAATGATACCAGTTAGGCTCACAAATAATACTCAAAAACCCTAACAAAAACACACGTAAGTTCCACACCTAAACTAGGTTTACACCAGTCAATATATAGCATTAAATCTGGACTGGATTGGGCTTCAAAACGCAGCAAAGAGACTGCACACAATTCTGCAAAATAAACTCTGAGAAAATAGGTCTTCAATCTAAAGTTTCCTAATATGTCTCCATATTTAGAAAATGTTGAAAATCCGAAAACCAACACACAAAAACTCAACCCAAAATACTTTGAATGCCACATAGGATAACTAAATATTCACAGAATATTCAGTAACAAATACCAACAACAGAATCTTCCTTTTAACCAAAATCAGACGCGATGTCCTATGATCCAGGATGGGACATCTTTATCCGACATGTTTAATGCAGAATATTAGAACATCTTGTTTCAACATCTTGCTGCTAGAATAGTTTTAGCAAAATAAATGCAACCACAAAATCAAAGAAATAACAATATTTCATTCAATTCTTCAATTTTCATTCCCAATTTGTATTACTTAAGTTATATTTAGTTAAATTAACAAAAAATACTCAAACAATAGAATGGAATTTTAGACACCATTGAAAAATGCAGTTAATCAAGCAAAACCACATCTTAAGAGATAAATGAAAACAATTTTTTGGTCAATCATAATTTTGACAAGATATGAAAACAAACCAGCTTTTCATATTCTTACCATTTTCCCAAGGAAAATACACCACAACTCCTAATCATTTTTCCATCTAAAAAAAAGAGCTCCGTCAGTTATGAAAGGAAGTGCTTGCATCATTTCATCCCTAATCTTATATACTTGTAGACGAGAAAAGAAATTATAGAACAAAGTTTATCTAAGGCTAAAACCACTCATAGTAACACAAAATAGGTTCTCGGTGTCTATATTAATCATATTCACAACAAACTAAAGAAATCCAGTCGGACCCTATCAAGGTTAACACAGAAAATATAAATTTGGAATCAAGAACAAGAAATGTAAAGATGAAGAAGATTGAAAAGGAGCTATACTCATGTATTGATTGAACTAACTCAATTTACAATAAGAGGGAGAATGGCTTTTATATACAAACTTTGAAATAGAAAAATGGCGGGAAAGTAAAAGTATCACACTAAGATGAATTAGTTCACTAATGGGTTGGATTAGATCACTAATACAAATATAAATGTGATAAAGCTTAATAGTCCCTCTCAAGCTAAGCATGATAGATGTTGATCATGCCAAGCTTGGAAATAAACTTGTTGAAAGTGGCAATAGGGAAAGCTTTGGTCATACAATCAGCAAGTTATTCATGAGTTGAAATGGGAAGTAGCCTAAGTAATCCTTGTTATAGCTTTTCACGGACGAGGTGGCAATCAATCTCCAAATGCTTGGTACGTTCATGAAACACGGGATTAGAAGCTATGTGCATAGCACTTTGGCTGTCACAATACATAACTGGTGGTTTGCTACAAGTAACTTGTAGGTCATTTAACAGGTATGTCAACCAAATCAGCTCACATGTGGCAAAAGACAATGCCCTATATTCAACTTCAGAAGAAGATCTTGAAATGGTCTGTTGTTTCTTCGCACGCCATGAGATGAGTGATGATCCTAAGAAGAAATAATATCCAGAAATTGACTTTCTTGAATCTAGGCATCCTGCCCAATCTGCATAAGAAAATCCAAGTATTTGTAATTCTGAATTTCTGGAGAAGAATAGACCTCTGCCAGGACTGCTTTTTAGGTATCTAATAACACAACAAGCTGCTTGATAGTGAGTCATGGTTTTATTGTGTAGGAATTGACTGAGTTGTTGTGTTGCATAAGTAATATCAGGTCTGGTGGTATTAAGGTAAAGCAACCTGCCAATTAACCTTCTGTATGCTCCAATATCTTCAAAAGGTTTGCCACCATCAGCATGTAACTTTATGGAAGGATCGAGTGGTGTGGTGGCTGGCTTGGATCCAAGCAGTCCCGAATCTTGAAGAAGGTCAAGACAATATTTTCTTTGAGACAAAGAAATGCCTTCCTTTGAATGTGTTACTTCTAAGCCTAAGAAGTACTTCAACAAACCCAAGTCCTTGATGCTGAAATTGCTGTCTAGGCATCCTTTAATCCTGTTAAACTCATTCATAGAATTCCCAGCTAGGATTATATCATCAACATATACAAGGATAACAGTAAAATTATTAGCACTATTAAGGGTAAATAATGAGCAGTCAGAATTTGATTGTTTGTACCCTTGTTGAATAAGCAGAGCAGTCAACTTTTCATACCATTTACGGCTGGCCTGCTTGAGACCATACAAGCTCTTCATCAGTTTGCATACCTGGTTGGGTTTGTCACACATAATTCCTTCAGGTATTGTCATGTATACATCTTCTTGCAGATCACCATGCAAGAAGGCATTATTTACATCTAATTGATGCAAAAACCAGCCATGAACAACAGCAGTGGCAATTAGTGTTCTCACTGTGGTGAGTTTAGCTACAGGAGAAAAAGTTTCAAAAAAATCCAAGCCCTCAATTTGATTGTAGCCTTTAGCTACTAACCTGTCCTTATATCTTTCTATAGTGCCATCTGCCTTGTGCTTCACTTTATACACCCATTTTCTCCCAATAGGCTTAACATGAGGTGGTAGATCAACTATTTTCCAAGTGCCATTCTTGTTCAATGCATCTAATTCAGAATTCATAGCCTGGATCCAATGGTCAGACAAGCAAGCTTCTTTATAATTCTTTGGTTCATGGTGTTGTGTTATAGAAGTGGTGAAGGCATGGTGAGAATTAGAAATATGAGACATAGAATCAAAAGAAGAAATAGGATAGAGTGTATGATTATTACCTGAATATGCCTTGTCAGCTGGACTGAGAGATGAATTGCACACATAATCAGAAAGATAAGTAGGTATTTGTTTAATTCTAACAGGTCTAGAATGATTATGAGGTTCAGTATAGTCAGTCTGTTCAGGTTCAATCACATGTTCTGCATTTTCTAAGGTATCTGAATTGAGATTATTTTGGTTAAGTTGTTCAGAATTGTGAGTAGGAATATGTTGATTGGAACTAACATCTTGATGTTGGATGTTGGAATTAAGGTCATTATTTTGTGGTAAAGGATCTAATGTAAGGTCCTGTATAGAAATGTTGTGGTCATGATGGTTATTTTGGTTTGTATCAGTAGAAGAGCTCCTAACAGAATGTTGTGAGTCATGGTGAACATGGTAATCCCAAGTGGGGTCACCATTACTTTGGTAAGGAAATAAGTGTTCATGGTGTGTAACATTCCTAGAGACAAAAACTTCATGATTATTTATATCATATAAGACAACACCCTTCATACCAATTTTATAACCAAGAAATACACACTTCCTACTTCTTGGCTCAAGCTTAGTTCTATGAGCTTGAAGAGTAAAGGCATAAGCCAATGAACCAAAGACTTTAAGACTATGGAGGTTAGAAAGTTCATTGTGTAAGAGAAAGTGAGGAGATTTATTTTTCAAAACAGGAGTAGGAATTTTGTTTATGATGGAAATAACATGAACAACAGCAAAAGACCAAAACTGTTTTGGTAGATTTGATTGGAAAAGTATAGCTCTACCAACATTTAAAATATGTTAATGTTTTCTCTCTGCTCTTCCATTTTGTTGTGGGCACTCAACACAACTAGTTTGATGGACTATGCCATAAGATTCATAAAATTCTGGCATGCTAAACTCAAGACCATTATCAGTTCTAACAATCTTGACCTTAGCTCCATATTATTTTTCAACAAGTTTGATAAAATTAACAACATGCTGTCTAGTTTCTGCCTTAGATTTCATGAGAGTTATCCATGTGTATCTATTATAATCATCTACAGCAGTAAGAAAATACGAATGACCATGTACAAATTTTATTGCAAGGGGTCCCCAAATATCAAAGTGGATCATATCATATGATTGTAAAGCTCTATTTGTGCTAACATCATATGAATTTTTCCTTTGCCTAGTGATAAGTGCAAATTGTACCTATTTTTGTAAATAAGTTTTGTTGCACTTATCGTTACTTTGTGTTAAAAATTGGTTGAATAAACCACACTTTATGTGTAAATACGTTTACTTTACGTTTTAGTGTATATATTGCGTATTGTGTAAATATTACG
The DNA here is from genome assembly GCA_022829125.1 of Lathyrus tuberosus. NCBI lineage: Eukaryota > Viridiplantae > Streptophyta > Magnoliopsida > Fabales > Fabaceae > Lathyrus > Lathyrus tuberosus. The sequence continues at coordinate 8,465,312 of JALAZF010000159.1, forward strand.
TAGTTTAATTGATTTTGTCTCATTTTTGTAGGTAACTAATAAAGGCTATCTTGTCATATTCTTGAAGAGCATTGAATAAGCTTTCCAGAGCTTCCGACCGTGAGTAAATCGGAGCTACGGTGCAGAAGTTGTGGTCAAATAAGGGACTGGTTTTCTGTCATGTTCGCTTAGCGAGTGTGACAGCGAACATTCGCTTAGCGAAGGCTGGCGAAGGTCCCAGCGAAGGAGGCCAGAAAGAAACAGGGGAGAAAGAGACCAAGGTTCGCATGGCGAACCAGTCAGCGAGCATTCGCTGGGCGAATAAATCGTTCGCTTAGCGAACCCACGAAGGAAAGCAGAGGCGGTTTAGCAATCAGAGGCACTCAAAGTGCCATTTTTTGAGCCATTCGCCTAGCGAATGATCTGTTCGCCTAGCGAACAGTGCATAATTTGAAATGTATATAATTCATTTTAGTTACTTTTTATTTTATGGTTTTGGGGATTCTTGTTCCTAATTCCATCAAACTTCATTTTTCATTGGAGAGCTTAGAAAACAACTGTGGAGCATGTATACGGATGAACCGGGGTGGATTGATCGTCGACCGGCTCTGACAATCCGTGACATGTTTGGTTCATTTCTCTTTTTCTGTGTTTTTCTTTATGGTTGGGTTGTGTATATGTATTTGCTATGAACTCATGTATATTTGTCGCCCATGGCGTTGTATAAAACTTGCTTTACAAATCTTTATTGGTGATTGTCTCTGATTTTTCTTTATGCGCGGGATTTAAGTTGCGTTAGAGATACTCCTCGCAAACTTCGATTAGGGATGATTATCTGTTAGTTTCTGGACTCTAGAGATAGATTTAAGAGCTAACAATCTTCAATAGGCGTCGAAGCTTAATGTCTTTCGTGTTTCGAGGCTTAGGTCGCGAGAGTGAAGAAGAGAGTGACACGGTTGTTATCTCAACTTTGCGTTAGACATAACCTGTGTTGTGAGCGATGCTGGGTGATATTGAGGAGTATTGTAGGTGGAGTATAACTGGTCGGTAAGTTTAAGTTTGTGAGGAGTGATTTGTATGCATTGCCGGACGAGTTTTTCTCTCTGAAGAATGATTTCTTTTTGTTTTAATGTTTACTTTTCTGTTTTCTTGTTTGAAACCATTTTAATCCAAACTCATTAACGCGAGAGACTGTCGAACGACATTCTTTCCCTCGAACCGATCTCTGTGGACACGACATAAATCCCGAAGGGAATTCTTCCGAAAATAAATATTTTGGCTGCTTGCCCTATTCTGCACCCAACAAAATGGCGTCGTTGCCGGAGATCGGTTTTGATATTGAATCGCATTGCGATAGTTTCTTTTTTTTTTAGTTTTGTAAATATCGTACATTTTGTATATTTTCACTTGTTTATTATGATACTTGTACATTTTTGACGTTTGTTCAAGTGTTTCGTTAGGACGCTTGCTTTTGGTTGCGCGGTGAGACATCACCATGGCATGAAGAGAGGAAGTTTCTAATTAAGCACCGTAAAGGCGTCGAGCTTACGACGTAAAACAAGCATGTTTTTATTGTTTTTCATTTCTAATGTTTTTGGTTGTTGTTTTCTCAAAAATTTTGATTGACTTATTTGAGGATGATTTTGTGATTTTCCAAGTTGGTGCGTTTCAACTTGCAGATGTTTGGTAAGGATCTTGTTAAGTTTTGTACACGTCTGAGGTATGTATTTATCGCTTTCTATACTTTAGCATATTCATGTTACTTAGGCTTTTTACAAACTTCCATGCCATCCATTTTTTTGTATACTTGTTCTTGTGTGAATCACTTTAGTTCCCAACCTTTTTGTGAGGAAGCTTTCTATTGTTCATATATGCACGGAGTACCAACATTCTTGTTTTAACTGGATTTTATTATGCTTAATCTTTTGTTTGTGTTGATTATATGAAAGCATGAAAATGATCAAGGCAATTTTGTTTCATTTTGAGCACAACTACCTAGCCAAATAGCCATTCACCTTGTGAGTGTGTGAGAATTTGTAACCCCTTTGAGCTTTTTGATCCATGTTTTATTTAAACTTAATGCTTGTCTATGAGTGTTTAGTTCACTTATTTTTTATTGGAATTTGTTTTTACTTGAGCCCTCAACTTTGTGTTGTTGTATGAATTTTTACCTTGCCTTAGAAAGTAGGGAGTATTCACATGATGATATGGTTGAATTCAAGTTGGGGAGAGAATGGTTGTTTACTCATTGGTTGGATTCTATGAGGATTGAAAAAGAAAAGAAAAAAGAGAAAAATTTGTGAAAGAGAAAAAGAAAGAAAAAAGGAAGAAAAAGAAAATTCCTTGAAAAAGGAAACAAAAAAGAGTTTCAATAATTGTGCTAAATATGTATTGTGTGTTGTGTAGCACTTGGGATTTTGGAAGAAGTTGGTTGAAATTTTGTGTGTGAATCTTTGTGAGTTTTCACTCCCTTAGGTTTAGGCAAGTTTTTGTTTCAATTACCTTTAGAAATTGCCCCTTGTTTGTTTACCCGGCCACGTTACAACCATGAAAGTCCTTGTGATTCTTGCCTTTGTATGTTCAATGTGAATTTTTGGATGGATGCATAATTTAGTCTTTTGTTTGCATGATTGTTGTGTGAGTGAAAAGAACCTCATTTCGTGTTTTTCATCTACCGATGATTGTTTTTGCTAGGTGTGATTCACATTTGAATTTGTGTTGTTTTAGGATGTTTGGCATGATTTTTGTATTTTGCATTTGTTCCGTGACTATGTTATCGTTGTAGTTTAGTGGTAAGTATTTACTTTGTGTGTACCGTTTTCATTTGAACCATTCAGTCGTTTCCGTTTTTCAAAACCTGTTGATTCGTCATTCTTTGGATATTGCTTGTGCATTTTCAAGTTTGTTTGATTCTTGTTTGTGGACAAACAATTATGTAAGTTGGGGAGAGTTTGATAAGTGCAAATTGTACCTATTTTTTTAAATAAGTTTTGTTGCACTTATCGTTACTTTGTGTTAAAAATTGGTTGAATAAACCCCACTTTATGTGTAAATATGTTTACTTTACGTTTTAGTGCATATATTGCGTATTGTGTAAATATTACGTAGTTTAATTGATTTTGTCTCATTTTTGTAGGTAACTAATAAAGGCTATCTTGCCATATTCTTGAAGAGCATTGAATAAGCATTCCAGCGCTTCTGACCGTGCGTAAATCGGAGCTACGGTGCAGAAGTTGTGGTCAAATAAGGGACTGGTTTTCTGTCATGTTCGCTTAGCGAGTGTGACAGCGAACGTTCGCTTAGCGAAGGCTGGCGAAGGTCCCAGCAAAGGAGGCCAGAAAGAAACAGGGGAGAAAGAGACCAAGGTTCGTTTGGCGAACCAGTCAGCGAGCATTCGCTGGGCGAATAAATCGTTCGCTTAGCGAACCCACGATGGAAAGCAGAGGCGGTTTAGCAATCAGAGGCACTCAAAGTGCCATTTTTTGAGCCATTCGCCTAGCGAATGATCTGTTCGCCTAGCAAACAGTGCAGAATTTGAAATGTATATAATTCATTTTAGTTACTTTTTATTTTATGGTTTTGGGGATTCTTGTTCCTAATTCCATCAAACTTCATTTTTCATTGGAGATCTTAGAAAACAACTGTGGAGCATGCATACGGATGAACCGGGGTGGATTGATCGTCGACCGGCTCTGACAATCCGCGACATATTTGGTTCATTTATCTTTTTCTTTGTGTTTTTCTTTATGGTTGGGTTGTGTATACGTATTTGCTATGAACTCATGTATATTTGTCGCCCAAGGCGTTGTATAAAACTTGCTTTACAAATCTTTATTGGTGATTGTCTCTGATTTTTCTTTATGCGCGGCGTTTGAGTTGCGTTAGAGATACTCCTCACAAACTTCGATTAGGGATGATTATCTGTTAGTTTCTGGACTCTAGAGATAGATTTAAGAGCTAACAATCTTCAATAGGCGTCGAAGCTTAATGCCTTTCGTGTTTCGAGGCTTCGCTCGCGAGAGTGACGAAGAGAGTGACACGGTTGTTATCTCAACTTTGCGTTAGACATAACCTGTGTTGTGAGCGATGCTGGGTGATATTGAGGAGTATTGTAGGTGGAGTATAACTGGTCGGTAAGTTTAAGTTTGTGAGGAGTGATTTGTATGCATTGTCGGACGAGTTTTTCTCTCTGAAGAATGATTTCTTTTTGTTTTAATGTTTACTTTTCTGTTTTCTTATTTGAAACCATTTTAATCCAAACTCATTAACGCGAGAGACTGTCGAACGACATTCTTTCCCTCGAACCGATCTCTGTGGACACGACATAAATCCTGGAGGGAATTCTTCCGAAAATAAATATTTTTGCTGCTTGCCCTATTCTGCACCCAACACCTAGCATAGTGGCATAAATCACAGACATCTTTGTTTTTGGCAGGAATAAAAGGAAACATAGAATATAAAAGAAGTAATCTACTGTGGGATAGATGTCCTAATCTAAAGTGCCATAAGGCTGTGTCTGTGTCAAGGATAGAAATAGTGGCTGCTGAAACTTTATTTAAAAGATTGTGTAAGGTCTTATCTTCTAAGATTAAGTAGTATAATCCATTCCTCCTCTCAGCCAAACCAGTCATCTTCGATGATACTTTGTCCTGAATGAGACATTGTGAGCCAGAAAAATAAACATTACAATTAGATGACTCACATAATTTTGAAACAGATAGTAAATTTAAAGAAAATTCAGGTATGAACAAAACATTGGATAAAGAAAAGGTAGAGGAAAATTGAATAGTGCCAGAATGTTTTGCAGTAAGTGTTTGGCCATTAGGTAAATTAACATGAATAGGAGAAATAGAACTGAATGATTGGAACCAATGACTAAAACTACATATGTGATCACTAGCACCAGAATCAATGATCCAAGGGTTACAATTATATGAATGATTAGATGGAGAAAGAGAGGTTTGTGTATTACCTGCTAGTGAATGGTTAACAATAACCTGATTAGAAGAAGCTTGTCATGTACCTTTGGATCCAAGATGTGACTTCTGAATCAGCTCCATTAGAGTATTGAATTGGTCTTGTGTTATAGAGGAACTGCCATTCTTCATGTCAAGAGAATCAGGATTCAAATATGATGTAGACCCAAGATCTCCTCCTTCTGAAATGTCATTGTTTGCTAAAGTAGGAAACTGTTTCTGCATATGGGGGAGGGGGGACTCCGTGTTTCTTGAAATAATTCTCAACCGTATGGTTTGTTTTGTTGCAGAAAGTGCAAACACGATTTCCAGATTTTGATGAATTAAATTTGGAGTGAGTCTTTTAGAATCAACAACATTTATCAATGCTTGAGATTCATCAACAACTATAGGTAACTGATTTTGCCTTTCATGTTGAATCACCATAGAGAATATCTTGTTGAGTGGAGGCAAAGGATCCATTAACAAGATTTGTGATTTGACAACAGCAAATTGATCATTTAATCCAGTTAAAAACCTAATGATGTAAAGCAATTTGTGATTTGACTTAGCACTACGCATAGCTTCGCAATACATGAGTAAGCTCCTCTTATTGTAAACTGAGTTAGTTCAATCAATACATGAGTATAGCTCTTTTTCAATCTTCTTCATCTTTACATTTCTTGTTCTTGATTCCAAATTTATATTTTCTGTGTTAACCTTGGTATGGTATCAGAGCCTAGTTTAAGATCCGGTGGGCCACATTCTATGGTTTCCGCTATCGGGCCACCCACCATTTATTTCCACGCTCCAGATGTCCAGTCCTGGGCATGAGGGGGTGTGTTAAGAGTCCCACATCGGACAATATATGGCATGAACATGTGTTTATAAGTGGTGGCAATCCTCACTTTACCAACCGGTTTTATAGAGTTGAGTTAGGCCCAACCACATTTCTTTACATACCCTTCTCGTTGGGAATCTTGGGTTTAAAATGTCCAACTTCCCATGTGGATCATTAACCATGTATTCACCAGTATAAGGCCTAAAACAAAAGAGAAAAGTATTAAAACACAAATGTATCACCAACAAGAATAAAAAACAAATTGGATTCTTGTAGTCGTACCTTAGAGATTCAAGACACATGACTATAAATAGACCGTCCAAATCCCTTACAGTAGTTGCACCTAGCCCATGAAGACCCTTATTTTTATTGATGTGACCTTCTATGTCATACATAAGTTTTACAAACAAGTGCCAACATAGTCTCTATTCCAAGATACAAGGAGAAAAGTTTGCATTCCAAATAAGTTGAGTGAAAGCTATTTTCATGTATTCTTACATTTCATAGATATTAAAAAAGCAAAAACTAAACTATGTTTCATCTTGCTTAAAGATAATGTCATAAAGACCGATGAAACATACAAGCTATTACAAAATTACGAGGGTGCATAATTTCGCAAGCCAAAAGAAACATACAAAATGTACCTGTTGAGATTCTCATCCCCAACTCTTCCCAGCATAGAAACAATACCCAAGACATCCTTTGTTAGTGTGAATACATAGCAAGTTGTCAATGATTTTCATTATAAATAACTTCGTATCCTGTTGGCAAAACAAAGAAGTTAACCTTAAAAAGTACAAACAAATTTACCTTGCAAAATTTGACTTTTTCGACATTTAAAAAACTCAGTCTGTGCTCATGCTGCTTAATTTTTCTCCCAAAGACATGCAGATCCCATTGTAGTTTCTAAAAAATATTAATTAAGTGTAAGTGAATATACTAAAATTCTATATATTATATCGTACACAATGCAGTACAGAAAAAAAAAATTGGTTTATAAAAAAAATAGAAATTATAACCAATCTGGAAGTGCATGATGATATTTTCTACATTTATAAATTCTCTATTTTGCACATTGTCGTTTGTGTCCATGGAGCTTTCAATTAGATTCATTGGCACTGATGCCAAGGTCCCTTGGAGAGACAATGGCATGGTATAATCACTACTGTTTAAACAGTTTGCCCGCTTTTTATAACATGCTCACGCTATAGAAACACAGAATGTTGTGATAATTTAATTGATAGATAATACAATACATATATAGAATAATATTCTCCTCAGATACAAATGTAATGAATGCAAATATTAATAGTAATTAATAGAAAATCAAAGTCAACTAATACTAATTGATTTGTTGCTCTAAGTTAGCCTGAGAATTAGGAACTGATATTTGACCAAGTTATGCAGCCTTGTCATAAGAGCAAGTTTCCATCGATAAATTGCATCTTGGATGTGATATCTTTGAATTGTTCTGTGGCAAGTTGATCCTTTGTAGAGACATGAGAGACTTGTAGAGTGCCAACTTGAACTTGTTCTCGAACAAAATGGTAGTCCATAGAGATATGTTTCATCCTAGTAAGAGAAACATGATTTGAGCATAGATAGGTTTCTCCTATATTATCACATAGAATCCTTGGAGGTTGTTGAATTGGTACCCGTAGTTCTTTGATAAATTTGAGGAGCCACATAAGCTCAGTTGCTCCTATTCCTACTGTTCAATATTCTGCTTCAGTGGACTATCGAGCTATTGACCTTTGTTTTTTCGATGTCCACGAGATCGGATTGCCACAAAAAAATATTAACTATACCGAGGTTGAGGTTCTATCAACAACATTACCACCCTAATTTGCATCAGTGTAGGCACGTAAGTTGAGAGAAGTTGGTTTGCACAACATAATACTATAATTCATTGGGGATTTCAAGGAACGAAGCATTCTCTTAAGATGTTGAAGATGTAATGTGGTTGGTTTGTGCATAAATATAATTGTGAGAGTTTGTTGATGGCAAATGAAAGATCTGACCTTGTTGGATTTAAGTATTAAAGTGATCCAAGGACTTTTCTGTAGTGTGTGGGATCTGTTGTTGGGGTTCCGTCATGCAAGCTTAGAGTGTCGGGGACGGTTTGGCTCATTCCATTTCAAACTTTTCAAGAATGTGTCGAATAAATTTGTGTTGAGATAGGAAAAGGCCCGTAGCCGTGGGGATGAATTCAACTTCCAAGAAATAGCAAGGTGTTCCCATGTTTTTGATTGAGAACCGATTTGAGAGAAACGTGATGAAGCTTGTAAGGAATTTAGCATTATTATCGGTAAGTAGTAGATCATCAACATACACAAGAAAATAAGCCAGAGTTGATCATGAAACATAAATGAATAGTGAAGGATCATTTTGACTCATTTGAAAACCATGAGAGGTGGTGGTTGATTTAAGTGCATCATGCCATGCTCTTGGTGCTTGTCTCAAGCCATAAATTTCCTTGTGAAGTTTGCACACATATTGAGGGTGTAATTGATCTTTCATACCATAAGGTAATATACATAACAATCTAAAGACTTAATAGGCGCAGGCCCCTATACATCTGCATTAATAATTTTAAGTGGCCTTTTGATAATTATACAACAGAAGTAAATTTTAGCTTATGGTTTTTAGAGCTACTGCATGAGATGCATGGTAAAGGTGTTCTTATGTTTATTTTATTCATGGATAAAAGATGTCTCAATGTTCTTTCATTTGGGTGACCAAAAATATGATGCCATGGCAAGGATGATGATATGGTGGTGATAAAGGCCATGGGAGTAGTGAGGGGTGACATGTGGTAGAGTCCATCTTTATGCAATCCTTTGAAAGGCGGTTCCTTTGTTTTCAAATCTTTACGACCGAAAAAGGATCAGTTCGACATAGAGATGAAACAAATAATATATTTTGTGAGATATTTGAAACATGAAGGACTTTAGGAAAGTGCAAGTTATATTTTTTTTTTGTGGGAATAATAATCTTACCAGTGTTGTCTATTGGAATGGTGGATCTATCACCAATGATGACTTGATCTGTTCCAGTGTAGGGACTTTGCAGATGAAGGTTATCAAGTTGATTGGTAACATCATGAGTAGCTGTTGAATCCATGATCCAATTTGGTGTATTTCTAGATGAATGTGCTCGAGTATAATGAGTTGATGGGCCACTATTGTACTTTGGTGGGTAGCCATGAAGTTTGTAGCACACTTTTGCTGTGTGTCCAGCATTGTCACAATATTGACATGTGATTCTCTTGGAAGATCCAGGAGAAGTAGATATGTTTTGTTGAATGGGTTGTTGTGATTAAGAGTGTAATACCCCATATTATATAAATGCTCAATTGGATATCAGATGAGATCAGATGAGTGTCTATGTGCTCTATCTTGGTTAATTGGAATAATAGAATTCTTTAAGTATTGTCAATTGGGATCAATAGAACAACTAGTGAACTCTGAAGAGATCAATTATTTTTTTAAGGGACAGATCAATTTTATTAATTCAAGAAAGGATTTTAAGGTAATCCTAATAATTGATCAATTTGTTTGAGACGACAAAATATTGATTGGAGATATTTTACCCTGTTGGATTATATTATATTATATGTGATATATATATATATATATATATATATATATATATATATATATATATATATATATATATATATATATATATATATATATGTGTGTGTGTGTGTGTGTGTGTGTGTGTGTGTATGTGTGTGTGTGTTATATATAAGAGTAAGAGAAGTGAAGGAAAGAAGAAAAAGAAGACACTAAGAAAGAAGAGAAGAAGAGTAAAAGAGGAAAAAGGGAAAAGAGAAGAAGAAGCTTGGATCATCATCATTATTCATCATCTTCTTCAACCTCCTCTTCTATCTCTAAGGTGGGTTCTAGTTAGTACTTAAGCTCTAGAAGTTTTAGAATGTTAGAGTTTAGGTTATAATTGGTTAATATCGAATATTGTTTGGAATCGATTATTTTCACGGTTCAAATCTCGATTAAAATGCATAATATGATCGACACAGGTATGAATTTAATGTATGATAAGTGGTTAATTGTTCCTCTGAGTTTCTACGATTTTGAGTGAGTTTGGATGATTTTGAAACCTGAGAAAGACCAGAATTTTCTCTTCTGCAACAGAGTAATCGGTTAACCTATTAGGATAATCGATTACTCCATGAAAAAAAATGATAATCTGCGCAAATTTGAACTGAGTAACCAATTATCCTATTTGGGTAATTGATTACCGAAATGTGTCTCTAACTCTCATTTAGCCTCTGTGTGAACAGTGAAGCTTAAGTAACCGGTTATCCTATTAGAGTAATCGATTACCACTGTAAGTTGAGGGAAATTATTGAAAAATTCATATCTTTTAGATCGTAACTCCGATCGAAGCGTAGTAATAGTCGTTGGAAAGCTATGAAAATATCCTACGCAATAAAAGTGAAAAATATTGATTTTGTTACCCGATTAAATAAATCGGAGGAAGCTCAAGAGATGTGATAAATTATGATTTGAATTATTACATGTATTTCTATTTTACTAATGTGTTGTACTATATCTAACTTCTTATTGTGAATTGTAATTGAGTGAATACATGTTAAAATATGGAATAGGAAGAGTGAGGAAATCTTAACATGAAACTATAGTGGAACCTAGTAGTGTGACTAGGAAATTATAGATGATCTAGATGGCGACGCTCGTGCGTTCGATGCCTAGGCGTGCATCCTCGACGGGTAATGGTCTAGAAGAGAATAAGACACTAGTATGGAACATGTGTGAACCCTTGTAATTATGAGAAAAAGGCAAATTTGGTCTTAAGGCAAATGTGGCCTTGTAATTGTTGAATACAATCATGGTTGTATGTGAGATCATGTAATCAGAACCGTTTCCCTGATAATTGTTGTTTCATGAGCTTAGGCTCCTCTGGAATGTACGCATGATTACTTGGTAGGTTTGATTCCCGATTATAGTACGAATGGAGCCTACAAGGTAAAGAGACTTGTGACGGTTTATGGACCATGTGAAGTGACGATTCGCAAGGTGATAATGTGTCCCTTAGTTTTCGAATCCATTTCGAATGCCAAGTAATATACGAGGATCCATGACTCTTGCCGACTTCTAGACGTAAAAGAGGACGAGAATAAGGGATGCCTTGATTTGGTTATCGATTAGTGATATTTTGAGTTGACGGACTCATGAACATGTTTCCATATAGTGTGAGATTGTGAACTCAAGGTCATTTCCCTTCCCCTAGACTCGAGTTAGGATTGGCTAGAACCCTGTAAAGTCGAGAGAATCCATAAGATAGGGAACTCACTGAGATTAATATCTCATCCCATTATTGCTGCTATTTTTCAGGCGTTGTTTGCAGGTTTGATTTACAAGTGGAGGTATGCTTGGATGTTTCAAGAGAAGCTTAGCTTTAGTTTTTCGCTGTGTAATTTGTTGTATACAATTAAGGATATTGTATATTGATCTTAGTTTTTTAATTATTTTGGTTAGTTTCCATATCTTGTACCATAGATTGTATTATGTTTTTAGAAGTGTCAAGTATGTGAATTACGCCATTAAGCACTTATGATGGTGTCAGTATCGAATAAAATGCTTGTATAGTATTATTCTAGGTATATATTATACAGGGTGTTACAGTTGGTATCAGAGCAGGTCGTGTCCTCGACCTAGCCTTAAAACATCATCAGTAAATCTATTCTTGCCTCTTAAGTGTGTCTCGCCAGCATAACTCTTAATATCATATTATGTAGTGTTGGGCCTAATCAACCTAATGTTATGTATGTGATAGGTAGAATCATGGTTGAGCGACCACGAGGACTCAGAAGTGTTGTCGAAACTTGTGTTATGAGGGTAGGCTCAAGCCAAGAGTTAGTAGTGAGGAGTTGAGGTCAGCTCAGTTGAGGTCTTAGTAGAAGTTGTGCATTGGGTAGCATGGAATTGAAGAGTGATGTGTTGTTCAAGAAATCCTTCAAAAGGATGGAGTCTGAAAGTTAAGGATCTCTATCAGATGATTGGTCAAGGTATTGAGGAATATGTAAAGTCGCTAGTAGAGCTGGATTGGCCACTACTATGGACAAGGATTTCAAGTAATCTCATTCAGTGAAGAGGAAGAGATGTTTTCTGGAACGTGTGACGTAAGGCCCGAAAGTGAGATAATTATTGGTGCTTCAGTTTCTAAGGTCATTATGGTATCTTGAATGAACGAGAGTATCTTAAGGAATGTGTTTGGAGCAATGTCTTCCAAGTGGTTAAAGGTGGAGAGTTAAGGATGTAGCGTGCGATTTTTGTCGCTGACGCGGCCATCTTATCGCCATTGGTTAGAATTGGGTGCTACTTTTTTATTTCTCATTTATCCTATGAAGCTAGAAAGGAAAGGGAAGCTATCTAAAACTAACCTTGCACGCAAATGTTTTCTTTAACAAATGCTAAGAGATTGGGGGGTCTGGGGTCAGGTTATACAACGGGGAGTTGTCAGTTACCCATCCTATATGTGGTTATCCACAGGTTGTTAGCAATTTCTTCTGCTTTCTACTCGCTGGTGTTTATCTGTTGATTGGGAAAGTTTCACCTTTGGGAATGTTGAGAGAGAGAGAGTTTTTGTTGATGTTCGGGTTTTTCGATGTTTTTGGTAAGGTACTGAACCTAAAGTTTTTGATTGGTGTGTGAAGGTATTGGACCTAAGATTTTTGATTGGTGTGCTCGCTAAGATTTCACAATATTATGCCTACGTATTCCCGTTTAAAGAAAACAGGGAAATCAGAGCAATTGTAGTTCCTCATATTCTATGGGAGGAAAAAATGTTTGGTGTCTTGTTTAAAGCCCAAGATTGAAGCTAAATGAGTATTATTGTATTGTTTAAAGCCCAAGATTGAAGCTAAAGGTTATTTATGTCTTGCTCAAAGCCCAAGATTAAAGCTAAAGGTTTGACTGAGAGAGAATTTGTCATCTCTAAGGGAGATATCTCATCTGTTTATCACAACTGTTGGGTGACTGATTATAAAGGAGAATTACTTTAACTGGGATATGTGAATCCAGCAATGCCATAATTTCCTTTATAAGGGATTGTCCTGAAGGAGAAAACTTTAACTCAGTGTTGAGCAATGCCATTTTTCCTTAGGAATCTTTCATGCTAATAGAGGGACATTGGCTTGGATGTAAATAATGCAGAGGCTTGCCATTTATAGCAATTAGATGAAATAACGGTTTACTAGGATAAAGAAGGACTATAACTTGAATTTTTGAATCAACAAGTGTGCCACTTACAGCAGTTATCTGGGATTAGGATTTTTTGTTTTGTTTTGATTTGTGATATATAAAGAAATATCTTCATACAGAGAGGTTTTTGATTCCCTCTGAGGGGATGTTTGATTTTAAGTATGTGCCTTGATCAAAGCCCAAGGTTGAAGCTAAAAGGTTAACTCTATTTAGGGAGTTTTATCTGTCTTGTACAAAGCCTAAGATTGAGGCTTGAAAAGAGACTGGCTCTTTTGGGGAGATCATTATACAAAGCCTAAGAGGAGGCTAAACATTGACTTTTCTGGGGAAATATTTTGTCCGTTTTGTACAAAGCCCAAGATTGAGGCTAAAAGAGAGTTATTGACTCCACTAGGGAATATTTGTATGTGTCTTGTACAAAGCCCAGGATTAAGGCTAAAGGGAGATTGACTCTACTGGTGAGAGGTTTTATCTATCTTGTACAAAGCCCAAGATTGAGGCTAAAGGGAGACTGACTCTACTGGTGAGAGGTTTTATATGTGTCTTGTACAAAGCCCAAGATTGAGGCAAAAGGGATATTTGACTGACTCAGCTGAAGATAATTATGTGGGTGTCTTGTACAAAGCCCAAGATTGAGGCTGAAAGTTCTGAGGGATGATCATTATACAAAGCCTAAGAGAAGGCTGGTTAGGGAATTTTCTTATATGAAGCCTAAGAGGAGGCTAACTTCTGTTGAGGATTATTGAGATCTAGAGGCAGGTCCAAATTGGGGAATCAACTCTTGCAGGGGATTGAAGAAGAGTTGAGATATCAGATGCCTTGAGGTTCTGATTGAGGGTTTGTTGATAGTGATTTGACCCTAGCTGGGAAAATTTTAGGATGAAAGATTGAGATTGAGTTTTCAAACCTATGGAGGTTCTCACTGTGCTGGAGATTTGATTAAGTCATCAGGGTTCTTCCTGTGCTTTAGGAAGACTTGAGGGTTTCTTTGAAATCCAAAATAGGGGTGAGACTGTCCAAGTCTATTGTTATTAAAAGGGTTTATCTTTGTATGAAGCCCAAGAGGAGGCAGACTTTTAAGGGATGAGAATCAACCCTAATTTGGTCAGATGTTTTGCCTTTTAGAAAGACTGTTTTAACAAAGGATGTCTAGGTTTTAGCCTATACCCGTAAGAGGTCTCGGGTCCTTGTACTAAGCACAAGAGAAGGCATGAGAACTTCTAAGAAGCCAAAGGGTCCTTGTACAAAGCCCAAGAGGAGGCTGGGAATGCTTTTAGGAAGCCTGTAGGTCCAAACTTAAGAAAAGTTCCAGAAAGGTTTCATCGGGAATAATCCTTTCTGTAGTGAACAGTTCTAGGGTTTGAAGAAATTCAAGAGAGGTTTCACCGGGAATTAATCCTCTATGGGAAAATGAATTTCTTAGACAAATTTCTAGATAGTGACAGTCTTGAGAAAAGTTTCACCCGGAATAATGCCTTTCTCTGTTCCATATTATATAAGCTCAAGAGGAGGCCAGACTGTATTATGAAATTCCTATGGGAAACTAGTTTTGACTGTGTTGAAAGATTGACCACTAGTTTGATCTAATCCTAGACCTAATTATCAGGGAAAACTCTAAGCAGATAATATACAAGTATATACATATGAAATATATAGACAAGTATGTAAAAGAGTGTAGGAGGACTTACAGGTGAGCAAGCTTCCAGCATTATAAACATATATATATATATATATACAAGTATGTAAAAGAAAACTGATAAAACTTACAGGTGAGCAAGCTTCCATTGTAGCAGCTGTATGGTTAGTTATTCAAGAAATTAAAGAAAGTTTTGATAAAAACTATGAATTTGAATCTAAATCAAAAGGGAAAGTTGTTTAAAAGAAGATTACGACTTATACTCAAGAAGAGGCCCAGATGAAAAACAACGATCGTGTTATTATTCTGAAAATTTTATCGGGACTTATACGATGACTGAGGCCCAAATTATTGTATTTACAAAGAGGTTGAGTCTTACACTCTATTAGAGGCCCAAAGTTTATTTTTGTACAAAAGATGGGGCTTACAACTGAAGGAGAGGCCCAAAAAGTTTTTGAAAACGGCGATCGCGCCGAGATTTTTGACAATATAGTGGGACTTATACAATGACTGAGGCCTAAAAAGGTTTTCTGTACAACAAGGGATGGGACTTACACTCTATTAGAGGCCCAAAGTGTTTTGAAAAATGTTTGTGAGAGTGAAAATAATCAAAACCCTAATTTGATTTTCAAAAAAGGCATTTTAATTAAATAAAAATTTAATTAAAATGATCAAAATTGCCAAACATATGTGAAAAACAAATTATGATCTAGGATCAAAGTTTGAAAAATCATGTTTTACCCCTATAATGATTTAAAACTCATTTGAATTTAAAATCAAGAGAAAGAAATTATTTTCAAATGTTTAAAAACAAATAAAAAATAAATTCTTTATGAAAATATTAAATATATAAAATAAATAATATTTTTTGTGAGATTTTTATAAAATAAAATATTTTATCATTTTTGTGGATTTTCAAAAAAAGAATTAATAAAAAATGTAAAAATTGAGAAATAAATTAATTTTAGAAGTTATTGTGAGAAAAAATGAAAAGAAACGGTAAAAAAATAGGGAATGACCCTCCCATGGCTTGAACTCACGCCCTTGGGGTTGTGAGGTTAAAACTCTACCAACTGAGCCAAGTGCGTTGGCTGATAAAAGATGGCAAGAGTGAATAATATGTGAAACTTCCTTCGGAAAAAAATAGTAAAAAAAAAATACCAAAAGGTTTGGGGCGAGGGGGATTCAAACCCTAGACCTCTCGCTCGCTACACACACACACACAAATACTAGTGTTTCCACTAGGGTGCAATGCCATATCAAGTATATAGTGGCAACTAAATAATATATACCAAATTTTTGTCTAATTTCTGAAGAATGGCGTCATGGTCATCTTCTTCCTTGGGTAAGCTACGTGAAACATTCTATCTCTCTCATTTCTCAACCATTTTACATGATATAAAGATGAAAATCGTGCCTTTTTAAACAAGGAATACAATGGCTTTATTCAATTTCATTTTAACTAAGTGTAACAAAAGATATTACACTCTAACCAGATGAACCCTAAAATGTGCAAGAACTCAATGAAATCACATACACATAAGATAAACAACAATTGATTGAGGGAAAATGGTCTACAAACATCCATAAACACAATGGTAGTTTGAAAACATGTTTATGGTGCATGATTCACTGAGTTCGAAAGTTTAAGGCTTACCTCTGCAAGAAGGATTCGATTTCAATGGTAGAGGTGTTATAGAAGTAAAACAATGGCCTGGTTAGCTTCCTTGAGTCTCAAGGATGGTGTTGCAACCTTCAGGATGTTTTGAAACTCTCTGGATAGGCTGGCTCAACTCTGACTGCAACTGGTCCAAGTGAGAAATGAAGATGATGATCCTGATGTTTCAGAGGTGTAATAGGTGTTTGATCAGCTCATATATGATATATGGAAGATGTTAGATCAATTGGTTATGATGGATTGGCTTCCTAATGCAAAATTCGATAGTGACTTGCAAATGAAGGCATTTTTGGAGTGAAAGAGAGATTTTGAGTAAAGCACCAGTTTGGGTGCTTTGGGGTACTTAAACTGATCATAATTGATGTCTATTTATAGTGCAACAAGTTTTTGGCATCAATAGTGAATGGAGGCTTGGACAGTCCCTTGGCCAATGTTGATCAAAAGGCATCTCAAGTCTCCTCTAGCCATTGACTTGAGGTTAGGGCACAAGCTATGAGTCCTTTGGTTTAGAGCTGAATCTTGAATCAATTCAGTTAGCAATGTCTTGATGCTTGCCACCTTGTGAATCCATTGAATGCATTGAAACAAAATTGGAGTCTTTGAGCTTTTTAGCCTTTTTAGGGCATTTATGGCTACATGTAGATCTTTAGACTTGGGAGGCTTGTGAATCAGATCATTTCTCTTTAATGTTATCTCTTGAGGTGTCCAAATGGATGACAAGGATTGTACTTGTCTGATTTTTCCAAATCGAGCAAAAATGCAAAATTCTGTCTTGTACAAGACAGTTGGAAATGGTGATTTTGAGGGGGTCATATCTCCCTGCTCAAATGAAGTTATGAAAAGCTCTTGTGCTTTTTAGAAAAGCCCTCATATGGTACAATTCATGTGTGATCATAGTTGGTCTTGAAACTATCTAAATTCAATTGAAAAAACCTTATGAACTTTGATGCCCAAAGCTGACAATTAGACAGTTTTGCACTAAGGGTTATGTTCTTGATTTTTCACCATTTTGATCCATCCATAACTAGAAATCCATGAAGAATCAGATTTTCATGTAGTTGAAGCTTTTGTAGAATGTAGGAAGACCTACAAATCAGGCTTTGGATCATTCAAAATTGCTTTCTAGATCAGAAGTTATGGCCTTTGCAAGTTGGTACCAAAACCATTCAAATTTAGTAACTTAGAAAAAATTTCAATTTTTCAAGATTACCCCTTTTACAAGTTATCATAATTTCTTGACCAATTCTTGTTCAAATGACATTATAAGTCATATTTTATGAAAATGTGAGTCATAAGAATCATTTTTGCCAAAAAAGTCATGTTTTGACTTTTGGCTCCGGAGCGGTTCGACGCATAAAAAACCGTAATTCTCGACTTTTGATGAATGTATCCCCTGAGGGTAATTTAACTTTTTAAATAGATTCCTAGGGTTATTTTGAGAATATTGAGTCATGTTTTGAAGTCTTGGCTCATGCTCTTGTGAAAATCTCACTCTAGAGGTCCCAGACGTCCAAAACCCTAATTTGGTGATATCGGGTGTTTCGAGGCTCCTTTCACTTGGAATGCCACAACTGTGTGCTTGATTTTTGATGTGAGGGTCCTCTTGATCCTTCATGGATGTTTGAAAGGTTAGACAAGTTGAAGATCATGTCATTTCTTGATTGATCTTTTGTCTAAATGCTCAGAGAGAGATGGAAACCCTAATTCATGATTATAGTGAATGCTCAACTATCTTTGAGGAGATTGATGAGGCATAATGGTACATCCATATTGTGGAAATGATTTTCACACAGATGGAAAATCTTGGTGGTCAAAATTTGGGGTATGACAGATGCCTCTATTTAGTCGTCTTGGACCTGAAGGTGTGAATGGTGAAGATATTCGGACATTCAGGGTGCAAGAGGATTAAATATCGGAATACCCGAAATTTTGACGATGGTTATTAATGGCAGTTTGCTCATCCATCTTTTTTTTTCTAAGCAATGATGCTTAAAAAAGGGTGAAACTTCCCCTCGATCCTGGATTTCAGCCACGGAACCGGTCTAGGTTTCTTTTGAAATAAACTTCCCCTCGATCCTGGTCTTCAGCCACGGAACTGGTCTCAGTTTCTTTTGAACTAAACTTCCTCTCGATCCTGGTCTTCAGCCATATAACTGGTCTCACTTTCTTCTTGTCGAGTTTCTTCCTTGACAAGGAATGCTATGTGTAGCGGTTTTCATCAAACTTCTCGCCGAGGTTTTACTGGGGAGATGCCATTTGATGGAAAAAGATTTGATGTCAGACTTGTCGGGGGCACCCATTCGTCGGAGCTGTAGAGGTGTGCAAACTTCTCTGTTGGAGATGCCATTTGTTGACTCTACTGGGGAAAACGAGCCTCTTGAGAGACTGCTTTTTGCTTGGGGATAAAACATCATACTTTTCTTCAAGATTCTTTTAGAGAAACACCATGTGATGTGATCCAATTTTGAGGTGCTGACGACTTTATTAACATCGACTTTTTTGGGAGAATAACCGATGTGTTGCCGAGAGTCTTTAGTTGAGAGGCTTTCTCTGGGGATTTTCCTTAATCCGGGAAAGCGAAAATATCATCTTCAATGGTGAAGAGTGATGTTTCAAAGGTGTCTGTCGAATGTCTTCTTGCCTTTCGGAGGTTCAAGTTATCAAACTGGTCGGGGACAGGCTCTTACCCAGAAATAAATTGGGGGGAGAGATTGCTCAGACGATACATTTCCTGACGAGGAAAGGACTGACAACTTGACAGACAAGAGGACTCTATCACTTGGAAATAAGACTGACCAGAGTGATAGTAATGCAATATGAATATGAATATGAATCAATTATGCATGATGTATGTATGTTTATGCTGACAAAACAGACGCGACATACAGACTAATAGATGAACACGACTGGATACTCGGCCACAGCGGGGGATGAAAAGTACCATTGGTTCAAAATAGCAATCTTGCCTTGCTTAAGAGAGGCGGTCCCTGTGGGGAGGAAGAATTGTCAATCGGTCTTAAGAGGTAAGAACTCTGCCGGGAATATCAGATGAAACATGGCATCTGAAATAGTTTATCCTTCACTTAGGTGTACTGGTTTTAGAAGGATTATTTTGATTTTGCACTTTGAGGTTCAATCACCTTTGGAGAAACTATCGATGTTCTTTTTGACGTTCAGTAAAAAGAAATGCCATCTTTATTTTAAAAGCAGAAGAAATTAGACAAGTAAATTCATTTTTGTTTTTTTCAAGAATCGTTGATCATGTTAAAAATGTCATTCTATAAAGCTAAAACAAATGATAATTGTAAACAAAAGCATTAGGGCTCAAATTTTATTGATAGGATGGAAATAAGCCAAACGCGTGATCCCATAGAGCATTTACAAAGTATAGAAAATGGTAATTTAAGGGAAAAGGGCTACATTGAAATATAACGACCGTTATCCTTCTACCAACTTTGAATTCTGGACATCCTGAGCTTCTGTCGAAGATGACCTTGACTGGAGTTTTTTGCTGAATGGCGCTACCGCTGGGGATTTAACTTCGTTAAATGTAGTTACTTGCCATGTATCCCTAACTTTTGCCTGGATTGTACTTTGATATTTCCAATCCTTCAGGATGATTTTTTATTATGTCTCTAATTTTTTCCTGGACCGCCCTTTCGGGTTTTCAGTCTACCGAGATGTTTTTTTTTATTTAGGCGAAGTATTTATTAACTACATCAATATTCATGGGGTAGGAAAACTCTTCTCCATCCATGGTTGCGAGTTTCAAGGCACCGCCTGAGAAGGCTTTCTTGACAACATTGGGGCCATCATAATTCAGAGTCTATTTGCCCTGGGAATCAGTGAGAAATGATTGTATTTTCTTGAACACAAGGTCTCATTTCCTGAAGACGCGGGGTCAGACCTTTTTGTCGAACACCTTCTTCATTCTTTCCTGATACAACTGACCATGACATATAGTTGTCATTCTCTTTTCTTCGATCAGATTCAATTCATCGTGCCTGCTTTGACACCATTCTGTTTTGGTTAGCTTACCTTCCATCAACACCCGGATTGATGGGATCTCTACTTCTATGGGGAGCACTGCTTCCATGCCATATACAAGAGAGAAAGGGGTTACCCCTGTTGAGGTACGGACAGATGTGCGATAACCGTGAAGAGCAAATGGTAGCATCTCTTGCCAGTCTTTGTAGGTTACAACCATCTTTTGAACGATCTTCTTGATGTTCTTGTTAGCCGCTTCTACCGTATCGTTCATCTTATGTCTGTAGGGAGATTAGTCATGGTGTTCGATCTTGAACTCATGGCACAACTCTTTCATCATCTTGTTGTTCAATTTAGATCCATTATCAGTAATGATCTGGCATGGAACACCATAACGGCTGATGAGATTGTTTTTTATGAATCGAACCACCACTTCTCTGGTTACATTGGTGTATGGTGCTGCTTCGACCCACTTTGTGAAGTAGTCAATGGCTACCAGGATGAACCGATGTTCGTTTGAAGCTTTGGGTTTAATCATACCAATCATGTCGATTCCCCATATAGAAAATGACCATGGAGAAAAAAGAACTTTGAGATGTGCTGGCCGTACATGGATTTTGTCAGCGTATATTTGACACTTGTGACACTTCCTCATGCACTTGTAGCAATCGGATTCCATGGTCAACTAATAGTATCCTGCTCTCAGGATTTTCCTTGCCATTGTATGTCCATTGGCATGAGTGCCAAAGGATCCTTCATGAACCTCTTTCATCAACATGTTTGCTTCTGGTCTGTCTACGCATCTGAGCAAAACCATGTCGAAGTTTCTCTTATAGAGTGTATCACCGTTTAGGAAGAAGTTGCCAGCCAGTCTTCTGAGAGTCTTCCTGTCTTTCCTGGATGCCCCAGGCGGGTACTCTTGTTTTTGAAGGAAGCATTTGATATCGTGATACCAAGGTTTGTCGTCAATGACTGCTTCGATCGTGAAGATATAAGCAGGCCTTTCAGGTGCATTATGTCAATCTTTGGTACGTCGTTCCATTGACCTACACTAATCATGGAAGAGAGCGTGACTAGTGCATCGGCCATGTGATTTTTCTCACGAGGAATGTGATGAAACTCGATTATGTTGAAGAATGGTAACAACCTTCTCGTGTAATCTTTGTAAGGAATTAGCCCTGATTGGTATATGTTCCACTCTCCTTTGATCTGATTGATAACCAGGGCTGAGTCTCCATACACATCCAAGTTCTTAATCCTTAAGTCGATAGCTTCTTCGAGACCCATGATACAAGCTTCGTATTCGGCCTCGTTGTTTGTGTATTTGAATGTCAATCTGGCAGTGAAAGGAATATGGATACCCTGAGGTGTCACGATGATTGCCCCATTTCCGTTTCCATAAGTGTTGACAGCTCCATCAAATATTAGTCCCCATTAGGAACCTGGTTTCGGCCCTTCACTGGGTAGCGGTTCATCACAATCTTTCATCTTTAAGTACATGACATCTTCGTCTGGGAAGTCAAATTCAACTGATTCCGGATTGTCAACCGGCTGATGAGCCAAATGATCGGCTAAAATACTCCCTTTGACGGCTTTTTGAGCGTGGTACTCAATGTCATATTCTGATAACAACATCTGCCAACGGGAAATCCTTCCCGTGAGAGCAGGCTTTTCAAAGACGTACTTGATCGGATCCATTTTGGAGATTAACCAAGTAGTGTGACAAATCATATACTGGCGAAGACGTTTGGCTGCCTAAGCCAAAACACGACAAGTTTTCTCAAGCATAGTGTACCAAGTTTCACAGTCGGTGAATTTCTTACTCAAATAGTAGATGGTAGACTCCTTTCTTTTGGTTTCGTCTTGTCGGTCAAGTACACAACCCATGGAGTCTTCCAAGGCTGTTAAGTAGATGATTAATGGTCTTCCCTCCACTGGAGGTGACAAATTTGGTGGATTCAATAGATATTCTTTGATGCTGTCGAAAGCTTTTTGACAATCTTCTGTCCATATGCAACTTTGATTCTTTCTGAGTAGTTTGAAGATCGGCGCGTATGTCGCGGTCATGAGGGATGTAAACCTTGAGATGTAATTCAGATGTCCCAAAAATCCTCGAACTTGTTTCTCAGTCTTTGGCGAAGGCATTTCTTGAATGGCCATGACCTTGTCAGGATCAACCTCAATTCCTTTCTAGCTGACGATGAACCCTAAAAGTTTCCCTGAGCGGACACCGAACGTGCATCTATTGGGATTCAAGCAGAGTTTGTACTTTCTCAGACGCTCTAATAACTTTGACAGGTGTGTCACATGCTCCTCTTCTGTTTTAGATTTGGCAATCATGTCATCGACATACACTTCGATTTATTCGTGCAACATATCGTGAAACAGAGTAGTCATGGCCCTTTGATACGTTGCCCCGACATTCTTCAAACCGAACGACATTACCTTGTAACAAAAGGTGCCCCATGGGGTGATGAATGAAGTTTTCTCCATATTTTCCGGCGCCATTTTGATTTGATTATAGCCCGAGAATCCATCCATGAAGGAGAAGACTTTAAACTTTGTTGTACTGTCTACCAGCATGTCTATGTGTGGTAAGGGAAAGTCATCCTTTGGACTGGCTTTGTTCAGATCGTTGTAATCTACACACATTCTGATTTTTCCATCCTTTTTCGGAATTGGCACTATGTTAGCTAGCCATCGAGGATATTCTGAGGTGGCAAGGAAACCTGCGTCAATTTGTTTCTGGACTTCCTCTTTAATTTTGATGGCCATATCCGGGTGAGTCCTTCTCAGCCTTTGTTTTACTGGCGGACATTCTGACTTCAACGGTAAATGATGTTCCATGATGCTGGTATCCAACCTTGGCATGTCCTGATAGGACCAATCAAACACATCTGGAAACTCTTTGGGAAGCTTTATCAAGCTTTCTTTGACAGTCGGACTGAGCAGTGCTCCAATCTTAACTTCTTTCTCTTCTTCCTCTGATCCCAAATTAACCGTTTCCAACGGCTCTTTATGAGGCTCAATAGATCTTTCCTCTTGTCTGAGTAATCGAGAAATCTCTTATGGAATTTATTCGTCCTCTTCTTCTTTAGCTTCAAATACCGGGAATTCAAAGTTGGGAGAAGGCATTGGATCGTATGTTTCAATGAGGTTTAAAACAAGCAATCTGCATGACGTTATGATTTGTTTTTTTAGAAGAGATAGAGAGAATGCAAGTGTGTGTGCAGTGTATTTTCTGAAAAATGCTTGTTTTAATTTATTTTGGGTGGTTTTAGGATTACCATTTTCTAAAAAAAGAAAAGTGAAAATAGTAAATAAATGCGGGAATGACAGAATGCCATTGTTTATTTACGATTTTGTCGATTCTTGAAACATAACCCTGTAAAACAAAACTTTGTCGCTTTGGGCGAAGTGAAGAGGGACATTTACAGAAATCGAGCCCTATAAAAACATCTGTTTCACCTGGGCAAGGTGAAAGGTTAAAACAAAGATGGCAATTACTTAGACGTATTGACGACTTTCGAGACATCGACAGCAACCCATTAGCGAAGAACTCCTCTGTGAATCACAAAGTTTTGTACCTTCTTTCTTGGTTTGTCCTCATAAATGACATTGATTTCTGGCGGAACAGGATCGTTGGAGTCTTCCTCCCAAGCAGAGTTGTTGTAAACGAACTCTTCTATTGTATCTTCCTTAGTGTTTTCACTCTCAAGAGGATATCCCCATCCAGTTGGCTGGATGTCCTCGTATCTGATGCGAGAGCTTTCAGGAGCGGTGTATTTGACCAAGAAGTCGTACTTGTCATTCGGCTGTCCTAAGGTGTCCCATACTTTTGTGGGGATAGAGGAGTCATCCTTATCAATGACGTTGACCTCAGGAAAATCATAGTTGATGAACTCTAGTCCTGTAGTCCTTGCAAATTCATCGTCGTGCTGGATATCTTGGGAATGTCCTGAGTAATGATCCCATGACTCGGTGGGGACACAAGTATTCTTTTCAATATTGCTCATCTGATAGGCATCGTTGGGATGACTTTTTTGCCCCAAGTCTTCTGGGTACTGCTGCCAGATAGGCAAGTCATCCAGTTGGTCATAATAGTCGTAGTCGAAGTTGTCTTTCATCGGATCGTCTTCTAATGAGTTTGGTGGAGCACGGCATCCCTCAGGATCACAATCTCCGTATATCATCTTGACGTCTGATCTTGGTATATATCTCGGACTCTATTTGGGAAAACAAAATGGCATATGCATTTCTTCCTGAGACATATACCCGTCCTTGTTGAGGTAAGATTTCCACTCCTCATCTGTGTCAGAGGAGTCACTCTCATTGATAATGTGTACTTCTTGAGACAGTGGGTGGAGAAAGCCTCCACTGTGGAAGAAGTCCTGAATGGGATGAAAACTTTCATCTTTCTTGGTAGTCTGGGCACAGGTTGGGGAGAAACCAAAACCTTTCTTTATCTTGTTATCCGTAGGAATCACAAGTTGTCCCCACCCCTTTACGTTATTACTCTTGATTACTTCGAGAGCATTTTTGTATGAGGAAATCGACGTTCCATTTTCTGATCGATTCTCATTGCTTACCGAGAGTGCTTGAAACTGGGTTCCAACGACCTCCCCCGGTTCTAAATAGGAAAATGATGATAAGTGCCTCAAAATTAAGGCTTGCTCTCCGCAGACTATGACTAGCTTGTCATTCTTGATGAACTTCAGCTTTTGGTGAAGTGTCGAAGTGACTGCCCCAGCTTCGTGTATCCAAGGTCTTCCTAATAAACAGTTGTGTGCTGCCCGAATGTCCATGACCTGGAAAGTGACTTGGAAAGTGTGAGGACCGATGGTTATGGGAAGGTCGACTTCGTCGATAACTATTTTTTTGGATTCGTCAAAGGCTTTGACGATGATCTTGCTGCCTCTCATTGGAGTCCCTTGAAATGATAGTAGTATTGGAGTTGATTTTGGCATAACATTCAGAGCTGATCCTGTGTCTACCAATACGCTGGCTAGAGCATCGTCCTGGTAGTTGGCTGTAATGTTGAGCGCCATATTGTGATTTTTTCCTTCTTTTGGCAATTCTTCATCACTAAATCCTAAATTTTTGCAAGAAGTGATGTTAGAAATAATGCTATCAAATTATCTGATCGTCACATCTTGTTCTACGAAAGCTTGCTCTAAGACTTTCTGCAGAGCTTCCTTGTGAGCTTCGGAACTAAGCAGGAGAGACAACACGGAGATTCGGGACGGAGTTTGCAACAATTGGTCTACAATGTTATACTCACTCTTCTGGATGAGCTTCAGTATCTCATTGTTGTTCTTTGTAAGTTCGGGATTACTGGATTGCCCGACTAGTTGATTTGGAACTTCCGTTTGAGGTTCCTTCTCTTTAGCAAGTTCTCCAACTCCCCTGTTGAAGATCCGACCGCTTCGTGTGACTCGACTGATGTTGGCAATGCTTACGACGGATGGTAATGGAGTTTCCTTTCCATTTTAGATTTTTGTTGCACCGTACTTGTAAGGGATAGCCTTTTCTGATTTGTACGGTAAGGCCCCAGGCAGGTAGATAACCACAAGTGCCTTTTGATTTCTCTGACCGTTATATGCGACCTCAATCAATTCCTGGTTGGGACCTTTTCTACTGTCCAGAGGAATTCTTGATTCATCGAGTAGAGGGATTATTACATAAACGTCTTTGGTCCTCTCATGATCGGAGATTATGACAACATCTTTGCTTTGATCAAGGAGATAGTTTTGTATCACGTTGATCGACCCATAACTTGATCATGGTCGAATCTCTTTTTGGTCCAACTGACTTTGAAGAGTCGCTCGTATGAGGTAGCATCCTTGGTTTTTCTCTGAACAAACTCTACAGCGCTCATAATTGTGGGGAGGCACCCGGCCGCGCCCGCTTTGTATGCAGCACATCTTTGCTAGATCTGTTTCCATTGAGCAGACATCCTGACTTTAATGCCTATCAGGATTCTCGTTAGTTATACTAATCTGTTATGTAGCCTCATCCAAGTAAATCGGAAGCCACCAGTGGTCCAACAAGTGTTGAAGTGTTCTTTGGACAAGTACACACCCTTGGTTGTTTTCATGGCATTGTTCACAGTCTTGATAATTGTGTGAAGCCAGAAAGCCGAACCTGACTTGCTTAGCGTGTAATTTTACCAGACTGGTATTCATCAAGCGAATGTCAAAGATCTGAACCATATTGACTTGATGGTTATTTCTATCATGGTAGTCTTGGATCTATCTGTGATCCATCTGTCGTTGGAGGGCCTCTTGTAAAAAAGAGAATCCCTGATTGCTTATTGAGCATATCGGACAGGTATTGTAATCGTGTCGTGGCAGATAATGATATTGACTTTGCCTTGAGTGCATCGCCACCAAATTGACGTTCATCGCAAGAATGTTGTGGTTCTGAGCAATGTTGGGATGTACATGGGATACGTTGACTTCCCGAATTCGGTGATCTTGGACCCAGCCTAGATCCATCTGTTCTTGTAGAGCTGATTGCACTACAGAACACCCCTGATTATTCTTTGAGCAGATATCACACTGGTGATAATTGTGAGATGGTACATGACCTTACCCACTCTATATACAATGCATCCTGACCAGATTGGTTCCTAATAGGAGTACATTGTGAATTTGATAACTGCGGCTAAATTCCTCTTCTATTAAATTTACTGCAGTCTCTCATGTTGAGGCAACGGGTTCTTCTGAACATTAGGATTAGTATCTTTGAAAGATAGGACCCCGTTCCTAACAAGGTTCTGTACATCGAACTTGAAGCTGAGACAATTTTCAATGTTGTGCCCCGGTCCTCCTTGATGGTAAGGGAAAGTTTGATCCGCTTTGAACCAAAAAGGCAGATTTTCCGGTACTGCAAGAGGAGTCCTGGTTTGGATGTGCCCCTTGGTCAGTAAAAGCAGAAATAGTTCTGTATACAACATCGGTATAGGGTCAAACCCTGATGGTCGTGTCGTACGATTGTTATTGTTGTACTGAGGACAAGCCTGCTGAAGAGGCTGTTGTGTCCTTTGCTAATACTGTTGTTTACTTGGTTGGCTCTGAGCAACCTGAGGTTGATAAGTCAGAGCCGGCGCAGGGTTGATAGCGGGAGTTATTACCGCTACTCGTTGATACCTTTCCCTTTGCTTTCCGAGAGAGATATTACCAATATCTTGCTCTTTTTTCTTTTGGAAAACACTACCGTATCATTTGGTACTGCTTGATGGCTCTGTATCTTTGACCAATCATCCTTCTCGGACTGCTTCTTCAAGGCGTACTCCCATGTTCACCATTTCAGTGAAGTCGTTGGGCGCACTGGCAACCATTCGGTCGTAATAGAATGAGCTCAAGGTTTTCATGAAAATCTTGGTCATCTCCTTTTCCTCAAGAGGGGGACAGATCTGGGCGGCAATTTCACGCCATCTCTGAGCATATTCCTTGAAAGTTTCTTTGTCCTTCTACGACATTGCTCTGAGCTGATCCCTATCTGGTGCCATGTCCAGGTTGTATTTATACTGCTGAACGAAGGCCGCCAAAATCTCCGAAAGTACTGATCTTGGTGCGGTTTAAGCCCATGTACCATTTGAGTGCGACACCGATTAAACTGTCTTGGAAGTAATGGATCAGTAGTTGTTGATTTTCTGTCTGAGTTGACATTTTTCGAGCGTACATCACCAAATGACTTTGAGGGCAAGAGTTGCCTTTGTATTTTTCAAAGTCAGACACCTTGAATTTGTGCGGTATTTTCACATTGGGGACCAGACAGAGGTCTGCGGTGTCCTTTCCGAATAAGTCTTGACTGCGAATGGCATGCAGTTCCTTCTGCATCTCCAAGAATTGTTCCTGGAACTCATTCATTCTTTCGTACATGTCTTCGTTTCCACCAGAAATTGCTTGTAGAATCTGTCCTTTCAGGACAGTGTGTATCACGGATTGCGGTATAGTTATTACGACAGTGACTCTTGGTGCTTCCAAGCCCCGAAGTTTGTAACCTTCGGGAGTTGCTGTCATAACTTTTGCGTCTTTGCTTTCCCGAAGTTTGTAACCTTTAGGCCCAGCGGTTCCTACTACAATTTCTCGGTCTTCAGTGACCGTCGGGATATATCCTTCAGGGACAAAATTGAGAGGCATGCCCTAGGGACGACCTTTAGGCATGTTGTACCGAGGATGATATGTTTCCATTATAGGTGTAGATGTGATCTCTGAGATTACAGTCTTTTGTTGTTGCCTCTGAGCTGCTTCCTTGGATTGCATGTCACTGTGAAGTTTTTCCAAACTTCCCGTTAGAGCGTCGATTTCTTCTCTCAGCTCTTTGTTCTCTTCCTCGAGATCCTCTATTTTCTTTTGTCGATTAGCCCGAGTATTGTATGAGTGAGACAGTTTGACTCAAGAATCGTGACACTTATGTAAGATTCGAAGATAAGAAGACGCGTTATGTAAGAATGATGAATGATATGCAAAGATATATTTTTTAGTTTTTGTTTTAATCAAAAAGAAACTTCAACAAATAAATTGCAAATATCATACAGTGGAGGGTGGAGACCCTATTTTATTGAATTTGAAAGATTACAATAAGGAAAAGTACAGTATTTTACAAAGTGCTATAAGGAAAATGGCTAAGCTTATGGATCCTGAGTCCTCTCTGAAGAGAGCTTAGATGCTGGTTCTGGTACTTTCCTTTTCTTTGACCGGGGCTCTTCAGCTGTTGTCGGGTTGTTATTTGTAACATCCTAATTTTCCATACTTTAAATAATATATCTGATTAGATTTGAGATTTTAACATCGCTAATCATTAAAAACTAAATATTGAAACTAACACCTATAATAATTAATTTATCAATTAATTACCCTTATTTTTATTATTAGTATTATTATTCAATTTGAATATCATCGTTTCATTTTACAAACTAAATATTGAAATTGAAATTAATACTTAAAAATACTTAACTTTAAATTAATTAATTATTCATATTATTTTTATTATTATTTTTATTGTGTTGTTTTGTTATTATTATTATTTGAGTTTATTTTATTTTATTTGAATATTATCATTTTATTCTACAAACTAATTAGTAATTAAAATAATCTTAAGTTAATAATAATTATCCTTGTTGTCATTATTATTATTATTATCAATTCATTTTTATAAAAGAAATATATATCTCTTTTTTTTTTATATCATAAATGATATTATGTCATGAAACATTAAAATATCAAGCTCACCTACCTTTCTCATAAATTATTCTCACACAAAAATCATTTCTAGAAATGTAAGACTAGTAAAAATTTGATAAAGACATTTACCAACAAGAGTTGAAAAATTAGAAGAAAAATAAGACACATTTATATTATTTTAATATTTTACAACTAGTATAAATAGGGGTCTTTCCCACCCCATTTTTATTCACTCATTCACAAATCTTCTTTCTTACCTCTTTATTTCTTTCTTTCTCTAGTTTCTTCATATAGCAATATTAGTTTCAGTTATCGAGGTTCTAACGGTAGCGGTTCGTAATTTTAAAATCATTTTGTGGTAAAAGTTCTTCTAAAGTTTCAAAGGAGTTTTACACGTCAAAGTTCTGCCCAAATCATTTTCATAAGTAACTGGTAAGCCATTATAATGTCCATTTTATTTTAATTATATTATTTTAATTATGTTATTTATATAAAGATTATTTTAAAATTTCTAGGCAAATTCCTTTTAGACGTCGAGATATTGAACTTATAAAGTCCAAAATAAATCTTACCATTTTAAGTCGTTATAATGCCCAAGTATTATTATAATTTAATTTTTATTAGTAATGTACTCTTGATAATTTTCTAAAACGAACAAATCTAAATGGAGTTATAGTCTAATTTATATTTGAACTTAATAATTATTTAAATATAATGGAGGTTATTATTAAATATTTTAATAAATAAATATTTCAAGTTATAATGGGATTATGTTTAATTAACCATAAAGTATATTCTAATAATTTTATAAATTTCGTACGATTCAGTGGTTATCGTAAATTAGGTTCTTGGAAAAGATCGGAGAAAACGCTCGTGGACTTTCAAAAACGCTCAACAACAAAAGGCGGGGGCAAGATTTCGTACACGTTGGGACGGTTAGCGTAAAATAGGTTAGTATATATGTGTGTAGCGGTGACCCAAGCCCTACTAGCGATAAATAAGTAAGGAGAGCCTATTCTCGAAGAATGATTTTCACGAATCATTAAGCGAGGTTACGCTGGCCTTAAATATTTATCATAGGAATAATCTATGACAATTTGTGGTTGTATTGTGCTTGCATTGTTTGATTAATTGTTTAAATTATTTATTCTATTTATACTTGAATGATTGTGATTGATAGACTAAGAATAATGATCTATTAAGGAGAGAACAACACTACTAGATATTAAGTATTAGATCCCCAATAACATAAGGGAAGTTGGATACATTGAGTAGTTGTATTTGGTTGGGTTCTGGCTAAGGAAAAGACTTGGTCGACTATGTCCTTTACGGTCCACCTCTCTTACCTGGGAAGTCAACCTTACAATTAATCATTGTACAAACTGAACTGATTATGTAGAGTTAAGGATTATGCCAAGAAGAAATACGACAAGACATGTGATGGATTTGGCACTCAACCTAAGTATCTAGATAATAAGTATAACCTTAAGGGTTGATACGATATTTCCCAAGTATTAACTTAATACTTATGGTTGAGAGTTGCCACAAGATGATTGAATGATCATATAGACTTGCATTGAGGAATGTGTAAGTCCACTGCCGTGCGGTATGGGACGCACGAGGTTGATCGGTCGCCTACAATCCTGATGGGGAGTATTATCTATGCATGCTAGGCAAGGCAAGGTTCTTGGCCTGAATTCTCAGGGAAGATCGACTTATAACACCTTGACTCCACGTGAAGTTAGGTGGCGTAGCTCTTGGTAATTGGGAGTACGTTGGTGGCATGTGGTCTTGAGATATCTGATCTTGGTAAATGGGATAGATACCCTTGACAACGTTTAGTGGCCTGAGTCAGCATATAGTTCAGGGATGCATTAGAGTAAATATAGATAGAGTATATATAATTATGGATTAAAGATACGCTTGTTTGAATAATTGTGATTGCCATATATATTATTATTTTACACATTCGTTCCCTCTTTAAACTTGTTCATAAATCTTAGCCATGTATTCCTTTTTGTTTTGTGGGTTAAGCTATGAAGATCAGACAATGAGCGTGAATCATGCTTACTTCCCGACAGTTTAGAAGGAAAGGATATGAAGTGACGTGGAGAGGGGTTACTATAACATCTAGATTGGGAGTTGTTAGCGTTTTGTCAAACGCTGATCACATCCCTACTACTACAGTCAGTATAAGTGTCAGTCTTGTTGGACTTAGGAGGTCCTTTTTGTTATGCTTTCTTTTGGTTTCCTTTCTGTACTTTTATTTTATGTTTTATCTATGTGGCAAGGCCACTAGTCATAACGATGTCAAACTCTATGTAAAATCTATTTGAAGCATATGTATGTGAAACAATTTGTTTTTAATTACTCCAGTCTTGTTATTTAAAAGTTTCAAATTTTTCTGTATTTTTATTAAAGGTTTCATTAGAATTTCACTAATGGGACATATGTTGTCTCATTTAATGGTATCAGAGTTGGTCAATTCAGCTCAGACCGTAAGTGTCTAGAATTATATTGACTGTATCAAGTTGGATTCCAAACTGGATGATAACTTTTCTTCTGTGCGTTGAGTCTTCATCTTGAGGGTCTTCTTGTACCGTGATCTAGAAGAGTCTTTAACACACTTAACTTTTTCCTCCCCCCAACGGTCACAAACCCAACGGTAACGTAACGGACACTTCCTAAAATTCACTCTATAAATACTTCACACCCATTCATTATTTTCATATCAATTTTAGAATATTTATCGATACCTTTCAAATGGATAAATGTTTTCTTTTATTCATCACTCTTCTTGTCATTATCCTTTTTATTATTGGTATTGTCAAGCATGAAGAATTAGGTAAAGATTTCGTAGCAATAATGATAATTATAGTTTTACCATTATTAGTCTTAGCTTGGTTTACAAATAGAGGTTTTTGAATGAGACATGATCATGGTTTTGTAATCGTTGTTATTGAATAAATTGATATATTTTTATTATGGTTTCCCGAATTCTAGATATAATCATGTCTAAAGCATTAATTCAACATTTTAGACATAACTATCCCTTTCTTGTGAGAGACTTAACAAAAATCCTTATCGATGAATCATTCATTGGGATATAAATATACATAATTGTTATGTTCTTTATGTCTTATGAATGATTGAACCTAATAACTTATCCTTTTCAGGAAGTTATGGTTCAGAACGTCAGAAATGCGAGGCGTGGTAGGAGTGCTGGTAGAGGCACCACTAGAGGTGTACATAGGAATGCGAGTGATGAAGTTACTCCCGAAGCAGCACCTACCATTCCCATGGGACGAGAAGATCATTCTCAAACTGGAACGAACTCTCAAGCTGACATTCGAGATGTTCGTGAACTTGCTGCGGCTGTGTTAGTTCAAACACAACAAAATGCTCAAATCCTGCAAATCACTCAAGATTATCAACTTTTTCAACAACAACAAAGGGAAACAGTGCATGAAGATACGTGATTAAACTCGTTTCTGAAAGGAAAACCACCACAGTTTGGTGGTGACGTTAATCCGAAGGGTGCTGAGAAATGGTTGCAAGAGATAGAGAAGATATTTTCTTTCACTCACTGTAGAGAGAATAGAAGGGTTGGTTATGCAACATTCATGCTTACAGGCGATGCTGAAGCTTGGTGGAGAAGAAAACATAGATTGTTGGAAGAAGAAGGTAGAGAGATCAACTGGATCTTGTTCAAAGAAGAATTTTTGGGGAAGTATTTTCCAAAGTTATGTAGGAAGGAGGAGAGAGAATTTTAGAACCTGCGTCAAGGTGTGATGACTGTGGGAGAGTATACTAGAAAGTTTGAATCCTTGCTAAAGTATTCTGAGTTTTACCGCTTGCATCTAAGGGAAGAATGGATGTGTGAAAAGTATCAAGATGGATTGAAATATGATATCCAGAGGGCAGTTTTACCTCTGCATATTGTACGCTTTGGTGAGCTGACAGAAAAGTGTCTGGAGTTGGAAGGAATTGACAATAGGAAGAATCAATATGGATCAGGAGGACCAACTCGAAACAACAATCACAAGGGCCACTTTAACCGAGGCCATGGAGGAAGGACCCAACAAGGGGGTAGGCCATACCAAAGACCTACGCCATATCATAACCAAGATTCTAGAAGGTTAATGTTCAAGTGCTACAGCTGTGGAGGGGCACATATTAACAAAGATTGTCCAAATAGAAATATTGGAGCTTGTTTTTGCTGTGGTCAGAAAGGCCATTTTCTCAAAGATTGTCCCCAAGGACAAAACCAACCAACAGGCCAGAAGAGTGGTCTAGTAAACAATAACAATGTAGGGAGAGCAAGGAATAGAGGCCCAAGTGTTGGTTAGAGACCTCAGAATCACAATAAGCCAACCACTGGAAGAGTATTTGCAATTAGAGGAGCCGAGATCTCAAATTCAGCTGGGTTAATTCAAGGTATGTGTTTAATTAGAGATAAGCTGGTATCAGTTTTATTCGATTAAGGAGCTACACATTCTTTTATATCTACATCTTGTGCTGAATTTTTGGGGTTTGAAATTGTTGATATCAACTATAAGTTGACCATTACAACCCCCTCGGGAGAAAGAATGGTAACTTGTTCAGTCTGTGTAGACTGCCCAATAATCTTAGAAAATAGAAGATTCTTAGTAGATCTTGTGGTACTCCCGCTACAAGACCTAGATGTCATCTTAGGAATGGATTGGTTATCAACCAACGATGTAAACTTGGGGTGCAAGAAGAAAATTTTTACGTTTGGAGAAGGTAGTGGAGAAGTTAGCAAGGTTGAAACTCTCACTCAAAAATTTATGATGTTGTTCTCCATGTCAGTAGAAGAAACCCCCAGTGTTGAAAATTTTCCAGTAGTTTGTGAATTCTCGGAAGTCTTTCCAGAAGATGTTCCAGGTTTACCACCGGTTAGGGAAGTGGAGTTTGCAATCGACTTGGTTCCAGGCACTGGACCAATTTCTATATCTCCTTATAGAATGTCACCCTCTGAGCTTGCTGAGTTAAAGAAACAATTAGACGAGATGTTAGAGAAGGAATTTATTAGACCAAGTGTATTGCCATGGGGAGCTCCAATCTTGTTTGTGAAGAAGAAGGATGGTTCTTCTAGACTTTGTGTAGATTACAGGCAGCTTAATAAAGCTACTGTGAAAAACAAGTATCCTTTGCCTAGAATCGACGACTTGATGGATCAGTTGAAGGGAGCATCAATATTCTCAAAGATTGACTTGAAGTCTGGATATCATCAAATCAGGGTGAAGGAGGATGATATTCCAAAAACAGCTTTTAGATCCCGTTATGGACACTATGAATACTTAGTTATGCCATTTGGTTTGACTAATGCTCCAACAGTATTCATGGATTACATGAATAGGATCTTTAGGTCATACTTAGATCAATTTGTTGTAGTTTTCATTGATGACATTTTGATTTATTCAAAGAATGAGGAAGAGCACGAAGGACATTGAGAATTGTGCTACAGATATTAAAGGACCGTCAATTGTATGCGAAATTCTCGAAATGTGAATTTTGGTTGAAGGAGGTACAATTTCTTGGTCATGTAATCGGTAAAGAAGGTATTGCAGTAGACCCGAGTAAAGTCGAAGCAGTAACAAAGTGGGAGAGTCCAAAGAATGTTGGCGAGATTACAAGTTTTCTTGGACTAGCTAGATATTATCGGAGGTTCATTGAAGGATTTTCAAAGATCGCTTTGCCTATGACTCAGTTAACAAGGAAAGGTAAAAACTTTAAATGGACTAAAGAGTGCGAAGAAAGTTTTCAGAAGTTAAAGGAAAGATTGACTTCATCACCAATACTCATCTTACCAGATCCATCAGGACAATTTGATGTGTATTGTGATGCGTCATATCAAGGTGTTGGTTGTGTGTTGATACAAGAAAGGAAGGTGATAGCTTATGCATCAAGACAGTTGAAGGTACATGAGAGGAACTACCCGATTCATGATCTAGAGTTAGCAGCAATTGTGTTCGCCTTAAAGATTTGGAGGCGTTATCTTTATGGATCAAAGTTCACCGTGTTAAGTGATCACAAAAGCCTGAAGTATTTATTTGATCAGAAGGATCTAAACATGAGACAAAGGCGCTGGATGGAATTCTTGAAGTACTATGATTTTGAGTTGCAGTATCATCCAGGAAAGGCCAATGTTGTTGCAGACACTTTGAGTCGAAAGAAACTCCATGTATCTGCAATGATGTTGAAGGAAGAAGAGTTGATTAACCAATTCGTGGATTTAAACTTAGGAGTACATCACAATGAGGGAAGTATATTCGTAGGCGCTATTGTCGTGTCTAATGAATTTCTGAAATGGATCAAAGATGAACAACAACTTGATGACCATTTAATGAACCTAAAGGAAACTATAAGAGATGGTAAAAGTGGAGATTTTAACATAAAGAGTGACGGAATCCTAAGGTTTAGAGAAAGGCTGTGTGTACCTCAAAACCAGGATATTCGAAAGTTGATTTTGGAAGAGGTCCACAAAAGTAAGACGAGTTTTCATCCAGGAGCCACAAAGATGTATCAAGACTTGAAGAAAATGTTTTGGTGGTTTGGAATGAAGAAGCATATAGCAGAATATGTTCAAAGTTGTTTGGTATGTCAGAAGGCAAAGATTGAACTTCAGAAGCCAGCCGGACTGTTACAACCTTTAGACATTCCAGAGTGGAAGTGGGACGGAATAGCTATAGATTTTGTAACCGCTTTGCCAAAAACTCAGAAGCAGCATGATGCAATTTGGGTAATCATTGATAGGTTGACAAAGAGTGCATATTTTATTCCCATCAACCTGACGTATAAATTGGAGAGACTAGCTCAGGTATATGTAAAGGAAATTGTTAGATTGCATGGGATACCTTCAAGTATAATTAGTGATAGAGATCCCAGATTCACGTCAAATTTTTGGCATCAGTTGCATTTAGAGTTAGGAACCAAACTGAGGTTAAGTTCAGCTTATCATCCCCAAACAGATGGCCAGTCTGAAAGGACAATTCAGTCGTTAGAGGATCTGTTGAGAGCTTGTGCTCTTGAATAAAAAGGAAGTTGGGATGAGTTATTACCATTGATTGAGTTTACTTACAATAATAGCTTTCACTCAAGTATCGGCATGGCTCCATATGAAGCATTGTATGGACGAAAGTGTCGTACACCTTTATGTTGGTATGAAGTTGGAGAAAACAAAATATTGGGTTCAGAATTCGTGCAACAAACGACAGATCAGGTTAAGCTTGTTAGAGAAAAAATGAAGGCTGCACAAGATCGTCAAAAGAGTTATAATGATAAGAGGAGAAGACCTTTGGAATTTGAGGCAGGAGATCACGTGTTCATTAGGGTAACTCCTAGAGCGGGAATTGCAGGAGCAATAAAAACTAAGAAGTTAACACCAAGGTTTATCGGACCTTTTCAAATTCTACGGCGGATTGGACCTGTAGCGTATCACATTGCTTTACCGCCAAACCTGTCTAATCTTCATGATGTATTCCATGTATCACAACTGAGGAAGTATTATCCTGACCCTTCACATGTCATTGAGCCTGAAACTGTGGAACTTAGAGATAACTTAGAATATGAGGCTTTACCTGTCAAGATTTTAGATCTTTGAATTAAGGAACTTCGTGGAAAGCAAATACCATTAGTTAGAGTTTTGTGGGATGATGTAACTGGTGATTCTACTTGGGAAAGAGAAGAAGATATGCGTCAGAAGTATCCACACATGTTTTAGGTACGCTAAATTTCGAGGACGAAATTTCTTTTAAGGGGGTGGTAATGTAACATCCTAATTTTCCATACTTTAAATAATATATCTGATTAGATTTGAGATTTTAACATCGCTAATCATTAAAAACTAAATATTGAAACTAACACATATAATAATTAATTTATCAATTAATTACCCTTATTTTTATTATTAGTATTATTATTCAATTTGAATATCATCGTTTCATTTTACAAACTAAATATTGAAATTGAAATTAATACTTAAAAATACTTAACTTTAAGTTAATTAATTATTCATATTATTTTTATTATTATTTTTATTGTGTTGTTTTGTTATTATTATTATTTGAGTTTATTTTATTTGAATATTATCATTTTACTCTACAAACTAATTAGTAATTAAAATAATCTTAAGTTAATAATAATTATCCTTGTTGTCATTATTATTATTATTATTATCAATTCATTTTTATAAAAGAAATATATATCTCATTTTTTTTTATATCATAAATGATATTATGTCATGAAACATTAAAATATCAAGCTCACCTACCTTTCTCATAAATTATTCTCACACAAAAGTCATTTCTAGAAATGTAAGACTAGTAAAAATTTGATAAAGACATTTACCAACAAGAGTTGAAAAATTAGAAGAAAAATAAGACACATTTATATTATTTTAATATTTTACAACTAGTATAAATAGGGGTCTTTCCCACCCCATTTTCATTCACTCATTCACAAATCTTCTTTCTTACCTCTTTATTTCTTTCCTTCTCTAGTTTCTTCATATAGCAATATTAGTTTTAGTTATTGAGGTTTTAACGGTATCGGTTCGTAATTTTAAATCATTTTGTGGTAAAAGTTCTTCTAAAGTTTCAAAGGAGTTTTACACGTCAAAGTTCTGCCCAAATCATTTTCATAAGTAACCGGTAAGCCGTTATAATGTCCATTTTATTTTAATTATATTATTTTAATTATGTTATTTATATAAAGGTTATTTTAAAATTTCTAGGCAAATTTCTTTTAGACGTCGAGATATTGAACTTATAAAGTCCAAAATAAATCTTACCATTTTAAGTCGTTATAATGCCCAAGTATTATTATAATTTAATTTTTATTAGTAATGTACTCTTCATAATTTTCTAAAACGAACAAATCTAAACGGAGTTATAGTCTAATTTATATTTGAACTTAATAATTATTTAAATATAATGGAGGTTATTATTAAATATTTTAATAAATAAATATTTCAAGTTATAATGGGATTATGTTTAATTAACCATAAATTATATTCTAATAATTTTATAAATTTCGTACGATTCAGTGGTTATCGTAAATTAGGTTCTTGGCAAAGATCGGAGAAAACGCTATTGAACTTTCAAAAACGCTCAACAACAAAAGGTGGGGGCAAGATTTCGTACACGTTGGGACGGTTAGCGTAAAATAGGTTAGTATATATGTGTGTAGCGGTGACCCAAGCCCTACTAGCGATAAATAAGTAAGGATAGCCTATTCTCGAAGAATGATTTTCACGAATCATTAAGCGAGGTTACACCGGCCTTAATTATTTATCATAGGAATAATCTATGACAATTTGTGGTTGTATTGTGCTTGCATTGTTTGATTAATTGTTTAAATTGTTTATTCTATTTATACTTGAATGATTGTGATTGATAGACTAAGAATAATGATCTATTAAGGAGAGAACAACACTACTAGATATTAAGTATTAGATCCCCAATAACATAAGGGAAGTTGGATACATTGAGTAGTTGTATTTGGTTGGGTTCTGGCTAAGGAAAAGACTTGGTCGACTATGTCATTTACGGTCCACCTCTCTTGCCTGGGAAGTCAACCATACAATTAATCATTGTACAAACTGAACTGATTATGTAGAGTTTAGGATTATGCCAAGAAGAAATACGACAAGACATGTGATGGATTTGGCACTCAACCTATGTATCTAGATAATAAGTATAACCTTAAGGGTTGATACGATATTTCCCAAGTATTAACTTAATACTTATGGTTGAGAGTTGCCACAAGATGATTGAATGATCATATAGACTTGCATTGAGGAATGTGTAAGTCCACTGTCGTGCGGTATGGGACGCACGAGGTTGATTGGTGGCCTACAATCCCGACGGGGAGTATTATCTATGCATGCTAGGCAAGGCAAGGTTCTTGGCCTGAATTCTCAGGGACGATCGACTTATAACACCTTGACTCCACGTGAAGTTAGGTGGCATAGCTCTTGGTAATTGGGAGTACGTTGGTGACATGTGGTCTTGAGATATCTGATCTTGGTAAATTGGATAGATATCCTTGACAGCGTTTAGTGGCCTGAGTCAGCATATAGTTCAGAGATGCATTAGAGTAAATAGAGATATAGTATATATAATTATGGATTAAAGATACGTTTGTTTGAATAATTGTGATTGCCATATATATTATTATTTTACACATTTGTTCCCTCTTTTAAACTTGTAAATAAATCTTAGCCCTGTATTCCTTTTTGTTTTGTGGGTTAATCTATGACGATCAGACAATGAGCGTAAATCATGCTTACTTCCGGACAGTTCAGAAGGAAAGGATATGAAGTGACGTGGAGAGGGGTTACTATAACATCTAGATTGGGAGTTGTTGGCGTTTTGTCAAACGCTGATCACATCCCTACTACTACAGTCAGTATAAGTGTCAGTCTTGTTGGACTTAGGAGGTCCTTTTTGTTATGCTTTCTTTTGGTTTCCTTTCTGTACTTTTATTTTATGTTTTATCTATGTGGCAAGGCCACTAGTCATAACGATGTCAAACTCTATGTAAAATATATTTGAAGCATATGTATGTGAAACAATATGTTTTTAATTACTCCAGTCTTGTTATTTAAAAGTTTCAAATTTTTCTGTATTTTTATTAAAGGTTTCATTAGAATTTCACTAATGGGACATAGGCTGTCTCATTATTCCTTTGCCAAGTGAAAGGATCGAGCAGATTTCTTCGGTCCTCCTGACTTTCTTCAACATGCTGCTCTAATATCTTAATAAGAGCATCATTTTCTTTTAACAGTTCCTGAATCTTGGTACACTCCACATTGAGGATTCGATATTTGTTTTTCCAAGAGCTCTTTTCACGTTGAATTTTGTTGAGAGCTACATGGAGTTTTTCCGTATCAGACATGAAATAAAGGACAGATTCCTTTAACAGAAAAACTTCTTGGCGAGGGTAAGGCATCCTCAACTTGAGGGCTCTAGTTTCCACCCAGTGGAGATAAGGCTCCAAGGAGGTACAATTTGGTCTTCCTAGAGACTCTCTTCCTTTCCTATGAATATGTTGCCAGGCATGCACTATTTCCTTCTTTAGTGCCCTGTCATTTTCCCCTTCCTTAAAGAAAAGACCTTCCAGATGAACATTATGCGGGATATGCTTCATCGGGTATCCGAGTTTACGGCAAACTAAAATTGGATGATAGTTGATTCCTCCTTTAGTTCCTATGAGGGGTATGTTAGGGAAATTTCTACATCTGTCGATGATCTTTATCCCCTCATAAATCCTATTATACCAATCTATATCAGAGTTGGTAAGAGACATAACCCTTTGTGACCAACGTAGAGTACTCTTGTGATCCCAAATAGCAGCAGATTTGGGTAAATGGGAAATGAACCATTTGTAAAGTAAGGGTACACAGCATGTGATCATTCCTCCGCTGTACAAATTTCTTAAGTGTACAGAATGATAAGCATTTACGAGCAGAGTCGGTACGAAGTTTCCAATCAGAAATATCTTAACAGCGTTGGTATCAACGAAGTTGTCAATGTTGGGAATGAGGAACAACTCGTACGTGAGTAGGACAAATATATCTTCGAAAGCAGTTACATTTCTTATATTGGCAAAGTACAGAGCTTTCTCTATCAGGAATTTAGCTGGTAAACCCTGGATTCCTCCTTTAGTGGTCATGTGAGTCCTAACTTCTGACTCGTCCAAAGAGATTGCTCTTGCAATGGCCTGATCCTTTGGAATTTATTCCAGTCCAGAAAACGGAGCTTGATCAGTGATAAGTAAATCAATCAGATGAGAGTACTCTTCTAATGTTGGTGCCATTTGATAATCTGGGAATGTGAAGCAGTGATAAACCGGATCGTAAAACTGAATTAACGTAGACAGGATTCCTTCAACTACGTGGACCCTTAACAGAGACATAAGTCCTCCATGCTTAGCTCTGAAAGCATAAGGGTTGGTGACCATCCTTGCCAACCTCCTTAAATTCTCTAATTTCGGAGCCTTGAAAGTGTACTTGTGCGTCATTCTTCTACCGAAATCCATAACGCAATCTTTCTGATATTTGCAATTATTGTTTTAGTTTATTTTGAAAAGAGAAGAGAAGAGAAAGAAGAGATTTTTTTCTTTGTTTAAGAGTTTTTTAAATGAATGCATGAATGCAGCACACAAAAACATTGAAAAAACATGGGTTCAAAGGTTCAGCGTCACGAGCATGGAGTCATGGCTCTACCCATCCCCAAAGGCTGTATTCTGGTCAATTTTTGTACCTGTAGAATGGATCCTAAGGTTCCCAAACTCATTTACCCCCCTAAGGATATCAACCACAAGCTGGTTCACCTGAGCAAGCTATAGTATCCTAGGGTAATCTCATTTGAGTGTAGTATCGCGTATCAACTATTCCCTATAGTCACCGCACTACCAAATGGTCAAAGGGTTAATGTCTACTAAATCCTCCGGGTCACGGGTGCCGCACTGGGAAACCTCTGCTTTCACGACCATGGGTTGTTCAACAGGCAGAATCCACATGGGCCCTCGCCTGATTTGGTGGTCTACCAGGTTCGCTTGTTCAGGATTCACTCCCTATAAGTCCACCTGTCTATGCCACCCCATATCTTAGGGTTCTCTTAAACTTTCCGCATGCATATCAATCGCATTCCCATTGACAGAAAAATAAACACGAATATCAAGTAGGAAAAACAGTATATATATATATATATATATATATATATATATATATATATATATATATATATATATATATATATATATATATATATATATAGAAAAATTTCTAACAACCTAGACCTCTTAGGAATTCTAGTCCTAGTTTGACGTTCCCAGCAGAGTCGCCATATTTCAGTAGCGTGCGATTTTTGTCGGTGACGCGACCAGTTTATCGCCATTGGTTGGAATTGGGTGCTATTTTCTGATATCTTATTTATCTTATGAAGCTGAAAAGGAAAGGGAAGCTATCTAAAACTAACCTTGCACGCAAATATTTTTCTTTAACAAATACTAAGAGATTGGGGGGTCCGGGGTCAGGTTATACAATAGGGAGTTGTCAGTTACCTATCCTATATATGGTTATCCATAGGTTGTTAGCAATTTCTTCTGCTTTCTACTTACTGGTGTTTATCTGTTGATTGGGAAAGTTTCTCCTTTGGGAGTGTTGAGAGAGAGAAAGTTTTTGTTGATGTTCGGGTTTTCCGATGTTTTTGATAAGGCACTGGACGTAAATTTTTGATTTGTGTGTGAAGGTACTGGACCTAAGTTTTTTTATTGGTGTGCTCGCTAAGATTTCGCAATCTTATGCCTACGTATTTCCGTTTAAAGAAAACATGGAAATCAGAGCAATCGTAGTTCCTCCTATTCTATGGGAGGAAAAGATGTTTGGTGTCTTGTTTAAAGCCCAAGATTGAAGCTAAATGAGTATTTGTGTCTTGTTCAAAGCCCAAGATTGAAGACAAAGGTTATTTGTGTCTTGTTCAAAGCCTAAGATTGAGGCTAAAGCTTTGACTAAGAGAGAATTTGTCATCTCTAAGGGAGATATCTCAACTGTTTATCACAACTATTG
Organism: Lathyrus tuberosus; assembly: GCA_022829125.1. NCBI lineage: Eukaryota > Viridiplantae > Streptophyta > Magnoliopsida > Fabales > Fabaceae > Lathyrus > Lathyrus tuberosus. The sequence goes on from JALAZF010000159.1 coordinate 8,508,420, forward strand.
GGTGACTGATTATAAAGGAGAATTACTTTAACTGGGATATGTGAATCCAATAATGCCATAATTTCCTTTATAAGGGATTTGTCCTGAAGGAGAAAACTTTAACTCAGTGTTGAGTGTCACGGTGAAAATTGGATACCATAGTTATTTGTTAACTAGGATCGCATTTTTAATGTCACCACCGGTCTTTGATTTTATCCAAGGGAAGGGAGAAAAACCGAATTCCCACAATGCAATGCAAATGCACTAAAATTCTAAGTTCGGGGGTTGGTTATACCTAGGGAAGGTGTTAGCATCCTAGATATCTGTAGTACTCTACAGGAACCTCTTGATTTTATTATGTTATTGTTATCTGTTTTGCTAAGGGTTTAAGGGTAGGTAATTTATTATTTTTAATCCTAGGTGTGCTCGACAAGATATCGCATCTTGTGCCTACATATCCTGTCAGGAGGGAATCAGAGCACTTGTAGTTCCTTATTAAGGATACTAAAATTGTTTAATGGTTTAGGAGAAAAGATGAGTCATCATCTTAAGAAAACCACCACAGTTTTTGAAAATTGTTTGGATTTTGTGGGGTATGGGATTGTATGTCCCTTTCTTGAGATGATTAACATCTAATTCTCTTGTGTGGAGAATTAGGTGGGCTAAAGTTTGATTTAAAAAATCAAAATTAAGGGGGGACTAACCTAGGAAATCTATCCTAAGTTATCTAATAGTCTTTCCTTGAGGGTGTCGATTATGATGCAAATGATTATGCACCATGCACAATAACATGGTTATCATGCATGGGATTTTCCCTTGGATATTAATACGATTAAATTATTGTTATTTAGGCGAGGGTGCTAGCAAAGTGATGCTAGACTTGTGTCTTGTGATCGATAGGTCGAATGCGATGCCCTAAGGCGATCGACTTATATGGGTAGAAAATGGGCTCGACGTTGGATCGAGAGATTTTTATATTTTGAAAAAGGTTTTGGAGCAATCACCATCAAGTAACATAGTAAGCAGACAAAGCACAAATAAGGCATCAAACAAAACACACAAGCGTACACTCAATGATCTAATGGGGAATGGTTTGTTAAGGGGAGTTTTTTAAGGTTTTATCGTTATCGCTTTTGAGATTTCTGTTTTAAAGATCATTTTAAATTGAAAAAGTTAAAGGTTTCTTATTAATTAAAAGGATTAATTTAAAGAGAAAAAAGTTTTATTATTTAATTTAAAGTTTCACTAAAAGAGCAAAAGTTTATTAAAAGAGTTTATTATTAATTTCGAAAATGTTTTATTATTATTTTTTAGAGTTATTACTAAAGATCGTTATTAAAAAGAAGGTTAAAGGTTTATTATTATTATTATTATTATTATTATTTTAAAAAGGTTTTACTAATTAAGAAAAGGTTTTAATAAAAGTTTTTTTTATTAATTATCTATTATATTAAAAGAAATTTTAGTAAAAAAAGAAGGGTTATCTAAAAAGTTTATATTTTATTTTTAGTTATGTTTTATAAAAAGGGATATTTAAATAAAAGAGGTTATATTAAAAAAGGTGGTATTAGAAAGGTTCTATATTTATTTTCTAAAAAAAGTGATTATATTTAAAAAAAAACTTGATTATTATGAATTTATTAATAAAAAACGGATTGATTATTAAAATAAAACGGAGAGATTATGTGTTGTGCAAGGGGGAGGGTCCATCATGGACCCTCAAATCATGGTCGTTGGATGGAGACGCGTGGTGATCTGACGTATACGATGTGAGGGAGCACTATGGTGTCGTGAGTGCGTGTGTGCATGCGATTATAATGATAACACAAAGTAAAAACAAAGACACCTCAGCTAACCCCCCAACTCTAATTCTCTCTCGTTCTCTTATCTCTCCGTCTTTCCTTCTCTGAAACCTAAATCCAACAAAATCGCCGCCACCCCTATCCCGTAACTCCGCCGTCGCTCTCAGTCTCTCGTCTTTTCCGATCAAACATATAAATAAACCCCACCCCCATGATTCCCGTCCCCGATTTCATTATGTTATTGATTACAAGTACAAAGATTGCTCAAAGGAAATGCGAAAATGTAAAAGGAAAAAAAAAAGAAGGTTATCGGTTGTCGATGGTGAGGAGAAGCGATGAAGCCCTCGAGCAAAACCTTTGTCGAAGACAAGTCCTCTTCCTTCTTCTCCCTTTCCGCGGTTTTGCATGTTGTTGTTGACGTTATGCTCTGCTATGCGTGTGTGGGTTTTTGAACTCTTGCTGATGTGCGTATGTGTGTCGTTGCAATTTCTGGTGTGGATCGAATTTGTGTAAATTGTAGGTTCTGAATTTCTGGAGCTTTCTGTCATACCCCAAATTTTGACCACTAAGATTTCCCATCATTGTGCAAATCATCATCACAATATGGAGGAACCATCATACCTTGTCAGTCTCCCCAAAGATGGGTGAGCATCCACTACAATCAAAATTAGGGTTTTAAGCCCTCTCAGAGCCTTAGACAAAGGATCAATCAAGGAATGACATGATCTTCAACTTGTCTAACCTCTCAAACATCCACAATGGATCAAAAGGACTCCCACTTCAAGGATTAAGCACAAGGCTGCTCCCTTCTAGGTGGATCAACTCTCGAGATCGCCGGATCACCAAATTAGGGTTTTGGTCGACCAGGGCCTCCAGATGGAAATTTTTCATCTGGACACAAGCCAAAGATCCAAAACACAACCTAATGTACTCCATGGAACCTCATGGACCCATCCATCAAGTCAATTTTGCCTCAGGGGATGCACACATCAAAAATCAGGAATTAGGGTTTCTTGACCTAATTCACCCCTAAGTTGACTTTTAGGGCAAATCAAGAGCCAAGACCTCAAGACATGATTTGAGGGTCTCTAATGAACTATATTGATCCATTTGGAACAATGGATTAATCCAAGAAGCTTGAGCAACAAGTCTCATTTTCATCTGCACCACAATTAGGGTTTCGCGAGGAAAGTCAACTGTAACTTTGACTTTTGACCAGGACATGCTCCCAAGCCCTAGGACATGCCCCAATATACCCTATGACACCCATGGAATATGTCCATCAAGTTTGATTTAGGTCAAGGACATGATTTCCTGAAGAATTGCACAGTTTGGAATTCATCTGATAAAAAGTCAACTGTGCACAAAAGTCAACTTTGACTTTTTGAGATTTTTCACCAAAATGGATTTTTTAACCCTAAAATGATGTTAATGTATGATTTGAATCATCATTCATCAAGAAAAATCAAATAAAGTTGGATAACTTGTAAAAGGGGTAACCATAAAACTTAGAAATTTTTCTAAGTTATGGAAAAAGTACCACTAATGCACTAACTTTGGAGGATCATAACTCCTAAACCACATGGCCATTTTTTCTCATCCAAAGATGGATTTGTAGCCCTCATTACCCTTTACAAAAACTTCAACTAGACCTAAGGCCAATTCATTAAGGATTTTGAGTTATGGAGTGATCAAAATCAAGAAATCACACTTTGTTCCAACACTTAGTGAAAATTTCACTAAGTCAGATTTTGCTTCACTTTTTGCCAAATGTAGAGGGATTTTTCACTTGGAATCAAAAGAGATCAAAACCAAACTTGTTCAAACAGTTGTTGTATCATGTAAGGGCTTTCCAAAATGGCCAAGAACATTGCCAAATTCAACTTACACCATGAGATATGACATTGTCAAGTTGCCTTGCTGAAATCTGTCAAAGGCAAGGCAGAATTTGCAACTTTGGTCGATTTGCCAAAATCAGCCAAATTCAAATGCTCCTATCCACTTGGACACATCTGAGGATTGAATCTAAAGGGGACAATCACTGAGCCAAGCCTCCAAAGTCCATGGAACAAGAAATAGCATGTTGAACCTAGAATGGCCAAAATAGGGACAAGACTCCAAATTTGGATTGGAGCACTCAATGGAAGCATCAAGGTGGCATGGACTGAGCCATTCTCATTTGAAATCAGTCAAGACTTATCCAAGACCAAGGGAACCAAAGCTCTGTGCCCTAACCTCTAGTCAATGGCTAGAGGAGACTTGGATTTTCATTTGCCAACATTGGCCAAACCTACTTACCCGCTGCCATTCACTATTCCTTGCAAACAAACTTGCTCTACTATAAATAGAGCTCAATTGTGATCAGTTTGAGTACACCAAAGCCATCTAACAGATGCTTTCCTCAAAATCTCTTTCTCTTGGCAAAAATGCCTTTCTTAGCAAGGTAGCTATCGGGTTTTGAGTTTGAGAGCTTTTCCAATCAAACCAATCACTCACACACCTCACATACATCACATATGAGCTGATCAAACACTTAGATCACTTCTGAAACACCAATTTCACAAAATCACCAACTGGTTGCTCAAATTTTCAATCAAGTTGCAGCTGAGGTACCACAAATTGATCCAGCCAATTTCAATCAAGTCCAAGCATTCAAACACACTCCATAGGGTGTAGGGAAGTTGTTCAGATCATCACCACTCATCTGTAACACCTCCAAATCAAAAATCACATTGCACTTGCTATCACGGCCTAGAGGTAAGCACATACTTGGTCATCTCTCAATCTATGCATATTTCCTCGCACAATAATTTGGCCATATGTTCATAATCATGCATGGAATGTTTCCCCTCAATTAATTGCATTGTTTGAATCGTGTATCAAAAATCCTAGCCTTCATGCAGAAATTAGGGTTCTTGAGGTTTCTTCGTGATCTCATGTTTTATGTTTAATTCAAAAACACTTTGGGCCTCTAATAGAGTGTAAGACCCAATCCCCTTTTAACCAAACCATTTTGGGCCTCACTTATTGTATAAGTCCCTCCGCGTTAAAAGAAAACCTCGGCGCGATCGCCATTTCAAACGGAAAAATCATCCGGGCCTACCCTCGTGTTATAAGCCCCATTCTTTTTCTTTAAAACTCTTTGGGCCTCTTGAAAGAGTGTAAGACCCATCCCTTTGTACATAAAACATTTTTGGCCTCAGTCACTTGTATAAGTCCCTCTGTACAAATCCAAACAGTGCAAAACCCTGGGCCTCTTCTTGAGCTGTAAGCCCCAAATCTTTCTTTTTCAAAGCACTTTCTCCTTTGATTTTGAATATACTATTGTTTTCAATCTTTCTTTGTTGAACAACTAACCAAACAACATGGAAGCTCTACAACCGAGTAAGTGGTTATCGCTTTCATTTACCGCTTTCATATACATATGACTGTATTGTGGGGCTGTTTCACTGTAAGTCTTCTTTCATAAGCTCATATCAACTGTGTAATAATAGTATAGATATTTCGAGTTTCCCCGGCAACTACGTCTAGAACTAAGTAACGCCGTTTCGTTTAGTCATAGAAATAGACAACTAGATCCCCAATAAGATCACCAGACACAGTCTTCTCTTCGGCAGTCCTCATTAGGAATTGTCAAGAAACTCTACTCCCAGAGATGAATGTATTCTCCGTGAATGGCATCTTTGAGTTTCTTCCAAATTCTCAAACTTTCCTGACTTTGATCTATTCTCGGTGAATAGCATTGCCTTGAATTTCTCGGGATTTGGGGACCCATCGGCTTCTTAAAAGCATCGACCTCCTCTTGGGCATCGTACAAGGACCCACAGGCTTCCTAAAAGCAACCCCGCCTCCTCTTGGGCTTAGTACAAGGACCCTATGGCTTCTTAGAAGTATTCACAGCCTCCTCTTAGGCTTCGTATAATGATCTCTTCCTCCGGGAATGATAGCCTCTTCTTGGGCTTAGTACAAGGACCCGTCGGCTTCTTAAAAGTTTCCCGCCTCCTCTTGGGTTTCGTACAAATTGTCCCGACGACCTCCTAGAGGTATAGGAACAGAACTTAGTCATTTGCATAGAACCATCCTTTCATAGAGTCTACTACTGTTTCTCAAAGCATAGTCCAAAAGATAAAACTTTAGACTTGGACAGTCTAACTTCCTTGAGTCTCAAAGACATTCTCAAGTGACCCCTTCGTTAAATAGGAAGGAAACCTGTAGACTTGGATAGTCTCAATACCCTTCGGATTCCCCGCTCCCTTAAAGGACAGGCATAACCCGGATCCTTGAATCAAATCCCTGAGTACAGTGTTGCTCATATAAGAACTGATTTTCTCTTTAAAATCAGTATATTGGATCTGTCACTTAACTGAACAGTCGCCATAGCCTCCTCTTAGGCTTTGTATAATGATCCTTCTCCAGTGAAGTTAGCCTTCTCTTGGGCTTTATACAATGATTCTCCCCAGCAGAGTCAAACAACGTTTAGCCTCTCTATCGGGCTTTGTACGAGACACATAAGGGACTCCCTCGTTGAGTCAATCACCCTTTCGCCTCCATCTAAGGCTTTATAAAAGATACAAAAAAGGTTCTTATTGAGCCAAACAGTCAAATAGCCTCCATCTCGGGCCTTATACGAGATACCAAAAGATTCCCTCGTTGAGTCAAAACCTTTTAGCCTCTCTCTCGGGCTTTGTACGAGACACATATTAGCCTCCTCTTAGGCTTTGTATAAGAAAACCACTGGTTGATCCAATCAACCTTTTAGCGTCAAAGCTGTGCATCGTTCACAGTACACAAACATCAATAACCCATTCCCCTCCGTCTAATCGCTGTAAGCGGCAAGCCTCTGGATCATCTACATCCATGCCACTGTCCCTCTTTTAGCATGAGAAATTCCTAAGGAAATATAGCATTGCTCTACACTGAGTTAAAGTCTTCTCCTTCAGGTTAAACTCCCCTATAAAGGAAATTATGGCATTGCCGGATTCACAAATCCCGGTTAAAGTAATTCTCCTTTATAAAACAGTTGTGACATACAACCCCCTCTTTAGAGATGACAAATTCTCTCTAAAGTTGAGACCTTTTGGCTTCATATCTTGGGCTTTGAACAAGATACAAATAGACCCTTCAACTTCACATCTTGGGCTTTGAACAAGATACAAACCACCTTTTCGCTTCACGTCTTGGGCTTTGAACAAGACACCAAAACAACAATTTCCTCCCATTGAATAGGAGGAACTATGAACGCTCTGATTTCCCTGTTTCGGTAAACGGGAATACGTAGGCAAAAGATTGAAAGATAAAATCTTATCGAGCACACTAAACAAAAAACCCAAATCCCATATCTCCATCAATCAAAAGCAGTAATTCAAAAACATCCGTCCTAACATCCTAATCCTTGTTCCCCGCCAGAAACCTGTCTGTCAACATAACACAAGAAAGGTCCCACCACATTGATCGCATCCGTAACCTAACAGACCGCTGTTTAAACTCAGTATGCAAGCAGGGTTAATTGGAGACATCTATTTCCCTTCCTTCATCAGATTTAATAGGATAAAAAATGAATCGACCTGTAGTTTTAAGCTCAACCGCAGAGAGCGACCAGCGCTTAAGAACCGCGTCCAAAATCGCTCGCTACGGAAAAATGGCGCCCACCATGGGGCCGGATCATTTCAAAGTTAGATCTAGGCACGATCTTCCTTTTCTTCACTTGTGTGAAAACTACAGATTGGGGCTTCCGCCGGGGAACCCATTTTCTGTCAGGAACTTAAGATTCATAGCTTTAAAGGTCTAGGATGTTTAGGACAAATATATAAACTGCTTTTCCTAATTGCTATACATGTTTATTTTTCTGCTAATGGGAATGCGGGTGATGCCGTATGTGGAAAAAATGAGTATACACTTAAGATAAGTGATGGCGATGGGGTCGACCATTAACCTCAGTGGAGGCTGACCAACGCAACCCATTCTCTCACCTAGACAATGGGCCGGTTGTTAAGTCTGAGAAGCTGAGGAGCCAAACCCTTTCGTAGTGCGGAAACTATCGAAAATAGTTGTTACGCGATACTACCCTCATTTGAGGCTGGTGATCTATTCTCGGTGAATGGCACTTACTCTAAGATTGCACTACAACTCGCTGGCGATCCGCTTGTTGTTTTGCTTTCCTGGGAGGAGCTGATGATAATGAGTACAGGTACAAAAATCACCCTAGTATAAACCTTTGGGGATGGGTAGAGCCTTGACTTCATGACAACGACCCTTTGATCCCACGTTTTTTCTATGTTTTTGTGTGCTGCATTCATGCATTCATCTAAAAAACATTAAAACATTCAAAACATTCTTCTCTTCTAGTCTCTCTGTTCTTTCAAAATAAAATAAGACTGTGATTGCAAATATCAGAGAAAAGGATTCCACTAATGGATTTCGGTAGAAGGAGAACTCACCAGTATACCTTTAAGGTTCCAAAGCTAGAGGATTTGAGAAGGTTAGCTAGGATGATCACTAACCAAGAGGCTTTCAGAGCCAAACACGGAGGTTTGCTACCACTGTTAAGAGTCCATGTGATTGAGGGAATCATGGACGCGCTCGTTCAATTCTACGATCCGGTTTATCACTGTTTCACATTCCCGGATTACCAGCTCGCACCAACGCTGGAGGAGTATTCTCAACTGATCGATCTACACATTACAGATCGAGCTCCATTTTTTGGACTGGAAGAAATTCCAAAGAATCAGACTATTGCAAGAGCAATTCATTTGGACGAGTCTGAAGTTAGGACTCACCTAACCACTAAGGGTGGCATCCAAGGTTTGCCAGCCCAGTTCTTGACAAAGAAGGCCCTATATTTTGCCAGTATAGGAAACATAACTGCTTTTGAAAGCATCTTTGTCTTGCTCACCTACGGATTATTTTTGTTTCCCAACATCAATAACTTCATCGATATTAACGCTATTAAGGTTTTTCTCATTGGAAATCATGTGCCGACTTTGCTCGCAGATGCGTATCATTCTGTACACTTGGGGAATTTGTACAGTGAAGGGGAGATCACATGCTGTGTACCTCTGCTTTACAAATGGTTTATCTCTTACTTGCCCAAGTCTGCTGCTTTTTGGGATTGCAAGAGTGCCTTACGTTGGTCGCAGAAGATCATGTCTCTTACCAACTCTGATATAGATTGGTGTAATAGGATTTATCATGAAATCAGGATCATTGACCGTTGTGGAAACTTCCCCAACGTACCCCTTATAGGAACTAAAGGAGGAATCAACTACCATCCGGTATTGGTTCGCCGTCAATTTGGATACCCGATGAGACACATCCCACTGGGTGTTCATCTGGAAGGTCTTTTCTTCAAGGAAGGAGAAAGTGATAGAGCACTAAAGATGGAAATAGTGCAAGCTTGGAAGCAGGTTCATAAGAAAGGACGAGAGTCTCTAGGAAAACCAGACTGTGTCTCGGTGGAGCCTTATCTCCATTGGGTACAAGCTGGAGCTCTCCAGCTAAAGATGCCTTACCCTCGTTACGGAATTCTTTCGCCGAGGGAATCTGTCATGTACTTCATGACGGAAACTGAAAAGCTTCAGGTTACTCTCAACAAAGTTCAAAAGGAGAGAAGGTCTTGGAAGAACAAGTACCGCACCCTCGACGTAGAGTGCATTAAAATATAGTAATTACTGAAAGAAAAGGATGCTCTGATTGAGATTTTGGAGCAACATGCTGTGGATAATCAGGATGACCAAAGGAATTTGCTCACTCCTTTCACTTGGCAAAGGAATGACAACCCGACAACGGCCCAAGAGCCTCGGTCAAAGAAAAGGAAGATACCAGAATCAACACCTGATTTCTCTTCAGAGAGGACTCGGGACCCATTAGCTTAGGTTTCTGTTTCCGTATCTTGTAATCTACTGTATTTCCATTTCTGTAATCCTTTGGAATTCAATAAAAAGGGGTTTCCCCACTGTTTGATATTTGCAATCTAATTGTTGAAGTATATTTTGATTAAACCTAAAACAATTAATATAATCATTGCATTTTATCATTCTCACGTCGCGCATTCTCCTTACCTACGAATCTCACGTTTGTGTCTCGATTCTAGAGTCAAACTGTCTCATTCGTATAAAACTCGGGCCAATCGTCAGAAAAGGATGGATGATCTTGAGGAAGAAAATAGAGAGTTGAAAGAAGAGATCGACGCTCTGAGAGAGGATATGAGAAAGCTATCGTAATGACATGCAAGCCATCGCAGAAGCTCAGCTACAAAGAGCTGTGATCTCAGAGATCACCTCAACGCCCGTAGTGGAGAGGTATGATCCTAGGTATCAGATACCGAAAGATTGTCCTTGGGGTATGCCTGTTAACTATATCCCTGAAGGATATGTTCCGCCGATCACTTAGGATCAGGGAATCACAACAGAAGCCGTTGGGCCTGAAGGTTACAAACTTCGGGAAAACGAAGATGCCAAGGGCATACTGAAGACTCCTGAAGGTTACAAACTTCGGGAAACGCCAAGACTCACTGCCGTAGTCACGGTGCCACCCCCTGTGGTGCACACTGTCCCGGAAGGACAGATTCCACAGACACCTTCTGGTAAGAAGGAAACTATGTTTGACAGAATGGATGAATTCCAGGAATAGTTCTTGGAAATGCAGAAAGAACTGTAAGCCATTCGTGGTCAGGATCTATTTGGAAAAGACGCCGCAGACCTCTGCTTGGTCCCAACTGTGAAAGTCCCGCACAAATTTCAAGTGCCCGACTTTGAAAAATATAAGGGTAACTCTTGCCCTCAGAGCCATCTGGTGATGTACGCTCGGCGGATGTCAGCTCAGACGGAGAATCAGGACCTACTGATTCATTACTTTTAGGATAGTTTAACCGGTGTCGTGTTAAAATGGTACATGGATTTAAACCGTACTACGATCAGCACATTCAAAGATCTTTGTACTGCCTTCGTCCAACAATACAAATACAATTTGGACATGGCACCCGACAGAGATCAACTCAGATCAATGTCGCAAAAGGACAAGGAAACCTTTAAGGAGTATGCTCAAAGGTGGCGTGAAATTGCTGCTCAAATTTTTCCGCCTCTTGAGGAAAAAGAGATGACAAAGATATTCTTAAAGACCTTAAGCTCATTTTACTATGACCGAATGGTTGCCAGTGCGCCCAGTGACTTCACCAAAATGGTCGGCATGGGCGTACGTCTTGAGGAAGCCGTCCGAGAAGGACGTTTGGTAAAAGACCCTGGATCGACGAGCGGTACTAAAAAATATGGTAGTACTCTCCCTAAGAAAAAGGAGCAAGATATTAGGAATATCTCTCTTGGAAACCAAAGACGACGTTATCAACCGGTAGCAGCTATGACTCCTGCTATCAACCCTGCGCCTATTCCTACGTATCAACCTCAGGTTGCGCAAAGCCTGCCTGATCAACAAAGGACACAACAGCCTCTTTAGTAGGCTCGTCCTCCATACAACAACAACCGTACAACGCGGCCACCAGGATTTGATCCTATACCCGTAACGTACGCAGAACTGTTTCCATTACTACTGGCTAAGGGGCACATTCAGACTAAATCTCCTCTTACAGTACCGGAAAATCTGCCTTTTTGGTTTAAGATGGATCAAACATGCCCTTATCATCAAGGTGGTTCAGGGCATAACATCGAGACTTGCCTCAATTTCAAGTCCGAAGTGCAAAAAATTGTTAGGAGCGGGGTCTTATCCTTCAAGGATACGAACCCTAATGTTCACACGAACCCGCTGCCTCAACATGAGAAGGCTGCAGTCAATCTGATTGAGAAAGAGACTAACAATGTCTATCAAATTCACGATGTACTCTTATTGAAAACCAATTTGGTCAAGATGCATTGTAGACAGAGTAGATATGGCCATGTGCCACCTCATAACTATCATCAGTGTGATATCTGCTCTAAAGACAATCAAGGATGTTCTGTAGTGCAAGCAGCTCTGCAGGAACAGATGGATCTCGGATGGATCCAAGAGCACTGAGTTCGTGGAGTTAACATGGTTTACACGAATTCTAACATCATTCAGAACCACGACATCCGTGCAATGAATGTCAACTTGGTGGCGATGCACTCAAGGCAAAGCCAGTATCATAATCTGCCGCGGCACGATTACAGTTCTTGTCTGATTTGCTCGGTAAATAAACAGGGATGTTCTTTCATACAGGAGGCCCTCCAGCGTCAGATGGATCTTGGATGGATCCAAGACTACCATGATAGGAACCCTTATTAGATCAACATGGTTCAGATCTTCGATATTCGCGTGATGAATACCAACCTGGTAGAGTTACACGCTGAGCAGGTCCGACTCGGATTCTTAATATCACATGACTATCAAAGCTGTAAAGTGGGTTCCGAAAACGATCGAGGTTGTACCCTAGTCCAGGAGGCGCTTCAGCACTTGTTAAATCATTGGTGGATGCCAATATACATGGATGAAGATACTCAGCAAATTAGTATCAATAACAGGAATCCTACTCTACGTCAGAGTCAGGATGTCCGATCAGTGGAAGCTAACCTAGTAAGGTTACATTATATTCAAAGTGGGCGTGGCCAAGTGCCACCACACAACTATGACAGTTGTAGCGTCTGTTCGGAAAGTAACCAAGGGTGTTACCTTGTGAGAGCAGTTCTTCAGGGTCAGGTCGATCGTGGAGAAATTTGTCCATATCCGGGTTCTGGACCCATCAACTAGACGCCGAACTACCTTGCCGAGCAAGTTGAGGATGTTGTCACGATCTCTGGTCATCACAAGACCAGGGATGTTTTTGCCATTATTCCTCTACTTGACGAATCTAGAGTTCCCAACCGAGAATGAATTGAGATTACTTATGATGGTCAGAAAAATCAGAAGGCTCCTGTAGTCATCTATCTACCAGGACCACTACCGTATGAATCAACTAAGGCTATCCCTTACAAATACGGTGCAACGACAATTGAAAATGGAAAGGAAATTCCATTACCCTCCGTTGTGAATATTGCAGACATCAGTCGTGTAACACGGAGTGGTAGAATCTTCAACCGAGGGGTTGGGGAACCTAACAAAGAAAAGGAACTTCAGACGAAAACTCCTGATCCACCAGTCGGTCAATCCAGTAATCCCGACCCTTTGAAAAATAATGATGAGATGATGAAGCTCATCCAAAGGAGTGAATACAACATTGTAGATCAATTGTTACAAACTCCTTCAAAGATCTCGGTACTCAGTTCAGAAGCCCACAGGAAGGCTCTACAGAAAGTCTTGGAGCAAGCTTTTGTGGAACAGGATGTAACAATCAGATATTTCGATAGTATTGTCTCTAACATCACTTCTTGCAACAACTTGGGATTTAGTGATGAGGAATTACCCGAAGAGGGTCGCCGTCATAACATGGCGCTCAATATCACAGTTAACTGCCAGGACGATGCGTTGGCCAGCGTACTGGTAGACACAGGGTCAGCCCTGAATGTTATGCCGAAGTCCACTTTGATGCAATTATCATTCAGGGGCCCTCCGATGAGAATCAACGAGGTCGTCGTCAAAGCATTCGACGGATCCAGAAAAACAGTTATCGGCGAAGTTGATCTTCCCATAACTATCGGTCCTCACACTTTCCAAGTCACTTTCCAGGTCATGGACATCTGGGCAACATATAGTTGTTTATTAGGAAGACCTTGGATACACCAGGCTGGAGCGGTCACTTCGACCCTCCACCAAAAGCTAAAGTTCGTCAAGAACGATCAACTTGTCACAATTTGTGGGGAACAAGCCTTGCTTGTAAGCAACTTGTCATCATCTACTCGTATAAAACCCGAGGAGGTTATTGGATCTCAGTTCCAAGCATTTTCGGTGAGCAAGGACAATCATTTCAAAGGAGGAACCTCGATTTCCTCATACAACGATGCTATCAAAGCGGTCGAGAGTACCGATATGAAAGGATGGGGATAGCTTGTCATTCCTATTGACAATAAAACAAAGGAGGGTCTTGGTTTTTCTGCAACCTGTACCCAGACAGCTGCCAGCAATGAAAGTCTTCATCCCCTTCAAAATTTCTTCCACAGTGGAGGTTTCCTTCACCCGGTGTCTCAAGCAGTACATGCTATCAATGAGGAAGATCCCTCTGACCCAGATGAAGAGTGGAAGTCCTACCTTAACAAGGACGGTTATATGTCTCAGGAAGAGGTGCCTATGCCTTTTTGCTTTCCTACAGAAAGTCCGAGATTTATACCAAGATCAGATGTTGAAATGATCTACGGGGATTGTGATCCGGAAGGATGCCGCGCTCCGCCAAATTCATTAGAGGAGGACACTCTGATGAAAGACAACTTTGACTACAACTACTATGGCCCAATGGATGGTCTGCCAATATGGCAACCTTACCCAGGAAACTTGGGGCCGGAAAGTTAGCCGAGTAATGAAACTTAGCTGAGCATCATTGAACAGAATACCTGTGTCCCCACCATGTCATGGGATCAACACTCAGGTCATTCAGAAACTACTCAACATGAAGATGAATTTGCAACGTTTGCAGGACTTAAATTCATCAACTATGCTTTTGCCGAGGTCAACGTCATCGAGAAAGATGACTCCTCCAGTTCCAAAGAAGTTTGGGCACCTTGGGACAACCGAGTGGAAAATTTGACTATAGGGTCAAGTACACCGCTCCCGAAAGCTCTCGTATCAGGCTCGAAGATATCCAGCCAACTGGATGGGGAGATCTGCCTGAGAGTACAAATACTCTGCAAAATGCAACTGAGGAATTCTCCTACGACAATTGTGCCTGGGAGACAGATTCCAATGATCCTGCTCCACCAGAAATCAGCGTTATTTCTGAAGACAAATCAAGGAAGGCGCCAGACTTTGTGATTCACCGAGGAGTTCTCCGCTAATGGGTTGCCGTCAAGGTTCCGAAGATCGTTCATTAGTCAAAGTAATTGTCGTCCTTTAACCTTTCACCCTGCCCAGGTGAAACAGATGTTTTGGTAGGGCTCGCTTTCTGTAAATTTCCCTATTCGCTTTGCCCAAAGCGACAGAGTTTTGTTTTATAGGGCTGTAGTTTCAAGGATCGACTTGTTCATTAATAAAATAACGTCGTTCTGTAAATTCCGCATTAATTTCTATTTTCTGTTTTTGGTTTTTAAGAAAATGGTAATCCTAAAAAACAATTCAATAATAAAAACAAGCAGTAAAATAAAACACTGCACACACTTGCATTTTCTCTATCTCTTCTAAACACGAATCATCACGTCATGCAGATTGCTTGTTTTAAACCCAGTTGAAACATACGATCCGATGCCTTCTCCCAACTTTGAGTTCCCGGTATTCGAGGCTGAAGAAGAAAATGACGACAAAATTCTAGAAGAGATCTCCCGACTACTCAGACAAGAGGAAAGGTCCATTGAACCTCACAAAGAGCCGTTGGAAACGGTAAACTTGGGTGCAGAAAAAGAGAGAAAAGAAATCAGGATTGGGGCACTGCTCAGTC
This sequence comes from Lathyrus tuberosus, assembly GCA_022829125.1. Taxonomy (NCBI): domain Eukaryota; kingdom Viridiplantae; phylum Streptophyta; class Magnoliopsida; order Fabales; family Fabaceae; genus Lathyrus; species Lathyrus tuberosus. Next base: position 8,523,684 of record JALAZF010000159.1, read on the forward strand.
CAACTTCCAGAGAGGGTTTGATAAAGCTTCTCAAAGAATTTCCCGATGTATTAGCTTGGTCCTATCAGGATATGCCAGGGTTGGATACCAGTATCGTGGAACATCACTTACCGTTAAGATCGGAATGTTCGCCAGTAAAGCAAAGGTTGAGACGCACTCACCCGGACATGGCCATCAAAATCAAAGAGGAGGTACAGAAACAGATTGACGCGGGTTTCCTCGCCACATCTGAATATCCTCAATGGTTAGCCAACATCGTACCCGTTCCCAAAAAGGACGGAAAGGTCAGAATGTGTGTCGATTATAGGGATCTGAACAAGGCAAGTCGAAAGGACGACTTTCCTTTACCACACATTAACATGTTGGTTGACAGCACAGTAAAGTTCAAAATTTTCTCCTTCATGGATGGATTCTCGGGCTATAACCAGATCAAAATGGCGCCGAAAGACATGGAGAAAACTTCGTTCATTACCCCATGGGGCACCTTTTGTTACAAGGTAATGCCGTTCGGTTTGAAGAACGCCGGGGCAACCTATCAAAGGGCCATGACTACTCTGTTTCATGACATGATACACAAAGAAATCAAAGTGTATGTCGATGATATGATTGCAAAATAAAAAACAGAGAATGAGCACGTGGAACATCTGTCAAAATTGTTCGAACGTCTAAGAAAATTCAAGCCCCGCTTGAATCCCAACAAGTGCACCTTCGGTGTCCGTTCAGGGAAACTCTTAGGGTTCATCGTCAGCCAGAAAGGGATTGAAGTTGATCCTGACAAGGTCAAGGCCATTCAAGAAATGCCTTCTCCGAAAACTGAAAAACAAGTCAGAGGATTCTTGGGACGTTTGAACTACATCTCCTGATTCATATTCCTTATGACCGCCACATGTGCGCCGATTTTCAAATTACTCAAAAAGCATCAGGATTGCGTTTGGATAGAAGACTGCCAAACCGCCTTCGACAGTATCAAGGAATATCTGTTGAATCCTCCGATTCTATCACCTCCAATGGAAGGAAGACCACTGATCATTTACCTCACAGTCCTAGAGGACTCAATGGGGTGTGTACTTGGCCAACAAGACGAAACCAAAAGGAAAGAGTCTGCCATCTACTATCTAAGCAAGAAATTCATCGACTGTGAAACTCGGTACACGATGCTCGAGAAAACTTGCTGTGCTTTGGCTTGGACAGCCAAACATCTTCGCCAGTACATGATTCATCATACTACTTGGTTGGTCTCCGAAATGGACCCAATCAAGTACGTTTTCGAGAAACCTGCTCTTACGGGAAGAATTGCCCGTTGGCAGATGCTGTTATCAGAATATGACATAGAGTACCATGCTCAGAAAGCCGTTAAAGGAAGTATTTTAGCCGATCATTTGGCTCATCAACCGATTGACGATCAAGAATCAATCGGGTTTGACTTCCCAGACGAAGATGTCATGTATCTAAAATGAAAGATTGCGATGAACCGTTACCCAATGAAGGGCCAGAACCAGGTTCCCAATGGGGACTTATCTTTGACGGAGCAGTTAATCATTATGGAAATGGAATTGGGGCAATCATTGTTACCCCTCAGGGTACCCACATTCCTTTCACTGCTAGACTCACGTTCAAGTGTATGAACAAAGAGGCCGAATACGAAGCTTGTATTATGGGTCTCGAGGAAGCGATTGATTTAAGGATAAAAAATTTAGACGTATACGACGATTCAGCCTTGGTTATTAACCAGATAAAAGGAGATTGGAACACATACCAATCAAGATTGATTCCTTACAAAGACTACGCAAGAAGGTTGTTACCTTTCTTTAACAGAGTCGAGTTTCATCACATCCCTCGTGATGAGAATCACATGGCTGATGCATTAGCCACTATCTCTTCCATGATTAGTGTAGGTCAATGGAATGACATACCTAAGATCGACATAATGCGCCTTGAATGGCCTGCTTACGTCTTCACGATCGGAGCAGTCATAGACGACAAACCTTGGTATCACGATATCAAATGCTTCCTTCAGAAACAAGAATACCCACCTGGGGCATCCAGGAAAGATAGAAAAACTCTCAGAAGGTTGGCTGGAAACTTCTTCCTGAGCGGTGATACTCTCAATAAGAGAAATTTTGACATAGTCTTGCTCCGATGCGTCGACAGACCAGAAGCATACATGCTTATGAAAGAAATTCATGAAGGATCCTTTGGCACTCATGCCAACGGACATGCAATGGCGAGAAAAATTCTCAGAGCAGGGTACTACTGGTCGACCATGGAATCCGACTGCTACAAGTACATGAGGAGGTGTCACAAGTGTCAGATATACTCCGACAAAATTCATGTACCGCCATCACATCTCAAAGTTCTCTCCTCCCCGTGGCCTTTTTCCATATGGGGAATCGACATGATTGGCTTGATCGAACCTAAGGCTTCAAATGGACATCGGTTCATCCTGGTAGCCATTGACTATTTCACCAAGTGGGTCGAAGCGGCGTTGTACGCTAATGTAACCCGACAAGTGGTGGTCCGATTTATCCAAAACAATATCATCTGCCGTTATGGTGTTCCAAGCGAGATCATTACTGATAATGGATCTAACTTGAACAATAAGATGATGAAAGAGTTGTGTGCAGAGTTCAAGATTGAACATCATAACTCATCTCCCTACCGACCCAAGATGAACGGAGCGGTGGAAGCGGCTAACAAGAACATCAAGAGGATCGTTCAAAAGATGGTTGTGACCTACAAAGACTGGCACGAGATGCTACCCTTTGCTCTTCATGGTTATCGCACATCTGTCCGCACTTCAACAGGGGCAACCCCTTTCTCTCTAGTATATGGCATGGAAGCAGTGCTCCCCATAGAAGTAGAGATCCCATCAATCCGGGTATTGATGGAAACCAAGCTAACAGATGCTGAATGGTGTCAAAGTCGACACGATGAACTGAATTTGATCGAAGAGAAGCGAATAACGACATTATGCCGCGGTCAACTGTATCAACAAAGAATGAAGAGGGCGTTCGACAAAAAGGTTCGACCTCGTGTCTTTAGAAAAGGAGACCTCGTGCTCAAGAAGATACAATCATTTCTCACTGACTCTCGGGGCAAATGGACCCCAAATTATGATGGCCCCTATGTGGTCACGAAAGCTTTCTCAGGCGGCGCCTTGAGGCTTGCAACCATGGACGGAGAGGAATTTTCCTACCCCAGGAATGTTGATGTAATCAAGAAATACTTCGCCTAAACTAAAAAAAAAACGTCTCGGTGGATTGAAAACCCGAAAGGGCGGTCCAGGCAAAAGTTAGAGACATATATAAAAAAAAAATCATCCCGATGGATTGGAAACATCATAGTACAATCCAGGCAAAAATTAGGGATAATGGCAAGTAACTATGTTCAACAGAGGCGAATCCCTCAGCAGCGGCAGTTACATCATCTGTCAGAAAACTCCAGTCAAGGTCATCTTCGACAGAAGCTCAGGATGCCCAGAATTCAAAGTTGGTAGAAGGATAGTGGTCGTTATGTTTCAATGTAGCCCTTTTCCCTGTAAATTACCATTTTCTAACTTTGTAATTACTCTTTGGAATCATGCGTTTGGCTGATCTCCATCTTATCAATAAAATTTGAGCCTTTGTGCTTTTGTTTGTAATTCTTACTTGTTTTATCTTTACAGAACGACATTTTAACATGATCAACGATTCTTGAAATAAAAAAAAATGAATTTACTTGTTAAAACTTTTTCTGCTTTTTAATAAAGACGACAATTTCTTTTGACTGTTGAACATCAACCGCTTCTCCAGAAATAAGCGAACTTAAAAGTGCAGAATCAAAGTACTCCTTCTAACCCAGTACGCCTGAATGAAGGGATCAACTGTGTCAGAGACCTTGTTTCATCTGACACGCTTCGGCCGAGTTCTTATCTCCTAAGCCCGATCAACGGTACTCCCAGCATGGACTATCTCTCCTAAGTAAGGTTGAATTGCTATCTTGAACCAGCGATATATCTATATGCCCCGCGATGGCCGAGTATCCTGTCATGTTCATCTTTTAGTTTGTGTGTCGCGTCAGTTTTGTCCGCATATACATGCATACATCATGCATTATTGATTTGCATTCACATTTCATATTGCATCGTTATCACTCTAGCCGGTCTTGTCCCTTAGTGATGGGCGTTCTCTCAATCGAGTTGTCAGTTCTTTCCTCGTCGAGAAACATTGTGTCTAAACAATCTCGCCACCAGTGTATCTTTAGGTCAGAGTCGGCATTCGACCACTTTGATAACTTGAACCTCTGAAAAGCCAGAGAACCTTCAATGGATGTCACTCTTCGCCATTGAAGATGATATCCTTGCTTTCCCGGATTAAGGGAAATCCCCAGAGAAAGCCTCTTAAGCAAAGGTTCGGCAGTACATCAGTATTTCTCCGAAAATCCACTGATGAAAAGGTCATCGGCACCTCAAAATTGGATCACATCATATGGCATTTCTCCGAGAAGATCTCCGAGAAAAGTATGATGTAAAGACCCCAAGCGGAAGCAATCTCTCAAGAGACTCGCTTTCCCCAGTAGAATCGACAAATGGCGTCTCCAACAGAGAGGTTTGTGTACATCTACAACTCAGACGACTGGGTTCCCCAGCAAGTCTGACATCAAAACTTTTTCCACTCAAATGGCATCTCCCCAGGAAAATTCGGCGAGAAGTTTGAAGGAAAGCCGCTACGAATAGCATCCCTTATCAGTAAAGTTTATTGACGACAGAAACTAAGACCAGTTCCTCGGTAGGAAACCAGGATTGAGGGGAAGTTTACATTAGAAACTAAGACCACTTCCTCGGTAGGAAACCAGGATCGAGGGGAAGTTTACATCGGAAACTAAGACCAGTTCCTTGGTAGGAAACCAGGATCGAGGGGAAGTTGACAAAAGAAACTGAGACCGGTTCCTTGGCTGAAGACTAGGATCGAGGGGAAGTTTACCTTTTCTAAGCATCATTGCTTAGCAAAAGAAGATGAATGCGATCTGCCATTCATAACCGCCATCAAAATTTCGGGTATTCCGATATTTAATCCTCTTGCACCCCGAATGCCCGAATACCTTCGTCATTCACACCTTCGGGTCCAAGAAGATTAAATAGGGGCATCTGTCATACCCCAAATTTTGACCACTAAGATTTCCCATCATTGTGCAAATCATCATCACAATATGGAGGAACCATCATACCTTGTCTGTCTCCCCAAAGATGGGTGAGCATCCATTACAATCAAAATTAGGGTTTTAAGCCCTCTCAGAGCCTTAGACAAAGGATCAATCAAGGAATTACATGATCTTCAACTTGTCTAACCTCTCAAACATCCACAATGGATCAAAAGGACTCCCACTTCAAGGATTAAGCACAAGGCTACTCCCTTCTAGGTGGATCAAGTCTCGAGATCGCCGGTATCACCAAATTAGGGTTTTGGTCGACCAGGGACTCCAGATGGAAATTTTTCATCTGGACACAAGCCAAAGATCCAAAACACAACCTAATGTACTCCATGGAACCTCATGGACCCATCCATTAAGTCAATTTTGCCTCAGGGGATGCACACATCAAAAATCAGGAATTAGGGTTTCTTGACCTAATTCACCCCTAAGTTGACTTTTAGGGAAAATTAAGAGCCAAGACCTCAAGACATGATTTGAGGGTCTCTAATGAACTATATTGATCCATTTGGAACAATGGATTAATCCAAGAAGCTTGAGCAACAAGTCTAATTTTCATCTGCACCACAATTAGTGTTTCGCGAGGAAAGTCAACTGTAACTTTGACTTTTGACCAGGACATGCTCCCAAGCCCTAGGACATGCCCCAATATACCCTATGACACCCATGGAATATGTCCACCAAGTTTGATTTAGGTCAAGGACATGATTTCCTGAAGAATTGCACAGTTTGGAATTCATTTGATAAAAAGTCAACTGTGCACAAAAGTCAACTTTGACTTTTTGAGATTTTTCACCAAAATGGATTTTTTAACCCTAAAATGATGTTAATGTATGATTTGAATCATCATTCATCAAGAAAAATCAAAGAAAGTTGGATAACTTGTAAAAGGGGTAACCATAAAACTTAGAAATTTTTCTAAGTTATGGAATAAGTACCATTAATGCACTAACTTTGGAGGATCATAACTCCTAAACCACATGGCCATTTTTTCTCATCCAAAGATGGATTTGTAGCCCTCATTACCCTTTACAAAAACTTCAACTAGACCTAAGGCCAATTCATTAAGGATTTTGAGTTATGGAGTGATCAAAATCAAGAAATCACACTTTGTTCCAACACTTAGTGAAAATTTCACTAAGTCAGATTTTGCTTCACTTTTTGCCAAATGTAGAGGAATTTTTCACTTGGAATCAAAAGAGATCAAAACCAAACTTGTTCAAACATTTGTTGTATCATGTAAGGGCTTTCCAAAATGGCCAAGAACATTGCCAAATTCAACTTACACCATGAGATATGCCATTGTCAAGTTGCCTTGCTGAAATCTGTCAAAGGCAAGGCAGAATTTGCAACTTTGCTCGATTTGCCAAAATCAGCCAAATTCAAATGCTCCTATCGACTTGGACACATCTAAGGATTGAATCTAAAGGGGACAATCACTGAGCCAAGCCTCCAAAGTCCATGGAACAAGAAATAACATGTTGAACCTAGAATGGCCAAAATAGGGACAAGACTCCAAATTTGGATTGGAGCATTCAATGGAAGCATCAAGGTGGCATGGACTGAGCCATTCTCATCTGAAATCAGTCAAGACTTATCCAAGACCAAGGGAACCAAAGCTCTGTGCCCTAACCTCTAGTCAATGGCTAGAGGAGACTTGGATTTTCATTTGCCAACATTGGCCAAACCTACTTACCAGCTGCCATTCACTATTCCTTACAAAACAAACTTGCTCTACTATAAATAGAGCTCAATTGTGATCAGTTTGAGTACACCAAAGCCATCTAACAGATGCTTTCCTCAAAATCTCTTTCTCTTGGCAAAAATGCCTTTCTTAGCAAGGTAGCTATCGAGTTTTGAGTTTGAGAGCTTTTCCAATCAAACCAATCACTCACACACCTCACATACATCACATATGAGCTGATCAAACACTTAGATCACTTCTGAAACACCAATTTCACAAAATCACCAGCTGGTTGCTCAAATTTTCAATCAAGTTGCAGCTGAGGTACCACAAATTGATCCAGCCAATTTCAATCATGTCCAAGCATTCAAACACACTCCATAGGGTGTAGGGAAGCTGTTCAGATCATCACCACTCATCTGTAACACCTCCAAATCAAAAATCACATTGCACTTGCTGTCACGGCCTAGAGGTAAGCACATACTTGGTCATCTCTCAATCTATGCATATTTCCTCGCACAATAATTTGGCCATATGTTCATAATCATGCATGGAATGTTTCCCCTCAATTAATTGCATTGTTTGAATTGTGTATCAAAAATTCTAGCCTTCATGCAGAAATTAGGGTTCTTGAGGTTTCTTCGTGATTTCATGTTTTATGTTTAATTTAAATGAAATTAAGTGTTATAGACATGATCGTGAGGTTGAGACGAGCATAATGATATGTGGATTGCATGATATGATTACGTATTCAGTGAGATTGGATGGAAAACGCAAATCAGCCAAACCCAGAAAAACGCGCGTGTTCTTGCTTGTGTTCTTGGCGCCTTTTTCACAAATTCAAATATTTGAATTTTGTGATTTTGTTTAATTGATTCAAAAATTAATTTCTCTCCGAGTTTTAATGATTTTGAGTTGATTCTTTTTTTAATAATTCACAAAAATGTTAAAATATTTTATTTTATCAAAAAATCCAAAAAATATTATTTATTTCATATAATTGGTATTTTTTCAAAGAATTAATGTTTTAATTGTTTTTTGACATTTTAAATATTTTTTCTACATTGATTTTGCAACTTTTAATGCTTTCTAATTATGTTGTAGGTCAATACTTAATTTTTGAAGCATTAATCCAAAATCACAATTTGTTTTTCATATGTTAAACAATTTTGATCATTTTTAATTGAATTTTTATTCAATTAAATACATTTTTGAAAACAAATTAGGGTTTTTGGATTAATTCAACCCTCATAAATCATTTTCAAAACACTTTGGGCCTCTTGAGAGAGTGTAAGACCCAACCCACTTGTACAGAAATATTTTTGGGCCTCATTAGTTGTATAAGTCCCTCTGTACATTTTCAAATAAACGGCACGATCATCGCCTTTTGAAAAATAACCTTGGGCCTCTCCTTGAGCTATAAGACCCATTCAAAAACACTTTGGGCCTCTAATAGAGTGTAAGACCCAATCCCCTTTTAACCAAACCATTTTGGGCCTCACTTATTGTATAAGTCCCTCCGCGTTAAAAGAAAACCTCGGCGCGATCGCCATTTCAAACGGAAAAATCATCCGGGCCTACCCTCGTGTTATAAGCCCTATTCTTTTTCTTTAAAACTCTTTGGGCCTCTTGAAAGAGTGTAAGACCCATCCCTTTGTACAGAAAACATTTTTGGCCTCAGTCACTTGTATAAGTCCCTCTGTACAAATCCAAACAGTGCAAAACCCTGGGCCTCTTCTTGAGCTGTAAGCCCCAAATCTTTCTTTTTCAAAGCACTTTCTCCTTTGATTTTGAATATACTGTTGTTTTCAATCTTTCTTTGTTGAACAACTAACCAAACAGCATGGAAGCTCTACAACCGAGTAAGTGGTTATCGCTTTCATTTACCGCTTTCATATACATATAACTGTATTGTGGGGCTGTTTCACTGTAAGTCTTCTTTCATAAGCTCATATCAACTGTGTAATAATAGTATAGATATTTCGAGTTTCCCCGGCAACTATGTCTAGAACTAAGTGACGCCGTTTCGTTTAGTCATAGAAATAGACAACTAGATCCCCAATAGGATCACCAGACACAGTCTTCTCTTCGGCTGTCCTCGTTAGGAATTGTCAAGAAACTCTACTCCCAGAGATGCATGTATTCTCCGTGAATGGTATCTTTGAGTTTCTTCCAAATTCTCGAACTTTCCTGACTTTGATCTATTCTCGGTGAATATCATTGCCTTGAATTTCTCGGGATTTGGGGACCCATCGGCTTCTTAAAAGCATCGGCCTCCTCTTGGGCATCGTACAAGGACCCACAGGCTTCCTAAAAGCAACCCCGCCTCCTCTTGGGCTTAGTACAAGGACCCTATGGCTTCTTAGAAGTATTCACAGCCTCCTCTTAGGCTTCGTATAATGATCTCTTCCTCCGGGAATGATAGCCTCCTCTTGGGCTTAGTACAAGGACCCGTCGGCTTCTTAAAAGTTTCCCGCCTCCTCTTGAGCTTCGTACAAATTGTCCCGACGACCTCCTAGAGGTATAGGAACAGAACTTAGTCATTTTCATAGAACCGTCCTTTCATAGAGTCTACTACTGTTTCTCAAAGCATAGTCCAAAAGATAAAACTTTAGACTTGGACAGTCTAACTTCCTTGAGTCTCAAAGACATTCTCAAGTGACCCCTTCGTTAAATAGGAAGGAAACCTGTAGACTTGGACAGTCTTAATACCCTTCGGATTTCCCGCTCCCTTAAAGGACAGGCATAACCTGGATCCTTGAATCAAATCCCTGAGTATAGTGTTGCTCATATAAGAACTAATTTTCTCTTTAAAATCAGTATATTGGATCTGTCACTTAACTGAACAGTCGCCATAACCTCCTCTTAGGCTTTGTATAATGATCCTTCTCCAGTGAAGTTAGCCTTCTCTTGGGCTTTATACAATGATTCTCCCCAGCAGAGTCAAACAACGTTTAGCCTCTCTCTCAGGCTTTGTACGAGACACATAAGGGACTCCCTCGTTGAGTCAATCACCCTTTCGCCTCCATCTCGGGCTTTATACGAGATACAAAAAAGGTTCTTATTGAGCCAAACAGTCAAATAGCCTCCATCTCGGGCCTTATACGAAATACCAAAAGATTCCCTCGTTGAGTCAAAACCTTTTAGTCTCTCTCTCGGGCTTTGTACGAGACACATATTGGCCTCCTCTTAGGCTTTGTATAAGAAAACCACTGGTTGATCCAATCAACCTTTTAGCGTCAAAGTTGTGCCTCGTTCACAGTACACAAACATCAACAACTCCTTCCCCTCCGTCTAATCGCTGTAAGCGGCAAGCCTCTGGATCATCTACATCCATGCCACTGTCCCTCTTTTAGCATGAGAAATTCCTAAGGAAAGATAGCATTGCTCTATACTGATTTAAAGTCTTCTCCTTCAGGTTAAACTCCCCTATAAAGGAAATTATGGCCCGGTTAAAGTAATTCTCCTTTATAAAACAGTTGTGGCATACAACCCCCTCTTTAGAGATGACAAATTCTCTCTAAAGTTGAGACCTTTTGGCTTCATATCTTGGGCTTTGAACAAGATACAAATAGACCCTTCAGCTTCACATCTTAGGCATTGAACAAGATACAAACCACCTTTTCGCTTCACGTCTTGGGCTTTGAACAAGACACCAAAACAACCATTTCCTCCCATAGAACAGGAGGAACTACGAACGCTCTGATTTCCCTGTTTCGGTAAACGGGAATACATAGGCATAAGATTTAAAGATAAAATCTTAGCGAGCACACTAAACAAAAAACCCAAATCCCATATATCCATCAATCAAAAGCAGTAATTCAAAAACATTCGTCCTAACATCCTAATCCTTGTTCCCCTCCAGAAACCTGTCTGTCAAAATAACACAAGAAAGGCCCGCCACATTGATCGCATCCGTAACCTGACAGACCGCTGTTTAAACTCAGTATGCAAGCAGGGTTAATTGGAGACATCTATTTTCCTTCCTTCATCAGCTTTAATAGGATAAAAAATGAATCGACCTGTAGTTTTAAGCTCAACCGCAGAGAGCGACCAGCGCTTAAGAACCGCGTCCAAAATCGTTCGCTACACTTTCTGGTTTGAATTGTATGAAGAATGTGTTGGAGTGTATGTTGATATACGAATTTGGTTTGTATTGGTGGAATTGATGTTGACTGTGTAAAGTTTTGCTCTGATTTTGTGAATGGTTTTCTAGTGCGTGTTATGTGAATTTGTATGTTGATAAGTGATTGGTGTAAGGTTTTGATGGGTTCTTTTTGTGGTTTGCTTAGTTGAGGCTATGTAAACATTTTGATGAATTGGTTCTCCCCCCCCCCCCCCTTTGCTGCGTATATGTTGGTCTTATATATAGGCCAAGGAAACAATCATAGGAATCTTCTCTTGAATGCTCTTGAATTCTATGTTTGAGCATGTTTATTAGTTTAGGAATGTTTTTGAAATGCGTCTGATACCGTTATTTGGTTTTAGAAAGTTTTTGAATGTTGTCTAATCACTTTTCTTTTGGTTTGGAAAGAAATCAATGATTGTGTGAAATATTTTTGGAAAGCCAATCATCATGTTTGATACAATGGACTCCTTTAGGAAGTAATTTAAAAGTCTGATTTGTTCCTGATTTGGAATGCGTCTATGATCTGATTTGATGACTAACGTACTGATGAACTGTCTTGATGTGTTTTCTTTTTCAATTCAGCGTGATAATGATTCTTGCCATCTTTGACTCAATTGATTCCTATGTGGATTATTTTAACTGATGAATTTCTTCTTTCTTTGGGTGTGTGTTGCAGGGATCGTTGGAGAACAGCCCAAAATTCTTCTCACTTTACCTAATGACCTAATAACAACGTCCTCTTTTGATAGCAAGCTGCTACCAATTTTAGAAGTGACATCCCTGACCCTTGAAGTTCTTGTGAAGCTTCATTGCCTTCAGTAACAAATGGACCCAAGACAGTATTGAAAACATTGCTTTGATTCTTTCTTATTTGTAATGTCCCTTGAAACTGAAACTTGCAATGTAACTAAATATTAATTGTAACTTTTGTATTTTAATCCATTTAGAATTCAAGCGAAACTCTCTTTGTGGATCACACTCTGCCTGGATCCTACCGCCAATATGTTCATAGAAAGTGTGTTCTTGATGGGGTTCAAGATCTGCAATTGTAGTTGTAAGGTATGATAAGAAAAAAGCACATTGATTTTGCTGATTTTTGTAGTAGAGACTTGGTTTAATTCTTTTTCATTATGCTTTGCAGGGTAGTATTTCGAAAGGCTTCAATCCGTTAATGCCGCGATCGGTCAGAAGGTTTTCTCTGGTATCATGACTTATCCAACGTACGAATACCGTCAAAAGCTCATCGAAGATATTTGGTATCATGTTAGGATTAATGAATTTCCTTTTGGTTTTGATTAGGTTAGGAGCTGTTTTGGAACTACGAGCGGGATCGCCACTTTCCATTTTAGCCATAAGCTCACCTTGTTTGTAACATCAACATCGGCCATGGATATGGAGGTCAAGTCAGGTTCTGGCACAACTGTCTTCTAACAACATCAATACAAAATTGTTCATCATCGGGAATATTTGAGATCAGACCTTCATCATTAACCTCTATCAGCGAAACATTTTTGATTGTAATATCCTTCTTTTTGCCAACGACCACCTAACTGTCTGTAGCAAATGAACTCTTGGGCTCGGACTCTCCTTCAATCACTACCCTAAGTGATATTATAAGACATTTATTTCTTGCATTTTAGGGTGTTTTTCTGTCATGTATACTTTTGTAGTAGAAATAGAATCATCATGGTTGTTGAGATTATTACAGCTTGTATGGTAGGATAGTATGTAGCATGGTGTTTTCTTGAAAAAAAAAACAACCAAAGCATTTAGTAGCAATACTCAAAATGAGAACGTGATGTAGTCAGTCTACTAATTCAAATGATTCTTTTGTATTCTATTTTAGCATAGATAGTGAGTGAGAACATGTCTTGAGAGGGATTGAAACCGTGATCCTGGAATTAAGGTTTATGAAAGGTTTCTTTGAATCTTGTATGCACTTGAAAAATATTGGTATGAAATCACTTGAGTATTTTTTTTTAGTTAATGAATGTGTGAAAGAAATTGAATTTGTATATTGAAGCAAGGGCTTTAAACCTTGAAATGGCATCTTGATCTTTTGATAATCTTGAACATTTGCAACCAATGTGAAATTTAACTCTTTGAATTCAACCTTAAAAAACTTGGATTTCACGATAATTTGAATCTTTGAATACAACCTTAAAAAACTTGGATTTCACGATAATTTGAATCCTTGAATTTTACTTTGAGAAATCTCATGAGGAATGTCTTGTAAATGGTCTCTTGAGGTAGATGGAAATCGACTTAAAAATTGGAAGCAAACAAAGTATATATTTCTAAGAGTTTTAGAAAGTACAAAAACTTTGATACAATCTTGATGCGATGTTATGAGCCGAAAATTTTCCAATTAAACGGTTATGACATTCCACCTTCAGTACGTAGTCTTGCACAGATTTAGAATCTTTATTAATGGTCAATATATCTTGAACACTACTTTCCAATGATTCAAACTTGCTTGAAGAGTACGCGACCGCTTCAAGAATGCAAAGAAAAATCCTTCTTGAAACTTGAACCAAAACTTCTAATTTCTTCCCAAATTTAACTTTCTTGATGAACGATACTCAGAGCAAAAACAACACATCACTTAGCCTAGAGGAGCTGATGGAGGGGGATGCCATCTGATGATATAACGTACTGCACAACCAGTGACTAGTCTTGAGTTACCATTTTCCATATCCAACCGGCATAAAGGACTTAGTATTTGGCGGAGTCTTTCGAGAAGTCTGAGGGAAGAAAGGCTTGGTAGTGGTTTAGGGATCAGAGCATAGAGGCACACAATCTCACAGGAGTCCACACACACTTGTCAATACCAGAGAACCTCCACACATACACAACACAACCTTCAAGACCTTGAATCTTCTGCAGCAACACATGTCCTTAAAAGACACCAAACAGACAAAGCTAAATGAAGCGGTTAGTTACGCACGAATGGTAGACCTAATATGTCATGCAAAAGCGGAGCGGGTATCTTAGGGTCAAAAATTAGGGTGCGACAGATGCCCCTATTTAAGTTTCTCCTATTCGGAGATATGGAGATTGAAATCTTCGTCTCGACGAGATAGGGGAGACTTAAATACAAGCATGCACAAATTTTTGGCCCTAAGATACCGCCAAATGCACATGATGTGGTATGAAAAATGATATGAGGTGCAAGACAGAGATCCTGTGAGGAATAATGTCACAGGGGATAACCGATGTTAAAACACAAAGAAAGAAAGGAAGACCCGACGAGGAACAACTAACAAAACGAGACTCCACGGGGAAAGATCTAACTCCACCGGGGAAAGAGACTACCAATCTGACAATCACAAGGTACTTTGAGCAGTTGGGTGTCATCCAGTGAAAACAGAAGTGTATATTGTAAACATGACAAGCAGAACACGCTTCTCGGTATGGTTCAATTTATTGTGCAAAGTCTTGAAATAAAGCGTTACGAGATTGTCTGCCTCGAGCAAAATCTTGGGACACACGTTATGAGGTCGTCTGCCTCGAACCAAAATCTCGAATGAAAGCTACGAGGTTGTCTGCCTCGAACAACAAAGTTTGAAATTGAATACTACGAGGTTGTCTGCCTCGATCCAAACTCTTGAAACCTACGAGGTTGTCTACCTCGAACAACGAAGTTTGAAATTGTATACTACGAGGTTGTCTGCCTCGAACCAAAGTCTTGAGATTAATGCTGTGAGGTTGTCTGCCTCGAACAAAGTCTTGAAATAAGTGTTGTGATATTGTTTGTCTCAAACAAAGTCTTGAAATAAGTGTTGCGAGATTGTCTGTCTCGAACAAAGTCTGGAAATAAGTGTTGCGAGATTGTCTGTCTCGAACAAAGTCTGGAAATAAGTGTTGCGAGATTGTGTGTCTCAAACAAAGTCTAAAATTGAATACTACGAGGTTGTCTGCCTCGAATGCATCTTGAAATAAACTGCTACGAGGCTGTCTGCCTCTAGCACAATCTTGAAGTAAAACGCTACGAAGTTATCTGCCTCGAGCAAAAATCTTGAACTCCTCCTAGAAAAGTAACTTCACATGGGTTGGGATTTCACTGGAGATCTTGTGACTTCAGCTAGAATCCATAACTTGTCGGAGATTTGGAAGTTTCAACCGGGGATCTTCAAAACAGATGCGGGCCGGCTGACTTGTAGAATATGTCTTCTCAAATAAAGAGAAAGATCATATGAGTCTTCATCAAACTTCTCGAAGAGATGCCATTTGACGGAAGCAAATTAAATTGTGGGCTCACTGGGGAGAATACCACCGAGAAATAGTATTGCGGTAAAATGAGATTCGTTGAAGCGATAAAATTCTTGCAATAGGGATTCTCAAATAAAGAGAATGCTTGTAATGTCTTCAACAACCTTCTCTGGAAAATAAGCTGATAATCTTGACAACTTTACTGGGGATATACAAAATGTCTTGAAGAGATTGCCATTTGTCATCCAGATAGAAAACTCAGCTCAAATAAAGAGCTATCACTCGTTGTCTAGATTTAAATCCCATAATACTCCTGGAGGAATAACTTTTGTCTCCCATAGAGATATTTTAATAAATTCCTCCTGGGGAGATAAAGTGCAAATAAATGCACGTTCAGTCCGGGTTCGACACCTTAGAAATATCCGGAATTTGTGATTGCCAGGGACCAAAGTTCAATCCAGGAGATAACTGGAAAGAAACGGTCAAACATGACTCAGTCCATTGAGGATTGAACTCAACGGGTTTATCTTTATCCAAAAATGGAAAAGAAAACTAAAGCAACCGTCTTCCACGAGGATCGAACTCAGTGGGGAATTCGAAAGAATGTGCTCTTTCTGCTTAGGGCTGACGATTCTACTTGGAGGGAGCTGATAAAACCCAACCACTTGGGGATAACCATGACCAAAGTGAGAGAACAAACAAACAAACATAAAGAAATGCAAGATGCAAAAAAAAAGCGCACATGCCATGCATCTACATGAAAGAATGCCATGATATGCTTATGCTGACGAAGCATCGAAGAAGAAGTAAACAGGAGATGAAAACAAGCATCTCGACACGGATACTCGGCTAATCTTCGCATGATAAGAAGCATCACTGGGGATGAAAGGAGAGCCATATATGGAAACAAATCCCACTTCACTGCTTCAAACTTTCTCTGGGGAAAATAGAGCACTTCACTTGGGGATGAACATCATGACTTCGCTTAGGATTATCAAGATGAACCTCGTGATTCTGTTGGGGATGAGAAAGATTCACTGGGAACGAATCAAACTCATGATCGAAAAGACTTCATGGAGGATAAAATAAATATCCACTGTGAATTGAAGTAGTCTTGAGTGAAAGTTATAACTGGATAAAATAAATATCCACTTTATCAGGGAAACTTGGATCAATATTAGTTGGAAATATCGGAGATAAAAACTTCGAGAGGATGAAATAAACATCCGCCTTCACTAGAGAAGATGGAGGTAGTGAGCAAATCCATTGAGGAGTGAAATAAAAACTCACTTCGCTGGGGAAGGTTGAAGTTGTAAGAGGATCCACCGAGGATTCTTAGGTTGCCGACTAGAGAAATATTGCGTCAAACGTGCCATAACTTCTTGTAGTAGAGATTTACCGGGGATTAGTCGTGACTACCTGAAGCAAAGACTTACTGGGGAAGCAACACACCACTTAAGACAGAACTCTTTGGGAAACTGGGCGAAGACTATTGTGAGATTGATGTAACTCCGTATTGATAACCTACATGGTAGTCGCCATTTTGAACAATAATTGTTGTGGATGAGAAGCAATCTTCATTTCTCAAATGCCCCAGATCACTTGGTTTATAAGAAGAAGTCATCCCAAGAGGATTTTACAGAAAACTTGGCGTACAATTGTCCCAATGTTTTCAAACTCTTTGAGAGATTGTCGAATCTCGACGTAACTGGCCCGGATTGACTGTGTTCTGTAACCGAGTCTTCAAATTCTTTGAGAGATTTACCAAATCTCGACGTAACTGCCCCAGATTGACGGTGTTCTGAGTCTTCAAACTTTGTTCCTTGAGGTCAGGCGGCGAAAGAAACAGCTGGGAAACAACTTGCCCCTGCTCAGCAGGGTCTTCAGGTGACGTGCCCCTGGATACTATCATCTCCTTGAACCAGTACTATATTTTAGCTCATCAATGCCACACGTATGTTAATTTCTACGCTGTCAAGCAATGTTAGCAAGCAGAAAATGTTAATTCTGAAATAGATAATGCAACATATGTTTGTCTTGAAGTTTTATTTAAAAATATTTTTGTGATTGAATTATCGATTTTATAATGCCAAGACAAATTTGAGCATAGCTCATAGGAGTCAGGAAACGATATCTCAATGAGTATGCTTTTGAAATAAACCCTGCTTTAATTAGGTCTTTTGAGGGTTGTATTATGGATTGGTTCACGGTATAAGAAACAAAGGATATAAGGCTCAAAGTTTGTTTGTGCCCACCCAATCTTCGTGATATTTTACTCCGTTTTTTTAAAAAAATTACCCTACCCCAGGTTAAAATGAGGGTTTTTGGATTTAGAAGAAGAAAACTCCTACTTCAAAGGCTCAAAGAGGTTAACGAGGGTTTATCTCCTTATATCTCCGGTGTTTAGGATTTTTGAAATAATGCCTTATATCACTAGCAGAGTTTTATTCAAAAGCGTACAACAAGAGATCTTACGTTTGATTTCATCATCCTCCACTCAATTCTCTGCCAAGGCAAGAGATTGGGCAACATTGGCATTATAAAATAGAAAAAAGCATTTTAAAAAGAGTGAAACGAATGGATTTCTTCATGACAAACATGTTTATTGCATTAATTATTCAAAATAACAAGTTCTTGCATGCAAACCAAACTTTTACAATCAAAGAAATAGTCATAAGTGCAAGCAAGTAAATAAACAGCCTTGTCGCGGCCGGCAAAAATATTCTAGTCGCCATCATATTTTTTAAGGAAAATAATGATAAACCTAAAAATCCTTAATCCCAAGGGCAGATATTCCTGAGGTTCGGGAGTCGGTTAAGTGAGGGGAAGGTGTTAGGCACCCCTCACCTCCATTGTATTCAATGGGATCCACCTTTGAATTTAGGGTATACTTGTTTGTCTAAGTTATAGGAAAACCTAAGTTTTTTATTAATTATACTCGCTAGGGTTGGTTTGCAACCCTATGCCTACGTACCCTTAATTTGAAGGATCAGAGTAACCGTAGTTCACCTCGCCTATTCCTACCCCCAAATCCTATTCCCATTCCTAATCCTAAACCCAATCCACTATTTATACTCTTGGATAAAGAGTTTTATCCCTTAAATCTAGTGTTTATACTCCTAGATGAGGAGTTCTATCCCTTAAATCTCTTAAATCCCTATCCATTATTTAGACTCTCGAAGGAAGAGTTTTATCCCTTAATCCTTTTATTTATACTCTCGAATATCAAGAGTGCTATCCCTAAACCCTTATCCCCTATCCCTTATTTAGGCTCTCGGACCAAGAGCTTTATCCCTTAATCCTTTTATTTATACTCTCGGATATCAAGAGTTTTATCCCTTGGCCTATATTTATACTCTTGGAACCTAAGAGTTTTATCCCTTATCCCATCCCTTATTTAGGCTCTCGGACCAAGAGCTTTATCCCTTGTTTTAAATCCTTAAAAGAATCCTATTATAACCTTTAAGTTCTTAATAATCATCCCTTAAATCCCAATCCTTTAAATCCTTTAAATCTCATAAATCCTTTATATCCCTTATGTTAAAAATGAATTCTTAAAATCCCATAGAATTTAATAATAATCTAAAATGCCCTTATAACAAAATTAATCCCCCAAATTATTCCAAATAAAAAATAATTTCCAAACTCCAGGTAGTCCCAAAGATAAAAAGTTTTAATCAAAAATTAAATCAAGATAAGTCCCAAGAATAAAATAATTTAAATCCCAAGAGTTAATTTATTTTACTTCCCAATCCCATATTTAAATCCAATTTAAATAAAAATTTAATTTCCTTAAAATAAATCCTAAGCTAGTTTTAATAATATTCAAAATTACCAAAATACCTTATCCCAAAAAAAAAAAAAAACAGGAACAAAATCCTATTTTATAAAAAGAAATCCTTAAAAAAAATAGATAGATTGTTTTACATATATAAAACTTTTTATTTAAATAAAACAAGCCCAAAATTATCCCTAAAATATCCCAATTATTAATCCTAATAATTTTAGATCCTAAAATCCTATTTTAAGAAAAGAATCAGCCAATTATTTTAAATATATAAAATATAACTTTAAAAATCCAGACCCAAAATTAACCCTTAAAATCGTAAATATACAAACGATTATCCCTATTTAAAACAAACCAGTTATTTTAAATGCATAAAAGAAAAAAAATTAAAAGAAGCCAAACCCAAAAAATAATCCTAAATTCCCAATTATATTTAAATATCAACCATAATCCCAATTTAATCCCCTTAATTATAGGTTTTAATCATATACCTTCTTGAGTTAATATTATGTGAAAAAGATAATTTGATATTATTAAAAGATTAATTTGATATTACCTTATGATTTGTTAATAATACTTTTTTTTATTATAAAATCCTTGGTATATTTTTATTTAAGAAAATTTAATTTAAAAAATTACATAATGACTCTTTAATTGAAAAAAAAAATTAATTTGTAATTTGTTTATCTATAAACATCTGATTTATGTACGACGAGTGAAAATCGAAATCAATTGTGTATATATAGAATTTTTGTTAATTGTTTATATATGAAATTTAAGACCACACAAAACAAAACTTTTCAAACAAGATCAAATCATACAAATACAGACAAGTCATACATGCAAGTATCAGATCTAGTATTCGAGATTTGATTTACTAACCTGAACTGTCGTGACCAATTTAAGCTGGTTCCTCCTTTCTTTTCTTTATGTTCCTTGTCTATTCCTTCTCTCCCTTCTTTTCTTGGCGTTCTCCCTTTCCTCTTCCCTTTTTTCTTTTCGTCCCTTGCGTTCTCCTTTTCCTCTCCCAATTTTTCTCCTTTTCCCTTAACGCAAGATTCCGACCCCTCTTCCCCTTTTAGTGTTGTTGTTCTACTGATTATTGTGAATTTGTGGGTGAGAAAATATGAGAAAAGGAGGTTCTATTTATAGGGTAGAATTAGGTCAAAAAATTGAATATGATTGTCTAATTTAGGAAGGATGCAATCTGACCTGATTTTCTCTATTTCTTAAGGCCCAAGCCAATGAATCTGGATGGATTCATGGCTTGGTAAATTTGAATAAATAATAAAAATAAAAATAAAATAAAAAGTCTAATAATTAAAATGGAAAAAAGATTTGATTTGATTTGACTAATATGATTTTTTGAAGATATTTTCATAAAAACATGATTTTAATGAAAAAAACGATATTTTAAAATATTAATTAATTAAAATACGAAAATTAATATTAAAATAATAAAAAAAACTATTTTTTGGTATTTTTTTATGGTTCAAAAATAAAATAGAAAAGTTAGTAATAAAGGAAAAAAAAAACTAAAAGTGGAAAAGGTAGGATTCGAACTCACAACCTCTCCGTCTTGTAACTCCCTATACTCCCCTTGCTACCAATTGTACCATTTTGTTTATTCAAAATAAAACAACATTAGCGGGTATTTTAATAATAATTCAATGATAATATTAATATTAATAATAATATTAATATTAACATTAATCCTCTAATAACCCCACTATGACCCTAGTATAATTCGATTAAAAATTAATATGACCCTAATTAATCCCTATATATTAAAATAAAAATAATAGTACTCTAACCCTATTTAACTCATAACGCCATCATAATTTATTCTACCCCTGCTATTAAAATAAACAAACCCCTCAATACAAAAAGCGAAGAAGAATAGACGGGTGGTCAAAATTTGGGGTATGACAAGCCTGATGAGCTGGGAACATGCTCTTCTCTTGATTTCGCCGGCTTAGACCTTCTCTAGTCTTCGCCTGCAGGACATTCTTGTATCATGGTCACATTGACTCCCCATGTTGTGGTAAAGGATTGTTCTGCACATTTGGGTTGGAATCTTTGAAAGTTAGGATTCCACTTTCAACCAATCTTTGGACATCGGCTTTCATCCCATAACAACTTTCAATATTATGACCTGGCGCCCCCTGATGATAAGGGCACAATAAGTCAGCCTTGTACTAGAAAGGAGGGTTCTTAGGCACCGCTGGTGGGGATTTAGTCTGGATATGGCCCTTGCGTAACAATACTGGGAAAAGTTCTGCATATGACATAGGAATCGGGTCAAAGTTTGGTTTCCTCAGTGCACGACTTGGGTTGTTGAATGATTGTCGGGCTTGTTGAGGAGGTTGCTGATTCTGCTAATGATACTGCTGTTGTGGTGAAGCAGGTGGAGTTTGAGGTGGTTGCGCGAACTGTGGTCGGTAAGCGGGAGCATTGCTAATTGGGGTCACAGCAGCAACATATGGGCGTGGATGATACTTTCCTTTTGATCGTCCTTGATACACAACACTAACTTCTTGTTCCTTCTTTTTCCCAAAATTACTTCCATACTTTTTGAGATTGTTGGAAGTATTCCCTTCCTTAGCTAGTCTAACTTCGCGGACGGCCTCTTCTAAATGCATCCCCATATTCACCATCTCGGTGAAATCACTTGGAGCGCTTGCCACCATTCTCTCATAGAAAAACGGGCTCAGTGTTTTCAGGAAAATTCTAGTCATCTCCTTCTCCTCCAGAGGTGGAGTGACTTGAGCAGCTAGCTCACGCCAACGCTGGGCGTACTCCTTAAAGTTCTCTCTTTCCTTCTGGGCCATGGCTCTCAATTGGTCTCTATCCGGTGCCATGTCGACATTATATTTATATTGCTTGATAAAAAGCTCACAGAGGTCATTAAAACTGCGGACCTTTGAACTATATTGCCCCATATACCACTTGAGGGCTGCACCAGTCAAACTATCCTGGAAGTAATGTATCAATAGGGGATCATTATCCTTATGAACAGACATTTTCCGGGCATACATAACTATGTGACTATGTGGGCAAGAGTTTCCTTTATACTTCTCCAAATCAGGGAGTTTGAACTTTGGAGGAACCTTAACATTAGGAACCAAGCATAGCTCAGAGGCACTCTTCCCGAACAGCTCTTTCCCACGAAGGGCTTTGATTTCTTTCTTCATTTCTAGAAACTGGTCCTAGAAATCATCCATTCGTTCTTCCATTCCAATACTCTCACTAGGGTCAGCATGAAACACAGGTTCTTCCAGATGAAAAGGAGTAGCATTCACCACAGGTGGTGGCGCAGTCATTACAGCAGTTGTGGCAATAACTTGAGACACAGGTGGGCGGTATCCAGCTGGAGTAAAGTTAGGAGGCATAGAATATTGAACTTCACTTGTAGCGGACACCACTGAGATCGGTGCAGATATTATCTCCGAGATAACAGCGTTGTGTGACGGTGTACTATGTGATGGTTGATTCTGAGCGGCCATCAGTGCTTCCATCATCCCATTAATCTTTTCCAGACATTCCTTCAGTATTGAAACCTCTTCCCGGAGTGCTCTGTTTTCCTGCTCGAGTTGATCCATTCTTTTCTTGCGACCGACTCGAGTATTGTATCGATGTGTTGTACCCTAAATTTTTACCCTTAGATGTCATCCAACTTTTGTGCATTTTAGGAGCATCTCTGCATTTTATGAGCTAACCCGTATCTTGTAGGTTGTTTCTTTGTGTTCAAATTAGGTTTACATATCACCATGAAGCTCCACAAGATGTTTTGAAGCAAGTCAAGTCAACAAAAGATCTCCAGTGCACGAACTTTGGGATTAGGGTTTTGCTCTGAAGAAATCACTGAGAATTTGGCTCTATCAAGCCAAGATTTGTGTGGTTCACTTACCATATGAAGTCATCTACATTCAAGGGACATCATTCAACAAGAATCCAAGTTCTAAGGGTCCTCAACAAGAGAAGTTTGAGCCTCAGTCTCACTACACCTCCAAATCAGGGTTTCTGTGACACTTATCAGCCGACAACTTTGTTTTTTCATCAAGATGGACTCCTAAGCCCTAATTCTTGATCCTATTGGTTTATCAACACCCTCAATAGTCTCCCAAGACCTTTGGATGAGAAGGAAGAAGCAATATTACAAGATTGGATCTCAGTGCATCCACAGTCAAAATTAGGGTTTGGCTGAAACCCTAATCTTTTGGAATTTTGGGTCAAATAAAGTATTATTGGTTCTAATCATCATATGTTGTCTCATGAAATATACAAAGTATCCACATCAAGTTTCATGAGGTTTCTTGCAAGAGAAGTAGGGTTTTGACCAAGAAAGGTGTCATTTGTGAGATTTTTCCCCTAATAACATATTTTGAGATAACCATAACTCCTAAACCACACACCCAATTGGAGTGACTCAGAGCTCATTGGAAATCTCTTTCCAAGATCTTCAATTTGTTCCATATGACTTTTTGTCTAAAAATGCTCGGTTTTTGAGTTATGAAGCTTACAAGACATTTTGGCCAAACACTTAGAAATTTTTCAGCACTTTTCATCACCCTTTTTCTCAACTTTAACCCCACTTTTCACCCATTTCCATTTAGATTCAAGGCTTGGGTCCCAAATGAAAGTTGTAGAGCATGATGAGAGCTTTCCAACCATATGTGGAACATCTCAATGGGATAAGCCGTTCTCAAGTTATGAATTATCAAAGAAGGGCACTTGAAATTGTCAAATTTCTATAACTTAGAAATTTTCTAAGTTCTTTTTGGCAGTTTGGAGGACACGAGTTGTAAGCCACTTTGCTACCAATTCAAGGCATTATCTCAACTATTTTCCAACATCAACATTGAAGTATTATCCAAGAACTTTCATTTGAACCCAAGAGCATGGATTTTGGATCATCAAGTCAAGAGATATAATTTGAGCAATATGGCCACACGAAAATGTTTTTGCACCAAGAACACCAATTGTTGAGTTTGAATTTCTCTCCTCTCTACTCAATTACACTCTGTAGAGCCACCAAATCTTTTCCAACATCACTTTATCCTAAAAGCACGCTGCCCATGCTCTTGCTTTTGTACTTCCTTGATAAACTTTGCAAGCCACCTTAGACATTTCCCTCGTGTACTTCCTTGAACCACTAGACACAAGCCAAAATAACCTATCTTCTCTGACCTATTTGCATAAAAAGAGAACTTCACTTGGCTCTATGTTGTTGTGATCAGAACAAGCCATCTCCCAAATCCTTTCCATGATCTTTCCCTCCAAGGCAAACTCTTGGCACAACAGTTATTCACACCCATGGACCAGCTGAGTTCCCTATAAAAGGGCCCCTTCTCATCTTCATTTGGACACCAACAACAAGCACTAAAACACTCTAAACTTGTTTTCTGAAAGAGAACGTGAGCTAGCTAGGAAGGAGAAGAGGTTCTTGCAACTTGCGTGGAAAAGAGGTAAGTCTCTCAAACTCTCATTTACCATGCTCATCATATTATGTTAACTGTATTACATCCCTATGTTAGATCATCATTACTATTGCCTTAATGTTTAAAATGCTTGGTATGTATCTTGTTATTATAGCTTGTGTTGAACATGTTGGCTGGTTGGTTACGAGTTTATATGGTTGAAGATATTCATGTTACCATATTCATATATTTGTTTCTGTTTTACTTTGGATTGATGCCATGATATCATGTTGTCTTTACAAGCATAATGTGTGCCAACCTTTTACATGTTGTTGAGTCCTTGTGGATGTTGTATGGCTTGAGTTATGGAGAGTTATATATGGAAGGTGATGCTGAGCAATAGATAGTCATCTCTTTTTTTTATATCATTAGAACTGAACCTATATGTGCTTGATATTTGTGATACGATTTTGTTGGTGCTTCTGTTTGTAATATGTGTTAAATATGTGTTTGCAACACATACTGGTTTGATACATTTATTATATGCATGATCATGATCCTACTAGTATATCAATTTTTATAGTAGTTAATGCTTTGAATTACATGTTATTATAGTGCCATATAGTTTCGTATATGTGAGCTTTTTTGGCAGTTCATGATTGTATTTTTGAATGATGTTTGCTTTTGTTTTTTACTCACCATATCATGCTCACAGTTTGGTCATGTTAAACTCTTTGGGTATGTTTATATGTTGGTGAGTTGTGATGGAAATTGGTTTGATGAAGAGTGCTTGTATTATTGTATGATGCTGGAATGTATTGATGGATCTTATTCTTATGCTGCCTTGTATGTCTTTATACTTCACCATGTTTATAATGCTTTGTGTGTTGTTGAAATGATAACTTGATGGCATGCTGGCATTTTGGTTTGTTTATAACTCCATTAAGTTTCACCTTTGAAATCGTTCAGTAGGTTTTGTATATCACATGTTGTTTGTTAAGTTTGAAACAAGTATATTGGGTTTGCATATGAGCAGAAAATGTGTTATCTTTTTTCTAACTGTCTTCGTATTTGGAACCTTGGTTTCACTGATTTTTTCTTCATGACATAGCCACTATCTTGCTCAGTTTTTGGTTTCAATTTGTTCTATGTTTGGAGTGCTCCAATTCAGTAGTTTATTTTATGTTGTTTGGTTAGGATTTGGTTGGTTTATGATGGATTGAAATTGATTACTTATTTTGATGTTGTAAGTTGAAATACGATGATGTTCAGTTTTGCATGTATTCATTTTCCTATGCTTGATACTGATTGGTTGGTTTCCTTTTTTGTCTGTTAGTGTATTAAATACCATGCCATTAATATCACGTACCACTACTCATGTTCTGTATGCGTGTTGTTTTCATTTTATCATATTTTCAATGTTTTATTTGGCTTATGTATTATTTGAATCATGTTGTGAACGGATGATACACGACGTCCCAACGGTCACACATATGCACATAACTCGCCTATCACTTGCCATGCCTGGGTTCGATCCTTGGATCAACCCTTTTTGTGTTTTTTCTTGCTTTTTTTCGCCTATGCTGTTTTTTTTCCAACCTGGGCCTAGCGCCCCATTTATTATCCACACCCCCTGTCTGCTGGCCCAATTTATTTCCTTTTGTTTTTTTAACTGAACCAAATTGTCTGTACACCCCCCTGCGCATTGTACCTTTTTTATTTCAAATCTTTTATTTTTTCTTGTATCTTATTTATTTTTGCTTAATGTCTATTTAATTTCAGTTTGTTCTTTATTTGTTTATGTGATTAATTTTAATGTGTTGTTAAGTGTTAATTATCTTTTTAATTGTTAATTGTTTTATTAGCTTTTAATTTTAATTATCAATTATATCTCAAATGTATTGTTAATTCTAATTGTGCTAATTGTTATTCTCAATTGTGTTGTCAATTAATTATCAATCTTGGTTTATTTATTAATATCATTTATAAGCACCTTTGTTGATCTTGAAATGTCATTTCACTAAATGCTTGTTTAATTCTTGAATTAATCTATCCATGTTGATTTATCATATGCTTGACTTTGATGAGAATGTTATTCCTTAAATGTCATCCTTAATATCATTCTATATGTTTGTATTCCTTAAGATTGAAACATATTGACATGTCTTTATAATAATCCCGTTCATTTTATCCATGCCTTATCACGAAACATATTGCCATCCTCATGCTTATGTTGATTTCATTATGTTATCTTATATCAATGTTTTATCTTCTACGTCTTTATCTGTTGTTATTCTTATCAACTGTTATCCCCTCATTCCAAAGGAAGGTGATTAGTGTTGACTCTTAAAGTCATAGCCCCCACCTTAACTTAAGTAACCTCTTAGGAGAAACTTTATTTCTTGGCCTCATCAGAGCCATAGAAATTATAACTAGCTTTAGGAGAAAGTTCTTAAACTCTTAGTGATATTCATCCTAATAAATTTATCACTCTCCCCTACTAACTAAACTTCAACATAGGTCCATTACAACTAGATTTAGAGAGTTCTTAAACTCTACAATGAGCTTGTACTCATTTCCCCTCTAAATATTGGCCATAGTCAATCATTCAGTAGAAGTAGAACTACGCATACTCTGATTCTATTCCCGAGGATATGTAAGCGTAAAGTGCGATGCTTTATCGAGTATACTTAGATACTAACCCCTAGGGTTTCAACCTTTAGCATAGAACCTTTAGCAAACATAACATAACATTAAAACAAGAGGTTCCCGTAGAGTACTACGGACGTTTAGGGTGTTAATACCTTCCCTAGGCGTAACCAACCCCCGAACCTTAGATCTTTCCCCTTTAGGTTTTTCTAACGATCTTGAACCTTTCCTTTGGATAAATCAAATTCGGTTGTAAAAGAAATATGATGCAATTTAATTAATAATTTGTTATCCGATTTTCACCGCAACACGATGATTCTGCTTGACTGAGAAGAGAAACACAAATGAGAACCTGGAATGCAAAGGAATGCAAATGCAAATGTGAATGCTATGCAACAAGATTCATGGAACTCGGCTATTTATAATCATTGAGGAATATCAACAGGCTCGCTTATTAATCATGAAAAAGCAGTTACAATCATTATTACCGGAATATTAAAAATTGATTTAATACAAAATTAAAGCGTGTATGTATGCCTTACAACAGTCATAACGTAAAGCTAAATAAAAGATAATAATGATAGATCTAAGGAGACTCTTCCAACGGTCTTCTTTGAGTCCTTGACTTTCTTCCAACTGAGCTTCTTCTAAAATAAGCTTGTCGACGAAGTGTTGACTGATGACTAGAACGGGGTAAGACGTCTTGAGCTTTCTGTTTCTTGCAATAAGTAGCATTTTTTGAAATTCTCCTTTTGTAGTCATCTTAGCTTGAATATTAACCGAAGATAGGAAATGGATTCTTGTCTTAAATAAGTAACTCCATTAACTGAGAATATTCTTCAAGAGTTGTCACCAATAGTGATGGACTGGAGTAGAGTAGATAGTATTTCCTTATCGATAAGAGCTTCCCCATATCTGGTCTCGAACCCTTCTTTATCCGTCAATAAGGTCTCCAATCCCCTTAGATCGTCCAGGTTATGATTCTTGTCAAGGTACTTCAACATTTTTTTTTAATTTTTAGAGTCTGTGGTATCCTTACGATGTTTATAAACAAGACTAAGTTCCATGAATCTTTATGATATGATGCTAATGAATGCAGGGATGCAAACACACAAAGCACAAAGCACAAAGCACAAAGCACACACAAGAAAACAAACAGACAAAAAGTCCTAGGTTTAAAAGGTCACAGCATGGAGCCAAGGTCTAACCATCCCAATAGGTGTGTACTATGGTTTCAAATGTACCTGCCGAACGGGTTCTACAAAGTTCCCAGAGTCTATAACCCATCTTTCAGATATTATCGATTTCCCAAATCACTTGGTAGTCAATAATATTCTCAAGAGAATCTCGTCTGAGTGTAGTATCGCGTAGCAACTATCGCAGAAATAGACTCCCGCATAGTCCCCGCACTACGCCCTAATAGGCCAAGTTGGGTTAAAGGTAACTACGGTCCCCAGTCCCGAGGGCCTTTAGATCGAAACCATATCGTCTTCACGAATGAACTCGTTGGACAAATATTTTATTCCAGAGGGCCTATACTGAGTGGTGAAGTCTCAATTTACTTTTTCAGGAATCGACTCCCTCAAAGTATCATTGAATTCTCACCGTTCCTATCATAATTTTCACTCTAGTCCGGGTGTAGGACTTTGTCTCACCACACAAGCAATAACCCAAGAAAACATAACAAATAACAAATATATAACAAAATACATAATTAATCAAGTTAGGGGGAACCCTCTTATGAGAGTTCCCCAGTGAAGTTGCCATTTCTGTCGCGGTGAAAATTGGATACCATAGTTATTTGTTAACTAGGATCGCATTTTTAATGTCACCACCGGTCTTTGATTTTATCCAAGGGAAGGGAGAAAAACCGAATTCCCACAATGCAATGCAAATGCACTAAGATTCTAAGTTCGGGGGTTAGTTATACCTAGGGAAGGTGTTAGCATCCTAGATATCTGTAGTACTCTACAGGAACCTCTTGATTTTATTATGTTATTGTTATCTGTTTTGCTAAGGGTTTAAGGGTAGGTAATTTATTATTTTTAATCCTAGGTGTGCTCGACAAGATATCGCATCTTGTGCCTATATATCTTGTCAGGAGGGAATCAGAGCACTTGTAGTTCCTTATTAAGGATACTAAAATTGTTTAAAGGTTTAGGAGAAAAGATGAGTCATCATCTTAAGAAAACCACCACAGTTTTTGAAAATTGTTTGGATTTTGTGGGGTATGGGATTGTATGTCCCTTCCTTGAGATGATTAACATCTAATTCTCTTGTGTGGAGAATTAGGTGGGCTAAAGTTTGATTTAAAAAATCAAAATTAAGGGGGGACTAACCTAGGAAATCTATCCTAAGTTATCTAATAGTCTTGCCTTGAGGGTGTCGATTATGATGCAAATGATTATGCACCATGCACAATAACATGGTTATCATGCATGGGATTTTCCCTTGGATATTAATGCGATTAAATTATTGTTATTTAGGCGAGGGTGCTAGCAAAGTGATGCTAGACTTGTGTCTTGTGATCGATAGGTCAAATGCGATGCCCTAAGGCGATCGACTTATATGGGTAGAAAATGGGCTCGACGTTGGATCGAGAGATTTTTATATTTTGAAAAAGGTTTTGGAGCAATCACCATCAAGTAACATAGTAAGCAGACATAGCACAAATAAGGCATCAAACAAAAGACACAAGCGTACACTCAATGATCTAATGGGGAATGGTTTGTTAAGAGGAGTTTTTTAAGGTTTAATCATTATCACTTTTGAGATTTATGTTTTAAAGATCATTTTAAATTGAAAAAGTTAAAGGTTTCTTATTAATTAAAGGATTAATTTAAAGAGAAAAAAGTTTTATTATTTAATTTAAAGTTTCACTAAAAGAGCAAAAGTTTATTAAAAGAGTTTATTATTAATTTCGAAAATGTTTTATTATTATTTTTTAGAGTTATTACTAAAGATCGTTATTAAAAAGAAGGTTAAAGGTTTATTATTATTATTTTAAAAA
Organism: Lathyrus tuberosus; assembly: GCA_022829125.1. NCBI lineage: Eukaryota > Viridiplantae > Streptophyta > Magnoliopsida > Fabales > Fabaceae > Lathyrus > Lathyrus tuberosus. Next base: position 8,553,762 of record JALAZF010000159.1, read on the forward strand.
GGTTTTACTAATTAAGAAAAGGTTTAATAAAAGTTTTTTTTATTAATTAATTAAATTTATCTATTATATTAAAAGAAATTTTAGTAAAAAAAGAAGGGTTATCTAAAAAGTTTATATTTTATTTTTAGTTATGTTTTATAAAAAGGGATATTTAAATAAAAGAGGTTATATTAAAAAAGGTGGTATTAGAAAGGTTCTATATTTATTTTCTAAAAAAAGTGATTATATTTATAAAAAACTTGATTATTATGAATTTATTAATAAAAAACGGTTTGATTATTAAAATAAAACGGAGGGATTATGTGTTGTACAAGGGGGAGGGTCCATCATGGACCCTCAAATCATGGTCGTTGGATGGAGACGCGTGGTGATCTGACGTATACGATGTGAGGGAGAACTGTGGTGTCGTGAGTGCGTGTGTGCATGAGATTATAATGATAACACAAAGTAAAAACAAAGACACCTCAGCTAACCCCCCAACTCTAATTCTCTCTCGTTCTCTTATCTCTCCGTCTTTCCTTCTCTGAAACCTAAATCCAACAAAATCGCCGCCACCCCTATCCCGTAACTCTGCCGTCGCTCTCAGTCTCTCGTCTTCTCTGATCAAACATACAAATAAACCCCACCCCCATGATTCCCGTCCCCGATTTCATTATGTTATTGATTACAAGTACAAAGATTGCTCAAAGGGAATGCGAAAATGTAAAAGGAAAAAAAAAGAAGCTTGTCGGTTGTCGATGGTGAGGAGAAGCGATCAAGCCCTCGAGCGAAACCTTTGTCGAAGACAAGTCCTCTTCCTTCTTCCCCCTTTCTGCGCTTTTGCGTGTTATTGTTGACGTTATTCTCTGCTATGCGTGTGTGGGTTTGTGAACTCTTGCTGATGTGCGTATGTGTGTCGTTGCAATTTCTGGTGTGGATCGAATTTGTGTAAATTGTAGGTTCTGAATTTCTAGAGCTTTCTGGTTTGAATTGTATGAAGTTTGTGTTGGAGTGTATGTTGATATACGAATTTGGTTTGTATTGGTGGAATTGATGTTGACTGTGTAAATTTTTGCTCTAATTTTGTGAATGGTTTTCTAGTGCGTGTTATGTGAATTTGTTTATTGATAAGTGATTGGTGTAAGGTTTTGATGGGTTTTTTTTTTGTGGTTTTCTTGGTTGAGGCTATGTAAAGATTTTGATGAATTGGTTCTCCCCCCCCCTCCTTGTTGTGTATATGTTGGTCTTATATATAGGCCAAGAAAACAAGCATAGGAATCTTCTCTTGAATGCTCTTGAATTCTATGTTTGAGCATGTTTATTAGTTTAGGAATGTTTTTGAAATGTGTCTGATACCGTTATTTGGTTTTAGAAAGTTTTTGAATGTTGTCTAATCACTTTTCTTTTGGTTTGGAAAGAAATCAATGATTGTGTGAAATTTTTTTGGAAAGCCAATCATCATGTTTGATACAATTGACTCCTTTAGGAAGTAATTTGAAAGTCTGATTTGTTCCTGATTTGGAATGCATCTTTGATCTGATTTGATGACTCACGTACTGATGAACTGTCTTGATGTGTTTTCTTTTTCAATTCAACGTGATAATGATTCTTGCCATCTTTGACTCAATTTATTCCTATGTGGATTATTTTAACTGATGAATTTCTTCTTTCTTTGGGTGTGTGTTGCAGGGATCGTTGGAGAAAAGCCCAAAATTCTTCTCACTTTGCGTAATGACCTAATAACAACGTCCTCTTTTGATAGCAAGCTGCTACCAGTTTCAGAAGTGACATCCCTGACCCGTGCAGTTCTTGTGAAGCTTCATTGCCTTCAGTAACAAATGGACCCAAGACAGTATTGAAAACATTGCTTTGATTCTTTCTTATTTGTAATGTCCCTTGAAACTGAAACTTGCAATGTAACTAAATATTAATTGTAACTTTTGTATTTTAATCCATTTAGAATTCAAGCGAAACTCTCTTTGTGGATCACACTCTGCCTGGATCCTACCGCCAACATGTTCATAAAAAGTGTGTTCTTGATGGGGTTCAAGATCTGCAATTGTAGTTGTAAGGTCTGATAAGAAAAAATCTCATTGATTTTGCTGATTTTTGTAGTAGAGACTTGGTTTAATTCTTTTTCATTATGCTTTGCAGGGTAGTATTTCGAAAGGCTTAAATCCGTTAATGCCGCGATCGGTCGGAAGGTTTTCTCTGATATCATGACTCATCCAAGGTACGAATACCGTCAAAAGCTCATCGAAGATCTTTGGTATCATGATAGGATTGATGAATTTCCTTTTGGTTTTGATTAGGTTAGGAGCTCTTTTGGAACTACGAGCGGGATCGCCATTTTCCATTTTAACCATAAGCTCGCCTTGTTTGTAACATCAACATCGGCCATGGATATGGAGGTCAAGTCAGGTTCTGGCACAACTGTCTTCTAACAACATCAATACAAAATTGTTCATCATTGGGAATATTTGAGATCTGGCCTTCATCATTAACCTCTATCAGTGAAATAGTTTTTATTGTAATATCCTTCTTTTTGCCAACGACCACCTAACTGTCTGCAGCAAATGAACTCTTGGGCTCAGACTCTCCTTCAATCACTACCCGAAGTGATATTATAAGACATTTATTTCTTGCATTTTAGGGTGTTTTTATGTCATGTATACTTTTGTAGTAGAAATAGCATCATCATGGTTGTTGAGATTATTACAGCTTGTATGGTAGGATAGTATGTAGCATGGTGTTTTCTTGAAAAAAAAACAACCAAAGCATTTAGTAGCAATACTCAAAATGAGAACGTGATGTAGTCAGTCTACTAATTCAAATGATTCTTCTGTATTCTATTTTAGCATAGATAGTGAGTGAGAACATGTCTTGAGAGGGACTGAAACCGTGATCCTGGAATTAAGGTTTATGAAAGGTTTCTTTGAATCTTGTATGCACTTGAAAAATATTGGTATGAAATCACTTGAGTATTTTTTTTTTAGTTAATGAACGTGTGAAAGAAATTCAATTTGTATATTGAAGCAAGGGCTTTAAACCTTGAAATGGCATCTTGATCTTTTGATAATCTTGAACATTTGCAACCAATGTGAACTTTAACTCTTTGAATTCAACCTTAAAAAACTTGGATTTCACGATAATTTGAATCTTTGAATTCAACCTTAAAAAACTTGGATTTCACGATAATTTGAATCCTTGAATTTTACTTTGAGAAATCTCATGAGGAATGTCTTGTAAACGGTCTCTTGAGGTAGATGGAAATCGACTTAAAAATTGGAAGCAAACAAAGTATATATTTCTAAGAGTTTTAGAAAGTACAAAAACTTTGATACAATCTTGATGCGATGTTATGAGCCAAAAAATTTCCAATTAAACGATTATGACATTCCACCTTCAGTACGTAGTCTTGCACAGATTTAGAAACTTTATTAATGGTCAATATATCTTGAACACTACTTTCCAATGATTCAAACTTGCTTGAAGAGTACGCGGCCGCTTCAAGAATTCAAAGAAAAATCCTTCTTGAAACATGAACCAAAACTTCTAATTTCTTCCCAAATTTAACTTTCTTGATGAACGATACTAAGAGCAAAAACAACACATCACTTAGCCTTGAGGAGCTGATGGAGGGGGATGCCATCTGATGATATAACGTACTACACAACCAGTGACTAGTCTTGAGTGACCATTTTCCATATCTAACCGGCATAAAGGACTTAGTATTTGGCGGAGTCTTTTGAGAAGTCTGAGGGAAGAAAGGCTTGGTATTGGTTTAGGGATCAGAGGATAGAGGCACACAATCTCACAGGAATCCACACACACTTGTCAATACCAGAGAACCTCCACACACACACAACACAACCTTCAAGACCTTGAATCTTCTGTAGCAACACCTGTCCTTAAAAGAAACCAAACAGAAAAAGCTAAATGAAGCGGTTAGTTACGCACGAATGGTAGACCTAATATGTCATGCAAAAGTGGAGCGGGTATCTTAGGGTCAAAAATTAGGGTGCGACATTGAGCAATGCCATTTTTCCTTAGGAATCTTTCATGCTAAGAGAGGGACATTGGCTTGGATGTAAATATTCCAGAGGCCTGCCACTTATAGCAATTAGATGAAAGAAGGGTTTACCAGGATAAAGAAGGACTACAGCTTGGATTTTTGAATCAATAAGTGTGCCACTTACAGCAGTTATCTGGGATTAGGATTTGTTTTGATTTTCTATTTTGATTTGTGATATACAGAGAAATGTCTTCCTACAGAGAGGTTTTTGATTTCCTCTGAGGGGATGTTTGATTTTAAGTATGTGCCTTGATCAAAGCCCAAGGTTGAAGCTAAAAGGTTGACTCTATTTAGGGAGTTTTATCTATCTTGTACAAAGCCCAAGATTGAGGCTTGAAAAGAGACTGGCTCTTTTGGGGAGATCATTATGCAAATCCTAAGAGGAGGCTAAACATTGACTTTTCTAGGGAAATATTTTGTCTTTTTTGTACAAACCCCAAGGTTGAGGCTAAAAGGGAGTTATTGACTCCACTGGGGAATATTTGTATGTGTCTTGTACAAAGCCCAAGATTGAAGCTAAAGGGAGACTGACTCTATTGGTGAGAGGTTTTATCTGTCTAGTACAAAGCCCAAGATTGAGGCTAAAGGGAAACTGACTCTACTGGTGAAAGGTTTTATATGTGTCTTGTACAAAGCCCAAGATTGAGGCTAAAGGGATATTTGACTGACTCAGCTGAAGATATTTATGTGGGTGTCTTGTACAAAGCCCAAGATTGAGGCTGAAAGTTCTGAGGGATGATCATTATACAAAGCCTAAGAGGAGGCTGGGTAGGGAATTTTCTTATATGAAGCCTAAGAGGAGGCTAACTTCTGCTGAGGATTATTGAGATCCAGAGGCAGGTCCAAATTGGGGAATTAACTCTTGCTGGGGATTGAAGAAGAGTTGAGATATCAGATGCCTTGAGGTTCTGATTGAGGGTTTGTTGATAGTGATTTGACCCTAGCTGGGAAAATTTTAGGATGAAAGATTGAGTTTGAGTTTTCAAACCTATGGAGGTTCTCACTCTGCTGGAGATTTGATTAAGTCATCAGGGTTCTTCCTGTGCTTTTGGGAGACTTGAGGGTTTCTTTTAAATAAAAAATAAGGGTGAGACTGTCCAAGCCTATTGTTATTAAAAGGGTTTATCTTTGTATGAAGCCCAAGAGGAGGTTGACTTTTAAGGGATGAGAATCAACCCTAAATTGGACAGATGTATTGACTTTTAAAAAGACTGCTTTAACAAAGGATGACCAGGTTCTGGCCTATACCCGTAAGAGGTCTCGGGTCCTTGTACTAAGCCTAAGAGAAGACATGAGAACTTCTAAGAAGCCTGAGGGCCATTGTACAAAGCTCAAGAGGAGGCTGGGGATGCTTTTATGAAAGCCTATGGGTCCAAACTTAAGAAAATTTCCTGAAAGGTTTCACCGGGAATAATCCTTTCTGTAGTGAACAGTCCTAGGGTTTGAAGAAATTCAAGAGAGGTTTCACTGGGAATTAATCCTATCAAGGGAAATGAATTTCTTAGACAAATTTCTAGATAGTGACAGTCTTGAGAAATGTTTCACCGGGAATAATGCCTTTCTCTGTTCCATATTGTATAAGCCAGAGAGGAGGCAAAACTGTATCTGGAAATTCCTATGGGGAACTAATTTTGACTGTGTTGAAAGAGTGACCACTGGTTTGATATAATCCTAGACCTAATTGCCGGGGAAAACTCTAAGCAGATAATATACAAGTATATACATATGAAATATATAGACAAGTATGTAAAAGAGTGTAGGAGGACTTACAGGTGAGCAAACTTCCAACATAATGAACAATATATATATATATATATATATATATATATATATATATATATATATATATATATATACAAGTATGTAAAAGAAAGTTGATAAAACTTACAGGTGAGCAAGCTTCCATTGTAACAGCTGTATGGTTAGTTATTCAAGAAATTGAAGAATGTTTTGATAACAACAATGAATTTCAATCTAAATCAAAAGGGAAAGTTGTTTAAAAGAAGATTAGGGCTTATACTCAAGGAGAGGCCCATAAGAAAAACAATGATCGTGCTATTATTCTGAAAATTGTATCGGGACTTATACGATGACTAAGGCCCAAATTATTGTATTTACAAAGAGGTTGGCCCAAAGTTTATTTTTGTACAAAAGATGGGGCTTACAACTCAACGAGAGGCCCAAAAAGTTTTTGAAAACGGCGATCGCGCCGAGATTTTTGACAATACAGTGGGACTTATACAATGACTAAGACCTAAAAAGGTTTTCTGTACAACAAGGGATGGGACTTACACTCTAATAGAGGCCCAAAGTGTTTTGAAAAATGTTTGTGAGGGTGAAAATAATCAAAACCCTAATTTGATTTTCAAAAAGGGCATTTAAATTAAATAAAAATTCAATTAAAATGATCAAAATTGTCAAACATATGTGAAAAACAAATTATGATCTAGGATCAAAGTTTGAAAAATCATGTTTTACCCCTAGAATGATTTAAAACTCATTTGAATTTAAAATCAAAAGATAGAAATTATTTTCAAATGTTTAAAAACAAATAAAAAATAAATTCTTTATGAAAATATTAAATATATAAAATAAATAATATTTTTTGTGAGATTTTTATAAAATAAAATATTTTATCATTTTTGTGAATTTTCAAAAAAAGAATTAATAAAAAATGTTTAAATTCGAGAAAGAAATTAATTTTAGAAGTTATTGTGAGAAAAAATTATAAGAAAAAGTGGTAAAAAAATAGGGAATGGCCCTCCCATGGCTTGAACTCACGCCCTTGGGGTTGTGAGGTTAAAACTCTACCAACTGAGCCAAGTGCATTGGCTGATAAAAGATGGCAAGAGTGAATAATATGTGAAACTTCCTTTGGAAAAAATAGTTTAAAAAAAATACCAAAAGGTCTAGGGCGAGGGGGATTCGAACCCCAGACCTCTCGCTCGCTACACACACACACACACACACACACACACACACACACACACACACAAATACTAGTGTTTCCACCAGGGCGCAATGCCAATTCAAGTATATAGTGGCAACTAAATAATGTATACCAAATTTAGTTGGATTTCTGAAGAATGGCACCATGGCCATCTTCTTCCTTGGGCAAGCTACGTGAAGCATTCTATCTCTCTCATTTCTCAACCATTTCACATGATATAAAGATGAAAATCGTGCATTTTTAAACCAAGAATACAATGGCTTTATTAAATTTCATTTTAACTAAGTGTAACAAAAGATATTACACTCTAACCAGATGAACCCTAAAATGTGCAAGAACTCAATGAAATCACATACACATAAGATAAACAGCAATTGATTGAGGGAAAATGATCTACAAACACCCAGAAACACAATGGTAATTTGAAAACATGTTTATGATGCATGATTCACTGAGTTTGAAAGTTTAAGGCTTACCTCTGCAAGAAGGATTCGATTTCAATGGTAGAGGCGTTACAGAAGTAAAACAATGGCCTGGTTAGCTTCCTTGAGTCTCAAGGATGGTGTTGCAACCTTCAGGATATTTTGAAACTCTCTGGATAGGCTGGCTCAACTCTGACCGCAACTTGTCCAAGTGATAAATGAAGATGATGATCCTGATGTTTCAGAGGTTTAATAGGTGTTTAATCAGCTCATATATGATATATGGAAGGTGTTAGATCAATTGGTTATGATGGAATGACTTCCTAATGAAAAATTCGAAAGTGACTTGCAAATGAAGGCATTTTTGGAGTGAAAGAGGGATTTTGAGTAAAGCATCAGTTTGGGTGCTTTGGGGTACTCAAACTGATCACAATTGATGTCTATTTATAGTGCAATAAGTTTGTTTTGGCATCAATAGTGAATGAAGGCTTGGACAGTCCCATGGCCAATGTTTATCAAAAGGAATCTCAACTCTCCTCTAGCCATTGACTTGAGGTTAGGGCACAGGCTATGAGTCCTTTGCTTCAGAGCTGAATCTTGACTAAATTTAGTTAGCAATGTCTTGATGCTTGCCACCTTGTGAATCCATTGAATGCATTGAAACAAAATTGGAGTCTTTGAGCTTTTTAGCCTTTTTAGGGCATTTATGGCTACATATAGATCTTTGAACTTGGGAGGCTTGTGGATCAGATCATTTCTCTTTGATGTTATCCCCTAAGGTGTCCAAATGGATGACAAGGCTTGTACTTATCTGATTTTTCCAAATCGAGCAAAAATGCAAAATTCTGTCTTGTACAAGACAGTTGGAAATGGTGATTTTGAGGGGGTCATATCTCTCTGCTTAAATGGAGTTATGAAAAGCTCTTGTGCTTTTTAGAAAGCCCTCATATGGTACAATTCATGTCCGACCATAGTTGGTCTTGAAACTATCTAAATCAAATTGAAAAAACCTCATGAACTTTGATGCCCAAAGCTGACACTTAGACAGTTTTGCACTAAGGGTTATGTTCTTGATTTTTCACCATTTTGATCCATCCATAACTAGAAATCCATGAAGAATCAGAGTTTCATGTAGTTGAAGCTTTTGTAGAATGTAGGAAGACCTACAAATTAGGCTTTAGATCATTCAAAATGGCTGTCTAGATCAAAAGTTATGGCCTTTGGAAGTTGGTACCAAAACCATTCAAATTTAGTAACTTAGAAAAAAATTTAATTTTTCAAGATTACCCCTTTTACAAGTTATCATGATTTCTTGATCAATTCTTGTTCAAATGACATCATAAGTCATATTTTATGAAAATATGAGTCATAAGAATCATTTTTGCCAAAAAAGTGATGTTTTGACTTTTGGCTCCGGAGCGGTTCGGCTCGTAAAAAACTCTAATTCTTGACTTTTGAGGAATGTATCCCCTGAGGGTAGTTTAACTTTTCAATTGGATTCCTTGGGTTATTTTGAGCATATTGAGTCATGTTTTTAAGTCTTGGCTCATGCCCATGTGAAAATCTCACTCTAGAGGTCCTAGTCGTCCAAAACCCTAATTTGGTGATATCGGGTGTTTCGGGGCTCCTTTCACTTGGAATGCCACAACTGTGTGTTTGATTTTTGATGTGAGGGTGCTATTTATCCTTCATGGGTGTTTGAGAGGTTAGACAAGTTGAAGATCATGTCATTTCTTGATTGATCTTTTGTCTAAATGCTTAGAGAGGGATGGAAACCCTAATTCTTGAATATAGTGAATGCTTAACCATCTTTGAGGAGATTGATGAGGCATGATGGTACATCCATATTGTGGTAATGATTTGCACAATGATGGGAAATTTTGGTGGTCAAAATTTGGGGTAAGACAAAGGACGTCCGGCTTCTATGGAAATCTAAAGTAGTAGAGGAGTGTGAGAAGGAACACAAGGATGTGTTTACATACTTCAAGTGAAACAAGTATGTGCCAGACGAAGAGTAGGAGATAAATTGCGAATATTCAGTTATGAAGGAATATCAGGTTCAGGATAATACATTAGGTTTTCTGTTTTTAGTGAGAGACCAATTTGGTATTTTGTTAAATTACCCAAGGAACAGTATAAGGTATTGTGTCGGAGAAAGTTTGAACTTTATTTAGTAACAGAAAGTGTAGTGATACAAACCAAAAGAAATTGTGTCAAGAAACAGAGTAAGTACCTTGGACTCAAGGAAATTTTAGTATGATGGTTTTATATTTGGACCTAAGAGGATTACAATGGAGAGCAAAGTAAACACGGTGTGGAAAACAGTATCAATAGTATGATTTGAGGAAGTGACAACGGAACGTATTTTGGACGAATGTGCAATAGAGTTATTAAGGTGTTGATGAATTTATAATTAAGGAAGTGTAATAAAGGATGGTTCACCCACGAGAACCCTAGTAGTATGACTGGAATGGGAAAAGTTACACCTTGGTATTAAGAACAAGCGTAGTGGTAGCACCATGGTCACAAGTGTACGTGATGTATTCTTAGTCTTGAGACAAGTGTGAAGGGACGTGCTTTGTGGAGCAGTGAGTATTGTATCCTAAGAAGTAAGATTACGGTAAAACAACGAGAAACAAATCAAGACTTATTAGGGATTAAGTGTAAATCATGGAACGATTTATACCGGAAGGGTTTTGCGAGTAGTCGATGAGAATTGTTGGTGGCGATTCTTTCATTAAGTGAATTTGATGTATGCGTGGTGTGCATTTGATAGTGGAGGGTAAGATATCCCAGTTAATGTGTACGTAGTGATGGAAAGGTTCTTCAAGAGGATGCATTGCCTCGATTTTCAAGTATAGAGAAACTTTTGTAATTGTGAATCATCTGAATATTCGGAATCTACCTTTTGTTGGACCAAGAACGTTGTTGTTTTAACTCTCACCAAGGAGTTCAAGTGAGAGAACAAGATTGTATGCTCGACATGATATGATCGTCATTTTTGTGGTACCGCATGATGGTTGTGTGTGGGGTTTTGCTTATCGACGAATCAAGTATGAGTTGTCGCTAAAACCTTAGAATGTCGTCATTATTGACTTCCCGCTAGCGTAGGTATATGGGTGGAAAACAAACTATTCCGCCAAAGATTTGTTGTGTGATCGCGTTAGAATTTGGAATTCTACCTTGTCACTTGGTTGGAGTGTGTCATCTGCGTGTTTTGACCTTGTTCGGTATTACTTTGAGTTGACCATGGTTGGTGAATGTTATACAAGTTAAGGAGCCGCGAGTTGAAAATGATATTGCAAGTTAGAGCAGGCCAGACTGATGGTTTTGAGTTGGGATGGATTTGGAATTAAAAGAAACTGGTTTTTAGCTTCTGCAACAGTGTTAACCGATTAGCACGTGCAAGGATGGTGCTTTGCGTTGAATTTTGAGAAGTTAATTGATTAACCTCAGACGGTTAATCGATTAACATGTGTAAATTGTGAAATCCCTTGGAAATCAACATCTGTGTTTTGTTACCTCATGTTACTCCGATTGGAGAGTATTGTGTGAATGGAGAACGGGATTGCAAGTTAATGAAAGACGGAATTGTGTTTGAAAATCGGAACTTGTGGAAATATGTTGCATAGTTGACCATTTGTTCAGACGACAAGGGAGTTTGACTTTTGGGGAAGTAATCTTGTTAATTGTGTTGAGTGTGAGAAAGTCTTAGGTGTATTGTTATCATTACTGTTGAGAGCCTTAAGGAAGAAGTTAGAGAATACTCACGAAGTATTAATCTCGCAAGGAATATTTCGGTATTTTAATTTATGGTGTTAGTAAGGTATGAACGGTTAGTCAGAGTTAGTATTTGTTACCTTCCGCGAGTTCATGGATAGAAGTGGATTCAATTAAGAAGCGTGTCATGTTCTTTGAAAGTGTGTGTATGTGTGGAGTGTTGTATGTGAGTTGGTGAGTAGTGTGGAACCTCACAATCAGACTTTGGATGGTTTAAGCTTTGCTAAGTGGCGACTCACATATGATTGAAGTTTCGTGATGGTGTTACGTGTTATTGGTTGAGATCTCGAATCAACAAGAAACACTGAGTAAGTCGGAAACCCGCAAGGAGTGTTGTTATGGAATGTGGTAACTAGAAACGGAAGTTGTTAAGCTACTTTGGATGAATTATTTCAAGTTTGGAATGGATTTGGAGTTGTATATGTTATTGTTGTAACAATGTAACTCCTGCACCTTTATCGTCTGGAGAGTGTTAGACAGATGTTATAATATTGTGTGTTGGCGAGGAAATTGTTCTACCATATGACGTCAGTGGGTTTCTTGTGTCGTTGGTTAGTAAGAACCCCAGTGGATAAGTGTGTTTCTCTGCAGACTGTTATCTACCTAGTAGTGCTTAAGAATTCGTAGTGTTCCACTGTTAGATTTTGGATTACGCAGTGGGGGGTGATAGATGAAAAAGTTTAGTCAGAATTAGGGAATTGAAAATTGTCGCTTATAAGAACAGAAGTGAGAAGAGCTTGTTCTAAGTGTGTTACTTTTGGTGTTATACGAAAGAGATGAATTATCGGATTAAGTGGAACTGGTAAAGAAGTCGTTAACGAATTATGATGTGGTTTGAATGTTGAAGGATTTATGACATGATAGTCGTTGGTAATTGCATAAAGATGAGGAATGACTAAGTTACCTCATGAGGATTTGATGAGTGTTTGTTATACCAAATCTAGGTGAGGAGTATGGTTTTGTTTCGTGACTCAGTAGAAGAGTATAGTGTGGTACATTCTTTCTGAAGATTAGATGCGACTAAGTCTTTTTAGTATGAAACAAAATATGAATCATGTAAAAAGCAAAGTTGAAAGTTAACCCAACATTGGAACAAGAGTACAATTAAGAACGTGACGTTTGATAATTTGTGAAAACAAGGATTTTAGTCTGTGAAGTCAAGTTGGAATTGGAATACGTCAGAAATTTTAACGGAAGTAAAGTTAAGTGTGGATCTAAGACAGTGATACAAGTCGTGGTTATTGTTGAGTGGAGGAAATTCAGGGAGAATTTCAATTTAAGGGGGGAGAGTGCAATACCCCATATTATCTAAATGCTAAATTGGATATCAGATGAGATAAGATGAGTGTCTATGTGCTCTATCTTGGTTAATTGGAATAATGGAATTCTTTAAGTATTGTCAATTGAGATCAATAGAGCAACTAGTGAACTCTGAAGAGATCAATTATTTTTTTAAGGGACTGTCATACCCCAAATTTGTCCTACCCTCTCATTTTTCTTGTGCTAAGTATATGGTTGCTTTCTGTACTTTTCTCAAGATCATCATATAACTTTTGGTCATAATCCTCTAAAGTTTAGGCTATGGAGATTTAGTTTGTACTCTTTGTCATTACAAGCTTTTGCAAGAGTGTGGAATTCAAGTAAAACAAGAAAAATGTGCCTTTATGCTCATGGTCAATTAGTCTGGATGTGACCAATAGGGTTCAAGTGGTGGTCGTTCATATTCCAAGACATGGTCAATTTATTTTCAAAGCCAAATTGAATTTAAGGGATGAAGCAAAATAAGGTTCAATTTGACTTTGACTTAGTTGGTGGGCCTAAATAATTTATGACTTGAGCATATGTTCAATCCAAGTCATATGGGAGCAAGGTTTCAAAGTGAAAAACAAATACTTAAGGTGTTCGAAACTATGATTAATTGATTATTAGAGTTAGGATGGAGCTTAAGAAGCAATACGCGGCCGGCCGTTTGGCTTCTAGATGTTTCAAAGTAATTCAATTCATGGCAAGAAGTGCTAAAGGTAATTGTTGACAGGGGAGGATCATTGTCCAAGTGTGTATAACTCAGTTATTCTTAGCTAAAATATTGAATAAATTGGAATCATGCACAAGCTTTTTTTTTTTACAAAAACAAGGTTATAGGAGTCAAGTCGTGGCAATGGCAGCAACAGCATGCCATGATTCTGCTCACTCCTAATCAGGATTCTCAATAAATTCATCACAAGCTAAAATAACAATCATTGGCCTAGGATTCACCAAAACGCCAGGATTCAAATCAAATTCTATTCATTGCAAAACTTACAAGGAATCTACATGAATTCAGACAATACACCAATAGTTAATGATTAAAGAAAAGCCTTAAAATTACTACAAAGGGTCCGCAAATGCAAGTGACGATAAGAGGTTTGTTTCAAAGGGAGAACAAAAGTGTGATAATTTAGAACTCTTCCTTCTTGTGTGTTCCTTGGAATTGTTGTAATTAAAGGTGCAAAATCCAACACCAAGGTTTCTCCACACCCTCTCCTTCTCTTTCAGGTATGGTGCTCCATGAACAAGCTACTGCAGTGGCTGAGGAGTTGAAATTGATTTAACTCGATGGTGAAACTTGACAGTGATAATGATCCACCACATCTCAGTTTTGCTGACCCTTCAATCGAAATGAATAAAATCGTTAGGACAACATGGCTTAAAGAAAGGTAATTTAAACAGGGAGAAGCGTTGAACGCAAAAGTTTTGATGAAGGAATGTACCTTACGGAAAAGGTTACGCAAAGGAATTAATGGAAACAATGTCTTGCACCTGTTCTTATAGAGTCCTCAAACAAAGCAACTTTTGAACTTTGAAGAAGAGTCTTCGTTGATTGCTCAGATATAGGATTGATTCAAATATCAAACTTCATGTTTTTCCCTTCAAGACAAAACAAGAACATCTTGCCAAAGTCTTCAAGCTATCATGCTAGCCAATTTCCTATTCTCATCATCTTCAGGCAATCCATGCCTCACCGTGCCAAACCCCTTGAATCAACGCACATGAAAAGTAAAAATGGCAAGAAGTTAGCATAGTGTATAAAAAGCAATATTATACTAAGATCATTTTTCAAGTCTTCACATGAGCATAAGCTATAATTTCACAAAAAACAATTCCAAATTGCAAACAGGAAAGTCACAGAGATATTTCATAATTTGGACAAAAAACGAACTCTGAATCTAAGAAAGTAGTAACAGGTACACCAAGAAATTACAAGCACAAACAAAAAACCAGACAAATTCAGAGCAGAACAGGGTTCAGAAAGTATAGATAGGGCAGATACACTATTTTGGGAAGAACACCTTCTGAACCTTAGAAAGTAACAATAAACATACCAAAATGGAGATTTCGCAGCAAGGTTACAAGACATCAACCCTAATTCCTGAGCTATTTAAAAAGGATTCGTCTGTTCATAGAGAAAAAAAAAGACCCTACATTTTCATAGCATTACAAGGCTGCGCAAGAAATCCCCAACCTCCATCTCTAAAGCTCTCAAAGAATCCTAAAATAACACTCACATTGAAATTCACATTGAAATTCTGAGCTAGTTTGAGCTTAACCTCACATTTTCCTGCAATCATACAAAACAATAACACTCAACAACATCACGCTCAGAGATTATAGTAGGAAGAAGAAGATACGTAGAAGGAAAAATAAGAAAGAGGAAAGTTAAAGAAAGTTACCTTCTTCGGAAAGCTTTCGATCGGAATCGCTCCGATCTAGGTATTATTCACTCCTTTTTACTTATTGATGCTCGATTTGTAGTCACCATATGATTACGTTTTGAAACCCTCCATCAATTGCTTGCTTTCTCTGATTTTGGTTAGATCTAGGTTTTCTTTTAGGTTTCTGTTTGAGGATTAGGGTGGGATTTTGAAAAATCTGAGTTCGGATTTGGAAAGAGGGGAAAGTTTTGATTAGGGTTCATGTGGGTTGTTTAGTTTGGTGGTGGTGTCGCCGGAGAAGGGGGTGGTGGCCGACGGGCGCCGCCGCTTCTCCAGCAGCGATCTAGGTTTCTGGCGAGACCCTTTTGCAGAGAGAGGCAACGTGAGAGAATGAAGAGAGAGGATAGATGGAATTGGTTTACGTTGTGAACCTTTTATCTTTAAGTTTGATTCGTCACCCTTTCCTTGTTTAGATGTTGGGTCTGGTGGTGATAAGTGTCTCCACCGTGGACACTTGTCACCGGTTGGTGACCTCTGTAGCGAGCGATTTTGGACGCGGTTCTTAAGCGTTGTTGCTATTTGGGGTTTACTACAGGTTGATTCATTTTTTATCCTATTGTGAGCTGACTAAGGAAGGGAAATAGATGTCTCCAATTAACCCTGTTTGCATACTGGGTTTAAACAGCGGTCTGTTAGGTTACGGATGCTATATGGTAATGGGGCCTTTCTTTCTTCTTACTTTATTAAGGTGGAAAACTGGGACTATTCATGGGGAATTTGTCAGATTGGGTGGAGATAGGGGACTTTAGGTTTTTGGATTAGTGTGCTCGCTAAGATTTTTCTTTCAATCTTATGTCTACGTATTCCCGTTTACCGAAACAGGGAAATCAGAGCGATCGTAATTCCTCCTATTCTATGGGAGGAAATGGTGTTTTGGTGTCTTGTTCAAAGCCCAAGACGTGAAGCTAAAAGTGATTTGTATTTTGTTCAAAGCCCAAGATGTGAAGCTGAAGGGTCTATTTGTATCTTGGTCGAAGCCCAAGATGTGAAGCTAAAAGGTGTTGTCTTTAGAGAGAATTTTGTAATCTCTAAAGAGGGTCTGTTTGTCACAACTATTTATAAAGGAGAATTACTTTAACCGGGATATGTGAATCCGACAATGCCATAATTTCCTTTATAGGGGGGTTCCAACCTGAAGGAGAAGACTTTAACTCAGTGTAGAGCAATGCTATCTTTCCTTAGGAATTTTTCATGCTAAAAGAGGGACAGTGGCATGGATGTAAATAATCCAGAGGCTTGCCGCTTACAACAATTAGATGAAGAGGAAGGAGTTGTTGATGTTTGTGTACTGTGAACGAGGCACAACTTTGATGCTAAAAAGGTTGATTGACTCAATCGGGGTTTTCCTTATACAAAGCCTAAGAGGAGGCTATTGGCCCAACAAGAGGGAGTTCTTATGTGTCTCGTACGAAGCCCGAGAGAGAGAGGGACTAAAAGGGTTGACTCAACAGGAGAATCTTTTATACTCAACAAGAGAGTGTTTTTGTATCTCGTACGAAGCCCGAGATGGAGGCTAAAGATGGTGACTCACCAAGAGAATCTTTTATACTCAACAAGAGAGTGATTTTGTATCTCGTACGAAGCCCGAGATGGAGGCTAAAAGGTGATTGACTCAACAAGAGAGTCTTTTATACTCAACAAGAGAGTGTTTTAGTATCTCGTACAAAGCCCGAGATGGAGGCTAAAAGGGAGATTGACTCAACAAGAGAGCCTTTTATACTCAACAAGAGAGTGTTTTGGTATCTCGTACGAAGCCCGAGATGGAGGCTAAAAGGTTATTGATTCAACAAGAGAGTCTTTGTATCTCGTACGAAGCCCGAGATGGAGGCTACAAGGTTTGCTCAACAAGAGAGTCTTTGTATCTCGTACGAAGCCCGAGATGGAGGCTAAAAGGTTTGACTCAACAAGAGAGTCTTTGTATCTCGTACGAAGCCCGAGATGGAGGCTAAAAGGGTACTGTTTCAGTTGAGTGACAGGTCCAGTATATTGGTTCAACGAGAAAATCAGTTCTTATATGAGTAACACTGTACTCATGGATTTGATCTGAGGATCGGGATTATTTCCTGTACTATAAGGAAACAGGGAATCCAAAAGGTATTTGAGATTGTCCAAGTCTGCGGGTGTCTTCCTATTTTTGAAAGGGACTTGAGAATGTCTTTGAGACTCAAGGAAATTAGACTGTCCAAGTCTAGAGTTTTATCTTTTGTACTATGCTTAAAGAAACAGTAGTAGTACGTTCACGGTAGAAAGATCTAGACTCTTTGAAAGACGGTTCTATTAAGATGACTAATTTATGTTCCTATACCTCTAGGAGGTCGTCGGGACAATTTGTCCGAAGCCCAAGAGGAGGCTGGAAACTTTTAAGAAGCCGAGGGACAATTTGTACGAAGCCCAAGAGGAGGCTATCATTCCCGGAGGAAGAAATCATTTATACGAAGCCTAAGAGGAGGCTGTGAATACTTCTAAGAAGCCGACGGGTCCTTGTACAATGCCCAAAAGGAGGCGGGATGCTTTTAAGAAGCCTGTGGATCCCCAAACCCCCAGAAGTTCAAGACAGGCTATTCACAAAGAATAGATCAAGCCAGGAAAGTTCGAGAATTTGGAAGAAACTCAAGGGATGCAATTCACGGAGAAGAGATCATCTCTGAAGAGTAGAGTTTCTTGACAATTCCTAAGGAGGACAGCCGAAGAGAAGACTGTATCTGGTGCTCCTATGGGGGATCTAGTATTGTCTATTTCTAAGAATGATTGAAACGGCTTTACCTAGTGCTAGACGTAGTTGCCGGGGAAACTCTAAATATCTATACTATTATTACACAGTCGATATGAGTTTATGAAAGAAGACTTACAGCGAAACAGCCCCACAATACAGTTATATGTATATGAAAGCGGTAAATGAAAGCATATAAACACTTACTCGGTTGTAGAGCTTCCATGTTGTTTGGTTAGTTGTTCAACAAAGAAAGATTGAAAACAACAGTATATTTCAAAATCAAAGGAGAAAGTGCTTTGAAAGGAAATATTGGGGATTACAGCTCAAGGAGAGGCCCAGGATTTTAGTAGTGATTGCACTGTGATATGAGTTTGTACAGTGAGACTTATACAAGTGACTGAGGCCCAAAAAGTTTTCTGTACAAGGGGAATGGGTCTTACACTCTCTTAAGACGCCCAAACAAAATGATTTAGAGAAAAGAAGCGGGTCTTACTACTCGAGGGTAGGCCCAATGGTTAATTTAAAAATGGCGATCACGCCGAGGTTTTAGAATGTACAGAGGGACTTATATAATAAGTGAGGCCCCAAAATGGGTTATGTAAAAAAAAGGGTTGGGACTTACACTCTATTAGAGGCCCAAGTGAGTTTTAAGAAAAGAAATGGGTCTTACTACTCAAGGGTAGGCCCAATGGTTAATTTTGAAAAGTGCGACGATCGCGCCGAGATTTTGGAAACACCGTGGGACTTATACAAGTGATTGAGGCCCAAAATTTTGGTATTTACAAAGGAATTGAGTCTTACACTCTATTAGAGGCCCAAAGGTTTAAAAATGAAAAGAAATGGGACTTATAGCTCAAGGAGAAGCCCAATGGTCTTTTTTGTTAAAAGGCGACGATCGCGCCGAACTTTGTAAATGTATAGAGGCACTTATACAATATTTGAGGCCCAAAATATTTATTTAAAAAAGGGGTGGGACCTACACTCTATTAGAGGCCCAAAATGTATTTTAGGAAAAGAAATGGGGCTTATAACACGAGGGGAGACCCAGATGATTTTCAGTTTGAAAATGGCGATCGCACCGAGATTTTTAACGTATCGGGACTTATACAATAACGGAGGCCCAAAATATTTTTGTACAAAAAGGGTTAGGTCTTACACTCTATTAGAGGTCCAAAATTTTTGAAAAAAAGATTTGTTATGGTGAAAATCAAAGAAACCCCAATTTCATTTTTTTAAAGGCATTTTTCAAAGAAAAATCAAGTAAAAAATGATAAAAAATATCAAATAAAATCATTAATCATGTTATAAACAATGATTAAGGTTTATGAAAAAGTATTTTATCCACATGAATATTTAAAATCATTTTGGTTTTAAAAATCAAGAAAAAGAAATCCTTTTAAAAGCATTTAAAACAATTTAAAACAATATTTTTAAATATATTAAAAATAATCTAAAAATAATATTTTTTTGTGATTTTTTGTGGATTAAAATATTATGGGGTATGAATTGGAAAATGATGATTTTTGCTATGTAAAAGAATTAGTTGAGTTTTGAAAATAAAATAAGAAAAAGAGGAAAGATGTCACAACATCATCTTCGACATCTCTCATGGGGCAAAAAACCAGTACTGAAACTTTAGTTTTTAACACTTTTTCTATCAAATTTCAAACACTCATAACTCTCTCAATTTTTAACGGAATTAAAATCTGGAAGTACCTATCTTGACCGATTTTTCGCAAGGAATCCAATGGTACCACAGAAACACACTGAAACTCGACGTACAAAACACGCGAATCGAAAAACCAGAACTGCACTTAATTGAAAACATCGTTTCTCGTCAAATTTCCAACACGCGTAACTCTCTCGATTTTTAACGGAATTAAGATCCGGAAGAGCCTATCTTGACCGATTTTTTGCAAGGAATCCAATGGTATTACTCATGTACACTGAAACTTAATGTACATAACACACAAATTAAAAAACCAGAACTGAACCGTTAATTTCGATGTCGTTTCGCGCCAAATTTCTCACACGCGTAACGCTCTCGATTTTTAACGGAATTAATATCTGGAAGAGCCTATATTGACCATTTTTTCGCAAGGAATCCAATGGTACCGCACATATACACTGAAACTTAACGTACAAAACACGCGAATCGAAAAACCAGAACTGCACGTTAGTTTTCGACGTCGTTTCGCGCCAAACTTCCAACGCGCGTAACTCTCTCAATTTTTATCGAAATCAAAATCCGTAAAAACCTATCTTGACCGATTTTTCGCATGGAATCCAATGGTATTACTCATGCACACTGAAACCCAACGTACAGAACGCACAATGCAAAAAACCAAAACTGGACTGTGATTTTAAAATAACATAAACTCCACATATAAACATGTTAAAGTGCAAACAGTAGAAGGATCATATCATACACATTAAGGACTATATTTTTGCTTCAAGAACTGTTCAATATGATGCATGTATATGGACAACAAAGGAAAGCATGATTCAAAGAATTCAAGTTGTGAATTTTACCTTTTTTTTGGAGATTTTGTACAACCTACCAAGTGCTTTGTTCCAGAAATGATTTGATGCTTTGGACACCCTCAAATGACCTCTTAGAAGCTTTTAGGATGGTTGGAATCAGCTGAAAACCTCTGGAGCAAATTTGAGCACTTTCTTGCAAAATGGGCAAAAGTGGCCAAAATGCCACTCTCTCAAATGGTGTTCCAGATGTGTGGCACCATTTGGGACAGGTCAAGGATGATATTTGGAGTGTGTTTGAGGTTTTATCTGGTTTGGAAAGTGACTGAATCAAGACATTGCTTGAAAAATACAAAAAAATCCAATTTTGAGGTTTTGAGAGGTGACTTTGTGATGTTGGTGCTATAGGTCACTTGTGAGAGTTTAGATCACCTACATATGATGTTTATGAGGTGTTATTATCATGTGCTGTGATGGAAATGCTCTCTAACTCAAAAACTCAGAATTTCCTTACTAAAGAAGGCATTTTGGAGTGAAAGAGAGAATTTGAGGAAATCATCTGTTTGATGGCTTTGGTGTACTCAAACTGAGCACAAAGGAACTCTATTTATAGTAGAGCAAGTTTGTTTTGCGAGCAATATTGAATGGTGGCTGCAGTAGAGATTAGGCAAATGTTGGCCAATGAAAATCCAAGTCTCCTCTAGCCATTGACTAGAGGTTAGAGCACAGGCCTTTGGTTCCCTAGTTGTTGGATGAATCTTGACTGAATTCAGTTGGAGGAAGCTCAGTTCATGCCACCTCTAAGCATCCATTAAATGCTCCAAACCAAAATTGGAGTCTTGCCCCTCTTTTAGGGATTTCTAGGTTTTGGCATGCTAGTTTTGGTTCCTTGGACTTGGGAGGCTCATGGATCAGATCATCCCCCTTAGATTTGATCCTTAGATGTGTCCAAAATGATGACAAGGCTTGAAAATTTGTGTGGCACAAGAAATGTGCAAATCTGCCCCTGAAAAATTCAGCTTCCGCAAGCCTTTTTGTAAAATCCATAACTCCTTGCTCGAGTATGCTACATGGACGTTCTAGGACTTTCTGGAAAGCTGAGATGACGTACTTCAACTTTGATGTTTGGCCCTAGACCTGGTTCAACTTGGATCATGGAGAAAAACAACCTTGATGTTGGAACTTCATGCTGAAATTACAAGGCAGATTTTGGCTAAGTGCTGAAAAATGTCAATTTTAGGTTTTTAGCCATTTTGATCCAACCATAACTCAAAATCCATGATGAATTGGAATGAGGTGTAGTTGACACTTTTGTAGAGGGCCATGAGGGCTACAAATCAAGCTTTGGATGGGGAAAAATGGATTTGTGTTTTAGGAGTTATGATCCTCCAAAGTTGGTACCCTTGCCACTTTATTTCATAACTTAGAAAATTTTCTAAGTTTTTATGGTTACCCCTTTTTCAAGTTATCCCACTTTTCTTGATTTTTATTGATGAATGATGATTCCAATCACACATTAACATCATTTTAGGGTTAAAAAACCATTTTTATGGAAAACCTAAAAAAGTCAAAGTTTGACTTTTAGGCACAGTTGACTTTTTATCAGATGAATTCCAAACTGTGCGATCCTTTATGAAATCAAGCCCTTGACCTAAATCAAACTTGATGGACATGTTCTATAGGTGTTATAGGGTGTATTGAATCGTGTCCCAAGGTTTGGGAGCATGCCTGGGTCAAAAGTCAAAGGTACAGTTGACTTTTCCCGCGAAACCCTAACTGTAGTTCAGATGAAATTGAAACTTGTTGCTCAAGCTTCTTGGATTAACCCATTGTTGCAAATGGATCAATGTGGTGTGTTAGGGATCCTCAAATCCTCTCTTGAGGCCTTGGCTCGTGTTTTGCCCCAAAAGTCAACTTAGGGGTGAATTAGGTCAAGAAACCCTAATTCCGGATTTCTGGTAAATGCATTCCCTGAGGCTAAATTGACTTGATGATTGGGTCCATGATGTTCCATGGAGCGTATTAGGATATGCTTTGAAGCATTGGCTCGTGCCCAGAGGAAAATTTCCATCTGGAGGCCCTAGTCGACCAAACCCTAATTTGGTGATACCGGCGATCCTGAGGCTTGATCCATCTATAAGGGAGCAGCCTTGTGCTTAATCCTTGAAGTGGGAGTCCTCTTGATCCATTATGGATATTTGAGAGGCTAGACAAGTTGAAGATCATGTCATTCCTTGATTGATCCTTTGTCTAAGAGCTATGAGAGGGTTTGAAACCCTAGTTTGATTGTAGTGAATGCTCACCCATCTTTGGGGAGACTAATGAGGTACAAAGGTACATCCATATTGTGCTGATGATTTGCACCATGATGGGAAATATTAGTGGTCAAAATTTGGGGTATGACAACCTCCCATTTGATTCTGTGTGCGCCAACCCTCAAGAGTTACCATGCATCCCCATATCTTAACCCTTGGATTAGAGTCAGTGGTTGACTCATTTGCATCCAACGCCCCAAGTTGAATGAGGGTTCACGGTGAACCCTCCTTCCCAGCGTGGGCTTGTTAACATTGGGCTCTGTGAATTTCTTAACCGCACCCCCTATTTTACTGATATTTCTGGCCCATTTGTTTTCTTTTTTAGAACTTTTTCTTTTAGTTTTCTTTTATTTATAAAAAAGACAAAACACTATTTTTTTGTTTTTAGTTAATTTTATTAAAATTAATTATTTAATATTAACTAATTAATTTTATAATTAGTTTTATTAAATATTTGACTTTAATTAAATTAATTATATTAATTCAATTTTATTTAATTAAAAAATCCAAAATACTTTTCTAAACCTTGTTAATTAATAAATTTCTAATTAATCTCATTAAATCATTTTATTTAATACTAATTAACTTTAATAGTTAATTTTATTAAATATTTTAGTTTAATTTGATTAATTACTAAAATTTTCACCTTTTTCTTTAAAAAATTCTAAAACAAATTAGTTTGAATTTCTCCTTTAGACTAACCTTAGGATTAGGTTACTAATTATACTAACATGTTTGATCATATTTCTCCCCTATTTTGTTTTGTTTTTAGTCTTTGTGTGATGTTTATACTTTTCTCTTATGGATTAATTTCGTGCCTTGGTTATATTTATGTCATTCATCATATGCTTGTCAAAACCAAACTCTTTTCAAACTAATACCTTGACCTAATGTCAAGCCCTTTTTCAAATACCTTGTAAGTCAATTGTTTTCACGATCGCAATCAACTTCACATAGCCTCCTCTTGGGCTTTATACAACGATGTTGCACATTTCACAATCTTGTTTGCATGCTTTTGTGTGTTTGTCTTACTTTAACTGTGGCTTGATTATTCTCCCTTTGAGTAATTGTATCCCTCCCCCATTAGATTAAAATCAACCCTTTTTTACAAGAATAAACACGCTTGATCCAACGTCAAGCCTTTTTTCAAAACAAACTCAATTAATAACAATTCATTCTCAAGCGTTCACTTGATCCACATATCAAGTCCCTTTACCCAACTTGTAAGTCGAGTGCTTTTGCCTCGCCATCGACCTTACCTTGAACCATTAGGACCACCTTTCCATTAGTCCTCAACCACTTCGCACGCAAATTCAAACCTCGATTCATATCGAGCATGTTTCTCAAGTTAAACCAAAAATACCTAATTATACTTAAATATTATTTCATAAAAGAAGAAAAGGGAGTGGAATGGAATCTTCGATTCCTCTTCTCAATTGTTTGGGCCCGAGGAATCTTTCTTAAGTTCAAGCAATTGTCTTCTCTAAAAGACTCATAACACGTTTAGACATCAAACCCTTTTTACAATAAACAAAATCAAATCTTCTTTTCCTAAACACTTGGATGAAAAAGAGAGAGAGTCGGTTCTTCGACTAGCTTTCCCGATTGCTTGGGACTGAGGAATCTTTCTTAAGTTCAAGTAATTGTCATCTATTTAACATACTCTAACCATATTAAAACTCTTTCATAATTAAGGGTGAAAAAGATAGAGAGCCGATTCTTCGACTCGCTTTCCCGATTACTTGGGCCCGAGGAATCTTTCTTAAGTTCGAGTAATCATCACCCAATCAAAATACAAACACATTAATCCAACTCCTCGCCGCCGTGCGATTACAACTCTTTTCCAAGATAACAATGTTTAGCCCCCTCTAAACACTTGTTCACTTAAAAAACACCAACAAACAACCGTAGTCCCACGAACTACGAATGCTCTGACTTTCCCATTGCACGAGGGAATACGTAGGCACAAGGGTTCTAATCCTTGCCGAGCACCCTAATAAAAAACATTCATTTTCCCCTTAGAATCCTTTTACCTTAGAAGATAACAAACAAACCTAGCTAACTTTCTCACGAATCGAATCAAGAGGTTCCCGTTGAGTACAACGGACGTAGAGGGTGCTAATACCTTCCCTCTTGCGTAACCGACTCCCAAACCTGAATTTGGTTGCGTTGACCATTTTCTTATCCCTTTAAAGGTTTTATCGATATTTTCCTTTCCCTCTTTTGGGATAAATAAAGTTTGGTGGCGACTCTGTTTCGAACAGTTTTTTTCCGCGACCATCGCGAGGATCGTATTTTTCGAGGTACGACAGATGGCGACTCTGCTGGGGATATTTGTATTGCCCTGTGTGTAGCACCCCAAAATTTTCTCTCTCTTTTTTTAACCTTTTACTGGCTTGTGTTTCTTTTTCATCTGCATTTTTAGGTCATAGTTCATAATCATACATTTGCATTGGACTTCTAAGACGTGGGATCAGGAGTTTCTCTGAGTCAAGGCTTCCTATTTGCATTGAGATACTTTCGTTCAAGTTTGACAGAGGGTTAAATTCTTGTTGTTGTAATTTTACATCAAAGATCGTCAAGCAACAAGTGTATTGGATTCAAGATTTCTCAAAGGGCATCAAGAGCCTAGGGTTTCATCATGGTTAATTGTGAAGGTTGTGAATTAGGGTTTGAATCCTTCTAAAAATCTCAAGAGCATTGGTTCCAAGTTGAGGTGTTCAAGCCAGGTGTCGTTTATTCGGTCATAGTCATGATCAGATAAAAGTTTGACCTCATCTTGGTCAAATCATCAGGAGTTCTATTTCAATCACAAGTTATCTATGTCAATGGTTTATTTCTCAGCCAGTGTGTACCCAAGGTCAGATTATACGGTGTGGAACTCATCAGGTTATCAAGCAGTGGTTCGTGCGGGGCTTGGTCCAGAAAATCATGTTCATCATGATCCATCAATTCAGATTGTGCTCCTCTGTGGATTTATTTTCCCAGAGATTCTTTCAGGCGGGTTCAAAGTGATTCAGAACTTATTTCATTTGCTATCGGAGATTCAGAAGTCTGTTGGTTGTTATTTAATGCATTAGTGGATTACAGTGGTGATTATTCAAGGTGTTGGAATGAAAAGCTGAGGTTGATGGCCGTTGTATTCATTTAATCGGATGTTGTGAAAATTTGGGATTGGTGTGATTTGGTTATCCATTTTTAGAACCAATTTTCTTTATTAATTTTTATACCCAAATACCCAATTTCAATCCATTCTAGTCCATTTTTTTTTTAATCCAATCCATATTCCATAAACCACTTTTGAATCCAAATCCTTTTTCAAAATCCATTTTTAACAATTTTTACCCAATTATTAATATTCATCCATATCCATTTCCATGTTCCATTAGGTGTTCACTCCCATTGTTTTTATTAACCATCATTTCCAATCCATTTTTCAATCCATTCCACTTTGACCAACTCTTAAAACAATTTCATTAGTCATTTTCAATGACCATTAATCCATATTAACATCCTATTTTAATCTAACAATTAAGTCAAGTCCATCTACATTGTGACACAAATACAAAGAACCCGTTGAAAGATAAAATACAGAATGTCCAAGTATCACAATTGTACAAAGATTTCACATTGTCAAAAACATAACCAAGGACCCCACACAAGACCACTGCTCCCCAAACCTACAGCAATTAACCAGCCATCTCGAATTTCATGTGCAGGCCTCACTACGCAACCCGCGTCTCCACACCATCAACTGCTAAACAACCCGTACAAATTGCAGTAAACAACAACAATTTTCAGCAGCACAACAAAACCACGCCAGACAACATCTGCAACACAACGAGACACAACCAATAACAAGGACAATAACGTCTCAGCATCAAGACAAACTTCTTGTACTATAAACTTAATCGACAAGCTTTGTTTCATTTTAAGGAGAGGGAAAGAAAGCCAAAAGGGAGGGAGAAAAATCAAAGACAAGAGCAGCAAGAAACATAATTCTTTTTTCTCTGAAAACTCACCTTCAATCCACATTGATTCCTCAACACAAATTAACCTACACCTTTGAATACCAAAACACCGCCATCATGTCATGATTTCATCACCAGTGTTAAACAAGCTTAACCTTCAGCTCCTCTTCCATCTTCATCCAACCTTCAAACCTAAAAACCAACAAACTCATATTCCTCTCATCAACAACAACATAGCAACATCAATTCACAACTGCGGAAGCAAAATCAACAACAACTGAAGTTATACAGAGAAGAATGAGATAGAGAATTGAAGAGGAAGTGTGAGGAATCAATTTTGAAGGAAAAGAGTTGGAGAATCGCGCATACCTGGAGTCTTCCTCGGTTTCTATTAGATTGCTCACGTGTGAAGAAGCACCGGACTCTCTCCGGTAGGTACGTCGATTTCAATCCAATCTCAATTTGCGATGTGATTTTTGTAGCTTCCGATTTTGGTGTCTGTTAGTTGATTTATGGTATCTTGTTGTTTGTAATCTGAGATCCTTTCCTTGAATGTTTGCCATCGTGAGTTGTACCGCTACGGCGCAAGTAAGTTTAAAAGCTAGGTCGTCGTTGTGTTCGTTGAGAGTGAGGAAATAAGTGAACATAAACTGTATTGTGCAAAGTAGAGGGAGAAGCGATGTGTCGCCGGAGATGTTGCGAAGAAGACGCGAAAGAAGTTGTTGTCGTGGAGGTAGTCTCCGGCGAGCATAATTTGAGAGAGGAGAAAAGCGAGTCGTCGACGGAATATCAAGGAATGGAAAGAGGTTATGATGATGTCGTAACGGAGAGGGGATTTTAGTTTAGCGATTGAAGAGGGAGATGAAAGCTTTTGGAGATGGCACAGATGAAAGAGGAGGAGTAAGCGTGTCCGATGGAGCCTTGTCTGTTTCCGGCGAGATTTGAGCGTGGAAGGAGGGTGAGAGTGATAAAAGAGACGGCTGAGGTTGTGTTAGGGTTTTCAGTTTATTTGTGTTGTTGGTAGTGGACCGGATTCGGGCCTTAAGCCCACTCGTTTTTGCTCACATAACCGTAAGTGCTCGTGCACCTCCCTGTACGAAATCCTTGGGCTTCAGAACCTCAAGGCCCGCCTGTTTGTTCTTATCCGCACCCCAGTTTTTTTTTTTGCACGCACCCCCTGGCTTCTTGGCATTTCTTTTGGGCCTGAAGCATGCCAAAGCCCCAGCACCCAACATCTGTTCACACCACCATACCTGATGCACCCTTTTTGCTTTTTATTATTTGTTTTGGTTATTAGAAGTTTGACTAATTGTTTTTATTGGATTTTTGATAACTGTTTTTAGATAATATTTTGAATTAACTTAGGATATATTTATATGAGGTTTTTAATCCTAGATTTAATTTTAGATTTAATTTTCTTTAGAATTAGTTTGTAATTTTAGAACTAGTTGTTTTTAATTTTGGATTTTGATATTAGACTTTTTCTAGAAATTAACTTGAATTAACTTTAGGTTTAATTTTCGAATTAGTTTTTTTATTTTATTTTTATATTAACTTTTTAATGGATATTTTTGCCTATTCTAATTAATTTCTGATACTTGACTTGCCTCTTGCTTGACTTTCTTTTGTGATTGAGCTGTCTGGTGTTTACTTGTTGATTACCTCTGTATTCACATGCTCCCTTAAGGCTCCTAGTCTGACTTAATTTCTGATTAAGCTCGGAGTAGGATAGACATTAGGCTCTCAATCCAAGCATGACAACATTAGGTAGAATTTCCCCTTTCAAACTCAATTATAAGGCCACCTTTGCATGATAACATTAGGATCATTTAGTTTCCCCTTAGAGTTTTTTCTTTTCCTTTGAGTCTTCTCTTCTCATCTCATAACACTTCTAAAACACTTAATAAATATAACGAATATTGCGCTCGAGCCTTAAGTGTAGGAAATGAAGAACGAGGGGTCCCCCCTCCTCTTCTAAAGTGTTTAGCATACGTCCCATTTGGGGGCGACCATGCGATTCACTCGTTCCCGCATGGTAGACTTTAGTGCAATGTAAGTTACGAACTAACTTCAATCCACTTCTGTCTGAAAAACACAAAAACAAATTCAAATCTTTTTATCCTTCGGGATCGTTAAATTTCAAATCATTTTCAGAAAAGAGCACGTTACTTCCGTCTCGTCGCAAACAGGCATCGACCCTAACTGCCGGACGCGAATCTAACGTCGCTCATAAAAAAAAACACTAACCGACCTCGTTAGGTCGAACTACGACTGCTCTGATTTCCTCTTTCTCATCCGATTGAGGATACGTAGGCACAAGACGGCGATGTCTTGGCGAGCAACTTACCCCTTAGTTCGCGTCCGAACTACGTTGACTCTGACTTTCCCATTGCACGAGGGAGTACGTAGGCATAGGACGAGCGATGTCCTATCGAGTCATTTCTTTTTTCTCTTTTCATCTTCGTTTCTTCGTTCCTTTCCATTCTTGTTTCTTCTCCTTTCCAGTAGCAGTGGAGCTCCAAATGACGACACCCTTTGATCGAGACAAAAAGCATGGATCCCATCGAGTACGATGGACGTGTGGGGTGCTAACACCTTCCCTTCGCGTAACCGACTCCCTTACCCGTTTCTCTTGGCGTGAGACCATGCTCTTTCCCTTCCCTTCAGGTTTACGCAGTGTTTCCTTTCCCTCTCTTGGGACAAATACACATTGCTGGCGACTCTGTTTTCCACGCCACTTTCGCGTTTGTACCATGGACGCAAATCCTCGGGAGCGACACTATGCAACAGAGAGTCAAGCCTAACTTGACTCGAGTCGTAAGTGTTGTAGCGAGCAAATTTGGACGCGGTTCTTAAGTGCTGGTCGCTCTCTGCGGTTGAGTTTACTACAGGTCGATTCATTTTTTATCCTATTAAAGCTGATGAAGGAAGGGAAATAAATGTCACCAATTAACCCTGCTTTACATACTGAGTTTAAACAGCGGTCTGTTAGGTTACGGATGCGATCAATGTGGGGGGGCCTTTGTATTGGTTATTTGTATTTTCGCCAATACGGTTTTCTTTCTTTTTATTTTGACAGAATGTTTCTGGCGGGGAACAAGGATTAGGATGTTAGGACTGATGCTTTTTGATGTGAGAGTAGGGATTTAGGTTTTTTGTTGATTGTGCTCGCTAAGATCTTTTCTTTTGATCTTATGCCTACGTATTCCCGTTTACCGAAACAGGGAAATCAGAGCGTTCGTAGTTCCTCCTATTCTATGGGAGGAAATGGTTGTTTTTGGTGTCTTGTTCAAAGCCCAAGACGTGAAGCGAAAAGTGGTTTGTATCTTGTTCAAAGCCCAAGATGTGAAGCTAAAGGTCCCAACTTTAGAGAGAATTTGTCATCTCTAAAGAGGGGGTTGTATGTCACAACTGTTTATAAAGGAGAATTACTTTAACCGGGATTTCTGAATCCGGCAATGCCATAATTTCTTTAAAAGGGGATTTCCAACCTGAAGGAGAAGACTTTAACTCAGTTTAGAGCAATGCCATCTTTCCTTAGGAATTTCTCATGCTAAAAGAGGGACAGTGGCATGGATGTAGATGATCCAGAGGCTTGCCGCTTACAACAATTAGATGAAGGGGAAAGAGTTGTTGATGTTTGTGTACTGTGAACGAGGCACAGCTTTGAGGCTAAAAGGTTGATTGGATCAACCAGTGGTTTTCTTATATAAAGCCTAAGAGGAGGCTAGTATGTGTCTCGTACAAAGCCCGAAAGATAGGCTAAAAGGTTTTGATTTGACGAGGGAATCTTTTGGTATCTCGTACAAAGCCCGAGATGGAGGCTATTTGACTCAACAAGAGAGTTTTTGTATCTCGTACGAAGCCCGAGATGGAGGCTAACATTTGTTTGGCTCATTAAGAACCTTTTCGTATCTCATATAAAAGCCCGAGATGGAGGCGAAAGGGGTTATTGACTCAACGAGGGAGTGTCTTATGTGTCTCGAACAAAGCCCGAGAGAGAGGCTAAATGTTGTTTGACTCCGCTGGGGAGAATCATTTGTACAAAGCCCAAGAGGAAGCTAACTTCACTGGAGAAGGATCATTATACAAAGCCTAAGAGGAGGCTATGGTTACTGTATCAGTTGAGTGACAGGTCCAGTATGCTGATTTTGAAAGAGAAAATCAGTTCTTATATGAGCAATGCTGTACTCAAGGATTTGATTCGAGGATCCGGGTTATTCCTGTTCTTTAAGGAAGTGAGAAATCCGAAGGGTATTGAGACTGTCCGAGTCTACGGGTTTCCTTCCTTGTTTTGAAGGGGTCACTTGAGAATGTCTTGAAGACTCAAGGAGATTAGACTGTCCAAGTCTAGAGTTTTATCTTTTGTACTATGCTTTAAGAAACAGTAGTAGACTCTTTGAAAGGATTGTTCTATTAAGATGACTAAGTTCTATTCCTATACCTCTAGGAGGTCGGCAGGACAATTTGTACGAAGCCCAAGAGGAGGCTAGAAACTTTTAAGAAGCCGATCGATCCTTGTACTAAGCCCAAGTGGAGGCTATCATTCCCGGAGGAAGAGATCATTATACGAAGCCTAAGAGGAGGCTGGGAATACTTCTAAGAAGCCGTAGGGTCCTTGTACTAAGCCCAAGAGGAGGCGGGGTTGCTTTTAGGAAGCCTGTGGGTCCTTGTACGATGCCCAAGAGGAGGCCGATGCTTTTAAGAAGCCGATGGGTCCCCAAACCCCGAGAAATTCAAGGTAAGCTATTCACAAGGAATAAATCAAGTCAGGAAAGTTTGAGAATTTGGAAGAAACTCAATAGATGCCATTCACGGAGAAAAGATCATCTCAGGGGAATAGAGTTTCTTGACAAGTGCTTTTAAGAACCCTGGGGTCCCCAAACCCCGAGAAGTTCAAGACATGACATTCACCGAGAATAGATCAAGCCAGGAAAGTTCGAGAATTTGGAAGAAACTCAAGAGATGCCATTCATGGAGAAAAGATCATCTCTGGGGAGTAGAGTTTCTTTGACAACTTCTACGAGTGACAGTCTATGAAAGGGTTCACCGAGAATGCTGCCTTTCATGTCTCCATATTGTTTAACCCCAAGAGGAGGAAAGATTGTGTCTGGTAATCCTATGGGGATCTAGTTTTGACTATTTAAGAATGATCAAGACGGTTTTATGCTAGACGTAGTTGCCGGGGAAACTCTAAATATCTATACTATTATTACACAGTTGATATGAGTTTATGAAAGAAGACTTACAGTGAAACAGCCCCACAATACAGTTATATGTATATTTAAAGCGGTAAATGAAAGCAATAACCACTTACTCGGTTGTAGAGCTTCCATGCTGTTTGGTTAGTAGTTCAACAAAGAAAGATTGAAAACAACAGTATATTCAAAATCAAAGGAGAAAGTGCTTTGAAAAAGAAAGATTTGGGGCTTACAGCTCAAGGAGAGGCCCAGGGTTTTATCAGTGAACGCAGTGTTTGAATTTGTACAGAGGGACTTATACAAGTGACTGAGGCCCAAAATGTTTTCTGTTCAAAGGGATGGGTCTTACACTCTCTCAAGAGGCCCAAAAGGTTTAAAGAAAAAGAGTGGGGCTTATAACACGAGGGTAGGCCCAATTGATTTTTCGTTTAAAAAATGGCGATCGCGCCGAGATTTTTCTTTTAACGCAGGGGGACTTATACAATAAGTGAGGCCCAAAAATGTTTTGGTTAAAAGGGGATTGGGTCTTACACTCTAATAGAGGCACAAATGTTTTGAATGGGTCTTATAGCTCGAGGAGAGGCCCAGTGTTATTTCAAAAGGCGACGATCGCGCCGTTTGTTTTTGACGGTATTGGGCCTTATACAATACACTGAGGCCCAAAAATGATTTGTCAAAAAAAGGATTGGGTCTTACACTATATTAGAGGCCCAAAAAGTTTTGAAAATGATTTATGAGGGTTGAATTAATCCAAAAACCCTAATTTGGTTTCAAAAATGTATTTAATTGAATAAAAATTCAATTAAAATGATCAAAATTGTTTTACATATGGAAAACAAATTATGATCTTGGATTAATGCTTCAAAAATTAAGTATTTACCTACAAAATAATTAGAAAGCATTAAAATTTGCAAAATCAAGGTGGAAAAAATATTTTAAGTGTTAAAAACAATTAAAACATTAATTCTTTGCAAAAATATCAATTATACAAAATAAATAATATTTTTGGGATTTTTTGGGAAAATAAAATATTTTAACATTTTTGTGAATTATTAAAAAAAGAATCAACTCAAAATCATTAAAACTCAGAGAGAAATTAATTTTTGAATCAATTAAATAAAACCACAAAATTCAAATATTCAAATTTGGAAAAATGGCGCCAAGAACAAGCTGAAGAACACGCGCGTGTTCTGAGATTCCCAGATTTGCATTTTCTCTCTAATCTCACTGAATACTTAATCATATCATGTAATCCACATATCATTATGCTCGTCTCAACCTCACGATCATGTCTATGTCCATTAATTTCATTTAAATTAAACATATAACAAGAAATCACGAAAAATCCTCAAGAACCCTAATTTCTGCATGAAGGCTAGGATTTTTGATACACGATTCAAACAATGCAATTAATTGAGGGGAAACATTCTATGCATGATTATGAACATATGGCCAAATTATTGTGCGAGGAAATATGCATAGATTGAGAGATGACCAAGTATATGCTTACCTCTAGGCCGTGACAGCAAGTGCAATGTGATTTTTGATTTGGAGGTGTTACAGATGAGTGGTGATGACCTGGACAGCTTCCCTACACCCTATGGAATGTGTTTGAATGCTTGGACTTGATTGAAATTGGCTGGATCACTTCATGGCATCTCAACTGCATTTTGGTTAAAACCTTGAGCAATTGACTGATGATTCTGAGAAATCAGTGTTCCAGTTGTTGTTTAAGTGTTTGATCAGCTCGTATGTGATGTATATGAGGTGTGTGTGTGATTGGTTTGAGTGGAATTGCCCTCTATCTCAAAACCCTATAGCTACCTTGCTAAGAAAGGCATTTTTGCCAAGAGAAAGAGATTTTGAGAAAGGCAAGTGTTGTAGGCCTTTGGTGTACTTAAACTGAACACAATTGAGCTCTATTTATAGTAGAGCAAGTTTATTTTGTAAGGAATAGTGAATGGCAACTGCTGAGTAGGTTTGTTCAATGTTGGCCAATGGAAGTTCAAGTCTCCTCTAGCCATTGACTAGAGGTTAGGGCACAGGTTGCTGGTTCCCTTGGTCTTGGATAAGTCTTGACTGAATTCAAATGAAAATGGCACAGTCCATGCCACCTTGATGCTTCCATTGAATGCTCCAATCCAAATTTGAAGTCTTGTCCCTATTTTGGCAATTCTAGGTTCAACACGCTTTTTCTTGTTCCAAGGACTTTGGAGGCTTGGCTCAGTGATTGTCTCCTTTAGATTCAATCCTCAGATGTGTCTAAGTGGATAGGAGTGTTTGGATTTGCACAATTTTGGCCAATTGAGCAAAAATGCAAATTCTGCCTTGCCTTGACAGATTTCAACAAGGCAACTTGACAATGTCATAACTCATAGCCCAAATGGAATTTGGCAATGTTCTTGGTCATTTTGGAAAGCCCATACATGATACAACAACTGTTTGAAAATGTTTGGTTTTGATCTCTTTTGAATCCAAGTGAAAAATCCCCCTACATTTGGAAAAAAATGAAGACAGGTTTGGACTTAGTGAAAATTTCACTAAGTGTTGGAAAAAGTGACATTTTCATTTTTCAGCCATTTTGATCACTCCATAACTCAAAATCCTTAATGAATTGGGCTTAGGTCTAGTTGAAGTTTTTGTAGAGGGTACTGAGGGCTACAAATCCATCTTTGGATGAGGAAAAATGGCTTTGTGGTTTAGGAGTTATGATCCTCCAAAGTTGGTACCCTAGCCACTTTATTTTTAACTTAGAAAATTTTCTAAGTTTTTATGGTTACCCCTTTTACAAGTTATCCAACTTTTCTTGATTTTTCTTGATGAATGATGATTCAAATCATACATTAACATCATTTTAGGGTTAAAAATCCATTTTGGGGAAAAATCTCAAAAAGTCAAAGTTGACTTTTGTGCACAATTGGCTTTTTATCAGACGAATTCCAAACTGTGCAATTCTTCAGGAAATCATGTCCTTGACCTAAATCAAACTTGATGGACATGTTCCATGGGTGTCATGGGGTATATTGAGGCATGTACTAGGGTTTGGGAGCATGTCCTGGTCAAAAGTCAAAGTTACAGTTGACTTTTTCCTTAAAACCCTAATTGTGGTGCAGATGAAATTGAGACTTGTTGCTCAAGCTTCTTGGATTAATCCATTGTTCCAAATGGATCAACATAGTTCATTAGAGACCCTCAAACCCTCTCTTGAGGTCTTGGCTCATGATTTGCCCTAAAAGTCAACTTAGGGGTGAATTAGGTCAAGAAACCCTAATTCCTGATTTTTGATGAATGCATCCCCTGAGGCAAAATTGACTTGATGATTGGGTCCATGAGATTCCATGGAGTATATTACTTTAGGTTTTGGATCATTGGCTTGTGCCCAGATGAAAATTTCCATCTGGAGGCCCTGGTCGACTAAAACCCTCATTTGGTGACACTGGCGATCTTGAGGCTTGATCCACCTAGAAGGGAGCAGCTTTGTGCTTAATCCTTGAAGTGGGAGTCCTTTTAATCCTTTTTAGATGTTTAAGAGGTTAGACAAGTTGAAGATCCTGTCATTCCTTGATTGATCCTTTGTCTAAGCACTCAGAGAGGGCTTGAAACCCTAATTTTGATTGTAGTGGATGCTCACCCATCTTTGGGGAGACTAATGAGGTATGATGGTTCCTCCATAATGTGATGATGATTTGCACAATAATGGGAAATCTTAGTGGTAAAGATTTGGGGTATGACAAGTGTTAGATCCGCTTGTTTGTTTATCTTCTCTTATTGTTCGATTGCTTGCTTGTTTGATTGTTTATTATCTACTTGCTTGCTTATTGTTATTATATCCTATTATTATCTCCTATGACACTGTGGGGGTCCTCTGATCATTGGTGCTTTGTGAGATGGCTCTTCACCCGAGTTTGAGTATAACCCTAGGAATAGGATGACGGTTGTGTAGTGGAGTCCCTCGAGGAATCTTTCTCGTTGGGACGAAGCGAAGGCCCCGCTTAGAGTTGATTCTCTTGGGATTTTATTATCGTGGTGAATCTTCGCCATGGCAATAATGTTTTCGAGCTTGAATCCATAACTCTAAGGATCTTTAACCCATTTTCCACGGTGGTTGGTAGTGTTAACTCATGAGGGTCACTCCTTATTAGGTTGACACGAATGCCCCAATCAGATGAGATCCCTCGAACGTATTACTTCCTGACAGTAATATTTTCGACCTCGATCTAGGATTCTGAGAACCCTATTTAGAACCCTTGTGTTGATGGTTGTGTAGTGGACGCCTCCGAGGAATCTTTCTCTTGGGGAAGAAACGAAGACCTCACCTAGACGAGATTATTTCGAGATTATTATAGTTGGACAAATCTTTGTCGTGGCTATAATGTTTTTGAAATATATCCGTAACTCTAGGCACCTACCCGTTTAGAACCTACCTGTGGGGGATCCAATGATCAGAGATACCTTATGTCTAACTCCTTCCTCAGAATTAGATGATGTTGTAAACTTGCATCTGCATTTCGCGCTCGTATCATAACATTTACATTTTTTGGATTTCAGGGAATCTAAGAATTACATTGCAAACATTCAGGAATTATGGGAACAAACATCAGGGGTATCTGTCCATACACTTTCAGAAAGCCTAAGTTAGAGGATTTACGTGGCTTAGTTTCCCGCATCCCTGCTGTATTCAGAATTAACTTCAGAAAGGATTATGGAAGGCTCATTCGTATCTTGAATCAAGATGTGGATCAATGAGCACTTGTTACTTTTGCTCAGTTTTATGACTCCTCCTTGAGATGTTTTGTATTTCAAGACTTTCAGTTGGCGCCAACACTTGAGGAGTACGAGAAATTGGTGGGCATTCCTATGAAGAGCAAGCTACCGTTTGTGGGTGTAAATGAGTCCTTGGAAGATAATTTTATAGCTGATGCTCTCCATATGCACAAAAAAGATGTTACTGATAATTAGGTAAAAACTAAGGGTGATGTTAAGGGGTTCCCTATTAAGTTCCTTATGGATCGAGCTGACACCCTCTTAAAGGCTCAGAGTTGGGAAGCTTGTTATGCTGCCGTGGCCTTGGCCATCTATGGGATCGTCTTATTCCCTAATATAGATGATTTTGTAGATGTGACTGCCATTCATATCTTTTTGACTAAGAATCTTGTACCCACTCTTCTAGCTGACGTCTTTTATTACTTGAGTTGGAGGCAAAAAAAGAAGGGAGGATCGATTGTTTGCTGTGCACCTCTCTTATATCAGTGGATGAAGATGCATCTTCCGACCAAGGGACCATTTGTTGATCGAGCCAATGAAATCTGGGCTCAAAGGATGGTATCTCTCCGATCTGCTGACCTTTCTTGGTACTCGCAAGACTACGACGAAGTTATTTTCAGCTGTGGCGATTTTCCCAATATCCCGCTGATTGGAACTCGAGGTTGTATTAACACCAACCCGATATTATCAGTTAGGCAGGTCGGGTATCCAATGGTAGCTCCCCCTAAAGAGAAGGATTTGGAAGATTTCATGATGCATGACTTGGGAACTAAGAATCCTGAGTTATTTGAAAGGGTCACAAGAGATTGGAGGAATATAAAGAAGAAAGGAAAAGGTGACTTGGTAAAAAGGAATAGTATCACCAAGGAACCATACTTTGTATGGGCTAGGGAGAAGGCTAAAGAGATTAAGATGCCCTTTGAAGACAAGTTGTCCGAGCCTTTGCCTGAGCCAAAGCCTACTCACGTCCCGATTAAGGAGGCCAAGGATCTCAAGGCAACGATAGCCAGATTAGTAAAGGAAAATGAGCAACTTGAGTCGAAGGTTCAGAATGTTACTAAGGAGAAGAATGACTTGAAGTGGGAGCTTCAGCGTAAGAACACTCAACTGAAAGCAATAGGAAGTTGGACGAATGAAGAAGAGCATCAGAAGAAGAAGGTTAAAGTGTCTCTTAACCAAGCTGATGGCGTGATAGATAGGCTTAAGGAGGAATTGGATCAAGCTTACAAGAAGTGTGCCGAAAATAAGAAAGCCTTGCTCCTCGCCATTGAGAGGAAAAAGACACTTAGAGAAGAGATGGGAGCGGAAATAAAAAAATTAAGCTCATCTCTACGCCACTCAAAGGCTTCTGAAGCAATAGAACGCCAACTTAAGGAGGATCTCATGAGAGTTTCTTATGTTGAGCCAGCAGACTGGGATAGAGTGTGTGGTGAGTTGAATAATCTCAAAAGGCTCGCCGAGGAGCAGAAGAATCATCTTGAGGCTGTCCTCGTAGACAAGGAAATTTGGGCCTCTGCAAGGAAGAAGGTGCTTGATGACTGTACCGATTATGAATGTTCCATTCATATTCTTATAGATGATAGGGACATGTACCGCAATAAGCTTAATGGGCTAGCGGATTTTTGTAACTGGTTGGCTGAAGACTTGGTGTGGAAGCATAGAGATGCTTTGGAGGCTCTCAATGAATCTACCCCTCAAGCCATCGTCAATTTTGTTTGCCTTTGTAAGGAGATGTTGAAGAGGTTTAAAGAAGAGTTGAAGGAGCGCGAGGCCCGAAGGCCCAAGTTTTGAGTCTTATGTTGTTTTTTCTTACTTTATGGATTGTATTTACTCCCAAATGATTATGTATCACGTAACTATTACAATCTTATGAATGAATGAGACTTGGTTTTCTTTAGAACAATTTGTTATTTAATATTCATGTATAAGCTAATGATTAATTCGAACAATTCCCTGAAAATAAATGCATTCCATCCTGCATACATATCATTGCATTCATTTTCCACAAAACACCTACCAATAAACTCATTCACTCTATCATTTCTCCAAACAGAAAACCTGACTACTCGACACCGGTACGAGACTCGCTGTAGCTTCAAGATGACGCTGGAGAAAATTGAAGAGAATCAGAACACGATGAGGAATGACATTGACACGCTGAAGGCCAAAATGGATCAACTGCTGGAGACTATGATGGTACTAGCTCAGAAAGAGAACAATGCTGAAACTGTGGCCGATACCAAAAGACTCACTGAAAAGATAGGAACTTCTGGAGTAACTAAGGAAATCCCTCCTCCCGTTCACATAGATTTGTCAGAACACTCGGCTCATCATGGATCTGTGAGTGATGCGGATGAGCAGTTCGATGCCTTCTACATACCACCTTCACCTCCTCAACATGTTGGACCTGATCCATCTGTTGACAGACTGCGCACATTGGAAGAAAAATTCAAGGCCTTGGAGGCTCAGACTACTCCCAGCTTGGATGTTGTGGATATGTGCTTGGTTCCCGGACTTGTGATCCCTGAAAAGTTTAAAGTGCCAAGTTTTGACCAGTACAAGGGAATCAGCTGTGCCAAAACTCACCTGCGAGCGTACTGTCGCAAGATGGCTGCTCATATTAAAAATGACCTACTCCTGATTCACTATTTCCAAGATAGCCTCAGCGGGGCATTGTTGGAATG
Organism: Lathyrus tuberosus; assembly: GCA_022829125.1. Taxonomy (NCBI): domain Eukaryota; kingdom Viridiplantae; phylum Streptophyta; class Magnoliopsida; order Fabales; family Fabaceae; genus Lathyrus; species Lathyrus tuberosus. Next base: position 8,592,849 of record JALAZF010000159.1, read on the forward strand.
GTACATGCAGCTGGAAAAGGGGCAGATCAGTACTTGGAGAGATCTTTCTGAGGCGTTCCTTAAACATTATCGGTACAACACTGATCTGGCACCAAACCGCACTCAACTACAAGACATGGCTCGGCGCAGCAATGAGTCATTTAAAGAATATGCTCAACGTTGGCGGGAGTTGGCTGCTCGTGTTCAACCACCTTTGTTGGACAAAGAGTTAATCGATATGTTTATGGGAACTTTACAGCCTCAATATTTGGACCTTATGCTGGGATCAAGTTTCCCTAACTTTGCTGAGGTTGTGTCTGTAGGAGAAAGGATTGAAAGTCAGCTGAAGAAGAACAAAGCTGTTATTGCTTCTACAAGTGGAGGAAAGAGGCCATTTGTAAAGAGAAAGGATGAAGAGACCAATGTTGTCATGAGAGGACGAGGGGGTAGAGCCCCAGTGAATATACCGTATCAACAAGTGGCTGCAGTTGCACAAGCCCCACTTCAACAACCTACTCAGCGGCTGAATTATTAAAATGTTCCTCCGCCGCAATACCAAAATGCCCCACCACAGAGGCAACCAAGACCAAGAAGGCATGTCGATCCTGTGCCAATGCCGTATAGCCATATTTATTTTCAACTGTATCAGAGTGGGCATTTGAAACTCAGAGATTTGAGGCCAACAGTCTTCCCATATCCTCCTGAATACGATGCCAGCGCCCATTGTGAGTTTCACAAGGGTGCTCCCGGGCATACCATAGAAAACTGTTATGCATTTCAGAACAGAGTTCAAGATTTGGTTGAGTCCAAAGATCTTACTTTCACTCAGCGAGGCGCTAATGTTAAAAACAATCGCATGCCCCCGCATGGAGGACCGTCTGTTAATGCTGTGGAGGAAAGCAGTGGGCAGAGATTGATTACAAGGGTTGAAGATATTCATACTCCTATGGCAATTATAGGAGAAAAATTGAAGAAATGTGGGATGAGCTTGATGATTTGACTGATGAGGTGGTTAAGAAACATTTGCAGAAATTCCTGGATCAAGGTGTGATTCAGGTTGAATGCTGGGATGCAAGAGAACAAAGTGCAGCTGCTATTAACATTCAGTATGATGCACCTGAAGGTCATCAACAAAGACAAGTTCGTCCTGCTCCGATAATTATTGAATATGACGGAGCTAATGTTTTCCAACAAAGACCAGTTCGTCCTGCACATGTGGTTATTCAGTTTAATGAGGCGGATGTTAGCAAACCAAGGCAAGTGCGCCCAGTTCCGATAACTATTGAGTTTCCTGTTAGTGTTCCTGAGTCTGAAGTTTTTAAACAAGGGCCGGAAAAGGTAGTCGTTGAATATGGTGGTGCTAAGTGTGACGCTGTAGTAGGACCAAGTGGAATGACCCGTAGTGGTCGAATCTTTGCAGCAAAACTAGTAGATGTGCCAAACGATGACAAAGGAAAGGCGGTTGCTATACCAGTTGAAACTCCGAGTGCTGAATTATAAGAAAGGTTGTCATCTCCAAGAGGGGCATTCACACAGAAAGAGGTTGAAGAGTTTCTGAAGATTATAAAGAAGAGCGACTACAAGTTAGTCGATCAGCTGAATCAAACTCCTGCCAAGATATCTATGCTCTCCTTAATGCTCAGTTCTGAGGCGCATAGATCTTCTTTGTTAAAGGTATTAAGTGTTGCACATATTACCAAAGATATCACTGTAGCTCAATTTGATGATGTGATAGCCAGTGTCACTACTGGAAATTTTCTTGAGTTTAATGATGATGATTTGACTGCTAAAAAGAAGAACCATAATAGGGCTCTTCATATTTCCATTAGATGCGAAGGTACTTTGTTGTCCAGGGTCTTGGTGGATACTGGATCCTCTTTGAATGTGCTCCCAAAGACTACTCTAGAAAAGATGCCTATAAGTGGAGTAAGCATGAAGCCAAGTACTCTCATAGTGAAGGCGTTTGATGGGTCTAGGCGCGCGATTATGAGTAAGGTGGACTTGCCAATTAAGATTGGGCCTACTATCTTTACCATTACTTTTCAAGTAATAGACATTTATCCTGGTTACAGTTGCTTGCTAGGAAGGCTCTGGATTCACTCGGCAGGGGCAGTTACGTCCACTCTCCATCAGAAGCTGAAGTTTATTACCAATGACAAAATGGTTGTGATAGGCGGTGAAGAAGATATCCTGGTAAGTCATTTGACATCGTTCCGCTACATTGATGTTGAAGGTGAAATGGTCGAGACACCTTTTCAGTCCTTTGAGGTGGTGAGTACACTGGGTGTGCAACGAGTACCAGAGCACCAAGAGTTAAGATCATCAATGGCCTCATACGAGGAAACTAAAGTTGTGGTGGAAGAGGGAAATGCCCAAGGATAGGGCAAAGTGGTTGAGGTTACTGAAAAGCTTGATAAGTTTGGGCTAGGTTATCGGCCATCCCGCAATTCCGCCTTTGTTCCATACAACGGAAATCAGATCCTTCCTGTTCAGAAGATTTTTACAAGTGCTAGGCACATCTTTGGTTCTCCAGTAGCAATGATCATTGAAGACCAAGATGGTGATGAGCAAGCTTCTGCAAGCTGGATCCGACAAGCAAAGCCTGGTGAAGCTGGATCCGATAAGTGTGGCACCTGATGTTTTCAAACATTGATTATCATTATTGAATTTCAGTTTGCATTCAATTTTCGCTCACTTTCTTTCATTTTTTTTACGTTATAATAAATGGCAATATTTTTCATGCACACACTTTCCTAAATAAACTGCATAAATCATAAACATACAGAAACACCACCGAGGTCCTTGATATAGACGCTGCTACGGGGCTATATGACTTTGATTTCCCAATCTACCAAGCTGAAGAGGAAGGCATGAAAGATTGTGAACTCCCCGACGAGTTGGCAAAGCTGCTCAAGCAAGAAGAGAAGGTCATCATGCCACACCAAGAAGACATTGAAGTCATCAACCTGGTTATTGAGGAAGACCGAAGAGTGGTAAAGATAGGTGCATCTCTTCAAATTAAAGTCAAGACCAAGTTGATAGAGCTCCTCCGTGAGTACGCTGACGTATTCGCTTGGTCGTATCAAGACATGCCTGCGTTGGATACTGATATGGTCGTACACAAGTTACCACTCAAGGAGGAATGCCATGCTGTCAAGCAGAAGTTAAGAAGGACCCATCCGGATATGGCTCTCAAAATTCAGGAAGAAGTCCGAAAACAGCTTGATGTTGTATTCCTGGCAGTAGTAAAGTACCCACAATGGGTTTCCAACATTGTTCCGGTACCGAAGAAAGATGGAAAGGTTCGCATGTGTGTGGATTACAGAGATTTGAATAGAACTAGTCCTAAGGATGACTTCCCATTACCTCACATTGATGTATTGGTTGACAACACAGCTCAATTCTCCGTATTCTCTTTTATGGACGGATTTTCTGGGTATAATCAAATTAAGATGGATTCAGAGGATATGGAGAAGACCACATTTATCACACCATGGGGCACTTTCTGCTATAAGGTGATGCCATTTAGACTTAAGAATGCTGGGGCAATGTATCAACGTGCAATGGTAATGCTCTTTCATGACATGATCCATAAAGAGATTGAAGTTTACGTTGATGATATGATTGCCAAGTCTCAAACCGAAGAAGAGCACTTGATCAATCTGCAAAGCTGTTTGTTCGATTGAGGAAGTTTAGACCGAGACTCAACCCCAACAAGTGCATATTTGGGGTACGATCTGGAAAATTGTTGGGCTTTATTGTAAGTCAGAAAGGAATCGAAGTGGATCCTGATAAGGTGAGGGCAATTCAGAATATGCATGCGCCTAGGGCAGAGAAAGAGGTCTGTGGCATTCTGGGAAGATTAAACTACATTGCCAGATTTATTTCACATCTTACTGCCACCTGGAAACCTATTTTCAAGCTGCTAAGAAATAATCAGTCAATTGAGTGGGATGATGATTGCCAAGGGGCATTTGATAAAGTCAAAGAGTATCTGCAAGAACCACCGATCCTAATACCGCCTGTTCCTGAAAGGCCACTCATTATGTACCTGACTATACTTGATGAATCTATGGGTTATGTGTTGGGGCAACAAGATTAGACGGGAAAGAAAGAACATGCCATCTATTACTTCAGCAAGAAGTTCAATGACTGCGAGACAAGGTATTCTTTACTCGAGAAAACTTGTTGTATATTAGCCTGGGCTGCCAAACGTCTCAGGCAGTATAAGTTGACCCACACTACTTATCTGATTTCCAAGATGGATCCCATTAAATACATCTTTGAGAAACCTGCTCTCACCGGCAGAATAGCCCGATGGCAAATGCTTTTGTCTAAGTACGACATTCAATACGTCACTCAAAAAGCCATCAAGGGTAGCATACTGGCGGACCATCTTTCCCATCAACCGATGGATGATTATCAGCCCTTTAAGTTCGATTTTCCAGACGAAGACATAATGGTACTAAAAGATTATGAAGAGCCAGGTCCAAATGAAGGGCCCGAACCAGGGGAGCGATGGACTCTCATGTTCGACGGTGCCTCAAATGTTCATGGAAGTGGAATTGGGGAAGTGATTACATCACCCAAGAATTTCCACTTACCGTTCACAGCTAAGCTTTGCTTTCCATGCACCAATAACATGGCCGAGTACGAAGCTTGTATACTCGGGCTGGAAGAAGCCATCAACTTAAGAATCAAGTCTCTTGATGTGTTTGGAGATTCTTCTCTAGTAATACACCAGATTAGAGGTGACTGGGATGCCAAACATGCCAACTTAGTTCCATACCGGGATTATATGGCAAAGCTACTTCCCATATTTGATGATATCACCTTTACCCATGTGCCTAGAGAAGAAAATCATATGGCAGACGCTCTGGAAACCCTGGCTTCTATGTATAAATTGATATGACCCAACCATCGACTGCATATTGATCTACAGTGATTTGAAGAGCCCGCTCATTGTTTGGCTACCGATGAAGAGTCAGATGAAAAGCCATGGTTCTATGACATCAAACGTTATCTGGAAAAACAAGAATATCCAGAGGGCGCTTTGGCGGTGGATAAGAGAATTTACGCAGATTAACATCAAATTTCTTCCTCAATGGGAATGTGTTATACAAGCGTAATCATGATACTGTACTACTCAGATGTGTGGAAAAACACGAAGCTGAGCAGATTCTGAAAGACATTCATGAAGGTTGTTTGGGTACCCACACAAATGGGCATACTATGGAAAAGAAGATATTGAGAGTAGGCTATTATTGGCTTACCATAGAGGTTGACTGCTACCATCATGCCTGAACATGCCATAAATGCCAGATATACTCTGATAAGATTCATGTACCTCCCACTCCTTTGAACGTCTTGACTTCACCATGGCCATTTTCCATGTGGGGAATAGATATGATTGGGATGATCGAGCCAAAGGCCTCAAATGGACACCGCTTCATATTGGTTGCCATAGACTACTTTACCAAATGGGTTGAGGCTGCATCGTATGCAAACGTTACCAAGCAAGTGGTCGCTCGCTTCTTGAAACACAACATTATATGCAGATATGGAGTGCCTAACCGTATCATCACTAACAATGGGTCTAATCTCAACAACAAAATGATGGATGAATTATGCGCTAGTTTCAAGATTGAGCACCATAATTCGACACCATACAGACCCAAGATGAATGGAGCCGTTGAGGCAGCCAACAAAAACATCAAAAAGATCATTCAGAAAATGGTGGTCACTTATAAGGATTGGCATGAGATGCTACCTTTTGCGCTGTACGGTTACCGTACCTCAGTGAGAACTTCAACAGGGGCAACTCCTTACTCATTGGTTTATGGCATGGAAGCGGTCCTTCCGATAGAAGTCAAAATCCCCTCATTAAGAGTATTGATGGAAGCTCAGCTTTATGAAGCAGAATGGGTGAAGACGAGGTTTGATGAACTCAACCTTCTTGAAGAAAAATGCTTGGCAGCAATATGCCATGGCCAGCTCTATCAAAGACGCATGAAGAAAGCTTTTGACAAGAAAGTGCATCCTCGGACATTCCAGGAAAGTGACTTGGTGCTCAAGAGGATCATGACTATGTATAATGAATCCAGGGGCAAGTGGACGCCAAACTACGAAGGCCCATATGTTGTAAGAGAGGCATTCTCTGGTGGTACCTTGAAACTCGTAACTATGTACGGTGATGAATTACCATACCCGGTGAATGCAGAGTACATTAAGAGGTACTACGCCTAAAAAAGTGGAATAAATAAAGCCGCTAAGTCGAAAACCTGAAAAGGCGACTTAGGAAAAAATGGCAATCCCGTTGGACCTAAAAAAAATAAAATCATTCCAGGAAAAAATTAGGGATAAGATAAAAGATATAGGCCCGCTGAATTGAAAATCCGAAAGGGCGGTTCAGGCAAAAAAGGGCGTCCTGGTGGATTGAAAACCCGAAAGTGCGATCCAGGCAAAAGTTAGGGACAGGTTCCAAGGCAAAGTATCTAGTCTGCACGTCCACTTAATCATGATGTACCACTGAAGAGAGGAATTAACCCAACCGTCTTCCTACGAAGCAAGGTGTTGAAGTTATCAAAGTCATAGGGATAATAGCAGTGTTGAAACTCAATGGAACCTCATTAATTTGTATTGCCATTATGTTTTTTCTTGCACCGCAATTACCTCATTAAGGAATTGCATCCTTGTACATACTTACCCATTCCAGGGGCAAATCAATATAAAGAGAGATTTCTTACCAAATTGTGCTCATTTTTTTACTTTATCTGTTTGTTTGCAAACTGATTTTGTTTTTGATAAACTGTGTTTTGAAACTTCGGTTAATAAAGACAATATTTGAAAATAATAAAATTTATTTTGGTGTTAGGAGAACCAAAAATGAATTAGATAGTCTCCAAAAGAACTTCACCACATGAAAGCATTAAATCAGTTGTCAGTCATCTTGGCTCTTCACCACAAGCAGTGTAGCTGTTCAGGGATGTACTTAATGTAATCCCCAACAGTGAATCTTTCAAGCCCAACAGGGGCAATCATGCTCCCTAGTCATATTTGGCTTGCTCAAAAGGGGTCGAGTAGTCAAACGCTCTCATCATCCTCATAAAACCCAAAGTCCAATCCTTTATTGGCAACTACTCAAAAGTCCACACTCGTTGGCACCTTCAAATCTACCCTTTAAAGTCCAGTCTTCATTGGCAACAATTAAAAGTCCACCGTCATTGGCATCTTCATAACACCAAAATAACCAAAGTCCAATTTCATTTGGCAATTACCAAATCCAATCCCTGGTGATAGCCTCGACAAGGAAACTTATCCCCAGCGCGCCCGATCATTTGCATCGTCATGTTCATAACATGCTAGCATAACATTACATAATCATATCAAGCACTATCATATCATATGTGCATTAGATTCCCTAGAAGTTGCATCTTAGCATGTGTTTCAGTGCATCATGCAATGCATGGCATTACCCATCCCCATCATCATAGCATAACAGGATCCAGGATCAGTTCGTAAGCATCTTGGCCAGTCCTCGTTCAAAGTTGGCAATATTCTTCTAAAAAGAGTTGATACCCCGCACGTGCTCATGGAATCCTATTCCCCAGCAAGTCATTCTTCAACCACGCAATTTATAATGATAATCCTCAACAACTGTTGTCAGTGCTCCCCAAGCAGAGGCTACCCTAGAAAGTTTCTTGTGAGCTTTCCCCTACAGAGCCAGCACATTTCCTCCAACAGGAATCTTGTTCAACTATTCCTCATTAAATTTACTTCATAAATACTGCTTTGGTATCATCGAGGAACCTTATTGGATAAGGGACTGCTTCGACGACCCATAGAATCGTCTGCCTTCAGAGATACTGCTTTGGTATCATCGAGGAACCTTAATGGATAAGGGACTGCTTCGACGACCCAGAGAATCTTCTGCCTTCAGAGATACTGCTTTGGTATCATCGAGGAACCTTAATGGATAAGGGACTGCTTTGACGACCCAGAGAATCGTCTGCCTTCGGAGATACTGCTTTGGTATGATCGGGGAACCTTAATGGATAAGGGGCTGGTTCGACGACCCAGAGAATCGTCTGCCTTCAGAGATACTGCTTTGGTATCATCGAGGAACCTAATGGATAAGGGACTGCTTCGACATCCCAGAGAATCTTCTGCCTTCAGAGATACTGCTTTGGTATCATCGAGGAACCTTAATGGATAAGGGACTGTTTCGACAACCCAGAGAACTGTCTGCCTTCAGAGATACTGCTTTGGTATGATCAGGGAACCTTAATGGATAAGGGGAAGCTTCGATGACCCAGAGAATCTTCTACCTTCAGAGATACTATTTTGGTATTATCGAGGAACCTTAATGGATAAGGGACTACTTTGACGACCCAGAGAATCTTCTACCTTCAGAGATACTGCTTTGGTATCATCTAGGAACCTTAATGGATAAGGGACTGTTTCGACGACCCAGAGAACTGTCTGCCTTCAGAGATACTGCTTTGGTATGATCAGGGAACCTTAATGGATAAGGGGAAGCTTCGATGACCCAGAGAATCTTCTACCTTCAGAGATACTATTTTGGTATTATCGAGGAACCTTAATGGATAAGGGACTACTTTGACGACCCAGAGAATCTTCTACCTTCAGAGATACTGCTTTGGTATCATCGAGGAACCTTAATGGATAAGGGACTGCTTTGACGACCCAGAGAATCGTCTGCCTTTGGAGATACTGCTTTGGTATGATCAGGGAACCTTAATGGATAAGGGGCTGCTTCGACGACCCAGAGAATCTTCTGCCTTCAGAGATACTGCTTTGGTATCATTGAGGAACCTTAATGGATAAGGGACTGCTTCGACGACCCAGAGAATCGTCTGCCTTCGGAGATACTGCTTTGGTATGATCGGGGAACCTTAATGGATAAGGGGCTGCTTCGATGACCCAGAGAATCTTCTTCCTTCAGATATACTGCTTTGGTATCATCGAGGAACCTTAATGGATAAGGGACTGCTTCGACTACCCAAAGAGGCTTTAGTTATTTTGTTCAGTTTGAACCCCATTACCTCATTCTGTCAACTCCCACTCTATATCATTTTACCTTTTGTCAGACAAATTTTAGGGTCTTCTTATATCTAATTGAATTCTACCCTAAAAATGAACGCCATTCAGCAGTTCATTCTCTCGGGTTCAAGATAATTAGATAGGGGAATCTCTCATACCCCAAATTTGTCCTACCCTCTCATTTTTCTTGTGCTAAGTATATGGTTGCTTTCTGGACTTTTCTAAAGATCATCATATAACTTTTGGTCATAATCCTCTAAAGTTTAGGCTATGGTGATTTGGTTTGTACTCTTTGTCATTACAAGCTTTTGCAAGAGTGTGGAATTCAAGTAAAACAAGAAAAATGTGCCTTTATTCTCATGGTCAATTAGTCTGGATATGACCAATTGGGTTCAAGTGGTGGTCGTTCATATTTCAAGACATGGTCCATTTATTTTCAAAGCCAAATTGAATTTAAGGGATGAAGCAAAATAAGGTTCAATTTGACTTTGACTTAGTTGGTGGGCCTAAATAATTTATGACTTGAGCATATGTTCAATCCAAGTCTTATGGGAGCATGGTTTCTAAGTGAAAAACAAATACTTAAGGTGTTCGAAACTATGATTAATTGATTATTAGAGTTAGGATGGAGCTCAAGAAGCAATACGCGGTCGGCCGTTTGGCTTCTAGATGTTTCAAAGTAATTCAATTCATGGAAAGAAGTGCTAAAGGTAATTGTTGCCAGGGGAGGGTCATTGTCAGAGTGTGTATAAGTCAGTTATTCTTAGCTAAAATATTGAATAAATTGGAATCATGCACAAGCTTTTTTTTTTATACAAAAACAAGGTTATAGGAGTCAAGTCGTGGCAATGGCAGCAATAGCATGCCATGATTCTGTTCACTCTTAATCAGGATTCTCAATAAATTCATCACAAGCTAAAATAACAATCATTGGCCTAGGATTCACCAAAACGCCAGGATTCAAATAAAATTCTATTCATGGCAAAACTTACAAGGAATCTACATGAATTCAGACAATACACCAATAGTTCATGATTAAAGAAAAACCTTAAAATTACTACAAAGGGTCCGCAAATGCAAGTGACGATAAGAGGTTTGTTTCAAAGGGATAACAAAAGTGCGATAATTTAGAACTCTTCCTTCTTGTGTGTTCCTTGGAATTGTTGTAATTAAAGGTGCAAAATCCAACGCCAAGGTTTCTCCACACCCTCTCCTTCTCCTTCAGGTATGGTGCTCCATGAACAAGCTACTGCAGTGGCTGAGGAGTTGAAATTGATTTAACTTGATGGTGAAACTTGATAGTGATAATGATCCACCACATCTCAATTTGGCTAACCCTTCAATCGAAATGAATAAAATCGTTAGGACAACACGGCTTAAAGAAAGGTAATTTAAACAGGGAGAAGTGTTGAACGCAAAAGTTTTGATGAAGGAATGTACCTTACGGAGAAGGTTACGCGAAGGACTTGATGGAAACAATGCCTTGCACCTGTTCTTTTGGAGTCCTCAAACAAAGCAGCTTTCGAACTTTGAAGAAGAGTCTTCGTTGATTGCTCAGATATAGGATTGATTCAAAGATCAAACTTTATATTTTTTCCCTTCAAGACAAAACAAGAACATCTTGCCAAAGTCTAGCCAATTTCCTATTCTCATCATCTTCAAGCAATCCATGCCTCACCGTGCCAAACCCCTCGCATCAACGGACATGAAAAGTAAAAATGGCAAGAAGTTAGCATAGTGTACAAAAACCAATATTATACTAAGATCATTTTCAAGTCTTCACATGAGCATAAGTTATAATTTCACAAAAACAATTCCAAATTGTAAACAGGAAAGTGACAAAGATATTTCATAATATGGACAAAAAACGAACTCTGAATCTAAGAAAGTAGTAACAGGTACACCAAGAAATTACAAGCACAAACAAACAACCAGACAAATTCAGAGCAGAACAGGGTTCAGAAAGTACAAATAGGGCAGATACACTATTTTGGCAAGAACACCTTCTGAACCTTAGAAAGTAACAATAAACATACCAAAATGGAGATTTCACAGCAGGGTTACAAGACATCAAACCCTAATTCCTGAGCTATTTAAAAAGGATTCGTCTGTTCATAGAGGAAAAAAAAACCCTACATTTTCAGAGCATTACAAGGCTGCGCAAGAAATCCCCAACCTCCATCTCTAAAGCTCTCAAAGAATCCTAAAATAATTACTCAGAGTTTCACATTGAAATTCTGAGCTAGTTTGAGCTTAACCTCACATTTTCCTACAATCATACAAAACAACAACACTCAACAACATCACGCTCAGAGATTATAGCAGGAAGAAGAAGATACGTAGAAGGAAAAAGAAAAAAGAGGAAAGTTAAAGAAAGTTACCTTCGTCGGAAAGCTTAGGATCGAAATCGCTCCGATCTAGGTATTATTCACCTCATTTTTACTTTCTGATGCTCGATTTGTAGTCACCATATGATTACGTTTTGAAACCCTCCATCAATTGCTTGCTTGCTCTGATTTTGTTAGATCTAGGTTTTCTTTTAGGTTTCTGTTTGAGGATTAGGGTGGGATTTTGAAAAATCTTAGTTTGGATTTGGAAAGAGGGGAAAGTTTTGATTAGGGTTCATGTGGGTTGTTTAAGGGTTTGGTGGTGGTGTTGCCGGAGAAGGCGGTGGTGGCCGCCGCGCGCCGCCGCTTCTCCGACAGCGGTCTAGGTTTCCGGCGAGACCCTTTTGCAGAGAGAGAGAGGCAACGTGAGAGAACGAAGAGAGAGGATAGATGGAATTAGTTTACATTGGGAACCTTTTATCTTTAAGTTTGATTCGTCACCCTTGCCTTGTTTAGATGTTGGGTCTGGTGGTGACAAATGTCTCCACCGTGGACACTTGTCACCGGTTGATGACCTCCCCTTTGATTCTGTGTGCGCCAACCCTCAAGAGTTACCATGCATCCCCATATCTCAACCCTTGGATTAGAGTCAGTGGTTGACTCATTTGCATCCAACGCCCCAAGTTGACTGAGGGTTCACAGTGAACCCTCCTTCCCAGCGTGGGCTTGTTAACATTGGGCCCTGTGAATTTCTAAACCGCACCCCCTGTTTTACTGATATTTCTGGCCCATTTGTTTTCTTTTTTAGAATTTTTTCTTTTATTTTTCTTTTATTTATAAAAAAGACAAAACACTATTTTTTTGTTTTTAGTTAATTTTATTGAAATTATTTATTAAATATTAACTAATTAATTTTATAATTAGTTTTATTAAATATTTGACTTTAATTTAATTAATTATATTAATTCAATTTTCTTTAATTAAAAAATCTAAAATACTTTTCTAAACCTTATTAATTAATCAATTTCTAATTAATCTCATTAAACCATTTTATTTAATACTAATTAATTTTAATAGTTAATTTTATTAAATATTTTAGTTTAATTTGATTAATTACTTAAATTTTCACCCTTTTCTTTAAAAAATTCTAAAACAAATTAGTTTGAATTTCTCCTTTAGACTAACCTTAGGATTAGGTTACTAATTATATTAACATGTTTGATCATATTTCTCCCCCATTTTGTTTGGTTTTTAGTCTTTGTGTGATGTTTATACTTTTCTCTTATGGATTAATTTCGTGCCTTGATTATATTTATGTCATTCATCATATGCTTGTCCAAACCAAACTCCTTTCAAACTAATACCTTGACTTAATGTCAAGCCCTTTTTCCAATACCTTGTAAGTCGATTGTTTTCACGATCGCAATCAACCTCAAATAGCCTCCTCTTGGGCTTTATACAACGATACTTGTTGCACATTTCACAATCTTGTTTGCATGCATATGTGTGTTTATCTTAATTTAACTGTGGCTTGATTATTCTCCATTTGATTAATTGTATCCCTCCCCCATTAGATTAAAATCAACCCTTTTTTACAAGAATAAACACGCTTGATCCAACGTCAAGCCTTTTTTCAAAACAAACTCAATTAATAACAATTCATTCTCAAGCATTCACTTGATCCACATATCAAGTCCCTTTACCCAACTTGTAAGTCAAGTGCTTTTGCCTCGCCATCGACCTTACCTTGAACCATTAGGACCACCTTTCCATTAGTCCTCAGCCACTTCGCACGCAAATTCAAACCTCGATTCATATCGAACATGTTTCTCAAGTTAAACCAAAAATACTTAATTATACTTAAATACTATTTCATAAAAGAAGAAAAGGGAGTGGAATGGAATCTTCGATTCCTCTTCTCAATTGTTTGGGCCCGAGGAATCTTTCTTAAGTTCAAGCAATTGTCTTCTTTAAAAGACTCATAACACGTTTAGACATCAAACCCTTTTTACAATAAACAAAATCAAATCTTCTTTTCCTAAACACTTGGATGAAAAAGAGAGAGAGTCGGTTCTTCGACTAGCTTTCCCGATTGCTTGGGCCCGAGGAATCTTTCTTAAGTTCAAGTAATTGTCATCTATTTAACATACTCTAACCATATTAAAACTCTTTCATAGTTAATGGTGAAAAAGATAGAGAGCCGGTTCTTCGACTCGCTTTCCCGATTACTTGGGCCCGAGGAATCTTTCTTAAGTTCGAGTAATCATCACCTAATCAAAATACAAACACATTAATCCAACTCCTCGCCGCCGTGCGATTAAAACTCTTTTCCAAGATAACAATGTTTAGCCCCCTCTAAACACTTGTTCACTTAAAAAACACCAACAAACAACCGTAGTCCCACGAACTACGAATGCTCTGACTTTCCCATTGCACGAGGGAATACGTAGTCACAAGGGTTCTAATCCTTGCCGAGCACCCTAATAAAAAACATTCATTTTCCCCTTAGAATCCTTTTACCTTAGAAGATAACAAACAAACCTAGCTAACTTTTTCACGAATCAAATCAAGAGGTTCCCGTTGAAAACAACGGACGTAGAGGGTGCTAATACCTTCCCTCTTGTGTAACCGACTCCCGAACCTGAATTTGGTTGCGATGACCATTTTCTTATCCCTTTAAAGGTTTTATCGATATTTTCCTTTCCCTCTTTTGGGATATATAAAGTTCGGTGGCGACTCTGTTTCGAACAGTTTTTTCCGCGTCCATCGCGAGGATCGTATTTTTCGAGGTACGACAGGGACAGATCAATTTTATTAATTCAAGAAAGGATTTTAAGGTAACCCTAATAATTGATTAATTGGTTTGAGACGACAAAATATCGATTGGAGATATTTTAACCTGTTGGATTATATTATATATATATGTGTGTGTGTGTGTGTGTGTGTGTGTGTGTGTTATAAGAGAAAGAGAAGTGAAGGAAAGAATAAAAAGAAGACAGTAAGAGAAAGAAGATAAGAAGAGAAAGATAGGAAAAAGGGAAACGAGAAGAAGAAGCTTGGATCATCATCATTATTCATCATCTTATTCAACCTCCTCTTCTATCTCTAAGGTGGGTTATAGTTAATACTTAAGCTCTAGAAGTTTTAGAATGTTAGAGTTTAGGTTAGAATTGGTTAATATCGAATATTGTGTGGAATCGATTGTTTTCACAGTTCAAATCTCGATTAAAATGCATAATATGATCGATACAGGTATGAACATGGGCGGTTTTAAGGCCCGGCCAGGCTAGGCATGTGCCCAGGCTCTGGCCCAAAACTTTTCCTTCTTTTCACTTAAAAAATGAAAATTACGGCAGTTAAAAAGTGCTATTGTGGCGGTTTAAACCGTCACAATTAACGAAAGTCAGAAAAATATAAGTTTAAACCTCAAAGAAGAAAGTGATGGTTTTTTGTCGTTGATAATGGCAGTTTTAACTGCCATATTAAACATTTTTCACAAGTAAAAACATAATTTTTTTTCACCTTTTTATGCAATTAAGTTTACATTACATTAATTTTTTTATATTATAATATTTAGATTTGACTACATTACAAAAAAGTGCAACAATTAAAATAAAGAATAAAGTTAAAGTTTAGGATCAGTACTTAGGAGAAATAAATATTAACATAAAAGTAGCAGCTATTAAAATTTAAAAAAATATGTAAAGTATTGTAAAAAAGAAGAAGAAAAGAATAAATTTTATCCTCAAATAATATAAAAAATATATTAGGACTCTATACGATTCAATGGATCAATTTTCACAACTATAAACGGAAATATTCAATTTACAAAAACAATAAAAACAAAAATCACTGTAAAACAACAGACGTGTCAAAATAAAGGAGGTAGAAACCGTCATTTTTCTATTAACATTACGTCAGTTTATAAACCGCCATATTTTATTGTAAATAGTGGCAGTTTTATTAAACACCATTTTAGTAAAGTGTTGTATTTTCTATAAATTAATCAAATAGTAAGAGGATTGTTGAATGTCGTTTGAGCTGGTTTATCATGGTCACTTTGATGATTCAAGGCCAAGTAAGAGTGACATACCAGTAACCGAAAGGTTAGTTTCTTATAACTGAATTAACATTCAACATTTTTAATCTCTTAAAGGTATCATAACCTTTTGATTTAATATATTTATTTAAATATAAAGAGATTTGAGCTTGGCAATAGATCGTGTTTTGAGTTATCAACTAGTACCATCAGAGTCAAAACCTAGGTACTTTGTACATATAGTTAACCTTTTGATTGTTTGAGAAAATTTAAATTTATGGTATCTGTCATGGTCATGTTTTTCTATTTGTATGAAGTGTTGGATGCAACATAAAGTGGCACCCATGAAAGAAGTTTTGATCTGTATATTGTAGTTATCTTGTTCAAGATATCAATCCGTGAGTTCAAGTTTTCATTTCGGTTCTATATTTATATAATACATACACTTGTTGAATTTGCGGTCTTCAATTTTTTGCCCAGGCTTCAAACAATTTCTGGCTCCGCCACTGGGTATGAATATAATGTATGATAAGTGGTTAATTGTTCCTCTGAGTTTCTATTATTTTGAGTGAGTTTGGATGATTTTGAAACATGAGAAAAACCATAATTTTCTTTTCTTCAACAAAGTAATCGGTTAACCAATTAGGGTAATGGATTACTCTGTGGAAAAAAATGATAATCTGCGCAAATTTGACTGAGTAACCGATTATCCTATTTGGGTAATCGATTACCGAAATGTGTCTCTAACTCTCATTTAGCCTCTGTGTGAACAGTGAAGCTTGAGTAACCGTTTACCTTATTAGAGTAACCGATTACCACTGTAAGTTGAGGAAAAATATTGAAAAATTCATATCTTTTAGATCGTAACTCCGATCGAAGCGTAGTAATAGTCATTGGAAAGCTATAGAAATATCCTATGCAATGAAAGTGAAAAATATTGATTTTGTTATCCGATTAAATAAATCCGAGGAAGCTCAAGAGATGTGATAAATTAAGAGTTGAATTATTACATGTATTTCTATTGTACTAATGTGGTGTACTATATCTAACTTCTTATTGAGATATGTAATTTAGTGAATACATGTTAAAATATGGAATAGGAACAGTGAGGAAACCTTAACATGAAACTATAGTGGAACCTAGTAGTGTGACTAGGAAATTATAGATGATCTAGATGGCGACGCTCGTGCGTTCGATGCCTAGACGTGCATTCTCAACGAGTAATGGTCTAAAAGAGAATAAGACACTAGTATGGAACATGTGTGAACCCTTGTAATTATGAGAAAAAGGCAAATGTGGCCTTGTAATTGTTGAATACAATCACCGTTGTATGTGAGATCACGTAATCGGAACCGTTTCCCTGATAATTGTCATTGCATGAGCTTAGGCTCCTCTGGAATGTATGAATGATTACTTGGTAGGTTTGATTCCCGATTATAGTACGAATGGAGCCTACAAGGTAAAGAGACTTGTGACGGTTTATGGACCGTGTGAAGTGACGATTCGCAAGGTGATAATGTGTCCCTTAGTTTCCGAATCCATTTCGTATACCAAGTCATCTACGAGGATCCATGACTCGTGCCGACTTCTAGACGTAGAAGAGGACGGGAATAAGGGATGCCTTGATTTGGTTATCGATTAGTGATATTTTGAGTTAACGGAATCATGAACATGTTTCCATATAGTGTGAGATTGTGAACTCAAAGTCATTTCCCTTCCCCTTGACTTGAGTTAGGATTGGCTAGAACCCTGTAAAGCCAAGAGAATCCTTAAGATAGGGAACTCACTGAGATTAATATCTCACCCCATTATTGTGGCTATTTAAATATCAATTTCAATGCATTTCAATGCATAGGTTTTTTTTCTTATCAAGTTTTGATTTTAACTTCGACTTCAATTTTAAATTAGATAATGAACTCTAATTAAAATTTTGATGTTAACATTAAATATTAATTTTGATCAAATTTGATGTTGATGTTATTTTCTTTTAATAATGGTTTTGGTTAAATCTAAATACTTCCTTATTAGCATTTTTTTTTTTGCCATGACCTTGACGTGCTATTGCATATTGTGATTCACATGCTCCCATAGGACTCCCAATTTAACTTTGACCTTTAAGCAACTTAATTAAGATTATACATTAGGATTAACGTTTTGCATGATAACTTATAGTTTAGCACAATACCCTTAGCATATACCCTTAGCAAACGAGCAATAAATAACATAAATAATAACAAGAGGTTCCCGTAGAGTACTACAGACGTTTAGGATGCTAACACCTTCCCTAATCGTAACCAACCTCCGAACCTTAGATCTCTTAGATTTTTCGATCTTTAACCCTTTCCTTTGGATAAAATAAAGACCAGTGGTGAATTTCAAAAATTGTGATTCAAGTTAATATAATAGCTTGGCATCCGATTCTCACCGCGACAGTTACCTTCATCGTCTGAATCACCAGCATTTGACACAAAAGCTATACTCTTCTTCTTTTCAGACTTTTCACTGATCCCCAATTCAAATGTTTGAAGTGATCCCACAAGTTCATCCACTTTCATCTTATCTATGTCCTGAGCTTCCTCTATATGAGTCACTTTCATGTCAAATCTCTTAGGTAGAGATCTGAGGATTTTTCTGACCAGATTGCTATCAGATATCTTTTCACCTAGGGCACTTGAAGCATTAGCTATCTCCATAATGTTCATGTGAAAATCATGAATGCTCTCATCTTCCTTCATCTTCAAATTATCAAACTTGGTAGTGAGAAGCTGAAATTTTGACATCTTTACCTTTGAAGTCCCTTCATGAGCAACCTTCAAGACCTGCCACGCCTCTTTTGCAATGGTGCAATGTTTAATTAACCTAAAGATATTCTTATTAACACCATTAAATAGTGCATTCATGGCTTTGGAATTTCCCAAGGACCCTTTGTAGTCTGCATCATCCCAGTCTTCCTCTGCCTTCACCACATCAGTAGGATTACCTTCTCCATCACTAACCTTTGGGGGTTCCCATCCTTTAATAACAGCTTTCCATGCTTGATCATCCATGGATTGATGAAAGCAATCATCCTTGGTTTCCAATAGTCATAGTTGGAACCATCAAGCAGAGGTGATTTGTTCAAAAATCCTCCATCCTTGTCCATTGCACCAGAAAGTACATTCCCTGAATCTCACCCAGAACCAAACAAGGGTGCAAGCTCTTGATGCCAATTGAAATTCTGGCACAGATATCAGATGTCCTACACAGATGTTGAGACACAGATATCCGACACAATGAACAAGTTAACAATAATAATAACAGTGTAGAAAGTAAAGAACACAGTGATATATTTACCCAGTTCGGATCAGCAATCCTACTCTGGGGGCTACCAAGCCAGGGACGAAATCATTATATGATAGTATCAATTCATAGATCATACAGCAACCACGCTCGGTTACAATCCGCTCACTTAATCACTACCCTTCCTATGACTTCTACCTAAGACTCTCCTAGGTATGAGGCACTCCTCAAATCCCTCTTCAATCAAAAACCGTGACTGCTTTCTTTCAACACAAGTAACAAATCGAAAGCCACACTTTCAAAACACATAATTCTCAATACTTCAAAGCTTATGAGAATTGACACATAAGAATATGAGTAACTGACAGAACTTACAACACAAAACCAGTCCTTGTACTGTTATCTGAATGATACCAGTTAGGCTCACAAATAACACTCAAAAACCCTAACAAAACACACGTAAGTTCCACACCTAAACTAGGTTTACACCAGTCAATATATAGCATTAAATCTGGACTGGATTGGGCTTCAAAAATGCAGCAAAAAGACTGCACATAATTCTGCAAAATAAACTCCAAGAAAATAGGTCTTCAATCTAAAGTTTCCTAATATGTCTCCATATTTAGAAAATGTTGAAAATCCGAAAACCAACACAAAAGAACTCAACCCAAAATACTTTGGATGCCACATAGGATAACTAAATATTCACAGAATATTCAGTAACAAATACCACCAACATAATCTTCCTTTTAAATCAAAATTAGACGCGATGTCCTATGATCTAGGATGGGACATCTTTATCCGACATGTTTAATGCAGAATATTAGAACATCTTGTTTCAACATCTTGCTGCTAGAATAGTTTTAGCAAAATAAATGCCAACCAAAAAATAAAAGAAATAACAATTTTAAAGCAATTGCGTATATAACTTGACAACTCTAGCTGTATACTTTACCTCTACTTTACCACCGTAGTTCCAACCATGTTGTCTAAAGAAAATTTATGTTATCCTGTTTCCGCCAAAGCTCATCATTTTAAGTTGCTAGGAGTCCATGAATCTAAGTTTGTAGATCTACATATTAAAATATATAGTAAGTATAAATCACTTTTTCCTTCTCACTTCTATTCTACTACCGTACAACACTACTTCCTCCCTTATAATTGTAATTCTATTGAAATTGAACCAGAATAAAAGCCCTCAAGAACTCTAGAAAAATGCAAGCCAAGGAAATGGAATACCGCATCCTGAATTAACCAAACACTAACTAAAAAAACTATCATCTCAGCCACATTATAATGCTTATGCTTCAAATTGGGATAATGTAGATAACTAAGATGCTCTCTGAATTAAGATGGTTCTTTTTTTTCAACAAAAATAAAATAAATAATTATACTTTTTGTGGTATACCCAGTCAAGATCTTGTAAGAAAAACTTAAATTATCACAAGAAGACAAAGAAATTGGAGAGCAGCACAAATTAGCAAACAAAACATGACATGCACAATAGTATTTTGAACTCATAAATGTTGCATACCCATAAAACTAATTTTAGGGTTTCAAGTGGAAATTTGGGGGAAATCAAATTAGAGATGAAGTGTGGAAAACTTACTAAGAAGGGAGAAGATGAACGAAAAATAACAAAATGTTTTGGCTTGCAGCTTGAAAATAAAAGCTTTCTCTTTTCAACATATGATCCTTCGGTGCGTTTTCAACATATGATCCTTCAGTGGTTTTTCAACATATGAAGAACTGATGATGAAGAGATATGAATAGGATGGTGAACCAGTTGACGGTGAGATGGGTTCTAGGGTTTTCAAGTTGAGAGCCAGAGAGGAAAACACGAGTGACTAGGTGAAAGATAAAAGGAAAAGTTAAAATGTAATTTGAGGGGTTTTCAACTAACCCCCTAAATTAAAATAATATTTGTGTGTAGTTATCGCTTTTAAAACAAACTTTGGGAGTTTTAATTAACCTCCTTAAAAAAATCCCTGCAAATAGGCATATTTTTTGTACTGAGAGCAACAAATCAATTAGTACTAGTTGACTTTGATTTGATGTTAATTACCATTAATATTTTCATTCATTACATTTGTATCTGAGGAGAATATTATTCTATATATGTATTGTATTATCTATCAATTATATTATCACAGCATTCTGTGTTTCTATATGATATCAGATTCAAAAAGCTTAACAGCAACGATCCAGATCTGATTCTTCATCATGCCTCAGTCCATACTATCAAAATCAGTGAAACTACATCAGTTGTAGTTCTCAATGCTCAAACCTCAATCAAACTCACTCACTCCAAACTCATAGTTGGATATGACCTTCTAGGATTTGTTGATGGAACCAAAAAATATCCTGCAGAAACTCATACTGACTCTACATACTGGCAGCTCCAAGATCAGCTGATACTACATGCCATTATATCCTCGGTAGATCCGAGTATCATCACCATGCTTGAAAAAGTGAAAACTTCCAAACATGCATGGGACATTCTCAACAAGATGTTTGCCAGCAAAAATCGCTCTCACATCATGCATCTCAAAGAAAGGTTATCTCGTTTCACCAAAGGTACGCAATCTGTCCCGGAGTACTTGCAAGCAATCAAATCCATGTCTGATGAACTAGCCGTCATTAACTCTCCACTGGATGATGTTGATCTAGTTATTCAGACACTGAATAGACTTGGACATGAATTCAAAGAAATCCCTGCTGCTCTTCGTACTCGTGAGAATCCAATAGAATTAGATTCTC
Source organism: Lathyrus tuberosus (assembly GCA_022829125.1). Lineage (NCBI taxonomy): Eukaryota > Viridiplantae > Streptophyta > Magnoliopsida > Fabales > Fabaceae > Lathyrus > Lathyrus tuberosus. The sequence goes on from JALAZF010000159.1 coordinate 8,614,296, forward strand.
TCCACGACTTGTTGATCGATTATGAAAGTCACCTCAAAGAGATGAAAATATATCTCCTATAACTTCAGTCGATTCCGCATTCAAAGGAAAGCCACATTATCCAAAACGTGGTCACACTCTTTGTAACACCCTGTATAATATATACCTAGAATAATACTATACAAGCGTTTTATTTGGTACTGACACTATCATAGGTGTCTAATGGTGTAATTTACATACTTGACCATTCTAAAAACATAATACAATCTATGGTACAAGATATGGAAACTAGCCAAAACAATAAAAAAAACTAAGATCAATATACAATATCCTTAATTATATACAACAAATTACACAACGAAAAACTAAAGCTAAGCTTCTCTTGAAAAATCCAAGCATAACTCCACTTGTAAATCAAACCTGCAAACAACGCCTGAAAAATAGCAACAATAATGGGGTGAGATATTAATCTCAGTGAGTTCCCTATCTTAAGGATTCTCTTGGCTTTACAGGGTTCTAGCCAATCCTAACTCAAGTCAAGGGGAAGGGAAATGACTTTGAGTTCACAATCTCACACTATATGGAAACATGTTCATGATTCCGTTAACTCAAAATATCACTAATCGATAACCAAATCAAGGCATCCCTTATTCCCGTCCTCTTCTACGTCTAGAAGTCGGCACGAGTCATGGATCCTCGTAGATGACTTGGTATACGAAATGGATTCGGAAACTAAGGGACACATTATCACCTTGCGAATCGTCACTTCACACGGTCCATAAACCGTCACAAGTCTCTTTACCTTGTAGGCTCCATTCGTACTATAATCGGGAATCAAACCTACCAAGTAATCATTCATACATTCCAGAGGAGCCTAAGCTCATGCAATGACAATTATCAGGGAAACGGTTCCGATTACGTGATCTCACATACAACGGTGATTGTATTCAACAATTACAAGGCCACATTTGCCTTTTTCTCATAATTACAAGGGTTCACACATGTTCCATACTAGTGTCTTATTCTCTTTTAGACCATTACTCGTTGAGAATGCACGTCTAGGCATCGAACGCACGAGCGTCGCCATCTAGATCATCTATAATTTCCTAGTCACACTACTAGGTTCCACTATAGTTTCATGTTAAGGTTTCCTCACTGTTCCTATTCCATATTTTAACATGTATTCACTAAATTACATATCTCAATAAGAAGTTAGATATAGTACACCACATTAGTACAATAGAAATACATGTAATAATTCAACTCTTAATTTATCACATCTCTTGAGCTTCCTCGGATTTATTTAATCGGGTAACAAAATCAATATTTTTCACTTTCATTGCATAGGATATTTCTATAGCTTTCCAATGACTATTACTACGCTTCGATCGGAGTTACGATCTAAAAGATATGAATTTTTCAATATTTTTCCTCAACTTACAGTGGTAATCGGTTACTCTAATAAGGTAAACGGTTACTCAAGCTTCACTGTTCACACAGAGGCTAAATGAGAGTTAGAGACACATTTCGGTAATCGATTACCCAAATAGGATAATCGGTTACTCAGTCAAATTTGCGCAGATTATCATTTTTTTCCACAGAGTAATCCATTACCCTAATTGGTTAACCGATTACTTTGTTGAAGAAAAGAAAATTCTAGTTTTTCTAATGTTTCAAAATCATCCAAACTCACTCAAAATAATAGAAACTCAGAGGAACAATTAACCACTTATCATACATTATATTCATACCCAGTGGCGGAGCCAGAAATTGTTTGAAGCCTGGGCAAAAAATTGAAGACCGCAAATTCAACAAGTGTATGTATTATATAAATATAGAACCGAAATGAAAACTTGAACTCACGGATTGATATCTTGAACAAGATAACTACAATGTACAGATCAAAACTTCTTTCATGGGTGCCACTTTATGTTGCATCCAACACTTCATACAAATAGAAAAACATGACCATGACAGATACCATAAATTTAAATTTTCTCAAACAATCAAAAGGTTAACTATATGTACAAAGTACCTAGGTTTTGACTCTGATGGTACTAGTTGATAACTCAAAACACGATCTATTGCCAAGCTCAAATCTCTTTATATTTAAATAAATATATTAAATCAAAAGGTTATGATACCTTTAAGAGATTAAAAATGTTGAATGTTAATTCAGTTATAAGAAACTAACCTTTCGGTTATTGGTATGTCACTCTTACTTGGCCTTGAATCATCAAAGTGACCATGATAAACCAGCTCAAACGACATTCAACAATCCTCTTACTATTTGATTAATTTATAGAAAATACAACACTTTACTAAAATGGTGTTTAATAAAACTGCCACTATTTACAATAAAATATGGCGGTTTATAAACTGACGTAATGTTAATAGAAAAATGACGGTTTCTACCTCCTTTATTTTGACACGTCTGTTGTTTTACAGTGATTTTTGTTTTTATTGTTTTTGTAAATTGAATATTTCCGTTTATAGTTGTGAAAATTGATCCATTGAATCGTATAGAGTCCTAATATATTTTTTATATTATTTGAGGATAAAATTTATTCTTTTCTTCTTCTTTTTTACAATACTTTACATATTTTTTTAAATTTTAATAGCTGCTACTTTTATGTTAATATTTATTTCTCCTAAGTATTGATCCTAAACTTTAACTTTATTCTTTATTTTAATTCTTGCACTTTTTTGTAATGTAGTCAAATCTAAATATTATAATATAAAAAAATTAATGTAATGTAAACTTAATTGCATAAAAAGGTGAAAAAAAATTATGTTTTTACTTGTGAAAAATGTTTAATATGGCAGTTAAAACTGCCATTATCAACGACAAAAAACCATCACTTTCTTCTTTGAGGTTTAAACTTATATTTTTCTGACTTTCGTTAATTGTGACGGTTTAAACCGCCACAATAGCACTTTTTAACCGCCGCAATTTTCATTTTTTAAGTGAAAAGAAGGAAAAGTTTTGGGCCAGAGCCTGGGCACATGCCTAGCCTGGACGGGCCTTAAAACCGCCCATGTTCATACCTGTATCGATCATATTATGCATTTTAATCGAGATTTGAACTGTGAAAACAATCGATTCCACACAATATTCGATATTAACCAATTCTAACCTAAACTCTAACATTCTAAAACTTCTAGAGCTTAAGTATTAACTATAACCCACCTTAGAGATAGAAGAGGAGGTTGAATAAGATGATGAATAATGATGATGATCCAAGCTTCTTCTTCTCTTTTCCCTTTTTCCTATCTTTCTCTTCTTATCTTCTTTCTCTTACTGTCTTCTTTTTATTCTTTCCTTCACTTCTCTTTCTCTTATAACACACACACACACACACACACACACACACACATATATATAATATAATCCAACAGGTTAAAATATCTCCAATCGATATTTTGTCGTCTCAAACCAATTGATCAATTATTAGGGTTACCTTAAAATCCTTTCTTGAATTAATAAAATTGATCTGTCCCTGTCGTACCTCAAAAAATACGATCCTCGCGATGGACGCGGAAAAAACTGTTCGAAACAGAGTCGCCACCGAACTTTATATATCCCAAAAGAGGGAAAGGAAAATATCGATAAAACCTTTAAAGGGATAAGAAAATGGTCATCGCAACCAAATTCAGGTTCGAGAGTCGGTTACGCAAGAGGGAAGGTATTAGCACCCTCTACGTCCGTTGTTTTCAACGGGAACCTCTTGATTCGATTCGTGAAAAAGTTAGCTAGGTTTGTTTGTTATCTTCTAAGGTAAAAGGATTCTAAGGGGAAAATGAATGTTTTTTATTAGGGTGCTCGGCAAGGATTAGAACCCTTGTGCCTACGTATTCCCTCGTGCAATGGGAAAGTCAGAGCATTCGTAGTTCGTGGGACTACGGTTGTTTGTTGGTGTTTTTTAAGTGAACAAGTGTTTAGAGGGGGCTAAACATTGTTATCTTGGAAAAGAGTTTTAATCGCACGGCGGCGAGGAGTTGAATTAATGTGTTTGTATTTTGATTGGGTGATGATTACTCGAACTTAAGAAAGATTCCTCGGGCCCAAGTAATCGGGAAAGCGAGTCGAAGAACCGGCTCTCTATCTTTTTCACCATTAACTATGAAAGAGTTTTAATATGGTTAGAGAATGTTAAATAGATGACAATTACTTGAACTTAAGAAAGATTCCTCGGGCCCAAGCAATCGGGAAAGCTAGTCGAAGAACCGACTCTCTCTCTTTTTCATCCAAGTGTTTAGGAAAAGAAGATTTGATTTTGTTTATTGTAAAAAGGGTTTGATGTCTAAACGTGTTATGAGTCTTTTAAAGAAGACATTGCTTGAACTTAAGAAAGATTCCTCGGGCCCAAACAATTGAGAAGAGGAATCGAAGATTCCATTCCACTCCCTTTTCTTCTTTTATGAAATAGTATTTAAGTATAATTAGGTATTTTTGGTTTAACTTGAGAAACATGCTCGATATGAATCGAGGTTTGAATTTGCGTGCGAAGTGGCTGAGGACTAATGGAAAGGTGGTCCTAATGGTTCAAGGTAAGGTCGATGGCGAGGCAAAAGCACTTGACTTACAAGTTGGGTAAAGGGACTTGATATGTGGATCAAGTGAACGCTTGAGAATGAATTGTTATTAATTGAGTTTGTTTTGAAAAAAGGCTTGACGTTGGATCAAGCGTGTTTATTCTTGTAAAAAAGGGTTGATTTTAATCTAATGGGGGAGGGATACAATTAATCAAAGGGAGAATAATCAAGCCACAGTTAAATTAAGATAAACACACATATGCATGCAAACAAGATTGTGAAATGTGCAACAAGTATCGTTGTATAAAGCCCAAGAGGAGGCTATTTGAGGTTGATTGCGATCGTGAAAACAATCGACTTACAAGGTATTGGAAAAAGGGCTTGACATTAAGTCAAGGTATTAGTTTGAAAAGAGTTTGGTTTGGACAAGCATATGATGAATGACATAAATATAATCAAGGCACGAAATTAATCCATAAGAGAAAAGTATAAACATCACACAAAGACTAAAAACCAAACAAAATGGGGGAGAAATATGATCAAACATGTTAATATAATTAGTAACCTAATCCTAAGGTTAGTCTAAAGGAGAAATTCAAACTAATTTGTTTTAGAATTTTTTAAAGAAAAGGGTGAAAATTTAAGTAATTAATCAAATTAAACTAAAATATTTAATAAAATTAACTATTAAAATTAATTAGTATTAAATAAAATGGTTTAATGAGATTAATTAGAAATTGATTAATTAATAAGGTTTAGAAAAGTATTTTGGATTTTTTAATGAAAGAAAATTGAATTAATATAATTAATAAAATTAAAGTCAAATATTTTATAAAACTAATTATAAAATTAATTAGTTAATATTTAATAAATAATTTCAATAAAATTAACTAAAAACAAAAAAATAGTGTTTTGTCTTTTTTATAAATAAAAGAAAAATAAAAGAAAAAATTCTAAAAAAGAAAACAAATGGGCCAGAAATATCAGTAAAACAGGGGGTGCGGTTTAGAAATTCACAGGGCCCAATGTTAACAAGCCCACGCTGGGAAGGAGGGTTCACTGTGAACCCTCAGTCAACTTGGGGCATTGGATGCAAATGAGTCAACCACTGACTCTAATCCAAGGGTTGAGATATGGGGATGCATGGTAACTCTTGAGGGTTGGCGCACACAGAATCAAAGGGGAGGTCATCAACCGGTGACAAGTGTCCACGGTGGAGACATTTGTCACCACCAGACCCAACATCTAAACAAGGCAAGGGTGACGAATCAAACTTAAAGATAAAAGGTTCACAATGTAAACTAATTCCATCTATCCTCTCTCTTCGTTCTCTCACGTTGCCTCTCTCTCTCTGCAAAAGGGTCTCGCCGGAAACCTAGACCGCTGTCGGAGAAGCGGCGGCGCGCGACGGCCACCACCGCCTTCTCCGGCAACACCACCACCAAACCCTTAAACAACCCACATGAACCCTAATCAAAACTTTCCCCTCTTTCCAAATCCAAACTAAGATTTTTCAAAATCCCACCCTAATCCTCAAACAGAAACCTAAAAGAAAACCTAGATCTAACCAAAATCAGAGCAAGCAAGCAATTGATGGAGGGTTTCAAAACGTAATCATATGGTGACTACAAATCGAGCATCAGAAAGTAAAAATGAGGTGAATAATACCTAGATCGGAGCGATTTCGATCCTAAGCTTTCCGACGAAGGTAACTTTCTTTAACTTTCCTCTTTTTTCTTTTTCCTTCTACGTATCTTCTTCTTCCTGCTATAATCTCTGAGCGTGATGTTGTTGAGTGTTGTTGTTTTGTATGATTGTAGGAAAATGTGAGGTTAAGCTCAAACTAGCTCAGAATTTCAATGTGAAACTCTGAGTAATTATTTTAGGATTCTTTGAGAGCTTTAGAGATGGAGGTTGGGGATTTCTTGCGCAGCCTTGTAATGCTCTGAAAATGTAGGGTTTTTTTTTCCTCTATAAACAGACGAATCCTTTTTAAATAGCTCAGGAATTAGGGTTTGATGTCTTGTAACCCTGCTGTGAAATCTCCATTTTGGTATGTTTATTGTTACTTTCTAAGGTTCAGAAGGTGTTCTTGCCAAAATAGTGTATCTGCCCTATTTGTACTTTCTGAACCCTGTTCTGCTCTGAATTTGTCTGGTTGTTTGTTTGTGCTTGTAATTTCTTGGTGTACCTGTTACTACTTTCTTAGATTCAGAGTTCGTTTTTTGTCCATATTATGAAATATCTTTGTCACTTTCCTGTTTACAATTTGGAATTGTTTTTTGTGAAATTATAACTTATGCTCATGTGAAGACTTGAAAATGATCTTAGTATAATATTGGTTTTTGTACACTATGCTAACTTCTTGCCATTTTTACTTTTCATGTCCGTTGATGCGAGGGGTTTGGCACGGTGAGGCATGGATTGCTTGAAGATGATGAGAATAGGAAATTGGCTAGACTTTGGCAAGATGTTCTTGTTTTGTCTTGAAGGTAAAAAATATAAAGTTTGATCTTTGAATCAATCCTATATCTGAGCAATCAACGAAGACTCTTCTTCAAAGTTCAAAAGCTGCTTTGTTTGAGGACTCCAAAAGAACAGGTGCAAGGCATTGTTTCCATCAAGTCCTTCGCGTAACCTTCTCCGTAAGGTACATTCCTTCATCAAAACTTTTGCGTTCAACACTTCTCCCTGTTTAAATTACCTTTCTTTAAGCCGTGTTGTCCTAACGATTTTATTCATTTCGATTGAAGGGTCAGCCAAATTGAGATGTGGTGGATCATTATCACTATCAAGTTTCACCGTCAAGTTAAATCAATTTCAACTCCTCAGCCACTGCAGTAGCTTGTTCATGGAGCACCATACCTGAAGGAGAAGGAGAGGGTGTGGAGAAACCTTGGCGTTGGATTTTGCACCTTTAATTACAACAATTCCAAGGAACACACAAGAAGGAAGAGTTCTAAATTATTGCACTTTTGTTATCCCTTTGAAACAAACCTCTTATCGTCACTTGCATTTGCGGACCCTTTGTAGTAATTTTAAGGTTTTTCTTTAATCATGAACTATTGGTGTATTGTCTGAATTCATGTAGATTCCTTGTAAGTTTTGCCATGAATAGAATTTTATTTGAATCCTGGCGTTTTGGTGAATCCTAGGCCAATGATTGTTATTTTAGCTTGTGATGAATTTATTGAGAATCCTGATTAGGAGTGAACAGAATCATGGCATGCTATTGCTGCCATTGCCACGACTTGACTCCTATAACCTTGTTTTTGTATAAAAAAAAAAGCTTGTGCATGATTCCAATTTATTCAATATTTTAGCTAAGAATAACTGACTTATACACACTCTGACAATGACCCTCCCCTGGCAACAATTACCTTTAGCACTTCTTGCCATGAATTGAATTACTTTGAAACATCTAGAAGCCAAACGGCCGGCCGCGTATTGCTTCTTGAGCTCCATCCTAACTCTAATAATCAATTAATCATAGTTTCGAACACCTTAAGTATTTGTTTTTCACTTAGAAACCTTGCTCCCATAAGACTTGGATTGAACATATGCTCAAGTCATAAATTATTTAGGCCCGCCAACTAAGTCAAAGTCAAATTGAACCTTATTTTGCTTCATCCCTTAAATTCAATTTGGCTTTGAAAATAAATTGACCATGTCTTGGAATATGAACGACCACCACTTGAACCCAATTGGTCATATCCAGACTAATTGACCATGAGAATAAAGGCACATTTTTCTTGTTTTACTTGAATTCCACACTCTTGCAAAAGCTTGTAATGACAAAGAGTACAAACCAAATCACCATAGCCTAAACTTTAGAGGATTATGACCAAAAGTTATATGATGATCTTTAGAAAAGTCCAGAAAGCAACCATATACTTAGCACAAGAAAAATGAGAGGGCAGGACAAATTTGGGGTATGACAGATGCCCCTATCTAATTGTCTTGAACCCGAGAGAATGAACTGCTGAATGGCATTCATTTTTAGGGTAGAAGTCAATTAGATATAAGAAGACCCTAAAATTTGTCTGACAAAAGGTAAAATGATATAGAGTGGGAGTTGACAGAATGAGGTAATGGGGTTCAAACTGAACAAAATAACTAAAGCCTCTTTGGGTAGTCGAAGCAGTCCCTTATCCATTAAGGTTCCTCGATGATACCAAAGCAGTATTTCTGAAGGAAGAAGATTCTCTGGGTCGTCGAAGCAGCCCCTTATCCATTAAGGTTCCCCGATCATACCAAAGCAGTATCTCCGAAGGCAGACGATTCTCTGGGTCGTCGAAGCAGTCCCTTATCCATTAAGGTTCCTCAATGATACCAAAGCAGTATCTCTGAAGGCAGAAGATTCTCTGGGTCGTCAAAGCAGCCCCTTATCCATTAAGGTTCCCTGATCATACCAAAGCAGTATCTCCAAAGGCAGACGATTCTCTGGGTCGTCAAAGCAGTCCCTTATCCATTAAGGTTCCTCGATGATACCAAAGCAGTATCTCTGAAGGTAGAAGATTCTCTGGGTCGTCGAAGCAGTCCCTTATCCATTAAGGTTCCTCGATAATACCAAAACAGTATCTCTGAAGGTAGAAGATTCTCTGGGTCATCGAAGCTTCCCCTTATCCATTAAGGTTCCCTGATCATACCAAAGTAGTATCTCTGAAGGCAGACGATTCTCTGGGTCGTCGAAACAGTCACTTATCCATTAAGGTTCCTCGATGATACCAAAGCAGTATCTCTGAAGGCAGAAGATTCTCTGGGACGTCGAAGCAGTCCCTTATCCATTAAGGTTCCTCGATGATACCAAAGCAGTATCTCTGAAGGTAGACGATTCTCTGGGTCGTCGAACCACCCCCTTATCCATTAAGGTTCCCTGATCATACCAAAGCAGTATCTCCGAAGGCAGACGATTCTCTGGGTCGTCAAAGCAGTCCTTTATCCATTAAGGTTCCTCGATGATACCAAAGCAGTATCTTTGAAGGCAGAAGATTCTCTGGGTCGTCGAAGCAGTCCCTTATCCATTAAGGTTCCTCGATGATACCAAAGCAGTATCTCTGAAGGCAGACGATTCTATGGGTCTTCGAAGCAGTCCCTTATGCAATAAGGTTCCTCGATGATACCAAAGCTGTATTTATGAAGTAAATTTAATGAGGAATAGTTGAACAAGATTCCTGTTGGAGGAAATGTGCTGGCTCTGTAGGGGAAAGCTCACAAGAAACTTTCTAGGGTAGCCTCTGCTTGGGGAGCACTGACAACAGTTGTTGAGGATTATCATTAAAAATTGCATGGTTGAAGAATGACTTGCTGGGGAATAGGATTCCATGAGCACGTGCGGGGTATCAACTCTTTTTAGAACAATACTGCCAACTTTGAACGAGGACTGACCAAGATGCTTACGAACTGATCCTGGATCCTGTTATGCTATGATGATGGGGATGGGTAATGCCATGCATTGCATGATGCACTGAAACACATGCTAAGATGCAACTTCTAGGGAATCTAATGCACATATGATATGATAGTGCTTGATATGATTATGTAATGTTATGCTAGCATGTTATGAACATGACGATGCAAATGATCGGGCGCGCTGGGGATAAGTTTCCTTATCGAGGCTATCACCAGGGATTGGATTTGGTAATTGCCAAATGAAATTGGACTTTGGTTATTTTGGTGTTATGAAGATGCCAATGACGGTGGACTTTTAATTGTTGCCAATGAAGACTGGACTTTAAAGGGTAGATTTGAAGGTGCCAACGAGTGTGGACTTTTGAGTAGTTGCCAATAAAGGATTGGACTTTGGGTTTTATGAGGATGATGAGAGCGTTTGACTACTCGACCCCTTTTGAGCAACCCAAATATGACTAGGGCGCATGATTGCCCCTGTTGGGCTTGAAAGATTCACTGTTGGGGATTACATTAAGGACATCCCTGAACAGCTACACTGCTTGTGGTGAAGAGCCAAGATGACTGACAACTGATTTAATGCTTTCATGTGGTGAAGTTCTTTTGGAGACTATCTAATTCATTTTTGGTTCTCCCAACACCAAAATAAATTTTATTATTTTCAAATATTGTCTTTATTAACCGAAGTTTCAAAACACAGTTTATCAAAAACAAAATCAGTTTGCAAACAAACAGATAAAGTAAAAAATTGAGCACAATTTGGTAAGAAATCTCTCTTTATATTGATTTGCCCCTGGAATGGGTAAGTATGTACAAGGATACAATTCCTTAATGAGGTAATAGCGGTGCAAGAAAAAACATAATGGCAATACAAATTAATGAGGTTCCATTGAGTTTCAACACTGCTATTATCCTTATGACTTTGATAACTTCAACACCTTGCTTCGTAGGAAGACGGTTCGGTTAATTCCTCTCTTCAGTGGTACATCAGGATTAAGTGGACGTGCAGACTAGATACTTTGCCTTGGAACCTGTCCCTAACTTTTGCCTGGATCGCCCTTTCGGGTTTTCAATCCACCAGGACGCCCTTTTTTGCCTGAACCGCCCTTTCGGGTTTTCAATTCAGCGGGCCTATATCTTTTATCTTATCCCTAATTTTTGCCTGGAATGATTTTATTTTTTTTAGGTCCAACGGGATTGCCATTTTTTCCTAAGTCGCCTTTTCAGGTTTTCGACTTAGCGGCTTTATTTATTCCACTTTTTTAGGCGTAGTACCTCTTAATGTACTCTGCATTCACCGGGTATGGTAATTCATCACCGTACATAGTTACGAGTTTCAAGGTACCACCAGAGAATGCCTCTCTTACAACATATGGGCCTTCGTAGTTTGGCGTCCACTTGCCCCTGGATTCATTATACATAGTCATGATCCTCTTGAGCACCAAGTCACTTTCCTGGAATGTCCGAGGATGCACTTTCTTGTCAAAAGCTTTCTTCATGCGTCTTTGATAGAGCTGGCCATGGCATATTGCTGCCAAGCATTTTTCTTCAAGAAGGTTGAGTTCATCAAACCTCGTCTTCACCCATTCTGCTTCATAAAGCTGAGCTTCCATCAATACTCTTAATGAGGGGATTTTGACTTCTATCGGAAGGACCGCTTCCATGCCATAAACCAATGAGTAAGGAGTTGCCCCTGTTGAAGTTCGCACTGAGGTACGGTAGCCGTGCAGCGCAAAAGGTAGCATCTCATGCCAATCCTTATAAGTGACCACCATTTTCTGAATGATCATTTTGATGTTTTTGTTGGCTGCCTCAACGGCTCCATTCATCTTGGGTCTGTATGGTGTCGAATTATGGTGCTCAATCTTGAAACTAGCGCATAGTTCATCCATCATTTTGTTGTTGAGATTAGACCCATTGTCAGTGATGATACGGTTAGGCACTCCATATCTGCATATAATGTTGTGTTTCAAGAAGCGAGCGACCACTTGCTTGGTAACGTTCGCATACGATGCAGCCTCAACCCATTTGGTAAAGTAGTCTATGGCAACCAATATGAAGCGGTGTCCATTTGAGGCCTTTGGCTCAATCATCCCAATCATATCTATTCCCCACATGGAAAATGGCCATGGTGAAGTCAAGACGTTCAAAGGAGTGGGAGGTACATGAATCTTATCAGAGTATATCTGGCATTTATGGCATGTTCAGGCATGATGGTAGCAGTCAACCTCTATGGTAAGCCAATAATAGCCTACTCTCAATATCTTCTTTTCCATAGTATGCCCATTTGCGTGGGTACCCAAACAACCTTCATGAATGTCTTTCAGAATCTGCTCAGCTTCATGCTTTTCCACACATCTGAGTAGTACAGTATCATGATTACGCTTGTATAACACATTCCCATTGAGGAAGAAATTTGATGTTAATCTGCGTAAATTCTCTTATCCACCGCCAAAGTGCCCTCTGGATATTCTTGTTTTTCCAGATAACGTTTGATGTCATAGAACCATGGCTTTTCATCTGACTCTTCATCGGTAGCCAAACAATGAGCGGGCTCTTCAAATCACTGTAGATCAATATGCAGTCGATGGTTGGGCCATATCAGTTTATACATAGAAGCCAGGGTTTCCAGAGCGTCTGCCATATGATTTTCTTCTCTAGGCACATGGGTAAAGGTGATATCATCAAATATGGGAAGTAGCTTTGCCATATAATCCCGGTATGGAACTAAGTTGGCATGTTTGGCATCCCAGTCACCTCTAATCTGGTGTATTACTAGAGAAGAATCTCCAAACACATCAAGAGACTTGATTCTTAAGTTGATGGCTTCTTCCAGCCCGAGTATACAAGCTTCGTACTCGGCCATGTTATTGGTGCATGGAAAGCAGAGCTTAGCTGTGAACGGTAAGTGGAAATTCTTGGGTGATGTAATCACTTCCCCAATTCCACTTCCATGAACATTTGAGGCACCGTCGAACATGAGAGTCCATCGCTCCCCTGGTTCGGGCCCTTCATTTGGACCTGGCTCTTCATAATCTTTTAGTACCATTATGTCTTCGTCTGGAAAATCGAACTTAAAGGGCTGATAATCATCCATCGGTTGATGGGCAAGATGATCCGCCAGTATGCTACCCTTGATGGCTTTTTGAGTGACGTATTGAATGTCGTACTTAGACAAAAGCATTTGCCATCGGGCTATTCTGCTGGTGAGAGCAGGTTTCTCAAAGATGTATTTAATGGGATCCATCTTGGAAATCAGATAAGTAGTGTGGGTCAACTTATACTGCCTGAGACGTTTGGCAGCCCAGGCTAATATGCAACAAGTCTTCTCGAGTAAAGAATACCTTGTCTCGCAGTCATTGAACTTCTTGCTGAAGTAATAGATGACATGTTCTTTCTTTCCCGTCTAATCTTGTTGACCCAACACACAACCCATAGATTCATCAAGTATAGTCAGGTACATAATGAGTGACCTTTCAGGAACAGGCGGTATTAGGATCTGTGGTTCTTGCAGATACTCTTTGATTTTATCAAATGCCCCTTGGCAATCATCATCCCACTCAATTGACTGATTATTTCTTAGCAGCTTGAAAATAGGTTTCCAGGTGGCAGTAAGATGTGAAATAAATCTGGCAATGTAGTTTAATCTTCCCAGAATGCAACAGACCTCTTTCTCTGCCCTAGGCGCATGCATATTCTGAATTTCCCTCACCTTATCAGGATCCACTTCGATTCCTTTCTGACTTACAATAAAGCCCAACAATTTTCCAGATCGTACCCCAAATATGCACTTGTTGGGGTTGAGTCTCAGTCTAAACTTCCTCAATCGAACAAACAGCTTTGCAGATTGATCAAGTGCTCTTCTTCGGTTTGAGACTTGGCAATCATATCATCAACGTAAACTTCAATCTCTTTATGGATCATGTCATGAAAGAGCATTACCATTGCACGTTGATACATTGCCCCAGCATTCTTAAGTCTAAATGGCATCACCTTATAGCAGAAAGTGCCCCATGGTGTGATAAATGTGGTCTTCTCCATATCCTCTGAATCCATCTTAATTTGATTATACCCAGAAAATCCGTCCATAAAAGAGAATACGGAGAATTGAGCTGTGTTGCCAACCAATACATCAATGTGAGGTAATGGGAAGTCGTCCTTAGGACTAGTTCTGTTCAAATCTCTGTAATCCACACACATGCGAACCTTTCCATCTTTCTTCGGTACCGGCACAATGTTGGAAACCCATTGTGGGTACTTTACTACTGCCAGGAATACAGCATCAAGCTGTTTTCAGACTTCTTCCTGAATTTTGAGAGCCATATCCGGATGGGTCCTTCTTAACTTCTGCTTGACAGCATGGCATTCCTCCTTGAGTGGTAACTTGTGTACGACCATATCAGTATCCAACGCAGGCATGTCTTGATACGACCAAGCGAATACGTCAGCGTACTCACGGAGGAGCTCTATCAACTTGGTCTTGACTTTAATTTGAAGAGATGCACCTATCTTTACCACTCTTCGGTCTTCCTCAGTAACCAGGTTGATGACTTCAATGTCTTCTTGGTGTGGCATGATGACCTTCTCTTCTTGCTTGAGCAGCTTTGCCAACTCTTCGGGGAGTTCACAATCTTTCATGCCTTCCTCTTCAGCTTGGTAGATTGGGAAATCAAAGTCATATAGCCCCGTAGCAGCGTCTATATCAAGGACCTCAGTGGTGTTTCTGTATGTTTATGATTTATGCAGTTTATTTAGGAAAGTGTGTGCATGAAAAATATTGCCATTTATTATAACGTAAAAAAAATGAAAGAAAGTGAGCGAAAATTGAATGCAAACTGAAATTCAATAATGATAATCAATGTTTGAAAACATCAGGTGGCCCATACAATGCTCCACTACGCCTTGGGCAGAGCGCAGGGTTTTTGATAAACAGTAAAATTACGTTTGGTGTGTGAAGAACTGAGGAACGTCAATGGTCTTCCAATTCTGGAGCTCTTCACCAGGCTTTGCTTGTCGGATCCAGCTTGCAGAAGCTTGCTCATCACCATCTTGGTCTTCAATGATCATTGCTACTGGAGAACCAAAGATGTGCCTAGCACTTGTAAAAATCTTCTGAACAGGAAGGATCTGATTTCCGTTGTATGGAACAAAGGCTGAATTGCGGGATGGCCGATAACCTAGCCCAAACTTATCAAGCTTTTCAGTAACCTCAACCACTTTGCCCTATCCTTGGGCATTTCCCTCTTCCACCACAACTTTAGCTTCCTCGTATGAGGCCATTGATGATCTTAACTCTTGGTGCTCTGGTACTCGTTGCACACCCAGTGTACTCACCACCTCAAAGGACTGAAAAGGTGTCTCGACCATTTCACCTTCAACATCAATGTAGCGGAACGATGTCAAATGACTTACCAGGATATCTTCTTCACCGCCTATCACAACCATTTTTTCATTGGTAATAAACTTCAGCTTCTGATGGAGAGTGGACGTAACTGCCCCTGCCGAGTGAATCTAGAGCCTTCCTAGCAAGCAACTGTAACCAGGATAAATGTCTATTACTTGAAAAGTAATGGTAAAGATAGTAGGCCCAATCTTAATTGGCAAGTCCACCTCACTCATAATCGCGCGCCTAGACCCATCAAACGCCTTCACTATGAGAGTACTTGGCTTCATGCTTACTCCACTTATAGGCATATTTTCTAGAGTAGTCTTTGGGAGCACATTCAAAGAGGATCCAGTATCCACCAAGACCCTGGACAACAAAGTACCTTCGCATCTAATGGAAATGTGAAGAGCCCTATTATGGTTCTTCTTTTTAGCAGTCAAATCATCATCATTAAACCCAAGAAAATTTCCAGTAGGGACACTGGCTATCACATCATCAAATTGAGCTACAGTGATATCTTTGGTAATATGTGCAACACTTAATACCTTTAACAAAGAAGATCTATGCGCCTCAGAACTGAGCATTAAGGAGAGCATAGATATCTTGGCAGGAGTTTGATTCAGCTGATCGACTAACTTGTAGTCGCTCTTCTTTATAATCTTCAGAAACTCTTCAGCCTCTTTCTGTGTGAATGCCCCTCTTGGAGATGACAACCTTTCTTGTAATTCAGCACTCGGAGTTTCAACTGGTATAGCAACCGCCTTTCCTTTGTCATCGTTTGGCACATCTACTGGTTTTGCTGCAAAGATTCGACCACTACGGGTCATTCCACTTGGTCCTACTACAGCGTCACACTTAGCACCACCATATTCAACGACTACCTTTTCCGGCCCTTGTTTAAAAACTTTAGACTCAGGAACACTAACAGGAAACTCAAATGTTATCGGAACTGGGCGCACTTGCCTTGGTTTGCTAACATCCGCCTCATTAAACTGAATAACCACATGTGCAGGACGAACTGGTCTTTGTTGGAAAACATTAGCTCCGTCATATTCAATAATTATCGGAGCAGGACGAACTTGTCTTTGTTGATGACCTTCAGGTGCATCATACTGAATGTTAATAGCAGCCGCACTTTGTTCTCTTGCATCCCAGCGTTCAACCTGAATCACACCTTGATCCAGGAATTTCTGCAAATGTTTCTTAACCACCTCATCAGTCAAATCATCAAGCTCATCCCACATTTCTTCAATTTTTCTCCTATAACTGCCATAGGAGTATGAATATCTTAAACCCTTGTAATCAATCTCTGCCCACTGCTTTCCTCCACAGCATTAACAGACGGTCCTCCATGCGGGGGCATGCGATTGTTTTTAACATTAGCGCCTCGCTGAGTGAAAATAAGATCTTTGGACTCAACCAAATCTTGAACTCTGTTCTGAAATGCATAACAGTTTTCTATGGTATGCCCGGGAGCACCCTTGTGAAACTCACAATGGGCGCTCGCATCGTATTCGGGAGGATATGGGAAGACTGTTGGCCTCAAATCTCTGAGTTTCAAATGCCCACTCTGATACAGTTGAAAAAAAATATGGCTATACAGAATTGGCACAGGATCGACATGCCTTCTTGGTCTTGGTTGCCTCTGTGGTGGGGCATTTTGGTATTGCGGCGGAGGAACATTTTGATAATTCAGCCGCTGAGCAGGTTGTTGAAGTGGGGCTTGTGCAACTGCAGCCACTTGTTGATACGGTATATTCACTGGGGCTCTACCCCCTCGTCCTCTCATGACAACATTGGTCTCTTCATCCTTTCTCTTTACAAATGGCCTCTTTCCTCCACTTGTAGAAGCAACAACAACTTTGTTCTTCTTCAGCTGACTTTCAATCCTTTCTCCTACAGACACAACCTCAGCAAAGTTAGGGAAACTTGATCCCAGTATAAGGTCCAAATATTGAGGCTGTAAAGTTCCCATAAACATATCGATTAACTCTTTGTCCAACAAAGGTGGTTGAACACGAGCAGCCAACTCCCGCCAACGTTGAGCATATTCTTTAAATGACTCATTGCTGCGCTGAGCCGTGTCTTGTAGTTGAGTGCGGTTTGGCGCCAGATCAGTGTTGTACCGATAATGTTTAAGGAACGCCTCAGAAAGATCTCTCCAAGTACTAATCTGCCCCTTTTCCAGCTGCATGTACCATTCCAACAATGCCCCGCTGAGGCTATCTTGGAAATAGTGAATCAGGAGTAGGTCATTTTTAATACGAGCAGCCATCTTGCGACAGTACGCTCGCAGGTGAGTTTTGGCACAGCTGATTCCCTTGTACTGGTCAAAACTTGGCACTTTAAACTTTTCAGGGATCACAAGTCTGGGAACCAAGCACATATCCACAACATCCAAGCCGGGAGTAGTCTGAGCCTCCAAGGCCTTGAATTTTTCTTCCAATGTGCGCAGTCTGTCAACAGATGGATCAGGTCCAACATGTTGAGGAGGTGAAGGTGGTATGTAGAAGGCATCGAACTGCTCATCCGCATCACTCACAGATCCATGATGAGCCGAGTGTTCTGACAAATCTATGTGAACGGGAGGAGGGATTCCCTTAGTTACTCCAGAAGTTCCTATCTTTTCAGTGAGTCTTTTGGTATCGGCCACAGTTTCAGCATTGTTCTCTTTCTGAGCTAGTACCATCATAGTCTCCAGCAGTTGATCCATTTTGGCCTTCAGCGTGTCAATGTCATTCCTCATCGTGTTCTGATTCTCTTCAATTTGCTCCAGCGTCATCTTGAAGCTACAGCGAGTCTCGTACCGGTGTCGAGTAGTCAGGTTTTCTGTTTGGAGAAATGATAGAGTGAATGAGTTTATTGGTAGGTGTTTTGTGGAAAATGAATGCAATGATATGTATGCAGGATGGAATGCATTTGTTTTCAGGGAATTGTTCGAATTAATCATTAGCTTATACAGGAATATTAAATAACAAATAGTTCTAAAGAAATACAAGTCTCATTCATTCATAAGATTGTAATAGTTACGTGATACATAATCATTTGGGAGTAAATACAATCCATAAAGTAAGAAAAAACAACATAAGACTCAAAACTTGGGCCTTCGGGCCTCGCGCTCCTTCAACTCTTCTTTAAACCTCTTCAACATCTCCTTACAAAGGCAAACAAAATTGACGATGGCTTGAGGGGTAGATTCATTGAGAGCCTCCAAAGCATTTCTATGCTTCCACACCAAGTCTTCAGCCAACCAGTTACAAAAATCCGCTAGCCCATTAAGCTTATTGCGGTACATGTCCCTATCATCTATAAGAATATGAATGGAACATTCATAATCGGTACAGTCATCAAGCACCTTCTTCCTTGCAGAGGCCCAAATTTCCTTGTCTACGAGGACAGCCTCAAGATGATTCTTCTGCTCCTCGGCGAGCCTTTTGAGATTATTCAACTCACCACACACTCTATCCCAGTCTGCTGGCTCAACATAAGAAACTCTCATGAGATCCTCCTTAAGTTGGCGTTCTATTGCTTCAGAAGCCTTTGACTGGCATAGAGATGAGCTTAATTTTTTGATTTCCGCTCCCATCTCTTCTCTAAGTGTCTTTTTCCTCTCAGTGGCGAGGAGCCAGGCTTTCTTATTATCGGCACACTTCTTGTAAGCTTGATCCAATTCATCCTTAAGCCTATCTATCGCGCCATCAGCTTGGTTAAGAGACACTTTAACCTTCTTCTTCTGATGCTCTTCTTCATTCGCCCAACTTCCTATTGCTTTCAGTTGAGTGTTCTTATGCTGAAGCTCCCACTTCAAGTCATTCTTCTCCTTAGTAACATTCTGAAGCTTCGACTCAAGTTGCTCATTTTCCTTTACTAATCTGGCTATCGTTGCCTTGAGATCCTCGGCCTCCTTAATCGGGACGTGAGTAGGCTTTGGCTCAGGCAAAGGCTCGGACAACTTGTCTTCAAAGGGCATCTTAATCTCTTTAGCCTTCTCCCTAGCCCATACAAAGTATGGTTCCTTGGTGATACTATTCCTTTTTACCAAGTCACCTTTTCCTTTCTTCTTTATATTCCTCCAAGCTCTTGTGACCCTTTCAAATAACTCAGGATTCTTAGTTCCCAAGTCATGCATCATGAAATCTTCCAAATCCTTCTCTTTAGGGGGAGCTACCATTGGATACCCGACCTGCCTAACTGATAATATCGGGTTGGTGTTAATACAACCTCGAGTTCCAATCAGCGGGATATTGGGAAAATCGCCACAGCTGAAAATAACTTCGTCGTAGTCTTGCGAGTACCAAGAAAGGTCAGCAGATCGGAGAGATACCATCCTTTGAGCCCAGATTTCATTGGCTCGATCAACAAATGATCCCTTGGTCAGAAGATGCATCTTCATCCACTGATATAAGAGAGGTGCACAACAAACAATCGATCCTCCCTTCTTTTTTTGCCTCCAACTCAAGTAATAAAAGACGTCAGCTAGAAGAGTGGGTACAAGATTCTTAGTCAAAAAGATATGAATGGCAGTCACATCTACAAAATCATCTATATTAGGGAATAAGACGATCCCATAGATGGCCAAGGCCACGGCAGCATAACAAGCTTCCCAACTCTGAGCCTTTAAGAGGGTGTCAGCTCGATCCATAAGGAACTTAATAGGGAACCCCTTAACACCACCCTTAGTTTTTACCCAATTATCAGTAACATCTTTTTTGTGCAAATGGAGAGCATCAGCTATAAAATTATCTTCCAAGGACTCATTTACACCCACAAACGGTAGCTTGCTCTTCATAGGAATGCCCACCAATTTCTCGTACTCCTCAAGTGTTGGCGCCAACTGAAAGTCTTGAAATACAAAACATCTCAAGGAGGAGTCATAAAACTGAGCAAAAGTAACAAGTGCTCGTTGATCCACATCTTGATTCAAGATACGAATGAGCCTTCCATAATCCTTTCCGAAGTTAATTCTGAATAGAGCAGGGATGCGGGAAACTAAGCCATGTAAATCCTCTAACTTAGGCTTTCTGAAAGTGTATGGACAGATACCCCTGATGTTTGTTCCCATAATTCCTGAATGTTTGCAATGTAATTCTTAGATTCCCTGAAATCCAAAAAATGTAAATGTTATGATACGAGTGCGAAATGCAGATGCAAGGTTACAACATCATCTAATTTTGAGGAAGGAGTTTGACATAAGGTATCTCTGATCATTGGATCCCCCACAGGTAGGTTCTAAACGGGTAGGTGCCTAGAGTTACGGATATATTTCAAAAACATTATAGCCACGACAAAGATTTGTCCAACTATAATAATCTCGAAATAATCTCGTCTAGGTGAGGTCTTCGTTTCTTCCCCAAGAGAAAGATTCCTCGGAGGCGTCCACTACACAACCATCAACACAAGGGTTCTAAATAGGGTTCTCAGAATCCTAGATCGAGGTCGAAAATATTACTGTCAGGAAGTAATACGTTCAAGGGATCTCATCTGATTGGGGCATTCGTGTCAACCCAATAAGGAGTGACCCTCATGAGTTAACACTACCAACCACCGTGGAAAATGGGTTAAAGGTCCTTAGAGTTATGGATTCAAGCTCGAAAACATTATTGCCATGGTGAAGATTCACCACGATAATAAAATCCCAAGAGAATCAACTCTAAGCGGGGCCTTCGCTTCGTCCCAACGAGAAAGATTCCTCGAGGGACTCCACTACACAACCGCCATCCTATTCCTAGGGTTATACTCAAACTCGGGTGAAGAGCCATCTCACAAAGCACCAATGATCAGAAGACCCCCACAGTGTCATAGGAGATAATAATAGGATATAATAACAATAAGCAAGCAAGTAGATAATAAACAATCAAACAAGCAAGCAATCGAACAATAAGAGAAGATAAACAAACAAGCGGATCTAACACTTGTCATACCCCAAATTTTTACCACTAAGATTTCCCATCATTGTGCAAATCATCATCACATTATGGAGGAACCATCATACCTCATTAGTCTCCCCAAAGATGGGTGAGCATCCACTACAATCAAAATTAGGGTTTCAAGCCCTCTCTGAGTGCTTAGACAAAGGATCAATCAAGGAATGACAGGATCTTCAACTTGTCTAACCTCTCAAACATCTACAAAGGATTAAAAGGACTCCCACTTCAAGGATTAAGCACAAAGCTGCTCCCTTCTAGGTGGATCAAGCCTCAAGATCGCCAGTGTCACCAAATGAGGGTTTTAGTCGACCAGGGCCTCCAGATGGAAATTTTCATCTGGGCACAAGCCAATGATCCAAAACCTAAAGTAATATACTCCATGGAACCTCATGGACCCAATCATCAAGTCAATTTTGCCTCAGGGGATGCATTCATCAAAAATCAGGAATTAGGGTTTCTTGACCTAATTCACCCCTAAGTTGACTTTTAGGGAAATCATGAGCCAAGACCTCAAGAGAGGGTTTTAGGGTCTCTAATGAACTATGTTGATCCATTTGGAACAATGGATTAATCCAAGAAGCTTGAGCAACAAGTCTCAATTTCATCTGCACCACAATTAGGGTTTTAAGGAAAAAGTCAACTGTAACTTTGACTTTTGACCAGGACATGCTCCCAAACCCTAGGACATGCCTCAATATACCCCATGACACCCATGGAACATGTCCATCAAGTTTGATTTAGGTCAAGGACATGATTTCCTGAAGAATTGCACAGTTTGGAATTCGTCTGATAAAAAGTCAATTGTGCACAAAAGTCAACTTTGACTTTTTGAGATTTTTCCCCAAAATGGATTTTTAACCCTAAAATGATGTTAATGTATGATTTGAATCATCATTCATCAAGAAAAATCAAGAAAAGTTGGATAACTTGTAAAAGGGGTAACCATAAAAACTTAGAAAATTTTCTAAGTTAAAAATAAAGTGGCTAGGGTACCAACTTTGGAGGATCATAACTCCTAAACCACAAAGCCATTTTTCCTCATCCAAAGATGGATTTGTAGCCCTCAGTACCCTCTACAAAAACTTCAACTAGACCTAAGCCCAATTCATTAAGGATTTTGAGTTATGGAGTGATCAAAATGGCTGAAAAATGAAAATGTCACTTTTTCCAACACTTAGTGAAATTTTCACTAAGTCCAAACCTGTCTTCATTTTTTTCCAAATGTAGGGGGATTTTTCACTTGGATTCAAAAGAGATCAAAACCAAACATTTTCAAACAGTTGTTGTGTCATGTATGGGCTTTCCAAAATGACCAAGAACATTGCCAAATTCCATTTGGGCTATGAGTTATGACATTGTCAAGTTGCCTTGTTGAAATCTGTCAAGGCAAGGCAGAATTTGCATTTTTGCTCGATTTGCCAAAATTGTGCAAATCCAAATACTCCTATCCACTTGGACACATCTGAGGATTGAATCTAAAGGGGACAATCACTGAGCCAGGCCTCCAAAGTCCTTGGAACAAGAAAAAGCGTGTTGAACCTAGAATTGCCAAAATAGGGACAAGACTTCAAATTTGGATTGGAGCATTCAATGGAAGCATCAAGGTGGCATGGACTGTGCCATTTTCATTTGAATTCAGTCAAGACTTATCCAAGACCAAGGGAACCAGCAACCTGTGCCCTAACCTCTAGTCAATGGCTAGAGGAGACTTGAACTTCCATTGGCCAACATTGAACAAACCTACTCAGCAGTTGCCATTCACTATTCCTTACAAAATAAACTTGCTCTACTATAAATAGAGCTCAATTGTGTTCAATTTAAGTACACCAAAGGCCTACAACACTTGCCTTTCTCAAAATCTATTTCTCTTGGCAAAAATGCCTTTCTTAGCAAGGTAGCTATAGGGTTTTGAGCTAGAGGGCAATTCCACTCAAACCAATCACACACACACCTCATATACATCACATACGAGCTGATCAAACACTTAAACAACAACTGGAACACTGATTTCTCAGAATCACCAGTCAATTGCTCAAGGTTTTAACCAAAATGCAGTTGAGATGCCATGAAGTGATCCAGTCAATTTCAATCAAGTCCAAGAATTCAAACACATTCCATAGGGTGTAGGGAAGCTGTCCAGGTCATCACCATTCATCTGTAACACCTCCAAATCAAAAATCACATTGCACTTGCTGTCACGGCCTAGAGGTAAGCATATACTTGGTCATCTCTCAATCTATGCATATTTCCTCGCACAATAATTTGGCCATATGTTCATAATCATGCATAGAATGTTTCCCCTCAATTAATTGCATTGTTTGAATCGTGTATCAAAAATCCTAGCCTTCATGCAGAAATTAGGGTTCTTGAGGATTTTTCGTGATTTTTTGTTATATGTTTAATTTAAATGAAATTAATGGACATAGACATGATCGTGAGGTTGAGACGAGCATAATGATATGTGGATTACATGATATGATTAAGTATTCAGTGAGATTAGAGAGAAAATGCAAATCTGGGAATCTCAGAACACGCGCGTGTTCTTCAGCTTGTTCTTGGCGCCATTTTTCCAAATTTGAATATTTGAATTTTGTGGTTTTATTTAATTGATTCAAAAATTAATTTCTCTCTGAGTTTTAATGATTTTGAGTTGATTCTTTTTTTTATAATTCACAAAAATGTTAAAATATTTTATTTTCCCAAAAAATCCCAAAAATATTATTTATTTTGTATAATTGATATTTTTGCAAAGAATTAATGTTTTAATTGTTTTTAACACTTAAAATATTTTTTCCACCTTGATTTTGCAAATTTTAATGCTTTCTAATTATTTTGTAGGTAAATACTTAATTTTTGAAGCATTAATCCAAGATCATAATTTGTTTTCCATATGTAAAACAATTTTGATCATTTTAATTGAATTTTTATTCAATTAAATACATTTTTGAAACCAAATTAGGGTTTTTGGATTAATTCAACCCTCATAAATCATTTTCAAAACTTTTTGGGCCTCTAATAGAGTGTAAGACCCAAACCTTTTTTTGACAAATCATTTTTGGGCCTCAGTGTATTGTATAAGGCCCGATACCGTAAAAAACAAACGGCGCGATCGTCGCCTTTTGAAATAACACTGGGCCTCTCCTCGAGCTATAAGACCCATTCAAAACATTTGTGCCTCTATTAGAGTGTAAGACCCAATCCCCTTTTAACCAAAACATTTTTGGGCCTCACTTATTGTATAAGTCCCCCTGCGTTAAAAGAAAAATCTCGGCGCGATCGCAATTTTTTAAACGAAAAATCAATTGGGCCTACCCTCGTGTTATAAGCCCCACTCTTTTTCTTTAAACCTTTTGGGCCTCTTGAGAGAGTGTAAGACCCATCCCTTTGAACAGAAAACATTTTGGGCCTCAATCACTTGTATAAGTCCCTCTGTACAAATTCAAACAGTGCGCTCACTGATAAAACCCTGGGTCTCTCCTTGAGCTGTAAGCTCCAAATCTTTCTTTTTTAAAGCACTTTCTCCTTTGATTTTGAATATACTGTTGTTTTCAATCTTTCTTTGTTGAACTACTAACCAAACAGCATGGAAGCTCTACAACCGAGTAAGTGGATATTGCTTTCATTTACCGCTTTAAATATACATATAACTGTATTGTGGGGCTGTTTCACTGTAAGTCTTCTTTCATAAACTCATATCAACTGTGTAATAATAGTATAGATATTTAGAGTTTCCCCGGCAACTACGTCTAGCATAAAACCGTCTTGATCATTCTTAAATAGTCAAAACTAGATCCCCATAGGATTACCAGACACAGTCTTCCCTCCTCTTGGGGTTAAACAATATGGAGACATGAAAGGCAGCATTCTCGGTGAACCCTTTCATAGACTGTCACTCGTAGAAGTTGTCAAAGAAACTCTACTCCCCAAAGATGATCTTTTCTCCGTGAATGGCATCTCTTGAGTTTCTTCCAAATTCTCGAACTTTCCTGGCTTGATCTATTCTCGGTGAATGTCATGTCTTGAACTTCTCGGGGTTTGGGGACCCACAGGGTTCTTAAAAGCACTTGTCAAGAAACTCTATTCCCCTGAGATGATCTTTTCTCCGTGAATGGCATCTATTGAGTTTCTTCCAAATTCTCGAACTTTCCTGACTTGATCTATTCCTTGTGAATAGCTTACCTTGAATTTCTCGGGGTTTGGGGACCCAACGGCTTCTTAAAAGCATCGGCCTCCTCTTGGGCATCGTACAAGGACCCACAGGCTTCCTAAAAGCAACCCCGCCTCCTCTTGGGCTTAGTACAAGGACCCTACGGCTTCTTAGAAGTATTCCCAGCCTCCTCTTAGGCTTCGTATAATGATCTCTTCCTCCGGGAATGATAGCCTCCTCTTGGGCTTAGTACAAGGACCGATCGGCTTCTTAAAAGTTTCCAGCCTCCTCTTGGGCTTCGTACAAATTGTCCCGCCGACCTCCTAGAGGTATAGGAACAGAACTTAGTCATCTTAATAGAACAATCCTTTCAAAGAGTCTACTACTGTTTCTTAAAGCATAGTACAAAAGATAAAACTCTAGACTTGGACAGTCTAATCTCCTTGAGTCTTCAAGACATTCTCAAGTGACCCCTTCAAAACAAGGAAGGAAACCCGTAGACTCGGACAGTCTCAATACCCTTCGGATTTCTCACTTCCTTGAAGAACAGGAATAACCCGGATCCTCGAATCAAATCCTTGAGTACAACATTGCTCATATAAGAACTGATTTTCTCTTTCAAAATCAGCATACTGGACCTGTCACTCAACTGATACAGTAACCATAGCCTCCTCTTAGGCTTTGTATAATGATCCTTCTCCAGTGAAGTTAGCTTCCTCTTGGGCTTTGTACAAATGATTCTCCCCAGCGGAGTCAAACAACATTTAGCCTCTCTCTCGGGCTTTGTACGAGACACATAAGACACTCCCTCGTTGAGTCAATAACCCCTTTCGCCTCCATCTCGGGCTTTTATACGAGATATGAAAAGGTTCTTATTGAGCCAAACAAATGTTAGCCTCCATCTCGGGCTTTGTACGAGATACAAAAACTCTCTTGTTGAGTCAAATAGCCTCCATCTCAGGCTTTGTACGAGATACCAAAAGATTCCTTCGTCAAATCAAAACCTTTTAGCCTATCTCTCGGGCTTTGTACGAGACACATACTAGCCTCCTCTTAGGATTTATATAAGAAAACCACTGGTTGATCCAATAAACCTTTTAGCCTCAAAGCTGTGCCTCGTTCACAGTACACAAACATCAACAACTCTTTCCCCTTCATCTAATTGCTGTAAGCGGCAAGCCTCTGGATCATCTACATCCATGCCACTGTCCCTCTTTTAGCATGAGAAATTCCTAAGGAAAGATGGCATTGCTCTACACTGAGTTAAAGTCTTCTCCTTCAGGTTGGAAATCCCCTTTTAAAGAAATTATGGCATTGCCGGATTCAGAAATCCTGGTTAAAGTAATTCTCCTTTATAAACAGTTGTGACATACAACCCCCTCTTTAGAGATGACAAATTCTCTCTAAAGTTGGGACCTTTAGCTTCACATCTTGGGCTTTGAACAAGATACAAACCACTTTTCGCTTCACGTCTTGGGCTTTGAACAAGACACCAAAAACAACCATTTCCTCCCATAGAATAGGAGGAACTACGAACGCTCTGATTTCCCTGTTTCGGTAAACGGGAATACGTAGGCATAAGATCAAAAGAAAAGATCTTAGCGAGCACAATCAACAA
Organism: Lathyrus tuberosus; assembly: GCA_022829125.1. NCBI lineage: Eukaryota > Viridiplantae > Streptophyta > Magnoliopsida > Fabales > Fabaceae > Lathyrus > Lathyrus tuberosus. Next base: position 8,641,298 of record JALAZF010000159.1, read on the forward strand.
AAAACCTAAATCCCTACTCTCACATCAAAAAGCATCAGTCCTAACATCCTAATCCTTGTTCCCCGCCAGAAACATTCTGTCAAAATAAAAAGAAAGAAAACCGTATTGGGGAAAATACAAATAACCAATACAAAGGCCCCCCCACATTGATCGCATCCGTAACCTAACAGACCGCTGTTTAAACTCAGTATGTAAAGCAGGGTTAATTGGTGACATTTATTTCCCTTCCTTCATCAGCTTTAATAGGATAAAAAATGAATCGACCTATAGTAAACTCAACCGCAGAGAGCAACCAGCACTTAAGAACCGCGTCCAAATTCGCTCGCTACAACACTTACGACTCGAGTCAAGTTAGGCTTGACTCTCTGTTGCATAGTGTCGCTCCCGAGGATTTGCATCCATGGTACAAATGCGAAAGTGGCGTGGAAAACAGAGTCGCCAGCAATGTGTATTTGTCCCAAGAGAGGGAAAGGAAACACTGCGTAAACCTGAAGGGAAGGGAAAGAGCATGGTCTCACGCCAAGAGAAACGGGTAAGGGAGTCGTTTACGCGAAGGGAAGGTGTTAGCACCCCACACGTCCATCGTACTCGATGGGATCCATGCTTTTTGTCTCGATCAAAGGGTGTCGTCATTTGGAGCTCCACTGCTACTGGAAAGGAGAAGAAACAAGAATGGAAAGGAACGAAGAAACGAAGATGAAAAGAGAAAAAATAAATGACTCGATAGGACATCGCTCGTCCTATGCCTACGTACTCCCTCGTGCAATGGGAAAGTCAGAGTCAACGTAGTTCGGACGCGAACTAAGGGGTAAGTTGCTCGCCAAGACATCACCGTCTTGTGCCTACGTATCCTCAATCGGATGAGAAAGAGGAAATCAGAGCAGTCGTAGTTCGACCTAACGAGGTCGGTTAGTGTTTTTTTTATGAGCGACGTTAGATTCGCGTCCGGCAGTTAGGGTCGATGCCTGTTTGCGACGAGGCGGAAGTAACGTGCTCTTTTCTGAAAATGATTTGAAATTTAACGATCCCGAAGGATAAAAAGATTTGAATTTGTTTTTGTGTTTTTTAGACAGAAGTGGATTGAAGTTAGTTCGTAACTTACATTGCACTAAAGTCTACCATGCGGGAACGAGTGAATCGCATGGTCGCCCCCAAATGGGACGTATGCTAAACACTTTAGAAGAGGAGGGGGGACCCCTCGTTCTTCATTTCCTACACTTAAGGCTCGAGCGCAATATTCGTTATATTTATTAAGTGTTTTAGAAGTGTTATGAGATGAGAAGAGAAGACTCAAAGGAAAAGAAAAAACTCTAAGGGGAAACTAAATGATCCTAATGTTATCATGCAAAGGTGGCCTTATAATTGAGTTTGAAAGGGGAAATTCTACCTAATGTTGTCATGCTTGGATTGAGAGCCTAATGTCTATCATACTCCGAGCTTAATCAGAAATTAAGTCAGACTAAGAGCCTTAAGGGAGCATGTGAATACAGAGGTAATCAACAAGTAAACACCAGACAACTCAATCACAAAAGAAAGTCAAGCAAGAGGCAAGTCAAGTATCAGAAATTAATTAGAATAGGCAAAAATATCCATTAAAAAGTTAATCTAAAAATAAAATAAAAAAACTAATTCGAAAATTAAACCTAAAGTTAATTCAAGTTAATTTCTAGAAAAAGTCTAATATCAAAATCCAAAATTAAAAACAACTAGTTCTAAAATTACAAACTAATTCTAAAGAAAATTAAATCTAAAATTAAATCTAGGATTAAAAACCTAATATCAATATATCCTAAGTTAATTCAAAATATTATCTAAAAACAATTATCAAAAATCCAATAAAAACAATTAGTCAAACTTCTAATAACCAAAACAAATAATAAAAAGCAAAAAGGGTGCATCAGGTAGGGTGGTGTGAACAGATGTTGGGCGCTGGGGCTTTGGCATGCTTCAGGCCCAAAAGAAATGCCAAGAAGCCAGGGGGTGCGTGCAAAAAAAAAAACTGGGGTGCGGATAAGAACAAACAGGCGGGCCTTGAGGTTCTGAAGCCCAAGGATTTCGTACAGGGAGGTGCACGAGCACTTACGGTTATGTGAGCAAAAACGAGTGGGCTTAAGGCCCGAATCCGGTCCACTGCCAACAACACAAATAAACTGAAAACCCTAACACAACCTCAGCCGTCTCTTTTATCACTCTCACCCTCCTTCCACGCTCAAATCTCGCCGGAAACAGAGAAGGCTCCATCGGACATGCTTACTCCTCCTCTTTCATCTGTGCCATCTCCAAAAGCTTTCATCTCCCTCTTCAATCGCTCAACTAAAATCCCCTCTCCGTTACGACATCATCATAACCTCTTTCCATTCCTTGATATTCCGTCGACGACTCGCTTTTCTCCTCTCTCAAATTATGCTCGCCGGAGACTACCTCCACGACAACAACTTCTTTCGCGTCTTCTTCGCAACATCTCCGGCGACACATCGCTTCTCCCTCTACTTTGCACAATACAGTTTATGTTCGCTTATTTCCTCATTCTCAACGAACACAACGACGACCTAGCTTTTAAACTTACTTGCGCCGCAGCGGTACAACTCACGATGGCAAACATTCAAGGAAAGGATCTCAGATTACAAACAACAAGATACCATAAATCAACTAACAGACACCAAAATCGGAAGCTACAAAAATCACATCGCAAATTGAGATTGGATTGAAATCGACGTACCTACCGGAGAGAGTCCGGTGCTTCTTCACACGTGAGCAATCTAATAGAAACCGAGGAAGACTCCAGGTATGCGCGATTCTCCAACTCTTTTCCTTCAAAATCGATTCCTCACACTTCCTCTTCAATTCTCGATCTCATTCTTCTCTGTATAACTTCAGTTGTTGTTGATTTTGCTTCCGCAGTTGTGAATTGATGTTGCTATGTTGTTGTTGATGAGAGGAATATGAGTTTGTTGGTTTTTAGGTTTGAAGGTTGGATGAAGATGGAAGAGGAGCTGAAGGTTAAGCTTGTTTAACACTGGTGATGAAATCATGACATGATGGCGGTGTTTTGGTATTCAAAGGTGTAGGTTAATTTGTGTTGAGGAATCAATGTGGATTGAAGGTGAGTTTTCAGAGAAAAAAGAATTATGTTTCTTGCTGCTCTTGTCTTTGATTTTTCTCCCTCCCTTTTGGCTTTCTTTCCCTCTCCTTAAAATGAAACAAAGCTTGTCGATTAAGTTTGTAGTACAAGAAGTTTGTCTTGATGCTGAGACGTTATTGTCCTTGTTATTGGTTGTGTCTCGTTGTGTTGCAGATGTTGTCTGGCGTGGTTTTGTTGTGCTGCTAAAAATTGTTGTTGTTTACTGCAATTTGTACGGGTTGTTTAGCAGTTGATGGTGTGGAGACGCGGGTTGCGTAGTGAGGTCTGCACATGAAATTCGGGATGGCTGGTTAATTGCTGTAGGTTTGTGGAGCAGTGGTCTTGTGTGGGGTCCTTGGTTATGTTATTGACAATGTGAAATCTTTGTACAATTGTGATACTTGGACATTCTGTATTTTATCTTTCAACGGGTTCTTTGTATTTGTGTCACAATGTAGATGGACTTGACTTAATTGTTAGATTAAAATAGGATGTTAATATGGATTAATGGTCATTGAAAATGACTAATGAAATTGTTTTAAGAGTTGGTCAAAGTGGAATGGATTGAAAAATGGATTGGAAAAGATGGTTAATAAAAACAATGGGAGTGAACACCTAATGGAACATGGAAATGGATATGGATGAATATTAATAATTGGATAAAAATTGTTAAAAATGGATTTTGAAAAAGGATTTGGATTCAAAAGTGGTTTATGGAATATGGATTGGATTAAAAAAAAAAGGACTAGAATGGATTCAAATTGGGTATTTGGGTATAAAAATTAATAAAGAAAATTGGTTCTAAAAATGGATAACCAAATCACACCAATCCCAAATTTTCACAACATCCGATTAAATGAATACAACGGCCATCAACCTCAGCTTTTCATTCCAACACCTTGAATAATCACCACTGTAATCCACTAATGCATTAAATAACAACCAACAGACTTCTGAATCTCCGATAGCAAATGAAATAAGTTCTGAATCACTTTGAACCCGCCTGAAAGAATCTCTGGGAAAATAAATCCACAGAGGAGCACAATCTGAATTGATGGATCATGATGAACATGATTTTCTGGACCAAGCCCCGCACGAACCACTGCTTGATAACCTGATGAGTTCCACACTGCATAATCTGACCTTGGGTACACACTGGCTGAGAAATAAACCATTGACATAGATAACTTGTGATTGAAACAGAACTCCTGATGATTTAACCAAGATGAGGTCAAACTTTTATCTGATCCTGACTATGACCGAATAAACGACACCTGGCTTGAACACCTCAACTTGGAACCAATGCTCTTGAGATTTTTAGAAGGATTCAAACCCTAATTCACAACCTTCACAATTAACCATGATGAAACCCTAGGCTCTTGATGCCCTTTGAGAAATCTTGAATCCAATACACTTGATGCTTGACGATCTTTGATGTAAAATTACAACAACAAGAATTTAACCCTCTGTCAAACTTGAACGAAAGTATCTCAATGCAAATAGGAAGCCTTGACTCAGAGAAACTCCTGATCCCACGTCTTAGAAGTCCAATGCAAATGTATGATTATGAACTATGACCTAAAAATGCAGATGAAAAAGAAACACAAGCCAGTAAAAGGTTAAAAAAAGAGAGAGAAAATTTTGGGGTGCTACACACAGGGCAATACAAATATCCCTAGCAGAGTCGCCATCTGTCGTACCTCGAAAAATACGATCCTCGCTATGGTCGCGGAAAAAAACTGTTCGAAACAGAGTCGCCACCGAACTTTATTTATCCCAAAAGAGGGAAAGGAAAATATCGATAAAACCTTTAAAGGGATAAGAAAATGGTCAACGCAACCAAATTCAGGTTTGGGAGTCGGTTACGCAAGAGGGAAGGTATTAGCACCCTCTACGTCCGTTGTACTCAACGGGAACCTCTTGATTCGATTCGTGAGAAAGTTAGCTAGGTTTGTTTGTTATCTTCTAAGGTAAAAGGATTCTAAGGGGAAAATGAATGTTTTTTATTAGGGTGCTCGGCAAGGATTAGAACCCTTGTGCCTACGTATTCCCTCGTGCAATGGGAAAGTCAGAGCATTCGTAGTTCGTGGGACTACGGTTGTTTGTTGGTGTTTTTTAAGTGAACAAGTGTTTAGAGGGGGCTAAACATTGTTATCTTGGAAAAGAGTTGTAATCGCACGGCGGCGAGGAGTTGGATTAATGTGTTTGTATTTTGATTGGGTGATGATTACTCGAACTTAAGAAAGATTCCTCGGGCCCAAGTAATCGGGAAAGCGAGTCGAAGAACCGGCTCTCTATCTTTTTCACCCTTAATTATGAAAGAGTTTTAATATGGTTAGAGTATGTTAAATAGATGACAATTACTTGAACTTAAGAAAGATTCCTCAGTCCCAAGCAATCGGGAAAGCTAGTCGAAGAACCGACTCTCTCTCTTTTTCATCCAAGTGTTTAGGAAAAGAAGATTTGATTTTGTTTATTGTAAAAAGGGTTTGATGTCTAAACATGTTATGAGTCTTTTAGAGAAGACAATTGCTTGAACTTAAGAAAGATTCCTCGGGCCCAAACAATTGAGAAGAGGAATCGAAGATTCCATTCCACTCCCTTTTCTTCTTTTATGAAATAGTATTTAAGTATAATTAGGTATTTTTGGTTTAACTTGAGAAACATGCTCGATATGAATCGAGGTTTGAATTTGCGTGCGAAGTGGTTGAGGACTAATGGAAAGGTGGTCCTAATGGTTCAAGGTAAGGTCGATGGCGAGGCAAAAGCACTCGACTTACAAGTTGGGTAAAGGGACTTGATATGTGGATCAAGTGAACGCTTGAGAATGAATTGTTATTAATTGAGTTTGTTTTGAAAAAAGGCTTGACGTTGGATCAAGCGTGTTTATTCTTGTAAAAAAGGGTTGATTTTAATCTAATGGGGGAGGGATACAATTACTCAAAGGGAGAATAATCAAGCCACGGTTAAAGTAAGACAAACACACAAAAGCATGCAAACAAGATTGTGAAATGTGCAACATCGTTGTATAAAGCCCAAGAGGAGGCTATGTGAAGTTGATTGCGATCGTGAAAACAATTGACTTACAAGGTATTTGAAAAAGGGCTTGACATTAGGTCAAGGTATTAGTTTGAAAAGAGTTTGGTTTTGACAAGCATATGATGAATGACATAAATATAATCAAGGCACGAAATTAATCCATAAGAGAAAAGTATAAACATCACACAAAGACTAAAAACAAAACAAAATAGGGGAGTAATATGATCAAACATGTTAGTATAATTAGTAACCTAATCCTAAGGTTAGTCTAAAGGAGAAATTCAAACTAATTTGTTTTAGAATTTTTTAAAGAAAAAGGTGAAAATTTAAGTAATTAATCAAATTAAACTAAAATATTTAATAAAATTAACTATTAAAGTTAATTAGTATTAAATAAAATGATTTAATGAGATTAATTAGAAATTTATTAATTAACAAGGTTTAGAAAAGTATTTTGGATTTTTTAATTAAAGAAAATTGAATTAATATAATTAATTTAATTAAAGTCAAATATTTAATAAAACTAATTATAAAATTAATTAGTTAATATTAAATAAATAATTTTAATAAAATTAACTAAAAACAAAAAAATAGTGTTTTGTCTTTTTTATAAATAAAAGAAAAATAAAAGAAAAAGTTCTAAAAAAGAAAACAAATGGGCCAGAAATATCAGTAAAATAGGGGGTGCGGTTAAGAAATTCACAGAGCCCAATGTTAACAAGCCCACGCTGGGAAGGAGGGTTCACCGTGAACCCTCATTCAACTTGGGGCGTTGGATGCAAATGAGTTAACCACTGACTCTAATCCAAGGGTTGAGATATGGGGATGCATGGTAACTCTTGAGGGTTGGCGCACACAGAATCAAATGGGAGGTTGTCATACCCCAAATTTTGACCACTAATATTTCCCATCATGGTGCAAATCATCAGCACAATATGGATGTACCTTTGTACCTCATTAGTCTCCCCAAAGATGGGTGAGCATTCACTACAATCAAACTAGGGTTTCAAACCCTCTCATAGCTCTTAGACAAAGGATCAATCAAGGAATGACATGATCTTCAACTTGTCTAGCCTCTCAAATATCCATAATGGATCAAGAGGACTCCCACTTCAAGGATTAAGCACAAGGCTGCTCCCTTATAGATGGATCAAGCCTCAGGATCGCCGGTATCACCAAATTAGGGTTTGGTCGACTAGGGCCTCCAGATGGAAATTTTCCTCTGGGCACGAGTCAATGCTTCAAAACATATCCTAATACGCTCCATGGAACATCATGGACCCAATCATCAAGTCAATTTAGCCTCAGGGAATGCATTTACCAGAAATCCGGAATTAGGGTTTCTTGACCTAATTCACCCCTAAGTTGACTTTTGGGACAAAACACGAGCCAAGGCCTCAAGAGAGGATTTGAGGATCCCTAACACACCACATTGATCCATTTGCAACAATGGGTTAATCCAAGAAGCTTGAGCAACAAGTTTCAATTTCATCTGAACTACAGTTAGGGTTCCGCGGGAAAAGTCAACTGTACCTTTGACTTTTGACCCAGGCATGCTCCCAAACCTTGGGACACGATTCAATACACCCTATAACACCTATAGAACATGTCCATCAAGTTTGATTTAGGTCAAGGGCTTGATTTCATAAAGGATCGCACAGTTTGGAATTCATCTGATAAAAAGTCAACTGTGCCTAAAAGTCAAACTTTGACTTTTTTAGATTTTCCATAAAAATGGTTTTTTAACCCTAAAATGATGTTAATGTGTGATTGGAATCATCATTCATCAATAAAAATAAAGAAAAGTGAGATAACTTGAAAAAGGGGTAACCATAAAAACTTAGAAAATTTTCTAAGTTATGAAATAAAGTGGCAAGGGTACCAACTTTGGAGGATCATAACTCCTAAAACACAAATCCATTTTTCCCCATCCAAAGCTTGATTTGTAGCCCTCATGGCCCTCTACAAAAGTGTCAACTACACCTCATCCCAATTCATCATGGATTTTGAGTTATGGTTGGATCAAAATGGCTAAAAACCTAAAATTGACATTTTTCAGCACTTAGCCAAAATCTGCCTTGTAATTTCAGCATGAAGTCCCAACTTCAAGGTTGTTTTTCTCCATGATCCAAGTTGAACCAGGTCTAGGGCCAAACATCAAAGTTGAAGTACGTCATCTCAGCTTTCCAGAAAGTCCTAGAACGTCCATGTAGCATACTCGAGCAAGGAGTTATGGATTTTACAAAAAGGCTTGCGGCAGCTGAATTTTTCAGGGGCAGATTTGCACATTTCTTGTGCCACACAAATTTTCAAGCCTTGTCATCATTTTGGACACATCTAAGGATCAAATCTAAGGGGGATGATCTGATCCATGAGCCTCCCAAGTCCAAGGAACCAAAACTAGCATGCCAAAACCTAGAAATCCCTAAAAGAGGGACAAGACTCCAATTTTGGTTTGGAGCATTTAATGGATGCTTAGAGGTGGCATGAACTGAGCTTCCTCCAACTGAATTCAGTCAAGATTCATCCAACAACTAGGGAACCAAAGGCCTGTGCTCTAACCTCTAGTCAATGGCTAGAGGAGACTTGGATTTTCATTGGCCAACATTTGCCTAATCTCTACTGCAGTCACCATTCAATATTGCTTGCAAAACAAACTTTCTCTACTATAAATAGAGCTACTTTGTGCTCAGTTTGAGTACACCAAAGCCATCAAACAGATGATTTCCTCAAATTCTCTCTTTCACTCCAAAATGCCTTCTTTAGTAAGGAAATTCTGAGTTTTTGAGTTAGAGAGCATTTCTATCACAACTCATGATAATAACACCTCATAAACATCATATGTAGGTGATCCAAACTCTCACAAGTGACCTATAACACCAACATCACAAAGTCACCTCTCAAAACCTCAAAATTTGACTTTTTTGTATCTTTCAAGCAATGTCTTGATTCAGTCACTTTCCAAACCAGATAAAACCTCAAACACACTCCAAATATCATCCTTGACCTGTCCCAAATGGTGCCATACATCTGGAACACCATTTGAGAGAGTGGCATTTTGGCCACTTTTGCCCATTTTGCAAGAAAGTGCTCAAATTTGCTCCAGAGGTTTTCAGCTGATTCCAACCATCCTAAAAGCTTCTAAGAGGTCATTTGAGGGTGTCCAAAGCATCAAATCATTTCTGGAACAAAGCACTTGGTAGGTTGCACAAAATCTCCAAAAAAGAGGTAAAATTCACAACTTGAATTCTTTGAATCATGCTTTCCTTTGTTGCCCATATACATGCATCATATTGAACAGTTCTTGAAGCAAAAATATAGTCCTTAATGTGTATGATATGATCCTTCTACTGTTTGCACTTTAACATGTTTATATGTGGAGTTTATGTTGTTTTAAAATCACAGTCCAGTTTTGGTTTTTTGCATTGTGCGTTCTGTACGTTGGGTTTCAGTGTGCATGAGTAATATCATTGGATTCCTTGTGAAAAATCGGTCAAGATAGGTTTTTACGGATTTTGATTTCGATAAAAATTGAGAGAGTTACGCGCGTTGGAAGTTTGGCGCGAAACGACGTCGAAAACTAACGTGCAGTTCTAGTTTTTCGATTCGCGTGTTTTGTACGTTAAGTTTCAGTGTATATGTGTGGTACCATTGGATTCCTTGTGAAAAATTGGTCAATATAGGCTCTTCCAGATATTAATTCCGTTAAAAATCGAGAGAGTTACGCGTGTGATAAATTTGGCGCGAAACGACATCGAAATTAACGGTTCAGTTCTGGTTTTTTAATTTGTGTGTTCTGTACATTAAGTTTCAGTGTACATGAGTAATACCATTGGATTCCTTGCAAAAAATCGGTCAAGATAGGCTCTTCCGGATCTTAATTCCGTTAAAAATCGAGAGAGTTACGCGTGTTGGAAATTTGACGAGAAACGATGTTTTCAATTAAGTGCAGTTCTGGTTTTTTGATTCGCGTGTTTTGTACGTCGAGTTTCAGTGTGTATGTGTGGTACCATTGGATTCCTTGCGAAAAATCGGTCAAGATAGGTACTTCCAGATTTTAATTCCGTTAAAAATTGAGAGAGTTATGAGTGTTTGAAATTTGATAGAAAAAGTGTTAAAAACTAAAGTTTCAGTACTGGTTTTTTGCCCCATGAGAGATGTCGAAGATGATGTTGTGACATCTTTCCTCTTTTTCTTATTTTATTTTCAAAACTCAACTAATTCTTTTACATAGCAAAAATCATCATTTTCCAATTCATACCCCATAATATTTTAATCCACAAAAAATCACAAAAAAATATTATTTTTAGATTATTTTTAATATATTTAAAAATATTGTTTTAAATTGTTTTAAATGCTTTTAAAAGGATTTCTTTTTCTTGATTTTTAAAACCAAAATGATTTTAAATATTCATGTGGATAAAATACTTTTTCATAAACCTTAATCATTGTTTATAACATGATTAATGATTTTATTTGATATTTTTTTATCATTTTTTACTTGATTTTTCTTTGAAAAATGCCTTTAAAAAAATGAAATTGGGGTTTCTTTGATTTTCACCCTAACAAATCTTTTTTTCAAAAATTTTGGGCCTCTAATAGAGTGTAAGACCCAACCCTTTTTGTACAAAAATATTTTGGGCCTCAGTTATTGTATAAGTCCCGATACGTTAAAAATCTCGGCGCGATCGCCATTTTCAAACTGAAAATCATCTGGGCCTCCCCTCGTGTTGTAAGCCCCATTTCTTTTCCTAAAATACACTTTGGGCCTCTAATAGAGTGTAGGTCCCACCCCTTTTTTAAATAAATATTTTGGGCCTCAGATATTGTATAAGTCCCTCTATACATTTACAAAGTTCGGCGCGATCGTCGCCTTTTAACAAAAAAGACCATTGGGCTTCTCCTTGAGCTATAAGTCCCATTTCTTTTCATTTTTAAACCTTTGGGCCTCTAATAGAGTGTAAGACTCAATTCCTTTGTAAATACCAAAATTTTGGGCCTCAATCACTTGTATAAGTCCCACGGTGTTTCCAAAACCTCGGCGCGATCGTCGCACTTTTCAAAATTAACCATTGGGCCTACCCTCGAGTAGTAAGACCCATTTCTTTTCTTAAAACTCACTTGGGCCTCTAATAGAGTGTAAGTCCCAACCCTTTTTTTTACATAACCCATTTTGGGGCCTCACTTATTATATAAGTCCCTCTGTACATTCTAAAACCTCGGCGCGATCGCCATTTTTAAATTAACCATTGGGCCTACCCTCGAGTAGTAAGACCCGCTTCTTTTCTCTAAATCATTTTGTTTGGGCGTCTTGAGAGAGTGTAAGACCCATTCCCCTTGTACAGAAAACTTTTTGGGCCTCAGTCACTTGTATAAGTCTCACTGTACAAACTCATATCACAATGCAATCACTACTAAAACCCTGAGCCTCTCCTTGAGCTGTAATCCCCAATATTTCCTTTCAAAGCACTTTCTCCTTTGATTTTGAAATATACTGTTGTTTTCAATCTTTCTTTGTTGAACAACTAACCAAACAACATGGAAGCTCTACAACCGAGTAAGTGTTTATATGCTTTCATTTACCGCTTTCATATACATATAACTGTATTGTGGGGCTGTTTCGCTGTAAGTCTTCTTTCATAAACTCATATCGACTGTGTAATAATAGTATAGATATTTAGAGTTTCCCCGGCAACTACGTCTAGCACTAGGTAAAGCCGTTTCAATCATTCTTAGAAATAGACAATACTAGATCCCCCATAGGAGCACCAGATACAGTCTTCTCTTCGGCTGTCCTCCTTAGGAATTGTCAAGTAACTCTACTCTTCAGAGATGATCTCTTCTCCGTGAATTGCATCCCTTGAGTTTCTTCCAAATTCTCGAACTTTCCTGGCTTGATCTATTCTTTGTGAATAGCCTGTCTTGAACTTCTGGGGGTTTGGGGACCCACAGGCTTCTTAAAAGCATCCCACCTCCTTTTGGGCGTTGTACAAGGACCCGTCGGCTTCTTAGAAGTATTCACAGCCTCCTCTTAGGCTTCGTATAAATGATTTCTTCCTCCGGGAATGATAGCCTCCTCTTGGGCTTCGTACAAATTGTCCCTCGGCTTCTTAAAAGTTTCCAGCCTCCTCTTGGGCTTCGGACAAATTGTCCCGACGACCTCCTAGAGGTATAGGAACAGAAATTAGTCATCTTAATAGAACCGTCTTTCAAAGAGTCTAGATCTTTCTACCGTGAACGTACTACTACTGTTTCTTTAAGCATAGTACAAAAGATAAAACTCTAGACTTGGACAGTCTAATTTCCTTGAGTCTCAAAGACATTCTCAAGTCCCTTTCAAAAATATGAAGACACCCACAGACTTGGACAATCTCAAATACCTTTTGGATTCCCTGTTTCCTTATAGAACAGGAAATAATCCCGATCCTCAGATCAAATCCATGAGTACAGTGTTACTCATATAAGAACTGATTTTCTCGTTGAACCAAAATACTGGACCTGTCACTCAACTGAAACAGTACCCTTTTAGCCTCCATCTCGGGCTTCGTACGAGATACAAAGACTCTCTTGTTGAGTCAAACCTTTTAGCCTCCATCTCGAGCTTCGTACGAGATACAAAGACTCTCTTGTTGAGCAAACCTTGTAGCCTCCATCTCGGGCTTCGTACGAGATACAAAGACTCTCTTGTTGAATCAATAACCTTTTAGCCTCCATCTCAGGCTTCGTACGAGATACCAAAACACTCTCTTGTTGAGTATAAAAGGCTCTCTTGTTGAGTTAATCTCCCTTTTAGCCTCCATCTTAGGCTTTGTACGAGATACTAAAACACTCTCTTGTTGAGTATAAAAGACTCTCTTGTTGAGTCAATCACCTTTTAGCCTCCATCTCGGGCTTCGTACGAGATACAAAATCACTCTCTTGTTGAGTATAAAAGATTCTCTTGGTGAGTCACCATCTTTAGCCTCCATCTCGGGCTTCGTACGAGATACAAAAACACTCTCTTGTTGAGTATAAAAGATTATCCTGTTGAGTCAACCCTTTTGGCCCCTCTCTCTCTCGGGCTTCGTACGAGACACATAAGAACTCCCTCTTGTTGGGCCAATAGCCTCCTCTTAGGCTTTGTATAAGGAAAACCCCGATTGAGTCAATCAACCTTTTTAGCATCAAAGTTGTGCCTCGTTCACAGTACACAAACATCAACAACTCTTTCCTCTTCATCTAATCGTTGTAAGCGGCAAGCCTCTGGATTATTTACATCCATGCCACTGTCCCTCTTTTAGCATGAAAAATTCCTAAGGAAAGATAGCATTGCTCTACACTGAGTTAAAGTCTTCTCCTTCAGGTTGGAACCCCCCTATAAAGGAAATTATGGCATTGTCGGATTCACATATCCCGGTTAAAGTAATTCTCCTTTATAAATAGTTGTGACAAACAGACCCTCTTTAGAGATTACAAAATTCTCTCTAAAGACAACACCTTTTAGCTTCACATCTTGGGCTTCGACCAAGATACAAATAGACCCTTCAGCTTCACATCTTGGGCTTTGAACAAAATACAAATCACTTTTAGCTTCACGTCTTGGGCTTTGAACAAGACACCAAAACACCATTTCCTCCCATAGAATAGGAGGAATTACGATCGCTCTGATTTCCCTGTTTCGGTAAACGGGAATACGTAGGCATAAGATTGAAAGAAAAATCTTAGCGAGCACACTAATCCAAAAACCTAAAGTCCCCTATCTCCACCCAATCTGACAAATTCCCCATGAATAGTCCTAGTTTTCCACCTTAATAAAGTAAGAAGAAAGAAAGGCCCCATTACCATATAGCATCCGTAACCTAACAGACCGCTGTTTAAACTCAGTATGCAAACAGGGTTAATTGGAGACATCTATTTCCCTTCCTTAGTCAGCTCACAATAGGATAAAAAATGAATCGACCTGTAGTAAACCCCAAAGAGCAACAACGCTTAAGAACCGCGTCCAAAATCGCTCGCTACAGAGGTCACCAACCGGTGACAAGTGTCCACGGTGGAGACACTTATCACCACCAGACCCAACATCTAAACAAGGCAAGGGTGACGAATCAAACTTAAAGATAAAAGGTTCACAACGTAAACCAATTCCATCTATCCTCTCTCTTCATTCTCTCACGTTGCCTCTCTCTGCAAAAGGGTCTCGCCAGAAACCTAGATCGCTGCCGGAGAAGCGGCGGCGCCCGTCGGCCACCACCCCCTTCTCCGGCGACACCACCACCAAACTAAACAACCCACATGAACCCTAATCAAAACTTTCCCCTCTTTCCAAATCCGAACTCAGATTTTTCAAAATCCCACCCTAATCCTCAAACAGAAACCTAAAAGAAAACCTAGATCAAACCAAAATCAGAGAAAGCAAGCAATTGATGGAGGGTTTCAAAACGTAATCATATGATGACTACAAATCGAGCATCAGAAATTAAAAAGGAGTGAATAATACCTAGATCGGAGCGATTCCGATCGAAAGCTTTCCGACGAAGGTAACTTTCTTTAACTTTCCTCTTTCTTATTTTTCCTTCTACGTATCTTCTTCTTCCTACTATAATCTCTGAGCGTGATGTTGTTGAGTGTTATTGTTTTGTATGATTGCAGGAAAATGTGAGGTTAAGCTCAAACTAGCTCAGAATTTCAATGTGAATTTCAATGTGAGTGTTATTTTAGGATTCTTTGAGAGCTTTAGAGATGGAGGTTGGGGATTTCTTGCGCAGCCTTGTAATGCTATGAAAATGTAGGGTCTTTTTTTTTCTCTATGAACAGACGAATCCTTTTTAAATAGCTCAGGAATTAGGGTTGATGTCTTGTAACCTTGCTGCGAAATCTCCATTTTGGTATGTTTATTGTTACTTTCTAAGGTTCAGAAGGTGTTCTTCCCAAAATAGTGTATCTGCCCTATCTATACTTTCTGAACCCTGTTCTGCTCTGAATTTGTCTGGTTTTTTGTTTGTACTTGTAATTTCTTGGTGTACCTGTTACTACTTTCTTAGATTCAGAGTTCGTTTTTTGTCCAAATTATGAAATATCTCTGTGACTTTCCTGTTTGCAATTTGGAATTGTTTTTTGTGAAATTATAGCTTATGCTCATGTGAAGACTTGAAAAATGATCTTAGTATAATATTGCTTTTTATACACTTTGCTAACTTCTTGCCATTTTTACTTTTCATGTGCGTTGATTCAAGGGGTTTGGCACGGTGAGGCATGGATTGCCTGATGATGATGAGAATAGGAAATTGGCTAGCATGATAGCTTGAAGACTTTGGCAAGATGTTCTTGTTTTGTCTTGAAGGGAAAAACATGAAGTTTGATATTTGAATCAATCCTATATCTGAGCAATCAACGAAGACTCTTCTTCAAAGTTCAAAAGCTGCTTTGTTTGAGGACTCTATAAGAACAGGTGCAAGACATTGTTTCCATTAATTCCTTTGCGTAACCTTTTCCGTAAGGTACATTCCTTCATCAAAACTTTTGCGTTCAACACTTCTCCCTGTTTAAATTACCTTTCTTTAAGTCATGTTGTCCTAACGATTTTATTCATTTCGATTGAAGGGTCAGCAAAACTGAGATGTGGTGGATCATTATCACTGTCAAGTTTCACCATCGAGTTAAATCAATTTCAACTCCTCAGCCACTGCAGTAGCTTGTTCATGGAGCACCATACCTGAAAGAGAAGGAGAGGGTGTGGAGAAACCTTGGTGTTGGATTTTTCACCTTTAATTACAACAATTCCAAGGAACACACAAGAAGGAAGAGTTCTAAATTATCACACTTTTGTTTTCCCTTTGAAACAAACCTCTTATCGTCACTTGCATTTGCGGACCCTTTGTAGTAATTTTAAGGCTTTTCTTTAATCATTAACTATTGGTGTATTGTCTGAATTCATGTAGATTCCTTGTAAGTTTTGCAATGAATAGAATTTGATTTGAATCCTGGCGTTTTGGTGAATCCTAGGCCAATGATTGTTATTTTAGCTTGTGATGAATTTATTGAGAATCCTGATTAGGAGTGAGCAGAATCATGGCATGCTGTTGCTGCCATTGCCACGACTTGACTCCTATAACCTTGTTTTTGTAAAAAAAAAGCTTGTGCATGATTCCAATTTATTCAATATTTTAGCTAAGAATAACTGAGTTATACACACTTGGACAATGATCCTCCCCTGTCAACAATTACCTTTAGCACTTCTTGCCATGAATTGAATTACTTTGAAACATCTAGAAGCCAAACGGCCGGCCGCGTATTGCCTCTTGAGCTCCATCCTAACTCTAATAATCAATTAATCATAGTTTCGAACACCTTAAGTATTTGTTTTTCACTTTGAAACCTTGCTCCCATTTGACTTGGATTGAACATATGCTCAAGTCATAAATTATTTAGGCCCACCAACTAAGTCAAAGTCAAATTGAACCTTATTTTGCTTCATCCCTTAAATTCAATTTGGCTTTGAAAATAAATTGACCATGTCTTGGAATATGAACGACCACCACTTGAACCCTATTGGTCACATCCAGACTAATTGACCATGAGCATAAAGGCACATTTTTCTTGTTTTACTTGAATTCCACACTCTTGCAAAAGCTTGTAATGACAAAGAGTACAAACTAAATCTCCATAGCCTAAACTTTAGAGGATTATGACCAAAAGTTATATGATGATCTTGAGAAAAGTACAGAAAGCAACCATATACTTAGCACAAGAAAAATGAGAGGGTAGGACAAATTTGGGGTATGACAGTCCCTTAAAAAAATAATTGATCTCTTCAGAGTTCACTAGTTGCTCTATTGATCTCAATTGACAATTCTTAAAGAATTCCATTATTCCAATTAACCAAGATAGAGCACATAGACACTCATCTTATCTCATCTGATATCCAATTTAGCATTTAGATAATATGGGGTATTGCACTCTCCCCCCTTAAATTAAAATTCTCCCTGAATTTCCTCCACTCAACAATAACCACGACTTGTATCACTGTCTTAGATCCACACTTAACTTTACTTCCGTTAAAATTTCTGACGTATTCCAATTCCAACTTGACTTCACAGACTAAAATCCTTGTTTTCACAAATTATCAAACGTCACGTTCTGAATTGTACTCTTGTTCCAATATTGGGTTAACTTTCAACTTTGCTTTTTCCATGATTCATATTTTGTTTCATACTAAAAAGACTTGGTCGCATCTAATCTTCAGAAAGAATGTACCACACTATACTCTTCTACTGAGTCACGAAACAAAACCATACTCCTCACCTAGATTTGGTATAACAAACACTCATCAAATCCTCATGAGGTAACTTAGTCATTCCTCATCTTTATGCAATTACCAATGACTATCATGTTATAAATCCTTCAACATTCAAACCACATCATAATTCGTTAACGACTTCTTTACCAGTTCCACTTAATATGATAATTCATCTCTTTCGTATAACACCAAAAGTAACACACTTAGAACAAGCTCTTCTCACTTCCGTTCTTATAAGCGACAATTTTCAATTCCCTAATTCTGACTAAACTTTTTCATCTATCACCCCCCACTGCGTAATCCAAAATCTAACAGTGGAACACTACGAATTCTTAAGCACTACTAGGTAGATAACAGTCTGCAGAGAAACACACTTATCCACTGGGGTTCTTACTAACCAACGACACAAGAAACCCACTGACGTCATATGGTAGAACAATTTCCTCGCCAACACACAATATTATAACATCTGTCTAACACTCTCCAGACGATAAAGGTGCAGGAGTTACATTGTTACAACAATAACATATACAACTCCAAATCCATTCCAAACTTGAAATAATTCATCCAAAGTAGCTTAACAACTTCCGTTTCTAGTTACCACATTCCATAACAACACTCCTTGCGGGTTTCCGACTTACTCAGTGTTTCTTGTTGATTCGAGATCTCAACCAATAACACGTAACACCATCACGAAACTTCAATCATATATGAGTCACCACTTAGCAAAGCTTAAACCATCCAAAGTCTGATTGTGAGGTTCCACACTACTCACCAACTCACATACAACACTCCACACATACACACACTTTCAAAGAACATGCCACGCTTCTTAATTGAATCCACTTCTATCCATGAACTCGCAGAAGGTAACAAATACTAACTCTGACTAACCGTTCATACCTTACTAACACCATAAATTAAAATACCGAAATATTCCTTGCGAGATTAATACTTCGTGAGTATTCTCTAACTTCGTCCTTAAGGCTCTCAACAGTAATGATAACAATACACCTAAGACTTTCTCACACTCAACACAATTAACAAGATTACTTCCCCAAAAGTCAAACTCCCTTGTCGTCTGAACAAATGGTCAACTATGCAACATATTTCCACAAGTTCCGATTTTCAAACACAATTCCGTCTTTCATTAACTTGCAATCCCGTTCTCCATTCACACAATACTCTCCAATCGGAGTAACATGAGGTAACAAAACACAGATGTTGATTTCCAAGGGATTTCACAATTTACACATGTTAATCGATTAACCGTCTGAGGTTAATCAATTAACTTCTCAAAATTCAACGCAAAGCACCATCCTTGCACGTGCTAATCGGTTAACACTGTTGCAGAAGCTAAAAACCAGTTTCTTTTAATTCCAAATCCATCCCAACTCAAAACCATCAGTCTGGCCTGCTCTAACTTGCAATATCATTTTCAACTCGCGGCTCCTTAACTTGTATAACATTCACCAACCATGGTCAACTCAAGGTAATACCGAACAAGGTCAAAACACGCAGATGACACACTCCAACCAAGTGACAAGGTAGAATTCCAAATTCTAACGCGATCACACGACAAATCTTTGGCGGAATAGTTTGTTTTCCACCCATATACCTACGCTAGCGGGAAGTCAATAATGACGACATTCTAAGGTTTTAGCGACAACTCATACTTGATTCGTCCATAAGCAAAACCCCACACACAACCATCATGCGGTACCACAAAAATGACGAACATATCATGTCGAGCATACAATCTTGTTCTCTCACTTGAACTCCTTGGTGAGAGTTAAAACAACAACGTTCTTGGTCCAACAAAAGGTAGATTCCGAATATTCAGATGATTCACAATTACAAAAGTTTCTCTATACTTGAAAATCGAGGCAATGCATCCTCTTGAAGAACCTTTCCATCACTACGTACACATTAACTGGGATTTCTTACCCTCCATTATCAAATGCACACCACGCATACATCAAATTCACTTAATGAAAGAATCGCCACCAACAATTCTCATCGACTACTCGCAAAACCCTTCCGGTATAAATCGTTCCATGATTTACACTTAATCCGTAATAAGTCTTGATTTGTTTCTCGTTGTTTTACCGTAATCTTACTTCTTAGGATACAATACTCACTGCTCCACAAAGCATGTCCCTTCACACTTGTCTCAAGACTAAGAATACATCACGTACACTTGTGACCATGGTGCTACCACTACGCTTGTTCTTAATACCAAGGTGTAACTTTTCCCATTCCAGTCATACTACTAGGGTTCTCGTGGGTGAACCATCCTTTATTACACTTCCTTAATTATAAATTCATCAACACCTTAATAACTCTATTGCACATTCGTCCAAAATACGTTCCGTTGTCACTTCCTCAAATCATACTATTGATACTGTTTTCCACACCGTGTTTACTTCGCTCTCCATTGTAATCCTCTTAGGTCCAAATATAAAACCATCATACTAAAATTTCCTTGAGTCCAAGGTACTTACTCTGTTTCTTGACACAATTTATTTCGGTTTGTATCACTACACTTTCTGTTACTAAATAAAGTTCAAACTTTCTCCGACACAATACCTTATACTGTTCCTTGGGTAATTTAACAAAATACCAAATTGGTCTCTCACTAAAAACAGAAAACCTAATGTATTATCCTGAACCTGATATTCCTTCATAACTGAATATTCGCAATTTATCTCCTACTCTTCGTCTGGCACATACTTGTTTCACTTGAAGTATGTAAACACATCCTTGTGTTCCTTCTCACACTCCTCTACTACTTTAGATTTCCATAGAAGCCGGACGTCCTTTGTCTTACCCCAAATTTTGACCACCAAAATTTCCCATCATTGTGCAAATCATTACCACAATATGGATGTACCATCATGCCTCATCAATCTCCTCAAAGATGGTTAAGCATTCACTATATTCAAGAATTAGGGTTTCCATCCCTCTCTAAGCATTTAGACAAAAGATCAATCAAGAAATGACATGATCTTCAACTTTTCTAACCTCTCAAACATCCATGAAGGATAAATAGCACCCTCACATCAAAAATCAAACACACAGTTGTGGCATTCCAAGTGAAAGGAGCCTCGAAACACCCGATATCACCAAATTAGGGTTTTGGACGACTAGGACCTCTAGAGTGAGATTTTCACATGGGCATGAGCCAAGACTTAAAAACATGACTCAATATGCTCAAAATAACCCAAGGAATCCAATTGAAAAGTTAAATTACCCTCAGGGGATACATTCCTCAAAAGTCGAGAATTAGAGTTTTTTACGAGCCGAACCGCTCCGGAGCCAAAAGTCAAAACATCACTTTTTTGGCAAAAATGATTCTTATGACTCATATTTTCATAAAATATGACTTATGATGTCATTTGAACAAGAATTGATCAAGAAATCATGATAACTTGAAAAAGGGGTAATCTTGAAAAATTAAATTTTTTTCTAAGTTACTAAATTTGAATGGTTTTGGTACCAACTTCCAAAGGCCATAACTTCTGATCTAGACAGCCATTTTGAATGATCTAAAGCCTGATTTGTAGGTCTTCCTACATTCTACAAAAGCTTCAACTACATGAAACTCTGATTCTTCATGGATTTCTAGTTATGGATGGATCAAAATGGTGAAAAATCAAGAACATAACCCTTAGTGCAAAACTGTCTAAGTGTCAGCTTTGGGCATCAAAGTTCATGAGGTTTTTTCAATTGGATTTAGATAGTTTCAAGACCAACTATGGTCGGACATGAATTGTACCATATGAGGGCTTTCTAAAAAGCACAAGAGCTTTTCATAACTCCATTTAAGCAGAGAGATATGACCCCCTCAAAATCACCATTTCCAACTGTCTTGTACAAGACAGAATTTTGCATTTTTGCTCGATTTGGAAAAATCAGATAAGTACAAGCCTTGTCATCCATTTGGACACCTTAGGGGATAACATCAAAGAGAAATGATCTGATCCACAAGCCTCCCAAGTTCAAAGATCTATATGTAGCCATAAATGCCCTAAAAAGGCTAAAAAGCTCAAAGACTCCAATTTTGTTTCAATGCATTCAATGGATTCACAAGGTGGCAAGCATCAAGACATTGCTAACTAAATTTAGTCAAGATTCAGCTCTGAAGCAAAGGACTCATAGCCTGTGCCCTAACCTCAAGTCAATGGCTAGAGGAGACTTGAGATTCCTTTTGATAAACATTGGCCATGGGACTGTCCAAGCCTTCATTCACTATTGATGCCAAAACAAACTTATTGCACTATAAATAGACATCAATTGTGATCAGTTTGAGTACCCCAAAGCACCCAAACTGATGCTTTACTCAAAATCCCTCTTTCACTCCAAAAATGCCTTCATTTGCAAGTCACTTTCGAATTTTGCATTAGGAAGTCATTCCATCATAACCAATTGATCTAACACCTTCCATATATCATATATGAGCTGATTAAACACCTATTAAACCTCTGAAACATCAGGATCATCATCTTCATTTATCACTTGGACAAGTCGCGGTCAGAGTTGAGCCAGCCTATCCAGAGAGTTTCAAAATATCCTGAAGGTTGCAACACCATCCTTGAGACTCAAGGAAGCTAACCAGGCCATTGTTTTACTTCTGTAACGCCTCTACCATTGAAATCGAATCCTTCTTGCAGAGGTAAGCCTTAAACTTTCAAACTCAGTGAATCATGCATCATAAACATGTTTTCAAATTACCATTGTGTTTTTGGGTGTTTGTAGATCATTTTCCCTCAATCAATTGCTGTTTATCTTATGTGTATGTGATTTCATTGAGTTCTTGCACATTTTAGGGTTCATCTGGTTAGAGTGTAATATCTTTTGTTACACTTAGTTAAAATGAAATTGAATAAAGCCATTGTATTCTTGGTTTAAAAATGCACGATTTTCATCTTTATATCATGTGAAATGGTTGAGAAATGAGAGAGATAGAATGCTTCACGTAGCTTGCCCAAGGAAGAAGATGGCCATGGTGCCATTCTTCAGAAATCCAACTAAATTTGGTATACATTATTTAGTTGCCACTATATACTTGAATTGGCATTGCGCCCTAGTGGAAACACTAGTATTTGTGTGTGTGTGTGTGTGTGTGTGTGTGTAGCGAGCGAGAGGTCTGGGGTTCGAATCCCCCTCGCCCTAGACCTTTTGGTATTTTTTTTAAACTATTTTTTCCAAAGGAAGTTTCACATATTATTCACTCTTGCCATCTTTTATCAGCCAATGCACTTGGTTCAGTTGGTAGAGTTTTAACCTCACAACCCCAAGGGCGTGAGTTCAAGCCATGGGAGGGCCATTCCCTATTTTTTTACCACTTTTTCTTATAATTTTTTCTCACAATAACTTCTAAAATTAATTTATTTCTCGAATTTAAACATTTTTTATTAATTCTTTTTTTGAAAATTCACAAAAATGATAAAATATTTTATTTTATAAAAATCTCACAAAAAATATTATTTATTTTATATATTTAATATTTTCATAAAGAATTTATTTTTTATTTGTTTTTAAACATTTGAAAATAATTTCTATCTTTTGATTTTAAATTCAAATGAGTTTTAAATCATTCTAGGGGTAAAACATGATTTTTCAAACTTTGATCCTAGATCATAATTTGTTTTTCACATATGTTTGACAATTTTGATCATTTTAATTGAATTTTTATTTAATTTAAATGCCCTTTTTGAAAATCAAATTAGGGTTTTGATTATTTTCACCCTCACAAACATTTTTCAAAACACTTTGGGCCTCTATTAGAGTGTAAGTCCCATCCCTTGTTGTACAGAAAACCTTTTTAGGTCTTAGTCATTGTATAAGTCCCACTGTATTGTCAAAAATCTCGGCGCGATCGCCGTTTTCAAAAACTTTTTGGGCCTCTCGTTGAGTTGTAAGCCCCATCTTTTGTACAAAAATAAACTTTGGGCCAACCTCTTTGTAAATACAATAATTTGGGCCTTAGTCATCGTATAAGTCCCGATACAATTTTCAGAATAATAGCACGATCATTGTTTTTCTTCTGGGCCTTTCCTTGAGTATAAGCCCTAATCTTCTTTTAAACAACTTTCCCTTTTGATTTAGATTGAAATTCATTGTTGTTATCAAAACATTCTTCAATTTCTTGAATAACTAACCATACAGCTGTTACAATGGAAGCTTGCTCACCTGTAAGTTTTATCAGCTTTCTTTTACATATATATATATATATATATATATATATATATATCTGTTCATAATGTTGGAAGTTTGCTCACCTGTAAGTCCTCCTACACTCTTTTACATACTTGTCTATATATTTCATATGTATATACTTGTATATTATCTGCTTAGAGTTTTCCCCGGCAATTAGGTCTAGGATTATATCAAACCAGTGGTCACTCTTTCAACACAGTCAAAATTAGTTCCCCATAGGAATTTCCAGATACAGTTTTGCCTCCTCTCTGGCTTATACAATATGGAACAGAGAAAGGCATTATTCCCGGTGAAACATTTCTCAAGACTGTCACTATCTAGAAATTTGTCTAAGAAATTCATTTCCCTTGATAGGATTAATTCCCGGTGAAACCTCTCTTGAATTTCTTCAAACCCTAGGACTGTTCACTACAGAAAGGATTATTCCCGGTGAAACCTTTCAGGAACTTTTCTTAAGTTTGGACCCATAGGCTTTCATAAAAGCATCCCTAGCCTCCTCTTGAGCTTTGTACAATGGCCCTCAGACTTCTTAGAAGTTCTCATGTCTTCTCTTAGGCTTAGTACAAGGACCCGAGACCTCTTACGGGTATAGGCCAGAACCTGGTCATCCTTTGTTAAAGCAGTATTTTTAAAAGTCAATACATCTGTCCAATTTAGGGTTGATTCTCATCCCTTAAAAGTCAGCCTCCTCTTGGGCTTCATACAAAGATAAACCCTTTTAATAACAATAGGCTTGGACAGTCTCACCCTTATTTTTTATTTAAAAGAAACCCTCAAGTCTCCCAAAAGCACAGGAAGAACCCTGATGACTTAATCAAATCTCCAGCAGAGTGAGAACCTCCATAGGTTTGAAAACTCAAACTCAATCTTTCATCTTAAAATTTTCCCAGCTAGGGTCAAATCACTATCAACAAACCCTCAATCAGAACCTCAAGGCATCTGATATCTCAACTCTTCTTCAATCCCCAGCAAGAGTTAATTCCCCAATTTGGACCTGCCTCTGGATCTCAATAATCCTCAGCAGAAGTTAGCCTCCTCTTAGGCTTCATATAAGAAAATTCCCTACCCAGCCTCCTCTTAGGCTTTGTATAATGATCATCCCTCAGAACTTTCAGCCTCAATCTTGGGCTTTGTACAAGACACCCACATAAATATCTTCAGCTGAGTCAGTCAAATATCCCTTTAGCCTCAATCTTGGGGTTTATACAAGATACATATAAAACCTTTCACCAGTAGAGTCAGTTTCCCTTTAGCCTCAATCTTGGGCTTTGTACAAGACAGATAAAACCTCTCACCAATAGAGTCAGTCTCCCTTTAGCTTCAATCTTGGGCTTTGTACAAGACACATACAAATATTCCCCAGTGGAGTCAATAACTCCCTTTTAGCCTCAACCTTGGGGTTTGTACAAAAAAGACAAAATATTTCCCTAGAAAAGTCAATGTTTAGCCTCCTCTTAGGATTTGCATAATGATCTCCCCAAAAGAGCCAGTCTCTTTTCAAGCCTCAATCTTGGGCTTTGTACAAGATAGATAAAACTCCCTAAATAGAGTCAACCTTTTAGCTTCAACCTTGGGCTTTGATCAAGGCACATACTTAAAATCAAACATCCCCTCAGAGGAAATCAAAAACCTCTCTGTAGGAAGACATTTCTCTGTATATCACAAATCAAAATAGAAAATCAAAACAAATCCTAATCCCAGATAACTGCTGTAAGTGGCACACTTATTGATTCAAAAATCCAAGCTGTAGTCCTTCTTTATCCTGGTAAACCCTTCTTTCATCTAATTGCTATAAGTGGCAGGCCTCTGGATTATTTACATCCAAGCCAATGTCCCTCTCTTAGCATGAAAGATTCCTAAGGAAAAATGGCATTGCTCAATGTCGCACCCTAATTTTTGACCCTAAGATACCCGCTCCACTTTTGCATGACATATTAGGTCTACCATTCGTGCGTAACTAACCGCTTCATTTAGCTTTTTCTGTTTGGTTTCTTTTAAGGACAGGTGTTGCTGCAGAAGATTCAAGGTCTTGAAGGTTGTGCTGTGTGTGTGTGGAGGTTCTCTGGTATTGACAAGTGTGTGTGGATTCCTGTGAGATAATGTGCCTCTATCCTCTGATCCCTAAACCACTACCAAGCCTTTCTTCCCTCAGACTTCTCAAAAGACTCCGCTAAATACTAAGTCCTTTATGCCGGTTAGATATGGAAAATGGTCACTCAAGACTAGTCACTGGTTGTGTAGTACGTTATATCATCAGATGGCATCCCCCTCCATCAGCTCCTCAAGGCTAAGTGATGTGTTGTTTTTGCTCTTAGTATCGTTCATCAAGAAAGTTAAATTTGGGAAGAAATTAGAAGTTTTGGTTCAAGTTTCAAGAAGGATTTTTCTTTGAATTCTTGAAGCGGCCGCATACTCTTCAAGCAAGTTTGAATCATTGGAAAGTAGTGTTCAAGATATATTGACCAATAATAAAGTTTCTAAATCTGTGCAAGACTACGTACTGAAGGTGGAATGTCATAATCGTTTAATTGGAAAATTTTTGGCTCATAACATCGCATCAAGATTGTATCAAAGTTTTTGTACTTTCTAAAACTCTTAGAAATATATACTTTGTTTGCTTCCAATTTTTAAGTCGATTTCCATCTACCTCAAGAGACCGTTTACAAGACATTCCTCATGAGATTTCTCAAAGTAAAATTCAAGGATTCAAATTATCGTGAAATCCAAGTTTTTTAAGGTTGAATTCAAAGATTCAAATTATCGTGAAATCCAAGTTTTTTAAGGTTGAATTCAAAGAGTTAAAGTTCACATTGGTTGCAAATGTTCAAGATTATCAAAAGATCAAGATGCCATTTCAAGGTTTAAAGCCCTTGCTTCAATATACAAATTGAATTTCTTTCACACGTTCATTAACTAAAAAAAAAATACTCAAGTGATTTCATACCAATATTTTTCAAGTGCATACAAGATTCAAAGAAACCTTTCATAAACCTTAATTCCAGGATCACGGTTTCAGTCCCTCTCAAGACATGTTCTCACTCACTATCTATGCTAAAATAGAATACAGAAGAATCATTTGAATTAGTAGACTGACTACATCACGTTCTCATTTTGAGTATTGCTACTAAATGCTTTGGTTGTTTTTTTTTCAAGAAAACACCCTGCTACATACTATCCTACCATACAAGCTGTAATAATCTCAACAACCATGATGATGCTATTTCTACTACAAAAGTATACATGATAGAAAAACACCCTAAAATGCAAGAAATAAATGTCTTATAATATCACTTCGGGTAGTGATTGAAGGAGAGTCTGAGCCCAAGAGTTCATTTGCTGCAGACAGTTAGGTGGTCGTTGGCAAAAAGAAGGATATTACAATAAAAAATGTTTCACTGACAGAGGTTAATGATGAAGGTCAGATCTCAAATATTCCCGATGATGAACAATTTTGTATTGATGTTGTTAGAAGACAGTTGTGCCAGAATCTGACTTGACCTCCATATCCATGGCCGATGTTAATGTTACAAACAAGGCGAGCTTATGGCTAAAATGGAAAATGGGGATCCCGCTCGTAGTTCCAAAAGAGCTCCTAACCTAATCAAACCCAAAAGGAAATTCATCAATCCTATCATGATACCAAAGATCTTCGATGCGCTTTTGACGGTATTCGTACCTTGGATGAGTCATGATATCAGAGAAAACCTTCCGACCGATCGCGGCATTAACGGATTTAAGCCTTTCGAAATACTACCCTGCAAAGCATAATGAAAAAGAATTAAACCAAGTCTCTACTACAAAAATCAGCAAAATCAATGAGATTTTTTCTTATCAGACCTTACAACTACAATTGCAGATCTTGAACCCCATCAAGAACACACTTTTTATGAACATGTTGGCGGTAGGATCCAGGCAGAGTGTGATCCACAAAGAGAGTTTCGCTTGAATTCTAAATGGATTAAAATACAAAAGTTACAATTAATATTTAGTTACATTGCAAGTTTCAGTTTTAAGGGACATTACAAATAAGAAAGAATCAAAGCAATGTTTTCAATACTGTCTTGGGTCCATTTGTTACTGAAGGCAATGAAGCTTCACAAGAACTTCACGGGTCAGGGATGTCACTTCTGAAACTGGTAGCAGCTTGCTATCAAAAGAGGACGTTGTTATTAGGTCATTAGGCAAAGTGAGAAGAATTTTGGGTTGTTCTCCAACGATCCCTGCAACACACACCCAAAGAAAGAAGAAATTCATCAGTTAAAATAATCCACATAGGAATAAATTGAGTCAAAGATGGCAAGAATAATTATCACGTTGAATTGAAAAAGAAAACACATCAAGACAGTTTATCAGTACGTGAGTCATCAAATCAGATCAAAGATGCATTCCAAATCAGGAACAAATCAGACTTTCAAATTACTTCCTAAAGGAGTCCATTGTATCAAACATGATGATTGGCTTTCCAAAAACATTTTACACAATCATTGATTTCTTTACAAACCAAAAGAAAAGTGATTAGACAACATTCAAAAACTTTCTAAAACCAAATAACGGTATCAGACACATTTCAAAAACATTCCTAAACTAATAAACATGCTCAAACATAGAATTCAAGAGCATTCAAGAGAAGATTCCTATGCTTGTTTTCTTGGCCTATATATAAGACCAACATATACACAGCAAGGGGGGGGGGGGGAGAACCAATTCATCAAAATCTTTACATAGCCTCAACCAAGCAAACCACAAAAAAAACCCATCAAAACCTTACACCAATCACTTATCAACAAACAAATTCACATAACACGCACTAGAAAACCATTCACAAAATTAGAGCAAAAATTTACACAGTCAACATCAATTCCACCAATACAAACCAAATTCGTATATCAACATACACTCCAACACAAACTTCATACAATTCAAACCAGAAAGCTCTAGAAATTCAGAACCTACAATTTACACAAATTCGATCCACACCAGAAATTGCAACGACACACATACGCACATCAGCAAGAGTTCAAAAACCCACACACGCATAGCAGAGAATAACGTCAACAATAACACGCAAAAGCGCAGAAAGGGGGAAGAAGGAAGAGGACTTGTCTTCGACAAAGGTTTCGCTCGAGGGCTTGATCGCTTCTCCTCACCATCGACAACCGACAACCTTCTTTTTTTTTCCTTTTACATTTTCGCATTCCCTTTGAGCAATCTTTGTACTTGTAATCAATAACATAATGAAATCGGGGACGGGAATCATGGGGGTGGGGTTTATTTGTATGTTTGATCAGAGAAGACGAGAGACTGAGAGCGACGGCAGAGTTACGGGATAGGGGTGGCGGCGATTTTGTTGGATTTAGGTTTCAGAGAAGGAAAGACGGAGAGATAAGAGAACGAGAGAGAATTAGAGTTGGGGGGGTTAGCTGAGGTGTCTTTGTTTTTACTTTGTGTTATCATTATAATCTCATGCACACACGCACTCAGGACACCACAGTGCTCCCTCACATCGTATACGTCAGATCACCACGCGTCTCCATCCAACGACCATGATTTGAGGGTCCATGATGGACCCTCCCCCTTGTACAACACATAATCCCTCCGTTTTATTTTAATAATCAAACCGTTTTTTATTAATAAATTCATAATAATCAAGTTTTTTATAAATATAATCACTTTTTTTAGAAAATAAATATAGAACCTTTCTAATACCACCTTTTTAAATATAACCTCTTTTATTTAAATATCCCTTTTTATAAAACATAACTAAAAATAAAATATAAACTTTTTAGATAACCCTTCTTTTTTTACTAAAATTTCTTTTAATATAATAGATAAATTTAATTAATTAATAAAAAAAACTTTTATTAAAACCTTTTCTTAATTAGTAAAACCTTTTTAAAATAATAATAATAAACCTTTAACCTTCTTTTTAATAACGATCTTTAGTAATAACTCTAAAAAATAATAATAAAACATTTTCGAAATTAATAATAAACTCTTTTAATAAACTTTTGCTCTTTTAGTGAAACTTTAAATTAAATAATAAAACTTTTTTCTCTTTAAATTAATCCTTTAATTAATAAGAAACCTTTAACTTTTTCAATTTAAAATGATCTTTAAAACATAAATCTCAAAAGTGATAATGATAAAACCTTAAAAAACTCCTCTTAACAAACCATTCCCTATTAGATCATTGAGTGTACGCTTGTGTCTTTTGTTTGATGCCTTATTTGTGTTATGTCTGCTTACTATGTTACTTGATGGTGATTGCTCCAAAACCTTTTTCAAAATATAAAAATCTCTCGATCCAACGTCGAGCCCATTTTCTACCCATATAAGTCGATCGCCTTAGGGCATCGCATTTGACCTATCGATCACAAGACACAAGTCTAGCATCACTTTGCTAGCACCCTCGCCTAAATAACAATAATTTAATCGCATTAATATCCAAGGGAAAATCCCATGCATGATAACCATGTTATTGTGCATGGTGCATAATCATTTGCATCATAATCGACACCCTCAAGGCAAGACTATTAGATAACTTAGGATAGATTTCCTAGGTTAGTCCCCCCTTAATTTTGATTTTTTAAATCAAACTTTAGCCCACCTAATTCTCCACACAAGAGAATTAGATGTTAATCATCTCAAGGAAGGGACATACAATCCCATACCCCACAAAATCCAAACAATTTTCAAAAACTGTGGTGGTTTTCTTAAGATGATGACTCATCTTTTCTCCTAAACCTTTAAACAATTTTAGTATCCTTAATAAGGAACTACAAGTGCTCTGATTCCCTCCTGACAAGATATGTAGGCACAAGATGCGATATCTTGTCGAGCACACCTAGGATTAAAAATAATAAATTACCTACCCTTAAACCCTTAGCAAAACAGATAACAATAACATAATAAAATCAAGAGGTTCCTGTAGAGTACTACAGATATCTAGGATGCTAACACCTTCCCTAGGTATAACTAACCCCCGAACTTAGAATCTTAGTGCATTTGCATTGCATTGTGGGAATTCGGTTTTTCTCCCTTCCCTTGGATAAAATCAAAGACCGGTGGTGACATTAAAAATGCGATCCTAGTTAACAAATAACTATGGTATCCAATTTTCACCGCGATAGAAATGGCAACTTCACTGGGGAACTCTCATAAGAGGGTTCCCCCTAACTTGATTAATTATGTATTTTGTTATATATTTGTTATTTGTTATGTTTGCTTGGGTTATTGCTTGTGTGGTGAGACAAAGTCCTACACCCGGACTAGAGTGAAAATTATGATAGGAACGGTGAGAATTCAATGATACTTTGAGGGAGTCGATTCCTGAAAAAGTAAATTGAGACTTCACCACTCAGTATAGGCCCTCTGGAATAAAATATTTGTCCAACGAGTTCATTCGTGAAGACGATATGGTTTCGATCTAAAGGTCCTCGGGACTGGGGACCGTAGTTACCTTTAACCCAACTTGGCCTATTAGGGCGTAGTGCGGGGACTATGCGGGAGTCTATTTCTGCGATAGTTGCTACGCGATACTACACTCAGACGAGATTCTCTTGAGAATATTATTGACTACCAAGTGATTTGGGAAATCGATAATATCCGAAAGATGGGTTATAGACTCTGGGAACTTTGTAGAACCCGTTCAGCAGGTACATTTGAAACCGTAGTACACACCTATTGGGATGGTTAGACCTTGGCTCCATGATGTGACCTTTTAAACCTAGGACTTTTTGTCTGTTTGTTTTCTTGTGTGTGCTTTGTGCTTTGTGCTTTGTGTGTTTGCATCCCTGCATTCATTAGCATCATATCATAAAGATTCATGGAACTTAGTCTTGTTTATAAACATCGTAAGGATACCACAGACTCTAAAAATTAAAAAAAATGTTGAAGTACCTTGACAAGAGTCATAACCTGGACGATCTAAGGGGATTGGAGACCTTATTGACGGATAAAGAAGGGTTCGAGACCAGATATGGGGAAACTCTTATCGATAAGGAAATACTATCTACTCTACTCCAGTCCATCACTATTGGTGACAACTCTTGAAGAATATTCTCAGTTAATGGAGTTACTTATTCAAGACAAGAATCCATTTCCTATCTTCGGTTAATATTCAAGCTAAGATGACTACAAAAGGAGAATTTCAAAAAATGCTACTTATTGCAAGAAACGGAAAGCTCAAGACGTCTTACCCCGTTCTAGTCATCAGTCAACACTTCGTCGACAAGCTTATTTTAGAAGAAGCTCAGTTGGAAGAAAGTCAAGGACTCAAAGAAGACCGTTGGAAGAGTCTCCTTAGATCTATCATTATTATCTTTTATTTAGCTTTACGTTATGACTGTTGTAAGGCGTACAGACACGTTTTAATTTTGTATTAAATCAATTTTTAATATTCCGGTAATAATGATTGTAACTGCTTTTTCATGATTAATAAGCGAGCCTGTTGATATTCCTCAATGATTATAAATAGCCGAGTTCCATGAATCTTGTTGCATAGCATTCACATTTGCATTTGCATTCCTTTGCATTCCAGGTTCTCATTTGTGTTTCTCTTCTTAGTCAAGCTGAATCATCGTGTTGCGGTGAAAATCGGATAACAAATTATTAATTAAATTGCATCATATTTCTTTTACAACCGACTTTGATTTATCCAAAGGAAAGGTTCAAGATCGTTAGAAAAACCTAAAGGGGAAAGATCTAAGGTTCGGGGGTTGGTTACGCCTAGGGAAGGTATTAGCACCCTAAACGTCCGTAGTACTCTACGGGAACCTCTTGTTTTAATGTTATGTTATGTTTGCTAAAGGTTATATGCTAAAGGTTGAAACCCTAGGGGTTAGTATCTAAGTATACTCGACAAAGCATCGCACTTCACGCCTACATATCCTCGGGAATAGAATCAGAGTATGCGTAGTTCTACTTCTACTGAATGATTGACTATGGCCAATATTTAGAGGGGAAATGAGTACAAGCTCATTGTAGAGTTTAAGAACTCTCTAAATCTAGTTGTAATGGACCTATGTTGAAGTTTAGTTAGTAGGGGAAAGTGATAAATTTATTAGGATGAATATCACTAAGAGTTTAAGAACTCTCTCCTAAAGCTAGTTATAATTTCTATGGCTCTGATGAGGCCAAGAAATAAAGTTTCTCCTAAGAGGTTACTTAAGTTAAGGTGGGGGCTATGACTTTAAGAGTCAACACTAATCACCTTCCTTTGGAATGAGGGGATAACAGTTGATAAGAATAACAACAGATAAAGACGTAGAAGATAAAACATTGATATAAGATAACATAATGAAATCAACATAAGCATGAGGATGGCAATATGTTTCGTGATAAGGCATGATAAAATGAACGGGATTATTATAAAGACATGTCAATATGTTTCAATCTTAAGGAAGACAAACATATAGAATGATATTAAGGATGACATTTAAGGAATAACATTCTCATCAAAGTCAAGCATATGATAAATCAACATGGATAGATTAATTCAAGAATTAAACAAGCATTTAGTGAAATGACATTTCAAGATCAACAAAGGTGCTCATAAATGATATTAATAAATAAACCAAGATTGATAATTAATTGACAACACAATTGAGAATAACAATTAGCACAATTAGAATTAACAATACATTTGAGATATAATTGATAATTAAAATTAAAAGCTAATAAAACAATTAACAATTAAAAAGATAATTAACACTTAACAACACATTAAAATTAATCACATAAACAAATAAAGAACAAACTGAAATTAAATAGACATTAAGCAAAAATAAATAAGATACAAGAAAAAATAAAAGATTTGAAATAAAAAAGGTACAATGCGCAGGGGGGTGTACAGGCAATTTGGTTCAGTTAAAAAAACAAAAGGAAATAAATTGGGCCAGCAGACAGGGGGTGTGGATAATAAATGGGGCGCTAGGCCCAGGTTGGAAAAAAAACAGCATAGGCGAAAAAAAGCAAGAAAAAACACAAAAAGGGTTGATCCAAGGATCGAACCCAGGCATGGCAAGTGATAGGCGAGTTATGTGCATGTGTGTGACCGTTGGGACGTCGTGTATCATCCATTCACAACATGATTCAAATAATACATAAGCCAAATAAAACGTTGAAAATATGATAAAATGAAAACAACACGCATACAGAACATGAGTAGTGGTACGTGATATTAATGGCATGGTATTTAATACACTAACAGACAAAAAACGAAACCAACCAATCAGTATCAAGCATGGGAAAATGAATACATGCAAAACTGAACATCATCGTATTTCAACTTACAACATCAAAATAAGTAATCAATTTCAATCCATCATAAACCAACCAAATCCTAACCAAACCACATAAAATAAACTACTGAATTGGAGCACTCCAAACATAGAACAAATTGAAACCAAAAGCTGAGCAAGATAGTGGCTATGTCATGAAGAAAAAATCAGTGAAACCAAGGTTCCAAATACGAAGACAGTTAGAAAAAAGATAACACATTTTCTGCTCATATGCAAACCCAATATACTTGTTTCAAACTTAACAAACAACATGTGATATACAAAACCTACTGAACCAATTCAAAGGTGAAACTTAATGGAGTTATAAACAAACCAAAATGCCAGCATGCCATCAAGTTATCATTTCAACAACACACAAAGCATTATAAACATGGTGAAGTATAAAGACATACAAGGCAGCATAAGAATAAGATCCATCAATACATTCCAGCATCATACAATAATACAAGCACTCTTCATCAAACCAATTTCCATCACAACTCACCAACATATAAACATACCCAAAGAGTTTAACATGACCAAACTGTGAGCATGATATGGTGAGTAAAAAACAAAAGCAAACATCATTCAAAAATACAATCATGAACTGCCAAAAAAGCTCACACATACAAAACTATATGGCACTGTAATAACATGTAATTCAAAGCATTAACTACTATAAAAATTGATATACTAGTAGGATCATGATCATGCATATAATAAATGTATCAAACCAGTATGTGTTGCAAACACATATTTAACACATATTACAAACAGAAGCACCAACAAAATCGTATCACAAATATCAAGCACATATAGGTTCAGTTCTAATGATATAAAAAAAAAAAAGATGACTATCTATTGCTCAGCATCACCTTCCATATAGAACTCTCCATAACTCAAGCCATACAACATCCACAAGGACTCAACAGCATGTAAAAGGTTGACACACATTATGCTTGTAAAGACAACATGATATCATGGCATCAATCCAAAGTAAAACAGAAACAAATATATGAATATGGTAACATGAATATCTTCAACCATATAAACTCGTAACCAACCAGCCAACATGTTCAACACAAGCTACAATAACAAGATACATACCAAGCATTTTAAACATTAAGGCAATAGTAATGATGATCTAACATAGGGATGTAATACAGTTAACATAATATGATGAGCATGGTAAATGAGAGTTTGAGAGACTT
The DNA here is from genome assembly GCA_022829125.1 of Lathyrus tuberosus. Taxonomy (NCBI): domain Eukaryota; kingdom Viridiplantae; phylum Streptophyta; class Magnoliopsida; order Fabales; family Fabaceae; genus Lathyrus; species Lathyrus tuberosus. The sequence continues at coordinate 8,676,446 of JALAZF010000159.1, forward strand.
ACCTCTTTTCCACGCAAGTTGCAAGAACCTCTTCTCCTTCCTAGCTAGCTCACGTTCTCTTTCAGAAAACAAGTTTAGAGTGTTTTAGTGCTTGTTGTTGGTGTCCAAATGAAGATGAGAAGGGGCCCTTTTATAGGGAACTCAGCTGGTCCATGGGTGTGAATAACTGTTGTTCCAAGAGTTTGCCTTGGAGGGAAAGATCATGGAAAGGATTTGGGAGATGGCTTGTTCTGATCACAACAACATAGAGCCAAGTGAAGTTCTCTTTTTATGCAAATAGGTAAGAGAAGATAGGTTGTTTTGGCTTGTGTCTAGTGGTTCAAGGAAGTACACGAGGGAAATGTCTAAGGTGGCTTGCAAAGTTTATCAAGGAAGTACAAAAGCAAGAGCATGGGCAGCGTGCTTTTAGGATAAAGTGATGTTGCAAAAGATTTGGTGGCTCTGCAGAGTGTAATTGAGTAGAGAGGAGAGAAATTTAAACTCAACAATTGGTGTTCTTGGTGCAAAAACATTTTCGTTTGGCCATATTGCTCAAATTATATCTCTTGACTTGATAATCCAAAATCCATGCTCTTGGGTTCAAATGAAAGTTCTTGGATAATACTTTAATGTTGATGTTGGAAAATAGTTGAGATAATGCCTTGAATTGGTAGCAAAGTGGCTTACAAGTCGTGTCCTCCAAACTGCCAAAAAGAACTTAGAAAATTTCTAAGTTATAGAAATTTGACAATTTCAAGTGCCCTTCTTTGATAATTCATAACTTGAGAACGGCTTATCCCATTGAGTTGTTCCACATATGGTTGGAAAGCTCTCATCATGCTCTACAACTTTCATTTGGGACCCAAGCCTTGAATCCAAATGGAAATGGGTGAAAAGTGGGGTTAAAGTTGAGAAAAAGGGTGATGAAAAGTGCTGAAAAATTTCTGTGTTTGGCCAAAATGTCTTGTAAGCTTCATAACTCAAAAACCGAGCATTTTTAGACAAAAAGTCATATGGAACAAATTGAAGATCTTGGAAAGAGCTTTCCAATGAGCTTTGAGTCACTCCAATTGGGTGTGTGGTTTAGGAGTTATGGTTATCTCAAAAAATGCTATTAGGGGAAAAATCTCACAAATGACACCTTTCTTGATCAAAACGCTACTTCTCTTGCAAGAAACCTCATGAAACTTGATGTGGATACTTTGTATATTTCATGAGACAACATGTGATGATTAGAACCAATAATACTTCATTTGACCCAAAATTCCAAAAGATTAGGGTTTTAGTCAAACCCTAATTTTGACTGTGGATGCACTGAGATCCAATCTTGTAATCTTGCTTCTTCCTTCTCATCCAAAGGTCTTGGGAGACTCTTGAGGGTGTTGATAAACCAATAGGATCAAGAATTAGGGCTTGGGAGTCCATCTTGATGAAAAAACAAAGCTGTCGGCTGATAAGTGTCACAGAAACCCTGATTTGGAGGTGTAGTGAGACTGAGGCTCAAACTTCTCTTGTTGAGGACCCATAGAACTTGGATTCTTGTTTAATAATGTCCCTTGAATGTAGATGACTTCATATGGTAAGTGAACCACACAAATCTTGGATTGATAGAGTCAAATTCTCAGTGATTTCTTCAGAGCAAAACCCTAATCCCAAAGTTCGTGCACTGGAGATCTTTTGTTGACTTGACTTGCTTCAAAACAACTTGAGGAGCTTCATGGTGATATGTAAACCTAATTTGAACACAAGGAAACAAACTACAAGATATGGGTTAGCTCAAACAATGCAGAGATGCTCCTAAAATGCACAAAAGCTGGATGACATCTAAGGGTAAAAATTTAGGGTACAACAGTTGCCCCTATTTAAATAGCGTCACCGGATGGCACGAGGAAAGGAGATTCCAGGGGCATCAAGGTGAAAGGTATTTAAATATAGCAAACCAAATTTTTTTTCCCTTAGATGGAATGCAAACGCTAAGGACAAGCGACAGACATGCAAATGCTAACATGCCATGAACTTCTAAAATGATGATATGATGCCAGGAATGCAAAAGATGCAGACAGACCAGACACCAGGGACAACTGGAAGCAAACACACAAGATAAGCTTCACCGGGGAAGGACGAAAACTAGTATCCACAAGAAAAACTCACTGGGGATACAGGCTAACCAACAAAAGAGACTCACTGAGGAGACTCCAAAGAAACACTAGGGAAAGCCAAAAAACAATCTCCATTGGGGAAGGAAAAAAACCGGGGAGATAGACTACTGGGGACAAAACAAACCCACACTCTTCCTGGGCATGAAACCCGAAAGAATAATCAGATCACTGGGGATCAGCCTAAAAAAGGACAGACAACCAAGCAAAGACTTCCTAGGGACCCCTGCATAAAGAGTTGGGGTTTAAATGGAAACATAGTTAATGAGTCAAGAATAGACTCTGGTACTCAAATAAGAGTTGGTTGAGATAACACATAATCTGCTTCATGACGAAAGACCGGTAGGAGCCAGAAAGGAACCTTATTGGAGGTAGAACAAAAAAATAGGCTCCAATAAAGTATCTAGAATGAATGATCATCTAGTCTAACGTGACTAAATGACATCCTAGAGAACACCTCTAAAGTGATGGAACAACAGGTTCAAGTATGACCAGTTGGCTCTTTAGAAGTAACCTTTAAAGTGATGGAACAACAGGTTCAAGTATGACCACTTGGCTCTTTAGAAGTAACCTCTAAAGTGATGGAACAACAGGTTCAAGTATGACCGGTTGGCGCTTTAGAAGTAACCTTATTGGTGAGAGAACCAAAAAATGGGCTCCAATAAAGTATCTAGAATGATTGATCATCAAGTCTAACGTGACTAAATGACATCCTAGAGAACACCTCTAAAGTGATGGAACAACAGGTTCAAGTATGACCAGTTGTCTCTTTAGAAGTAACCTCTAAACTGATGGATCAACAGGTTCAAGTATCACCAGTTGGCTCTTTAGAAGTAACCTCTAAAGTGATGGAACAACAGGTTCAAGTATGACCGGTTGGCGCTTTAGAAGTAACCTTATTGGAGAGAGAACCAAAAAATGGGCTCCAATAAACTATCTAGAATGATTGATCATCAAGTCTAACGTGACTAAATGACATCCAAGAGAACACCTCTAAAGTGATGGAACAACAGGTTCAAATATGACCGGTTGGCACTTTAGAAGTAACCTTATTGGAGGTAGAACCAAAAAAATGGGCTCCAATAAAGTATAGAATGATAGGTTAGTACCGGGGTTGCATAATTGAAGATAAGGATTCCTGGGGAACTCCCAATTACGGTTGCGAAGAGGTTGAATAGTACCAGAGATAGATAAGATGTTTATAAGAGACTGCCAAGCTTCTTCAAGAGATTGTTGCTTCAAAGATATGATGATATCACAATACTGTTGGAGAAATAATTATGTCTTCAATGAGGATCTGTAAAAGATGCTTCTCGCGAGGAACGGTGCAAAATAAAGGCACGTTCAAATATAGGTTTAAAAACCACACCTGCCAAGGACCAAAGTTCAATCTAGGAACAAGCTAGAAAGAAATGGTCAAACAAGACTCCAATTGAGGAATGAACTCAAATGGGAACTTATCTTATCCACATGTGGAAAAGATAACTGAACCAACCACCATCCACGAGAATCAAACTCTGTGGGGAATTCAGGAAAGATGGGCACTTTATGCCTAGGGCTGACTTTCTATTGGAGAGAATAGGTAAACCCAGTCACTTGGGGAGACAAACACCAAAGTGAACCCAAAACAGGCAAACACCAGAAAAGGAAGCAGAAATGCTAAGATGCTATGCCTATGAGTGCTTATGCCATGCTTATGCTTATGCTGACAAAACAGACAAGCGAAACCGGAGACGAAGAAAATGTCTCGACAAGGATACCCAGCCAAACTCAAAGGGCTGGACCAATACTGGTGATGAAGAAGAATCAACAACTTCACTAGTGAGAAGAGTATTCTACTTGAGGTATGACATCATGAGGATTGCCAACATGAACTTGATTTCTTTGTTGGAGGAGAATCCGAGGAGAATTTGTCAAGATTAGCTGAAGTAACATCTTATCTGGGAATTAGATACTGGCATAATGGTTATCTTCAAATCTTATCTGCCCCAGGCTATATGATCTGTCGGAAGACGATGACAAGAGGATTTTATAGAAGAATTGACGCACCAGTTGCTTCAATGTCTTCAAACTTTTGGGGAGATCTCGGCGTAACTGCCCCAGATTAACGGCGTTTGCACAACAAAGCCTTTGGACTTGCTTCAGAATAGTTGTTGACAACTGGGGAAGAGATGCCCCAGACTGATTGACCTTTTAGAGATTTACCGAATCTCGACCTGAATGCCTCTGATTAACTGATATGTAGTCAAAAGGATTTTACAGAAGAATTGGCATACCAGATGCCTCAACATCTTCAAACTTTTGTAGGGGAAATGGCATAACTGCCCTTGTCCAACTGTATTTGTAACACTCAAGCTGTAGCAGAAACGACTGGGGAACAAAACTGCCCCTGCTGATGGGTCACTGGAGTCCACAATTGTCATAAAATGACCCGGAGAAGACTTGTCCCAATATTCTGAATTACAGAGTTTTGCCCCTGACTCACCAACTCTTGGGATAATAGGTTGGCAAACCTCACACTGAGTCAAATTTCCTTTATCAAGTTCGATTCCTTGACTGACCGTGTTTGTTGGGATTCCTTAATATCGAATGGTATTGCAAACAAGTGTTGTTCATTAAAATTTCCAAAATTTCATGCAAAGGTTTAATGCAAAGTTTGAAAACAAAGCTCTGATAAAAAACGCATAGTGAAAATAGTCAAAAACAAAGGTGGGTCTAGTCATTAAGGAAGTGACCAACACACGCGAGTAACAAAGATTATTAGGAGTCAGGTTACTCAACCTTGCTGTAGTATGTTTTTCAAAGCAACCTTACCTCAATTAGGTCTTTTAGGGGTTGTAATGTGGTATGGTTCACAGTTTATGAAACAAAAGATAACGGCTCAAATCCTACGCTCAGCTAACTCGAGATATACGTTCAACTCTCCAAAAGTAGGAAGTCACTTGATTTAAAAGCTCATTGGCGCCTTATATGAAGCGCTCGTGTTTGAATGCATAACCGAGTTAAACTGAGAACTACCCTATCCCCAAGGTTGAGATTTAAGGTTTTTTGTGTAAGGAAAGGAAACTCCTACTTCTAAGCTCGAAGGGGTTAACAAGGGATGAATTGAAACAATGCCTTACATCCTCGGCGAGGTTAATTTGAAGGTATACCACAGCAATTATGAACATAAGGTTTTCGTCATCCTCCCTAATCTTTGCTTTAACAAAAGTTTGAAAAAGGAGTGAAAAAGATATATATTTGAACACAAGAATAAATGAGTGAAACGAATGGACTTAATGAAAAGATGCATAAATATTTCATTAATGTTTCCAATTTAACAGTACAACAAAGCTCATAAGTAAATACCAGTACAATTAAAGGAAATACAACTGAAATACAAAACACATCCAACTAAAGATTTCAGTTTCCGGGTCCGAACGGAAAAAAGTCTTCACTACCAATCACTTGTTCCTTGTGGTACAGAATTTTGAGAGGCCTTGTAGGTCCTTTACCTTTTGCTTCAAGAGTTGAGTCTTTAGTATCTGACGTGCCTTCCTGAGGTTTCAGCATCCTTAGTAGACTTAACAATTTTGCTTCAAACTCTTTGCATTCTTCGATGGGGTGCCCCATTGTTCCGGTGTGGAATTTGCATTTAGTCTCTGGGCAATCTTCTTCGAAGATTAAATCTTTGTTGTGGATCAAATTTTGCACAGTATGCTTTAAAGCTCGGCAGCCATCCAAGTCATGCCCTTCGGCTCCCTTATGGAATTCACAAGTTAGGTTTGGATTGTACCAAGGTCCTGGTACAGGGTTGTGAAGTCGTGGAGTCACCAACTTGTTCTTCATCAGCAGGGGGAAGAGTTTACTCAATGGTACAGGGATAGGCTGGTGGTTAAATTTTCCTCTTTTGGCAGCACACTTCTTTTTATCTCGGCCTTGAGAACTTCGAGGAGAATCATCTGTTGGGGTCTGAAACCCCCTTTTGGTAGACACCTGACGATGATTACATTCTAGCCCAGGAACAAGACCGCAGGCTGGCTGGTATGGGAGATCCTCAGGAGATGGTAAAGGATTGTTCTTGGACTGGGAGTCACTGAAAGATAAAATATTTCTTTCCACTAGGTCCCTCACAATATGTTTCAAAGCAAAACAACCTTCTAAGTCATGGCCTGGTGCACCTTCATGGAATGCACAATGAGCATTGGGATTGTAAGGAGATGGAAGTGGATCAGGAGGTGGGCCTGATGACCTTGTAGTTATTAATCCCTGTCGCACCAAAGAAGGATATAATGATGTATGCGTCATAGGAATGGAAGGAATCGGAGGCCTACCACCCTGTCTTGGAACATTTTGACAAGAAACTTGAGTTTGTCGTGGATAAGCAGGAGCGTTGGGTGCTTGTTGATAAATTGGTGATTGAGAAACTGGCTGATAAATGGAAGCTTGATCGTTGAATGTTGGTATGATAGGGTGAATGTGATTCTCCTTTTCCATTAAAGTTTCTAGAACCCAATTCATCTGGCATTTGAGGATTCTGACTTCTTCTTTCAGTTTTTCCTGGTTCTTCAAATTTCCTTCATCATTGCCATTGTCCTGAATGCAGACTAGGTATCCTTGTCGAGTCGGAAAATCAGGGTAGCGGGTGCTGAGAACAAGACGACAATAAGATGTGGAAGAATGCACATGCACATGCAAAAATGCAAATGAAGTGCTAATGCAAGCCGAATGGTTTCAAGTAACTCAAAGGCGAGTTGCAAAAAAAATTTTGGGAAAATTGAAGAGTTTTTGTTTTTTTAAAATCCAAGCCCTGTTGATCTTTTGAAATGGAAAAAAACATTTGAATTCCTCGAAACCAAAGGGCTAGGAATGCTTGAATGTAGAGATGCAAAAAGCACACAAGCACAAACACATGTACATACAACAAAACATACAAATCCTAGGTTTAGGTCTCGTGAATGGAGCCAAGGTCTACCCATCCCAATAGGTATGTACTACTGGTTTTCACCTGCTGAACAAGGTTCTAAAGAGTTCCCAGAGTCGACAACCCATCTTTCAGATTTTATAGACTTTCCAATTGCTTGGTGATCGATAAAATTCTCAAGAGATTCTCGTCTGAGTGTAGTATCGTGTAGCAACCATTTAGGATTGCTCCCTCACAGTCCTCGCACTACGTCCTAAATATGCCAAGTTGGTTTAAAGGGATAACTAACGGTCATCAGTATCTCTGGCTCCTAGGTCGAAAGTAGTAACGCATTCACGATTGCTCGTTCAACAAATACCACTTCCGAGAGGGCCTCAACTGAGTGTGGACTTCAAGTTCCCTCCCTTGGGATTTCTCCCTCGAAGTTCCCTTGACTATGTCCAAGGTTCCTAAACATATGTGTTCTCTCAAGTCCGGGTTAGGACTTATCTCACTCACTGATATCATGTCAACCCAAAAAAAATAGGATAATATCAAACATAGAACAGATATACAAGCATGCAAGCAGATATGACATACAGACAATCATACAAGTAGATAAGCAAACATGAGCAACATAAAACAAAGGTAGGCTTAACCCTCTTAGGAAAGGAACAGCAATAGGTCTAACTTCCTCAGTAGAGTCGCCATTTCTGTTGCGGTGAAAATTGAATAACAAATTATTAATTAATTTGCATCATATTTCTTTTACAACCGACTTTGATTTATCCAAAGGAAAGGTTCAAGATCGTTAGAAAAACCTAAAGGGGAAAGATCTAAGGTTCGGGGGTTGGTTACGCCTAGGGAAGGTATTAGCACCCTAAACGTCCGTAGTACTCTACGAGAACCTCTTGTTTTATTGTTATGTTATGTTTGCTAAAGGTTTTATGCTAAAGGTTGAAACCCTAGGGGTTAGTATCTAAGTATACTCGATAAAGCATCGCACTTTATGCCTAAGTATCCTCGGGAATAGAATCTGAGTATGCGTAGTTCTACTTCTAATGAATGATTGACTATGGCCAATATTCAGAGGGGAAATGAGTACAAGCTCATTGTAGAGTTTAAGAACTCTCTAAATCTAGTTGTAATGGACCTATGTTGAAGTTTAGTTAATAGGGGAAAGTGATAAATTCATTAGGATGAATATCACTAAGAGTTTAAGAACTCTTTCCTAAAGCTAGTTATAATTTCTATGGATCTGATGAGGCCAAGAAATAAAGTTTCTCCTAAGAGGTTACTTAAGTTAAGGTGGGGGCTATGACTTTAAGATTCAACACTAATCACCTTCCTTTGGAATGGGGGGATAACAGCTGATAAGAATAGCAACAGATAAAGATGTAGAAGATAAAACATTGATATAAGATAACATAATGAAAGCAACATAAGCATGAGGATAGCAATATGTTTCGTGATAAGGCATGGATAAAATGAACAGGATTATTATAAAGACATGTCAATATGTTTCAATCTTAAGGAAGACAAACATATAGAATGATATTAAGGATGACATTTAAGGAATAACATTCTCATCAAAGTCAAGCATATGATAAATCAACATGGATAGATTAATTCAAGAATTAAACAAGCATTTAGTGAAATAACATTTCAAGATCAACAAAGGTGCTCATAAATGATATTAATAAATAAACCAAGATTGATAATTAATTGACAACACAATTGAGAATAACAATAAGCACAATTAGAATTAACAATACATTTGAGATATAATTGATAATTAAAATTAAAAGCTAACAAAACAATTAAAAATTAAAAAGATAATTAACAATTAACAACACATTAAAATTAATCACATAAACAAATAAAGAACAAACTAAAATTAAATAGACATTAAGCAAAAATAAATAAGATACAAGAAAAAATAAAGGATTTGAAATAAAAAAAGGTACAATGCGTAGGGGGGTGTACATGCAATTTGGTTCAGTTAAAAAAACAAAAGGAAATAAATTGGGCCAACAGACAGGGGGTGTGGATAATAAATGGGGCGCTAGGCCCATGTTGGAAAAAAAACAGCATAGGCGAAAAAAAGCAAGAAAAAACACAAAAAGGTTTGATCCAAGGATCGAACCCAGGCATGGCAAGTGATAGGCGAGTTATGTGCATGTGTGTGGCCATTGGGACGGCGTGTATCATCCGTTCACAACATGATTCAAATAATACATAAGCCAAATAAAACATTGAAAATATGATAAAATGAAAACAACACGCATACAGAACATGAGTAGTGGTACGTGATATTAATGGCATGGTATTTAATACACTAACAGACAAAAAACGAAACCAACCAATCAGTATCAAGCATGGGAAAATGAATACATGCAAAACTGAACATCATCGTATTTCAACTTACAACATCAAAATAAGTAATCAATTTCAATCCATCATAAACCAACCAAATCCTAACCAAACAACATAAAATAAACTACTGAATTGGAGCACTCCAAACATAGAACAAATTGAAACCAAAAGCTGAGCAAGATAGTGGCTATGTCATGGAGAAAAAATTAGTGAAGCCAAGGTTCCAAATACGAAGACAGTTAGAAAAAAGATAACACATTTTCTGCTCATATGCAAACCAAATACACTTGTTTCAAACTTAACAAACAACATGTGATATACAAAACCTACTGAACCAATTCAAAGGTGAAACTTAATGGAGTTATAAACGAACCAAAATGCCAGCATGCCATCAAGTTATCATTTCAACAACACACAAAGCATTATAAACATGGTGAAGTATAAAGACATACAAGGCAGCATAAGAATAAGATCCATCAATACATTCCAGCATCATACAATAATACAAGCACTCTTCATCAAACCAACTTCCATCACAACTCACCAACATATAAACATACCCAAAGAGTTTAACATGACCAAACTGTGAGCATGATATGGTGAGTAAAAAACAAAAGCAAACATCATTCAAAAATACAATCATGAACTGCCAAAAAAGCTCACACATACAAAACTATATGGCACTGTAATAACATGTAATTCAAATCATTAACTACTATAAAAATTGATATGCTAGTGGGATCATGATCATGTATATAATAAATGCATCAAACCAGTATGTGTTGCAAACACATATTTAACACATATTACAAACAGAAGCACCAACAAAATCGTATCACAAATATCAAGCACATATAGGTTCAGTTCTAATGATATAAAAAAAAAAAGAGATGACTATCTATTGCTCAGCATCACCTTCCATATAGAACTCTCCATAACTCAAACCATACAACATCCACAAGAACTCAAAAGCATGTAAAAGGTTGACACGCATTATGCTTGTAAAGACAACATGATATCATGGCATCAATCCAAAGTAAAACAGAAACAAATATATGAATATGGTAACATGAATATCTTCAACCATATAAACTCGTAACCAACCAGCCAACATGTTCAACACAAGCTACAATAACAAGATACATACCAAGCATTTTAAACATTAAGGCAATAGTAATGATGATCTAACATAGGGATGTAATACAGTTAACATAATATGATGAGCATGGTAAATGAGAGTTTGAGAGACTTACCTCTTTTCCACGCAAGTTGCAAGAACCTCTTCTCCTTCCTAGCTAGCTCACGTTCTCTTTCAGAAAACAAGTTTAGAGTGTATTAGTGCTTGTTGTTGGTGTCCAAATGAAGATGAGAAGGGGCCCTTTTATAGGGAACTCAGCTGGTCCATGGGTGTGAATAACCGTTGTGCCAAGAGTTTTCCTTGGAGGGAAAGATCATGGAAAGGATTTGGGAGATGGCTTGTTCTGATCACAACAACATAGAGCCAAGTGAAGTTCTCTTTTTATGCAAATAGGTCAGAGAAGATAGGTTGTTTTGGCTTGTGTCTAGTGGTTCAAGGAAGTACACGAGGGAAATGTCTAAGGTGGCTTGCAAAGGTTATCAAGGAAGTACAAAAGCAAGAGCATGGGCAGCGTGCTTTTAGGATAAAGTGATGTTGGAAAAGATTTGGTGGCTCTGCAGAGTGTACTTGAGTAGAGAGGAGAGAAATTCAAACTCAACAATTGGTGTTCTTGGTGCAAAAACATTTTCGTGTGGCCATATTGCTCAAATTATATCTCTTGACTTGATGATCCAAAATCCATGTGTAATACCCCAAAATTTGCCCTCTCATTTCTTCATATCATTTAGCATATACTTTCATTGCATTGCATTCCATTCAAGCATAGAAACATAAAGCATTGCATTCAGCATAGGGCATGTGATCAAGGCACTTTCCTTTGGTTTGAGCTTTCCGTATTCAGAAGATTATCAGGAGCATCAGGTGCTTAAGGTGTCTTCATTAAGTCAATCGAGAAGGACTTGGATTCATCAAGGTTGTAAGAAGTGGTCATGTGGATTGTTTTGAGCCTGAGTCATTAAGGTCACCTATTTTCACATTTTATAAACCATTATGTTTTCATCCAAATTTGTGGTCATATCCGTTTTGTTTAGAGTGTAAATCCATCCCAAACTCAGTTGTCTAAATCCATTTAGATCCATTTTTAAATTTTACAACCACCCTTTTTAGTCAAAATATCATTTTTCTAAACATATCCATAAATATCCATTAACCATTTTATCCATGTAATTTCAATTCCATTTCCCAATTAAATCCATTTTAAACCACTTCCAGTATGTTTTACTAATGTCCATTCCATATCCATTTCACTTTTATATAATTCCCAAATAATCATTTTGACATCTATTTTTAGTTTTGATATCCAATTCAAACCATAAACCATATCCATTTTTACATTCATATTTCATTATCCAGATACCCATTTTCTTAACCAATTCAAATCCACATCCCTTCGTGACCAGATCCTTTGTTTAAATGAGAAAGCATAAAAAGCAACTGAAACTAGAATATGGTGCTGAACCGTGGACGTTCGAGCAACATCTTGGGGAGGCTGTTTTCATACCTGCAGGATGCCCATATCAAGTGAGAAATAGAAAGTCTTGCATAAAAGTGGCTACGGATTTTGTTTCGCCTGAGAATGTTCAAGAATGCGTTCAATTGACAGAGGAGTTATGATTACATCCGAAAAGCCATAGATTTAAGGAAGATAAATTGGAAAAAAAAAGAGGACACTTTATGCCGCTGATGTTACTGTCGCTGAAGCCAATAAAACCATAACAGAATTGAAAATTATGCAGAGTTATATTCTAAAACCAGATTTACATTCTCTAACAGCAGCCATAATAGAAAATTAGAAATGCCACAATTCAGTCACAGGAAAAAGGATAACATATAACATTTACAGCTCCACATTCCTATGGGGATCACTAACCGAAAATAACAGAAATCCTAACCTCCTCTAATCGTTTTCTAAATACCTCTAATAGCTTCTATCCTACTAACAAAACTAAAACAGATAACAAACATTTTTCGGAACTCTTTTAACAAAAACCTCTCCTAACATATTCTCTAACAGATTTCTCTAATCTCCATAACCAACCGCTAACAGATTTAACCAACTTCTAACAACCTCTAAGGGAAAAAAGCTTGCACCAATCTCCTTCGGATTCAATCTTCAAGCTCCGTTCACTTTCATCTTCAACGATCTTCATCAATCTCCAAGAACTCTCAGCTTCACCCTAATCTTCACCTTCTTCTTCTCGATCATCTTCCAATCTCCAACTCTACATCAACCTTCAATCAACATCCATAATATTCAATCTCTCCTGCATCATCTTCAATTCGTTTTCTTCAACGTCAATTCTCAAACCTGCAACGGGAAATTCAAAAGCGAATTCGACAAGTATTCACGCCAACGACGCAGAGATTTGAAACAATAAAAGAAGGTGAAGAAGATGCGGATTCATAAGAGATTCGAAGGAGAGAATTGAGGAATTGGTACCTGAATTTTCGCATTGTCGTAATTCTCGATGTCGTCGCGCAGAGGAGGAATTCGAATCAAGGTTTCACTGTGAGATATTCCCCGACGTCTCCATCAGGCGGAAGAAATTTCGGTAAAAACCGCGGCGAACTTCAATCCATCTTAACCTTCATCATCGTGTCAGCATCAATTCGCCTACCGGTAAGAGAATTCACCGCCACAAATCAACGCCGATGGTGGATCCATGGCTCCCACACTCATACTCGAAGGATTCGTCTACCGAACCGGAGTTCTGTCACCGAAACTCAAAATCCAGATCTGTCACGTAGTCGTGGTGGAGCAATCGAGTTTGTTGGTTAAGATCTGTGAAAGAAGAAGGTATATGTAGCTTCGTTGGCATCACCAACCTTGAAAAGTCGCCGGTAAGCACTCCGATCTCCATGCCTTGACGATTCGACACAGTTTCTCTTCACCGTCCTTTCGTTTGTGCTCCACAAAACAGAAGACCTAAGCTTCTTTACGAATCGCGCTTGGCTCTTCGTTGAATTTAGATTTGAGCTACCTAGGGTTTATATCTATCTGGCTCCGATTTGGTTTTTTTTGAGAGACTATGTAAAACCGAGATCGGATCGTGAAGGAGGGAGTCATAAGGTTTGTGGTGACACAAGATATGGAGGTTTTTGAACCCCTGCCGCCGCCGGAGGCTATTTCGGGCACGGTGGAGCTCTCTGGACTCAGGCCAGGTCATAGAAGACATGGGGCATGTGAGAAGGAAATGGATATGCCATCAGAACTACGCCTTGCTTCATTTGGACAGCTAAATGGGCCTCAAGTCCAGTGTCTTGACATTTGCACCCGTCTTTTCCTCGTGGCACCCCCCTGGGAACATGGATCAAAGGCCATTGGGCCAGGCTATTGCTATTGGCACCATAGGATTCACACTCTGCACCCCCGGGACGTTCACATTTCCTCACTACACGCCTCAATTCCCAAATTTAACAGGTTTTAGTATTTTTAATATGTGACTGTGGCTAATCTCTAGTAATTAGTGGCTTAGTTTTATGATTAGATTTTAATATTAGATTTAGGGAATTTTGGAAATAAATTTAGATTTAGATATTAGCGTTAATATTGTAATTTAGAGGTTAATGGTAAATTTTTCCATGATAATGAGAATTTGATTGTAATGTTTCTCCATGGTAATTAGAATTAGTTCATGATTTTAGAACTAGTTTTTTTAGAATTAATTCCCCACTGAAAATTTGTTTCAAATTAGAACTTAATCTTGACTTTAACTAGCATTTTAACATGGTTTAATAAGTGGATTAATTGTAGTGTTATTGCGATCAATTTTCGTTTAGAAGTTTATTTCAATTTGGTTTAGGCTTTAACTTTGAATTGATTTTGACCGATTAGCTAAGTGTCTACTAATTGTTTTTGCTTAATTGCATTACTCATTTTTGCTCAATGGCCTTAATTGTTTTTTTTGCTTAATCACACTACATGTTTTTAGCTTAATTGGTCACTAATCGATTTTCGCTCAAGTACACTAATCATTTTAGTCTTAATTGTTCATTAATTGATATTGCTTAACCATATCCTCTTTGTTTTTAGCCTAATTGGTTCATTAATTGTTTTGCCTTGATGGTCCACTAACTAGTTTTAGAATTAGAACTTTGAACTAATTGGTCATTGACATATTTTGGTTTGATTTTGTTCTAACATAGAATGTGCTTAGTTCTAATGCTATCATTGACTAATATTTTCATAATAGTTTCATTTGATAACTTTGTTAATAGTCTTTAATGTGTTTGGCATAGATTGTCGACTAATTGTTGTTTACATTTTAGTATTGATCTCACTTACTTCTTATTGATCTTTCCATTTGAAGTTTGACTAACCTTTGAGTTTGTTTTGTAGTGTTTTACACTTGATTAGTAAAATGTAGAAGTTGCTGCCACATATATAGCTGTTGTGCACAAAGTGTGCTGTAAAATGTTATTATCCTGCCCGATTGTATATACATCTGTCTTGTTATGGAAGTAATAGCTGTTATAGGTTGTTTTTACTTGTTGCTAGTTTTTACAGCTATGCAGGTGCTGGAGCGCTGTTGTTGCTACTGTTTTTGGCTTATGGCCTTGTTTTATTATTTTTAAGAGCATTTGGTTCCATGCCTTTCACGGACCCGTTTCACTCTCTAACACTTTTGCTCATTTATGCTAGATCACTAGAAGTTGGTCGGTTTGCTTATACTTTGCTTGCGTTGCTACGGATTGATATTCATTCGGTATCACTTCTCTTCTCTTTTACTAATTCCGCATTTTCCCTTTTTATGCCATGAGAAGTAGGATTGGGAGTCCGTGCCACTTGGCCGGCAATGATGGAAGTCCTCAAAGGAGGCTCTGTTTGTGATTGTTTAATATTGTGCCTGAAGACCTCTATGAGGCATCCCATTCCCATTTCCCCTGGCAAGACCTCCAAGGAGGCAATTGACGGAAGGTAGGGTTCGCAATCGACCCCCGTTATTCTAGTCGAGTCGTTCTTAGCTCTCATTACATGATTGAAGCTTTGAACATCACCTGCTCCTGTTATCGAGTCAGTCAAGTGGAAGATAGGGTTCGCAACCGACCCCCACTCATTGTCATTAGCTCACATCGACCGATGTTGACGCTTATGTGATCTCATTCACATCTTTCTTTTTTTTCTTGATCTACTTTGATATTTGATATCATTGTATTGTTTGTTTTAGTTTTTGCTTCCTCATTAGGATACCTATTCTAACTTGTCCAAGTTAGATAGGTTAGAAAACATAACATAGGACTAACACTAGTAATTCTTCCGTCTGCTTTTAATTCATTTCGTGATTGATTTATCCTGTGTTTACTTGTCTGATGACATGATCCCCTTAGGATTCCTAGCTCCACTTAATTTTTGATTAAGTCGGAGGTAGGAGAGACATTCGGATAGCAATCCATCTGATAACATTAGGTAGCTTCCCTCCTGATCCTGACCTTAGGACCATTGATGCATGTTAACTTGTAGGACCGAGTTTTCCCCTTAGACTGTATGTGTGTCTTTCTCCTTTGTTCTCTCGCACCTATGCGATCGAGATCCTGTTTCCTGTTCACCCGTAGTACTGTGAACTACGGATGCTCTGATTCCTCTTTCTTTTCGGATTGCGGATACGTAGGCACGAGATGCGATATCTCGGCGAGCACACTAACAATTAACTTCCGTTTTCTTACTCTTGAGTCTCTCTTCTCATCTCAAAGAAATACAAAAATATCTAATAAAGGTAGGCATTTATTGCATTTAGGCCTTTCATATAAAGAAAAGATTAAAAGGGGTCTTCTCTTATAATCTTAGAATGTGTAGCATATAGCCCATCTTGGGTCAATGTGTTAAACATTTGATCTTGTATGAGTGACTTAAATGCAATACTTGTTGAAGGCACAAATAATAAAAACACTTCTTCATTTCATAATCAACAAAAACACTTAACAAATACAAGTATGCTAGTGTGTTTGAACCTTGACAATTGGAACTAAGTGTGGGGGTCTTCTTCACTGTTAATGTGCTTTCTTACTCGTTCCATCTTGGAATGTGAGAATGTACATATTCCAATGACTAAGATCCAGATACACTGTCATATGCAAACAAATCCAAAACACTTCCTTCTAAAAGATAAAAAACAAACAATAACGTCTTTCCTTCGGGAATTCTTTTCTCACCTCATTCACTCTTAGCGTACGAACGCGCTTCCACTCGTTCTCTTGCAAGATGGTAACGCACTCGGACCAGCGAGCCTGCAACACCTGAGCTAGAACGTAAGCCGTTCTCTAAAAAACAATCCATCCCTATTGAGGGGAACTACGTCGCTCTGATTCTCATGCTCCCGATGAGATACGTAGGCAGTGGGGTAGGGCCCATGCGAGCACTTCTTTTATTTTCCCTACATTTGTTTCTCTTTCTTTTTCCATTCCTTTTCCAGTTCTTTTTCCAGTATCCGTTTCTATCACCCTTTGATCGAGACAAGCAAGCGCGGATCCCATCGAGTACGATGGACGCGAGAGGGTGCTAATACCTTCCTCTCGCGTAACCGACTCCCGAACCCATTTCTCCTGGTCGCAAGACCATATTCTTTCCTTTCCTTCAGGTTTACGCGGTGTTTCCTTTCCCTCTCTTGGGATAAATACACATTGCTGGCGACTCTGTTTTGGTGCCACTTTTGCGTTTGTACTAGGATGAAAATCCCGGGAGCGACAGCTGGCGACTCTGCTGGGGACAGACAAAACCTCTTGCTGGTCCATCCTAAGCGAGTCAGTCCTAGCGCTTGTTTGCTTTTCTTTCATTGGGTGTTTACTGTTGTGCTTTATTTTGCTATTTATTTACTCTACTGTATTTACTGCATTTTGCATTACATATCATATTGTTACTGTTGTGCTGGACTGGTTTTCTGTTTGGCGGGATGGGATTTCTGAGAGATAAGCCCATTACACAGGCTTGAGTATACACTTAGGATTAGAGTGGAGAGTAGTGGGACCTACGTGCCGTCTGGAGTGCTTTGGGTATTCACGAAATTCACAGCTAGACGAGGCTATCTTGGGACTCATCATGGCATGCGCATCTTGCGTATTCCAGGATGTCGATCTAGAGAGTTGTCGACTCTAGTGACCGATCATGAGGACCTTAGTGGAAACATCCCTCTTTAGTGGTGACAGTGGCAGACCACATTCTGTGGCAAACCCATTCGCACCCGAGGGCCCACTTTGGAACTTGCATAGGATTTCCTTTTTGAAAGAGAATCAGTGGAGGCACTCCTCGTTTGGCGATAGTATTGTACCCCGAGGGATGAATGTACTATTGCTTCTCGACCTCAGTGCCAGAAGCTGAGGACCTTTCGTTTTGGAGAATCAGTTGAGGCCTCCTCGATTGATGATGATGCCAAACCAAAAATGGTGAACGTATCATCATTTCTCGACCTGAGAGCCCGGGATACTGAACATCCTAGTACCCACATGTGAGAGGGGCGGGTTGTTTACAGGTTTGCAGGTAACCTTGACTTTCATCCTACCTAGTATTTTGGTTCTCTTATCAGTGTGGACTCATCAGCTTGGTATTATTGTATTCCGATTATCCCGGCACTCTGATTATGCCGATATTCTGGCATCACTGTATTCTGATCACGCCGGTGTTCTGTTTATTCTGGTATTCCGATTATGCCGATATTCTGGCATCACTGTATTCTGATCACGTCGGTGTTCTGTTTATTCTGGTATTCTGATTATGTCGATATCCCGGCATCCTGGTATTCTGATTAGCCGGTATTTTGGTATTCCAGTATTCTCTTCAGAGCCGACTTATGAGCTTATTCAGCCAGCAGCACAACAGTTATCCAGATTATATGGAACCTTTGATCCCATGTCTGTTGCATTTGCATCATCATTTTCGCATACATGTTCTTGTATTTCCAAGGGATACTAACTTTGAGACTTGCCAGTGAGCATTTTCATCCATTTCTTATGTTTTTCAAAAAAAAAAAAAAATTCGAATCAAAGCATAATGATCCCCTGGAAATATTCGGACATGGCATTTTGCATGGCATTCTCATACTCATATGCATAACAGGTGTTCCGGAGCGGATTCATCATTCTGACTGGGTATTCTCTTCAGAAACGACCAACATGACTTCTTCCAACTACTCAATTCACCACAGTCAAGGTTCAGATATGGAACAACTCCGAGCGGAGGTGACTGAGATGAAGGTCCAACTGGGGCATTTTGTGGTGGACATTCAGGCGTTGTCCCACGGTCAGAAACTGCTGAGAGAAGAAGTTAACCGGGTGAAGAATCAGATGGGCCTGCTTACAGAAATCCAGAATGCGGTGTTAAGGAAACAAAGCAATCCTCACTCTCAGTGAGGGGAACTACGTCGCTCTGATTCTTCATTAGTCAATGGAGATACGTAGGCAGGAGATCGTGTGAGATCTTTGCGAGCAACCTTATCTATCAACCTTAATTATCAATTTCTTTCCTGAAGATACCTCTTGTCAGCTTCCGACTCCATCTCCCCAAGAGAGTCCTAGGGGCAGAGCATATGGGCAAAGGCCAGAACAACTTGAGAAGAAGTTTGATCCTATTTCGATGTCGTAAGTGCAACGGGTTTCCTCATTTGCTCAAATTCAAACTGGTTGAGCTAGTCGCATCAGGATCATCTCCGACAAAGCTTCCTTTGGGGTTTCAATGCCAAATGCCAGGTATGACTACCATCCTGGGGCACCTGACCATTTAATTGAAGATTGCAAGTCTTTCAGAGGTAAAGGTAAAGACAAGGTGCAGAACTTGATTGACTCAAAGGTTATCACACCAGACGGGTGGCCCATAAATTGAACTTTCTTCATCAGATTGAGCACCCAGTTTGCAAAAACATCATCAGAAGCAACAAGTCCAGACGGAGTCAAGCCTCCTCAACAAGGACAATCATTTAGCTTCTTTACTGCATTCTCATGTGTAGCTTTTTATGTTTGTCAAAACATTTGTATGCATGCATGAAATCTGTTTTTCTTTTTATGTTAATCATAATACAATAAGCATGTTTTTCTTGAAGTGATCCATTCGTATTCACTCATAAGTTTGTATATGTGCATTGCAATACCAACTGTCGTGCTTAAACTCTTGAAGGAGGATGATGAGTTGGAAACGCAAAAATCTCTAATTGTGTGCTTTTGGATAAAACCCTGTTGAGGATGTACAGGCATTGATTCAAATCCCCAAACACTGGAGATATAAGGGAGATAGACCCTCGTTAACCCCTTTGAGCCTTGAAGTAGGAGTTTCTTTTCGTATGAAAAAACCCTCACATTTAACCTAGGGGCAGGGTAGGCGTCAGTTAATTTGACCGAGCGTTCAAATTTCAAAAGGAGTGTGCACCTGAGGATCCATTACCTTCTATTCCACCGCCAAGAGGTCAAGAGATGTGAAACCACAATGGTTATCCATCAACAATCAAAGAGTGAGGCAGTCACAACCCTTTCAACAAAGTCAAGATAAGCTAGTGTCACACGATTTGTTCCGCGAAAAAAAAAGAAAAAAGAAAGAAAAAGCCCGCTAAGTTGAAACTTGAAAACAAGCAACTTAGGCAAAAGTTAGGGCATCCCGCTGGACTCCGAAATCAAAGATTCAATAGAATCAGTCCAGGCAAAAGTTAGGGATAAAAAAAAAGGAGGGCAAAAGAATGCGAAAGCGAAAAACAAAAGGATTACAAAAGAAAATCCTCAAAAGAAAGAACAAAGTCGTGTGACTACGAACAAAAGAAAAAGGGGTGACTGTCACTCCAAAGCCTCATTGGGTGTCAAACCATCAGACGCATGGGTTCCTTAAGGATCACAAAATCTTTTTGAGAGGCGAACGCTTGTGCAAATTAGCTGAATTTAGGACTGGAGAATATCACGAAGAGTGGGTGGGCACCAATAAACTTTGAGCCTTAAAACCATTTTTCTCAAAAACCGTGAACCAGGCCACGATACAACCCTCAAAAGTCCTAATTGAAACAGGGTTATTTCAAAAGCATACTACCAAGAGATAGTGTTCCTGACTCCCATGAGTTATGCTAAAAGATCTTTGTTGGTGTTGCATGTGCATTGCATTCTTTCATTCAAAAATTAATGTCATATCCTAACCCGTGATCCGCTCACAAAGGGTTTGCGACATCTTTTCAGTAAAACTTCGAGATTAACATGTGTGTTGCATTAGAATTTTCATTCTCAGAATAAAACATTTTTTGCTTGCATACATTTGTTTGTCATCAAAGGAAGTTTACATATGGCAGTCCAGTCCAGAAGTTTAATCTTGCCGAGTTGAGAGTCCGGAAACTCCCGAAGGGCAGTCACGCCCAGTGGCACCTCCTCAGGAAACTTTGTTGAGCAGGAGCTTTCCCAACAAGTTGTGCTAAGACGTAGTCGATCTGGGGCAATCACGTCGAACCATCTCTTTAAGGTGTAGCTCATCTGAGCCAATCACGTCGAGAAATCTCTTCAAAGTTCAACCAAACTGGGGCAATTATTGCGAGATTCAAATCCCTACAAATGCAAGCATTTTTGGTTTTCCTTCGAAGATCAGTAGTCAGGGGCAAAACCACTTCAAGGGTCATACTGGGGCAGGTCATCCCAAGAGCACGAGAATTGGTCCATCCAGACGACTGGTCAGCCTATCCAGGATTCAGAATGCTGGGACAGAATATCTCACGAGATTGTTCATGAATCTTCTCGGGGCGAAATCCTCTGAAAACCATATGGTCCGGGGCAGTTACGTCGAGATTCGACGAATCTCTACAAGAGTTTGAGGACATTGAGGCGTTTTGAATGTCAAGTCTTCTTTAAAATCCTCTTGGGACAATTTCTTCCGGTGGACCATGTTGGTCTGGGGCAAGTGAAGAAAAACGGTTGGTCACGCATATGCAGCTAGTCAGTCAAAAGGATTGAAACCAAGGGGCATTTCAACTCAAGGTATTTGTGGTCCCCTGTCTTCAGCAGGCTTCATTAATCATGGTCCCTAGCAAGAGATTGCGTACAAATCTTTCTCCCCAACAAGGGATGGTTCAGAGTTAGATCTTCTCAGTTGCAGAGGTTATATCCAGCTCAGGGCATACGTGTACATCCTTTGCTTACAGGTAGCAGCCTCATATTAGGCTCAAAAGCAAGATGTAAGCCTTTTCGAGATTATGGATCGTTTCTTCCTAGACGAGTGATCACTTATTCCCATGCAGAATACTGGGGCAGGCTGTTCAGGAAAGGGTTCGCATGCCACCCTTTTGTCATGACGTTTACTGATTAAGTCCCTCCTTCGGTTGGCGGTCGTTCACGATGTCTCGATATCAGTGAATTAAGTTCAACTGGGTACCGTCGTATCTCATTAAGTCGATTCTCTCATACAGTACTTCCAACAGCTACAAGCTTTCCTGCGTCGATAACGGTCGCAAATTCCCCAGAAGAGTGGTCTCGCCGATACCGAAGCTAATGGTCATTATCCCCAGCGAAGTCGCAGGAGTTTGAAGAGGCTAAATCTTCTGTAAAATCCTCTTATGACATCCTCTTCGGGGACAAATTGTTTGTTTCCCCGGCATGAAGTGTGGATCATCCCCAGTAGAGTTTGAGGACGATTGGTCTTCTGTAAAATCCTCTCAAAAGGCATTCCCCAGCACGAGGCGCTTTAAAGCAGTTTTCTCCAGCAGAGTTTGTTATAAACTCGTCATCCCTAACAGAATTGTCTAAAGGGAAGCTCGCCTAACATGGGGCATTGTGGTACTTATCCTAAGCTCGACAGTCATATTCTTCAGCAGACTACTGTGGATTTGCTTTGGGTTTCCCCAACAGATCTCTAAGGACTCTTTCTAGCAAGCCGCAGTGGAATGTTCTAACCAGGATTTGCATATCCCTGGCAGAGTAGCCATGATCCCCAGTAAGATTGTATCTCTGGTCATTGTATTCCCCACAGAGTTCAGTGTTGAGTCCTGTCAGCAATACTTCCCAGCTGAGTTGTTGTTCTCCCCGCAGAGGTTTATAAGATCGGCAGAATCTATTCCTCCACACGGATGGTACAGTCTTTCCCCAGCCGGGTCAGAAGGTGGATAACCCCTACAAAGGGTCTTGGATTAGATAGATCCCCAAGCAGAGTTTTTATGACTTTTCTTCCCTCGCAAGACGCCATGCAAAGAAATTCTCATCCCCAGCGGAATTGCTGTGACCAGAATTCATTCCCCCCAGCAGATGAAGTGATTCCTGGCAGATTTATTATTCTTCAAGTCCAATTTATTTTTGGCAAACTTGACAATTCGAAGCAGACGGATTGTTCATTTATTCTCCAGTGGAGAGGTTATCCTTTCAGGAGTCTCCAAAGTCAAATCATTGGTCTTTGCTCCTCAGCAGAGTCAACATAGATGTCTGACACAGATGCAGAGAGTAATGCAATTTTGCATATTCTAAAAGTCCAACAGTGGATTGGCAAAAGTCCGTCTTCGGGTGGCAAAAGTCCAACAGTGGATTGGCAAAAGTCCATCTTCGGGTGGCAAAGCAGCTAAAAGTCCAACAGTGGATTGGCAAAAGTCCGTCTTCGGGTGGCAAAAGTCCAACAGTGGATTGGAAAAAGTCCGTCTTCGGGTGGCAAAAGTCCAACAGTGGATTGGCAAAAGTCCGTCTTCGGGTGGCAAGAGTCCAACAGTGGATTGGCAAAAGTCCATCTTCGGGTGGCAAAGCAGCTAAAAGTCCAACAGTGGATTGGCAAAAGTCCGTCTTCGGGGGGCAAAAGTCCAACAGTGGATTGGCGAAAGGTCCATCTAAGGGTGGCGAATTCTAAAAGTCCAACAGTGGATTGGCAAAAGTCCGTCTTCGGGTGGCACGAGGCTGCAAAGTCCACCAGTAGCGTGGCAGGCCAGTAGTCGTCTGGCATTGTACAAAAGACATTATCAAAGTCCACCAGTAGTGTGGCAGGCCAGTAGTCGTCTGGAATTGCATAAAAGACATTATCAAAGTCCACCAGTGGTGTGGCAGGCCAGTAGTCGTCTGGAATTGCATAAAAGACATTTCTAAAGTCCACCAGCGGTGTGGCAAGCCAGTAGTCGTCTGGCGTCGTACAAAAGACATTATTAAAGTCCATCGATAGTATGGCAAGCTAGTAGTCGTCTGGTGTCGTTCAAAAGACGGTTTTCTCCGACAATGTTTCATTGAAGATTCAATCCAGCAATGTCGGGGAAGTTTCTTCCTCATCATCCAGAGCAAATTTTTGGTTATATTTGGTATTCAATCGCTATATACCTTGAAAGTCCGAAAGCAATCGCTTTCAGGCATTCAGGTCTACAGCGCTTGAATAGGGGCAGCTGTAATACCCCAAAATTTTCCCTCTCATTTCTTCATATCATTTAGCATATACTTTCATTGCATTGCATTCCATTCAAGCATAGAAACATAAAGCATTGCATTCAGCATAGGGCATGTGATCAAGGCACTTTCCTTTGGTTTGAGCTTTCCGTATTCAGAAGATTATCAGGAGCATCAGGTGCTTAAGGTGTCTTCATTAAGTCAATCGAGAAGGACTTGGATTCATCAAGGTTGTAAGAAGTGGTCATGTGGATTGTTTTGAGCCTGAGTCATTAAGGTCACCTATTTTCACATTTTATAAACCATTCTGTTTTCATCCAAATTTGTGGTCATATCCGTTTTGTTTAGAGTGTAAATCCATCCCAAACTCAGTTGTCTAAATCCATTTAGATCCATTTTTAAATTTTACAACCACCCTTTTTAGTCAAAATATCATTTTTCTAAACATATCCATAAATATCCATTAACCATTTTATCCATGTAATTTCAATTCCATTTCCCAATTAAATCCATTTTAAACCACTTCCAGTATGTTTTACTAATGTCCATTCCATATCCATTTCACTTTTATATAATTCCCAAATAATCATTTTGACATCTATTTTTAGTTTTGATATCCAATTCAAACTATAAACCATATCCATTTTTACATTCATATTTCATTATCCAGATACCCGTTTTCTTAACCAATTCAAATCCACATCCCTTCGTGACCAGATCCTTTGTTTAAATGAGAAAGCATAAAAAGCAACTGAAACTAGAATATGGTGCTGAACCGTGGACGTTCGAGCAACATCTTGGGGAGGCTGTTTTCATACCTGCAGGATGCCCATATCAAGTGAGAAATAGAAAGTCTTGCATAAAAGTGGCTACGGATTTTGTTTCGCCTGAGAATGTTCAAGAATGCGTTCAATTGACAGAGGAGTTATGATTACATCCGAAAAGCCATAGATTTAAGGAAGATAAATTGGAAAAAAAAAGAGGACACTTTATGCCGCTGATGTTACTGTCGCTGAAGCCAATAAAACCATAACAGAATTGAAAATTATGCAGAGTTATATTCTAAAACCAGATTTACATTCTCTAACAGCAGCCATAATAGAAAATTAGAAATGCCACAATTCAGTCACAGGAAAAAGGATAACATATAACATTTACAGCTCCACATTCCTATGGGGATCACTAACCGAAAATAACAGAAATCCTAACCTCCTCTAATCATTTTCTAAATACCTCTAATAGCTTCTATCCTACTAACAAAACTAAAACAGATAACAAACATTTTTCGGAACTCTTTTAACAAAAACCTCTCCTAACATATTCTCTAACAGATTTCTCTAATCTCCATAACCAACCGCTAACAGATTTAACCAACTTCTAACAACCTCTAAGGGAAAAAAGCTTGCACCAATCTCCTTCGGATTCAATCTTCAAGCTCCGTTCACTTTCATCTTCAACGATCTTCATCAATCTCCAAGAACTCTCAGCTTCACCCTAATCTTCACCTTCTTCTTCTCGATCATCTTCCAATCTCCAACTCTACATCAACCTTCAATCAACATCCATAATATTCAATCTCTCCTGCATCATCTTCAATTCGTTTTCTTCAACGTCAATTCTCAAACCTGCAACGGGAAATTCAAAAGCGAATTCGACAAGTATTCACGCCAACGACGCAGAGATTTGAAACAATAGAAGAAGGTGAAGAAGATGCGGATTCATAAGAGATTCGAAGGAGAGAATTGAGGAATTGGTACCTGAATTTTCGCATTGTCGTAATTCTCGATGTCGTCGCGCAGAGGAGGAATTCGAATCAAGGTTTCACTGTGAGATATTCCCCGACGTCTCCATCAGGCGGAAGAAATTTCGGTAAAAACCGCGGCGAACTTCAATCCATCTTAACCTTCATCATCGTGTCAGCATCAATTCGCCTACCGGTAAGAGAATTCACCGCCACAAATCAACGCCGATGGTGGATCCATGGCTCCCACACTCATACTCGAAGGATTCGTCTACCGAACCGGAGTTCTGTCACCGAAACTCAAAATCCAGATCTGTCACGTAGTCGTGGTGGAGCAATCGAGTTTGTTGGTTAAGATCTGTGAAAGAAGAAGGTATATGTAGCTTCGTTGGCATCACCAACCTTGAAAAGTCGCCGGTAAGCACTCCGATCTCCATGCCTTGACGATTCGACACAGTTTCTCTTCACCGTCCTTTCGTTTGTGCTCCACAAAACAGAAGACCTAAGTTTCTTTACGAATCGCGCTTGGCTCTTCGTTGAATTTCGATTTGAGCTACCTAGGGTTTATATCTATCTAGCTCCGATTTGGTTTTTTTTGAGAGACTATGTAAAACCGAGATCGGATCGTGAAGGAGGGAGTCATAAGGTTTGTGGTGACACAAGATATGGAGGTTTTTGAACCCCTGCCGCCGCCAGAGGCTATTTCGGGCACGGTGGAGCTCTCTGGACTCAGGCCAGGTCATAGAAGACATGGGGCATGTGAGAAGGAAATGGATATGCCATCAGAACTACGCCTTGCTTCATTTGGACAGCTAAATGGGCCTCAAGTCCAGTGTCTTGACATTTGCACCCGTCTTTTCCTCGTGGCACCCCCCTGGGAACATGGATCAAAGGCCATTGGGCCAGGCTATTGCTATTGGCACCATAGGATTCACACTCTGCACCCCCGGGACGTTCACATTTCCTCACTACACGCCTCAATTCCCAAATTTAACAGGTTTTAGTATTTTTAATATGTGATTGTGGCTAATCTCTAGTAATTAGTGGCTTAGTTTTATGATTAGATTTTAATATTAGATTTAGGGAATTTTGGAAATAAATTTAGATTTAGATATTAGCGTTAATATTGTAATTAGAGGTTAATGGTAAATTTTTCCATGATAATGAGAATTTGATTGTAATGTTTCTCCATGGTAATTAGAATTAGTTCATGATTTTAGAACTAGTTTTTTTAGAATTAATTCCCCACTGAAAATTTGTTTCAAATTAGAACTTAATCTTGACTTTAACTAGCATTTTAACATGGTTTAATAAGTGGATTAATTGTAGTGTTATTGCGATCAATTTTCGTTTAGAAGTTTATTTCAATTTGGTTTAGGCTTTAACTTTGAATTGATTTTGACCGATTAGCTAAGTGTCTACTAATTGTTTTTGCTTAATTGCATTACTCATTTTTGCTCAATGGCCTTAATTGTTTTTTTTGCTTAATCACACTACATGTTTTTAGCTTAATTGGTCACTAATCGATTTTTGCTCAAGTACACTAATCATTTTAGTCTTAATTGTTCATTAATTGATATTGCTTAACCATATCCTCTTTGTTTTTAGCCTAATTGGTTCATTAATTGTTTTGCCTTGATGGTCTACTAACTAGTTTTAGAATTAGAACTTTGAACTAATTGGTCATTGACATATTTTGGTTTGATTTTGTTCTAACATAGAATGTGCTTAGTTCTAATGCTATCATTGACTAATATTTTCATAATAGTTTCATTTGATAACTTTGTTAATAGTCTTTAATGTGTTTGGCATAGATTGTCGACTAATTGTTGTTTACATTTTAGTATTGATCTCACTTACTTCTTATTGATCTTTCCATTTGAAGTTTGACTAACCTTTGAGTTTGTTTTGTAGTGTTTTACACTTGATTAGTAAAATGTAGAAGTTGCTGCCACATATATAGCTGTTGTGCACAAAGTGTGCTGTAAAATGTTACTATCCTGCCCGATTGTATATACACCTGTCTTGTTATGGAAGTAATAGCTGTTATAGGTTGTTTTTACTTGTTGCTAGTTTTTACAGCTATGCAGGTGCTGGAGCGCTGTTGTTGCTGCTGTTTTTGGCTTATGGCCTTGTTTTATTATTTTTAAGAGCATTTGGTTCCATGCCTTTCACGGACCCGTTTCACTCTCTAACACTTTTGCTCATTTATGCTAGATCACTAGAAGTTGGTCGGTTTGCTTATACTTTGCTTGCGTTGCTACGGATTGATATTCATTCGGTATCACTTCTCTTCTCTTTTACTAATTCCGCATTTTCCCTTTTTATGCCATGAGAAGTAGGATTGGGAGTCCGTGCCACTTGGCCGGCAATGATGGAAGTCCTCAAAGGAGGCTCTGTTTGTGATTGTTTAATATTGTGCCTGAAGACCTCTATGAGGCATCCCATTCCCATTTCCCCTGGCAAGACCTCCAAGGAGGCAATTGACGGAAGGTAGGGTTCGCAATCGACCCCCGTTATTCTAGTCGAGTCGTTCTTAGCTCTCATTACATGATTGAAGCTTTGAACATCACCTGCTCCTGTTATCGAGTCAGTCAAGTGGAAGATAGGGTTCACAACCGACCCCCACTCATTGTCATTAGCTCACATCGACCGATGTTGACGCTTATGTGATCTCATTCACATCTTTCTTTTTTTTCTTGATCTACTTTGATATTTGATATCATTGTATTGTTTGTTTTAGTTTTTGCTTCCTCATTAGGATACCTATTCTAACTTGTCCAAGTTAGATAGGTTAGAAAACATAACATAGGACTAAAACTAGTAATTCTTCCGTCTGCTTTTAATTCATTTCGTGATTGATTTATCCTGTGTTTACTTGTCTGATGACATGATCCCCTTAGGATTCCTAGCTCCACTTAATTTTTGATTAAGTCGGAGGTAGGAGAGACATTCGGATAGCAATCCATCTGATAACATTAGGTAGCTTCCCTCCTGATCCTGACCTTAGGACCATTGATGCATGTTAACTTGTAGGACCGAGTTTTCCCCTTAGACTGTATGTGTGTCTTTCTCCTTTGTTCTCTCGCACCTATGCGATCGAGATCCTGTTTCCTGTTCACCCGTAGTACTGTGAACTACGGATGCTCTGATTCCTCTTTCTTTTCGGATTGCGGATACGTAGGCACGAGATGCGATATCTCGGCGAGCACACTAACAATTAACTTCCGTTTTCTTACTCTTGAGTCTCTCTTCTCATCTCAAAGAAATACAAAAATATCTAATAAAGGTAGGCATTTATTGCATTTAGGCCTTTCATATAAAGAAAAGATTAAAAGGGGTCTTCTCTTATAATCTTAGAATGTGTAGCATATAGCCCATCTTGGGTCAATGTGTTAAACATTTGATCTTGTATGAGTGACTTAAATGCAATACTTGTTGAAGGCACAAATAATAAAAACACTTCTTCATTTCATAATCAACAAAAACACTTAACAAATACAAGTATGCTAGTGTGTTTGAACCTTGACAATTGGAACTAAGTGTGGGGGTCTTCTTCACTCTTAATGTGCTTTCTTACTCGTTCCATCTTGGAATGTGAGAATGTACATATTCCAATGACTAAGATCCAGATACACTGTCATATGCAAATAAATCCAAAACACTTCCTTCTAAAAGACAAAAAACAAACAATAACGTCTTTCCTTCGGGAATTCTTTTCTCACCTCATTCACTCTTAGCGTACGAACGCGCTTACACTCGTTCTCTTGCAAGATGGTAACGCACTCGGACCAGCGAGCCTGCAACACCTGAGCTAGAACGTAAGCCGTTCTCTAAAAAACAATCCATCCCTATTGAGGGGAACTACGTCGCTCTGATTCTCATGCTCCCGATGAGATACGTAGGCAGTGGGGTAGGGCCCATGCGAGCACTTCTTTTATTTTCCCTACATTTGTTTCTCTTTCTTTTTCCATTCCTTTTCCAGTTCTTTTTCCAGTATCCGTTTCTATCACCCTTTGATCGAGACAAGCAAGCGCGGATCCCATCGAGTACGATGGACGCGAGAGGGTGCTAATACCTTCCTCTCGCGTAACCGACTCCCGAACCCATTTCTCCTGGTCGCAAGACCATATTCTTTCCTTTCCTTCAGGTTTACGCGGTGTTTCCTTTCCCTCTCTTGGGATAAATACACATTGCTGGCGACTCTGTTTTGGTGCCACTTTCGCGTTTGTACTAGGATGAAAATCCCGGGAGCGACACCATGCTCTTGGGTTCAAATGAAAGTTCTTGGATAATACTTCAATGTTGATGTTGGAAAATAGTAGATATAATGCCTTGAATTGGTAGCAAAGTGGCTTACAACTCGTGTCCTCCAAACTGCCAAAAAGAACTTAGAAAATTTCTAAGTTATAGAAATTTGACAATTTCAAGTGCCCTTCTTTGATAATTCATAACTTGAGAACGACTTATCCCATTGAGATGTTACACATATGGTTGGAAAGCTCTCATCATGCTCTACAACTTTCATTTGGGACCCAAGCCTTGAATCCAAATGGAAATGGGTGAAAAGTGGGGTTAAAGTTGAGTAAAAGGGTGATGAAAAGTGCTGAAAAATTTCTAAGTGTTTGGCCAAAATGTCTTGTAAGCTTCATAACTCAAAAACCGAGCATTTTTAGACAAAAAGTCATATGGAACAAATTGAAGATCTTGGAAAGAGATTTCCAATGAGCTCTGAGTCACTCCAATTGGGTGTGTGGTTTAGGAGTTATGGTTATCTCAAAATATGTTATTAGGGGAAAAATCTCACAAATGACACCTTTCTTGGTCAAAACCCTACTTCTCTTGCAAGAAACCTCATGAAACTTGATGTGGATACTTTTTATATTTCATGAGACAACATATGATGATTAGAACCAATAATACTTCATTTGACCCAAAATTCCAAAAGATTAGGGTTTCAGCCAAACCCTAATTTTGACTGTGGATGCACTGAGATCCAATCTTGTAATCTTGCTTCTTCCTTCTCATCCAAAGGTCTTGGGAGACTCTTGAGGGTGTTGATAAACCAATAGGATCAAGAATTAGGGCTTGGGAGTCCATCTTGATGAAAAAACAAAGCTGTCGGCTGATAAGTGTCACAGAAACCCTGATTTGGAGGTGTAGTGAGACTAAGGCTCAAACTTCTCTTGTTGAGGACCCATAGAACTTGTATTCTTGTTGAATGATGTCCCTTGAATGTATATGACTTCATATGGTAAGTGAACCACACAAATCTTGGCTTGATAGAGCCAAATTCTCAGTGATTTCTTCAAAGCAAAACCCTAATCCCAAAGTTCGTGCACTGGAGATCTTTTGTTGACTTGACTTGCTTCAAAACAACTTGTGGAGCTTCATGGTGATATGTAAACCTAATTTGAACACAAGGAAACAAACTACAAGATATGGGTTAGCTCAAACAATGCAGAGATGCTCCTAATATGCACAAAAGCTGGATGACATCTAAGGGTAAAAATTTAGGGTGCAAAAGTTGCCCAGTATGACTGGTTGGCGCTTTTGAAGTAACCTTATTGGAGAGAGAACCAAAAAATAGGCTCCAATAAAGTATCTAGCATGATTGATTATCAAGTCTAACGTGACTAAATGACATCCTAGAGAACACCTCTAAAGTGATGGAACAACAGGTTCAAGTATGACCAGTTGGCTCTTTAGAAGTAACCTCTAAAGTGATGGAACAACAGGTTCAAGTATGACCAGTTGGCTCTTTAGAAGTAACCTCTAAAGTGATGAAACAACAGGTTCAAGTATGACCGGTTGGCGCTTTAGAAGTAACCTTATTGGAGAGAGAACCAAAAAATGGGCTCCAATAAAGTATCTAGAATGATTGATCATCAAGTCTAACGTGACTAAATGATATCCTAGAGAACACCTCTAAAGTGATGGAACAACAGGTTCAAGTATGACCGGTTGGCACTTTAGAAGTAACCTTATTGGAGGTAGAACCAAAAAAATGGGCTCCAATAAAGTATAGAATGATAGGTTAGTACCGGGGTTGCATAATTGAAGATAAGGATTCCTGGGGAACTCCCAATTACGGTTGCGAAGAGGTTGAATAGTACCAGAGATAGATAAGCTGTTTATAAGAGACTGCCAAGCTTCTTCAAGAGATTGTTGCTTCAAAGATATGATGATATCACAATACTGTTGGAGAAATAATTATGTCTTCAATGAGGATCTGTAAAAGATGCTTCTCGCGAGGAACGGTGCAAAATAAACGCACGTTCAAATATAGGTTTAAAAACCACACCTGCCAGGGACCAATGTTCAATCTAGGAACAAGCTAGAAAGAAATGGTCAAACAAGACTCCAATTGAGGAATGAACTCTAATGGGAACTTATCTTATCCACATGTGGAAAAGATAACTGAACCAACCATCATCCACGAGAATCAAACTCTGCGGGGAATTCAGGAAAGATGGGCACTTTATGCCTAGGGCTAACTTTCTATTGGAGAGAATAGGCAAACCCAGTCACTTGGAGAGACAAACACCAAAGTGAACCCAAAACAGGCAAACACCAGGAAAGGAAGCAGAAATGCTAAGATGTTATGCCTATGAGTGCTTATGCCATGCTTATGCTTATGCTGACAAAACAGACAAGCGAAACCGGAGACGAAGAACATGTCTCGACAAGGATACCCAGCCAAACTCAAAGGGCTAGACCAATACTGGTGATGAAGAAGAATCAACAACTTCACTGGTGAGAAGAGTATTCTACTTGAGGTATGACATCATGAGGATTGCCAACATGGACTTGATTTCTTTGTTGGAGGAAAATCCGAGGAGAATTTGTCAAGATTAGCTGAAGTAACATCTTATCCGGGAATTAGATACTGGCATAATGGTTATCTTCAAATCTTATCTACCCCAGGCTATATGATCTGTCGGAAGACGATGACAAGAGGATTTTATAGAAGAATTGACGCACCAGTTGCTTCAATGTCTTCAAATTTTTGGGGAGATCTCGGCGTAACTGCCCCAGATTAACGGCGTTTGCACAACAAAGCCTTTGGACTTGCTTCAGAATAGTTGTTGACAACTGGGTAAGAGATGCCCCAGACTGATTGGCCTTTTAGAGATTTACCGAATCTCGACCTGAATGCCTCTGATTAACTGATATGTAGTCAAAAGGATTTTATAGAAGAATTGGCATACCAGATGCCTCAACATCTTCAAACTTTTGTAGGGGAAATGGCATAACTGCCCTTGTCCAACTGTATTTGTAACACTCAAGCTGTAGCAGAAATGACTGGGGAACAAAACTGCCCCTACTGATGGGTCACTGGAGTCCACAATTGTCATAAAATGACCCGGAGAAGACTTGTACCAATATTCTGAATTACAGAGTTTTGCCCCTGACTCACCAACTCTTGGGATAATAGGTTGGCAAACCTCACACTGAGTCAAATTTCCTTTATCAAGTTCGATTCCTTGGCTGACCGCGTTTGTTGGGATTCCTTGATATCGAATGGTATTGCAAACAAGTGTTGTTCATTATAATTGCCAAAATTTCATGCAAAGGTTTAATCCAAAGTTTGACAACAAAGCTCTGATAAAAAAACGCATTGTGAAAATAGTCAAAAACAAAGGTGGGTCTAGTCATTAAGGAAGTGACCAACACACGCGAGTAACAAAGATTATTAGGAGTCAGGTTACTCAACCTTGCTGTAGTATGTTTTTCAAAGCAACCTTACCTCAATTAGGTCTTTTAGGGGTTGTAATGTGGTATGGTTCAGGGTTTATGAAACAAAAGATAACGGCTCAAATCCTACGCCTAGCTAACTCAAGATATACGTTCAACTCTCCAAAAGTAGGAAGTCACTTGATTTGAAAGCTGACTGGCACCTTATATGAAGCGCTCGTTTTTGAATGCATAACCGAGTTAAACTGAGAACTACCCTGTCCCCAAGGTTGAGATTTAAGGTTTTTTGTGTAAGGAAAGGAAACTCCTACTTCTAGGCTCGAAGGGGTTAACAAGGGATGAACTGAAACAATGCCTTACATCCTCGGCGAGGTTAATTTGAAGGTATACCACAGCAATTATGAACATAAGGTTTTCGTCATCCTCCCTAATCTTTGCTTTAACAAAAGTTTGAAAAAGGAGTGAAAAAGATATATATTTGAACACAAGAATAAATGAGTGAAATGAATGGACTTAACGAAAAGATGCATAAATATTTCATTAATGTTGCCAATTTAACAGTACAACAATGCTTATAAGCAAATACCAGTACAATTAAAGGAAATACAACTGAAATACAAAACACAGCCAACTAAAGATTTCAGTTTCCGGGTCCGAACGGAAAAAATTCTTCACTACCAATCACCTGTTCCTTGTGGTACAGAATTTTGAGAGGCCTTGCAGGTCCTTTACCTTTTGCTTCAAGAGTTGAGTCTTTAGTACTGACATGCCTTCCTGAGGTTTTAGCATCCTTAGTAGACTTAACAATTTTGCTTCAAACACTTTGCATTCTTCGATGGGGTGCCCCATTGTTCCGGTGTGGAATTTGCATTTAGTCTCTGGGCAATCTTCTTCGAAGATTAAATCTTTGTTGTGGATCAGATTTTGCACAGTATGCTTTAAAGTTCGGCAACCATCCAAGTCATGCCCTTCGGCTCCCTTATGGAATTCACAAGTTAGGTTTAGATTATACCAAGGTTTTGGTACAGGGTTGTGAAGTCGAGGAGTCACCAACTTGTTCTTCATCAGCAGGGGGAAGAGTTTGCTCAATGGTACAGGGATAGGCTAGTGGTTAAATTTTCCTCTTTTGGCAGCACACTTCTTCTTATCTCGGCCTTGAGAACTTTGAGGAGAATCATCTGTTGGGGTCTGAAACCCCCTTTTGGTAGACACCTGACGATGATTACATTCTAGCCCAAGAACAAGACCGCAAGCTGGCTGGTATGGGAGATCCTCAGGAGATGGCAAAGGATTGTTCTTGGACTAGGAGTCACTGAAAGATAAAATATTTCTTTCCACTAGGTCCCTCACAATATGTTTCAAAGCAAAACAACCTTCTAAGTCATGGCCTGGTGCACCTTCATGGAATGCACAATGAGCATTGGGATTGTAAGGAGATGGAAGTGGATCAGGAGGTGGGCCTGATGACCTTGTAGTTATTAATCCCTGTCGCACCAAAGAAGGATATAATGATGTATACGTCATAGGAAAGGAAGGAATCGGAGGCCTACCACCCTGTCTTGGAACATTTTGACAAGAAACTTGAGTTTGTCGTGGATAAGCAGGAGCGTTGGTTGCTTGTTGATAAATTGGTGATTTAGAAACTGGCTGATAAATGGAAGCTTGACGTTGAATGTTGGTATAATAGGGTGAATGTGATTCTCCTTTTCCATCAAAGTTTCTAGAACCCAATTCATCTGGCATTTGAGGATTCTGACTTCTTCTTTCAGTTTTTCCTGGTTTTTCAAAATTTCCTTCATCATTGCCAATGTCCTGAATGCAGACTAGGTATCCTTGTCGAGTCAGAAAATCAGGGTAGCGGGTGCTGAGAACAAGACAACAATAAGACGTGGAAGAATGCACCTGCACATGCAAAAATGCAAATGAAGTGCTAATGCAAGGCGAATGGTTTCAAGTAACTCAAAGACGAGTTGCAAAAAAAATTTTGGGAAAATTGAAGAGTTTTTGTTTTTTTAAAATCCAAGCTCTGTTGATCTTTTGAAAAGGAAAAAAACATTTGAATTCCTCAAAACCAAAGGGCTAGGAATGCTTGAATGTAGAGATGCAAAAAGCACACAAGCACAAACACATGTACACACAACAAAACATACAAATCCTAGGTTTAGGTCTCGTAAATGGAGCCAAGGTCTACCCATCCCAATAGGTATGTACTACTGGTTTTCACCTGCTGAACAAGGTTCTAAAGAGTTCCCAGAGTCGACAACCCATCTTTCGGGTTTTATAGAGTTTCCAATTGCTTGGTGATCAATAAAATTCTCAAGAGAGTCTCGTCTGAGTGTAGTATCGCGTAGCAACCATTTGGGATTGCCCCCTCACAGTCCTCGCACTACGTCCTAAATAGGCCAAGTTGGTTTAAAGGGATAACTAACGGTCATCAGTATCTCTGG
The DNA here is from genome assembly GCA_022829125.1 of Lathyrus tuberosus. Lineage (NCBI taxonomy): Eukaryota > Viridiplantae > Streptophyta > Magnoliopsida > Fabales > Fabaceae > Lathyrus > Lathyrus tuberosus. Next base: position 8,712,153 of record JALAZF010000159.1, read on the forward strand.
CTCCTAGGTCGAAAGTAGTAACGCATTCACGATTGCTCGTTCAACATATACCACTTCCGAGAGGGCCTCAACTGAGTGTGGACTTCAAGTTCCCTCCTTTGGGATTTCTCCCTCAAAGTTTCCTTGACTATGTCCACGGTTCCTAAACATATGTGTTCTCTCAAGTCTGGGTTAGGACTTATCTCACTCGCTGATATCATGTCAACCCAAACCAAACAGGATAATATCAAACATAGAACAGATATACAAGCATGCAAGCAGATATGACATACAGACAATCATACAAGTAGATAAGAAAACATGAGCAACATAAAACAAAGGTAGGCTTAACCCTCTTAGGAAAGGACCAGCAATAGGTCTAACTTCCCCAGCAGAGTCGCCATTTCTGTTGAATTGAAAATTGGATAACAAATTATTAATTAATTTGCATCATATTTCTTTTACAACCGACTTTGATTTATCTAAAGGAAAGGTTCAAGATCGTTAGAAAAACCTAAAGGGGAAAGATCTAAGGTTCAGGGGTTGGTTACGCCTAGGGAAGGTAATAGCACCCTAAACGTCCGTAGTACTCTACGGGAACCTCTTGTTTTAATGTTATGTTATGTTTGCTAAAGGTTCTATGCTAAAGGTTGAAACCCTAGGGGTTAGTATCTAAGTATACTCGATAAAGCATCGCACTTTATGCCTACGTATCCTCGGGAATAGAATCAGAGTATGCGTAGTTCTACTTCTACTGAATGATTGACTATGGCCAATATTCAGAGGGGAAATGAGTACAAGCTCATTGTAGAGTTTAAGAACTCTCTAAATCTAGTTGTAATGGACCTATGTTGATGTTTAGTTAGTAGGGGAAAGTGATAAATTCATTAGGATGAATATCACTAAGAGTTTAAGAACTCTCTCCTAAAGCTAGTTATAATTTCTATGGCTCTGATGAGGCCAAGAAATAAAGTTTCTCCTAAGAGGTTACTTAAGTTAAGGTGGGGGCTATGACTTTAAGATTCAACACTAATCACCTTCCTTTGGAATGGGGGGATAACAGTTGATAAGAATAGCAACAGATAAAGACGTAGAAGATAAAACATTGATATAAGATAACATAATGAAAGCAACATAAGCATGAGGATGGCAATATGTTTCGTGATAAGGCATGGATAAAATGAATAGGATTATTATAAAGACATGTCAATATGTTTTAATCTTAAGGAAGACAAACATATAGAATGATATTAAGGATGACATTTAAGGAATAACATTCTCATCAAAGTCAAGCATATGATAAATCAACATGGATAGATTAATTCCAGAATTAAGCAAGCAATTAGTGAAATAACATTTCAAGATCAACAAAGGTGCTCATAAATGATATTAATAAATAAACCAAGATTGATAATTAATTGACAACACAATTGAGAATAACAATTAGCACAATTAGAATTAACAATACATTTGAGATATAATTGATAATTAAAATTAAAAGGTAACAAAACAATTAACAATTAAAAAGATAATTAACAATTAACAACACATTAAAATTAATCACATAAACAAATAAAGAACAAACTGAAATTAAATAGACATTAAGCAAAAATAAATAAGATACAAGAAAAAATAAAAGATTTGAAATAAAAAAGGTACAATGCGCAGGGGGTGTACAGGCAATTTGGTTCAGTTAAAAAAACAAAAGGAAATAAATTGGGCCAGCAGACAGGGGGTGTGGATAATAAATGGGGCGCTAGGCCCAGATTGGAAAAAAACAGCATAGGCAAAAAAAAAGCAAGAAAAAACACAAAAAGGGTTGATCCAAGGATCCAACCCAGACATGGCAAGTGATAGGCGAGTTATGTGCATGTGTGTGACCATTGGGACGGCGTGTATCATCCGTTCACAACATGATTCAAATAATACATAAGCCAAATAAAACATTGAAAATATGACAAAATGAAAACAACACGCATACAGAACATGAGTAGTGGTACGTGATATTAATGGCATGGTATTTAATACACTAACAGAAAAAAAACAAAACCAACCAATCAGTATCAAGCATGGGAAAATGAATACATGCAAAACTGAACATCATCGTATTTCAACTTACAACATCAAAATAAGTAATCAATTTCAATCCATCATAAACCAACCAAATCCTAACCAAACAACATAAAATAAACTACTGAGTTGGAGCACTCCAAACATAGAACAAATTGAAACCAAAAGCTGAGCAAGATAGTGGCTATGTCATGAAGAAAAAATCAGTGAAACCAAGGTTCCAAATACGAAGACAGTTAGAAAAAAGATAGCACGTTTTCTGCTCATATGCAAACCAAATATACTTGTTTCAAACTTAACAAACAATATGTGATATACAAAACCTACTGAACCAATTCAAAGGTGAAACTTAATGGAGTTATAAACGAACCAAAATGCCAGCATGCCATCAAGTTATCATTTCAACAACACACAACATTATAAACATGGTGAAGTATAAAGACATACAAGGCAGCATAAGAATAAGATCCATCAATACATTCTAGCATCATACAATAATACAAGCACTCTTCATCAAACCAACTTCCATCACAACTCACCAACATATAAACATACCCAAAGAGTTTAACATGACCAAACTGTGAGCATGATATGGTGAGTAAAAAACAAAAGCAAACATCATTCAAAAATACAATCATGAACTACCAAAAAAGGTCACACATACAAAACTATATGGCACTGTAATAACATGTAATTCAAAGCATTAACTACTATAAAAATTGATATGCTAGTAGGATCATGATCATGCATATAATAAATGTATCAAACCAGTATGTGTTGCAAACACATATTTAACACATATTACAAACAGAAGCACCAACAAAATCGTATCACAAATAGCAAGCACATATAGGTTCAGTTCTAATGATATAAAAAAAAAACGAGATGACTATCTATTGCTCAGCATCACCTTCCATATAGAACTCTCCATAACTCAAGCCATACAACATCCACAAGAACTCAACAACATGTAAAAGGTTGACACACATTATGCTTGTAAAGACAACATGATATCATGGCATCAATCCAAAGTAAAACAGAAACAAATATATGAATATGGTAACATGAATATCTTTAACCATATAAACTCGTAACCAACCAGCCAACATGTTCAACACAAGCTACAATAACAAGATACATACCAAGCATTTTAAACATTAAGGCAATAGTAATGATGATCTAACATAGGGATGTAATACAGTTAACATAATATGATGAGCATGGTAAATGAGAGTTTGAGAGACTTACCTCTTTTCCACGCAAGTTGCAAGAACCTCTTCTCCTTCCTAGCTAGCTCACGTTCTCTTTCAGAAAACAAGTTTAGAGTGTTTTAGTGCTTGTTGTTGGTGTCCAAATGAAGATGAGAATGGGCCCTTTTATAGGGAACTCGACTGGTCCATGGGTGTGAATAACCGTTGTGCCAAGAGTTTGCCTTGGAGGGAAAGATCGTGGAAAGGATTTGGGAAATGGCTTGTTCTGATCACAACAACATAGAGCCAAGTGAAGTTCTCTTTTTATGCAAATAGGTCAGAGAAGATAGGTTGTTTTGGCTTGTGTCTAGTGGTTCAAGGAAGTACACGAGGGAAATGTCTAAGGTGGCTTGCAAAGGTTATCAAGGAAGTACAAAAGCAAGAGCATGGGCAGCGTGCTTTTAGGATAAAGTGATGTTGGAAAAGATTTGGTGGCTCTGCAAAGTGTACTTGAGTAGTGAGGAGAGAAATTCAAACTCAACAATTGGTGTTCTTGGTGCAAAAACATTTTCGTGTGGCCATATTGCTCAAATTATATCTCTTGACTTGATGATCCAAAATTCATGCTCTTGGGTTCAAATGAAAGTTCTTGGATAATACTTCAATGTTGATGTTGGAAAATAGTTGAGATAATGCCTTGAATTGGTAGCAAAGTGGCTTACAACTCGTGTCCTCTAAATTGCCAAAAAGAACTTAGAAAATTTCTAAGTTATAAAAATTTGACAATTTCAAGTGCCCTTCTTTGATAATTCATAGCTTGAGAACAACTTATCCCATTGAGATGTTCCACATATGGTTGGAAAGCTCTCATCATGCTCTACAACTTTCATTTGGGACCCAAGCCTTGAATCCAAATGGAAATGGGTGAAAAGTGGGGTTAAAGTTGAGAAAGAGGGTGATGAAAAGTGCTGAAAATTTTCGAAGTGTTTGGCCAAAATGTCTTGTAAGCTTCATAACTCAAAAACCGAGCATTTTTAGACAAAAAGTCATATGGAACAAATTGAAGATCTTGGAAAGAGCTTTCCAATGAGCTTTGAGTCACTCCAATTGGGTGTGTGGTTTAGGAGTTATGGTTATCTCAAAATATGCTATTAGGGGAAAAATCTCACAAATGACACCTTTCTTGGTCAAAACCCTACTTCTCTTGCAAGAAACCTCATGAAACTTGATGTGGATACTTTTTATATTTCATGAGACAACATATGATGATTAGAACCAATAATACTTCATTTGACCCAAAATTCCAAAAGATTAGGGTTTCAGTCAAACCCTAATTTTGACTGTGGATGCACTGAGATCCAATCTTGTAATCTTGCTTCTTCATTCTCATCCAAAGGTCTTGGGAGACTATTGAGGGTGTTGATAAACCAATAGGATCAAGAATTAGGGCTCGGGAGTCCATCTTGATGAAAAAACAAAGTTGTCGGCTGATAAGTGTCACAGAAACCCTGATTTGGAGGTGTAGTGAGACTGAGGCTCAAACTTCTCTTGTTGAGGACCCATAGAACTTGGATTCTTGTTGAATAATGTCCCTTGAATGTAGATGACTTCATATGGTAAGTGAACCACACAAATCTTGGCTTGATAGAGCCAAATTCTCAGTGATTTCTTTAGAGCAAAACCCTAATCCCAAAGTTCGTGCACTGGAGATCTTTTGTTGACTTGACTTGCTTCAAAACAACTTGTGGAGCTTCATGGTGATATGTAAACCTAATTTGAACACAAAGAAACAACCTACAAGATACGGGTTAGCTCAAACAATGCAGAGATGCTCCTAAAATGCACAAAAGTTGGATGACATCTAAGGGTAAAAATTTAGGGTACAACACATCGATACAATACTCGAGTCGGTCGCAAGAAAAGAATGGATCAACTCGAGCAGGAAAACAGAGCACTCCGGGAAGAGGTTTCAACACTGAAGGAATGTCTGGAAAATATTAATGGGATGATGGAAGCACTGATGGCCGCTCAGAATCAACCATCACATAGTACACCGTCACACAACGCTGTTATCTCGGAGATAATATCTGCACCGATCTCAGTGGTGTCCGCTACAAGTGAAGTTCAATATTCTATGCCTCCTAACTTTACTCCAGCTGGATACCGCCCACCTGTGTCTCAAGTTATTGCCACAACTGCTGTAATGACTATGCCGCCACCTGTGGTGAATGCTACTCCTTTTCATCTGGAAGAACCTGTGTTTCATGCTGACCCTAGTGAGAGTATTGGAATGGAAGAACGAATGGATGATTTCCAGGACCAGTTTCTAGAAATGAAGAAAGAAATCAAAGCCCTTCGTGGGAAAGAGCTGTTCGGGAAGAGTGCCTCTGAGCTATGCTTGGTTCCTAATGTTAAGGTTCCTCCAAAGTTCAAACTCCCTGATTTGGAGAAGTATAAAGGAAACTCTTGCCCACATAGTCACATAGTTATGTATGCCCGGAAAATGTCTGTTCATAAGGATAATGATCCCCTATTGATACATTACTTCCAGGATAGTTTGACTGGTGCAGCCCTCAAGTGGTATATGGGGCTAGATAGTTCAAAGGTCCGCAGTTTTAATGACCTCTGTGAGCTTTTTATCAAGAAATATAAATATAATGTCGACATGGCACCGGATAGAGACCAATTGAGAGCCATGGCCCAGAAGGAAAGAGAGAACTTTAAGGAGTACGCCCAGCATTGGCGTGAGCTAGCTGCTCAAGTCACTCCACCTCTGGAGGAGAAGGAGATGACTAGAATTTTCCTGAAAACACTGAGCCCGTTTTTCTATGAGAGAATGGTGGCAAGCGCTCCAAGTGATTTCACCGAGATGGTGAATATGGGGATGCATTTAGAAGAGGCCGTCCGCGAAGGAAGACTAGCTAAGGAAGGGAATACTTCCAACAATCTCAAAAAGTATGGAAGTAATTTTGGGAAAAAGAAGGAACAAGAAGTTAGTGTTGTGTATCAAGGACGATCAAAAGGAAAGTATCATCCACGCCCATATGTTGCTGCTGTGACCCCAATTAGCAATGCTCCCGCTTACCGACCGCAGTTCGCGCAACCACCTCAAACTCCACCTGCTTCACCACAACAGCAGTATCATCAGCAGAATCAGCAACCTCCTCAACAAGCCCGACAATCATTCAACAACCCAAGTCGTGCACTGAGGAAACCAAACTTTGACCCGATTCCTATGTCATATGCACAACTTTTCCCAGTATTGTTACGCAAGGGCCATATCCAGACTAAATCCCCACCAGCGGTGCCTAAGAACCCTCCTTTCTAGTACAGAGCTGACTTATTGTGCCCTTATCATCAGGGGGCGCCAGGTCATAATATTGAAAGTTGTTATGGGATGAAAGCCGATGTCCAAAGATTGGTTGAAAGTGGAATCCTAACTTTCAAAGATTCCAACCCAAATGTGCAGAACAATCCTTTACCACAACATGGGGAGTCAATGTGAACATGATACAAGAATGTCCTGCAGGCGAAGACTAGAGAAGGTCCAAGCCGGCGAAATCAAGAGAAGAGCATGTTCCCGAGCTCATCAGGCTTGTCATACCCCAAATTTTGACCACCCGTCTATTCTTTTTCGCTTTTTGTATTGAGGGGTTTGTTTATTTTAATAGCAGGGGTAGAATAAATTATGATGGCGTTATGAGTTAAATAGGGTTAGAGTACTATTATTTTTATTTTAATATATAGGGATTAATTAGGGTCATATTAATTTTTAATCGAATTATACTAGGGTCATAGTGGGGTTATTAGAGGATTAATGTTAATATTAATATTATTATTAATATTAATATTATCATTGAATTATTATTAAAATACCCGCTAATTTTGTTTTATTTTGAATAAACAAAATGGTACAATTGGTAGCAAGGGGAGTATAGGGAGTTACAAGACGGAGAGGTTGTGAGTTCGAATCCTACCTTTTCCACTTTTAGTTTTTTTTTTCCTTTCGTACTAACTTTTCTATTTTATTTTTGAACCATAAAAAAATACCAAAAAATAGTTTTTTTTATTATTTTAATATTAATTTTCGTATTTTAATTAATTAATATTTTAAAATATAGATTTTTTCATTAAAATCATGTTTTTATGAAAATATCTTCAAAAAATCATATTAGTCAAATCAAATCAAATCTTTTTTCCATTTTAATTATTAGACTTTTTATTTTATTTTTATTTTTATTATTTATTCAAATTTACCAAGCCATGAATCCATCCAGATTCATTGGCTTGGGCCTTAAGAAATAGAGAAAATCAGGTCAGATTGCATCCTTCCTAAATTAGACAATCATATTCAATTTTTTGACCTAATTCTACCCTATAAATAGAACCTCCTTTTCTCATATTTTCTCACCCACAAATTCACAATAATCAGTAGAACAACAACACTAAAAGGGGAAGAGGGGTCGGAATCTTGCGTTAAGGGAAAAGGAGAAAAATTGGGAGAGGAAAAGGAGAACGCAAGGGACGAAAAGAAAAAAGGGAAGAGGAAAGGGAGAACGCCAAGAAAAGAAGGGAGAGAAGGAATAGACAAGGAACATAAAGAAAAGAAAGGAGGAACCAGCTTAAATTGGTCACGACAGTTCAGGTTAGTAAATCAAATCTCGAATACTAGATCTGATACTTGCATGTATGACTTGTCTGTATTTGTATGATTTGATCTTGTTTGAAAAGTTTTGTTTTGTGTGGTCTTAAATTTCATATATAAACAATTAACAAAAATTCTATATATACACAATTGATTTCGATTTTCACTCGTCGTACATGAATCAGATGTTTATAGATAAACAAATTACAAATTAATTTTTTTTTTCAATTAAAGAGTCATTATGTAATTTTTTAAATTAAATTTTCTTAAATAAAAATATACCAAGGATTTTATAATAAAAAAAATTATTATTAACAAATCATAAGGTAATATCAAATTAATCTTTTAATAATATCAAATTATCTTTTTCACATAATATTAACTCAAGAAGGTATATGATTAAAACCTATAATTAAGGGGATTAAATTGGGATTATGGTTGATATTTAAATATAATTGGGAATTTAAGATTATTTTTTGGGTTTGGCTTCTTTTAATTTTTTTTTCTTTTATGCATTTAAAATAACTGGTTTGTTTTAAATAGGGATAATCGTTTGTATATTTAGGATTTTAAGGGTTAATTTTGGGTCTGGATTTTTAAAGTTATATTTTATATATTTAAAATAATTGGAAGATTCTTTTATTAAAATAGGATTTTAGGATCTAAAATTATTAGGATTAATAATTGGGATATTTTAGGGATAATTTTTCGCTTGTTTTATTTAAATAAAAAGTTTTATATATGTAAAACAATCTATCTATTTTTTTTAAGGATTTCTTTTTATAAAATAGGATTTTGTTCCTGTTTTTTTTTTTTTTGGGATAAGGTATTTTGGTAATTTTGAATTTTATTAAAACTAGCTTAGGATTTATTTTAAGGAAATTAAATTTTTATTTAAATTGGATTTAAATATGGGATTGGGAAGTAAAATAAATTAACTCTTGGGATTTAAATTATTTTATTCTTGGGACTTATCTTGATTTAATTTTTTATTAAAACTTTTTATCTTTGGGACTACCTGGAGTTTGGAAATTATTTTTTATTTGGAATAATTTGGGGGATTAATTTTGTTATAAGGGCATTTTAGATTATTATTAAATTCTATGGGATTTTAAGAATTCATTTTTAACATAAGGGATATAAAGGATTTATGAGATTTAAAGGATTTAAAGGATTGAGATTTAAGGGATGATTATTAAGAACTTAAAGGTTATAATAGGATTCTTTTAAGGATTTAAAACAAGGGATAAAGCTCTTGGTCCGAGAGCCTAAATAAGGGATGGGATAAGGGATAAAACTCTTAGGTTCCAAGAGTATAAATATAGGCCAAGGGATAAAACTCTTGATATCCGAGAGTATAAATAAAAGGATTAAGGGATAAAGCTCTAGGTCCGAGAGCCTAAATAAGGGATAGGGGATAAGGGTTTAGGGATAACACTCTTGATATTCGAGAGTATAAATAAAAGGATTAAGGGATAAAACTCTTCCTTCGAGAGTCTAAATAATGGATAGGGATTTAAGAGATTTAAGGGATAGAACTCCTCATCTAGGAGTATAAACACTAGATTTAAGGGATAGAACTCTTTATCCAAGAGTATAAATAGTGGATTGAGTTTAGGATTAGGAATGGGAATAGGATTTGGGGGTAGGAATAGGGGAGGTGAACTACGGTTACTCTGATCCTTCAAATTGAGGGTACGTAGGCATAGGGTTGCAAACCAACCCTAGCGAGTATAATTAATAAAAAACTTAGGTTTTCCTATAACTTAGACAAACAAGTATACCCTAAATTCAAAGGTGGATCCCATTGAATACAATGGAGGTGAGGGGTGCCTAACACCTTCCCCTCACTTAACCGACTCCCGAACCTCAGGAATATCTGCCCTTGGGATTAAGGATTTTTAGGTTTATCATTATTTTCCTTAAAAAATATGATGGCGACTAGAATATTTTTGCCGACCGCGACAAGGCTGTTTATTTACTTGCTTGCACTTATGACTATTTCTTTGATTGTAAAAGTTTGGTTTGCATGCAAGAACTTGTTATTTTGAATAATTAATGCAATAAACATGTTTGTCATGAAGAAATCCATTCGTTTCACTCTTTTTAAAATGCTTTTTTCTATTTTATAATGCCAATGTTGCCCAATCTCTTGCCTTGGCAGAGAATTGAGTGGAGGATGATGAAATCAAACGTAAGATCTCTTGTTGTACGCTTTTGAATAAAACTCTGCTAGTGATATAAGGCATTATTTCAAAAATCCTAAACACCGGAGATATAAGGAGATAAACCCTCGTTAACCTCTTTGAGCCTTTGAAGTAGGAGTTTTCTTCTTCTAAATCCAAAAACCCTCATTTTAACCTGGGGTAGGGTAATTTTTTAAAAAAAACGGAGTAAAATATCACGAAGATTGGGTGGGTACAAACAAACTTTGAGCCTTATATCCTTTGTTTCTTATACCGTGAACCAATCCATAATACAACCCTCAAAAGACCTAATTAAAGCAGGGTTTATTTCAAAAGCATACTCATTGAGATATCGTTTCCTGACTCCTATGAGCTATGCTCAAATTTGTCTTGGCATTATAAAATCGATAATTCAATCACAAAAATATTTTTAAATAAAACTTCAAGACAAACATATGTTGCATTATCTGTTTCAGAATTAACATTTTCTGCTTGCTAACATTGCTTGACATCGTAGAAATTAACATACGTGTGGGATTGATGAGCTAAAATTTAGTACTGTTTCAAGGAGATGATAGTATCCAGGGGCACGTCACCTGAAGACCCTGCTGAGCAGGGGCAAGTTGTTTCCCAGCTGTTTCTTTCGCCGCCTGACCTCAAGGAACAAAGTTTGAAGACTCAGAACACCGTCAATCTGGGGCAGTTACGTCGAGATTTGGTAAATCTCTCAAAGAATTTGAAGACTCGGTTACAGAACACAGTTAATCCGGGCCAGTTACGTCGAGATTCGACAATCTCTCCAAGAGTTTGAAAACATTGGGACAATTGTACGCCAAGTTTTCTGTAAAATCCTCTTAGGATGACTTCTTCTTATAAACCAAGTGATCTGGGGCATTTGAGAAATGAAGATTGCTTCTCATCCATAACAATTATTGTTCAAAATGGCGACTACCATGCAGGTTATCAATACGGAGTTACATCAATCTCACAATAGTCTTCGCCCAGTTTCCCAAAGAGTTCTGTCTTAAGTGGTGTGTTGCTTCCCCAGTAAGTCTTTGCTTCAGGTAGTCACGACTAATCCCCGGTAAATCTCTACTACAAGAAGTTATGGCACGTTTGACGCAATATTTCTCTAGTCGGCAACCTAAGAATCCTCGGTGGATCCTCTTACAACTTCAACCTTCCCTAGCGAAGTGAGTTTTTATTTCACTCCTCAATGGATTTACTCACTACCTCCATCTTCTCTAGTGAAGGCGGATGTTTATTTCATCCTCTCGAAGTTTTTATCTCCGATATTTCCAACTAATATAGATCCAAGTTTCCCTGATGAAGTGGATATTTATTTTATCCAGTTATAACTTTCACTCAAGACTACTTCAATTCACAGTGGATATTTATTTTATCCTCCATGAAGTCTTTTCGATCATGAGTTTGATTCGTTCCCAGTGAATCTTTCTCATCCCCAACAGAATCACGAGGTTCATCTTGATAATCCTAAGCGAAGTCATGATGTTCATCCCCAAGTGAAGTGCTCTATTTTCCCCAGAGAAAGTTTGAAGCAGTGAAGTGGGATTTGTTTCCATATATGGCTCTCCTTTCATCCCCAGTGATGCTTCTTATCATGCGAAGATTAGCCGAGTATCCGTGTCGAGATGCTTGTTTTCATCTCCTGTTTACTTCTTCTTCGATGCTTCGTCAACATAAGCATATCATGGCATTCTTTCATGTAGATGCATGGCATGTGCGCTTTTTTTTGCATCTTGCATTTCTTTATGTTTGTTTGTTTGTTCTCTCACTTTGGTCATGGTTATCCCCAAGTGGCTGGGTTTTATCAGCTCCCTCCAAGTAGAATCGTCAGCCCTAAGCAGAAATAGCACATTCTTTCGAATTCCCCACTGAGTTCGATCCTCGTGGAAGACGGTTGCTTTAGTTTTCTTTTCCATTTTTGGATAAAGATAAACCCGTTGAGTTCAATCCTCAATGGACTGAGTCCTGTTTGACCGTTTCTTTCCAGTTATCTCCTGGATTGAACTTTGGTCCCTAGCAATCACAAATTCCGGATATTTCTAAGGTGTCGAACCCGGACTAAAGGTGCATTTATTTGCACTTTATCTCCCCAGGAGGAATTTATTAAAATATCTCTATGGGAGACAAAATTTATTCTTCCAGGAGTATTATGGGATTTAAATCTAGACAACGAGTGATAGCTCTTTATTTGAGCTGAGTTTTCTATCTAGATGACAAATGGAAATCTCTTCAAGACATTTTGTCTATCCCCAGTAAAGTTGTCAAGATTATCAGCTTATTTTCCAGAGAAGGTTGTTGAAGACATTACAAGCATTCTCTTTATTTGAGAATCCCTATTGCAAGAATTTTATCGCTTCAACGAATCTCATTTTACCGCAATACTATTTCTCGGTGGTATTCTCCCCAGTGAGCCCACAATTTAATTTGCTTCCGTCAAATGGCATCTCTTCGAGAAGTTTGATGAAGACTCAGATGATCTTTCTCTTTATTTGAGAAGACATATTCTTCAAGTCAGCCGGCCCGCATCTCTTTTGAAGATCCCCGGTTGAAACTTCCAAATCTCCGACAAGTTATGGATTCTAGCTGAAGTCACAAGATCTCCAGTGAAATCCCAACCCCTGTGAAGTTACTTTTCCAGGAGGAGTTCAAGATTTTTGCTCGAGGCAGATAACTTCGTAGCGTTTTACTTCAAGATTGTGCTAGAGGCAGACAGCCTCGTAGCAGTTTATTTCAAGATGCATTTGAGGCAGACAACCTCGTAGTATTCAATTTTAGACTTTGTTTGAGACAGACAATCTCGCAACACTTATTTCCAGACTTTGTTCGAGACAGACAATCTCGCAACACTTATTTCAAGACTTTGTTTGAGACAGACAATCTCACAACACTTATTTCAAGACTTTGTTCGAGGCAGACAACCTCACAACATTAATCTCAAGACTTTGGTTCGAGGCAGACAACCTCGTAGTATTCAATTTCAAACTTCGTTGTTCGAGGTAGACAACCTCGTAGGTTTCAAGAGTTTGGTTCGAGGCAGACAACCTCGTAGTATTCAATTTCAAACTTTGTTGTTCGAGGCAGACAACCTCGTAGCTTTCATTCGAGATTTTGGTTCGAGGCAGACGACCTCATAACGTGTGTCCCAAGATTTTGCTCGAGGCAGACAATCTCGTAACGCTTTATTTCAAGACTTTGCACAATAAATTGAACCATACCGAGAAGCGTGTTCTGCTTGTCATGTTTACAATATACACTTCTGTTTTCACTGGATGACACCCAACTGCTCAAAGTACCTTGTGATTGTCAGATTGGTAGTCTCTTTCCCCGGTGGAGTTAGATCTTTCCCCGTGGAGTCTCGTTTTGTTAGTTGTTCCTCGTCGGGTCTTCCTTTCTTTCTTTGTGTTTTAACATCGGTTATCCCCTGTGACATTATTCCTCACAGGATCTCTGTCTTGCACCTCATATCATTTTTCATACCACATCATGTGCATTTGGCGGTATCTTAGGGCCAAAAATTTGCGCATGCTTGTATTTAAGTCTCCCCTATCTCGTCGAGACGAAGATTTCAATCTCCATATCTCCGAATAGGAGAAACTTAAATAGGGGCATCTGTCGCACCCTAATTTTTGACCCTAAGATACCCGCTCCGCTTTTGCATGACATATTAGGTCTACCATTCGTGCGTAACTAACCGCTTCATTTAGCTTTGTCTGTTTGGTTTCTTTTAAGGACATGTGTTGCTGCAGAAGATTCAAGGTCTTGAAGGTTGTGCTGTGTATGTGTGGAGGTTCTCTGGTATTGACAAGTGTGTGTGGATTCCTGTGAGATTGTGTGCCTCTATGCTCTGATCCCTAAACCACTACCAAGCCTTTCTTCCCTCAGACTTCTCAAAAGACTCCGCCAAATACTAAGTCCTTTATGCCGGTTGGATATGGAAAATGGTAACTCAAGACTAGTCACTGGTTGTGTAGTACGTTATATCATCAGATGGCATCCCCCTCCATCAGCTCCTCAAGGCTAAGTGATGTGTTGTTTTTGCTCTTAGTATCGTTCATCAAGAAAGTTAAATTTGGGAAGAAATTAGAAGTTTTGGTTCAAGTTTCAAGAAGGATTTTTCTTTGCATTCTTGAAGCGGTCGCGTACTCTTCAAGCAAGTTTGAATCATTGGAAAGTAGTGTTCAAGATATATTGACCATTAATAAAGATTCTAAATCTGTGCAAGACTACGTACTGAAGGTGGAATGTCATAACCGTTTAATTGGAAAATTTTCGGCTCATAACATCGCATCAAGATTGTATCAAAGTTTTTGTACTTTCTAAAACTCTTAGAAATATATACTTTGTTTGCTTCCAATTTTTAAGTCGATTTCCATCTACCTCAAGAGACCATTTACAAGACATTCCTCATGAGATTTCTCAAAGTAAAATTCAAGGATTCAAATTATCGTGAAATCCAAGTTTTTTAAGGTTGAATTCAAAGATTCAAATTATCGTGAAATCCAAGTTTTTTAAGGTTGAATTCAAAGAGTTAAATTTCACATTGGTTGCAAATGTTCAAGATTATCAAAAGATCAAGATGCCATTTCAAGGTTTAAAGCCCTTGCTTCAATATACAAATTCAATTTCTTTCACACGTTCATTAACTAAAAATAAATACTCAAGTGATTTCATACCAATATTTTTCAAGTGCATACAAGATTCAAAGAAACCTTTCATAAACCTTAATTCCAGGATCACGGTTTCAATCCCTCTCAAGACATGTTCTCACTCACTATCTATGCTAAAATAGAATACAAAAGAATCATTTGAATTAGTAGACTGACTACATCACGTTCTCATTTTGAGTATTGCTACTAAATGCTTTGGTTGTTTTTTTTTTCAAGAAAACACCATGCTACATACTATCCTACCATACAAGCTGTAATAATCTCAACAACCATGATGATTCTATTTCTACTACAAAAGTATACATGACAGAAAAACACCCTAAAATGCAAGAAATAAATGTCTTATAATATCACTTAGGGTAGTGATTGAAGGAGAGTCTGAGCCCAAGAGTTCATTTACTACAGACAGTTAGGTGGTCGTTGGCAAAAAGAAGGATATTACAATAAAAAATGTTTCGCTGACAGAGGTTAATGATGAAGGTCTGATCTCAAATATTCCCGATGATGAACAATTTTGTATTGATGTTGTTAGAAGACAGTTGTGCCAGAACCTGACTTGACCTCCATATCCATGGCCGATGTTGATGTTACAAACAAGGTGAGCTTATGGCTAAAATGGAAAGTGGCGATCCCGCTCGTAGTTCCAAAACAGCTCCTAACCTAATCAAAACCAAAAGGAAATTCATTAATCCTAACATGATACCAAATATCTTCGATGAGCTTTTGACGGTATTCGTACCTTGGATAAGTCATGATACCAGAGAAAACCTTCTGACCGATCGCGGCATTAACGGATTGAAGCCTTTCGAAATACTACTCTGCAAAGCATAATGAAAAAGAATTAAACCAAGTCTCTACTACAAAAATCAGCAAAATCAATGAGCTTTTTTCTTATCAGACCTTACAACTACAATTGCAGATCTTGAACCCCATCAAGAACACACTTTCTATGAACATATTGGCGGTAGGATCCAGGCAGAGTGTGATCCACAAAGAGAGTTTCGCTTGAATTCTAAATGGATTAAAATACAAAAGTTACAATTAATATTTAGTTACATTGCAAGTTTCAGTTTCAAGGGACATTACAAATAAGAAAGAATCAAAGCAATGTTTTCAATACTGTCTTGGGTCCATTTGTTACTGAAGGCAATGAAGCTTCACAAGAACTTCACGGGTCAGGGATGTCACTTCTAAAATTGGTAGCAGCTTGCTATCAAAAGAGGACGTTGTTATTAGGTCATTAGGTAAAGTGAGAAGAATTTTGGGTTGTTCTCCAACGATCCCTGCAACACACACCCAAAGAAAGAAGAAATTCATCAGTTAAAATAATCCACATAGGAATAAATTGAGTCAAAGATGGTAAGAATCATTATCACGCTGAATTGAAAAAGAAAACACATCAAGACAGTTCATCAGTACGTTAGTCATCAAATCAGATCATAGACGCATTCCAAATCAGGAACAAATCAGACTTTTAAATTACTTCCTAAAGGAGTCCATTGTATCAAACATGATGATTGGCTTTCCAAAAATATTTCACACAATCATTGATTTCTTTCCAAACCAAAAGAAAAGTGATTAGACAACATTCAAAAACTTTCTAAAACCAAATAACGGTATCAGACACATTTCAAAAACATTCCTAAACTAATAAACATGCTCAAACATAGAATTCAAGAGCATTCAAGAGAAGATTCCTATGATTGTTTCCTTGGCCTATATATAAGACCAACATATACGCAGCAAAGGGGGGGGGGGGGGGGGAGAACCAATTCATCAAAATGTTTACATAGCCTCAACCAAGCAAACCACAAAAAGAACCCATCAAAACCTTACACCAATCACTTATCAACATACAAATTCACATAACACGCACTAGAAAACCATTCACAAAATCAGAGCAAAACTTTACACAGTCAACATCAATTCCACCAATACAAACCAAATTCGTATATCAACATACACTCCAACACATACTTCATACAATTCAAACCAGAAAGTGTAGCGAGCGATTTTGGACGCGGTTCTTAAGCGCTGGTCGCTCTCTGCGGTTGAGCTTAAAACTACAGGTCGATTCATTTTTTATCCTATTAAAGCTGATGAAGGAAGGAAAATAGATGTCTCCAATTAACCCTGCTTGCATATTGAGTTTAAACAGCGGTCTGTCAGGTTACGGATGCGATCAATGTGGTGGGGCCTTTCTTGTGTTATTTTGACAGACAGGTTTCTGGCGGGGAACAAGGATTAAGATGTTAGGACGGATGTTTTTGAATTACTGCTTTTGATTGATGGAGATATGGGATTTGGGTTTTTTGTTTAGTGTGCTCGCTAAGATTTTATCTTTCAATCTTATGCCTATGTATTCCCGTTTACCGAAATAGGGAAATCAGAGCGTTCGTAGTTCCTCCTGTTCTATGGAAGGAAATGATTGTTTTGGTGTCTTGTTCAAAGCCCAAGACGTGAAGCGAAAAGGTGGTTTGTATCTTGTTCAAAGCCCAAGATGTGAAGCTGAAGGGTCTATTTGTATCTTGTTCAAAGCCCAAGATATGAAGCCAAAAGGTCTCAACTTTAGAGAGAATTTGTCATCTCTAAAGAGGGGGTTGTATGTCACAACTGTTTTATAAAGGAGAATTACTTTAACCGGGCCATAATTTCCTTTATAGGGGAGTTTAACCTGAAGGAGAAGACTTTAAATCAGTATAGAGCAATGCTATCTTTCCTTAGGAATTTCTCATGCTAAAAGAGGGACAGTAGCATGGATGTAGATGATCCAGAGGCTTGCCGCTTACAGCGATTAGACGGAGGGGAAGGAGTTGTTGATGTTTGTGTACTGTGAACGAGGCACAACTTTGACGCTAAAAGGTTGATTGGATCAACCAGTGGTTTTCTTATACAAAGCCTAAGAGGAGGCCAATATGTGTCTCGTACAAAGCCCGAGAGAGAGGCTAAAAGGTTTTGACTCAACGAGGGAATCTTTTGGTATTTCGTATAAGGCCCGAGATGGAGGCTATTTGACTGTTTGGCTCAATAAGAACCTTTTTTGTATCTCGTATAAAGCCCGAGATGGAGGCGAAAGGGTGATTGACTCAACGAGGGAGTCCCTTATGTGTCTCGTACAAAGCCTGAGAGAGAGGCTAAACGTTGTTTGACTCTGCTGGGGAGAATCATTGTATAAAGCCCAAGAGAAGGCTAACTTCACTGGAGAAGGATCATTATACAAAGCCTAAGAGGAGGTTATGGCGACTGTTCAGTTAAGTGACAGATCCAATATACTGATTTTAAAGACAAAATCAGTTCTTATATGAGCAACACTGTACTCAGGGATTTGATTCAAGGATCCAGGTTATGCCTGTCCTTTAAGGGAGCGGGAAATCCGAAGGGTATTGAGACTGTCCAAGTCTACAGGTTTCCTTCCTATTTAACGAAGGGGTCACTTGAGAATGTCTTTGAGACTCAAGGAAGTTAGACTGTCCAAGTCTAAAGTTTTATCTTTTGGACTATGCTTTGAGAAACAGTAGTAGACTCTATGAAAGGACGGTTCTATGCAAATGACTAAGTTCTGTTCCTATACCTCTAGGAGGTCGTCGGGACAATTTGTACAAAGCTCAAGAGGAGGCGGGAAACTTTTAAGAAGCCGACGGGTCCTTGTACTAAGCCCAAGAGGAGGCTATCATTCCCGGAGGAAGAGATCATTATACGAAGCCTAAGAGGAGGCTGTGAATACTTCTAAGAAGCCATAGGGTCCTTGTACTAAGCCCAAGAGGAGGCGGGGTTGCTTTTAGGAAGCCTGTGGGTCCTTGTACGATGCCCAAGAGGAGGCCGATGCTTTTAAGAAGCCGATGGGTCCCCAAATCCCGAGAAATTCAAGGCAATGATATTCACCGAGAATAGATCAAAGTCAGGAAACTTCGAGAATTTGGAAGAAACTCAAAGATACCATTCACGGAGAATACATTCATCTCTGGGAGTAGAGTTTCTTGACAATTCCTAATGAGAACAGCCGAAGAGAAGACTGTGTCTGGTGATCCTATTGGGGATCTAGTTGTCTATTTCTATGACTAAACGAAACGGCGTCACTTAGTTCTAGACGTAGTTGCCGGGGAAACTCGAAATATCTATACTATTATTACACAGTTGATATGAGCTTATGAAAGAAGACTTACAGTGAAACAGCCCCACAATACAGTTATATGTATATGAAAGCGGTAAATGAAAGCGATAACCACTTACTCGGTTGTAGAGCTTCCATGTTGTTTAGTTAGTTGTTCAACCAAGAAAGATTGAAAACAACAGTATATTCAAAATCAAAGGAGAAAGTGCTTTGAAAAAGAAAGATTTGGGGCTTACAGCTCAAGAAGAGGCCCAGGGTTTTGCACTGTTTGGATTTGTACAGAGGGACTTATACAAGTGACTGAGGCCAAAAATGTTTTCTGTACAAAGGGATGGGTCTTACACTCTTTCAAGAGGCCCAAAGAGTTTTAAAGAAAAAGAATGGGGCTTATAACACGAGGGTAGGCCCGGATGATTTTTCCGTTTGAAATGGCGATCGCGCCGAGGTTTTCTTTTAACGCGGAGGGACTTATACAATAAGTGAGGCCCAAAATGGTTTGGTTAAAAGGGGATTGGGTCTTACACTCTATTAGAGGCCCAAAGTGTTTTTGAATGGGTCTTATAGCTCAAGGAGAGGCCCAAGGTTATTTTTCAAAAGGCGATGATCGTGCCGTTTATTTGAAAATGTACAGAGGGACTTATACAACGAATGAGGCCCAAAACTATTTCTGTACAAGTGGGTTGGGTCTTACACTCTCTCAAGAGGCCCAAAGTGTTTTGAAAATGATTTATGAGGGTTGAATTAATCCAAAAACCCTAATTTGTTTTCAAAAATGTATTTAATTGAATAAAAATTCAATTAAAAATGATCAAAATTGTTTAACATATGAAAAACAAATTGTGATTTTGGATTAATGCTTTAAAAATTAAGTATTGACCTACAAAATAATTAGAAAGCATTAAAAGTTGCAAAATCAATGTAGAAAAAATATTTAAAATGTCAAAAAACAATTAAAACATTAATTCTTTGCAAAAATACCAATTATATGAAATAAATAATATTTTTGGGATTTTTTGATAAAATAAAATATTTTAACATTTTTGTGAATTATTAAAAAAAGAATCAACTCAAAATCATTAAAACTAGGAGAGAAATTAATTTTTGAATCAATTAAACAAAATCACAAAATTCAAATATTTGAATTTGTGAAAAAGGCGCCAAGAACACAAGCAAGAACACGCGCTTTTTTCTGGGTTTGGCTGATTTGCGTTTTCCATCCAATCTCACTGAATACGTAATCATATCATGCAATTCACATATCATTATGCTCGTCTCAACCTCACGATCATGTCTATAACACTTAATTTCATTTAAATTAAACATAAAACATGAAATCACGAAGAAACCTCAAGAACCCTAATTTCTGCATGAAGGCTAGGATTTTTGATACACGATTCAAACAATGCAATTATTTGAGGGGAAACATTCCATGCATGATTATGAACATATGGCCAAATTATTGTGCGAGGAAATATGCATAGATTGAGAGATGACCAAGTATGTGCTTACCTCTAGGCCGTGACAGCAAGTGCAATGTGATTTTTGATTTGGAGGTGTTACAGATGAGTGGTGATGATCTGAACAGCTTCCCTACACCCTATGGAGTGTGTTTGAATGCTTGGACTTGATTGAAATTGGCTGGATCAATTTGTGGTACCTCAGCTGCAACTTGATTGAAAATTTGAGCAACCAGCTGGTGATTTTGTGAAATTGGTGTTTCAGAAGTGATCTAAGTGTTTGATCAGCTCATATGTGATGTATGTGAGGTGTGTGAGTGATTGGTTTGATTGGAAAAGCTCTCAAACTCAAAACTCGATAGCTACCTTGCTAAGAAAGGCATTTTTGCCAAGAGAAAGAGATTTTGAGGAAAGCATCTGTTAGATGGCTTTGGTGTACTCAAACTGATCATAATTGAGCTCTATCTATAGTAGAGCAAGTTTGTTTTGTAAGGAATAGTGAATGGCAGCTGGTAAGTAGGTTTGGCCAATGTTGGCAAATGAAAATCCAAGTCTCCTCTAGCCATTGACTAGAGGTTAGGGCACAGAGCTTTGGTTCCCTTGGTCTTGGATAAGTCTTGACTGATTTCAGATGAGAATGGCTCAGTCCATGCCACCTTGATGCTTCCATTGAATGCTCCAATCCAAATTTGGAGTCTTGTCCCTATTTTGGCCATTCTAGGTTCAACATGCTATTTCTTGTTCCATGGACTTTGGAGGCTTGGCTCAGTGATTGTCCCCTTTAGATTCAATCCTCAGATGTGTCCAAGTGGATAGGAGCATTTGAATTTGGCTGATTTTGGCAAATCGAGCAAAGTTGCAAATTCTGCCTTGCCTTTGACAGATTTCAGCAAGGCAACTTGACAATGGCATATCTCATGGTGTAAGTTGAATTTGGCAATGTTCTTGGCCATTTTGGAAAGCCCTTACATGATACAACAAATGTTTGAACAAGTTTGGTTTTGATCTCTTTTGATTCCAAGTGAAAAATCCCTCTACATTTGGCAAAAAGTGAAGCAAAATCTGACTTAGTGAAATTTTCACTAAGTGTTGGAACAAAGTGTGATTTCTTGATTTTGATCTCTCCATAACTCAAAATCCTTAATGAATTGGCCTTAGGTCTAGTTGAAGTTTTTGTAAAGGGTAATGAGGGCTACAAATCCATCTTTGGATGAGAAAAAATGGCCATGTGGTTTAGGAGTTATGATCCTCCAAAGTTAGTGCATTAGTGGTACTTTTTCCATAACTTAGAAAAATTTCTAAGTTTTATGGTTACCCCTTTTACAAGTTAACCAACTTTCTTTGATTTTTCTTGATGAATGATGATTCAAATCATACATTAACATCATTTTAGGGTTAAAAAATCCATTTTGGTGAAAAATCTCAAAAAGTCAAAGTTGACTTTTGTGCACAGTTGACTTTTTATCAGATGAATTCCAAACTGTGCAATTCTTCAGGAAATCATGTCCTTGACCTAAATCAAACTTGATGGACATATTCCATGGGTGTCATAGGGTATATTGGGGCATGTCCTAGGGCTTGGGAGCATGTCCTGGTCAAAAGTCAAAGTTACAGTTGACTTTCCTCGCGAAACACTAATTGTGGTGCAGATGAAAATGAGACTTGTTGCTCAAGCTTCTTGGATTAATCCATTGTTCCAAATGGATCAATATAGTTCATTAGAGACCCTCAAATCATGTCTTGAGGTCTTGGCTCTTAATTTTCCCTAAAAGTCAACTTAGGGGTGAATTAGGTCAAGAAACCCTAATTCCTGATTTTTGATGCGTGCATCCCCTGAGGCAAAATTGACTTAATGGATGGGTCCATGAGGTTCCATGGAGTACATTAGGTTGTGTTTTGGATCTTTGGCTTGTGTCCAGATGAAAAATTTCCATCTGGAGTCCCTGGTCGACCAAAACCCTAATTTGGTGATACCGGCGATCTCGAGACTTGATCCACCTAGAAGGGAGTAGCCTTGTGCTTAATCCTTGAAGTGGGAGTCCTTTTGATCCATTGTGGATGTTTGAGAGGTTAGACAAGTTGAAGATCATGTCATTCCTTGATTGATCCTTTGTCTAAGGCTCTGAGAGGGCTTAAAACCCTAATTTTGATTGTAATGGATGCTCACCCATCTTTGGGGAGACTGACAAGGTATGATGGTTCCTCCATATTGTGATGATGATTTGCACAATGATGGGAAATCTTAGTGGTCAAAATTTGGGGTATGACAGATGCCCCTATTTAATCTTCTTGGACCCGAAGGTGTGAATGACGAAGGTATTCGGGCATTTGGGGTGCAAGAGGATTAAATATCGGAATACCCGAAATTTTGATGGCGGTTATGAATGGCAGATCGCATTCATCTTATTTTGCTAAGCAATGATGCTTAGAAAAGGTAAACTTCCCCTCGATCCTAGTCTTCAGCCAAGGAACCGGTCTCAGTTTCTTTTGTCAACTTCCCCTCGATCCTGGTTTCCTACCAAGGAACTGGTCTTAGTTTCTAATGTAAACTTCCCCTCGATCCTGGCTTCCTACCAAGGAACTGGTCTTAGTTTCCGATGTAAACTTCCCCTCGATCCTGGTTTCCTACCGAGGAACTGGTCTTAGTTTCTAATGTAAACTTCCCCTCAATCCTGGTTTCCTACCGAGGAACTGGTCTTAGTTTCTGTCGTCAATAAACTTTACTGATAAGGGACGCTATTCGTAGCGGCTTTCCTTCAAACTTCTCGCCGAAATTTCCTGGGGAGATGCCATTTGAGTGGAAAAAGTTTTGATGTCAGACTTGCTGGGGAACCCAGTCGTCTGAGTTGTAGATGTACACAAACCTCTCTGTTGGAGACGCCATTTGTCGATTCTACTGGGGAAAGCGAGTCTCTTGAGAGATTGCTTCCGCTTGGGGTCTTTACATCATACTTTTCTCGGAGATCTTCTCGGAGAAATGCCATATGATGTGATCCAATTTTGAGGTGCCGATGACCTTTTCATCAGCGGATTTTCGGAGAAATACTGATGTACTGCCGAACCTTTGCTTAAGAGGCTTTCTCTGGGGATTTTCCTTAATCCGGGAAAGAAAGGATATCATCTTCAATGGCGAAGAGTGACATCCGTTGAAGGTTCTCTGGCTTTTCAGAGGTTCAAGTTATCAAAGTGGTCGAATGCCGACTCTGACCTAAAGATACACTGGTGGCGAGATTGTTTAGACATAATGTTTCCCGACGAGGAAAGAACTGACAACTCGATTGAGAGAACTCCCATCACTAAGGGACAAGACCGGCTAGAGTGATAACGATGCAATATGAAATGTGAATGCAAATCAATAATGCATGATGTATGCATGTATATGCGGACAAAACTGACGCGACACACAAACTAAAAGATGAACATGACAGGATACTCGGCCATCGCGGGGCATATAGATATATCGCTGGTTCAAGATAGCAATTCAACCTTACTTAGGAGAGATAGTCCATGCTGGGAGTACCGTTGATCGGGCTTAGGAGATAAGAACTCGGCCGAAGCGTGTCAGACGAAACAAGGTCTCTGACACAGTTGATCCCTTCATTCAGGCGTACTGGGTTAGAAGGAGTACTTTGATTCTGCACTTTTAAGTTCGCTTACTTCTGGAGAAGCGGTTGATGTTCTTTTGATGTTCAACAGTCAAAAGAAATTGCCGTCTTTATTAAAAAGCAGAAAAAGTTTTAACAAGTAAATTCATTTTTGTTTTATTTCAAGAATCGTTGATCATGTTAAAATGTCGTTCTGTAAAGCTAAAACAAGTAAGAATTACAAACAAAAGCACAAAGGCTCAAATTTTATTGATAAGATGGAGATCAGCCAAACGCATGATTCCAAAGAGTAATTACAAAGTTAGAAAATGGTAATTTACAGGGAAAAGGGCTACATTGAAACATAACGACCACTATCCTTCTACCAACTTTGAATTCTGGGCATCCTGAGCTTCTGTCGAAGATGACCTTGACTGGAGTTTTCTGACAGATGATGTAACTGCTGCTGCTGAGGGATTCGCCTGTGTTGAACATAGTTACTTGCCATTATCCCTAATTTTTGCCTGGATTGTACTATGATGTTTCCAATCCATCGGGATGATTTTTTTTTATATATGTCTCTAACTTTTGCCTGGACCGCCCTTTCGGGTTTTCAATCCACCGAGACGTTTTTTTTTTAGTTTAGGCGAAGTATTTCTTAATTACATCAACATTCCTGGGGTAGGAAAATTCCTCTCCGTCCATGGTTGCAAGCCTCAAGGCGCCGCCTGAGAAAGCTATCGTGACCACATAGGGGCCATCATAATTTGGGGTCCATTTGCCCCGAGAGTCAGTGAGAAATGATTGTATCTTCTTGAGCACGAGGTCTCCTTTTCTAAAGACACGAGGTCGAACCTTTTTCTCGAATGCCCTCTTCATTCTTTGTTGATATAGTTGACCGCGGCATAATGCCGTTATTCGCTTCTCTTCGATCAAATTCAGTTCATCGTGTCGACTTTGACACCATTCAGCATCTGTTAGCTTGGTTTCCATCAATACCCGGATTGATGGGATCTCTACTTCTATGGGGAGCACTGCTTCCATGCCATATACTAGAGAGAAAGGGGTTGCCCCTGTTGAAGTACGGACAGATGTGCGATAACCATGAAGAGCAAAGGGTAGCATCTCGTGCCAGTCTTTGTAGGTCACAACCATCTTTTGAACGATCCTCTTGATGTTCTTGTTAGCCGCTTCCACCGCTCCGTTCATCTTGGGTCGGTAGGGAGATGAGTTATGATGTTCAATCTTGAACTCTGCACACAACTCTTTCATCATCTTATTGTTCAAGTTAGATCCATTATCAGTAATGATCTCGCTTGGAACACCATAACGGCAGATGATATTGTTTTGGATAAATCGGACCACCACTTGTCGGGTTACATTAGCGTACAACGCCGCTTCGACCCACTTGGTGAAATAGTCAATGGCTACCAGGATGAACCGATGTCCATTTGAAGCCTTAGGTTCGATCAAGCCAATCATGTCGATTCCCCATATGGAAAAAGGCCACGGGGAGGAGATAACTTTGAGATGTGATGGCGGTACATGAATTTTGTCGGAGTATATCTGACACTTGTGACACCTCCTCATGTACTTGTAGCAGTCGGATTCCATGGTCGACCAGTAGTACCCTGCTCTGAGAATTTTTCTCGCCATTGCATGTCCGTTGGCATGAGTGCCAAAGGATCCTTCATGAATTTCTTTCATAAGCACGTATGCTTCTGGTCTGTCGACGCATCGGAGCAAGACCATGTCAAAATTTCTCTTATAGAGAGTATCACCGCTCAGGAAGAAGTTTCCAGCCAGCCTTCTGAGGGTTTTTCTATCTTTCCTGGATGCCCCAGGTGGGTATTCTTGTTTCTGAAGGAAGCATTTGATATCGTGATACCAAGGTTTGTCGTCTATGACTGCTCCGATCGTGAAGACGTAAGCAGGCCATTCAAGGCGCATTATGTCGATCTTAGGTATGTCATTCCATTGACCTACACTAATCATGGAAGAGATAGTGGCTAATGCATCAGCCATGTGATTCTCATCACGAGGGATGTGATGAAACTCGACTCTGTTAAAGAAAGGTAACAACCTTCTTGCGTAGTCTTTGTAAGGAATCAATCTTGATTGGTATGTGTTCCAATCTCCTTTTATCTGGTTAATAACCAAGGCTGAATCGCCATATACGTCCAAATTTTTTATCCTTAAATCAATCGCTTCCTCGAGACCCATAATACAAGCTTCGTATTCGGCCTCTTTGTTCGTACACTTGAACGTGAGTCTAGCAGTGAAAGGAATGTGGGTACCCTGAGGGGTAATAATGATTGCCCCAATTCCGTTTCCATAATGATTAACAGCTCCATCAAAGATAAGTCCCCATTGGGAACCTGGTTCTGGCCCTTCATTGGGTAACGGTTCATCGCAATCTTTCATTTTAGATACATGACATCTTCGTCTGGGAAGTCAAACCCGATTGATTCTTGATCGTCAATCGGTTGATGAGCCAAATGATCGGCTAAAATACTTCCTTTAACTGCTTTCTGAGCATGGTACTCTATGTCATATTCTGATAACAGCATCTGCCAACGGGCAATTCTTCCCGTAAGAGCAGGTTTCTCGAAAACGTACTTGATTGGGTCCATTTCGGAGACCAACCAAGTAGTATGACGAATCATGTACTGGCGAAGATGTTTGGCTGTCCAAGCCAAAGCACAGCAAGTTTTCTCGAGCATCGTGTATCGAGTTTCACAATCGATGAATTTCTTGCTTAGATAGTAGATGGCAGACTCTTTCCTTTTGGTTTCGTCTTGTTGGCCAAGTACACACCCCATTGAGTCCTCTAGGACTGTGAGGTAAATGATCAGTGGTCTTCCTTCCATTGGAGGTGATAGAATCGGAGGATTCAACAGATATTCCTTGATACTGTCGAAGGCGGTTTGGCAGTCTTCTATCCAAACGCAGTCCTGATGCTTTTTGAGTAATTTGAAAATCGGCGCACATGTGGCGGTCATAAGGAATATGAATCAGGAGATGTAGTTCAAACGTCCCAGGAATCCTCTGACTTGTTTTTCAGTTTTCGAAGAAGGCATTTCTTGAATGGCCTTGACCTTGTCAGGATCAACTTCAATCCCTTTCTGGCTGACGATGAACCCTAAGAGTTTCCCTGAACGGACACCGAAGGTGCACTTGTTGGGATTCAAGTGGGGCTTGAATTTTCTTAGACGTTCGAACAATTTTGACAGATGTTCCACGTGCTCATTCTCTGTTTTTGATTTTGCAATCATATCATCGACATACACTTTGATTTCTTTGTGTATCATGTCATGAAACAGAGTAGTCACGGCCCTTTGATAGGTTGCCCCGGCGTTCTTCAAACCGAACGGCATTACCTTGTAACAAAAGGTGCCCCATGGGGTAATGAACGAAGTTTTCTCCATGTCTTTCGGCGCCATTTTAATATGGTTATAGCCCGAGAATCCATCCATGAAGGAGAAAATTTTGAACTTTACTGTGCTGTCAACCAACATGTTAATGTGTGGTAAAGGAAAGTCGTCCTTTGGACTTGCCTTATTCAGATCCCTGTAATCGACACACATTCTGACCTTTCTGTCCTTTTTGGGAACGGATACGATGTTGGCTAACCATTGAGGATATTCAGATGTGGCGAGGAAACCCGCGTCAATCTGTTTATGTACCTCCTCTTTGATTTTGATGGCCATGTTCGGGTGAGTGCGTCTCAACCTTTGCTTTACTGGCGAATATTCTGATCTTAACGGTAAGTGATGTTCCACGATACTGGTATCCAACCCTGGCATATCCTGATAGGACCAAGCTAATACATCGGGAAATTCTTTGAGAAGCTTTATCAAACCCTCTCTGGCAGTTGGACTGAGCAGTGCCCCAATCCTGATTTCTTTTCTCTCTTTTTCTAAACCCAAGTTTACCGTTTCCAACGGCTCTTTGTGAGGTTCAATGGACCTTTCCTCTTGTCTGAGTAGTCGGGAGATCTCTTCTTGAATTTTGTCGTCATTTTCTTCTTCAGCCTCGAATACCGGGAACTCAAAGTTGGGAGAAGGCATCGGATCGTATGTTTCAACTGGGTTTAAAACAAGCAATCTGCATGACGTGATGATTCGTGTTTAGAAGAGATAGAGAAAATGCAAGTGTGTGCAGTGTTTTATTTTACTACTTGTTTTTATTATTGAATTGTTTTTTAGGATTACCATTTTCTGAAAAAGCAAAAAGAGAAAATAGAAATTAATGCGGAATTTACAGAACGACGTTATTTTATTAATGAACAAGTCGATCCTTGAAACTACAGCCCTATAAAACAAAACTCTGTCGCTTTGGGCAAAGCGAATAGGGAAATTTACAGAAAGCGAGCCCTATCAAAACATCTGTTTCACCTGGGCAGGGTGAAAGGTTAAAGGACGGCAATTACTTTGACTAATGAACGATCTTCGGAACCTTGACGGCAACCCATTGGCGGCGAACTCCTCGGTGAATCACAAAGTCTGGCACCTTCCTTGATTTGTCTTCAGAAATAACGCTGATTTCTGGTGGAGCAGGATCATTGGAATCTGTCTCCCAGACAGAATTGTCGTAGGAGAATTCCTCAGTTGCATTTTGCAGAGTATTTGTACTCTCAGGCAGATCTCCCCATCCAGTTGGCTGGATATCTTCGAGCCTGATACGAGAGCTTTCGGGAGCGGTGTACTTGACCCTATAGTCAAATTTTCCACTCGGTTGTCCCAAGGTGTCCCAAACTTCTTTGGAACTGGAGGAGTCATCTTTCTCGATGACGTTGACCTCGGCAAAAGCATAGTTGATGAATTTAAGTCCTGCAAATGTTGCAAATTCATCTTCATGTTGAGTAGTTTCTGAATGACCTGAGTGTTGATCCCATGACATGGTGGGGACACAGGTATTCTGTTCAATGATGCTCAGCTGAGTTTCATTACTCGGCTGACTTTCCGGCCCCAAGTTTCCTGGGTAAGGTTGCCATATTGGCAGACCATCCATTGGGCCATAGTAGTTGTAGTCAAAGTTGTCTTTCATCAGAGTGTCCTCCTCTAATGAATTTGGCGGAGCGCGACATCCTTCCGGATCACAATCCCCGTAGATCATTTCGACATCTGATCTTGGTATAAATCTCGGACTTTCTGTAGGAAAGCAAAAAGGAATAGGCACCTCTTCCTGAGACATATAACCGTCCTTGTTAAGGTAGGACTTCCACTCTTCATCTGGGTCAGAGGGATCTTCCTCATTGATAGCATGTACTGCTTGAGACACCGGGTGAAGGAAACCTCCACTGTGGAAGAAATTTTGAAGGGGATGAAGACTTTCATTGCTGGCAGCTGTCTGGGTACAGGTTGCAGAAAAACCAAGACCCTCCTTTGTTTTATTGTCAATAGGAATGACAAGCTATCCCCATCCTTTCGTATCGGTACTCTCGACCGCTTTGATAGCATCGTTGTATGAGGAAATCGAGGTTCCTCCTTTGAAAAGATTGTCCTTGCTCACCGAAAATGCTTGGAACTGAGTTCCAATAACCTCCTCGGGTTTTATACGAGTAGATGATGACAAGTTGCTTACAAGCAAGGCTTGTTCCCCACAAACCGTGACAAGTTGATCGTTCTTGACGAACTTTAGCTTTTGGTGGAGGGTCGAAGTGACCGTTCCAGCCTGATGTATCCAAGGTATTCCTAATAAACAACTATATGTTGCCCGAATGTCCATGACCTGGAAAGTGACTTGGAAAGTGTGAGGACCGATAGTTATGGGAAGATCAACTTCGCCGATAACTGTTTTTCTGGATCCTTCGAATGCTTTGACGACGACCTCGTTGATTCTCATCGGAGGGCCCCTGAATGATAATTGCGTCAAAGTGGACTTCGGCATAACATTCAGGGCTGACCCTGTGTCTACCAGTATGCTGGCCAACGCATCGTCCTGGCAGTTAACTGTGATATTGAGCGCCATGTTATGACGGCGACCCTCTTCGGGTAATTCCTCATCACTAAATCCCAAGTTGTTGCAAGAAGTGATGTTAGAGACAATACTATCGAACTGTCTGATTGTTACATCCTGTTCCACAAAAGCTTGCTCCAAGACTTTCTGTAGAGCCTTCCTGTGGGCTTCTGAACTGAGTACCGAGATCTTTGAAGGAGTTTGTAACAGTTGATCGACAATGTTGTATTCACTCCTTTGGATGAGCTTCATCATCTCATCATTATTTTTCGAAGGGTCGGGATTACTGGATTGACCGACTGGTGGATCAGGAGTTTCCGTCCGAAGATCCTTTTCTTTGTTAGGTTCCCCAACCCCTCGGTTGAAGATTCTACCACTCCGTGTTACACGACTGATGTCTGCAATATTCACAACGGAGGGTAATGGAATTTCCTTTCCATTTTCAATTGTCATTGCACAGTATTTGTAAGGGATAGCCTTAGTTGATTCATACGATAGTGGTCCTGGTAGATAGATGACTACAGGAGCCTTCTGATTTTTTTGACCATCATAAGTAATCTCAATTCGTTCTCGGTTGGGAACTCTAGATTCGTCAAGTAGAGGAATAATGGCAAAAACATCCCTGGTCCTGTGATGACCAGAGATCGTGACAACATCCTCAACTTGCTCGGCAAGGTAGTTCGGCGTCCAGTTGATGGGTCCAGAACCCGGATATGGACAAATTTCTCCACGATCGACCTGACCCTGAAGAACTGCTCTCACAAGGTAACACCCTTGGTTACTTTCCGAACAGACGCTACAACTGTCATAGTTGTGTGGTGGCACTTGGCCATGCCCACTTTGAATATAATGTAACCTTACTAGGTTAGCTTCCACTTATCGGACATCCTGACTCTGACGTAGAGTAGGATTCCTGTTATTGATACTAATTTGCTGAGTATCTTCATCCATGTATATTGGCATCCACCAATGATTTAACAAGTGCTGAAGCGCCTCCTGGACCAGGGTACAACCTCGATCATTTTCGGAACCCGCTTTACAGCTTTGATAGTCATGTGATATTAAGAATCCGAGTCAGACCTGCTCAGCGTGTAACTCTACCAGGTTGGTATTCATCACGCGAATATCGAAGATTTGAACCATGTTGATCTAATAAGGGTTCCTATCATGGTAGTCTTGGATCCATCCAAGATCCATCTGACGCTGGAGGGCCTCCTGTATGAAAGAACATCCCTGGTTGTTTACCGAGCAAATCAGACAAGAACTGTAATCGTGCCGCGGCAGATTATGATACTGGCTTTGCCTTGAGTGCATCGCCACCAAGTTGACATTCATTGCACGGATGTCGTGGTTCTGAATGACGTTAGAATTCATGTAAACCATGTTAACTCCACGAACTCAGTGCTCTTGGATCCATCCGAGATCCATCTGTTCCTGCAGAGCTGCTTGCACTACAGAACATCCTTGATTGTCTTTAGAGCAGATATCACACTGATGATAGTTATGAGGTGGCACATGGCCATATCCACTCTGTCTACAATGCATCTTGACCAAATTGGTTTTCAATAAGAGTACATCGTGAATTTGATAGACATTGTTAGTCTCTTTCTCAATCAGATTGACTGCAGCCTTCTCATGTTGAGGCAGCGGGTTCGTGTGAACATTAGGGTTCGTATCCTTGAAGGATAAGACCCCGCTCCTAACAATTTTTTGCACGTCGGACTTGAAATTGAGGCAAGTCTTGATGTTATGCCCTGAACCACCTTGATGATAAGGGCATGTTTGATCCACCTTAAACCAAAAAGGCAGATTTTCCGGTACTGTAAGAGGAGATTTAGTCTGAATGTGCCCCTTAGCCAGTAGTAATGGAAACAGTTCTGCGTACGTTACGGGTATAGGATCAAATCCTGGTGGCCGCGTTGTACGGTTGTTGTTGTATGGAGGACGAGCCTACTAAAGAGGTTGTTGTGTCCTTTGTTGATCAGGCTGGCTCTGCGCAACCTGAGGTTGATACGTAGGAATAGGCGCAGGGTTGATAGCAGGAGTCACAGCTGCTACCGGTTGATAACGTCGTCTTTGGTTTCCAAGAGAGATATTCCCAATATCTTGCTGCTTTTTCTTAGGGAGAGTACTACCATATATTTTAGTACCGCTCGTCGATCCAGGGTCTTTTACCAAACGTCCTTCTCGGACGGCTTCCTCAAGACGTACGCCCATGCCGACCATTTCGGTGAAGTCACTGGGCGCACTGGCAACCATTCGGTCATAGTAAAATGAGCTTAAGGTCTTTAAGAATATCTTTGTCATCTCTTTTTCCTCAAAGGCGGAAAAATTTGAGCAGCAATTTCACGCCACCTTTGAGCATACTCCTTAAAGGTTTCCTTGTCCTTTTGCGACATTGATCTGAGTTGATGTCTGTCGGGTGCCATGTCCAAATTGTATTTGTATTGTTGGACGAAGGCAGTACAAAGATCTTTGAATGTGCTGATCGTAGTACGGTTTAAATCCATGTACCATTTTAACACGACACCGGTTAAACTATCCTAAAAGTAATGAATCAGTAGGTCCTGATTCTCCATCTGAGCTGACATCCGCCGAGCGTTCATCACCAGATGGCTCTGAGGGCAAGAGTTACCCTTATATTTTTCAAAGTCGGGCACTTGAGATTTGTGCGGGACTTTCACAGTTGGGACCAAGCAGAGGTCTGCGGCGTCTTTTCCAAATAGATCCTGACCACAAATGGCTTGCAGTTCTTTCTGCATTTCTAAGAACTGTTCCTGGAATTCGTCCATTCTGTCAAACATAGTTTCCTTCTTACCAGAAGCTGTCTGTGGAATCTGTCCTTCCGGGACAGTGTGCACCACAGGGGGTGGCACCGTGACTACGGCAGTGAGTCTTGGCGTTTCCCGAAGTTTGTAACCTTCAGGAGTCTTCAGTATGCCCTTGGCATCTTCGCTTTCCCGAAGTTTGTAACCTTCAGGCCTAACGGCTTCTGTTGTGATTCCCTGATCCTCAGTGATCGGCGGAACATATCCTTCAGGGATATAGTTAACAGGCATACCCCAAGGACGATCTTTCGGTATCTGATACCTAGGATCATACCTCTCCATTACGGGCATTGAGGTGATCTCTGAGATCATAGTTCTTTGTAGCTGAGCTTCTGCGATGGCTTGCATGTCGTTACGAAGCTTTCTCATATCCTCTCTCAGAGCGTCGATCTCTTCTTTCAACTCTCTATTTTCTTCCTCAAGATCATCCATCCTTTTCTGACGATTGGCCCGAGTTTTATACGAATGAGACAGTTTGACTCTAGAATCGAGACACAAACGTGAGATTCGTAGGTAAGGAGAATGCGCGACGTGAGAATGATAAAATGCAATGATTATATTAATTGTTTTAGGTTTAATCAAAATAAACTTCAACAATTAGATTGCAAATATCAAACAGTGGGGAAACCCCTTTTTATTGAATTCCAAAG
This sequence comes from Lathyrus tuberosus, assembly GCA_022829125.1. Lineage (NCBI taxonomy): Eukaryota > Viridiplantae > Streptophyta > Magnoliopsida > Fabales > Fabaceae > Lathyrus > Lathyrus tuberosus. Next base: position 8,745,508 of record JALAZF010000159.1, read on the forward strand.
GATTACAGAAATGGAAATACAGTAGATTACAAGATACGGAAACAGAAACCTAAGCTAATGGGTCCCGAGTCCTCTTTGAAGAGAAATCAGGTGTTGATTCTGGTATCTTCCTTTTCTTTGACCGGGGCTCTTGGGCCGTTGTCGGGTTGTCATTCCTTTGCCAAGTGAAAGGAGTGAGCAAATTCCTTTGGTCATCCTGATTATCCACAGCATGTTGCTCCAAAATCTCAATCAGAGCATCCTTTTCTTTCAGTAATTACTGTATTTTAATGCACTCTACGTCGAGGGTGCGGTACTTGTTCTTCCAAGACCTTCTCTCCTTTTGAACTTTGTTGAGAGTAACCTGAAGCTTTTCAGTTTTCGTCATGAAGTACATGACAGATTCCCTCGGCGGAAGAATTCCGTAATGAGGGTAAGGCATCTTTAGCTGGAGAGCTCTAGCTTGTACCCAATGGAGATAAGGCTCCACCGAGACACAGTCTGGTTTTCCTAGAGACTCTCGTCCTTTCTTATGAACCTGCTTCCAAGCTTGCACTATTTCCATCTTTAGTGCTCTATCACTTTCTCCTTCCTTGAAGAAAAGACCTTCCAGATGAACACCCAGTGGGATGTGTCTCATCGGGTATCCAAATTGACGGCGAACCAATACCGGATGGTAGTTGATTCCTCCTTTAGTTCCTATAAGGGGTACGTTGGGGAAGTTTCCACAACGGTCAATGATCCTGATTCCATCATAAATCCTATTACACCAATCTATATCAGAGTTGGTAAGAGACATGATCTTCTGCGACCAACGTAAGGCACTCTTGCAATCCCAAAAAGCAGCAGACTTGGGCAAGTGAGAGATAAACCATTTGTAAAGCAGAGGTACACAACATGTGATCTCCCCTCCACTGTACAAATTCCCCAAGTGTACAGAATGATACGCATCTGCGAGCAAACTCGGCACATGATTTCCAATGAGAAAAACCTTAATAGCATTAATATCGACGAAGTTATTGATGTTGGGAAACAAAAATAATCCGTAGGTGGGCAAGACAAAGATGCTTTCAAAAGCAGTTATGTTTCCTATACTGGCAAAATATAGGGCCTTCTTTGTCAAGAACTGGGCTGGCAAACCTTGGATGCCACCCTTAGTGGTTAGGTGAGTCCTAACTTCAGACTCGTCCAAATGAATTGCTCTTGCAATAGTCTGATTCTTTGGAATTTCTTCCAGTCCAAAAAATGGAGCTCGATCTGTAATGTGTAGATCGATCAGGTGAGAATACTCCTCCAGCATTGGTGCGAGCTGGTAATCCGGGAATGTGAAACAGTGATAAACCGGATCGTAGAATTGAACGAGCGCGTCCATGATTCCCTCAATCACATGGACTCTTAACAGTGGTAGCAAACCTCCGTGCTTGGCTCTGAAAGCCTCTTGGTTAGTGATCATCCTAGCTAACCTTCTCAAATCCTCTAGCTTTGGAACCTTGAAGGTATACTGGTGAGTTCTCCTTCTACCGAAATCCATTAGTGGAATCCTTTTCTCTGATATTTGCAATCACAGTCTTATTTTATTTTGAAAGAACAGAGAGACTAGAAGAGAAGAATGTTTTGAATGTTTTAATGTTTTTTAGATGAATGCATGAATGCAGCACACAAAAACATAGAAAAAACGTGGGGTCAAAGGGTCGTTGTCATGAACTCAAGGCTCTACCCATCCCCAAAGGTTTATACTAGGGTGATTTTTGTACCTGTACTCATTATCATCAGCTCCTCCCAGGAAAGCAAAACAACAAGCGGATCACCAGCGAGTTGTAGTGCAATCTTAGAGTAAGTGCCATTCACCGAGAATAGATCACCAGCCTCAAATGAGGGTAGTATCGCGTAACAACTATTTTCGATAGTTTCCGCACTACGAAAGGGTTTAGCTCCTCAGCGTCTCAGACTTAACAACCGGCCCATTGTCTAGGTGAGAGAATGGGTTGCGTTGGTCAGCCTCCACTGAGGTTAATGGTCGACCCCATCGCCATCACTTATCTTAAGTGTATACTCATTCTTTCCACATACGGCATCACCCGCATTCCCATTAGCAGAAAAATAAACATGTATAGCAATTAGGAAAAGCAGTTTATATATTTGTCCTAAACATCCTAGACCTTTAAAGCTATGAATCTTAAGTTCCTGACAGAAAATGGGTTCCCCGGCGGAAGCCCCAATCTGTAGTTTTCACACAAGTGAAGAAAAGGAAGATCGTGCCTAGATCTAACTTTGAAATGATCCGGCCCCATGGTGGGCGCCATTTTTCCGTGCGAGCGATTTTGGACGCGGTTCTTAAGCGCTGGTCGCTCTCTGCGGTTGAGCTTAAAACTACAGGTCGATTCATTTTTTATCCTATTAAAGCTGATGAAGGAAGGGAAATAGATGTCTCCAATTAACCCTGCTTGCATACTGAGTTTAAACAGCGGTCTGTTAGGTTACGGATGCGATCAATGTGGTGGGACCTTTCTTGTGTTATTTTGACAGACAGGTTTCTGGCGGGGAACAAGGATTAGGATGTTAGGACGGATGTTTTTGAATTACTGCTTTTGATTGATGGAGATATGGGATTTGGGTTTTTTGTTTAGTGTGCTCGATAAGATTTTATCTTTCAATCTTATGCCTACGTATTCCCGTTTACCGAAACAGGGAAATCAGAGCGTTCGTAGTTCCTCCTGTTCTATGGGAGGAAATGGTTGTTTTGGTGTCTTGTTCAAAGCCCAAGACGTGAAGCGAAAAGGTGGTTTGTATCTTGTTCAAAGCCCAAGATGTGAAGCTGAAGGGTCTATTTGTATCTTGTTCAAAGCCCAAGATATGAAGCCAAAAGGTCTCAACTTTAGAGAGAATTTGTCATCTCTAAAGAGGGGGTTGTATGTCACAACTGTTTTATAAAGGAGAATTACTTTAACCGGGATTTGTGAATCCGGCAATGCCATAATTTCCTTTATAGGGGAGTTTAACCTGAAGGAGAAGACTTTAACTCAGTGTAGAGCAATGCTATATTTCCTTAGGAATTTCTCATGCTAAAAGAGGGACAGTGGCATGGATGTAGATGATCCAGAGGCTTGCCGCTTACAGCGATTAGATGGAGGGGAAGGAGTTATTGACGTTTGTGTACTGTGAACCAGGCACAGCTTTGATGCTAAAAGGTTGATTGGATCAACCAGTGGTTTTCTTATACAAAGCCTAAGAGGAGGCTAATATGTGTCTCGTACAAAGCCCGAGAGAGAGGCTAAAAGGTTTTGACTCAACGAGGGAATCTTTTGGTATCTCGTATAAGGCCCGAGATGGAGGCTATTTGACTGTCTGGCTCAATAAGAACCTTTTTTGTATCTTGTATAAAGCCTGAGATGGAGGCGAAAGGGTGATTGACTCAACGAGGGAGTCCCTTATGTGTCTCGTACAAAGCCCGAGAGAGAGGCTAAACGTTGTTTGACTCTGCTGGGGAGAATCATTGTATAAAGCCCAAGAGAAGGCTAACTTCACTGGAGAAGGATCATTATACAAAGCCTAAGAGGAGGCTATGGCGACTGTTCAGTTAAGTTACAGATCCAATATACTGATTTTAAAGAGAAAATCAGTTCTTATATGAGCAACATTGTACTCAGGAATTTGATTCAAGGATCCGGGTTATGCCTGTCCTTTAAGGGAGCGGGAAATCCGAAGGGTATTGAGACTGTCCAAGTCTACAGGTTTCCTTCCTATTTAACGAAGGGGTCACTTGAGAATGTCTTTGAGACTCAAGGAAGTTAGACTGTCCAAGTCTAAAGTTTTATCTTTTGGACTATGCTTTGAGAAACAGTAGTAGACTCTATGAAAGGATGGTTCTATGCAAATGACTAAGTTCTGTTCCTATACCTCTAGGAGGTCGTCGGGACAATTTGTACGAAGCCCAAGAGGAGGCGGGAAACTTTTAAGAAGCCGACGGGTCCTTGTACTAAGCCCAAGAAGAGGCTATTATTCCCGGAGGAAGAGATCATTATACGAAGCCTAAGAGGAGGCTGTGAATACTTCTAAGAAGCCATAAGGTCCTTGTACTAAGCCCAAGAGGAGGCGGGGTTGCTTTTAGGAAGCCTGTGGGTCCTTGTACGATGCCCAAGAGGAGGCCAATGCTTTTAAGAAGCCGATGGGTCCCCAAATCCCGAGAAATTCAAGGCAATTCTATTCACCGAGAATAGATCAAAGTCAGGAAAGTTTGAGAATTTGGAAGAAACTCAAAGATGCCATTCACGGAGAATACATTCATCTCTGGGAGTAGAGTTTCTTGACAATTCCTAATGAGGACTGCCGAAGAGAAGACTGTGTCTGGTGATCCTATTGGGGATCTAGTTGTCTATTTCTATGACTAAACGAAACGGCGTCACTTAGTTCTAGACGTAGTTGCCGGGGAAACTCGAAATATCTATACTATTATTACACAGTTGATATGAGCTTATGAAAGAAGACTTACAGTGAAACAGCCCCACAATACAGTCATATGTATATGAAAGCGGTAAATGAAAGCGATAACCACTTACTCGGTTGTAGAGCTTCCATGCTGTTTGGTTAGTTGTTCAACAAAGAAAGATTGAAAACAATAGTATATTCAAAATCAAAGGAGAAAGTGCTTTGAAAAAGAAAGATTTGGGGCTTACAGCTCAAGAAGAGGCCCAGGGTTTTGCACTGTTTGGATTTGTACAGAGGGACTTATACAAGTGACTGAGGCCAAAAATGTTTTCTGTACAAAGGGATGGGTCTTACACTCTTTCAAGAGGCCCAAAGAGTTTTAAAGAAAAATAATGGGGCTTATAACACGAGGGTAGGCCCGGATGATTTTTCCGTTTGAAATGGCGATCGCGCCGAGGTTTTCTTTTAACGCGGAGGGACTTATACAATAAGTGAGGCCCAAAATGGTATGGTTAAAAGGGGATTGGGTCTTACACTCTATTAGAGGCCCAAAGTGTTTTTGAATGGGTCTTATAGCTCAAGGAGAGGCCCAAGGTTATTTTTCAAAAGGCGATGATCATGCCGTTTATTTGAAAATGTACAGAGGGACTTATACAACGAATGAGGCCCAAAAATATTTCTGTACAAGTGGGTTGGGTCTTACACTCTCTCAAGAGGCCCAAAGTGTTTTGAAAATGATTTATGAGGGTTGAATTAATCCAAAAACCATAATTTGTTTTCAAAAATGTATTTAATTGAATAAAAATTCAATTAAAAATGATCAAAATTGTTTAACATATGAAAAACAAATTGTGATTTTGGATTAATGCTTCAAAAATTAAGTATTGACCTACAAAATAATTAGAAAGCATTAAAAGTTGCAAAATCAATGTAGAAAAAATATTTAAAATGTCAAAAAACAATTAAAACATTAATTCTTTGGAAAAATACCAATTATATAAAATAAATAATATTTTTGGGATTTTTTTATAAAATAAAATATTTTAACATTTTTGTGAATTATTAAAAAAAGAATCAACTCAAAATCATTAAAACTCAGAGAGAAATTAATTTTTGAATCAATTAAACAAAATCACAAAATTCAAATATTTGAATTTGTGAAAAAGGCGCCAAGAACACAAGCAAGAACACGCGCGTTTTTCTGGGTTTGGCTGATTTGCGTTTTCCATCCAATCTCACTGAATACGTAATCATATCATGCAATCCACATATCATTATGCTTGTCTCAACCTCACGATCATGTCTATAACACTTAATTTCATTTAAATTAAACATAAAACATGAAATCACGAAGAAACCTCAAGAACCCTAATTTCTGCATGAAGGCTAGGATTTTTGATACACGATTCAAACAATGCAATTAATTGAGGGGAAACATTCCATGCATGATTATGAACATATGGCTAATTGGGCCTTAGGCCTCTTTCTGTCCATTTTACACCATTGCTAATACACCCCCCTGCGATTGGAGACTAAAGCACATTGCTGTTCACACTTTACGTTCACTACCGCACCTCATGTTAATTAATTTTGTTTGATTTTAGATAAGCTATTAGTTAATTGTGATTAAATGTTTAGTGATCTTTTAATAACGTTAATAAGTTCTGACTAACGGTTGATTTTCTATATTGTTTGTTATTAGTTTTTTTGTTAATTTTTTGTTGTTATTAGTTTTTTTAAATTTTTTTTGTTTTTAAGTAGAAACTTCGAATGGCTATTTAAATATCAATTTCAATGCATTTCAATGCATAGGTTTTTTTTCTTATCAAGTTTTGATTTTAACTTCGACTTCAATTTTAAATTAGATAATGAACTTTAATTAAAATTTTGATGTTAACTTTAAATATTAATTTTGATCAAATTTGATGTTGATGTTATTTTCTTTTAATAATGGTTTTGGTTAAATCTAAATACTTCCTTATTAGCATTTTTTTTTGCCATGACCTTGACGTGCTATTGCATATTGTGATTCACATGCTCCCATAGGACTCCCAATTTAACTTTGACCTTTAAGCAACTTAATTAAGATTATACATTAGGATTAACGTTTTGCATGATAACTTATAGTTTAGCACAATACCCTTAGCATATACCCTTAGCAAACGAGCAATAAATAACATAAATAATAACAAGAGGTTCCCGTAGAGTACTACGGACGTTTAGGATGCTAACACCTTCCCTAATCGTAACCAACCTCCGAACCTTAGATCTCTTAGGTTTTTCGATCTTTAACCCTTTCCTTTGGATAAAATAAAGACCGGTGGTGAATTTCAAAAATTGTGATTCAAGTTAATATAATAGCTTGGCATCCGATTCTCACCGCGACAGTTACCTTCATCGTCTGAATCACCAGCATTTGACACAAAAGCTATACTCTTCTTCTTTTCAGACTTTTCACTGATCCCCAATTCAAATGTTTGAAGTGATCCCACAAGTTCATCCACTTTCATCTTATCTATGTCCTGAGCTTCCTCTATATGAGTCACTTTCATGTCAAATCTCTTAGGTAGAGATCTGAGGATTTTTCTGACCAGATTGCTATCAGATATCTTTTCACCTAGGGCACTTGAAGCATTAGCTATCTCCATAATGTTCATGTGAAAATCATGAATGCTCTCATCTTCCTTCATCTTCAAATTATCAAACTTGGTAGTGAGAAGCTGAAGTTTTGACATCTTTACCTTTGAAGTCCCTTCATGAGCAACCTTCAAGACCTGCCACGCCTCTTTTGCAATGGTGCAATGTTCAATTAACCTGAAAATATTCTTATTAACACCATTAAACAGTGCATTCATGGCTTTGGAATTTCCCAAGGACCCTTTGTAGTCTGCATCATCCCAGTCTTCCTCTGCCTTCACCACATCAGTAGGATTACCTTCTCCATCACTAACCTTTGGGGGTTCCCATCCTTTAATAACAGCTTTCCATGCTTGATCATCCATGGATTGATGAAAGCAATCATCCTTGGTTTCCAATAGTCATATTTGGAACCATCAAGCAGAGGTGATTTGTTCAAAAATCCTCCATCCTTGTCCATTGCACCAGAAAGTACATTCCCTAAATCTCACCCAGAACCAAACAAGGGTGCAAGCTCTTGATGCCAATTGAAATTCTGGCACAGATATCAGATGTCCTACACAGATGATGAGACACAGATATCCAACACAATGAACAAGTTAACAATAATAATAACAGTGCAGAAAGTAAAGAACACAGTGATATGTTTACCCAGTTCGGATCAGCAATCCTACTCTGGGGGCTACCAAGCCAGGGACGAAATCATTATACGATAGTATCAATTCAGATGAGAATGGCTCAGTCCATGCCACCTTGATGCTTCCATTGAATGCTCCAATCCAAATTTGGAGTCTTGTCCCTAATTTGGCCATATGTTCATAATCATGCATGGAATGTTTCCCCTCAATTAATTGCATTGTTTGAATCGTGTATCAAAAATCCTAGCCTTCATGCAGAAATTAGGGTTCTTGAGGTTTCTTCGTGATTTCATGTTTTATGTTTAATTTAAATGAAATTAAGTGTTATAGACATGATCGTGAGGTTGAGACGAGCATAATGATATGTGGATTGCATGATATGATTACGTATTCAGTGAGATTGGATGGAAAACGCAAATCAGCCAAACCCAGAAAAACGCGCGTGTTCTTGCTTGTGTTCTTGGCGCCTTTTTCACAAATTCAAATATTTGAATTTTGTGATTTTGTTTAATTGATTCAAAAATTAATTTCTCTCTGAGTTTTAATGATTTTGAGTTGATTCTTTTTTTAATAATTCACAAAAATGTTAAAATATTTTATTTTATAAAAAAATACCAAAAATATTATTTATTTTATATAATTGGTATTTTTCCAAAGAATTAATGTTTTAATTGTTTTTTGACATTTTAAATATTTTTTCTACATTGATTTTGCAACTTTTAATGCTTTCTAATTATTTTGTAGGTCAATACTTAATTTTTGAAGCATTAATCCAAAATCACAATTTGTTTTTCATATGTTAAACAATTTTGATCATTTTTAATTGAATTTTTATTCAATTAAATACATTTTTGAAAACAAATTAGGGTTTTTGGATTAATTCAACCCTCATAAATCATTTTCAAAACACTTTGGGCCTCTTGAGAGAGTATAAGAGCCAACCCCCTTGTACAGAAATATTTTTGGGCCTCATTCGTTGTATAAGTCCCTCTGTACATTTTCAAATAAACGGCATGATCATCGCCTTTTGAAAAATAACCTTGGGCCTCTCCTTGAGCTATAAGACCCATTCAAAAACACTTTGGGCCTCTAATAGAGTGTAAGACCCAATCCCCTTTTAACCAAACCATTTTGGGCCTCACTTATTGTATAAGTCCCTCCGCGTTAAAAGAAAACCTCGGCGCGATCGCCATTTCAAACGGAAAAATCATCCGGGCCTACCCTCGTGTTATAAGCCCCATTCTTTTTCTTTAAAACTCTTTGGGCCTCTTGAAAGAGTGTAAGACCCATCCCTTTGTACAGAAAACATTTTTGGCCTCAGTCACTTGTATAAGTCCCTCTGTACAAATCCAAACAGTGCAAAACCCTGGGCCTCTTCTTGAGCTGTAAGCCCCAAATCTTTCTTTTTCAAAGCACTTTCTCCTTTTATTTTGAATATACTATTGTTTTCAATCTTTCTTTGTTGAACAACTAACCAAACAGCATGGAAGCTCTACAACCGAGTAAGTGGTTATCGCTTTCATTTACCGCTTTCATATACATATGACTGTATTGTGGGGATGTTTCACTGTAAGTCTTCTTTCATAAGCTCATATCAACTGTGTAATAATAGTATAGATATTTCGAGTTTCCCCGGCAACTACGTCTAGAACTAAGTGACGCCGTTTCGTTTAGTCATAGAAATAGACAACTAGATCCCCAATAGGATCACCAGACACAGTCTTCTCTTCGGCAGTCCTCATTAGGAATTGTCAAGAAACTCTACTCCCAGAGATGAATGTATTCTCCGTGAATGGCATCTTTGAGTTTCTTCCAAATTCTCAAACTTTCCTGACTTTGATCTATTCTCGGTGAATAGCATTGCCTTGAATTTCTCGGGATTTGGGGACCCATCGGCTTCTTAAAAGCATCGGCCTCCTCTTGGGCATCGTACAAGGACCCACATGCTTCCTAAAAGCAACCCCGCCTCCTCTTGGGCTTAGTACAAGGACCCTATGGCTTCTTAGAAGTATTCACAGCCTCCTCTTAGGCTTCGTATAATGATCTCTTCCTCCGGGAATGATAGCCTCTTCTTGGGCTTAGTACAAGGACCCATCGGCTTCTTAAAAGTTTCCTGCCTCCTCATGGGCTTCGTACAAATTGTCCCGACGACCTCCTAGAGGTATAGGAACAGAACTTAGTCATTTGCATAGAACCATTCTTTCATAGAGTCTACTACTGTTTCTCAAAGCATAGTCCAAAAGATAAAACTTTAGACTTGGACAGTCTAACTTCCTTGAGTCTCAAAGACATTCTCAAGTGACCCCTTCGTTAAATAGGAAGGAAACCTGTAGACTTGGACAGTCTCAATACCCTTCGGATTTCCCGCTCCCTTAAAGGACAGACATAACCCGGATCCTTGAATCAAATCCCTGAGTACAGTGTTGCTCATATAAGAACTGATTTTCTCTTTAAAATCAGTATATTGGATCTGTCACTTAACTGAACAGTCACCATAGCCTCCTCTTAGGCTTTGTATAATGATCCTTCTCTAGTGAAGTTAGCCTTCTCTTGGGCTTTATACAATGATTCTCCCCAGCAAAGTCAAACAACGTTTAGCCTCTCTCTCGGGCTTTGTACGAGACACATAGGGACTCCCTCGTTGAGTCAATCACCCTTTCGCCTCCATCTCAGGCTTTATACAAGATACAAAAAAGGTTCTTATTGAGCCAAACAGTCAAATAGCCTCCATCTCGGGCCTTATACGAGATACCAAAAGATTCCCTCGTTGAGTCAAAACCTTTTAGCCTCTCTCTCGGGCTTTGTACGAGACACATATTAGCCTCCTCTTAGGCTTTGTATAAGAAAACCACTGGTTGATCCAATCAACCTTTTAGCGTCAAAGTTGTGCCTCGTTCACAGTACACAAACATCAATAACTCCTTCCCCTCCGTCTAATCGCTGTAAGTGGCAAGCCTCTGGATCATCTACATCCATGCCACTGTCCCTCTTTTAGCATGAGAAATTCCTAAGGAAATATAGCATTGCTCTACACTGAGTTAAAGTCTTCTCCTTCAGGTTAAACTCCCCTATAAAGGAAATTATGGCATTGCCGGATTCACAAATCCCGGTTAAAGTAATTCTCCTTTATAAAACAGTTGTGACATACAACCCCCTCTTTAGAGATGACAAATTCTCTCTAAAGTTGAGACCTTTTGGCTTCATATCTTGGGCTTTGAACAAGATACAAATAGACCCTTCAGCTTCACATCTTGGGCTTTGAACAAGATACAAACCACCTTTTCGCTTCACGTCTTGGGCTTTGAACAAGACACCAAAACAACCATTTCCTCCCATAGAACAGGAGGAACTACGAACGCTCTGATTTCCCTGTTTCGGTAAACGGGAATACGTAGGCATAAGATTGAAAGATAAAATCTTATCGAGCACACTAAACAAAAAACCCAAATCCCATATCTCCATCAAATAAAAGCAGTAATTCAAAAACATCCGTCCTAACATCCTAATCCTTGTTCCCCGCCAGAAACCTGTCTGTCAAAATAACACAAGAAAGGTCCCACCACATTGATCGCATCCGTAACCTAGCAGACCGCTGTTTAAACTCAGTATGCAAGCAGGGTTAATTGGAGACATCTATTTCCCTTCCTTCATCAGCTTTAATAGGATAAAAAATGAATCGACCTGTAGTTTTAAGCTCAACCGCAGAGAGCGACCAGCGCTTAAGAACCGCGTCCAAAATCGCTCGCACGGAAAAATGGCGCCCACCATGGGGCCGGATCATTTCAAAGTTAGATCTAGGCACGATCTTCCTTTTCTTCACTTGTGTGAAAACTACAGATTGGGGCTTCCGCCGGGGAACCCATTTTCTGTCAGGAACTTAAGATTCATAGCTTTAAAGGTCTAGGATGTTTAGGACAAATATATAAACTGCTTTTCCTAATTGCTATACATGTTTATTTTTCTGCTAATGGGAATGCGGGTGATGCCGTATGTGGAAAGAATGAGTATACACTTAAGATAAGTGATGGCGATGGGGTCGACCATTAACCTCAGTGGAGGCTGACCAACGCAACCCATTCTCTCACCTAGACAATGGGCCGGTTGTTAAGTCTGAGACGCTGAGGAGCCAAACCCTTTCGTAGTGCGGAAACTATCGAAAATAGTTGTTACGCAATACTACCCTCATTTGAGGCTGGTGATCTATTCTCGGTGAATGGCACTTACTCTAAGATTGCACTACAACTCGCTGGCGATCCGCTTGTTGTTTTGCTTTCCTGGGAGGAGCTGATGATAATGAGTACAGGTACAAAAATCACCCTAGTATAAACCTTTGGGGATGGGTAGAGCCTTGAGTTCATGACAACGACCCTTTGACCCCACGTTTTTTCTATGTTTTTGTGTGCTGCATTCATGCATTCATCTAAAAAACATTAAAACATTCAAAACATTCTTCTCTTCTAGTCTCTCTGTTCTTTCAAAATAAAATAAGACTGTGATTGCAAATATCAGAGAAAAGGATTCCACTAATGGATTTCGGTAGAAGGAGAACTCACCAGTATACCTTCAAGGTTCCAAAGCTAGAGGATTTGAGAAGGTTAGCTAGGATGATCACTAACCAAGAGGCTTTCAGAGCCAAGCACGAAGGTTTGCTACCACTGTTAAGAGTCCATGTGATTGAGGGAATCATGGACGCGCTCGTTCAATTCTACGATCCGGTTTATCACTGTTTCACATTCCCGGATTACCAGCTCGCACCAATGCTGGAGGAGTATTCTCACCTGATCGATCTACACATTACAGATCGAGCTCCATTTTTTGGACTGGAAGAAATTCCAAAGAATCAGACTATTGCAAGAGCAATTCATTTGGACGAGTCTGAAGTTAGGACTCACCTAACCACTAAGGGTGGCATCCAAGGTTTGCCAGCCCAGTTCTTGACAAAGAAGGCCCTATATTTTGCCAGTATAGGAAACATAACTACTTTTGAAAGCATCTTTGTCTTGCTCACCTACGGATTATTTTTGTTTCCCAACATCAATAACTTCGTCGATATTAACGCTATTAAGGTTTTTCTCATTGGAAATCATGTGCCGACTTTGCTCGCAGATGCGTATCATTCTGTACACTTGGGGAATTTGTACAGTGGAGGGGAGATCACATGCTGTGTACCTCTGCTTTACAAATGGTTTATCTCTCACTTGCCCAAGTCTGTTGCTTTTTGGGATTGCAAGAGTGCCTTACGTTGGTCGCAGAAGATCATGTCTCTTACCAACTCTGATATAGATTGGTGTAATAGGATTTATGATGGAATCAGGATCATTGACCGTTGTGGAAACTTCCCCAACGTACCCCTTATAGGAACTAAAGAAGGAATCAACTACCATCCGGTATTGGTTCGCCGTCAATTTGGATACCCGATGAGACACATCCCACTGGGTGTTCATCTGGAAGGTCTTTTCTTCAAGGAAGGAGAAAGTGATAGAGCACTAAAGATGGAAATAGTGCAAGCTTGGAAGCAGGTTCATAAGAAAGGACGAGAGTCTCTAGGAAAACCAGACTGTGTCTCGGTGGAGCCTTATCTCCATTGGGTACAAGCTAGAGCTCTCCAGCTAAAGATGCCTTACCCTCGTTACGGAATTCTTCCGCCGAGGGAATCTGTCATGTACTTCATGACGGAAACTGAAAAGCTTCAGGTTACTCTCAACAAAGTTCAAAAGGAGAGAAGGTCTTGGAAGAACAAGTACCGCACCCTCGACGTAGAGTGCATTAAAATACAGTAATTACTGAAAGAAAAGGATGCTTTGATTGAGATTTTGGAGCAACATGCTGTGGATAATCAGGATGACCAAAGGAATTTGCTCACTCCTTTCACTTGGCAAAGGAATGACAACCCGACAACGGCCCAAGAGCCCCGGTCAATGAAAAGGAAGATACCAGAATCAACACTTGATTTCTCTTCAGAGAGGACTCGGGACCCATTAGCTTAGGTTTCTGTTTCCGTATCTTGTAATCTACTGTATTTCCATTTCTGTAATCCTTTGGAATTCAATAAAAAGGGGTTTCCCCACTGTTTGATATTTGCAATCTAATTGTTGAAGTTTATTTTGATTAAACCTAAAATAATTAATATAATCATTGCATTTTATCATTCTCACGTCGCGCATTCTCCTTACCTACGAATCTCACGTTTGTGTCTCGATTCTAGAGTCAAACTGTCTCATTCGTATAAAACTCGGGCCAATCGTCAGAAAAGGATGGATGATCTTGAGGAAGAAAATAGAGAGTTGAAAGAAGAGATCGACGCTCTGAGAGAGGATATGAGAAAGCTTCGTAACGACATGCAAGCCATCGCAGAAGCTCAGCTACAAAGAACTGTGATCTCAGAGATCACCTCAACGCCCGTAGTGGAGAGGTATGATCCTAGGTATCAGATACCGAAAGATCGTCCTTGGGGTATGCCTGTTAACTATATCCCTGAAGGATATGTTCCGCCGATCACTGAGGATCAGGGAATCACAACAGAAGCCGTTAGGCCTGAAGGTTACAAACTTCGGGAAAGCGAAGATGCCAAGGGCATACTGAAGACTCCTGAAGGTTACAAACTTCGGGAAACGCCAAGACTCACTGCCGTAGTCACGGTGCCACCCCCTGTGGTGCACACTGTCCCAGAAGGAAAGATTCCACAGACAGCTTCTGGTAAGAAGGAAACTATGTTTGACAGAATGGACGAATTCCAGGAACAGTTCTTGGAAATGCAGAAAGAACTGCAAGCCATTTGTGGTCAGGATCTATTTGGAAAAGACGTCGCAGACCTCTGCTTGGTCCCAACTGTGAAAGTCCCGCACAAATTTCAAGTGCCCGACTTTGAAAAATATAAGGGTAACTCTTGCCCTCAGAGCCGTCTGGTGATGTACGCTCGGCGGATGTCAGCTCAGACGGAGAATCAGGACCTACTGATTCATTACTTTTAGGATAGTTTAACCGGTGTCGTGTTAAAATGGTACATGGATTTAAACCGTACTATTTGTACTGCCTTCGTTCAACAATACAAATACAATTTGGACATGGCACCCGACAGAGATCAACTCCGATCAATGTCGCAAAAGGACAAGGAAACCTTTAAGGAGTATGCTCAAAGGTGGCGTGAAATTGCTGCTCAAATTTTTCCGCCTCTTGTGGAAAAAGAGATGACAAAGATATTCTTAAAGACCTTAAGCTCATTTTACTATGACCGAATGGTTGCCAGTGCGCCCAGTGACTTCACCGAAATGGTCGGCATGGGCGTACGTCTTGAGGAAGCCGTCCGAGAAGGACGTCTGGTAAAAGACCCTGGATCGACGAGCGGTACTAAAAAGTATGGTAGTACTCTCCCTAAGAAAAAGGAGCAAGATATTGGGAATATCTCTCTTGGAAACCAAAGACGACGTTATCAACCGGTAGCAGCTGTGACTCCTGCTATCAACCCTGCGCCTATTCCTACGTATCAACCTCAGGTTGCGCAGAGCCAGCCTGATCAACAAAGGACATAACAGCCTCTTTAGTAGGCTCGTCCTCCATACAACAACAACCGTACAACGCGGCCACCAGGATTTGATCCTATACCCATAACGTACACAGAACTGTTTCCATTACTACTGGCTAAAGGGCACATTCAGACTAAATCTCCTCTTACAGTACCGGAAAATCTGCCTTTTTGGTTTAAGGTGGATCAAACATGCCCTTATCATCAAGGTGGTTCAGGGCATAACATCGAGACTTGCCTCAATTTCAAGTCCGACGTGCAAAAAATTGTTAGGAGCGGGGTCTTATCCTTCAAGGATACGAACCCTAATGTTCACACGAACCCGCTGCCTCAACATGAGAAGGCTGCAGTCAATCTGATTGAGAAAGAGACTAACAATGTCTATCAAATTCACGATGTACTCTTATTGAAAACCAATTTGGTCAAGATGCATTGTAGACAGAGTGGATATGGCCATGTGCCACCTCATAACTATCATCAGTGTGATATCTGCTCTAAAGACAATCAAGGATGTTCTGTAGTGCAAGCAGCTCTGCAGGAACAGATGGATCTCGGATGGATCCAAGAGCACTGAGTTCGTGGAGTTAACATGGTTTACACGAATTCTAACGTCATTCAGAACCACGACATCTGTGCAATGAATGTCAACTTGGTGGCGATGCACTCAAGGCAAAGCCAGTATCATAATCTGCCGCGGTACGATTACAGTTCTTGTCTGATTTGCTCGGTAAACAAACAGGGATGTTCTTTCATACAGGAGGCCCTCCAGCGTTAGATGGATCTTGGATGGATCCAAGACTACCATGATAGGAACCCTTATTAGATCAACATGGTTCAGATCTTCGATATTCGCGTGATGAATACCAACCTGGTAGAGTTACACGCTGAGCAGGTCCGACTCGGATTCTTAATATCACATGACTATCAAAGCTGTAAAGCGGGTTCCGAAAATAATCGAGGTTGTACCCTGGTCCAGGAGGCGCTTCAGCACTTGTTAAATCATTGGTGGATGCCAATATACATGGATGAAGATACTCAGCAAATTAGTATCAATAACAGGAATCCTACTCTACGTCAGAGTCAGGATGTCCGATCAGTGGAAGCTAACCTAGTAAGGTTACATTATATTCAAAGTGGGCGTGGCCAAGTGCCACCACACAACTATGACAGTTGTAGCGTCTGTTCGGAAAGTAACCAAGGGTGTTACCTTGTGAGAGCAGTTCTTCAGGGTCAGGTCGATCGTGGAGAAATTTGTCCATATCCGGGTTCTGGACCCATCAACTGGACGCCGAACTACCTTGCCGAGCAAGTTGAGGATGTTGTCACGATCTCTGGTCATCACAGGACCAGGGATGTTTTTTCCATTATTCCTCTACTTGACGAATCTAGAGTTCCCAACCGAGAACGAATTGAGATTACTTATGATGGTCAGAAAAATCAGAAGGCTCCTGTAGTCATCTATCTACCAGGACCACTACCATATGAATCAACTAAGGCTATCCCTTACAAATACGGTGCAACGACAATTAAAAATGGAAAGGAAATTCCATTACCCTCTGTTGTGAATATTGCAGACATCAGTCGTGTAACACGGAGTGGTGGAATCTTCAACCGAGGGGTTGGGGAACCTAACAAAGAAAAAGAACTTCAGACAGAAACTCCTGATCCACCAGTCGGTCAATCCAGTAATCCCGACCCTTCGAAAAATAATGATGAGATGATGAAGCTCATCCAAAGGAGTGAATACAACATTGTCGATCAACTGTTACAAACTCCTTCAAAGATCTCGGTACTCAGTTCAGAAGCCCACAGGAAGGCTCTACAGAAAGTCATGGAGCAAGCTTTTGTGGAACAGGATGTAACAATCAGATAGTTCGATAGTATTGTCTCTAACATCACTTCTTGCAACAACTTGGGATTTAGTGATGAGGAATTACCCGAAGAGGGTCGCCGTCATAACATGGCGCTCAATATCACAGTTAACTGCCAGGACGATGCGTTGGCCAGCGTAATGGTAGACACAGGGTCAGCCCTGAATGTTATGCCGAAGTCCACTTTGACGCAATTATCATTCAGGGGCCCTCCGATGAGAATCAACGAGGTCGTCGTCAAAGCATTCGACGGATCCAGAAAAACAGTTATCAGCGAAGTTGATCTTCCCATAACTATCGGTCCTCACACTTTCCAAGTCACTTTCCAGGTCATGGACATCCGGGTAACATATAGTTGTTTATTAGGAAGACCTTGGATACACCAGGCTGGAGCGGTCACTTCGACCCTCCACCAAAAGCTAAAGTTCGTCTAGAACGATCAACTTGTCACGGTTTGTGGGGAACAAGCCTTGCTTGTAAGCAACTTGTCATCATCTACTCGTATAAAACCCGAGGAGGTTATTGGAACTCAGTTCCAAGCATTTTCGGTGAGCAAGGACAATCATTTCAAAGGAGGAACCTCGATTTCCTCATACAACGATGCTATCAAAGCGGTCGAGAGTACCGATACGAAAGGATGGGATAGCTTGTCATTCCTATTAACAATAAAACAAAGGAGGGTCTTGGTTTTTCTGCAACCTGTACCCAGACAGCTGCCAGTAATGAAAGTCTTCATCCCTTTCAAAATTTCTTCCACAGTGGAGGTTTCCTTCACCCGGTGTCTCAAGCAGTACATGCTATCAATGAGGAAGATCCCTCTGACCCAGATGAAGAGTGGAAGTCCTACCTTAACAAGGACGGTTATATGTCTCAGGAAGAGGTGCCTATGCCTTTTTGCTTTCCTACAGAAAGTCTGAGATTTATACCAAGATCAGATGTCGAAATGATCTACGGGGATTGTGATCCGGAAGGATGCCGCGCTCCGCCAAATTCATTAGAGGAGGACACTCTGATGAAAGACAACTTTGACTACAACTACTATGGCCCAATGGATGGTCTGCCAATATGGCAACCTTACCCAGGAAACTTAGGGCCGGAAAGTCAGCCGAGTAATGAAACTCAGCTGAGCATCATTGAACAGAATACCTGTGTCCCCACCATGTCATGGGATCAACACTCAGGTCATTCAAAAACTATTCAACATGAAGATGAATTTGCAACGTTTGCAGGACTTAAATTCATCAACTATGCTTTTGCCGAGGTCAACGTCATCGAGAAAGATGACTCCTCCAGTTCCAAAGAAGTTTGGGACACCTTGGGACAACCGAGTGGAAAATTTGACTATAGGGTCAAGTACACCGCTCCCGAAAGCTCTCGTAACAGGCTCGAAGATATCCAGCCAACTGGATGGGGAGATCTGCCTGAGAGTACAAATACTCTGCAAAATGCAACTGAGGAATTCTCCTACGACAATTCTGCCTGGGAGACAGATTCCAATGATCCTGCTCCACCAGAAATCAGCGTTATTTCTGAAGACAAATCAAGGAAGGTGCCAGACTTTGTGATTCACCGAGGAGTTCGCCGCCAATGGGTAGCCGTCAAGGTTCCGAAGATCGTTCATTAGTCAAAGTAATTGCCGTCCTTTAACCTTTCACCCTGCCCAGGTGAAACGGATGTTTTGATAGGGCTCGCTTTCTGTAAATTTCCCTATTCGCTTTGCCCAAAGCGACAGAGTTTTGTTTTATAGGGCTGTAGTTTCAAGGATCGACTTGTTCATTAATAAAATAACGTCGTTCTGTAAATTCCGCATTAATTTCTATTTTCTCTTTTTGCTTTTTCAGAAAATGGTAATCCTAAAAAACAATTCAATAATAAAAACAAGCAGTAAAATAAAACACTGCACACACTTGCATTTTCTCTATCTCTTCTAAACACGAATCAACACGTCATGCAGATTGCTTGTTTTAAACCCAGTTGAAACATACGATCCGATGCCTTCTCCCAACTTTGAGTTCCCGGTATTCGAGGCTGAAGAAGAAAATGACGACAAAATTCTAGAAGAGATCTCCCGACTACTCAGACAAGAGGAAAGGTCCATTGAACCTCACAAAGAGCCGTTGGAAATGGTAAACTTGGGTTCAGAAAAAGAGAGAAAAGAAATCAGGATTGGGGCACTGCTCAGTCCAACTGCCAGAGAGGGTTTGATAAAGCTTCTCAAAGAATTTCCCGATGTATTAGCTTGGTCCTATCAGGATATGCCAGGGTTGGATACCAGTATCGTGGAACATCTCTTACCATTAAGATCGAAATGTTCACCAGTAAAGCAAAGGTTGAGATGCACTCACCCGGACATGGCCATCAAAATCAAAGAGGAGGTACAGAAACAGACTGACGCGGGTTTCCTCGCCACATCTGAATATCCTCAATGGTTAGCCAACATCGTACCTGTTCCCAAAAAGGACGGAAAGGTCAGAATGTGTGTCGATTACAGGGATCTGAACAAGGCAAGTCCAAAGGACGACTTTCCTTTACCACACATTAACATGTTGGTTGACAGCACAGTAAAGTTCAAAATTTTCTCCTTCATGGATGGATTCTCGGGCTATAACCAGATCAAAATGGTGCCGAAAGACATGGAGAAAACTTCGTTCATTACCCCATGGGGCACCTTTTGTTACAAGGTAATGCCGTTCGGTTTGAAGAACGTCGGGGCAACCTATCAAAGGGCCATGACTACTCTGTTTCATGACATGATACACAAAGAAATCGAAGTGTATGTCGATGATATGATTGCAAAATCAAAAACAGAGAATGAGCACGTGGAACATCTGTCAAAATTGTTTGAACGTCTAAGAAAATTCAAGCCCCGCTTGAATCCCAACAAGTGCACCTTCGGTGTCCGTTCAGGGAAACTCTTAGGGTTCATCGTCAGCCAGAAAGGGATTGAAGTTGATCCTGACAAGGTCAAGGCCATTCTAGAAATACCTTCTCCGAAAACTGAAAAACAAGTCAGAGGATTCTTGGGACGTTTAAACTACATCTCCTGATTCATATTCCTTATGACCGCCACATGTGCGCCGATTTTCAAATTACTCAAAAAGCATCAGGACTGCGTTTGGATAGAAGACTGCCAAACCGTCTTCGACAGTATCAAGGAATATCTGTTGAATCCTCCGATTCTATCACCTCCAATGGAAGGAAGACCACTGATCATTTACCTCACAGTCCTAGAGGACTCAATGGGGTGTGTACTTGGCCAACATGAC
This sequence comes from Lathyrus tuberosus, assembly GCA_022829125.1. NCBI lineage: Eukaryota > Viridiplantae > Streptophyta > Magnoliopsida > Fabales > Fabaceae > Lathyrus > Lathyrus tuberosus. The sequence continues at coordinate 8,765,846 of JALAZF010000159.1, forward strand.
GAAACCAAAAGGAAAGAGTCTGCCATCTACTATCTAAGCAAGAAATTCATCGACTGTGAAACTCGGTACACGATGCTTGAGAAAACTTGCTGTGCTTTGGCTTGGACAGCCAAACATCTTCGCCAGTACATGATTCGTCATACTACTTGGTTGGTCTCCGAAATGGACCCAATCAAGTACGTTTTCGAGAAACCTGCTCTTACGGGAAGAATTGCCCGTTGGCAGATGCTGTTATCAGAATATGACATAGAGTACCATGCTCAAAAAGCCGTTAAAGGAAGTATTTTAGCCGATCATTTGGCTCATCAACCGATTGACGATCAAGAATCAATCGGGTTTGACTTCCCAGACGAAGATGTCATGTATCTAAAATGAAAGATTGCGATGAACCATTACCCAATGAAGGGCCAGAACCAGGTTCCCAATGGGGACTTATCTTTGACGGAGCAGTTAATCATTATGGAAATGGAATTGGGGCAATCATTGTTACCCCTCAGGGTACCCACATTCCTTTCACTGCTAGACTCACGTTCAAGTGTACGAACAAAGAGGCCGAATACGAAGCTTGTATTATGGGTCTCGAGGAAGCGATTGATTTAAGGATAAAAATTTTGGACGTATACGGCGATTCAGCCTTAGTTATTAACCAGATAAAAGGAGATTGGAACACATACCAATCAAGATTGATTCCTTACAAAGACTACGCAAGAAGGTTGTTACCTTTCTTTAACAGAGTCGAGTTTCATCACATCCCTCGTGATGAGAATCACATGGCTGATGCATTAGCCACTATCTCTTCCATGATTAGTGTAGGTCAATGGAATGACATACCTAAGATCGACATAATGCACCTTGAATGGCCTGCTTACGTCTTCACGATCGGAGCAGTCATAGACGACAAACCTTGGTATCACGATATCAAATGCTTCCTTCAGAAACAAGAATACCCACCTGGGGCATCCAGGAAAGATAGAAAAACCCTCAGAAGGTTGGCTGGAAACTTCTTCCTGAGCGGTGATACTCTCTATAAGAGAAATTTTGACATGGTCTTGCTCCGATGCGTCGACAGACCAGAAGCATACATGCTTATGAAAGAAATTCATGAAGGATCCTTTGGCACTCATGCCAACGGACATGCAATGGCGAGAAAAATTCTCAGAGCAGGGTACTACTGGTCGACCATGGAATCCGACTGCTACAAGTACATGAGGAGGTGTCACAAGTGTCAGACATACTCCGACAAAATTCATGTACCGCCATCACATCTCAAAGTTCTCTCCTCCCCGTGGCCTTTTTCCATATGGGGAATCGACATGATTGGCTTGATCGAACCTAAGGCTTCAAATGGACATCGGTTCATCCTGGTAGCCATTGACTATTTCACCAAGTGGGTCGAAGCGGCGTTGTACGCTAATGTAACCCGACAAGTGGTGGTCCGATTTATCCAAAACAATATCATCTGCCGTTATGGTGTTCCAAGCGAGATCATTACTGATAATGGATCTAACTTGAACAATAAGATGATGAAAGAGTTGTGTGCAGAGTTCAAGATTGAACATTATAACTCATCTCCCTACCGACCCAAGATGAACGGAGCGGTGGAGGCGGCTAACAAGAACATCAAGAGGATCGTTCAAAAGATGGTTGTGACCTACAAAGACTGGCACGAGATGCTACCCTTTGCTCTTCACGGTTATCACACATTTGTCCGCACTTCAACAGGGGCAACCCCTTTCTCTCTAGTATATGGCATGGAAGCAGTGCTCCCCATAGAAGTAGAGATCCCATCAATCCGGGTATTGATGGAAACCAAGCTAACAGATGCTGAATGGTGTCAAAGTCGACACGATGAACTGAATTTGATGGAAGAGAAGCGAATAACGGCATTATGCCGCGGTCAACTGTATCAACAAAGAATGAAGAGGGTGTTCGACAAAAAGGTTCGACCTCGTGTCTTTAGAAAAGGAGACCTCGTGCTCGAGAAGATACAATCATTTCTCACTGACTCTCGGGGCAAATGGACAACAAATTATGATGGCCCCTATGTGGTCACGAAAGCTTTCTCAGGCGGCGCCTTGAGGCTTGCAACCATGGACGGAGAGGAATTTTCCTACCCCAGGAATGTTGATGTAATCAAGAAATACTTCGCCTAAACTAAAAAAAAAACGTCTCGGTGGATTGAAAACCCGAAAGGGCGGTCCAGGCAAAAGTTAGAGACATATATAAAAAAAAAATCATCCCGATGGATTGGAAACATCATAGTACAATCCAGGCAAAAATTAGGGATAATGGCAAGTAACTATGTTCAACAGAGGCGAATCCCTCAGCAGCAGCAGTTACATCATCTGTCAGAAAACTCCAGTCAAGGTCATCTTCGACAGAAGCTCAGGATGCCCAGAATTCAAAGTTGGTAGAAGGATAGTGGTCGTTATGTTTCAATGTAGCCCTTTTCCCTGTAAATTACCATTTTCTAACTTTGTAATTACTCTTTGGAATCATGCGTTTGGCTGATCTCCATCTTATCAATAAAATTTGAGCCTTTGTGCTTTTGTTTGTAATTCTTAGTTGTTTTAGCTTTACAGAACGACATTTTAACATGATCAACGATTCTTGAAATAAAACAAAAATGAATTTACTTGTTAAAACTTTTTCTGCTTTTTAATAAAGACGGCAATTTCTTTTGACTGTTGAACATCAAAAGAACATCAACCGCTTCTCTAGAAGTAAGCGAACTTAAAAGTGCAGAATCAAAGTACTCCTTCTAACCCAGTACGCCTGAATGAAGGGATCAACTGTGTCAGAGACCTTGTTTCGTCTGACACGCTTCGGCCGAGTTCTTATCTCCTAAGCCCGATCAACGGTACTCCCAGCATGGACTATCTCTCCTAAGTAAGGTTGAATTGCTATCTTGAACCAGCGATATATCTATATGCCCCGCGATGGCCGAGTATCCTGTCATGTTCATCTTTTAGTTTGTGTGTCGCGTCAGTTTTGTTCGCATATACATGCATACATCATGCATTATTGATTTGCATTCACATTTCATATTGCATCGTTATCACTCTAGCCGGTCTTGTCCCTTAGTGATGGGAGTTCTCTCAATCGAGTTGTCAGTTCTTTCCTCGTCGGGAAACATTGTGTCTAAACAATCTCGCCACCAGTGTATCTTTAGGTCAGAGTCGGCATTCGACCACTTTGATAACTTGAACCTCTGAAAAGCCAGAGAACCTTCAACGGATGTCACTCTTCGCCATTGAAGATGATATCCTTGCTTTCCCGGATTAAGGAAAATCCCTAGAGAAAGCCTCTTAAGCAAAGGTTCGGCTGTACATCAGTATTTCTCCGAAAATCCGCTGATGAAAAGGTCATCAGCACCTCAAAATTGGATCACATCATATGGCATTTCTCCGAGAAGATCTCCGAGAAAAGTATGATGTAAAGACCCCAAGCGGAAGCAATCTCTCAAGAGACTCGCTTTCCCTAGTAGAATCGACAAATGGCGTCTCCAACAGAGAGGTTTGTGTACATCTACAACTCAGACGACTGGGTTCCCCAGCAAGTCTGACATCAAAACTTTTTCCACTCAAATGGCATCTCCCCAGGAAAATTCGACGAGAAGTTTGAAGGAAAGCCGCTACGAATAGCGTCCCTTATCAGTAAAGTTTATTGACGACAGAAACTAAGACCAGTTCCTCGGTAGGAAACCAGGATTGAGGGGAAGTTTACATTAGAAACTAAGACCAGTTCCTCGGTAGGAAACCAGGATCGAGGGGAAGTTTACATCGGAAACTAAGACCAGTTCCTTGGTAGGAAGCCAGGATCGAGGGGAAGTTTACATCAGAAACTAAGACCAGTTCCTTGGTAGGAAACCAGGATCGAGGGGAAGTTGACAAAAGAAACTGAGACCGGTTCCTTGGCTGAAGACTAGGATCGAGGGGAAGTTTACCTTTTCTAAGCATCATTGCTTAGCAAAAGAAGATGAATGCGATCTGCCATTCATAACCGCCATCAAAATTTCGGGTATTCCGATATTTAATCCTCTTGCACCTCGAATGCCCGAATACCTTCGTCATTCACACCTTCGGGTCCAAGAAGATTAAATAGGGGCATCTGTAATACCCCAAATTTTGACCACTAAGATTTCCCATCATTGTGCAAATCATCATCACAATATGGAGTAACCATCATACCTTGTTAGTCTCCCCAAAGATGGGTGAGCATCCATTACAATCAAAATTAGGGTTTTAAGCCCTCTCAGAGCCTTAGACAAAGGATCAATCAAGGAATGACATGATCTTCAACTTGTCTAACCTCTCAAACATCCACAATGGATCAAAAGGACTCCCACTTCAAGGATTAAGCACAAGGCTACTCCCTTCTAGGTGGATCAAGTCTCGAGATCGCCGGTATCACCAAATTAGGGTTTTGGTCGACCAGGGACTCCAGATGGAAATTTTTCATCTGGACACAAGCCAAAGATCCAAAACACAACCTAATGTACTCCATGGAACCTCATGGACCCATCCATTAAGTCAATTTTGCCCCAGGGGATGCACGCATCAAAAATCAGGAATTAGGGTTTCTTGACCTAATTCACCCCTAAGTTGACTTTTAGGGAAAATTAAGAGCCAAGACCTCAAGACATGATTTGAGGGTCTCTAATGAACTATGTTGATCCATTTGGAATAATGGATTAATCCAAGAAGCTTGAGCAACAAGTCTCATTTTCATCTGCACCACAATTAGTGTTTCGCGAGGAAAGTCAACTGTAACTTTAACTTTTGACCAGGACATGCCCCAATATACCCTATGACACCCATGGAATATGTCTATCAAGTTTGATTTAGGTCATGGACATGATTTCCTGAAGAATTGCACAGTTTGGAATTCATCTGATAAAAAGTCAACTGTGCACAAAAGTCAACTTTGACTTTTTGAGATTTTTCACCAAAATGGATTTTTTAACCCTAAAATGATGTTAATGTATGATTTGAATCATCATTCATCAAGAAAAATCAAAGAAAGTTGGATAACTTGTAAAAGGGGTAACCATAAAACTTAGAAATTTTTCTAAGTTATGGAAAAAGTACCACTAATGCACTAACTTTGGAGGATCATAACTCCTAAACCACATGGCCATTTTTTCTCATCCAAAGATGGATTTGTAGCCCTCATTACCCTTTACAAAAACTTCAACTAGACCTAAGGCCAATTCATTAAGGATTTTGAGTTATGGAGTGATCAAAATCAAGAAATCACACTTTGTTCCAACACTTAGTGAAAATTTCACTAAGTCAGATTTTGCTTCACTTTTTGCCAAATGTAGAGGGATTTTTCACTTGGAATCAAAAGAGATCAAAACCAAACTTGTTCAAACATTTGTTGTATCATGTAAGGGCTTTCCAAAATGGCCAAGAACATTGCCAAATTCAACTTACACCATGAGATATGCCATTGTCAAGTTGCCTTGCTGAAATCTGTCAAAGGCAAGGCAGAATTTGCAACTTTGCTCGATTTGCCAAAATCAGCCAAATTCAAATGCTCCTATCCACTTGGACACATCTGAGGATTGAATCTAAAGGGGACAATCACTAAGCCAAGCCTCCAAAGTCCATGGAACAAGAAATAGCATGTTGAACCTACAATGGCCAAAATAGGGACAAGACTCCAAATTTGGATTGGAGCATTCAATGGAAGCATCAAGGTGGCATGGACTGAGCCATTCTCATCTGAAATCAGTCAAGACTTATCCAAGACCAAGGGAACCAAAGCTCTGTGCCCTAACCTCTAGTCAATGGCTAGAGGAGACTTGGATTTTCATTTGCCAACATTGGCCAAACCTACTTACCAGCTGCCATTCACTATTCCTTACAAAACAAACTTGCTCTACTATAAATAGAGCTCAATTGTGATCAGTTTGAGTACACCGAAGCCATCTAACAGATGCTTTCCTCAAAATCTCTTTCTCTTGGCAAAAATGCCTTTCTTAGCAAGGTAGCTATCGAGTTTTGAGTTTGAGAGCTTTTCCAATCAAACCAATCACTCACACACCTCACATACATCACATATGAGCTGATCAAACACTTAGATCACTTCTGAAACACCAATTTCACAAAATCACCAGCTGGTTGCTCAAATTTTCAATCAAGTTGCAGCTGAGGTACCACAAATTGATCCAGCCAATTTCAATCAAGTCCAAGCATTCAAACACACTCCATAGGGTGTAGGGAAGCTGTTCAGATCATCACCACTCATCTGTAACACCTCCAAATCAAAAATCACATTGCACTTGCTGTCACGGCCTAGAGGTAAGCACATACTTGGTCATCTCTCAATCTATGCATATTTCCTCGCACAATAATTTGGCCATATGTTCATAATCATGCATGGAATGTTTCCCCTCAATTAATTGCATTGTTTGAATCGTGTATAAAAAATCCTAGCCTTCATGCAGAAATTAGGGTTCTTGAGGTTTCTTCGTGATTTCATGTTTTATGTTTAATTTAAATGAAATTAAGTGTTATAGACATGATCGTGAGGTTGAGACGAGCATAATGATATGTGGATTGCATGATATGATTACGTATTCAGTGAGATTGGATGGAAAACGCAAATCAGCCAAACCCAGAAAAAAGCGCGTGTTCTTGCTTGTGTTCTTGGCGCCTTTTTCACAAATTCAAATATTTGAATTTTGTGATTTTGTTTAATTGATTCAAAAATTAATTTCTCTCCGAGTTTTAATGATTTTGAGTTGATTCTTTTTTTAATAATTCACAAAAATGTTAAAATATTTTATTTTATAAAAAAATCCCAAAAATATTATTTATTTCATATAATTGGTATTTTTACAAAGAATTAATGTTTTAATTGTTTTTTGACATTTTAAATATTTTTTCTACATTGATTTTGCAACTTTTAATGCTTTCTAATTATTTTGTAGGTCAATACTTAATTTTTGAAGCATTAATCCAAAATCACAATTTGTTTTTCATATGTTAAACAATTTTGATCATTTTTAATTGAATTTTTATTCAATTAAATACATTTTTGAAAACAAATTAGGGTTTTTGGATTAATTCAACCCTCATAAATCATTTTCAAAACACTTTGGGCCTCTTGAGAGAGTGTAAGACCCAACCCACTTGTACAGAAATATTTTTGGGCCTCATTCGTTGTATAAGTCCCTCTGTACATTTTCAAATAAACGGCACGATCATCGCCTTTTGAAAAACAACCTTGGGCCTCTCCTTGAGCTATAAGACCCATTCAAAAACACTTTGGGCCTCTAATAGAGTGTAAGACCCAATCCCCTTTTAACCAAACCATTTTGGGCCTCACTTATTGTATAAGTCCCTCAGCGTTAAAAGAAAACCTCGACGCGATCGCCATTTCAAACGGAAAAATCATCCGGGCCTACCCTCGTGTTATAAGCCTCATTCTTTTTCTTTAAAACTCTTTGGGCCTCTTGAAAGAGTGTAAGACCCATCCCTTTGTACAGAAAACATTTTTGGCCTCAGTCACTTGTATAAGTCCCTCTGTACAAATCCAAACAGTGCAAAACCCTAGGCCTCTTCTTGAGCTGTAAGCCCCAAATCTTTCTTTTTCAAAGCACTTTCTCCTTTGATTTTGAATATACTGTTGTTTTCAATCTTTCTTTGTTGAACAACTAACCAAACAGCATGGAAGCTCTACAACCGAGTAAGTGGTTATCGCTTTCATTTACCGCTTTCATATACATATAACTGTATTGTGGGGCTGTTTCACTGTAAGTCTTCTTTCATAAGCTCATATCAACTGTGTAATAATAGTATAGATATTTCGAGTTTCCCCGGCAACTACGTCTCGAACTAAGTGACGCCGTTTCGTTTAGTCATAGAAATAGACAACTAGATCCCCAATAGGATCACCAGACACAGTCTTCTCTTCGGCTGTCCTCATTAGGAATTGTCAAGAAACTCTACTCCCAGAGATGAATGTATTCTCCGTGAATGGTATCTTTGAGTTTCTTCCAAATTCTCGAACTTTCCTGACTTTGATCTATTCTCGGTGAATATCATTGCCTTGAATTTCTCGGGATTTGGGGACCCATCGGCTTCTTAAAAGCATCGGCCTCCTCTTGGGAATCGTACAAGGACCCACAGGCTTCCTAAAAGCAACCCCGCCTCCTCTTGGGCTTAGTACAAGGACCCTATGGCTTCTTAGAAGTATTCACAGCCTCCTCTTAGGCTTCGTATAATGATCTCTTCCTCCGGGAATGATAGCCTCCTCTTGGGCTTAGTACAAGGACCCGTCGGCTTCTTAAAAGTTTCCCGCCTCCTCTTGAGCTTCGTACAAATTGTCCCGACGACCTCCTAGAGGTATAGGAACAGAACTTAGTCATTTGCATAGAACCGTCCTTTCATAGAGTCTACTACTGTTTCTCAAAGCATAGTCCAAAAGATAAAACTTTAGACTTGGACAGTCTAACTTCCTTGAGTCTCAAAGACATTCTCAAGTGACCCCTTCGTTAAATAGGAAGGAAACCTGTAGACTTGGACAATCTCAATACCCTTCGGATTTCCCGCTCCCTTAAAGGACAGGCATAACCTGGATCCTTGAATCAAATCCCTGAGTACAGTGTTGCTCATATAAGAACTGATTTTCTCTTTAAAATCAGTATATTGGATCTGTCACTTAACTGAACAGTCGCCATAACCTCCTCTTAGGCTTTGTATAATGATCTTTCTCCAGTGAAGTTAGCCTTCTCTTGGGCTTTATACAATGATTCTCCCCAGCAGAGTCAAACAACGTTTAGCCTCTCTCTCAGGCTTTGTACAAGACACATAAGGGACTCCCTCGTTGAGTCAATCACCCTTTCGCCTCCATCTCGGGCTTTATACGAGATACAAAAAGGTTCTTATTGAGCCAAACAGTCAAATAGCCTCCATCTCGGGCCTTATAAGAAATACCAAAAGATTCCCTCGTTGAGTCAAAACCTTTTAGTCTCTCTCTCGGGCTTTGTACGAGACACATATTGGCCTCCTCTTAGGCTTTGTATAAGAAAACCACTGGTTGATCCAATCAACCTTTTAGCGTCAAAGTTGTGCCTCGTTCACAGTACACAAACATCAACAACTCCTTCCCCTCTGTCTAATCGCTGTAAGCGACAAGCCTCTGGATCATCTACATCCATGCCACTGTCCCTCTTTTAGCATGAGAAATTCCTAAGGAAAGATAGCATTGCTCTATACTGATTTAAAGTCTTCTCCTTCAGGTTAAACTCCCCTATAAAGGAAATTATGGCCCGGTTAAAGTAATTCTCCTTTATAAAATAGTTGTGACATACAACCCCCTCTTTAGAGATGACAAATTCTCTCTAAAGTTGAGACCTTTTGGCTTCATATCTTGGGCTTTGAACAAGATACAAATAGACCCTTCAGCTTCACATCTTGGGCTTTGAACAAGATACAAACCACCTTTTCGCTTCACGTCTTGGGCTTTGAACAAGACACCAAAACAACCATTTCCTCCCATAGAACAGGAGGAACTACGAACGCTCTGATTTCCCTGTTTCGGTAAACGGGAATACATAGGCATAAGATTGAAAGATAAAATCTTAGCGAGCACACTAAACGAAAAACCCAAATCCCATATCTCCATCAATCAAAAGCAGTAATTCAAAAACATCCGTCCTAACATCCTAATCCTTGTTCCCCGCCAGAAACCTGTCTGTCAAAATAACACAAGAAAGGCCCCACCACATTGATCGCATCCGTAACCTGACAGACCGCTGTTTAAAATCAGTATGCAAGTAGGGTTAATTGGAGACATCTATTTTCCTTCCTTCATCAGCTTTAATAGGATAAAAAATGAATCGACCTGTAGTTTTAAGCTCAACCGCAGAGAGCGACCAGCGCTTAAGAACCGCGTCCAAAATCGCTCGCTACACTTTCTGGTTTGAATTGTATGAAGTATGTGTTGGAGTGTATGTTGATATACGAATTTGGTTTGTATTGGTGGAATTGATGTTGACTGTGTAAAGTTTTGCTCTGATTTTGTGAATGGTTTTCTAGTGCGTGTTATGTGAATTTGTATGTTGATAAGTGATTGGTGTAAGGTTTTGATGGGTTCTTTTTGTGGTTTGCTTGGTTGAGGCTATGTAAACATTTTCATGAATTGGTTCTCCCCCCCCCCTTTGTTGCGTATATGTTGGTCTTATATATAGGCCAAGGAAACAATCATAGAATCTTCTCTTGAATGCTCTTGAATTCTATGTTTGAGCATGTTTATTAGTTTAGGAATGTTTTTGAAATGCGTCTGATACCGTTATTTGGTTTTAGAAAGTTTTTAAATGTTGTCTAATCACTTTTCTTTTGGTTTGGAAAGAAATCAATGATTGTGTGAAATATTTTTGGAAAGCCAATCATCATGTTTGATACAATGGACTCCTTTAGGAAGTAATTTAAAAGTTTGATTTGTTCCTGATTTGGAATGCGTCTATGATCTGATTTGATGACTAACGTACTGATGAACTGTCTTGATGTGTTTTCTTTTTCAATTCAGCGTGATAATGATTCTTGCCATCTTTGACTCAATTTATTCCTATGTGGATTATTTTAACTGATGAATTTCTTCTTTCTTTGGGTGTGTGTTGCAGGGATCGTTGGAGAACAGCCCAAAATTCTTCTCACTTTACCTAATGACCTAATAACAACGTCCTCTTTTGATAGCAAGCTGCTACCAATTTTAGAAGTGACATCCCTGACCCGTGAAGTTCTTGTGAAGCTTCATTGCCTTCAGTAACAAATGGACCCAAGACAGTATTGAAAACATTGCTTTGATTCTTTCTTATTTGTAATGTCCCTTGAAACTGAAACTTGCAATGTAACTAAATATTAATTGTAACTTTTGTATTTTAATCCATTTAGAATTCAAGCGAAACTCTCTTTGTGGATCACACTCTGCCTGGATCCTACCGCCAATATGTTCATAGAAAGTGTGTTCTTGATGGGGTTCAAGATCTGCAATTGTAGTTGTAAGGTCTGATAAGAAAAAAGCTCATTGATTTTGCTAATTTTTGTAGTAGAGACTTGGTTTAATTCTTTTTCATTATGCTTTGCAGGGTAGTATTTCGAAAGGCTTCAATCCGTTAATGTCGCGATCGGTCAGAAGGTTTTCTCTGGTATCATGACTTATCCAAGGTACGAATACCATCAAAAGCTCATCGAAGATATTTGGTATCATGTTAGGATTAATGAATTTCCTTTTGGTTTTGATTAGGTTAGGAGCTGTTTTGGAACTACGAGCCGGATCGCCACTTTCCATTTTAGCCATAAGCTCACCTTGTTTGTAACATCAACATCGGCCATGGATATGGAGGTCAAGTCAGGTTCTGGCACAACTGTCTTCTAACAACATCAATACAAAATTGTTCATCATCGGGAATATTTGAGATCAGACCTTCATCATTAGCCTCTGTCAGCGAAACATTTTTTATTGTAATATCCTTCTTTTTGCCAACGACCACCTAACTGTCTGTAGCAAATGAACTCTTGGGCTCGGACTCTCCTTCAATCACTACCCTAAGTGATATTATAAGACATTTATTTCTTGCATTTTAGGGTGTTTTTCTGTCATGTATACTTTTGTAGTAGAAATAGAATCATCATGGTTGTTGAGATTATTACAGCTTGTATGGTAGGATAGTATGTAGCATGGTGTTTTCTTGAAAAAAAAAACAACCAAAGCATTTAGTAGCAATACTCAAAATGAGAACGTGATGTAGTCAGTCTACTAATTCAAATGATTTTTTTGTATTCTATTTTAGCATAGATAGTGAGTGAGAACATGTCTTGAGAGGGATTGAAACCGTGATCCTGGAATTAAGGTTTATGAAAGGTTTCTTTGAATCTTGTATGCACTTGAAAAATATTGGTATGAAATCACTTGAGTATTTTTTTTTAGTTAATGAACGTGTGAAAGAAATTGAATTTGTATATGGAAGCAAGGGCTTTAAACCTTGAAATGGCATCTTGATCTTTTGATAATCTTGAACATTTGCAACCAATGTGAAATTTAACTCTTTGAATTCAACCTTAAAAAACTTGGATTTCACGATAATTTGAATCTTTGAATTCAACCTTAAAAAACTTGGATTTCACGATAATTTGAATCCTTGAATTTTACTTTGAGAAATCTCATGAGGAATGTCTTGTAAATGGTCTCTTGAGGTAGATGGAAATCGACTTAAAAATTGGAAGCAAACAAAGTATATATTTCTAAGAGTTTTAGAAAGTACAAAAACTTTGATACAATCTTGATGCGATGTTATGAGCCGAAAATTTTCCAATTAAACGGTTATGACATTCCACCTTCAGTACGTAGTCTTGCACAGATTTAGAATCTTTATTAATGGTCAATATATCTTGAACACTACTTTCCAATTATTCAAACTTGCTTGAAGAGTACGCAACCGCTTCAAGAATGCAAAGAAAAATCCTTCTTGAAACTTGAACCAAAACTTCTAATTTCTTCCCAAATTTAACTTTCTTGATGAACGATACTAAGAGCAAAAACAACACATCACTTAGCCTTGAGGAGCTGATGGAGGGGGATGTCATCTGATGATATAACGTACTACACAACCAGTGACTAGTCTTGAGTTACCATTTTCCATATCCAACCGGCATAAAGGACTTAGTATTTGGCGGAGTCTTTTGAGAAGTCTGAGGGAAGAAAGGCTTGGTAGTGGTTTAGGGATCAGAGCATAGAGGCACACAATCTCACAGGAATCCACACACACTTGTCAATACCAGAGAACCTCCACACATACACAACACAACCTTCAAGACCTTGAATCTTCTGCAGCAACACATGTCCTTAAAAGAAACCAAACAGACAAAGCTAAATGAAGCGGTTAGTTACGCATGAATGGTAGACCTAATATGTCATGCAAAAGCGGAGCGGGTATCTTAGGGTCAAAAATTAGGGTGCGACAGATGCCCCTATTTAAGTTTCTCCTATTCGGAGATATGGAGATTGAAATCTTCGTCTCGACGAGATAGGGGAGACTTAAATACAAGCATGCGCAAATTTTTGGCCCTAAGATACCGCCAAATGCACATGATGTGGTATGAAAAATGATATGAGGTGCAAGACAGAGATCCTGTGAGGAATAATGTCACTGGGGATAACCGATGTTAAAACACAAAGAAAGAAAGGAAGACCCGCCGAGGAACAACTAACAAAACGAGACTCCACGGGGAAAGATCTAACTCCACCGGGGAAAGAGACTACCAATCTGACAATCACAAGGTACTTTGAGCAGTTGGGTGTCATCCAGTGAAAACAGAAGTGTATATTGTAAACATGACAAGCAGAACACGCTTCTCGGTATGGTTCAATTTATTGTGCAAAGTCTTGAAATAAAGCGTTACGAGATTGTCTGCCTCGAGCAAAATCTTGGGACACACGTTATGAGGTCGTCTGCCTCAAACCAAAATCTCGAATGAAAGCTACGAGGTTGTCTGCCTCGAACAACAAAGTTTGAAATTGAATACTACGAGGTTGTCTGCCTCGAACCAAACTCTTGAAACCTACGAGGTTGTCTACCTCGAACAACGAAGTTTGAAATTGAATACTACGAGGTTGTCTGCCTCGAACCAAAGTCTTGAGATTAATGCTGTGAGGTTGTCTGCCTCGAACAAAGTCTTGAAATAAGTGTTGTGAGATTGTCTGTCTCAAACAAAGTCTTGAAATAAGTGTTGCGAGATTGTCTGTCTCGAACAAAGTCTGGAAATAAGTGTTGCGAGATTGTCTGTCTCGAACAAAGTCTGGAAATAAGTGTTGCGAGATTGTCTGTCTCAAATAAAGTCTAAAATTGAATACTACGAGGTTGTCTGCCTCAAATGCATCTTGAAATAAATTGCTACGAGGCTGTCTGCCTCTAGCACAATCTTGAAGTAAAATGCTACGAAGTTATCTGCCTCGAGCAAAAATCTTGAACTCCTCCTGGAAAAGTAACTTCACAGGGGTTGGGATTTCACTGGAGATCTTGTGACTTCAGCTAGAATCCATAACTTGTCGGAGATTTGGAAGTTTCAACCGGGGATCTTCAAAAGAGATGCGGACCGGCTGACTTGTAGAATATGTCTTCTCAAATAAAGAGAAAGATCATCTGAGTCTTCATCAAACTTCTCGAAGAGATGCCATTTGACGGAAGCAAATTAAATTGTGGGCTCACTGGGGAGAATACCACCGAGAAATAGTATTGCGGTAAAATGAGATTCGTTGAAGCGATAAAATTCTTGCAATAGGGATTCTCAAATAAAGAGAATGCTTGTAATGTCTTCAACAACCTTCTCTGGAAAATAAGCTGATAATGTTGACAACTTTACTGGGGATAGACAAAATGTCTTGAAGAGATTGCCATTTGTCATCCAGATAGAAAACTCAGCTCAAATAAAGAGCTATCACTCATTGTCTAGATTTAAATCCCATAATACTCCTGGAGAAATAACTTTTGTCTCCCATAGAGATATTTTAATAGATTCCTCCTGGGGAGATAAAGTGCAAATAAATGCACGTCCAGTCCGGGTTCGACACCTTAGAAATATCCGGAATTTGTGATTGCCAGGGACCAAAGTTCAATCCAGGAGATAACTGGAAAGAAACGGTCAAACAGGACTCAGTACATTGACGATTGAACTCAACGGGTTTATCTTTATCCAAAAATGGAAAAGAAAACTAAAGTAACCGTCTTCCACGAGGATCGAACTCAGTGGGGAATTCGAAAGAATGTGCTCTTTCTGCTTAGGGCTGACGATTCTACTTGGAGGGAGCTGATAAAACCCAGCCACTTGGGGATAACCATGACCAAAGTGAGAGAACAAACAAACAAACATAAAGAAATGCAAGATGCAAAAAAAAGCGCACATGCCATGCATCTACATGAAAGAATGCCATGATATGCTTATGCTGACGAAGCATCGAAGAAGAAGTAAACAGGAGATGAAAACAAGCATCTCGACACGGATACTCGGCTAATCTTCGCATGATAAGAAGCATCACTGGGGATGAAAGGAGAACCATATATGGAAACAAATCCCACTTCACTGCTTCAAACTTTCTCTGGGGAAAATAGAGCACTTCACTTGGGGATGAACATCATGACTTCGCTTAGGATTATCAAGATGAACCTCGTGATTCTGTTGGGGATGAGAAAGATTCACTGGGAACGAATCAAACTCATGATCGAAAAGACTTCATGGAGGATAAAATAAATATCCATTGTGAATTGAAGTAGTCTTGAGGGAAAGTTATAACTGGATAAAATAAATATCCACTTCATCAGGGAAACTTGATCAATATTAGTTGGAAATATCGGAGATAAAAACTTCGAGAGGATGAAATAAACATCCGCCTTCACTAGAGAAGATGGAGGTAGTGAGCAAATCCATTGAGGAGTGAAATAAAAACTCACTTCGCTGGGGAAGGTTGAAGTTGTAAGAGGATCCACCGAGGATTCTTAGGTTGCCGACTAGAGAAATATTGCGTCAAACGTGCCATAACTTCTTGTAGTAGAGATTTACCGGGGATTAGTCGTGACTACCTGAAGCAAAGACTTACTGGGGAAGCAACACACCACTTAAGACAGAACTCTTTGGGAAACTGGGCGAAGACTATTGTGAGATTGATGTAACTCCGTATTGATAACCTGCATGGTAGTCGCCATTTTGAACAATAATTGTTGTGGATGAGAAGCAATCTTCATTTCTCAAATGCCCCAGATCACTTGGTTTATAAGAAGAAGTAATCCTAAGAGGATTTTACAGAAAACTTGGCGTACAATTGTCCCAATGTTTTCAAACTCTTGGAGAGATTGTCGAATCTCGACGTAACTGGCCCGGATTAACTGTGTTCTGTAATCGAGTCTTCAAATTCTTTGAGAGATTTACCAAATCTCGACGTAACTGCCCCAGATTGACGGTGTTCTGAGTCTTCAAACTTTGTTCCTTGAGGTCAGGCGGCGAAAGAAACAGCTGGGAAACAACTTGCCCCTGCTCAGCAGGGTCTTCAGGTGACGTGCCCCTGGATACTATCATCTCCTTGAAACAGTACTAAATTTTAGCTCATCAATGCCACACGTATGTTAATTTCTACGATGTCAAGCAATGTTAGCAAGCAGAAAATGTTAATTCTGAAACAGATAATGCAACATATGTTTGTCTTGAAGTTTTATTTAAAAATATTTTTGTGATTGAATTATCGATTTTATAATGCCAAGACAAATTTGAGCATAGCTCATAGGAGTCAGGAAACGATATCTCAATGAGTATGCTTTTGAAATAAACCCTGCTTTAATTAGGTCTTTTGAGGGTTGTATTATGGATTGGTTCACAGTATAAGAAACAAAGGATATAAGGCTCAAAGTTTGTTTGTGCCCACCCAATCTTCGTGATATTTTACTCTGTTTTTTTAAAAAAATTACCCTACCCCAGGTTAAAATGAGGGTTTTTGGATTTAGAAGAAGAAAACTCCTACTTCAAAGGCTCAAAGAGGTTAACGAGGGTTTATCTCCTTATATCTCCGGTGTTTAGGATTTTTGAAATAATGCCTTATATCACTAGCAGAGTTTTATTCAAAAGCGTACAACAAGAGATCTTACGTTTGATTTCATCATCCTCCACTCAATTCTCTGCCAAGGCAAGAGATTGGGCAACATTGGCATTATAAAATAGAAAAAAGCATTTTAAAAAGAGTGAAACGAATGGATTTCTTCATGACAAACATGTTTATTGCATTAATTATTCAAAATAACAAGTTCTTGCATGCAAACCAAACTTTTACAATCAAAGAAATAGTCATAAGTGCAAGCAAGTAAATAAACAGCCTTGTCGCGGCCGGCAAAAATATTCTAGTCGCCATCATATTTTTTAAGGAAAATAATGATAAACCTAAAAATCCTTAATCCCAAGGGCAGATATTCCTGAGGTTCGGGAGTCGGTTAAGTGAGGGGAAGGTGTTAGGCACCCCTCACCTCCATTGTATTCAATGGGATCCACCTCTGAATTTAGGGTATACTTGTTTGTCTAAGTTATAGGAAAACCTAAGTTTTTTATTAATTATACTCGCTAGGGTTGGTTTGCAACCCTATGCCTACGTACCCTCAATTTGAAGGATCAGAGTAACCGTAGTTCACCTCCCCTATTCCTACCCCCAAATCCTATTCCCATTCCTAATCCTAAACCCAATCCACTATTTATACTCTTGGATAAAGAGTTCTATCCCTTAAATCTAGTGTTTATACTCCTAGATGAGGAGTTCTATCCCTTAAATCTCTTAAATCCCTATCCATTATTTAGACTCTCGAAGGAAGAGTTTTATCCCTTAATCCTTTTATTTATACTCTCGAATATCAAGAGTGCTATCCCTAAACCCTTATCCCCTATCCCTTATTTAGGCTCTCGGACCAATAGCTTTATCCCTTAATCCTTTTATTTATACTCTCGGATATCAAGAGTTTTATCCCTTGGCCTATATTTATACTCTTGGAACCTAAGAGTTTTATCCCTTATCCCATCCCTTATTTAGGCTCTCGGACCAAGAGCTTTATCCCTTGTTTTAAATCCTTAAAAGAATCCTATTATAACCTTTAAGTTCTTAATAATCATCCCTTAAATCCCAATCCTTTAAATCCTTTAAATCTCATAAATCCTTTATATCCCTTATGTTAAAAATGAATTCTTAAAATCCCATAGAATTTAATAATAATCTAAAATGCCCTTATAACAAAATTAATCCCCCAAATTATTCCAAATAAAAAATAATTTCCAAACTCCAGGTAGTCCCAAAGATAAAAAGTTTTAATCAAAAATTAAATCAAGATAAGTCCCAAGAATAAAATAATTTAAATCCCAAGAGTTAATTTATTTTACTTCCCAATCCCATATTTAAATCCAATTTAAATAAAAATTTAATTTCCTTAAAATAAATCCTAAGCTAGTTTTAATAAAATTCAAAATTACCAAAATACCTTATCCCAAAAAAAAAAAAAACAGGAGCAAAATCCTATTTTATAAAAAGAAATCCTTAAAAAAAATAGATAGATTGTTTTACATATATAAAACTTTTTATTTAAATAAAACAAGCCCAAAATTATCCCTAAAATATCCCAATTATTAATCCTAATAATTTTAGATCCAAAAATCCTATTTTAATAAAAGTATCAGCCAATTATTTTAAATATATAAAATATAACTTTAAAAATCCAGACCCAAAATTAACCCTTAAAATCCTAAATATACAAACGATTATCCCTATTTAAAACAAACCAGTTATTTTAAATGCATAAAAGAAAAAAAAATTAAAAGAAGCCAAACCTAATCCTAAATTCCCAATTATATTTAAATATCAACCATAATCCCAATTTAATCCCCTTAATTATAGGTTTTAATCATATACCTTCTTGAGTTAATATTATATGAAAAAGATAATTTGATATTATTAAAAGATTAATTTGATATTACCTTATGATTTGTTAATAATAATTTTTTTTATTATAAAATCCTTGGTATATTTTTATTTAAGAAAATTTAATTTAAAAAATTACATAATGACTCTTTAATTGAAAAAAAAAATTAATTTGTAATTTGTTTATCTATAAACATCTGATTCATGTACGACGAGTGAAAATCGAAATCAATTGTGTATATATAGAATTTTTGTTAATTGTTTATATATGAAATTTAAGACCACACAAAACAAAACTTTTCAAACAAGATCAAATCATACAAATACAGACAAGTCATACATGCAAGTATTAGATCTAGTATTCGAGATTTGATTTACTAACCTGAACTGTCGTGACCAATTTAAGCTGGTTCCTCCTTTCTTTTCTTTATGTTCCTTGTCTATTCCTTCTCTCCCTTCTTTTCTTGGCGTTCTCCCTTTCCTCTTCCCTTTTTTCTTTTCGTCCCTTGCGTTCTCCTTTTCCTCTCCCAATTTTTCTCCTTTTCCCTTAACGCAAGATTCCGACCCCTCTTCCCCTTTTAGTGTTGTTGTTCTACTGATTATTGTGAATTTGTGGGTGAGAAAATATGAGAAAAGGAGGTTCTATTTATAGGGTAGAATTAGGTCAAAAAATTGAATATGATTGTCTAATTTAGGAAGGATGCAATCTGACCTGATTTTCTCTATTTCTTAAGGCCCAAGCCAATGAATCTGGATGGATTCATGGCTTGGTAAATTTGAATAAATAATAAAAATAAAAATAAAATAAAAAGTCTAATAATTAAAATGGAAAAAAGATTTGATTTGATTTGACTAATATGATTTTTTGAAGATATTTTCATAAAAACATGATTTTAATGAAAAAAACGATATTTTAAAATATTAATTAATTAAAATACGAAAATTAATATTAAAATAATAAAAAAAACTATTTTTTGGTATTTTTTTATGGTTCAAAAATAAAATAGAAAAGTTAGTAATAAAGGAAAAAAAAAACTAAAAGTGGAAAAGGTAGGATTCGAACTCACAACCTCTCCGTCTTGTAACTCCCTATACTCCCCTTGCTACCAATTGTACCATTTTGTTTATTCAAAATAAAACAACATTAGCGGGTATTTTAATAATAATTCAATGATAATATTAATATTAATAATAATATTAATATTAACATTAATCCTCTAATAACCCCACTATGACCCTAGTATAATTCGATTAAAAATTAATATGACCCTAATTAATCCCTATATATTAAAATAAAAATAATAGTACTCTAACCCTATTTAACTCATAACGCCATCATAATTTATTCTACCCCTTCTATTAAAATAAACAAACCCCTCAATACAAAAAGCGAAAAAGAATAGACGGGTGGTCAAAATTTGGGGTATGACAAGCCTGATGAGCTCGGGAACATGCTCTTCTCTTGATTTCGCCGGCTTGGACCTTCTCTAGTCTTCGCCTGCAGGACATTCTTGTATCATGTTCACATTGACTCCCCATGTTGTGGTAAAGGATTGTTCTGCACATTTGGGTTGGAATCTTTGAAAGTTAGGATTCCACTTTCAACCAATCTTTGGACATCGGCTTTCATCCCATAACAACTTTCAATATTATGACCTGGCGCCCCCTGATGATAAGGGCACAATAAGTTAGCTCTATACTAGAAAGGAGGGTTCTTAGGCACCGCTGGTGGGGATTTAGTCTGGATATGGCCCTTGCGTAACAATACTGGGAAAAGTTCTGCATATGACATAGGAATCGGGTCAAAGTTTGGTTTCCTCAGTGCACGACTTGGGTTGTTGAATGATTGTCGGGCTTGTTGAGGAGGTTGCTGATTCTGCTGTTGTGGTGAAGCAGGTGGAGTTTGAGGTGGTTGCGCGAACTTTGGTCGGTAAGCGGGAGCATTGCTAATTGGGGTCACAGCAGCAACATATGGGCGTGGATGATACTTTCCTTTTGATCCTCCTTGATACACAACACTAACTTCTTGTTCCTTCTTTTTCCCAAAATTACTTCCATACTTTTTGAGATTGTTGGAAGTATTCCCTTCCTTAGCTAGTCTTCCTTCGCGGACGACCTCTTCTAAATGCATCCCCATATTCACCATCTCGGTGAAATCACTTGGAGCGCTTGCCACCATTCTCTCATAGAAAAACGGGCTAAGTGTTTTTAGGAAAATTCTAGTCATCTCCTTCTCCTCCAGAGGTGGAGTGACTTGAGCAGCTAGCTCACGTCAACGCTGGGCGTACTCCTTAAAGTTCTCTCTTTCCTTCTGGGCCATGGCTCTCAATTGGTCTCTATCCGGTGCCATGTCGACATTATATTTATATTGCCTGATAAAAAGCTCACAGAGGTCATTAAAACTGCAGACCTTTGAATTATCTAGCCCCATATACCACTTGAGGGTTGCACCAGTTAAACTATCCTGGAAGTAATGTATCAATAGGGGATCATTATCCTTATGAACAGACATTTTCCGGGCATACATAACTATGTGACTATGTGGGCAAGAGTTTCCTTTATACTTCTCCAAATCAGGGAGTTTGAACTTTGGAGGAACCTTAACATTAGGAACCAAGCATAGCTCAGAGGCACTCTTCCCGAATAGCTCTTTCCCACGAAGGGCTTTGATTTCTTTCTTCATTTCTAGAAACTGGTCCTGGAAATCATCCATTCGTTCTTCCATTCCAATACTCTCACTAGGGTCAGCATGAAACACAGGTTCTTCCAGATGAAAAGGAGTGGCATTCACCACAGGTGGTGGCGCAGTCATTACAGCAGTTGTGGCAATAACTTGAGACACAGGTGGGCGGTATCCAGCTGGAGTAAAGTTAGGAGGCATAGAATATTGAACTTCACTTGTAGCGGACACCACTGAGATCAGTGCAGATATTATCTCTGAGATAACAGCGTTGTGTGACAGTGTACTATGTAATGGTTGATTCTGAGCGGCCATCAGTGCTTCCATCATCCCATTAATCTTTTCCAGACATTCCTTCAGTGTTGAAACCTCTTCCCGGAGTGCTCTGTTTTCCTGCTCGAGTTGATCCATTCTTTTCTTGCGACCGACTCGAGTATTATATCGATGTGTTATACCCTAAATTTTTACCCTTAGATGTCATCCAACTTTTGTGCATTTTAGAAGCATCTCTACATTGTTTGAGCTAACCCGTATCTTGTAGGTTGTTTCTTTGTGTTCAAATTAGGTTTACATATCACCATGAAGCTCCACAAGTTGTTTTGAAGCAAGTCAAGTCAACAAAAATCTCCAGTGCACGAACTTTGGGATTAGGGTTTTTCTCTAAAGAAATCACTGAGAATTTGGCTCTATCAAGCCAAGATTTGTGTGGTTCACTTACCATATGAAGTCATCTACATTCAAGGGACATCATTCAACAAGAATCCAAGTTCTATGGGTCCTCAACAAGAGAAGTTTGAGCCTCAGTCTCACTACACCTCCAAATCAGGGTTTCTGTGACACTTATCAGCCGACAACTTTGTTTTTTCATCAAGATGGACTCCCAAGCCCTAATTCTTGATCCTATTGGTTTATCAACACCCTCAATAGTCTCCCAAGACCTTTGGATGAGAATGAAGAAGCAAGATTACAAGATTGGATCTCAGTGCATCCACAGTCAAAATTAGGGTTTGACTGAAACCCTAATCTTTTGGAATTTTGGGTCAAATGAAGTATTATTGGTTCTAATCATCATATGTTGTCTCATGAAATATACAAAGTATCCACATCAAGTTTCATGAGGTTTCTTGCAAGAGAAGTAGGGTTTTGACCAAGAAAGGTGTCATTTGTGAGATTTTTCCTCTAATAGCATATTTTGAGATAACCATAACTCCTAAACCACACACCCAATTGGAGTGACTCAAAGCTCATTAGAAAGCTCTTTCCAAGATCTTCAATTTGTTCCATATGACTTTTTGTCTAAAAATGCTCGGTTTTTGAGTTATGAAGCTTACAAGACATTTTGGCCAAACACTTAGAAAATTTTCAGCACTTTTCATCACCCTTTTTCTCAACTTTAACCCCACTTTTCACCCATTTCCATTTGGATTCAAGGCTTGGGTCCCAAATGAAAGTTGTAGAGCATGATGAGAGCTTTCCAACCATATGTGGAACATCTCAATGGGATAAGTTGTTCTCAAGTTATGAATTATCAAAGAAGGGCACTTGAAATTGTCAAATTTCTATAACTTAGAAATTTTCTAAGTTCTTTTTGGCAGTTTGGAGGACACGAGTTGTAAGCCACTTTGCTACCAATTCAAGGCATTATCTCAATTATTTTCCAACATCAACATTGAAGTATTATCCAAGAACTTTCATTTGAACCCAAGAGCATGGATTTTGGATCATCAAGTCAAGAGATATAATTTGAGCAATATGGCCACACGAAAATGTTTTTGCACCAAGAACACCAATTGTTGAGTTTGAATTTCTCTCCTCACTACTCAAGTACACTCTGCAGAGCCACCAAATCTTTTCCAACATCACTTTATCCTAAAAGCACGCTGCCCATGCTCTTACTTTTGTACTTCCTTGATAACCTTTACAAGCCACCTTAGACATTTCCCTCGTGTACTTCCTTGAACCACTAGACACAAGCCAAAACAACCTATCTTCTCTGACCTATTTGCATAAAAAGAGAACTTCACTTGGCTCTATGTTGTTGTGATCAGAACAAGCCATCTCCCAAATCCTTTCCACGATCTTTCCCTCCAAGGCAAACTCTTGGCACAACGGTTATTCACACCCATGGACCAGCCGAGTTCCCTATAAAAGGGCCCCTTCTCATCTTCATTTGGACACCAACAACAAGCACTAATACACTCTAAACTTGTTTTCTGAAAGAGAACGTGAGCTAGCTAGGAAGGAGAAGAGGTTCTTGCAACTTGCGTGGAAAAGAGGTAAGTCTCTCAAACTCTCATTTACCATGCTCATCATATTATGTTAACTGTATTACATCCCTATGTTAGATCATCATTACTATTGCCTTAATGTTTAAAATGCTTGGTATGTATCTTGTTATTGTAGCTTGTGTTGAACATGTTGGCTGGTTGGTTACGAGTTTATATGGTTGAAGATATTCATGTTACCATATTCATATATTTGTTTCTGTTTTACTTTGGATTGATGCCATGATATCATGTTGTCTTTACAAGCATAATGTGTGTCAACCTTTTACATGTTGTTGAGTTCTTGTGGATGTTGTATAGCTTGAGTTATGGAGAGTTCTATATGGAAGGTGATGCTGAGCAATAGATAGTCATCTCTTTTTTTTTTATATATCATTAGAACTGAACCTATATGTGCTTGATATTTGTGATACGATTTTGTTGGTGCTTCTATTTGTAATATGTGTTAAATATGTGTTTGCAACACATACTGGTTTGATACATTTATTATATGCATGATCATGATCCTACTAGCATATCAATTTTTATAGTAGTTAATGCTTTGAATTACATGTTATTACAGTGCCATATAGTTTTGTATGTGTGACCTTTTTTGGCAGTTCATGATTGTATTTTTGAATGATGTTTGCTTTTGTTTTTTACTCACCATATCATGCTCACAGTTTGGTCATGTTAAACTCTTTGGGTATGTTTATATGTTGGTGAGTTGTGATGGAAGTTAGTTTGATGAAGAGTGCTTGTATTATTGTATGATGCTGGAATGTATTGATGGATCTTATTCTTATGCTGCCTTGTATGTCTTTATACTTCACCATGTTTATAATGCTTTGTGTGTTGTTGAAATGATAACTTGATGGCATGCTGGCATTTTGGTTCGTTTATAACTCCATTAAGTTTCACCTTTGAATTGGTTCAGTAGGTTTTGTATATCACATGTTGTTTGTTAAGTTTGAAACAAGTATATTTGGTTTGCATATGAGCAGAAAACGTGCTATCTTTTTTCTAACTGTCTTCGTATTTGGAACCTTGGTTTCACTGATTTTTTCTTCATGACATAGCCACTATCTTGCTCAGCTTTTGGTTTCAATTTGTTCTATGTTTGGAGTGCTCCAACTCAGTAGTTTATTTTATGTTGTTTGGTTAGGATTTGGTTGGTTTATGATGGATTGAAATTGATTACTTATTTTGATGTTGTAAGTTGAAATACGATGATGTTCAGTTTTGCATGTATTCATTTTCCCATGCTTGATACTGATTGGTTGGTTTCGTTTTTTTTCTGTTAGTGTATTAAATACCATGCCATTAATATCACGTACCACTACTCATGTTCTGTATGCGTGTTGTTTTCATTTTGTCATATTTTCAATGTTTTATTTGGCTTATGTATTATTTGAATCATGTTGTGAACGAATGATACACGCCGTCCCAATGGTCACACACATGCACATAACTCGCCTATCACTTGCCATGTCTTGGTTGGATCCTTGGATCAACCCTTTTTGTGTTTTTTCTTGCTTTTTTTCGCCTATGCTGTTTTTTTCCAACCTGGGCCTAGCGCCCCATTTATTATCCACACCCCCTGTCTGCTGGCCCAATTTATTTCCTTTTGTTTTTTTAACTGAACCAAATTGCCTGTACACCCCCTGCGCATTGTACCTTTTTTATTTCAAATCTTTTATTTTTTCTTGTATCTTATTTATTTTTGCTTAATGTCTATTTAATTTCAGTTTGTTCTTTATTTGTTTATGTGATTAATTTTAATGTGTTGTTAATTGTTAATTATCTTTTTAATTTTTAATTGTTTTGTTAGCTTTTAATTTTAATTATCAATTATATCTCAAATGTATTGTTAATTCTAATTGTGCTAATTGTTATTCTCAATTGTGTTGTCAATTAATTATCAATCTTGGTTTATTTATTAATATCATTTATGAGCACCTTTGTTGATCTTGAAATGTTATTTCACTAAATGCTTGTTTAATTCTTGAATTAATCTATCCATGTTGATTTATCATATGCTTGACTTTGATGAGAATTTTATTCCTTAAATGTCATCCTTAATATCATTCTATATGTTTGTCTTCCTTAAGATTGAAACATATTGACATGTCTTTATAATAATCCTGTTCATTTTATCCATGCCTTATCACGAAACATATTGCCATCCTCATGCTTATGTTGCTTTCATTATGTTATCTTATATCAATGTTTTATCTTCTACGTCTTTATCTGTTGCTATTCTTATCAACTGTTATCCCCCCATTCCAAAGGAAGGTGATTAGTGTTGAATCTTAAAGTCATAGCCCCCACCTTAACTTAAGTAACCTCTTAGGAGAAACTTTATTTCTTGGCCTCATCAGAGCCATAGAAATTATAACTAGCTTTAGGAGAGAGTTCTTAAACTCTTAGTGATATTCATCCTAATGAATTTATCACTTTCCCCTACTAACTAAACATCAACATAGGTCCATTACAACTAGATTTAGAGAGTTCTTAAACTCTACAATGAGCTTGTACTCATTTCCACTCTGAATATTGGCCATAGTCAATCATTCAGTAGAAGTAGAACTACGCATACTCTGATTCTATTCCCGAGGATACGTAGGCATAAAGTGCGATGCTTTATCGAGTATACTTAGACACTAACCCCTAGGGTTTCAACCTTTAGCATAGAACCTTTAGCAAACATAACATAACATTAAAACAAGAGGTTCCCGTAGAGTACTACGGACGTTTAGGGTGTTATTACCTTCCCTAGGCGTAACCAACCCCCGAACCTTAGATCTTTCCCCTTTAGGTTTTTCTAACGATCTTGAACCTTTCCTTTGGATAAATCAAAGTCGGTTGTAAAAGAAATATGATGCAAATTAATTAATAATTTGTTATCCAATTTTCAATTCAACAGAAATGGCGACTCTGCTGGGGAAGTTAGACCTATTGCTGGTCCTTTCCTAAGAGGGTTAAGCCTACCTTTGTTTTATGTTGCTCATGTTTTCTTATCTACTTGTATGATTGTCTGTATGTCATATCTGCTTGCATGCTTGTATATCTGTTCTATGTTTGATATTATTCTGTTTGGTTTGGGTTGACATGATATCAGCGAGTGAGATAAGTCCTAACCCGGACTTGAGAGAACACATATGTTTAGGAACCGTGGACATAGTCAAGGGAACTTTGAGGGAGAAATCCCAAAGGAGGGAACTTGAAGTCCACACTCAGTTGAGGCCCTCTCGGAAGTGGTATATGTTGAACGAGCAATCGTGAATGCGTTACTACTTTTGACCTAGGAGCCAGAGATACTGATGACCGTTAGTTATCCCTTTAAACCAACTTGGCCTATTTAGGACATAGTGCGAGGACTGTGAGGGGGCAATCCCAAATGGTTGCTACGCGATACTACACTCAGACGAGACTCTCTTGAGAATTTTATTGATCACCAAGCAATTGGAAACTCTATAAAACCCGAAAGATGGGTTGTCGACTCTGGGAACTCTTTAGAACCTTGTTCAGCAGGTGAAAACCAGTAGTACATACCTATTGGGATGGGTAGACCTTGGCTCCATTCACGAGACCTAAACCTAGGATTTGTATGTTTTGTTGTGTGTACATGTGTTTGTGCTTGTGTGCTTTTTGCATCTCTACATTCAAGCATTCCTAGCCCTTTGGTTTTGAGGAATTCAAATGTTTTTTTCCTTTTCAAAAGATCAACAGAGCTTGGATTTTAAAAAAACAAAAACTCTTCAATTTTCCCAAAATTTTTTTTGCAACTCGCCTTTGAGATACTTGAAACCATTCGCCTTGCATTAGCACTTCATTTGCATTTTTGCATGTGCAGGTGCATTCTTCCACGTCTTATTGTTGTCTTGTTCTCAGCACCCGCTACCCTGATTTTCTGACTCGACAAGGATACCTAGTCTGCATTCAGGACATTGGCAATGATGAAGGAAATTTTGAAAAACCAGGAAAAACTGAAAGAAGAAGTCAGAATCCTCAAATGCCAGATGAGTTGGGTTCTAGAAACTTTGATGGAAAAGGAGAATCACATTCACCCTATTATACCAACATTCAATGATCAAGCTTCCATTTATCAGCCAGTTTCTCAATCACCAATTTATCAACAAGCGCCCAACGCTCCTGCTTATCCACGACAAACTCAAGTTTCTTGTCAAAATGTTCCAAGACAGGGTGGTAGGCCTCCGATTCCTTCCATTCCTATGACGTATACATCATTTTATCCTTCTTTGGTGCGACAGGGATTAATAACTACAAGGTCATCAGGCCCACCTCCTGATCCACTTCCATCTCCTTACAATCCCAATGCTCATTGTGCATTCCATGAAGGTGCACCAGGCCATGACTTAGAAGGTTGTTTTGCTTTGAAACATATTGTGAGGGACCTAGTGGAAAGAAATATTTTATCTTTTAGTGACTCCCAGTCCAAGAACAATCCTTTGCCATCTCCTGAGGATCTCCCATACCAGCCAGCTTGCGGTCTTGTTCCTGGGCTAGAATGTAATCATCGTCAGGTGTCTACCAAAAGGGGGTTTCAGACCCCAACAGATGATTCTCCTCGAAGTTCTCAAGGCCGAGATAAGAAGAAGTGTGCTGCCAAAAGAGGAAAATTTAACCACCAGCCTATCCCTGTACCATTGAGCAAACTCTTCCCCCTGCGGATGAAGAACAAGTTGGTGACTCCTCGACTTCACAACCCTGTACCAGGACCTTGGTACAATCCAAACCTAACTTGTGAATTCCATAAGGGAGCCGAAGGGCATGACTTGGATGGTTGCCGAACTTTAAAGCATACTGTGCAAAATCTGATCCACAATAAAGATTTAATCTTCGAAGAAGATTGCCCAAAGACTAAATGCAAATTCCACACCGGAACAATGGGGCACCCCATCGAATAATGCAAAGAGTTTGAAGCAAAATTGCTAAGTCTACTAAGGATGCTAAAACCTCAGGAAGGCACGTCAGATACTAAAGACTCAACTCTTGAAGCAAAAGGTAAAGGACCTGCAAGGCCTCTCAAAATTCTGTACCACAAGGAACAAGTGATTGGTAGTGAAGAATTTTTTCCGTTCGGACCCGGAAACTGAAATCTTTAGTTGGTTGTGTTTTGTATTTCAGTTGTATTTCCTTTAATTGTACTGGTATTTGCTTATAAGCTTTGTTGTACTGTTAAATTGGCAACATTAATGAAATATTTATGCATCTTTTCGTTAAGTCCATTCATTTCACTCATTTATTCTTGTGTTCAAATATATATCTTTTTCACTCCTTTTTCAAACTTTTGTTAAATCAAAGATTAGGGAGGATGACGAAAACCTTATGTTCATAATTGCTGTGGTATACCTTCAAATTAACCTCGCCGAGGATGTAAGGCATTGTTTCAATTCATCCCTTGTTAACCCCTTCGAGCCTAGAAGTAGGAGTTTCCTTTCCTTACACAAAAAACCTTAAATCTCAACCTTGGGGACAGGGTAGTTCTCAGTTTAACTCGGTTATGCATTCAAAAACGAGCGCTTCATATAAGGTGCCAGTCAGCTTTCAAATCAAGTGACTTCCTACTTTTGGAGAGTTGAACGTATATCTTGAGTTAGCTGGGCGTAGGATTTGAGCCGTTATCTTTTGTTTCATAAACCGTGAACCATACCACATTACAACCCCTAAAAGACCTAATTGAGGTAAGGTTGATTTGAAAAACATACTACAGCAAGGTTGAGTAACCTGACTCCTAATAATCTTTGTTACTCGCGTATGTTGGTCACTTCCTTAATGACTAGACCCACCTTTGTTTTTGACTATTTTCACTATGCGTTTTTTTATCAGAGCTTTGTTGTCAAACTTTGCATTAAACCTTTGCATGAAATTTTGGCAATTTTAATGAACAACACTTGTTTGCAATACCATTGGATATCAAGGAATCCCAACAAACGCGGTCAGTCAAGGAATCGAACTTGATAAAGGAAATTTGACTCAGTGTGAGGTTTGCCAACCTATTATCCCAAGAGTTGGTGAGTCAGGGGCAAAACTCTGTAATTCAGAATATTGGTACAAGTCTTCTCCGGGTCATTTTATGACAATTGTGGACTCCAGTGACCCATCAGCAGGGGCAGTTTTGTTCCCCAGTCGTTTCTGCTACAGCTTGAGTGTTACAAATACAGTTGGACAAGGGCAGTTATGCCATTTCCCCTACAAAAGTTTGAAGATGTTGAGGCATCTGGTATGCCAATTCTTCTATAAAATCCTTTTGACTACATATTAGTTAATCAGAGGCATTCAGGTCGAGATTCGGTAAATCTCTAAAAGGCCAATCAGTCTGGGGCATCTCTTACCCAGTTGTCAACAACTATTCTGAAGCAAGTCCAAAGGCTTTGTTGTGCAAACGCCGTTAATCTGGGGCAGTTACGCCAAGATCTCCCCAAAAGTCTGAAGACATTGAAGCAACTGGTGCGTCAATTCTTCTATAAAATCCTCTTGTCATCGTCTTCCGACAGATCATATAGCCTGGGGTAGATAAGATTTGAAGATAACCATTATGCCAGTATCTAATTCCCGGATAAGATGTTACTTCAGCTAATCTTGACAAATTCTCCTCGGATTTTCCTCCAACAAAGAAATCAAGTCCATGTTGGCAATCCTCATGATGTCATACCTCAAGTAGAATACTCTTCTCACCAGTGAAGTTGTTGATTCTTCTTCATCACCAGTATTGGTCCAGCCCTTTGAGTTTGGCTGGGTATCCTTGTCGAGACATGTTCTTCGTCTCTGGTTTCGCTTGTCTGTTTTGTCAGCATAAGCATAAGCATGGCATAAGCACTCATAGGCATAACATCTTAGCATTTCTGCTTCCTTTCCTGGTGTTTGCCTGTTTTGGGTTCACTATGGTGTTTGTCTCTCCAAGTGACTGGGTTTGCCTATTCTCTCCAATAGAAAGTTAGCCCTAGGCATAAAGTGCCCATCTTTCCTGAATTCCCCATAGAGTTTGATTCTCGTGGATGGTGGTTGGTTCAGTTATCTTTTCCACATGTGGATAAGATAAGTTCCCATTTGAGTTCATTCCTCAATTGGAGTCTTGTTTGACCATTTCTTTCTAGCTTGTTCCTAGATTGAACATTGGTCCCTGGCAGGTGTGGTTTTTAAACCTATATTTGAACGTGCGTTTATTTTGCACTGTTCCTCGCGAGAAGCATCTTTTACAGATCCTCATTGAAGACATAATTAGTTCTCCAACAGTATTGTGATATCATCATATCTTTGAAGCAGCAATCTCTTGAAAAAGCTTGGCAGTCTCTTATAAATAGCTTATCTATCTCTGGTACTATTCAACCTCTTCGCAACCGTAATTGGGAGTTCCCCTGGAATCCTTATCTTCAATTATGCAACCCCAGTACTAACTTATCATTCTATACTTTATTGGAGCCCATTTTTTTGGTTCTACCTCCAATAAGGTTACTTCTAAAGTGCCAACCGGTCATACTTGAACCTGTTGTTCCATCACTTTAGAGGTGTTCTCTAGGATATCATTTAGTCACGTTAGACTTGATGATCAATCATTCTAGATACTTTATTGGAGCCCATTTTTTGGTTCTCTCTCCAATAAGGTTACTTCTAAAGCGCCAACCGGTCATACTTGAACCTGCTGTTTCATCACTTTAGAGGTTACTTCTAAAGAGCCAACTGGTCATACTTGAACCTGTTGTTCCATCACTTTAGAGGTCACTTCTAAAGAGCCAACTGGTCATACTTGAACCTGTTGTTCCATCACTTTAGAGGTGTTCTCTAGGGTGTCATTTAGTCACGTTAGACTTGATAATCAATCATTCTAGATACTTTATTGGAGCCCATTTTTTGGTTCTCTCTCCAATAAGGTTACTTCTAAAGCGCCAACCAGTCATACTGGGCAACTTTTGCACCCTAAATTTTTACCCTTAGATGTCATCCAGCTTTTGTGCATATTAGGAGCATCTCTGCATTGTTTGAGCTAACCCATATCTTGTAGTTTGTTTCTTTGTGTTCAAATTAGGTTTACATATCACCATGAAGCTCCACAAGTTGTTTTGAAGCAAGTCAAGTCAACAAAAGATCTCCAGTGCACGAACTTTGGGATTAGGGTTTTGCTTTGAAGAAATCACTGAGAATTTGGCTCTATCAAGCCAAGATTTGTGTGGTTCACTTACCATATGAAGTCATCTACATTCAAGGGACATCATTCAACAAGAATCCAAGTTCTATGGGTCCTCAACAAGAGAAGTTTGAGCCTTAGTCTCACTACACCACCAAATCAGGGTTTCTGTGACACTTATCAGCCGACGGCTTTGTTTTTTCATCAAGATGGACTCCCAAGCCCTAATTATTGATCCTATTGGTTTATCTACACCCTCAAGAGTCTCCCAAGACCTTTGGATGAGAAGGAAGAAGCAAGATTACAATATTGGATCTCAGTGCATCCACAGTCAAAATTAGGGTTTGGCTGAAACCCTAATCTTTTGGAATTTTGGGTCAAATGAAGTATTATTGGTTCTAATCATCATATGTTGTCTCATGAAATATACAAAGTATCCACATCAAGTTTCATGAGGTTTCTTGCAAGAGAAGTAGGGTTTTGACCAAGAAAGGTGTCATTTGTGAGATTTTTCCCCTAATAACATATTTTGAGATAACCATAACTCCTAAACCACACACCCAATTGGAGTGACTCAGAGCTCATTGGAAATCTCTTTCCAAGATCTTCAATTTGTTCCATATGACTTTTTGTCTAAAAATGCTCGGTTTTTGAGTTATGAAGCTTACAAGACATTTTGGTCAAACACTTAGAAATTTTTCAGCACTTTTCATCACCCTTTTTCTCAACTTTAACCCCACTTTTCACCCATTTCCATTTGGATTCAAGGCTTGGGTCCCAAATGAAAGTTGTAGAGCATGATGAGAGCTTTCCAACCATATGTGTAACATCTCAATGGGATAAGTCGTTCTCAAGTTATGAATTATCAAAGAAGGGCACTTGAAATTGTCAAATTTCTATTACTTAGAAATTTTCTAAGTTCTTTTTGGCAGTTTGGAGGACACGAGTTGTAAGCCACTTTGCTACCAATTCAAGGCATTATCTCAACTATTTTCCAACATCAACATTGAAGTATTATCCAAGAACTTTCATTTGAACCCAAGAGCATGGATTTTGGATCATCAAGTCAAGAGATATAATTTGAGCAATATGGCCACACGAAAATGTTTTTGCACCAAGAACACCAATTGTTGAGTTTGAATTTCTCTCCTCTCTACTCAAGTACACTCTGCAGAGCCACCAAATCTTTTCCAACATCACTTTATCCTAAAAGCACGTTGCCCATGCTCTTGCTTTTGTACTTCCTTGATAACCTTTGCAAGCCACCTTAGACATTTCCCTCGTGTACTTCCTTGAACCACTAGACACAAGCCAAAACAACCTATCTTCTCTGACCTATTTGCATAAAAAGAGAACTTCACTTGGCTCTATGTTGTTGTGATCAGAACAAGCCATCTCCCAAATCCTTTCCATGATCTTTCCCTCCAAGGAAAACTCTTGGCACAACGGTTATTCACATCCATGGACCAGCTGAGTTCCCTATAAAAGGGCCCCTTCTCATCTTCATTTGGACACCAACAACAAGCACTAATACACTCTAAACTTGTTTTCTGAAAGAGAACGTGAGCTAGCTAGGAAGGAGAAGAGGTTCTTGCAACTTGCGTGGAAAAGAGGTAAGTCTCTCAAACTCTCATTTACCATGCTCATCATATTATGTTAACTGTATTACATCCCTATGTTAGATCATCATTACTATTGCCTTAATGTTTAAAATGCTTGGTATGTATCTTGTTATTGTAGCTTGTGTTGAACATGTTGGCTGGTTGGTTACGAGTTTATATGGTTGAAGATATTCATGTTACCATATTCATATATTTGTTTCTGTTTTACTTTGGATTGATGCCATGATATCATGTTGTCTTTACAAGCATAATGTGTGTCAACCTTTTACATGCTTTTGAGTTCTTGTGGATGTTGTATGGTTTGAGTTATGGAGAGTTCTATATGGAAGGTGATGCTGAGCAATAGATAGTCATCTCTTTTTTTTTTATATCATTAGAACTGAACCTATATGTGCTTAATATTTGTGATACGATTTTGTTGGTGCTTCTGTTTGTAATATGTGTTAAATATGTGTTTGCAACACATACTGGTTTGATGCATTTATTATACGCATGATCATGATCCTACTAACATATCAATTTTTATAGTAGTTAATGATTTGAATTACATGTTATTACAGTGCCATATAGTTTTGTATGTGTGAGCTTTTTTGGCAGTTCATGATTGTATTTTTGAATGATGTTTGCTTTTGTTTTTTACTCACCATATCATGCTCACAGTTTGGTCATGTTAAACTCTTTGGGTATGTTTATATGTTGGTGAGTTGTGATGGAAGTTGGTTTGATGAAGAGTGCTTGTATTATTGTATGATGCTGGAATGTATTGATGGATCTTATTCTTATGCTGCCTTGTATGTCTTTATACTTCACCATGTTTATAATGCTTTGTGTGTTGTTGAAATGATAACTTGATGGCATGATGGCATTTTGGTTCGTTTATAACTCCATTAAGTTTCACCTTTGAATTGGTTCAGTAGGTTTTGTATATCACATGTTGTTTGTTAAGTTTAAAACAAGTATATTGGGTTTGCATATGAGCAGAAAATGTGTTATCTTTTTTCTAACTGTCTTCGTATTTGGAACCTTGGCTTCACTAATTTTTTCTTCATGACATAGCCACTATCTTGCTCAGCTTTTGGTTTCAATTTGTTCTATGTTTGGAGTGCTCCAATTCAGTAGTTTATTTTATGTTGTTTGGTTAGGATTTGGTTGGTTTATGATGGATTGAAATTGATTACTTATATTGATGTTGTAAGTTGAAATACGATGATGTTCAGTTTTGCATGTATTCATTTTCCCATGCTTGATACTGATTGGTTGGTTTCGTTTTTTGTCTGTTAGTGTATTAAATACCATGCCATTAATATCACGTACCACTACTCATGTTCTGTATGCGTGTTGTTTTCATTTTATCATATTTTCAATGTTTTATTTGGCTTATGTATTATTTGAATCATGTTGTGAACGGATGATACACGCCGTCCCAATGGCCACACACATGCACATAACTCGCCTATCACTTGCCATGCCTGGGTTCGATCCTTGGATTAACCCTTTTTGTGTTTTTTCTTGCTTTTTTTCGCCTATGCTTTTTTTTTTCCAACATGGGCCTAGCGCCCCATTTATTATCCACACCCCCTGTCTGTTGGCCCAATTTATTTCCTTTTGTTTTTTTAACTGAACCAAATTGCATGTACACCCCCCTACGCATTGTACCTTTTTTATTTCAAATCCTTTATTTTTTCTTGTATCTTATTTATTTTTGCTTAATGTCTATTTAATTTCAGTTTGTTCTTTATTTGTTTATGTGATTAATTTTAATGTGTTGTTAATTGTTAATTATCTTTTTAATTTTTAATTGTTTTGTTAGCTTTTAATTTTAATTATCAATTATATCTCAAATGTATTGTTAATTCTAATTGTGCTAATTGTTATTCTCAATTGTGTTGTCAATTAATTATCAATCTTGGTTTATTTATTAATATCATTTATGAGCACCTTTGTTGATCTTGAAATGTTATTTCACTAAATGCTTGTTTAATTCTTGAATTAATCTATCCATGTTGATTTATCATATGCTTGACTTTGATGAGAATGTTATTCCTTAAATGTCATCCTTAATATCATTCTATATGTTTGTCTTCCTTAAGATTGAAACATATTGACATGTCTTTATAATAATCCTGTTCATTTTATCCATGCCTTATCACGAAACATATTGCCATCCTCATGCTTATGTTGCTTTCATTATGTTATCTTATATCAATGTTTTATCTTCTACGTCTTTATCTGTTGCTATTCTTATCAACTGTTATCCCCCCATTCCAAAGGAAGGTGATTAGTGTTGAATCTTAAAGTCATAGCCCCCACCTTAACTTAAGTAACCTCTTAGGAGAAACTTTATTTCTTGGCCTCATCAGAGCCATAGAAATTATAACTAGCTTTAGGAAAGAGTTCTTAAACTCTTAGTGATATTCATCCTAATGAATTTATCACTTTCCCCTATTAACTAAACTTCAACATAGGTCCATTACAACTAGATTTAGAGAGTTCTTAAACTCTACAATGAGCTTGTACTCATTTCCCCTCTGAATATTGGCCATAGTCAATCATTCAGTAGAAGTAGAACTACGCATACTCTGATTCTATTCCCGAGGATACGTAGGCATAAAGTGCGATGCTTTATTGAGTATACTTAGATACTAACCCCTAGGGTTTCAACCTTTAGCATAGAACCTTTAGCAAACATAACATAACATTAAAACAAGAGGTTCCCGTAGAGTACTACGGACGTTTAGGGTGCTATTACCTTCCCTAGGCGTAACCAACCCCCGAACCTTAGATCTTTCCCCTTTAGGTTTTTCTAACGATCTTGAACCTTTCCTTTGGATAAATCAAAGTCGGTTGTAAAAGAAATATGATGCAAATTAATTAATAATTTGTTATCCAATTTTCAATTCAACAGAAATGGCGACTCTGCTGGGGAAGTTAGACCTATTGCTGGTCCTTTCCTAAGAGGGTTAAGCCTACCTTTGTTTTATGTTGCTCATGTTTTCTTATCTACTTGTATGATTGTCTGTATGTCATATCTGCTTGCATGCTTGTATATCTGTTCTATGTTTGATATTATTCTGTTTGGTTTGGGTTGACATGATATCAGCGAGTGAGATAAGTCTTAACCCGGACTTGAGAAAACACATATGTTTAGGAACCGTGGACATAGTCAAGGGAACTTTGAGGGAGAAATCCCAAAGGAGGGAACTTGAAGTCCACACTCAGTTGAGGCCCTCTCGGAAGTGGTATATGTTGAACGAGCAATCGTGAATGCGTTACTACTTTTGACCTAGGAGCCAGAGATACTGATGACCGTTAGTTATCCCTTTAAACCAACTTGGCCTATTTAGGACATAGTGCGAGGACTGTGAGGGGGCAATCCCAAATGGTTGCTACGCGATACTACACTCAGACGAGACTCTCTTGAGAATTTTATTGATCACCAAGCAATTGGAAACTCTATAAAACCCGAAAGATGGGTTGTCGACTCTGGGAACTCTTTAGAACCTTGTTCAGCAGGTGAAAACCAGTAGTACATACCTATTGGGATGGGTAGACCTTGGCTCCATTCACGAGACCTAAACCTAGGATTTGTATGTTTTGTTGTGTGTACATGTGTTTGTGCTTGTGTGCTTTTTGCATCTCTACATTCAAGCATTCCTAGCCCTTTGGTTTTGAGGAATTCATATGTTTTTTTCCTTTTCAAAAGATCAACAGAGCTTGGATTTTAAAAAAACAAAAACTCTTCAATTTTCCCAAAATTTTTTTTGCAACTCGCCTTTGAGATACTTGAAACCATTCGCCTTGCATTAGCACTTCATTTGCATTTTTGCATGTGCAGGTGCATTCTTCCACGTCTTATTGTCGTCTTGTTCTCAGCACCCGCTACCCTGATTTTCCGACTCGACAAGGATACCTAGTCTGCATTCAGGACAATGGCAATGATGAAGGAAATTTTGAAGAACCAGGAAAAACTGAAAGAAGAAGTCAGAATCCTCAAATGCCAGATGAATTGGGTTCTAGAAACTTTGATGGAAAAGGAGAATCACATTCACCCTATCATACCAACATTCAACGATCAAGCTTCCATTTATCAGCCAGTTTCTCAATCACCAATTTATCAACAAGCACCCAACGCTCCTGCTTATCCACGACAAACTCAAGTTTCTTGTCAAAATGTTCCAAGACAGGGTGGTAGGCCTCCGATTCCTTCCATTCCTATGACGCATACAACATTATATCCTTCTTTGGTGCGACAGGGATTAATAACTACAAGGTCATCAGGCCCACCTCCTGATCCACTTCCATCTCCTTACAATCCCAATGCTCATTGTGCATTCCATGAAGGTGCACCAGGCCATGACTTAGAAGGTTGTTTTGCTTTGAAACATATTGTGAGGGACCTAGTGGAAAGAAATATTTTATCTTTCAGTGACTCCCAGTCCAAGAACAATCCTTTGCCATCTCCTGAGGATCTCCCATACCAGCCAGCCTGCGGTCTTGTTCCTGGGCTAGAATGTAATCATCGTCAGGTGTCTACCAAAAGGGGGTTTCAGACCCCAACAGATGATTCTCCTCGAAGTTCTCAAGGGCGAGATAAAAAGAAGTGTGCTGCCAAAAGAGGAAAATTTAACCACCAGCCTATCCCTGTACCATTGAGTAAACTCTTCCCCCTGCTGATGAAGAACAAGTTGGTGACTCCTTGACTTCACAACCCTGTACCAGGACCTTGGTACAATCCAAACCTAACTTGTGAATTCCATAAGGGAGCCGAAGGGCATGACTTGGATGGTTGCCGAGCTTTAAAGCATACTGTGCAAAATTTGATCCACAACAAAGATTTAATCTTCGAAGAAGATTTCCCAGAGACTAAATGCAAATTCCACACCGGAACAATGGGGCACCCCATCGAAGAATGCAAAGAGTTTGAAGCAAAATTGCTAAGTCTACTAAGGATGCTGAAACCTCAGGAAGGCACGTCAGATACTAAAGACTCAACTCTTGAAGCAAAAGGTAAAGGACTTGCAAGGCCTCTCAAAATTCTGTACCACAAGGAACAAGTGATTGGTAGTGAAGACTTTTTTCCGTTCGGACCCGGAAACTGAAATCTTTAGTTGGCTGTGTTTTGTATTTCAGTTGTATTTCCTTTAATTGTACTGGTATTTACTTATGAGCTTTGTTGTATTGTTAAATTGGAAACATTAATGAAATATTTATGCATCTTTTCGTTAAGTCCATTCGTTTCACTCATTTATTCTTGTGTTCAAATATATATCTTTTTCACTCCTTTTTCAAACTTTTGTTAAAGCAAAGATTAGGGAGGATGACGAAAATCTTATGTTCATAATTGTTGTGGTATACCTTCAAATTAACCTCGCCGAGGATGTAAGGCATTGTTTCAATTCATCCCTTGTTAACCCCTTCGAGCTTAGAAGTAGGAGTTTCCTTTCTTTACACAAAAAACCTTAAATCTCAACCTTGGGGATAGGGTAGTTCTCAGTTTAACTCGGTTATGCATTCAAACACGAGCGCTTCATATAAGGCACCAATGAGCTTTTAAATCAAGTGACTTCCTACTTTTGGAGAGTTGAACTTATATCTCGAGTTAGTTGAGCGTAGGATTTGAGCCGTTATCTTTTGTTTCATAAACTGTGAACCATACCACATTACAACCCCTAAAAGACCTAATTGAGGTAAGGTTGCTTTGAAAAACATACTACAGCAAGGTTGAGTAACCTGACTCCTAATAATCTTTGTTACTCGCGTGTGTTGGTCACTATCTTAATGACTAGACCCACCTTTGTTTTTGACTATTTTCACTATGCGTTTTTTATCAGAGCTTTGTTTTCAAACTTTGCATTAAACCTTTGCATGAAATTTTGGAAATTTTAATGAACAACACTTGTTTGCAATACCATTCGATATTAAGGAATCCCAACAAACACGGTCAGTCAAGGAATCGAACTTGATAAAGGAAATTTGACTCAGTGTGAGGTTTACCAACCTATTATCCCAAGAGTTGGTGAGTCAGGGGCAAAACTCTGTAATTCAGAATATTGGGACAAGTCTTCTCCGGGTCATTTTATGACAATTGTGGACTCCAGTGACCCATCAGCAGGGGCAGTTTTGTTCCCCAATCGTTTCTGCTACAGCTTGAGTGTTACAAATACAGTTGGACAAGGGCAGTTATGCCATTTCCCCTACAAAAGTTTGAAGATGTTGAGGCATCTGGTATGCCAATTCTTCTGTAAAATCCTTTTGACTACATATCAGTTAATCAGAGGCATTCAGGTCGAGATTTGGTAAATCTCTAAAAGGCCAATCAGTCTGGGGCATCTCTTCCCCAGTTGTCAACAACTATTCTGAAGCAAGTCCAAAGGCTTTGTTGTGCAAACGCCGTTAATCTGGGGCAGTTACGCCGAGATCTCCCCAAAAGTTTGAAGACATTGAAGCAACTGGTGCGTCAATTCTTCTATAAAATCCTCTTGTCATCGTCTTCCGACAGATCATATAGCCTGGGGCAGATAAGATTTGAAGATAACCATTATGCCAGTATCTAATTCCCGGATAAGATGTTACTTCAGCAAATCTTGACAAATTCTCCTCGGATTCTCCTCCAACAAAGAAATCAAGTTCATGTTGGCAATCCTCATGATGTCATACCTCAAGTAGAATACTCTTCTCACCAGTGAAGTTGTTGATTCTTCTTCATCACCAGTATTGGTCCAGCCCTTTGAGTTTGGCTGGGTATCCTTGTCGAGACATTTTCTTCGTCTCCGGTTTCGCTTGTCTGTTTTGTCAGCATAAGCATAAGCATGGCATAAGCACTCATAGGCATAGCATCTTAGCATTTCTGCTTCCTTTTCTGGTGTTTTCCTGTTTTGGGTTCACTTTGGTGTTTGTCTCCCCAAGTGACTGGGTTTACCTATTCTCTCCAATAGAAAGTCAGCCCTAGGCATAAAGTGCCCATCTTTCCTGAATTCCCCACAGAGTTTGATTCTCGTGGATGGTGGTTGGTTCAGTTATCTTTTCCACATGTGGATAAGATAAGTTCCCATTTGAGTTCATTCCTCAATTGGAGTCTTGTTTGACCATTTCTTTCTAGCTTGTTCCTAGATTAAACTTTGGTCCCTGGCAGGTGTGGTTTTTAAACCTATATTTGAACGTGCGTTTATTTTGCACCGTTCCTCGCGAGAAGCATCTTTTACAGATCCTCATTGAAGACATAATTATTTCTCCAACAGTATTGTGATATCATCATATCTTTGAAGCAACAATCTCTTGAAGAAGCTTGGCAGTCTATTATAAACAACTTATCTATCTCTGGTACTATTCAACCTCTTCGCAACCGTAATTGGGAGTTCCCCAGGAATCCTTATCTTCAATTATGCAACCCCGGTACTAACCTATCATTCTATACTTTATTGGAGCCCATTTTTTTGGTTCTACCTCCAATAAGGTTACTTCTAAAGTGCCAACCGGTCATACTTGAACCTGTTGTTCCATCACTTTAGAGGTGTTCTCTTGGATGTCATTTAGTCACGTTAGACTTGATGATCAATCATTCTAGATAGTTTATTGGAGCCCATTTTTTGGTTCTCTCTCCAATAAGGTTACTTCTAATGCGCCAACCGGTCATACTTGAACCTGTTGTTCCATCACTTTAGAGGTTACTTCTAAAGAGCCAACTGGTCATACTTGAACCTGTTGATCCATCAGTTTAGAGGTTACTTCTAAAGAGACAACTGGTCATACTTGAACCTGTTGTTCCATCACTTTAGAGGTGTTCTCTAGGATGTCATTTAGTCACGTTAGACTTGATGATCAATCATTCTAGATACTTTATTGGAGCCCATTTTTTGGTTCTCTCACCAATAAGGTTACTTCTAAAGCGCCAACCGGTCATACTTGAACCTGTTGTTCCATCACTTTAGAGGTTACTTCTAAAGAGCCAACTGGTCATACTTGAACCTGTTGTTCCATCACTTTAGAGGTTACTTCTAAAGAGCCAACTGGTCATACTTGAACCTGTTGTTCCATCACTTTAGAGGTGTTCTCTAGGATGTCATTTAATCACGTTAGACTAGATGATCATTCATTCTAGATACTTTATTGGAGCCTATTTTTTGGTTCTACCTCCAATAAGGTTCCTTTCTGGCTCCTACCGGTCTTTCGTCATGAAGTAGATTATGTGTTATCTCAACCAACTCTTATTTGAGTACCAGAGTCTATTCTTGACTCATTAACTATGTTTCCATTTAAACCCCAACTCTTTATGCAGGGGTCCCCAAGAAGTCTTTGCTTGGTTGTCTGTCCCTTTTTAAGCTGATCCCTAGTGATCTGATTATTCTTTCTGGTTTCATGCCCAGGAAGAGTGTGGGATTGTTTTGTCCCCAGTAGTCTATCTCCCCGGTTTTTTTCCTTCCCTAATGGAGATTTTTTTTGGCTTTCCCCAGTGTTTCTTTGGAGTCTCCTCAGTGAGTCTCTTCCATTGGTTAGCCTGTATCCCCAGTGAGTTTTTCTTGTGGATACTAGTTTTCGTCCTTCCCCGGTGAAGCTTATCTTTTGTGTTTGCTTCCAGTTGTCCCTGGTGTCTGGTCTGTCTGCATCTTTTGCATTCCTGGCATCATATCATCATTTTAGAAGTTCATGGCATGTTAGCATTTGCATGTCTGTCGCTTGTCTTTAGCGTTTGCATTCCATCTAAGGGAAAAAAATTTGGTTTGCTATATTTAAATACCTTTCACCTTGATGCCCCTGGAATCTCCTTTCCTCGTGCCATCCGGTGACGCTATTTAAATAGGGGCAACTGTTGTACCCTAAATTTTTACCATTAGATGTCATCCAGCTTTTGTGCATTTTAGGAGCATCTCTGCATTGTTTGAGCTAACCCATATCTTGTAGTTTGTTTCTTTGTGTTCAAATTAGGTTTACATATCACCATGAAGCTCCTCAAGTTGTTTTGAAGCAAGTCAAGTCAACAAAAGATCTCCAGTGCACGAACTTTGGGATTAGGGTTTTGCTCTGAAGAAATCACTGAGAATTTGACTCTATCAAGCCAAGATTTGTGTGGTTCACTTACCATATGAAGTCATCTACATTCAAGGGACATTATTAAACAAGAATCCAAGTTCTATGGGTCCTCAAAAAGAGAAGTTTGAGCCTCAGTCTCACTACACCTCCAAATCAGGGTTTCTGTGACACTTATCAGCCGACAGCTTTGTTTTTTCATCAAGATGGACTCCCAAGCCCTAATTCTTGATCCTATTGGTTTATCAACACCCTCAAGAGTCTCCCAAGACCTTTGGATGAGAAGGAAGAAGCAAGATTACAAGATTGGATCTCAGTGCATCCACAGTCAAAATTAGGGTTTGACTGAAACCCTAATCTTTTGGAATTTTGGGTCAAATGAAGTATTATTGGTTCTAATCATCACATGTTGTCTCATGAAATATACAAAGTATCCACATCAAGTTTCATGAGCTTTCTTGCAAGAGAAGTAGCGTTTTGATCAAGAAAGGTGTCATTTGTGAGATTTTTCCCCTAATAGCATATTTTGAGATAACCATAACTCCTAAACCACACACCCAATTGGAGTGACTCAAAGCTCATTGGAAAGCTCTTTCCAAGATCTTCAATTTGTTCCATATGACGTTTTGTCTAAAAATGCTCGGTTTTTGAGTTATGAAGCTTACAAGACATTTTGGCCAAACACTTAGAAAATTTTCAGCACTTTTCATCACCCTTTTTCTCAACTTTAACCCCACTTTTCACCCATTTCCATTTGGATTCAAGGCTTGGGTCCCAAATGAAAGTTGTAGAGCATGATGAGAGCTTTCCAACCATATGTGGAACATCTCAATGGGATAAGCCGTTCTCAAGTTATGAATTATCAAAGAAGGGCACTTGAAATTGTCAAATTTCTATAACTTAGAAATTTTCTAAGTTCTTTTTGGCAGTTTGGAGGACACGACTTGTAAGCCACTTTGCTACCAATTCAAGGCATTATCTCAACTATTTTCCAACATCAACATTAAAGTATTATCCAAGAACTTTCATTTGAACCCAAGAGCATGGATTTTGGATTATCAAGTCAAGAGATATAATTTGAGCAATATGGCCACACGAAAATGTTTTTGCACCAAGAACACCAATTGTTGAGTTTGAATTTCTCTCCTCTCTACTCAATTACACTCTGCAGAGCCACCAAATCTTTTCCAACATCACTTTATCCTAAAAGCACGCTGCCCATGCTCTTGCTTTTGTACTTCCTTGATAAACTTTGCAAGCCACCTTAGACATTTCCCTCGTGTACTTCCTTGAACCACTAGACACAAGCCAAAACAACCTATCTTCTCTGACCTATTTGCATAAAAAGAGAACTTCACTTGGCTCTATGTTGTTGTGATCAGAACAAGCCATCTCCCAAATCCTTTCCATGATCTTTCCCTCCAAGGCAAACTCTTGGCACAACAGTTATTCACACCCATGGACCAGCTGAGTTCCCTATAAAAGGGCCCCTTCTCATCTTCATTTGGACACC
This sequence comes from Lathyrus tuberosus, assembly GCA_022829125.1. Classification (NCBI taxonomy): domain Eukaryota; kingdom Viridiplantae; phylum Streptophyta; class Magnoliopsida; order Fabales; family Fabaceae; genus Lathyrus; species Lathyrus tuberosus. Next base: position 8,809,548 of record JALAZF010000159.1, read on the forward strand.
AACAACAAGCACTAAAACACTCTAAACTTGTTTTCTGAAAGAGAACGTGAGCTAGCTAGGAAGGAGAAGAGGTTCTTGCAACTTGCGTATAAAAGAGGTAATTCTCTCAAACTCTCATTTACCATGCTCATCATATTATGTTAACTGTATTACATCCCTATGTTAGATCATCATTACTATTGCCTGAATGTTTAAAATGCTTGGTATGTATCTTGTTATTGTAGCTTGTGTTGAACATGTTGGCTGGTTGGTTACGAGTTTATATGGTTGAAGATATTCATGTTACCATATTCATATATTTGTTTCTGTTTTACTTTGGATTGATGCCATGATATCATGTTGTCTTTACAAGCATAATGTGTGTCAACCTTTTACATGCTGTTGAGTCCTTGTGGATGTTGTATGGCTTGAGTTATGGAGAGTTCTATATGGAAGGTGATGCTGAGCAATAGATAGTCATCTCTTTTTTTTATATCATTAGAACTGAACCTATATGTGCTTGATATTTGTGATACGATTTTGTTGGTGCTTCTGTTTGTAATATGTGTTTGCAACACATACTGGTTTGATACATTTATTATATGCATGATCATGATCCTACTAGTATATCAATTTTTATAGTAGTTAATGCTTTGAATTACATGTTATTACAGTGCCATATAGTTTTGTATGTGTGAGCTTTTTTGGCAGTTCATGATTGTATTTTTGAATGATGTTTGCTTTTGTTTTTTACTCACCATATCATGCTCACAGTTTGGTCATGTTAAACTCTTTGGGTATGTTTATATGTTGGTGAGTTGTGATGGAAATTGGTTTGATGAAGAGTGCTTGTATTATTGTATGATGCTGGAATGTATTGATGGATCTTATTCTTATGCTGCCTTGTATGTCTTTATACTTCACCATGTTTATAATGCTTTGTGTGTTGTTGAAATGATAACTTGATGGGATGCTGGCATTTTGGTTCGTTTATAACTCCATTAAGTTTCACCTTTGAATTGGTTCAGTAGGTTTTGTATATCACATGTTGTTTGTTAAGTTTGAAACAAGTATATTGGGTTTGCATATGAGCAGAAAATGTGTTATCTTTTTTCTAACTGTCTTCGTATTTGGAACCTTGGTTTCACTGATTTTTTCTTCATGACATAGCCACTATCTTGCTCAGCTTTTGGTTTCAATTTGTTCTATGTTTGGAGTGCTCCAATTCAGTAGTTTATTTTATGTTGTTTGGTTAGGATTTGGTTGGTTTATGATGGATTGAAATTGATTACTTATTTTGATGTTGTAAGTTGAAATACGATGATGTTCAGTTTTGCATGTATTCATTTTCCCATGCTTGATACTGATTGGTTGGTTTCGTTTTTTGTCTGTTAGTGTATTAAATACCATGCCATTAATATCACGTACCACTACTCATGTTCTGTATGCGTGTTGTTTTCATTTTATCATATTTTCAATGTTTTATTTGGCTTATGTATTATTTGAATCATGTTGTGAACGGATGATACACGACGTCCCAACGGTCACACACATGCACATAACTCGCCTATCACTTGCCATGCCTGGGTTCGATCCTTGGATCAACCCTTTTTGTGTTTTTTCTTGCTTTTTTTCGCCTATGCTGTTTTTATTCCAACCTGGGCCTAGTGCCCCATTTATTATCCACACCCCCTGTCTGCTGGCCCAATTTATTTCCTTTTGTTTTTTTAACTGAACCAAATTGCCTGTACACCCCCCTGCGCATTGTACCTTTTTTATTTCAAATCTTTTATTTTTTCTTGTATCTTATTTATTTTTGCTTAATGTCTATTTAATTTCAATTTGTTCTTTATTTGTTTATGTGATTAATTTTAATGTGTTGTTAAGTGTTAATTATCTTTTTAATTGTTAATTGTTTTATTAGCTTTTAATTTTAATTATCAATTATATCTCAAATGTATTGTTAATTCTAATTGTGCTAATTGTTATTCTCAATTGTGTTGTCAATTAATTATCAATCTTGGTTTATTTATTAATATCATTTATGAGCACCTTTGTTGATCTTGAAATGTCATTTCACTAAATTCTTGTTTAATTCTTGAATTAATCTATCCATGTTGATTTATCATATGCTTGACTTTGATGAGAATGTTATTCCTTAAATGTCATCCTTAATATCATTCTATATGTTTGTCTTCCTTAAGATTGAAACATATTGACATGTCTTTATAATAATCCCGTTCATTTTATCCATGCCTTATAACGAAACATATTGTCATCCTCATGCTTATGTTGATTTCATTATGTTATCTTATATCAATGTTTTATCTTCTACGTCTTTATCTGTTGTTATTCTTATCAACTGTTATCCTCTCATTCCAAAGGAAGGTGATTAGTGTTGACTCTTAAAGTCATAGCCCCCACCTTAACTTAAGTAACCTCTTAGGAGAAACTTTATTTCTTGGCCTCATCAGAGCCATAGAAATTATAACTAGCTTTAGGAGAGAGTTCTTAAACTCTTAGTGATATTCATCCTAATAAATTTATCACTTTCCCCTACTAACTAAACATCAACATAGGTCCATTACAACTAGATTTAGAGAGTTCTTAAACTCTACAATGAGCTTGTACTCATTTCCCCTCTAAATATTGGCCATAGTCAATCATTCAGTAGAAGTAGAACTACGCATACTCTGATTCTATTCTCGAGGATATGTAGGCGTAAAGTGCGATGCTTTATCGAGTATACTTAGATACTAACGCCTAGGGTTTCAACCTTTAGCATAGAACCTTTAGCAAACATAACATAACATTAAAACAAGAGGTTCCCGTAGAGTACTACGGACGTTTAGGGTGCTAATACCTTCCCTAGGCGTAACCAACCCCCGAACCTTAGATCTTTCCCCTTTAGGTTTTTCTAACGATCTTGAACCTTTCCTTTGGATAAATCAAAGTCGGTTGTAAAAGAAATATGATGCAATTTAATTAATAATTTGTTATCCGATTTTCACCGCAACACGATGATTCAGCTTGACTGAGAAGAGAAACACAAATGAGAACCTGGAATGCAAAGGAATGCAAATGCAAATGCGAATGCTATGCAACAAGATTCATGGAACTCGGCTATTTATAATCATTGAGGAATATCAACAGGCTCGCTTATTAATCATGAAAAAGCAGTTACAATCATTATTACCGGAATATTAAAAATTGATTTAATACAAAATTAAAACGTGTCTGTACGCCTTACAACTGTCATAACGTAAAGCTAAATAAAAGATAATAATGATAGATCTAAGGAGACTCTTCCAACGGTCTTCTTTGAGTCCTTGACTTTCTTCCAACTGAGCTTCTTCTAAAATAAGCTTGTCGACGAAGTGTTGACTGATGACTAGAACGGGGTAAGACGTCTTGAGCTTTCCGTTTCTTGCAATAAGTAGCATTTTTTGAAATTCTCCTTTTGTAGTCATCTTAGCTTGAATATTAACCGAAGATAGGAAATGGATTCTTGTCTTGAATAAGTAACTCCATTAACTGAGAATATTCTTCAAGAGTTGTCACCAATAGTGATGGACTGGAGTAGAGTAGATAGTATTTCCTTATCGATAAGAGCTTCCCCATATCTAGTCTCGAACCCTTCTTTATCCGTCAATAAGGTCTCCAATCCCCTTAGATCGTCCAGGTTTTGACTCTTGTCAAGGTACTTCAACATTTTTTTTAATTTTTAGAGTCCGTGGTATCCTTACGATGTTTATAAACAAGACTAAGTTCCATGAATCTTTATGATATGATGCTAATGAATGCAGGGATGCAAACACACAAAGCATAAAGCACAAAGCACACACAAGAAAACAAACAGACAAAAAGTCCTAGGTTTAAAAGGTCACAGCATGGAGCCAAGGTCTAACCATCCCAATAGGTGTGTACTACGGTTTCAAATGTACCTGCCGAACGGGTTCTACAAAGTTCCCAGAGTCTATAACCCATCTTTCGGATATTATCGATTTCCCAAATCACTTGGTAGTCAATAATATTCTCAAGAGAATCTCTTCTGAGTGTAGTATCGCGTAGCAACTATCGCAGAAATAGACTCCCGCATAGTCCCCGCACTACGCCCTAATAGGCCAAGTTGGGTTAAAGGTAACTACGGTCCCCAGTCCCGAGGGCCTTTAGATCGAAACCATATCGTCTTCACGAATGAACGCGTTGGACAAATATTTTATTCCAGAGGGCCTATACTGAGTGGTGAAGTCTCAATTTACTTTTTCAGGAATCGACTCCCTCAAAGTATCATTGAATTCTCACCGTTCCTATCATAATTTTCACTCTAGTCCGGGTGTAGGACTTTGTCTCACCACACAAGCAATAACCCAAGCAAACATAACAAATAACAAATATATAACAAAATACATAATTAATCAAGTTAGGGGGAACCCTCTTATGAGAGTTCCCCAGTGAAGTTGCCATTTCTGTCGCGGTGAAAATTGGATACCATAGTTATTTGTTAACTAGGATCGCATTTTTAATGTCACCACCGGTCTTTGATTTTATCCAAGGGAAGGGAGAAAAACTGAATTCCCACAATGCAATGTAAATGCACTAAGATTCTAAGTTCGGGGGTTAGTTATACCTAGGGAAGGTGTTAGCATCCTAGATATCTGTAGTACTCTACAGGAACCTCTTGATTTTATTATGTTATTGTTATCTGTTTTGCTAAGGGTTTAAGGGTAGGTAATTTATTATTTTTAATCCTAGGTGTGCTCGACAAGATATCGCATCTTGTGCCTACATATCTTGTCAGGAGGGAATCAGAGCACTTGTAGTTCCTTATTAAGGATACTAAAATTGTTTAAAGGTTTAGGAGAAAAGATGAGTCATCATCTTAAGAAAACCACCACAGTTTTTGAAAATTGTTTGGATTTTGTGGGGTATGGGATTGTATGTCCCTTCCTTGAGATGATTAACATCTAATTCTCTTGTGTGGAGAATTAGGTGGGCTAAAGTTTGATTTAAAAAATCAAAATTAAGGGGGGACTAACCTAGGAAATCTATCCTAAGTTATCTAATAGTCTTGCCTTGAGGGTGTCGATTATGATGCAAATGATTATGCACCATGCACAATAACATGGTTATCATGCATGGGATTTTCCCTTGGATATTAATGCGATTAAATTATTGTTATTTAGGCGAGGGTGCTAGCAAAGTGATGCTAGACTTGTGTCTTGTGATCGATAGGTCAAATGTGATGCCCTAAGGCGATCGACTTATATGGGTAGAAAATGGGCTCGACGTTGGATCGAGAGATTTTTATATTTTGAAAAAGGTTTTGGAGCAATCACCATCAAGTAACATAGTAAGCAGACATAGCACAAATAAGGCATCAAACAAAAGACACAAGCGTACACTCAATGATCTAATGGGGAATGGTTTGTTAAGAGGAGTTTTTTAAGGTTTTATCATTATCACTTTTGAGATTTATGTTTTAAAGATCATTTTAAATTGAAAAAGTTAAAGGTTTCTTATTAATTAAAGGATTAATTTAAAGAGAAAAAAGTTTTATTATTTAATTTAAAGTTTCACTAAAAGAGCAAAATTTTATTAAAAGAGTTTATTATTAATTTCGAAAATGTTTTATTATTATTTTTTAGAGTTATTACTAAAGATCGTTATTAAAAAGAAGGTTAAAGGTTTATTATTATTATTTTAAAAAGGTTTTACTAATTAAGAAAAGGTTTTAATAAAAGTTATTTTTATTAATTAATTAAATTTATCTATTATATTAAAAGAAATTTTAGTAAAAAAAGAAGGGTTATCTAAAAAGTTTATATTTTATTTTTTAGAAAAAGGGATATTTAAATAAAAGAGGTTATATTAAAAAAGGTGGTATTAGAAAGGTTCTATATTTATTTTCTAAAAAAAGTGATTATATTTATAAAAAACTTGATTATTATGAATTTATTAATAAAAAACGGTTTGATTATTAAAATAAAACGGAGGGATTATGTGTTGTACAAGGGGGAGGGTCCATCATGGACCCTCAAATCATGGTCGTTGGATGGAGACGCGTGGTGATCTGATGTATACGATGTGAGGGAGCACTGTGGTGTCGTGAGTGCGTGTGTGCATGAGATTATAATGATAACACAAAGTAAAAACAAGACACCTCAGCTAACCCCCCCCCCCCCCCCCCAACTCTAATTCTCTCTCGTTCTCTTATCTCTTCGTCTTTCCTTCTCTGAAACCTAAATCCAACAAAATCGCCGCCACCCCTATCCCGTAACTCTACCGTCGCTCTCAGCCTCTCGTCTTCTCTGATCAAACATACAAATAAACCCCACCCCCATGATTCCCGTCCCCGATTTCATTATGTTATTGATTACAAGTACAAAGATTGCTCAAAGGGAATGCGGAAATGTAAAAGGAAAAAAAAAGAAGGTTGTCGGTTGTCGATGGTGAGGAGAAGCGATCAAGCCCTCGAGCGAAACCTTTGTCGAAGACAAGTCCTCTTCCTTCTTCCCCCTTTCTGCGCTTTTGCGTGTTATTGTTGACGTTATTCTCTGCTATGCGTGTGTGGGTTTGTGAACTCTTGCTGATGTATGTATGTGTGTCGTTGCAATTTCTGGTGTGGATCGAATTTGTGTAAATTGTAGGTTCTGAATTTCTAGAGCTTTCTGGTTTGAATTGTATGAAGTTTGTGTTGGAGTGTATGTTGATATACGAATTTGGTTTGTATTGGTGGAATTGATGTTGACTGTGTAAATTTTTGCTCTAATTTTGTGAATGGTTTTCTAGTGCGTGTTATGTGAATTTGTTTGTTGATAAGTGATTGGTGTAAGGTTTTGATGGGTTTTTTTTGTGGTTTGCTTGGTTGAGGCTATGTAAAGATTTTGATGAATTGGTTCTCCCCCCCCCCCTTGCTGTGTATATGTTGGTCTTATATATAGGCCAAGAAAACAAGCATAGGAATCTTCTCTTGAATGCTCTTGAATTCTATGTTTGAGCATGTTTATTAGTTTAGGAATGTTTTTGAAATGTGTCTGATACCGTTATTTGGTTTTAGAAAGTTTTTGAATGTTGTCTAATCACTTTTCTTTTGGTTTGGAAAGAAATCAATGATTGTGTGAAATGTTTTTGGAAAGCCAATCATCATGTTTGATACAATGGACTCCTTTAGGAAGTAATTTGAAAGTCTGATTTGTTCCTGATTTGGAATGCATCTTTGATCTGATTTGATGACTCACGTACTGATGAACTGTCTTGATGTGTTTTCTTTTTCAATTCAATGTGATAATGATTCTTGCCATCTTTGACTCAATTTATTCCTATGTGGATTATTTTAACTGATGAATTTCTTCTTTCTTTGGGTGTGTGTTGCAGGGATCGTTGGAGAACAGCCCAAAATTCTTCTCACTTTGCCTAATGACCTAATAACAACGTCCTCTTTTGATAGCAAGCTGCTACCAGTTTCAGAAGTGACATCCCTGACCCGTGAAGTTCTTGTGAAGCTTCATTGCCTTCAGTAACAAATGGACCCAAGATAGTATTGAAAACATTGCTTTGATTCTTTCTTATTTGTAATGTCCCTTGAAACTGAAACTTGCAATGTAACTAAATATTAATTGTAACTTTTGTATTTTAATCCATTTAAAATTCAAGCGAAACTCTCTTTGTGGATCACACTCTGCCTGGATCCTACCGCCAACATGTTCATAAAAAGTGTGTTCTTGATGGGGTTCAAGATCTGCAATTGTAGTTGTAAGGTCTGATAAGAAAAAATCTCATTGATTTTGCTGATTTTTGTAGTAGAGACTTGGTTTAATTCTTTTTCATTATGCTTTGCAGGGTAGTATTTCGAAAGGCTTAAATCCGTTAATGCCGCGATCGGTCGGAAGGTTTTCTCTGATATCATGACTCATCCAAGGTACGAATACCGTCAAAAGCTCATCGAAGATCTTTGGTATCATGATAGGATTGATGAATTTCCTTTTGGTTTTGATTAGGTTAGGAGCTCTTTTGGAACTACGAGCGGGATCGCCATTTTCCATTTTAGCCATAAGCTCGCCTTGTTTGTAACATCAACATCGGCCATGGATATGGAGGTCAAGTCAGGTTCTGGCACAACTGTCTTCTAACAACATCAATACAAAATTGTTCATCATCGGGAATATTTGAGATCTGACCTTCATCATTAACCTCTGTCAGTGAAACATTTTTTATTGTAATATCCTTCTTTTTGCCAACGACCACCTAACTGTCTGCAGCAAATGAACTCTTGGGCTCAGACTCTCCTTCAATCACTACCCGAAGTGATATTATAAGACATTTATTTCTTGCATTTTAGGGTGTTTTTCTGTCATGTATACTTTTGTAGTAGAAATAGCATCATCATGGTTGTTGAGATTATTACAGCTTGTATGGTAGGATAGTATGTAGCATGGTGTTTTCTTGAAAAAAAAACAACCAAAGCATTTAGTAGCAATACTCAAAATGAGAACGTGATGTAGTCAGTCTACTAATTCAAATGATTCTTCTATATTCTATTTTAGCATAGATAGTGAGTGAGAACATGTCTTGAGAGGGACTGAAACCGTGATCCTGGAATTAAGGTTTATGAAAGGTTTCTTTGAATCTTGTATGCACTTGAAAAATATTGGTATGAAATCACTTGAGTATTTTTTTTTTAGTTAATGAACGTGTGAAAGAAATTCAATTTGTATATTGAAGCAAGGGCTTTAAACCTTGAAATGGCATCTTGATCTTTTGATAATCTTGAACATTTGCAACCAATGTGAACTTTAACTCTTTGAATTCAACCTTAAAAAACTTGGATTTCACGATAATTTGAATCTTTGAATTCAACCTTAAAAAACTTGGATTTCACGATAATTTGAATCCTTGAATTTTACTTTGAGAAATCTCATGAGGAATGTCTTGTAAACGGTCTCTTGAGGTAGATGGAAATCGACTTAAAAATTGGAAGCAAACAAAGTATATATTTCTAAGAGTTTTAGAAAGTACAAAAACTTTGATACAATCTTGATGCGGTGTTATGAGCCAAAAATTTTCCAATTAAACGATTATGACATTCCACCTTCAGTACGTAGTCTTGCACAGATTTAGAAACTTTATTAATGGTCAATATATCTTGAACACTACTTTCCAATGATTCAAACTTGCTTGAAGAGTACGCGGCCGCTTCAAGAATTCAAAGAAAAATCCTTCTTGAAACTTGAACCAAAACTTCTAATTTCTTTCCAAATTTAACTTTCTTGATGAACGATCCTAAGAGCAAAAACAACACATCACTTAGCCTTGAGGAGCTGATGGAGGGGGATGCCATCTGATGATATAACGTACTACACAACCAGTGACTAGTCTTGAGTGACCATTTTCCATGTCTAACCGGCATAAAGGGCTTAGTATTTGGCGGAGTCTTTTGAGAAGTCTGAGGGAAGAAAGGCTTGGTAGTGGTTTAGGGATCAGAGGATAGAGGCACACAATCTCACAGGAATCCACACACACTTGTCAATACCAGAGAACCTCCACACACACACAGCACAACCTTCAAGACCTTGAATCTTCTGCAGCAACACCTGTCCTTAAAAGAAACCAAACAGAAAAAGCTAAATGAAGCGGTTAGTTACGCACGAATGGTAGACCTAATATGTCATGCAAAAGTGGAGCGGGTATCTTAGGGTCAAAAATTAGGGTGCGACATTGAGCAATGCCATTTTTCCTTAGGAATCTTTCATGCTAAGAGAGGGACATTGGCTTGGATGTAAATAATCCAGAGGCCTGCCACTTATAGTAATTTGATGAAAGAAGGGTTTACCAGGATAAAGAAGGACTACAGCTTGGATTTTTGAATCAATAAGTGTGCCACTTACAGCAGTTATCTGGGATTAGGATTTGTTTTGATTTTCTATTTTGATTTGTGATATACAGAGAAATGTCTTCCTACAGAGAGGTTTTTGATTTCCTCTGAGGGGATGTTTAATTTTAAGTATGTGCCTTGATCAAAGCCCAAGGTTGAAGCTAAAAGGTTGACTCTATTTAGGGAGTTTTATCTATCTTGTACAAAGCCCAAGATTGAGGCTTGAAAAGAGACTGGCTCTTTTGGGGAGATCATTATGCAAATCCTAAGAGGAGGCTAAACATTGACTTTTCTAGGGAAATATTTTGTCTTTTTTGTACAAACCCCAAGGTTGAGGCTAAAAGGGAGTTATTGACTCCACTGGGGAATATTTGTATGTGTCTTGTACAAAGCCCAAGATTGAAGCTAAAGGGAGACTGACTCTATTGGTGAGAGGTTTTATCTGTCTTGTACAAAGCCAAAGATTGAGGCTAAAGGGAAACTGACTCTACTGGTGAAAGGTTTTATATGTGTCTTGTACAAAGCCCAAGATTGAGGCTAAAGGGATATTTGACTGACTCAGCTGAAGATATTTATGTGGGTGTCTTGTACAAAGCCCAAGATTGAGGCTGAAAGTTCTGAGGGATGATCATTATACAAAGCCTAAGAGGAGGCTGGGTAGGGAATTTTCTTATATGAAGCCTAAGAGGAGGCTAACTTCTGCTGAGGATTATTGAGATCCAGAGGCAGGTCCAAATTGGGGAATTAACTCTTGCTGGGGATTGAAGAAGAGTTGAGATATCAGATGCCTTGAGGTTCTGATTGAGGGTTTGTTGATAGTGATTTGACCCTAGCTGGGAAAATTTTAGGATGAAAGATTGAGTTTGAGTTTTCAAACCTATGGAGGTTCTCACTCTGCTGGAGATTTGATTAAGTCATCAGGGTTCTTCCTGTGCTTTTGGGAGACTTGAGGGTTTCTTTTAAATAAAAAATAAGGGTGAGACTGTCCAAGCCTATTGTTATTAAAAGGGTTTATCTTTGTATGAAGCCCAAGAGGAGGCTGACTTTTAAGGGATGAGAATCAACCCTAAATTGGACAGATGTATTGACTTTTAAAAAGACTGCTTTAACAAAGGATGACCAGGTTCTGGCCTATACCCGTAAGAGGTCTCGGGTCCTTGTACTAAGCCTAAGAGAAGACATGAGAACTTCTAAGAAGCCTGAGGGCCATTGTACAAAGCTCAAGAGGAGGCTGGGGATGCTTTTATGAAAGCCTATGGGTCCAAACTTAAGAAAAGTTCCTGAAAGGTTTCACCGGGAATAATCCTTTCTGTAGTGAACAGTCCTAGGGTTTGAAGAAATTCAAGAGAGGTTTCACCGGGAATTAATCCTATCAAGGGAAATGAATTTCTTAGACAAATTTCTAGATAGTGACAGTCTTGAGAAATGTTTCACCGGGAATAATGCCTTTCTCTGTTCCATATTGTATAAGCCAGAGAGGAGGCAAAACTGTATCTGGAAATTCCTATGGGGAACTAATTTTGACTGTGTTGAAAGAGTGACCACTGGTTTGATATAATCCTAGACCTAATTGCTGGGGAAAACTCTAAGCAGATAATATACAAGTATATACATATGAAATATATAGACAAGTATGTAAAAGAGTGTAGGAGGACTTACAGGTGAGCAAACTTCCAACATTATGAACAGATATATATATATATATATATATATATATATATATATATATATATATATACAAGTATGTAAAAGAAAGCTGATAAAACTTACAGGTGAGCAAGCTTCCATTGTAACAGCTGTATGGTTAGTTATTCAAGAAATTGAAGAATGTTTTGATAACAACAATGAATTTCAATCTAAATCAAAAGGGAAAGTTGTTTAAAAGAAGATTAGGGCTTATACTCAAGGAGAGGCCCAGAAGAAAAACAATGATCGTGCTATTATTCTGAAAATTGTATCGGGACTTATACGATGACTAAGGCCCAAATTATTGTATTTACAAAGAGGTTGGCCCAAAGTTTATTTTTGTACAAAAGATGGGGCTTACAACTCAACGAGAGGCCCAAAAAGTTTTTGAAAACGGCGATCGCGCCGAGATTTTTGACAATACAGTGGGACTTATACAATGACTAAGACCTAAAAAGGTTTTCTGTACAACAAGGGATGGGACTTACACTCTAATAGAGGCCCAAAGTGTTTTGAAAAATGTTTGTGAGGGTGAAAATAATCAAAACCCTAATTTGATTTTCAAAAAGGGCATTTAAATTAAATAAAAATTCAATTAAAATGATCAAAATTGTCAAACATATGTGAAAAACAAATTATGATCTAGGATCAAAGTTTGAAAAATCATGTTTTACCCCTAAAATGATTTAAAACTCATTTGAATTTAAAATCAAAAGATAGAAATTATTTTCAAATGTTTAAAAACAAATAAAAAATAAATTCTTTATGAAAATATTAAATATATAAAATAAATAATATTTTTTGTGAGATTTTTATAAAATAAAATATTTTATCATTTTTGTGAATTTTCAAAAAAAGAATTAATAAAAAATGTTTAAATTCGAGAAAGAAATTAATTTTAGAAGTTATTGTGAGAAAAAATTATAAGAAAAAGTGGTAAAAAAAATAGGGAATGGCCCTCCCATGGCTTGAACTCACGCCCTTGGGGTTGTGAGGTTAAAACTCTACCAACTGAGCCAAGTGCATTGGCTGATAAAAGATGGCAAGAGTGAATAATATGTGAAACTTCCTTTGGAAAAAATAGTTTAAAAAAAATACCAAAAGGTCTAGGGCGAGGGGGATTCGAACCCCAGACCTCTCGCTCGCTACACACACACACACACACACACACACACACACAAATACTAGTGTTTCCACTAGGGCGCAATGCCAATTCAAGTATATAGTGGCAACTAAATAATGTATACCAAATTTAGTTGGATTTTTGAAGAATGGCACCATGGCCATCTTCTTCCTTGGGCAAGCTACGTGAAGCATTCTATCTCTCTCATTTCTCAACCATTTCACATGATATAAAGATGAAAATCGTGCATTTTTAAACCAAGAATACAATGGCTTTATTCAATTTCATTTTAACTAAGTGTAACAAAAGATATTACACTCTAACCAGATGAACCCTAAAATGTGCAAGAACTCAATGAAATCACATACACATAAGATAAACAGCAATTGATTGAGGGAAAATGATCTACAAACACCCAGAAACACAATGGTAATTTGAAAACATGTTTATGATGCATGATTCACTGAGTTTGAAAGTTTAAGGCTTACCTCTGCAAGAAGGATTCGATTTCAATGGTAGAGGCGTTACAGAAGTAAAACAATGGCCTGGTTAGCTTCCTTGAGTCTCAAGGATGGTGTTGCAACCTTCAGGATATTTTGAAACTCTCTGGATAGGCTGGCTCAACTCTGACCGCAACTTGTCCAAGTGATAAATGAAGATGTTGATCCTGATGTTTCAGAGGTTTAATAGGTGTTTAATCAGCTCATATATGATATATGGAAGGTGTTAGATCAATTGGTTATGATGGAATGACTTCCTAATGCAAAATTCGAAAGTGACTTGCAAATGAAGGCATTTTTGGAGTGAAAGAGGGATTTTGAGTAAAGCATCAGTTTGGGTGCTTTGGGGTACTCAAACTGATCACAATTGATGTCTATTTATAGTGCAATAAGTTTGTTTTGGCATCGATAGTGAATGAAGGCTTGGACAGTCCCATGGCCAATGTTTATCAAAAGGAAGCTCAAGTCTCCTCTAGCCATTGACTTGAGGTTAGGGCACAGGCTATGAGTCCTTTGCTTCAGAGCTGAATCTTGACTAAATTTAGTTAGCAATGTCTTGATGCTTGCCACCTTGTGAATCCATTGAATGCATTGAAACAAAATTGGAGTCTTTGAGCTTTTTAGCCTTTTTAGGGCATTTATGGCTACATATAGATCTTTGAACTTGGGAGGCTTGTGGATCAGATCATTTCTCTTTGATGTTATCCCCTAAGGTGTCCAAATGGATGACAAGGCTTGTACTTATCTGATTTTTCCAAATCGAGCAAAAATGCAAAATTCTGTCTTGTACAAGACAGTTGGAAATGGTGATTTTGAGGGGGTCATATCTCTCTGCTTAAATGGAGTTATGAAAAGCTTTTGTGCTTTTTAGAAAGCCCTCATATGGTACAATTCATGTCCGACCATAGTTGGTCTTGAAACTATCTAAATCCAATTGAAAAAACCTCATGAACTTTGATGCCCAAAGCTGACACTTAGACAGTTTTGCACTAAGGGTTATGTTCTTGATTTTTCACCATTTTGATCCATCCATAACTAGAAATCCATGAAGAATCAGAGTTTCATGTAGTTGAAGCTTTTGTAGAATGTAGGAAGACCTACAAATCAGGCTTTAGATAATTCAAAATGGCTGTCTAGATCAGAAGTTATGGCCTTTGGAAGTTGGTACCAAAACCATTCAAATTTAGTAACTTAGAAAAAAATTTAATTTTTCAAGATTACCCCTTTTTCAAGTTATCATGATTTCTTGATCAATTCTTGTTCAAATGACATCATAAGTCATATTTTATGAAAATATGAGTCATAAGAATCATTTTTGCCAAAAAAGTGATGTTTTGACTTTTGGCTCCGGAGCGGTTCGGCTCGTAAAAAACTCTAATTCTCGACTTTTGAGGAATGTATCCCCTGAGGGTAATTTAACTTTTCAATTGGATTCCTTGGGTTATTTTGAGCATATTGAGTCATGTTTTTAAGTCTTTGCTCATGCCCATGTGAAAATCTCACTCTAGAGGTCCTAGTCGTCCAAAACCCTAATTTGGTGATATCGGGTGTTTCAAGGCTCCTTTCACTTGGAATGCCACAACTGTGTGTTTGATTTTTGATGTGAGGGTGCTATTTATCCTTCATGGATGTTTGAGAGGTTAGAAAAGTTGAAGATCATGTCATTTCTTGATTGATCTTTTGTCTAAATGCTTAGAGAGGGATGGAAACCCTAATTCTTGAATATAGTGAATGCTTAACCATCTTTGAGGAGATTGATGAGGCATGATGGTACATCCATATTGTGGTAATGATTTGCACAATGATGGGAAATTTTGGTGGTCAAAATTTGGGGTAAGACAAAGGACGTCCGGCTTCTATGGAAATCTAAAGTAGTAGAGGAGTGTGAGAAGGAACACAAGGATGTGTTTACATACTTCAAGTGAAACAAGTATGTGCCAGACGAAGAGTAGGAGATAAATTGCGAATATTTAGTTATGAAGGAATATCAGGTTCAGGATAATACATTAGGTTTTCTGTTTTTAGTGAGAGACCAATTTGGTATTTTGTTAAATTACCCAAGGAACAGTATAAGGTATTGTGTCGGAGAAAGTTTGAACTTTATTTAGTAACAGAAAGTGTAGTGATACAAACCGAAAGAAATTGTGTCAAGAAACAGAGTAAGTACCTTGGACTCAAGGAAATTTTAGTATGATGGTTTTATATTTGGACCTAAGAGGATTACAATGGAGAGCGAAGTAAACACGGTGTGGAAAACAGTATCAATAGTATGATTTGAGGAAGTGACAACGGAACGTATTTTGGACGAATGTGCAATAGAGTTATTAAGGTGTTGATGAATTTATAATTAAGGAAGTGTAATAAAGGATGGTTCACCCACGAGAACCCTAGTAGTATGACTGGAATGGGAAAAGTTACACCTTGGTATTAAGAACAAGCGTAGTGGTAGCACCATGGTCACAAGTGTACGTGATGTATTCTTAGTCTTGAGACAAGTGTGAAGAGACGTGCTTTGTGGAGCAGTGAGTATTGTATCCTAAGAAGTAAGATTATGGTAAAACAACGAGAAACAAATCAAGACTTATTACGGATTAAGTGTAAATCATGGAACGATTTATACCGGAAGGGTTTTGCGAGTAGTCGATGAGAATTGTTGGTGGCGATTCTTTCATTAAGTGAATTTGATGTATGCGTGGTGTGCATTTGATAGTGGAGGGTAAGAAATCCCAGTTAATGTGTACGTAGTGATGGAAAGGTTCTTCAAGAGGATGCATTGCCTCGATTTTCAAGTATAGAGAAACTTTTGTAATTGTGAATCATCTGAATATTCGGAATCTACCTTTTGTTGGACCAAGAACGTTGTTGTTTTAACTCTCACCAAGGAGTTCAAGTGAGAGAACAAGATTGTATGCTCGACATGATATGTTCGTCATTTTTGTGGTACCGCATGATGGTTGTGTGTGGGGTTTTGCTTATGGACGAATCAAGTATGAGTTGTCGCTAAAACCTTAGAATGTCGTCATTATTGACTTCCCGCTAGCGTAGGTATATGGGTGGAAAACAAACTATTCCGCCAAAGATTTGTCGTGTGATCGCGTTAGAATTTGGAATTCTACCTTGTCACTTGGTTGGAGTGTGTCATCTGCGTGTTTTGACCTTGTTCGGTATTACCTTGAGTTGACCATGGTTGGTGAATGTTATACAAGTTAAGGAGCCGCGGGTTGAAAATGATATTGCAAGTTAGAGCAGGCCAGACTGGTGGTTTTGAGTTGGGATGGATTTGGAATTAAAAGAAACTGGTTTTTAGCTTCTGCAACAGTGTTAACCGATTAGCACGTGCAAGGATGGTGCTTTGCGTTGAATTTTGAGAAGTTAATTGATTAACCTCAGACGGTTAATCGATTAACATGTGTAAATTGTGAAATCCCTTGGAAATCAACATCTGTGTTTTGTTACCTCATGTTACTCCGATTGGAGAGTATTGTGTGAATGGAGAACGGGATTGCAAGTTAATGAAAGACGGAATTGTGTTTGAAAATCGGAACTTATGGAAATATGTTGCATAGTTGACCATTTGTTCAGACGACAAGGGAGTTTGACTTTTGGGGAAGTAATCTTGTTAATTGTGTTGAGTGTGAGAAAGTTTTAGGTGTATTGTTATCATTACTGTTGAGAGCCTTAAGGACGAAGTTAGAGAATACTCATGAAGTATTAATCTTCGCAAGGAATATTTCGGTATTTTAATTTATGGTGTTAGTAAGGTATGAACGGTTAGTCAGAGTTAGTATTTGTTACCTTCCGCGAGTTCATGGATAGAAGTGGATTCAATTAAGAAGCGTGGCATGTTCTTTGAAAGTGTGTGTATGTGTGGAGTGTTGTATGTGAGTTGGTGAGTAGTGTGGAACCTCACAATCAGACTTTGGATGGTTTAAGCTTTGCTAAGTGGTAACTCACATATGATTGAAGTTTCGTGATGGTGTTACGTGTTATTGGTTGAGATCTCGAATCAACAAGAAACACTGAGTAAGTCGGAAACCCGCAAGGAGTGTTGTTATGGAATGTGGTAACTAGAAACGGAAGTTGTTAAGCTACTTTGGATGAATTATTTCAAGTTTGGAATGGATTTGGAGTTGTATATGTTATTGTTGTAACAATGTAACTCCTGCACCTTTATCGTCTGGAGAGTGTTAGACAGATGTTATAATATTGTGTGTTGGCGAGGAAATTGTTCTATCATATGACGACAGTGGGTTTCTTGTGTCGTTGGTTAGTAAGAACCACAGTGGATAAGTGTGTTTCTCTGCAGACTGTTATCTACCTAGTAGTGCTTAAGAATTCGTAGTGTTCCACTGTTAGATTTTGGATTACGCAGTGGGGGGTGATAGATGAAAAAGTTTAGTCAGAATTTGGGAATTGAAAATTGTCGCTTATAAGAACGGAAGTGAGAAGAGCTTGTTCTAAGTGTGTTACTTTTGGTGTTATACGAAAGAGATGAATTATCGGATTAAGTGGAACTGGTAAAGAAGTCGTTAACGAATTATGATGTGGTTTGAATGTTGAAGGATTTATGACATGATAGTCGTTGGTAATTGCATAAAGATGAGGAATGACTAAGTTACCTCATGAGGATTTGATGAGTGTTTGTTATACCAAATCTAGGTGAGGAGTATGGTTTTGTTTCGTGACTCAGTAGAAGAGTATAGTGTGGTACATTCTTTCTGAAGATTAGATGCGACCAAGTCTTTTTAGTATGAAACAAAATATGAATCATGGAAAAAGCAAAGTTGAAAGTTAACCCAATATTGGAACAAGAGTACAATTAAGAACGTGACGTTTGATAATTTGTGAAAACAAGGATTTTAGTCTGTGAAGTCAAGTTGGAATTGGAATACGTCAGAAATTTTAACGGAAGTAAAGTTAAGTGTGGATCTAAGACAGTGATACAAGTCGTGGTTATTGTTGAGTGGAGGAAATTCAGGGAGAATTTCAATTTAAGGGGGAAGAGTGCAATACCCCATATTATCTAAATGCTAAATTGGATATCAGATGAGATAAGATGAGTGTCTATGTGCTCTATCTTGGTTAATTGGAATAATGGAATTCTTTAAGTATTGTCAATTGAGATCAATAGAGTAACTAGTGAACTCTGAAGAGATCAATTATTTTTTTAAGGGACTGTCATACCCCAAATTTGTCCTACCCTCTCATTTTTCTTGTGCTAAGTATATGGTTGCTTTCTGTACTTTTCTCAAGATCATCATATAACTTTTGGTCATAATCCTCTAAAGTTTAGGCTATGGAGATTTAGTTTGTACTCTTTGTCATTACAAGCTTTTGCAAGAGTGTGGAATTCAAGTAAAACAAGAAAAATGTGCCTTTATGCTCATGGTCAATTAGTCTGGATGTGACCAATAGGGTTCAAGTGGTGGTCGTTCATATTCCAAGACATGGTCAATTTATTTTCAAAGCCAAATTGAATTTAAGGGATGAAGCAAAATAAGGTTCAATTTGACTTTGACTTAGTTGGTGGGCCTAAATAATTTATGACTTGAGCATATGTTCAATCCAAGTCATATGGGAGCAAGGTTTCAAAGTGAAAAACAAATACTTAAGGTGTTCGAAACTATGATTAATTGATTATTAGAGTTAGGATGGAGCTCAAGAAGCAATACGCGGCCGGCCGTTTGGCTTCTAGATGTTTCAAAGTAATTCAATTCATGGCAAGAAGTGCTAAAGGTAATTGTTGACAGGGGGGGATCATTGTCCAAGTGTGTATAACTCAGTTATTCTTAGCTAAAATATTGAATAAATTGGAATCATGCACAAGCTTTTTTTTTTTACAAAAACAAGGTTATAGGAGTCAAGTCGTGGCAATGGCAGCAACAGCATGCCATGATTCTGCTCACTCCTAATCAGGATTCTCAATAAATTCATCACAAGCTAAAATAACAATCATTGGCCTAGGATTCACCAAAACGCCAGGATTCAAATCAAATTCTATTCATTGCAAAACTTACAAGGAATCTACATGAATTCAGACAATACACCAATAGTTAATGATTAAAGAAAAGCCTTAAAATTACTACAAAGGGTCCGTAAATGCAAGTGACGATAAGAGGTTTGTTTCAAAGGGAGAACAAAAGTGTGATAATTTAGAACTCTTCCTTCTTGTGTGTTCCTTGGAATTGTTGTAATTAAAGGTGCAAAATCCAACACCAAGGTTTCTCCACACCCTCTCCTTCTCTTTCAAGTATGGTGCTCCATGAACAAGCTACTGCAGTGGCTGAGGAGTTGAAATTGATTTAACTCGATGGTGAAACTTGACAGTGATAATGATCCACCACATCTCAGTTTTGCTGACCCTTCAATCGAAATGAACAAAATCGTTAGGACAACATGGCTTAAAGAAAGGTAATTTAAACAGGGAGAAGTGTTGAACGCAAAAGTTTTGATGAAGGAATGTACCTTACGGAAAAGGTTACGCAAAGGAATTAATGGAAACAATGTCTTGCACCTGTTCTTATAGAGTCCTCAAACAAAGCAGCTTTTGAACTTTGAAGAAGAGTCTTCGTTGATTGCTCAGACATAGGATTGATTCAAATATCAAAGTTCATGTTTTTCCCTTCAAGACAAAACAAGAACATCTTGCCAAAGTCTTCAAGCTATCATGCTAGCCAATTTCCTATTCTCATCATCTTCAGGAAATCCATGCCTCACCGTGCCAAACCCCTTGAATCAACGCACATGAAAAGTAAAAATGGAAAGAAGTTAGCATAGTGTATAAAAAGCAATATTATACTAAGATCATTTTTCAAGTCTTCACATGAGCATAAGCTATAATTTCACAAAAAACAATTCCAAATTGCAAACAGGAAAGTCAAAGAGATATTTCATAATTTGGACAAAAAACGAACTCTGAATCTAAGAAAGTAGTAACAGGTACACCAAGAAATTACAAGCACAAACAAAAAACCAGACAAATTCAGAGCAGAACAGGGTTCAGAAAGTATAGATAGGGCAGATACACTATTTTGGGAAGAACACCTTCTGAACCTTAGAAAGTAACAATAAACATACCAAAATGGAGATTTCGCAGCAAGGTTACAAGACATCAACCCTAATTCCTGAGCTATTTAAAAAGGATTCGTCTGTTCATAGAGAAAAAAAAAGACCCTACATTTTCGTAGTATTACAAGGCTGCGCAAGAAATCCCCAACCTCCATCTCTAAAGCTCTCAAAGAATCCTAAAATAACACTCACATTGAAATTCACATTGAAATTCTGAGCTAGTTTGAGCTTAACCTCACATTTTCCTGCAATCATACAAAACAATAACACTCAACAACATCACGCTCAGAGATTATAGTAGGAAGAAGAAGATACGTAGAAGGAAAAATAAGAAAGAGGAAAGTTAAAGAAAGTTACCTTCGTCGGAAAGCTTTCGATCGGAATCGCTCCGATCTAGGTATTATTCACTCCTTTTTACTTTCTGATGCTCAATTTGTAGTCACCATATGATTACGTTTTGAAACCCTCCATCAATTGCTTGCTTTCTCTGATTTTGGTTAGATCTAGGTTTTCTTTTAGGTTTCTGTTTGAGGATTAGGGTGGGATTTTGAAAAATCTGAGTTCGGATTTGGAAAGAGGGGAAAGTTTTAATTAGGGTTCATGTGGGTTGTTTAGTTTGGTGGTGGTGTCGCCGGAGAAGGGGGTGGTGGCCGACGGGCGCCGCCGCTTCTCCGGCAGCGATCTAGGTTTCTGGCGAGACCCTTTTGCAGAGAGAGGCAACGTGAGAGAATGAAGAGAGAGGATAGATGGAATTGGTTTATGGTGTGAACCTTTTATCTTTAAGTTTAATTCGTCACCCTTGCCTTGTTTAGATGTTGGATCTGGTGGTGATAAGTGTCTCCACCGTGGACACTTGTCACCGGTTGGTGACCTCTGTAGCGAGCGATTTTGGACGCGGTTCTTAAGCGTTGTTGCTCTTTGGGGTTTACTACAGGTCGATTCATTTTTTATCCTATTGTGAGCTGACTAAGGAAGGGAAATAGATGTCTCCAATTAACCCTGTTTGCATACTGAGTTTAAACAGCGGTCTGTTAGGTTACGGATGCTATATGGTAATGGGGCCTTTCTTTCTTCTTACTTTATTAAGGTGGAAAACTGGGACTATTCATGGGGAATTTGTCAGATTAGGTGGAGATAGGGGACTTTAGGTTTTTGGATTAGTGTGCTCGCTAAGATTTTTCTTTCAATCTTATGCCTACGTATTCCCGTTTACCGAAACAGGGAAATCAGAGCGATCGTAATTCCTCCTATTCTATGGGAGGAAATGGTGTTTTGGTGTCTTGTTCAAAGCCCAAGACGTGAAGCTAAAAGTGATTTGTATTTTGTTCAAAGCCCAAGATGTGAAGCTGAAGGGTCTATTTGTATCTTGGTCGAAGCCCAAGATGTGAAGCTAAAAGGTGTTGTCTTTAGAGAGAATTTTGTAATCTCTAAAGAGGGTCTGTTTGTCACAACTATTTATAAAGGAGAATTACTTTAACCGGGATATGTGAATCCGGCAATGCCATAATTTCCTTTATAGGGGGTTCCAACCTGAAGGAGAAGACTTTAACTCAGTGTAGAGCAATGTTATCTTTCCTTAGGAATTTTTCATGCTAAAAGAGGGACAGTGGCATGGATGTAAATAATCCAGAGGCTTGCCGCTTACAACGATTAGATGAAGAGGAAGGAGTTGTTGATGTTTGTGTACTTTGAACGAGGCACAACTTTGATGCTAAAAAGGTTGATTGACTCAATCGGGGTTTTCCTTATACAAAGCCTAAGAGGATGCTATTGGCCCAACAAGAGGGAGTTCTTATGTGTCTCGTACGAAGCCCGAGAGAGAGAGGGGCTAAAAGGGTTGACTCAACAGGAGAATCTTTTATACTCAACAAGAGAGTGTTTTTGTATCTCGTACGAAGCCCGAGATGGAGGCTAAAGATGGTGACTCACCAAGAGAATCTTTTATACTCAACAAGAGAGTGATTTTGTATCTCGTACGAAGCCCGAGATGGAGGCTAAAAGGTGATTGACTCAACAAGTGAGTCTTTTATACTCAATAAGAGAGTGTTTTAGTATCTCGTACAAAGCCCGAGATGGAGGCTAAAAGGGAGATTGACTCAACAAGAGAGCCTTTTATACTCAACAAGAGAGTGTTTTGGTATCTCGTACGAAGCCCGAGATGGAGGCTAAAAGGTTATTGTTTCAACAAGAGAGTCTTTGTATCTCGTACGAAGCCCGAGATGGAGGCTACAAGGTTTGCTCAACAAGAGAGTCTTTGTATCTCGTACGAAGCCCGAGATGGAGGCTAAAAGGTTTGACTCAACAAGAGAGTCTTTGTATCTCGTACGAAGCCCGAGATGGAGGCTAAAAGGGTACTGTTTCAGTTGAGTGACAGGTCCAGTATATTGGTTCAACGAGAAAATCAGTTCTTATATGAGTAACACTGTACTCATGGATTTGATCTGAGGATCGGGATTATTTCCTGTTCTATAAGGAAACAGGGAATCCAAAAGGTATTTGAGATTGTCCAAGTCTGCGGGTGTCTTCCTATTTTTGAAAGGGACTTGAGAATGTCTTTGAGACTCAAGGAAATTAGACTGTCCAAGTCTTGAGTTTTATCTTTTGTACTATGCTTAAGGAAACAGTAGTAGTATGTTCACGGTAGAAAGATCTAGACTCTTTGAAAGACGGTTCTATTAAGATGACTAATTTCTGTTCCTATACCTCTAGGAGGTCGTCGGGACAATTTGTCCGAAGCCCAAGAGGAGGCTGGAAACTTTTAAGAAGCCGAGGGACAATTTGTACGAAGCCCAAGAGGAGGCTATCATTCCCGGAGGAAGAAATCATTTATACGAAGCCTAAGAGGAGGCTGTGAATACTTCTAAGAAGCCGACGGGTCCTTGTACAACGCCCAAAAGGAGGCGAGATGCTTTTAAGAAGCCTGTGGGTCCCCAAACCCCCAGAAGTTCAAGACAGGCTATTCACAAAGAATAGAGCAAGCCAGGAAAGTTCGAGAATTTGGAAGAAACTCAAGGGATGCAATTCACGGAGAAGAGATCATCTCTGAAGAGTAGAGTTTCTTGACAATTCCTAAGGAGGACAGCCGAAGAGAAGACTGTATCTGGTGCTCCTATGGGGGATCTAGTATTGTCTATTTCTAAGAATGATTGAAACGGCTTTACCTAGTGCTAGACATAGTTGCCGGGGAAACTCTAAATATCTATACTATTATTACACAGTCGATATGAGTTTATGAAAGAAGACTTACAGCGAAACAGCCCCACAATACAGTTATATGTATATGAAAGCGGTAAATGAAAGCATATAAACACTTACTCGGTTGTAGAGCTTCCATGTTGTTTGGTTAGTTGTTCAACAAAGAAAGATTGAAAACAACAGTATATTTAAAAATCAAAGGAGAAAGTGCTTTGAAAGGAAATATTGGGGATTACAGCTCAAGGAGAGGCCCAGGGTTTTAGTAGTGATTGCACTGTGATATGAGTTTGTACAGTGAGACTTATACAAGTGACTGAGGCCCAAAAAGTTTTCTGTACAAGGGGAATGGGTCTTACACTCTCTCAAGACGCCCAAACAAAATGATTTAGAGAAAAGAAGCGGGTCTTACTACTCGAGGGTAGGCCCAATGGTTAATTTAAAAATGGCGATCGCGCCGAGGTTTTAGAATGTACAGAGGGACTTATATAATAAGTGAGGCCCCAAAATGGGTTATGTAAAAAAAAGGGTTGGGACTTACACTCTATTAGAGGCCCAAGTGAGTTTTAAGAAAAGAAATGGGTCTTACTACTCGAGGGTAGGCCCAATGGTTAATTTTGAAAAGTGCGACGATCGCGCTGAGGTTTTGGAAACACCGTGGGACTTATACAAGTGATTGAGGCCCAAAATTTTGGTATTTACAAAGGAATTGAGTCTTACACTCTATTAGAGGCCCAAAGGTTTAAAAATGAAAAGAAATGGGACTTATAGCTCAAGGAGAAGCCCAATGGTCTTTTTTGTTAAAAGGCGACGATCGCGCCGAACTTTGTAAATGTATAGAGGGACTTATACAATATCTGAGGCCCAAAATATTTATTTAAAAAAGGGGTGGGACCTACACTCTATTAGAGGCCCAAAGTGTATTTTAGGAAAAGAAATGGGGCTTACAACACGAGGGGAGGCCCAGATGATTTTCAGTTTGAAAATGGCGATCGCGCCGAGATTTTTAACGTATCGGGACTTATACAATAACTGAGGCCCAAAATATTTTTGTACAAAAAGGGTTGGGTCTTACACTCTATTAGAGGCCCAAAAATTTTGAAAAAAAGATTTGTTAGGGTGAAAATCAAAGAAACCCCAATTTCATTTTTTTAAAGGCATTTTTCAAAGAAAAATCAAGTAAAAAATGATAAAAAATATCAAATAAAATCATTAATCATGTTATAACAATGATTAAGGTTTATGAAAAAGTATTTTATCCACATGAATATTTAAAATCATTTTGGTTTTAAAAATCAAGAAAAAGAAATCCTTTTAAAAGCATTTAAAACAATTTAAAACAATATTTTTAAATATATTAGAAATAATCTAAAAATAATATTTTTTTGTGATTTTTTGTGGATTAAAATATTATGGGGTATGAATTGGAAAATGATGATTTTTGCTATGTAAAAGAATTAGTTGAGTTTTGAAAATAAAATAAGAAAAAGAGGAAAGATGTTACAACATCATCTTCGACATCTCTCATGGGGCAAAAAACCAGTACTGAAACTTTAGTTTTTAACACTTTTTCTATCAAATTTCAAACACTCATAACTCTCTCAATTTTTAACGGAATTAAAATCTGGAAGTACCTATCTTGACCGATTTTTCGCAAGGAATCCAATGGTACCACACATACACACTGAAACTCGACGTACAAAACACGCGAATCGAAAAACCAGAACTGCACTTAATTGAAAACATCGTTTCTCGTCAAATTT
The DNA here is from genome assembly GCA_022829125.1 of Lathyrus tuberosus. Classification (NCBI taxonomy): domain Eukaryota; kingdom Viridiplantae; phylum Streptophyta; class Magnoliopsida; order Fabales; family Fabaceae; genus Lathyrus; species Lathyrus tuberosus. The sequence continues at coordinate 8,834,733 of JALAZF010000159.1, forward strand.
CCAACACGCGTAACTCTCTCGATTTTTAACGGAATTAAGATCCGGAAGAGCCTATTTTGACCGATTTTTTGCAAGGAATCCAATGGTATTACTCATGTACACTGAAACTTAATGTACAGAACACACAAATTAAAAAACCAGAACTGAACCGTTAATTTCGATGTCGTTTCGCGCCAAATTTCTCACACGCGTAACTCTCTCTATTTTTAACGGAATTAATATCTGGAAGAGCCTATATTGACCAATTTTTCGCAAGGAATCCAATGGTACCGCACATATACACTGAAACTTAACGTACAAAACACGCGAATCGAAAAACCAGAACTGCACGTTAGTTTTCGACGTCGTTTCGCGCCAAACTTCCAACGCGCGTAACTCTCTCAATTTTTATCGAAATCAAAATCCGTAAAAACCTATCTTGACCGATTTTTCGCAAGGAATCCAATGGTATTACTCATACACACTGAAACCCAACGTACAGAACGCACAATGCAAAAAACCAAAACTGGACTGTGATTTTAAAACAACATAAACTCCACATATAAACATGTTAAAGTGCCAACAGTAGAAGGATCATATCATACACATTAAGGACTATATTTTTGCTTTAAGAACTGTTCAATATGATGCATGTATATGGACAACAAAGGAAAGTATGATTCAAAGAATTCAAGTTGTGAATTTTACCTCTTTTTTGGAGATTTTGTGCAACCTACCAAGTGCTTTGTTCCAGAAATGATTTGATGCTTTGGACACCCTCAAATGACCTCTTAGAAGCTTTTAGGATGGTTGGAATCAGCTGAAAACCTCTGGAGCAAATTTGAGCACTTTCTTGCAAAATGGGCAAAAGTGGCCAAAATGCCACTCTCTCAAATGGTGTTCCAGATGTGTGGCACCATTTGGGACAGGTCAAGGATGATATTTGGAGTGTGTTTGAGGTTTTATCTGGTTTGGAAAGTGACTGAATCAAGACATTGCTTGAAAAATACAAAAAAGTCCAATTTTGAGGTTTTGAGAGGTGACTTTGTGATGTTGGTGTTATAGGTCACTTGTGAGAGTTTGGATCACCTACATATGATGTTTATGAGGTGTTATTATCATGAGCTATGATGGAAATTCTCTCTAACTCAAAAACTCAGAATTTCCTTACTAAAGAAGGCATTTTGGAGTGAAAGAGAGAATTTGAGGAAATCATCTGTTTGATGGCTTTGGTGTACTCAAACTGAGCACAAAGGAGCTCTATTTATAGTAGAGCAAGTTTGTTTTGCAAGCAATATTGAATGGTGGCTACAGTAGAGATTAGGCAAATGTTGGCCAATGAAAATCCAAGTCTCCTCTAGCCATTGACTAGAGGTTAGAGCACAGGCCTTTGGTTCCCTAGTTGTTGGATGAATCTTGACTGAATTCAGTTGGAGGAAGCTCAGTTCATGCCACCTCTAAGCATCCATTAAATGCTCCAAACCAAAATTGGAGTCTTGTCCCTCTTTTAGGGATTTCTAGGTTTTGGCATGCTAGTTTTGGTTCCTTGGACTTGGGAGGCTCATGGATCAGATCACCCCCCTTAGATTTGATCCTTAGATGTGTCCAAAATGATGACAAGGCTTGAAAATTTGTGTGGCACAAGAAATGTGAAAATCTGCCCCTGAAAAATTCAGCTGCCGCAAGCCTTTTTGTAAAATCCATAACTCCTTGCTCGAGTATGCTACATGGACGTTCTAGGACTTTCTGGAAAGCTGAGATGACGTACTTCAACTTTGATGTTTGGCCCTAGACCTGGTTCAACTTGGATCATGGAGAAAAACAACCTTGAAGTTGGGACTTCATGCTGAAATTACAAGGCAGATTTTGGCTAAGTGCTGAAAAATGTCAATTTTAGGTTTTTAGCCATTTTGATCCAACCATAACTCAAAATCCATGATGAATTGGGATGAGGTGTAGTTGACACTTTTGTAGAGGGCCATGAGGGCTACAAATCAAGCCTTGGATGGGGAAAAATGGATTTGTGTTTTAGGAGTTATGATCCTCCAAAGTTGGTACCCTTGCCACTTTATTTCATAACTTAGAAAATTTTCTAAGTTTTTATGGTTACCCCTTTTTCAAGTTATCCCACTTTTCTTGATTTTTATTGATGAATGATGATTCCAATCACACATTAACATCATTTTAGGGTTAAAAAACCATTTTTATGGAAAATCTAAAAAAGTCAAAGTTTGACTTTTTATCAGATGAATTCCAAACTGTGCGATCCTTTATGAAATCAAGCCCTTGACCTAAATCAAACTTGATGGACATGTTCTATAGGTGTTATAGGGTGTATTGAATCGTGTCCCAAGGTTTGGGAGCATGCCTGGGTCAAAAGTCAAAGGTACAGTTGACTTTTCCCGCGGAACCCTAACTGTAGTTCAGATGAAATTGAAACTTGTTGCTCAAGCTTCTTGGATTAACCCATTGTTGCAAATGGATCAATGTGGTGTGTTAGGGATCCTCAAATCCTCTCTTGAGGCCTTGGCTCGTGTTTTGTCCCAAAAGTCAACTTAGGGGTGAATTAGGTTAAGAAACCCTAATTCCGGATTTCTGGTAAATGCATTCCCTGAGGCTAAATTGACTTGATGATTGGGTCCATGATGTTCCATGGAGCGTATTAGGATATGCTTTGAAGCATTGGCTCGTGCCCAGAGGAAAATTTCCATCTGGAGGCCCTAGTCGACCAAACCCTAATTTGGTGATACCGGCGATCCTGAGGCTTGATCCATCTATAAGGGAGCAGCCTTGTGCTTAATCCTTGAAGTGGGAGTCCTCTTGATCCATTATGGATATTTGAGAGGCTAGACAAGTTGAAGATCATGTCATTCCTTGATTGATCCTTTGTCTAAGAGCTATGAGAGGGTTTGAAACCCTAGTTTGATTGTAGTGAATGCTCACCCATCTTTGGGGAGACTAATGAGGTACAAAGGTACATCCATATTGTGCTGATGATTTGCACCATGATGGGAAATATTAGTGGTCAAAATTTGGGGTATGACAACCTCCCATTTGATTCTGTGTGCGCCAACCCTCAAGAGATACCATGCATCCCCATATCTCAACCCTTGGATTAGAGTCAGTGGTTGACTCATTTGCATCCAACGCCCCAAGTTGAATGAGGGTTCACGGTGAACCCTCCTTCCCAGCGTGGGCTTGTTAACATTGGGCTCTGTGAATTTCTTAACCGCACCCCCTATTTTACTGATATTTCTGGCCCATTTGTTTTCTTTTTTAGAACTTTTTCTTTTATTTTTCTTTTATTTATAAAAAAGACAAAACACTATTTTTTTGTTTTTAGTTAATTTTATTAAAATTATTTATTTAATATTAACTAATTAATTTTATAATTAGTTTTATTAAATATTTGACTTTAATTAAATTAATTATATTAATTCAATTTTCTTTAATTAAAAAATCCAAAATACTTTTCTAAACCTTGTTAATTAATAAATTTCTAATTAATCTCATTAAATCATTTTATTTAATACTAATTAAATTTAATAGTTAATTTTATTAAATATTTTAGTTTAATTTGATTAATTACTTAAATTTTCACCTTTTTCTTTAAAAAATTCTAAAACAAATTAGTTTGAATTTCTCCTTTAGACTAACCTTAGGATTAGGTTACTAATTATACTAACATGTTTGATCATATTTCTCCCCTATTTTGTTTTGTTTTTAGTCTTTGTGTGATGTTTATACTTTTCTCTTATGGATTAATTTCGTGCCTTGATTATATTTATGTCATTCATCATATGCTTGTCAAAACCAAACTCTTTTCAAACTAATACCTTGACCTAATGTCAAGCCCTTTTTCAAATACCTTGTAAGTCAATTGTTTTCACGATCGCAATCAACTTCACATAGCCTCCTCTTGGGCTTTATACAACGATGTTGCACATTTCACAATCTTGTTTGCATGCTTTTGTGTGTTGGTCTTACTTTAACTGTGGCTTGATTATTCTCCCTTTGAGTAATTGTATCCCTCCCCCATTAGATTAAAATCAACCCTTTTTTACAAGAATAAACACGCTTGATCCAACGTCAAGCCTTTTTTCAAAACAAACTCAATTAATAACAATTCATTCTCAAGCGTTCACTTGATCCACATATCAAGTCCCTTTACCCAACTTGTAAGTCGAGTGCTTTTGCCTCGCCATCGACCTTACCTTGAACCATTAGGACCACCTTTCCATTAGTTCTCAACCACTTCGCACATAAATTCAAACCTCGATTCATATCGAGCATGTTTCTCAAGTTAAACCAAAAATACCTAATTATACTTAAATACTATTTCATAAAAGAAGAAAAGGGAGTGGAATGGAATCTTCGATTCCTCTTCTCAATTGTTTGGGCCCGAGGAATCTTTCTTAAGTTCAAGCAATTGTCTTCTCTAAAAGACTCATAACACGTTTAGACATCAAACCCTTTTTACAATAAACAAAATCAAATCTTCTTTTCCTAAACACTTGGATGAAAAAGAGAGAGAGTCGGTTCTTCGACTAGCTTTCCCGATTGCTTGGGACTGAGGAATCTTTCTCAAGTTCAAGTAATTGTCATCTATTTAACATACTCTAACCATATTAAAACTCTTTCATAATTAAGGGTGAAAAAGATAGAGAGCCGGTTCTTCGACTCGCTTTCCCGATTACTTGGGCCCGAGGAATCTTTCTTAAGTTCGAGTAATCATCACCCAATCAAAATACAAACACATTAATCCAACTCCTCGCCGCCGTGCGATTACAACTCTTTTCCAAGATAACAATGTTTAGCCCCCTCTAAACACTTGTTCACTTAAAAAACACCAACAAACAACCGTAGTCCCACGAACTACGAATGCTCTGACTTTCCCATTGCACGAGGGAATACGTAGGCACAAGGGTTCTAATCCTTGCCGAGCACCCTAATAAAAAACATTCATTTTCCCCTTATAATCCTTTTACCTTAGAAGATAACAAACAAACCTAGCTAACTTTCTCACGAATCGAATCAAGAGGTTCCCGTTGAGTACAACGGACGTAGAGGGTGCTAATACCTTCCCTCTTGCATAACCGACTCCCAAACCTGAATTTGGTTGCGTTGGCCATTTTCTTATCCCTTTAAAGGTTTTATCAATATTTTCCTTTCCTTCTTTTGGGATAAATAAAGTTTGGTGGCGACTCTGCTTCGAACAGTTTTTTTCCGCGACCATCGCGAGGATCGTATTTTTCGAGGTACGACAGATGGCGACTCTGCTGGGGATATTTGTATTGCCCTGTGTGTAGCACCCCAAAATTTTCTCTCTCTTTTTTTAACCTTTTACTGGCTTGTGTTTCTTTTTCATCTGCATTTTTAGGTCATAGTTCATAATCATACATTTGCATTGGACTTCTAAGACGTGGGATCAGGAGTTTCTCTGAGTCAAGGCTTCCTATTTGCATTGAGATACTTTCGTTCAAGTTTGACAGAGGGTTAAATTCTTGTTGTTGTAATTTTACATCAAAGATCGTCAAGCATCAAGTGTATTGGATTCAAGATTTCTCAAAGGGCATCAAGAGCCCAGGGTTTCATCATGGTTAATTGTGAAGGTTGTGAATTAGGGTTTGAATCCTTCTAAAAATCTCAAGAGCATTGGTTCCAAGTTGAGGTGTTCAAGCCAGGTGTCGTTTATTCGGTCATAGTCAGGATCAGATAAAAGTTTGACCTCATCTTGGTCAAATCATCAGGAGTTCTGTTTCAATCACAAGTTATCTATGTCAATGGTTTATTTCTCAGCCAGTGTGTACCCAAGGTCAGATTATGCGGTGTGGAACTCATCAGGTTATCAAGCAGTGGTTCGTGCGGGGCTTGGTCCAGAAAATCATGTTCATCATGATCCATCAATTCAGATTGTGCTCCTCTGTGGATTTATTTTCCCAGAGATTCTTTCAGGCGGGTTCAAAGTGATTCAGAACTCATTTCATTTGCTATCGGAGATTCAGAAGTCTGTTGGTTGTTATTTAATGCATTAGTGGATTACAGTGGTGATTATTCAAGGTGTTGGAATGAAAAGCTGAGGTTGATGGCCGTTGTATTCATTTAATCAGATGTTGTGAAAATTTGGGATTGGTGTGATTTGGTTATCCATTTTTAGAACCAATTTTCTTTATTAATTTTTATACCCAAATACCCAATTTGAATCCATTCTAGTCCATTTTTTTTTAATCCAATCCATATTCCATAAACCACTTTTGAATCCAAATCCTTTTTCAAAATCCATTTTTAACAATTTTGATCCAATTATTAATATTCATCCATATCCATTTCCATGTTCCATTAGGTGTTCACTCCCATTGTTTTTATTAACCATCTTTTCCAATCCATTTTTCAATCCATTCCACTTTGACCAACTCTTAAAACAATTTCATTAGTCATTTTCAATGACCATTAATCCATATTAACATCCTATTTTAATCTAACAATTAAGTCAAGTCCATCTACATTGTGACACAAATACAAAGAACCCGTTGAAAGATAAAATACAGAATGTCCAAGTATCACAATTGTACAAAGATTTCACATTGTCAATAACATAACCAAGGACCCCACACAAGACCACTGCTCCACAAACCTACAGCAATTAACCAGCCATCCCGAATTTCATGTGCAGGCCTCACTACGCAACCAGCGTCTCCACACCATCAACTGCTAAACAACCCGTACAAATTGCAGTAAACAACAACAATTTTCAGCAGCACAACAAAACCACGCCAGACAACATCTGCAACACAACGAGACACAACCAATAACAAGGACAATAACGTCTCAGCATCAAGACAAACTTCTTGTACTACAAACTTAATCGACAAGCTTTGTTTCATTTTAAGGAGAGGGAAAGAAAGCCAAAAGGGAGGGAGAAAAATCAAAGACAAGAGCAGCAAGAAACATAATTCTTTTTTCTCTAAAAACTCACCTTCAATCCACATTGATTCCTCAACACAAATTAACCTACACCTTTGAATACCAAAACACCGCCATCATGTCATGATTTCATCACCAGTGTTAAACAAGCTTAACCTTCAGCTCCTCTTCCATCTTCATCCAACCTTCAAACCTAAAAACCAACAAACTCATATTCCTCTCATCAACAACAACATAGCAACATCAATTCACAACTGCGGAAGCAAAATCAACAACAACTGAAGTTATACAGAGAAGAATGAGATCGAGAATTGAAGAGGAAGTGTGAGGAATCGATTTTGAAGGAAAAGAGTTGGAGAATCGCGCATACCTGGAGTCTTCCTCGGTTTCTATTAGATTGCTCACGTGTGAAGAAGCACCGGACTCTCTCCGGTAGGTACGTCGATTTCAATCCAATCTCAATTTGCGATGTGATTTTTGTAGCTTCCGATTTTGGTGTCTGTTAGTTGATTTATGGTATCTTGTTGTTTGTAATCTGAGATCCTTTCCTTGAATGTTTACCATCGTGAGTTGTACCGCTGCGGCGCAAGTAAGTTTAAAAGCTAGGTCGTCGTTGTGTTCGTTGAGAGTGAGGAAATAAGCAAACATAAACTGTATTGTGCAAAGTAGAGGGAGAAGCGATGTGTCGCCGGAGATGTTGCGAAGAAGACGCGAAAGAAGTTGTTGTCGTGGAGGTAGTCTCCGGCGAGCATAATTTGAGAGAGGAGAAAAGCGAGTCGTCGACGGAATATCAAGGAATGGAAAGAGGTTATGATGATGTCGTAACGGAGAGGGGATTTTAGTTGAGCGATTGAAGAGGGAGATGAAAGCTTTTGGAGATGGCACAGATGAAAGAGGAGGAGTAAGCGTGTCCGATGGAGCCTTGTCTGTTTCCGGCGAGATTTGAGCGTGGAAGGAGGGTGAGAGTGATAAAAGAGACGGCTGAGGTTGTGTTAGGGTTTTCAGTTTATTTGTGTTGTTGGCAGTGGACCGGATTCGGGCCTTAAGCCCACTCGTTTTTGCTCACATAACCGTAAGTGCTCGTGCACCTCCCTGTACGAAATCCTTGGGCTTCAGAACCTCAAGGCCCGCCTGTTTGTTCTTATCCGCACCCCAGTTTTTTTTTTGCACGCACCCCCTGGCTTCTTGGCATTTCTTTTGGGCCTGAAGCATGCCAAAGCCCCAGCGCCCAACATCTGTTCACACCACCCTACCTGATGCACCCTTTTTGCTTTTTATTATTTGTTTTGGTTATTAGAAGTTTGACTAATTATTTTTATTGGATTTTTGATAATTGTTTTTAGATAATATTTTGAATTAACTTAGGATATATTGATATTAGGTTTTTAATCCTAGATTTAATTTTAGATGTAATTTTCTTTAGAATTAGTTTGTAATTTTAGAACTAGTTGTTTTTAATTTTGGATTTTGATATTAGACTTTTTCTAGAAATTAACTTGAATTAACTTTAGATTTAATTTTCGAATTAGTTTTTTTATTTTATTTTTAGATTAACTTTTTAATGGATATTTTTGCCTATTCTAATTAATTTCTGATACTTGACTTGCCTCTTGCTTGACTTTCTTTTGTGATTGAGCTGTCTGGTGTTTACTTGTTGATTACCTCTGTATTCACATGCTCCCTTAAGGCTCCTAGTCTGACTTAATTTCTGATTAAGCTCGGAGTAGGATAGACATTAAGCTCTCAATCCAAGCATGACAACATTAGGTAGAATTTCCCCTTTCAAACTCAATTATAAGGCCACCTTTGCATGATAACATTAGGATCATTTAGTTTCCCCTTAGAGTTTTTTCTTTTCCTTTGAGTCTTCTCTTCTCATCTCATAACACTTCTAAAACACTTAATAAATATAACGAATATTGCGCTCGAGCCTTAAGTGTAGGAAATGAAGAACGAGGGGTCCCCCCTCCTCTTCTAAAGTGTTTAGCATACGTCCCATTTGGGGGCGACCATGCGATTCACTCGTTCCCGCATGGTAGACTTTAGTGCAATGTAAGTTACGAACTAACTTCAATCCACTTCTGTCTAAAAAACACAAAAACAAATTCAAATCTTTTTATCCTTCGGGATCGTTAAATTTCAAATCATTTTCAGAAAAGAGCACGTTACTTCCGTCTCGTCGCAAACAGGCATCGACCCTAATTGTCGGACGCGAATCTAACGTCGCTCATAAAAAAAACACTAACCGACCTCGTTAGGTCGAACTACGACTGCTCTGATTTCCTCTTTCTCATCCGATTGAGGATACGTAGGCACAAGACGGCGATGTCTTGGCGAGCAACTTACCCCTTAGTTCGCGTCCGAACTACGTTGACTCTGACTTTCCCATTGCACGAGGGAGTACGTAGGAATAGGACGAGCGATGTCCTATCGAGTCATTTCTTTTTTCTCTTTTCATCTTCGTTTCTTCGTTCCTTTCCATTCTTGTTTCTTCTCCTTTCCAGTAGCAGTGGAGCTCCAAATGACGACACCCTTTGATCGAGACAAAAAGCATGGATCCCATCGAGTACGATGGACGTGTGGGGTGCTAACACCTTCCCTTCGCGTAAACGACTCCCTTACCCGTTTCTCTTGGCGTGAGACCATGCTCTTTCCCTTCCCTTCAGGTTTACGCAGTGTTTCCTTTCCCTCTCTTGGGACAAATACACATTGCTGGCGACTCTGTTTTCCACGCCACTTTCGCGTTTGTACCATGGATGCAAATCCTCGGGAGCGACACTATGCAACAGAGAGTCAAGCCTAACTTGACTCGAGTCGTAAGTGTTGTAGCGAGCGAATTTGGACGCGGTTCTTAAGTGCTGGTCACTCTCTGCGGTTGAGTTTACTACAGGTCGATTCATTTTTTATCCTATTAAAGCTGATGAAGGAAGGGAAATAAATGTCACCAATTAACCCTGCTTTACATACTGAGTTTAAACAGCGGTCTGTTAGGTTACGGATGCGATCAATGTGGGGGGGCCTTTGTATTGGTTATTTGTATTTTCGCCAATACGGTTTTCTTTCTTTTTATTTTGATAGAATGTTTCTGGCGGGGAACAAGGATTAGGATGTTAGGACTGATGCTTTTTGATGTGAGAGTAGGGATTTAGTTTTTTTGTTGATTGTGCTCGCTAAGATCTTTTCTTTTGATCTTATGCCTACGTATTCCCGTTTACCGAAACAGGGAAATCAGAGCGTTCGTAGTTCCTCCTATTCTATGGGAGGAAATGGTTGTTTTTGGTGTCTTGTTCAAAGCCCAAGACGTGAAGCGAAAAGTGGTTTGTATCTTGTTCAAAGCCCAAGATGTGAAGCTAAAGGTCCCAACTTTAGAGAGAATTTGTCATCTCTAAAGAGGGGGTTGTATGTCACAACTGTTTATAAAGGAGAATTACTTTAACCGGGATTTCTGAATCCAGCAATGCCATAATTTCTTTAAAAGGGGATTTCCAACCTGAAGGAGAAGACTTTAACTCAGTGTAGAGCAATGCCATCTTTCCTTAGGAATTTCTCATGCTAAAAGAGGGACAGTGGCATGGATGTAGATGATCCAGAGGCTTGCCGCTTACAGCAATTAGATGAAGGGGAAAGAGTTGTTGATGTTTGTGTACTGTGAACGAGGCACAGCTTTGAGGCTAAAAGGTTGATTGGATCAACCAATGGTTTTCTTATATAAAGCCTAAGAGGAGGCTAGTATGTGTCTCGTACAAAGTCCGAGAGATAGGCTAAAAGGTTTTGATTTGACGAGGGAATCTTTTGGTATCTCGTACAAAGCCCGAGATGGAGGCTATTTGACTCAACAAGAGAATTTTTGTATCTCGTACGAAGCCCGAGATGGAGGCTAACATTTGTTTGGCTCAATAAGAACCTTTTCGTATCTTGTATAAAAGCCCGAGATGGAGGCGAAAGGGGTTATTGACTCAACGAGGGAGTGTCTTATGTGTCTCGTACAAAGCCCGAGAGAGAGGCTAAATGTTGTTTGACTCCGCTGGGGAGAATCATTTGTACATAGCCCAAGAGGAAGCTAACTTCACTGGAGAAGGATCATTATACAAAGCCTAAGAGGAGGCTATGGTTACTGTATCAGTTGAGTGACAGGTCCAGTATGCTGATTTTGAAAGAGAAAATCAGTTCTTATATGAGCAATGTTGTACTCAAGGATTTGATTCGAGGATCCGGGTTATTCCTGTTCTTTAAGGAAGTGAGAAATCCGAAGGGTATTGAGACTGTCCGAGTCTACGGGTTTCCTTCCTTGTTTTGAAGGGGTCACTTGAGAATGTCTTGAAGACTCAAGGAGATTAGACTGTCCAAGTCTAGAGTTTTATCTTTTGTACTATGCTTTAAGAAATAGTAGTAGACTCTTTGAAAGGATTGTTCTATTAAGATGACTAAGTTTTATTCCTATACCTCTAGGAGGTCGGCGGGACAATTTGTACGAAGCCCAAGAGGAGGCTGGAAACTTTTAAGAAGCCGATCGGTCCTTGTACTAAGCCCAAGAGGAGGCTATCATTCCCGGAGGAAGAGATCATTATACGAAGCCTAAGAGGAGGCTGGGAATACTTCTAAGAAGCCGTAGGGTCCTTGTACTAAGCCCAAGAGGAGGTGGGGTTGCTTTTAGGAAGCCTGTGGGTCCTTGTACGATGCCCAAGAGGAGGCCGATGCTTTTAAGAAGCCGATGGGTCCCCAAACCCCGAGAAATTCAAGGTAAACTATTCACAAGGAATAGATCAAGTCAGGAAAGTTCGAGAATTTGGAAGAAACTCAATAGATGCTATTCACGGAGAAAAGATCATCTCAGGGGAATAGAGTTTCTTGACAAGTGCTTTTAAGAACCCTGTGGGGCCCCCAAACCCCGAGAAGTTCAAGACATGACATTCACCGAGAATAGATCAAGCCAGGAAAGTTCAAGAATTTGGAAGAAACTCAAGAGATGCCATTCACGGAGAAAAGATCATCTCTAGGGAGTAGAGTTTCTTTGACAACTTCTACGAGTGACAGCCTATGAAAGGGTTCACTGAGAATGCTGCCTTTCATGTCTCCATATTTTTTAACCCCAAGAGGAGGGAAGACTGTGTCTGGTAATCCTATGGGGATCTAGTTTTGACTATTTAAGAATGATCAAGACGGTTTTATGCTTGACGTAGTTGCCGGGGAAACTCTAAATATCTATACTATTATTACACAGTTGATATGAGTTTATGAAAGAAGACTTACAGTGAAACAGCCCCACAATACAGTTATATGTATATTTAAAGCGGTAAATGAAAGCAATAACCACTTACTCGGTTGTAGAGCTTCCATGCTGTTTGGTTAGTAGTTCAACAAAGAAAGATTGAAAACAACAGTATATTCAAAATCAAAGGAGAAAGTGCTTTGAAAAAGAAAGATTTGGGGCTTACAGCTCAAGGAGAGGCCCAGGGTTTTATCAGTGAGCGCACTGTTTTAATTTGTACAGAGGGACTTATACAAGTGACTGAGGCCCAAAATGTTTTCTGTTCAAAGGGATGGGTCTTACACTCTCTCAAGAGGCCCAAAAGGTTTAAAGAAAAAGAGTGGGGCTTATAACACGAGGGTAGGCCCAATTGATTTTTCGTTTAAAAAATGGCGATCGCGCCGAGATTTTTCTTTTAACGCAGGGGGACTTATACAATAAGTGAGGCCCAAAAATGTTTTGGTTAAAAGGGGATTGGGTCTTACACTCTAATAGAGGCACAAATGTTTTGAATGGGTCTTATAGCTCGAGGAGAGGCCCAGTGTTATTTCAAAAGGCGACGATCGCGCCGTTTGTTTTTGACGGTATCGGGCCTTATACAATACACTGAGGCCCAAAAATGATTTGTCAAAAAAAGGATTGGGTCTTACACTCTATTAGAGGCCCAAAAAGTTTTGAAAATGATTTATGAGGGTTGAATTAATCCAAAAACCCTAATTTGGTTTCAAAAATGTATTTAATTGAATAAAAATTCAATTAAAATGATCAAAATTGTTTTACATATGGAAAACAAATTATGATCTTGGATTAATGCTTCAAAAATTAAGTATTTACCTACAAAATAATTAGAAAGCATTAAAATTTGCAAAATCAAGGTGGGAAAAATATTTTAAGTGTTAAAAACAATTAAAACATTAATTCTTTGCAAAAATATCAATTATACAAAATAAATAATATTTTTGGGATTTTTTGGGAAAATAAAATATTTTAACATTTTTGTGAATTATTAAAAAAAGAATCAACTCAACATCATTACACCTTAGAGAGAAATTAATTTTTGAATCAATTAAATAAAACCACAAAATTCAAATATTCAAATTTGGAAAAATGGCGCCAAGAACAAGCTGAAGAACACGCGCGTGTTCTGAGATTCCCAGATTTGCATTTTCTCTCTAATCTCACTGAATACTTAATCATATCATGTAATCCACATATCATTATGCTCGTCTCAACCTCACGATCATGTCTATGTCCATTAATTTCATTTAAATTAAACATATAACAAGAAATCACGAAAAATCCTCAAGAACCCTAATTTCTGCATGAAGACTAGGATTTTTGATACACGATTCAAACAATGCAATTAATTGAGGGGAAACATTCTATGCATGATTATGAACATATAGCCAAATTATTGTGCGAGGAAATATGCATAGATTGAGAGATGACCAAGTATATGCTTACCTCTAGGCCGTGACAGCAAGTGCAATGTGATTTTTGATTTAGAGGTGTTACAGATGAGTGGTGATGACCTGGACAGCTTCCCTACACCCTATGGAATATGTTTGAATGCTTGGACTTGATTGAAATTGGCTGGATCACTTCATGGCATCTCAACTGCATTTTGGTTAAAACCTTGAGCAATTGACTGGTGATTCTGAGAAATCAGTGTTCCAGTTGTTGTTTAAGTGTTTGATCAGCTCGTATGTGATGTATATGAGGTGTGTGTGTGATTGGTTTGAGTGGAATTGCCCTCTAGCTCAAAACCCTATAGCTACCTTGCTAAGAAAGGCATTTTTGCCAAGAGAAAGAGATTTTGAGAAAGGCAAGTGTTGTAGGCCTTTGGTGTACTTAAATTGAACACAATTGAGCTCTATTTATAGTAGAGCAAGTTTATTTTGTAAGGAATAGTGAATGGCAACTGCTGAGTAGGTTTGTTCAATGTTGGCCAATGGAAGTTCAAGTCTCCTCTAGCCATTGACTAGAGGTTAGGGCACAGGTTGCTGGTTCCCTTGGTCTTGGATAAGTCTTGACTGAATTCAAATGAAAATGGCATAGTCCATGCCACCTTGATGCTTCCATTGAATGCTCCAATCCAAATTTGAAGTCTTGTCCCTATTTTGGCAATTCTAGGTTCAACACGCTTTTTCTTGTTCCAAGGACTTTGGAGGCTTGGCTCAGTGATTGTCCCCTTTAGATTCAATCCTCAGATGTGTCCAAGTGGATAGGAGTGTTTGGATTTGCACAATTTTGGCAAATCGAGCAAAAATGCAAATTCTGCCTTGCCTTGACAGATTTCAACAAGGCAACTTGACAATGTCATAACTCATAGCCCAAATGGAATTTGGCAATGTTCTTGGTCATTTTGGAAAGCCCATACATGATACAACAACTGTTTGAAAATGTTTGGTTTTGATCTCTTTTGAATCCAAGTGAAAAATCCCCCTACATTTGGAAAAAAATGAAGACAGGTTTGGACTTAGTGAAAATTTCACTAAGTGTTGGAAAAAGTGACATTTTCATTTTTCAGCCATTTTGATCACTCCATAACTCAAAATCCTTAATGAATTGGGCTTAGGTCTAGTTGAAGTTTTTGTAGAGGGTACTGAGGGCTACAAATCCATCTTTGGATGAGGAAAAATGGCTTTGTGGTTTAGGAGTTATGATCCTCCAAAGTTGGTACCCTAGCCACTTTATTTTTAACTTAGAAAATTTTCTAAGTTTTTATGGTTACCCCTTTTACAAGTTATCCAACTTTTCTTGATTTTTCTTGATGAATGATGATTCAAATCATACATTAACATCATTTTAGGGTTAAAAATCCATTTTGGGGAAAAATCTAAAAAAGTCAAAGTTGACTTTTGTGCACAATTGACTTTTTATCAGACGAATTCCAAACTGTGCAATTCTTCAGGAAATCATGTCCTTGACCTAAATCAAACTTGATGGACATGTTCCATGGGTGTCATGGGGTATATTGAGGCATGTCCTAGGGTTTGGGAGCATGTCCTGGTCAAAAGTCAAAGTTACAGTTGACTTTTTCCTTAAAACCCTAATTGTGGTGCAGATGAAATTGAGACTTGTTGCTCAAGCTTCTTGGATTAATCCATTGTTCCAAATGGATCAACATAGTTCATTAGAGACCCTAAAACCCTCTCTTGAGGTCTTGGCTCATGATTTGTCCTAAAAGTCAACTTAGGGGTGAATTAGGTCAAGAAACCCTAATTCCTGATTTTTGATGAATGCATCCCCTGAGGCAAAATTGACTTGATGATTGGGTCCATGAGGTTCCACGGAGTATATTAATTTAGGTTTTGGATCATTGGCTTGTGCCCAGATGAAAATTTCCATCTGGAGGCCCTGGTCGACTAAAACCCTCATTTGGTGACACTGGCGATCTTGAGGCTTGATCCACCTAGAAGGGAGCAGCTTTGTGCTTAATCCTTGAAGTGGGAGTCCTTTTAATCCTTTGTAGATGTTTGAGAGGTTAGACAAGTTGAAGATCCTGTCATTCCTTGATTGATCCTTTGTCTAAGCACTCAGAGAGGGCTTGAAACCCTAATTTTGATTGTAGTGGATGCTCACCCATCTTTGGGGAGACTAATGAGGTATGATGGTTCCTCCATAATGTGATGATGATTTGCACAATGATGGGAAATCTTAGTGGTAAAAATTTGGGGTATGACAAGTGTTAGATCCGCTTGTTTGTTTATCTTCTCTTATTGTTCGATTGCTTACTTGTTTGATTGTTTATTATCTACTTGCTTGCTTATTGTTATTATATCCTATTATTATCTCCTATGACACTGTGGGGGTCCTCTGATCATTGGTGCTTTGTGAGATGGCTCTTCACCCTAGTTTGAGTATAACCCTAGGAATAGGATGGCGGTTGTGTAGTGGAGTTCCTCGAGGAATCTTTCTCGTTGGGACGAAGCGAAGGCCCCGCTTAGAGTTGATTCTCTTGGGATTTTATTACCGTGGTGAATCTTCGCCATGGCAATAATGTTTTCGAGCTTGAATCCATAACTCTAAGGACCTTTAACCCATTTTCCACGGTGGTTGGTAGTGTTAACTCATGAGGGTCACTCCTTATTGGGTTGACACGAATGCCCCAATCAGATGAGATCCCTCGAACGTATTACTTCCTGACAGTAATATTTTCAACCTCGATCTAGGATTCTGAGAACCATATTTAGAACCCTTGTGTTGATGGTTGTGTAGTGGACGCCTCCGAGGAATCTTTTTCTTGGGGAAGAAACGAAGACCTCACCTAGACGAGATTATTTCGAGATTATTATAGTTGGACAAATCTTTGTCGTGGCTATAATGTTTTTGAAATATATCCGTAACTCTAGGCACCTACCCGTTTAGAACCTACCTGTGGGGGATCCAATGATCAGAGATACCTTATGTCTAACTCCTTCCTCAGAATTAGATGATGTTGTAACCTTGCATCTGCATTTCGCGCTCGTATCATAACATTTACATTTTTTGGATTTCAGGGAATCTAAGAATTACATTGCAAACATTCAGGAATTATGGGAACAAACATCAGGAGTATTTGTCCATACACTTTCAGAAAGCCTAAGTTAGAGGATTTACGTGGCTTAGTTTCCCGCATCCCTGCTGTATTCAGAATTAACTTCGGAAAGGATTATGGAAGGCTCATTCGTATCTTGAATCAAGATGTGGATCAACGAGCACTTGTTACTTTTGCTCAGTTTTATGACTCCTCCTTGAGATGTTTTGTATTTCAAGACTTTCAGTTGGCGCCAACACTTGAGGAGTACGAGAAATTGGTGGGCATTCCTATGAAGAGCAAGCTACCGTTTGTGGGTGTAAATGAGTCCTTGGAAGATAATTTTATAGCTGATGCTCTCCATATGCACAAAAAAGATGTTACTGATAATTGGGTAAAAACTAAGGGTGGTGTTAAGGGGTTCCTTATTAAGTTCCTTATGGATCGAGCTGACACCCTCTTAAAGGCTCAGAGTTGGGAAGCTTGTTATGCTGCCGTGGCCTTGGCCATCTATGGGATCGTCTCATTCCCTAATATAGATGATTTTGTAGATGTGACTGCCATTCATATCTTTTTGACTAAGAATCTTGTACCCACTCTTCTAGCTGACGTCTTTTATTACTTGAGTTGGAGGCAAAAAAAGAAGGGAGGATCGATTGTTTGCTGTGCACCTCTCTTATATCAGTGGATGAAGATGCATCTTCCGACCAAGGGACCATTTGTTGATCGAGCCAATGAAATCTGGGCTCAAAGGATGGTATCTCTCCGATCTGCTGACCTTTCTTGGTACTCGCAAGACTACGACGAAGTTATTTTCAGCTGTGGCGATTTTCCCAATATCCCGCTGATTGGAACTCGAGGTTGTATTAACACCAACCCGATATTATCAGTTAGGCAGGTCGGGTATCCAATGGTAGCTCCCCCTAAAGAGAAGGATTTGGAAGATTTCATGATGCATGACTTGGGAACTAAGAATCCTGAGTTATTTGAAAGGGTCACAAGAGCTTGGAGGAATATAAAGAAGAAAGGAAAAGGTGACTTGGTAAAAAGGAATAGTATCACCAAGGAACCATACTTTGTATGGGCTAGGGAGAAGGCTAAAGAGATTAAGATTCCCTTTGAAGACAAGTTGTCCGAGCCTTTGCCTGAGCCAAAGCCTACTCACGTCCCGATTAAGGAGGCCGAGGATCTCAAGGCAACGATAGCCAGATTAGTAAAGGAAAATGAGCAACTTGAGTCGAAGCTTCAGAATGTTACTAAGGAGAAGAATGACTTGAAGTGGGAGCTTCAGCGTAAGAACACTCAACTGAAAGCAATAGGAAGTTGGGCGAATGAAGAAGAGCATCAGAAGAAGAAGGTTAAAGTGTCTCTTAACCAAGCTGATGGCGCGATAGATAGGCTTAAGGAGGAATTGGATCAAGCTTACAAGAAGTGTGCCGAAAATAAGAAAGCCTGGCTCCTCGCCACTGAGAGGAAAAAGACACTTAGAGAAGAGATGGGAGCGGAAATCAAAAAATTAAGCTCATCTCTACGCCAGTCAAAGGCTTCTGAAGCAATAGAACGCCAACTTAAGGAGGATCTCATGAGAGTTTCTTATGTTGAGCCAGCAGACTGGGATAGAGTGTGTGGTGAGTTGAATAATCTCAAAAGGCTCGCCGAGGAGCAGAAGAATCATCTTGAGGCTGTCCTCGTAGACAAGGAAATTTGGGCCTCTGCAAGGAAGAAGGTGCTTGATGACTGTACCGATTATGAATGTTCCATTCATATTCTTATAGATGATAGGGACATGTACCGCAATAAGCTTAATGGGCTAGCGGATTTTTGTAACTGGTTGGCTGAAGACTTGGTGTGGAAGCATAGAGATGCTTTGGAGGCTCTCAATGAATCTACCCCTTAAGCCATCGTCAATTTTGTTTGCCTTTGTAAGGAGATGTTAAAGAGGTTTAAAGAAGAGTTGAAGGAGCGCGAGGCCCGAAGGCCCAAGTTTTGAGTCTTATGTTGTTTTTTCTTACTTTATGGATTGTATTTACTCCCAAATGATTATGTATCACGTAACTATTACAATCTTATGAATGAATGAGACTTGGTTTTCTTTAGAACAATTTGTTATTTAATATTCCTGTATAAGCTAATGATTAATTCGAACAATTCCCTGAAAACAAATGCATTCCATCCTGCATACATATCATTGCATTCATTTTCCACAATACACCTACCAATAAACTCATTCACTCTATCATTTCTCCAAACAGAAAACCTGACTACTCGACACCGGTACGAGACTCGTTGTAGCTTCAAGATGACGCTGGAGCAAATTGAAAAGAATCAGAACACGATGAGGAATGACATTGACACGCTGAAGGCCAAAATGGATCAACTGCTGGAGACTATGATGGTACTAGCTCAGAAAGAGAACAATGCTGAAACTGTGGCCGATACCAAAAGACTCACTGAAAAGATAGGAACTTCTAGAGTAACTAAGGGAATCCCTCCTCCCGTTCACATAGATTTGTCAGAACACTCGGCTCATCATGGATCTGTGAGTGATGCGGATGAGCAGTTCGATGCCTTCTACATACCACCTTCACCTCCTCAACATGTTGGACCTGATCCATCTGTTGACAGACTGCGCACATTGGAAGAAAAATTCAAGGCCTTGGAGGCTCAGACTACTCCCGGCTTGGATGTTGTGGATATGTGCTTGGTTCCCGGACTTGTGATCCCTGAAAAGTTTAAAGTGCCAAGTTTTGACCAGTACAAGGGAATCAGCTGTGCCAAAACTCACCTGCGAGCGTACTGTCGCAAGATGGCTGCTCATATTAAAAATGACCTACTCCTGATTCACTATTTCCAAGATAGCCTCAGCGGGGCATTGTTGGAATGGTACATGCAGCTGGAAAAGGGGCAGATCAGTACTTGGAGAGATCTTTCTGAGGCGTTCCTTAAACATTATCGGTACAACACTGATCTGGCGCCAAACCGCACTCAACTACAAGACATGGCTCAGCGCAGCAATGAGTCATTTAAAGAATATGCTCAACGTTGGCGGGAGTTGGCTGCTCGTGTTCAACCACCTTTGTTGGACAAAGAGTTAATCGATATGTTTATGGGAACTTTACAGCCTCAATATTTGGACCTTATGCTGGGATCAAGTTTCCCTAACTTTGCTGAGGTTGTGTCTGTAGGAGAAAGGATTGAAAGTCAGCTGAAGAAGAACAAAGCTGTTGTTGCTTCTACAAGTGGAGGAAAGAGGCCATTTGTAAAGAGAAAGGATGAAGAGACCAATGTTGTCATGAGAGAACGAGGGGGTAGAGCCCCAGTGAATATACCGTATCAACAAGTGGCTGCAGTTGCACAAGCCCCACTTCAACAACCTGCTCAGCGGCTGAATTATCAAAATGTTCCTCCGCCACAATACCAAAATGCCCCACCACAGAGGCAACCAAGACCAAGAAGGCATGTCGATCATGTACCAATGCCGTATAGCCATATTTTTTTTCAACTGTATCAGAGTGGGCATTTGAAACTCAGATATTTGAGGCCAACAGTCTTCCCATATCCTCCCAAATACGATGCCAGCGCCCATTGTGAGTTTCACAAGGGTGCTCCCGGGCATACCATAGAAAACTGTTATGCATTTCAGAACAGAGTTCAAGATTTGGTTGAGTCCAAAGATCTTACTTTCACTCAGCGAGGCGCTAATGTTAAAAACAATCGCATGCCCCCGCATGGAGGACCGTCTGTTAATGCTGTGGAGGAAAGCAGTGGGCAGAGATTGATTACAAGGGTTGAAGATATTCATACTCCTATGGCAGTTATAGGAGAAAAATTAAAGAAATGTGGGATGAGCTTGATGATTTGACTGATGAGGTGGTTAAGAAACATTTGCAGAAATTCCTGGATCAAGGTGTGATTCAGGTTGAACGCTGGGATGCAAGAGAACAAAGTGCGGCTACTATTAACATTCAGTATGATGCACCTGAAGGTCATCAACAAAGACAAGTTCGTCCTGCTCCGATAATTATTGAATATGACGGAGCTAATGTTTTCCAACAAAGACCAGTTCGTCCTGCACATGTGGTTATTCAGTTTAATGAGGCGGATGTTAGCAAACCAAGGCAAGTGCGCCCAGTTCCGATAACTATTGAGTTTCCTGTTAGTGTTCCTGAGTCTGAAGTTTTTAAACAAGGGCCGGAAAAGGTAGTCGTTGAATATGGTGGTGCTAAGTGTGACGCTGTAGTAGGACCAAGTGGAATGACCCGTAGTGGTCGAATCTTTGCAGCAAAACCAGTAGATGTGCCAAATGATGACAAAGGAAAGGCGGTTGCTATACCAGTTGAAACTCCGAGTGCTGAATTACAAGAAAGGTTATCATCTCCAAGAGGGGCATTCACACAGAAAGAGGCTGAAGAGTTTCTGAAGATTATAAAGAAGAGCGACTACAAGTTAGTCGATCAGCTGAATCAAACTCCTGCCAAGATATCTATGCTCTCCTTAATGCTCAGTTCTGAGGCGCATAGATCTTCTTTGTTAAAGGTATTAAGTGTTGCACATATTACCAAAGATATCACTGTAGCTCAATTTGATGATGTGATAGCCAGTGTCACTACTGGAAATTTTCTTGGGTTTAATGATGATGATTTGACTGCTAAAAAGAAGAACCATAATAGGGCTCTTCACATTTCCATTAGATGCGAAGGTACTTTGTTGTCCAGGGTCTTGGTGGATACTGGATCCTCTTTGAATGTGCTCCCAAAGACTACTCTAGAAAAGATGCCTATAAGTGGAGTAAGCATGAAGCCAAGTACTCTCATAGTGAAGGCGTTTGATGGGTCTAGGTGCGCGATTATGAGTGAGGTGGACTTGCCAATTAAGATTGGGCCTACTATCTTTACCATTACTTTTCAAGTAATAGACATTTATCCTGGTTACAGTTGCTTGCTAGGAAGGCTCTGGATTCACTCGGCAGGGGCAGTTACGTCCACTCTCCATCAGAAGCTGAAGTTTATTACCAATGACAAAATGGTTGTGATAGGCGGTGAAGAAGATATCCTGGTAAGTCATTTGACATCGTTCCGCTACATTGATGTTGAAGGTGAAATGGTCGAGACACCTTTTCAGTCCTTTGAGGTGGTGAGTACACTGGGTGTGCAACGAGTACCAGAGCACCAAGAGTTAAGATCATCAATGGCCTCATACGAGGAAGCTAAAGTTGTGGTGGAAGAGGGAAATGCCCAAGGATAGGGCAAAGTGGTTGAGGTTACTGAAAAGCTTGATAAGTTTGGGCTAGGTTATCGGCCATCCCGCAATTCAGCCTTTGTTCCATACAACGGAAATCAGATCCTTCCTGTTCAGAAGATTTTTACAAGTGCTAGGCACATCTTTGGTTCTCCAGTAGCAATGATCATCGAAGACCAAGATGGTGATGAGCAAGCTTCTGCAAGCTGGATCTGACAAGCAAAGACTGGTGAAGAGCTCCAGAATTGGAAGACCATTGACGTTCCTCAGTTCTTCACACACCAAACGTAATTTTACTATTTATCAAAAACCCTGCGCTCTGCCCAAGGTGTAGTGGAGCATTGTATGGGCCACCTGATGTTTTCAAACATTGATTATCATTATTGAATTTCAGTTTGCATTCAATTTTTGCTCACTTTCTTTCATTTTTTTTACGTTATAATAAATGGCAATATTTTTCATGCACACACTTTCCTAAATAAACTGCATAAATCATAAACATACAGAAACACCATCGAGGTCCTTGATATAGACGCTGCTACGGGGCTATATGACTTTGATTTCCCAATCTACCAAGCTGAAGAGGAAAGCATGAAAGATTGTGAACTCCCCGACGAGTTGGCAAAGCTGCTCAAGCAAAAAGAGAAGGTCATCATGCCACACCAAGAAGACATTGAAGTCATCAACCTGGTTACTGAGGAAGACCAAAGAGTGGTAAAGATAGGTGCATCTCTTCAAATTAAAGTCAAGACCAAGTTGATAGAGCTCCTCCGTGAGTACGCTGACGTATTCGCTTGGTCGTATCAAGACATGCCTGCGTTGGATACTGATATGGTCATACACAAGTTACCACTCAAGGAGGAATGCCATGCTGTCAAGCAGAAGTTAAGAAGGACCCATCCGGATATGGCTCTCAAAATTCAGGAAGAAGTCCGAAAACAGCTTGATGCTGTATTCCTGGCAGTAGTAAAGTACCCACAATGGGTTTCCAACATTGTGCCGGTACCGAAGAAAGATGGAAAGGTTCGCATGTGTGTGGATTACAGAGATTTGAACAGAACTAGTCCTAAGGACGACTTCCCATTACCTCACATTGATGTATTGGTTGACAACACAGCTCAATTCTCCGTATTCTCTTTTATGGACGGATTTTCTGGGTATAATCAAATTAAGATGGATTCAGAGGATATGGAGAAGACCACATTTATCACACCATGTGTAGCACCCCAAAATTTGCCTTACCTTTTTCTGGCTTGTGTTTTGCACTCATTTGCATTCCATTAGGCCATACTCATAATCATACCATTGCATTGGTGTTCTGAGACATGGGATCAAAGGATTTTCTTGTTATAAGTGTTTGCCCTATTCGGGGCGATTCTGCAAGTCATCTTCTGCAAAATTCATCAGTGTACATCTAGGTTTTTATGCATGGCTGAGCTTGTGGACTGTTTATCGGTTGAGATTCTTCAGTGGATCATGTGAGTGGCCAAATTGTTCAGTGGTAGCTGTGATCATTTTATCAGAGGCTTGTGCATAGTTTGTGATTGGTTTTGAGTCCTTTGGGTTATTCATTTTTTCTATCCATCATGACCATTTTCAACCATCTTAACCAATTTTCTTTCCGCACTCAAATTTATTCCAATATCCATTCCTTACCATTTTCAAATTCTATTCTCATCTAAATATCCATTTTAGCCCATTTCCTTAAATAAAACCAAATATCAAATCCATATTTCCTATCCATATCTTCTAATCCACTTTCTAATCCATATCCATCTTTGGATCTAAATCCAATTTAGAGTCCATTTTAATTCATTTCTATCCAATTCAAACCATCCATAATATCCATTTGTTAATCCATTTCAACCATATCCAAATTTATCCATTTACTAAACCAATAATTCTTTTATCTAAATCCATATCCATTTTCACTTATCAATTTCATATCCATATTTCTAATTACCCATTCATATCGCAATACCAAAATCAAACAAAAGCCACTTCATGCATTTTGACAAGCCAGACCATTACGTACACAAGCTAGACCCCACGTTTGCAGCAAATCATTCATAATATCTTCTACACAAGCTCATTGAAAATAACAGAAAAAAAGAAAAAAGTGGTGGCAAAGTTCATGTTTGTTACAAAGTTATCTGCAGGAAAATTAACAAAGAGAAAAAAGAAATAAGCTGCAGTAGAAAATGCCATAACAGAATTGATAATAGAAATTCAGGAAAAATGGAAAATACATAGCGATGGAGAATGAAATAATACCAAAAAGTTCAGCACACCAGAATTCATCCAATATAACTGATATAGCAAAAAATTCAGCAGAAAGGATTACAAAAAAAACTAACATTCACAAACAAATTCATTTCACCAGAAAATACTTCTAACTTCTCTAACAAGCTTCTAACAGAAACTTCAACAGAATTTCACAAGTCCCAATAATTCTAACAGAATTTCATAACAGAATTTCCTCTAGATCATTCCAAGCTCCTCTATAAATTCATTTCTTCTTCACTCTTGGAGGCTTCTTCTTCATGGTGCACAATCTCATCACCATCATCTTCTTCAACCATCTTCTGCAACTTTTTCACCAATTTTCATTCTTCAAACTTTGGAATCTTCACTCTACAACCAATCTCTAAGCTACACCAATCCACAATCATCCATCTCTCTGCAATTTCACCATAACGAACTTCTTCAAGGGTTCGTTCTCTCAATCTCGGAACCTCCATCAACTTTTTGAACCTTCTCCATTCTTCATCTCAAATTCACCAGCCAGAACCTCCATCTTCAATTCACAAGAGATCCGCAGAAGATTCTAATCGATCTTAAACCTCAACCAAACCTTCAATTACAAAACTGTTGGATCAAGCTTCGAATATTCACGGATCTTCGCCGAAATCTAAGAACCTGCATATTCAGACGCGATTCCACAACAACAACCTGCAATCACGACGTCGCAACAATCGTAAGTGTCAATAAGCAGCTCCAGAATGCGAATTCACAACACGGAAGTGATTCATACCGCATCTTCGATTGCAACAACAACGCAAACGCGACACTGAAAATAACATCAGAGCAGAAGTAGAATTACTATTATCTCACCTCTGGTTTTTTTATCGTCAAAGTTTCGAAGGCGCACCGGACGGTTCTCCGGTAGGTAAGTTAATCTTGAGCTGAACTTTGATTATGTGTTGATGCTGTTTTTTCGATTCGTATTGATTTGCGTTGCGAGAGAGAGATTGAGGTTATTGAGCGAGTGAGACGCGAGCATTTTTGTTTCACGGTGCGACATCGTTTCTCCGTTTTGGTTTGTGAGAGAGTGAGAGCGCGTTTGTTGAGTTGTTGTGAGGGAGACGACGGAGAGCACGGGTTCAGGTTGTAACGGAGGGGAGTGGCGGTGAAAAGTTGGAACGGACAGAAGAGAGGAGGTTTGGCCAGCACGATGTTTGTTGTTCCGGTGTGGTTTTTTCAGGCGATGAGGTTGAGAAGTAGATAGGGAAAGGATGAGAGTTGCAGAGGACGATGATGTTGGCGTGTGACAGAGAGGAAGAAATTGAAGGTGTTGGTGTTGGTTCGGAGCATAATAGAGGAGAAGGTTGAGTGTCGCCGGTGAAATGAAGGAAACGGCGGCGACTTCATGAAAGAGAGAGAGGCGGACGTTGAAGAGATGAAGATGACGGCCAACAGAGGAGAAGGAGATTGAGTTCACTTGTTGATTTAGGGTTTTTAGACCCTTGTTCTGCCAACGATTGGGCCGGTTCTTAGGCCCATTTGTTTATTTCCTCACCACACTCCCAAACGTCAGCGCACCCCCCTGCCTGTGTTATTCAATTATTGGGCCTGAACTTGAGACTCACACTTCCTAAAATCTGACTGCACCCCCCTCTGTTTTCATTATTTGGTCTTTTGTTTAGAAGTTTTTTTATTGATTAATGGTGTTAATTGGTTTAATAGTTGTTTTGGTTTTGATTTTAGGCAATTAGATTAGAATTAGATTACTTCTAAATCTCATTTTAATTAGAATTTAGTTTCTAATGTTTTCTTTTAATGTTTAGTCTTAACTTTAGAATTTGGCTAATTAGAATTTAATTGGAATTAGGTTAGGATTAATATTAGTTTTAATACTAGAATTAATTTTAGGACTAATTGTTCTTAGAATTAGTTTAGATTTAACTTGAACTAATTTTAGATTTAGTTTTAATCTTAGATTAACTTTTCTTGTTAGATTTTAATCTTCTTTCTTTAGCATTTTAATTCTAGCTTGGTTATTTCTGACCATGATTTTGATTGCCTATTCTTGATTAATTGTTAATTTTTGTTTACCTGATTAAATGTTTCTCTGCTTAATTTTCTTCATCCCTCTTTAAGATCAACTTAACTTCCATCTTGGAAGTAAGTTGCTTCTTATGTTCTTCTCCTTTTTTAGGATTAGCTTCCTTAAACCTCACAAACCTTTAGGATCACTTCCTTAATTAATCAATTAGGATTGAGTCTTAGATCACATAGGTTTTTACCTTTCTTCCGCTTTTGAGTCTTTCATCTTCTCATCTCAAAGAAAATTCAAAACATCTAATAAAGGTAGGCATTTATTGCATTTAGGCCTCTCATATAAAGAAAAGATTATAAGGGGTCTTCTCTTATAATCATAGAATGTGTAGCATATGGCCCATCTTGGGTCAATGTGTTAAACATTTGATCTTGTATGAGGGACTTAAATGCAATACTTGTTGAAGATACAAATAAAAAACACTTCTTCATTTCAAACAAAAACACTTAATAAAGGCATGACAAATATTGTATTAGGCCTTTCAGGTGGGAATGAGATAGTGTGGGGTCTTCTATCACTTTCTTAGAATGTTTAGCATACGTCCTGTCTTGGGTCGATATGCTAGATATTCGATCCTATATGAGAGACTTTAATACAATAAATGTTAAACACACAAATAATCAAAATACCTTCTTAAAAGACAAAAGCAAACATTTACGTCTTTCCTTCGGGAATTCTTTTCTCACCTCACTCATTCTTAACGTACGAACGCGCTTCTACTCGTTCTCTTGCAAGATGGTAATGCACTCGGCCTGCGAGACTGCAACACCTGAGCTAGAACGTTAGTCGTTCCCTAAAAAAAACACAAACGAAGCGACCCTCGTTGAGGGGAACTACGTCGCTCTGATTCTCATGTTCCCGATGAGATACGTAGGCAGTGGGGTAGGGCCCATGCGAGCACTTCTTTTATTTTCCCTACATTTGTTTCTCCTTCTCTTTCCTTTCCTTTTCCAGTATCTTTTCTATCACCCTTTTGATCGAAATAAGCAAGCGTGGATCCCATCGGGTACGATGGACGCGCGCGGGTGCTAATACCTTCCTCTCGCGTAACCGACTCCCTTACCCTTTCTTTTGGTCGCAAGACCATGCTTTTCCTTCCCTTCAGGTTTATGCGGTGTTTCCTTTCCCTCTCATGGGATAAATAAACATTGCTGGCGACTCTGTTTTGGTGCCACTTTCGCGTTTGTACTAGGATGAAAATCCCGGGAGCGACAGCTGGCGACTCTGCTGGGGACAGGTTGACCTATTGCTGGTCCATCCTAAGTGAGTCAATCCTAGCGCTTGTTTGTTTTTCTTTCATTGGGTGTTTACTGTTATCTTGTATTTGCTGTTTACTGTATTTTATTACTTGTACCATATTTACAGCATGTTAGCATTTACATTTCATATATTATACTGTGTTGTACTATTCTGTCTGTTTGGCGGGATGGGATTTCTGAGAGATAAGCCCATTACACAGGCTTGAGTATACACTTAGGATTAGAGTGGAGAGTAGTGGGACCCACGTGTCGTCTGGAGTGCGTTGGGTATTCACGAAATTCACAGCCAGATGAGGCTATCTTGGGACGCATTCTGACGTGTGCGTCTTGCACATGTTAGGGTGTTGATCTAGAGAGCTGTCGACTCTGGTGACCATTCCCGAGGACTCAGTTGTGGCACTCCTCCCGAGATGTGACAGTGGCAGACCACATTCCGTGGCAAACCCATTGCACATTCTCGATCCGA
This sequence comes from Lathyrus tuberosus, assembly GCA_022829125.1. Taxonomy (NCBI): domain Eukaryota; kingdom Viridiplantae; phylum Streptophyta; class Magnoliopsida; order Fabales; family Fabaceae; genus Lathyrus; species Lathyrus tuberosus. The sequence goes on from JALAZF010000159.1 coordinate 8,862,705, forward strand.
GGACCCAATGCTGGGAACTTGCCATAGGGTTTCCTTTTTGAAAGAGAATCAGTGGAGGCACTCCTCGATTGGCGATAGTACTGTACCCCGAGGGATGAATGTACTATTGCTTCTCGACCTCAGTGCCAGAAGCTGAGGAACTTTCGTTTTGGAGAATCAGTTGAGGCCTCCTCGATTGATGATGATGCCAAACCAGAAATGGTAAACGTATCATCATTTCTCGACCTGAGAGCCCGGGATACTGAACATCCTAGTACCCACATGTGAGAGGGGCGGGTCATTTACAGGTTTACAGGTAACCTTGACCTTCAACATACTCGGTATTCTGGATTTCCTATCAGTATGGACTTATCGCCCTGGTATTCTGGTATTCTGATCATCCGGTATTCTGGTATTCCGGTATTCTCTTCAGAACAGACTCATGAACCTATTGAGTCATCAGCACAGCACAATGATTAATCGGACTATGCAGAAGCTTTGATCCCATGTCTTATTGCATTCATACTATTGCATTGCATTTGCATCTTACATCATTTTGCATATCTGTCCGGGCCAGACCAGTGAGCTGATCCATCCTTTATCTGAACTGCAGTTTGATTTCTCGACTTTTGTAGTGGACTTGAGTCAGCTTCTAGAAGAATCATGAACTCTGGGGAACAGAATCAGTTTGTGACTAGGGCTGATGTTGAATTGATGAAAACTCAGTTGGATCAACTTATGGAAGCTATGGCCACCATGACAAGGGGAGAGGCCAATGTTCAAAGAAATGAGAATGTTATTCCACCTACGGTGAACAATGTTGCTCAAGCTCAGCCTGTGCAGATCCCGGTTGAGAATCATGCTATACACGAGCGAACCATCGTCCGAGACGGACATTCGTCTTCTCTTGATGCCACCGATTATCAGAGCTTTGCCTTCTCCGTGCCAGATGTCCAGGGGGTAGTTTCAAAGATGAACCCTAAGGATCCACGATCTGTTGATGATGAAAGATATCGTGTGTTGGACGAGAAAATTAAAGCCCTGGAGAGGCGTGATACTCTTGATTTGAATGCTTCAAGCATGTGTTTGGTGCCTAGCCTGGTAATGCCTCCAAAGTTCAAGATGCCAAAATTTGAAAAATACAAAGGGGATAGCTGCCCAAAACTACATTTGGTGATGTTCTGCAGAAGAATGACCTCACATGTTGACAATGATAAGCTCATGATCCACTGTTTCCAAGACAGTCTGAGTGGGGCATCTTTGTATTGGTATATGCAGCTGCAGAGTGGTCGCATCCGATCATGGTCAGATCTAGCCAACGCCTTTGTGAAGCAGTACGATTATAATCTTGACATGGCTCCCAGCCGAATGCATTTGCAAGACTTGTCTCAAGCAGATAATGAATCATTCCGAGAGTATGCTCATAGATGGAGAGAGTTAGCCGTTCGTGTTCAACCGCCACTTTCGGATAGAGAATTGGTTGATTTGTTCATGGATACCTTGCAAGGTCCGTACTTGGAAAAGATGATTGCCAATGGGGCAGCCAAATTTTCTGACCTGGTAATGGTGGGAGAACGCATTGAGAGATTTCTCAAGTGTGGAAAGCTCCAAGGCATCTCGAACTTCCAAGCTAATGAAAATGAATCAGTTGTCAGTTCTCAGGAAGAATTCGAGGAAGAAACTAGTTCCATGCAGGAATCTTCACCACCTCGTTCTCAGTGTTCAGACATATCAACTGTTCAGAGTCAACAATCTTATGGGTCTTCGTATCAAGGACAATATTCTTCTGCAAATTAGAGACCTCCTCAGAATCAACGGTCATATCGCCGTCAGCCGCATCAGCACGCCCGACAAAGGCCAAGGAAGCCAGAGAGGAATTTCACTCATTTGCCAATGTCGTATAGTCAGATGTTACCGGATTTAATCAGAGGTGGATTGATAGTGCCGAAGGAATTGAAGCCAGTACCTTTTCCATACCCACCAGGTTTTGATGTCAACGCCCGTTGTGACTATCATGCTGGGGCACAGGGGCATTCAACGGAAGACTATAAGGTGCTCAGGAGCAAGATTCAGACACTGCTTGACTCTAACATGTTCTCATTCACGCCTTAGGGTATTCAGATCAACATTTCTCCTTCGTCCAGTTATGTGGGTTCATCAGTTCAGGTTATGGAAGAAATCACTGAGAGCAGTTGTGCAGATGAGTATCAGGCTGGCTTTGATGAGCAATTCTGAAGATGGCTAGCATTTGCAAATCAAGCTTGGAAAGCCCAGTTCCTCGAAGCTGGCAACCATTTAGATCATGTCATTTCTTTGCGTTTGTAGTTTCTTTTCTGTTAAAATGTACAAACTCATATGTAAAACTTGTTGTTTTCGATTGATAATGATAATGAAATGAATATGCATGTTTTGGTTAAATCTAGTCGTGTTCACTCATACTTTTTTATCGATATCATATGCTTGTTTAAGCAGAATCCTAGGGAGGATGATGATATTCAAAGACGTAAAACTTCCAATTGTATGCTTTTGAGCAAGACCCTGTTGATGATGTACAGGCATTGTTTCAAATTCCTCAAACACCGGAGATATAAGGAAGATAATCCCTTGTAAACCCCGTTGAGCCTAGAAGCAGGAGTTTCTTTCTGAAAACGGAAAAACCCTCTATCTTAACCCGGGGCAGGGTAGGTGTCAGCTAATTTGACCGTGCGTTCAAATTTCAAAAGGAGCGTCCTATTCGAGGATCAATTACATCCATGGTTATCCCTCACCAACCGAAGAGTGAGACGGTCACAACCCTTTACAAGTCAAGACAAACCAGTGTCACACGATTAGTTCAAAAAAAAAAAGGGGAATCAAAAGGAAAAAGAAAAAAAAAGGGGCCCGCTAAGTCAATACTTGAAAACAAGTGACTTAGGCAAAAGCTAGGGCATCCCGCTGGACTTCAAGAATCGCAAAAATCAAAAGAATCAGTCCAGACAAGATCAGGGAAAAACAAAAAGGAATAAAAAGTGAAAATAAGAGGAATAAAAAGAAAAACCCTCGAATAAAGAACAAATCGTGTGAATACAGGCACCAAGGATAAAAGGGGTGACTGTCACTCTGAAAATCGTGCGGGTTCCTTCCATCCTCATACCGTTCACTAACCTTTTTGAAAGGTGACCGCCTGTGTCAAGTTAGCTGAACGTAGGACTGAAGAACATCAAGGAGAATGGGTGGGTTAAAATAAAACTTTGAGCCTTATATCCTCTCTTTCTTAAACCGCGAACCAGGCCACGTTACAACCTTTAAAAAGACCTAATTGAAGCAGGGTTGTTTCGAAAGCATACTTCGGTTAAGATCGCGTCAGTTCTGACTCCCAAAAGGACTTTCTTACCATTCATGTTGGTATCAGTGACATTCTAATAAGTGATTCGTTCACTATATGTCATAACACTTTTCCAGTGAACAAACTTGGATTTCAAAACTGTCATATGCATTGCATCAAAATTATCTTTTCAAAACGAATTGTTTTACTTGCGAGTCAGTACTTGACATCAGGAAAGTTTCTACAATGGAAAGATTGATTAATCTAAGGTGCAAAGTGCCCGAGTACTCCGTGGAGCCGGGGCAAGTCATACCAAACGGGCGATCCATTCAAAGATTCAGTTAATCTGGGGCAACTATGTTGAGAATCTGGGGCAATCAAGTCGAGATTCAACAAATCTCTCGAAGGTTAGTCAGTTAGAGGAACTCCTTCACAGATCAGCCAGACAGGGGCACAAATCATTTCAAAGCTAGGGCAGACCAATCCAAAAGCACAAAAAGTTATTCTCTCCGGAGGACTGTTAATCAAAAGCCATGGGGCAATATATGTCGAACCTTCACGAGACATCCTGAAGACATGTCCATTCACAGGTTCATTTGCGGGTTATGCTGCATCAAGGCACCTCTCTTTGGTCATGTCACATCTGCAGGGTTCACGTTGATAGTTAACACGTGACGTTCCCAGTAGAGTTTCTCTCCTCGGCAGAGATGGCTAAAGTTTTATCACTCAGCAGAGCACATAAAGATTGTGAATCATTCTCCCCAGTAAGAGTTCAGGGGTTCGATCTCCCCTAGCCAGGTTGGTGAAGTTTATTGCTCTTCAGCAAGAGTTCATATTCCTGTACAGAGTGTTGGGTTTGTGCTTCCCTGGTGCGGTAAAGTTGTTTCCGTCCCCCAACAGAGTAAGGGTAGAAGGTAGATTCCCAACAGAGGACCAAGTCTGATTTTGTCCCCTAGCAGAGCTGATATCATCAACCATTGTCCCCCAAGCATACTTTTGGGTGGTGGTCAGCTTTCCCCAGCAAGTCAAAGGTCGATTGTCATTGGCACTTTTCTCCAATAGATTCCTGGAATGTTTCTCCAACAGACATTTGTTGTTCATGCTTTCCTGCCGAATGAAGGTTTAGTCGGGATCTCGAGCAGTTATGACCCTGAAGACGGTTCAGTTTGTTATCCCCAGCGGAGTTAGCCTCGTCTCTTCAGCATTTATTTTGTTGGAGTGTTCCTGTTGCATATCATAAGTATCATTTCATAATCATCATTGCATAATCATCAGCATAGCATTGCATGAAGCCTTGTAAAACCAAACAGAAATCCATAGCCCAACCTTGCTAGGCACCTTTATCCACAACCCACTTTGCTGGTATATTTCAAAAACCTGAAATCCTATCCCTATTGGCGTTCCCTTCAAACCTGAAGTCCAATCCCTATTGGCACTTCATTCAAAATCCAATCCCCATTGGTACCCAGAAAGATTTCGCCTTTGGAAAAAACAACCACCATCAGGTTTCACCTGTCCTTGCCAGCAAAGTCCAGTCGTACTTGGCACATCCTTCTTTTCCCGGTAGCCCGAGCATGCATCGACATTTTGCATATAGTGATCATTGCATCCTCAAATCGCGTAGCATTTCCATTTCGTATGGAGCATTACGCCATAGAAAGAAAGTTTAAACATATGCATGCGAAGCATAAGCCAGATTTGGTACCTTGTGTGAAAGCCCGAATCAACTCACAATCAAGACGGTGACATATCCCCAGCAGACATTACAATCAACCCAGCCGCTTACCTTTCCTTTGGGTCGTAGATCATACGTCGATCTTACCCTCGACCAGTCTTTGTCCATCAACCCCTTGATGATGGCATTTCGGTCAGGTTTCCTTTCCATCAAACCCCTTTGATGATGTGTTTCTACGTATGGTTTTCTTTCTGTCATCCCTATGACAATGTGATCCCTAAGTTAGGTATTCTTTCTGTCATCCCCATGACAATGTGTCTCCTTTGGGCGAGTCTTCTTCCCGTCAACCCTTTGACGATGTGTTCCGAGCTCAGGTTTTGCACCTTCGGATGTCTTCAGTTTCTTCCCGTCAACCCTTTGACGATATGTTCCGAGCTCAGGTTTCGTACCCTCGGATGTCTTCAATTTCTTCCCGTCAACCCTTTGACAATGTGTTCCGAGCTCAGGTTTCGTACCCTCGGATGTCTTCAATTTCTTCCCGTCAACCCTTTGACGATGTGTTCCGAGCTCAGGTTTCGTACCTTCGGATGTTTTCAGTTTCTTCCCGTCAACCCTTTGACGATGTGTTCCGAGCTCAAGTTTCGTACCTTCGGATGTTTTCGGTTTTCTTTCTGTCATCCCCATGATGATGTGTTATCTTTTTTGATTTTTTTTCCGTCATCCCCATGACGATGTATTCCTACGATGGAATTTTCTTTCTGTCATCCCCATGACAATGTGATTCGTTTGGTCGAGTCTGCTTTCTGTCATCCCTATGACAATGTGCTTTGTGTGAGTTTCATCTTCTTCTTGTCAACCCTTTGACGATGTTCCGAGCTCAGGTTTCGTACCTTCGGATGTTTTCGATTTTCTTTCCGTCATCCCCATGACGATGTGTTCCTACGGTGGAATTTTCTTTTTGTCATCCCTATGACAACGTGTTCCTACGGTGAAATTTTCTCCCTGTCATCTCTATGACACTGGGTTATCTTCAGTCAGGTTTTATTTCTGTCATCCCTATGACAATGTGTGGCTTGTGGTCAGATCTTCTTTCTGTCATCCCTATGACAATGTGTTCTCTCCATCCAAGTTTCCTTTCTGTCATCCCTATGACAATGTGTTTCCTTCAGTCGTCTTCCTGTCATCCCTATGACAATGTGTTTCGTTTGGTCGAGTCATCTTTCTGTTATCCCTATGACAATGTGTTCCTTCAGTTGAGTCTTCTTGTCGTCATCCCTATGACGATGTGTCTTTTCAGTCGGGTTTCATTCTTCTTCCCGTCAAACCCCTTTGACGATGTGGTTCGCTGGGTATGTTGTCTTTCCGTTAGATTTCTTTGACGAAGTATGACTGGGCTCCGTTTACATTTTCACTCCACGCAGTCAGCAAATTTTGCGGTTCTTTTTGTATTCAATCACCTTGTACCTTGAATGTCTGAAAGCGGTTGCTATCATCCTTTCAGGTCCAAGTTGATTGAATAGGGGCAGCTGTAGCACCCCAAAATTTGCCTTACCTTTTTCTGGCTTGTGTTTTGCACTCATTTGCATTCCATTAGGCCATACTCATAATCATACCATTGCATTGGTGTTCTGAGACATGGGATCAAAGGATTTTCTTGTTATAAGTGTTTGCCCTATTCGGGGCGATTCTGCAAGTCATCTTCTGTAAAATTCATCAGTGTACATCTAGGTTTTTATGCATGGCTGAGCTTGTGGACTGTTTATCGGTTGAGATTCTTCAGTGGATCATGTGAGTGGCCAAATTGTTCAGTGGTAGCTGTGATCATTTTATCAGAGGCTTGTGCATAGTTTGTGATTGGTTTTGAGTCCTTTGGGTTATTCATTTTTTCTATCCATCATGACCATTTTCAACCATCTTAACCAATTTTCTTTCCGCACTCAAATTTATTCCAATATCCATTCCTTACCATTTTCAAATTCTATTCTCATCTAAATATCCATTTTAGCCCATTTCCTTAAATAAAACCAAATATCAAATCCATATTTCCTATCCATATCTTCTAATCCACTTTCTAATCCATATCCATCTTTGGATCTAAATCCAATTTAGAGTCCATTTTAATTCATTTCTATCCAATTCAAACCATCCATAATATCCATTTGTTAATCCATTTCAACCATATCCAAATTTATCCATTTACTAAACCAATAATTCTTTTATCTAAATCCATATCCATTTTCACTTATCAATTTCATATCCATATTTCTAATTACCCATTCATATCGCAATACCAAAATCAAACAAAAGCCACTTCATGCATTTTGACAAGCCAGGCCATTACGTACACAAGCTAGACCCCACGTTTGCAGCAAATCATTCATAATATCTTCTACACAAGCTCATTGAAAATAACAGAAAAAAAGAAAAAAGTGGTGGCAAAGTTCATGTTTGTTACAAAGTTATCTGCAGGAAAATTAACAAAGAGAAAAAAGAAATAAGCTGCAGTAGAAAATGCCATAACAGAATTGATAATAGAAATTCAGGAAAAATGGAAAATACATAGCGATGGAGAATGAAATAATACCAAAAAGTTCAGCACACCAGAATTCATCCAATATAACTGATATAGCAAAAAATTCAGCAGAAAGGATTACAAAAAAAACTAACATTCACAAACAAATTCATTTCACCAGAAAATACTTCTAACTTCTCTAACAAGCTTCTAACAGAAACTTCAACAGAATTTCACAAGTCCCAATAATTCTAACAGAATTTCATAACAGAATTTCCTCTAGATCATTCCAAGCTCCTCTATAAATTCATTTCTTCTTCACTCTTGGAGGCTTCTTCTTCATGGTGCACAATCTCATCACCATCATCTTCTTCAACCATCTTCTGCAACTTTTTCACCAATTTTCATTCTTCAAACTTTGGAATCTTCACTCTACAACCAATCTCTAAGCTACACCAATCCACAATCATCCATCTCTCTGCAATTTCACCATAACGAACTTCTTCAAGGGTTCGTTCTCTCAATCTCGGAACCTCCATCAACTTTTTGAACCTTCTCCATTCTTCATCTCAAATTCACCAGCCAGAACCTCCATCTTCAATTCACAAGAGATCCGCAGAAGATTCTAATCGATCTTAAACCTCAACCAAACCTTCAATTACAAAACTGTTGGATCAAGCTTCGAATATTCACGGATCTTCGTCGAAATCTAAGAACCTGCATATTCAGACGCGATTCCACAACAACAACCTGCAATCACGACGTCGCAACAATCGTAAGTGTCAATAAGCAGCTCCAGAATGCGAATTCACAACACGGAAGTGATTCATACCGCATCTTCGATTGCAACAACAACGCAAACGCGACACTAAAAATAACATCAGAGCAGAAGTAGAATTACTATTACCTCACCTCTGGTTTTTTTATCGTCGAAGTTTCGAAGGCGCACCGGACGGTTCTCCGGTAGGTAAGTTAATCTTGAGCTGAACTTTGATTATGTGTTGATGCTGTGTTTTCGATTCGTATTGATTTGCGTTGCGAGAGAGAGATTGAGGTTATTGAGCGAGTGAGACGCGAGCATTTTTGTTTCACGGTGCGACATCGTTTCTCCGTTTTGGTTTGTGAGAGAGTGAGAGCGCGTTTGTTGAGTTGTTGTGAGGGAGACGACGGAGAGCACGGGTTCAGGTTGTAACGGAGGGGAGTGGCGGTGAAAAGTTGGAACGGACAGAAGAGAGGAGGTTTGGCCAGCACGATGTTTGTTGTTCCGGTGTGGTTTTTTCAGGCGATGAGGTTGAGAAGTAGATAGGGAAAGGATGAGAGTTGCAGAGGACGATGATGTTGGCGTGTGACAGAGAGGAAGAAATTGAAGGTGTTGGTGTTGGTTCGGAGCATAATAGAGGAGAAGGTTGAGTGTCGCCGGTGAAATGAAGGAAACGGCGGCGACTTCATGAAAGAGAGAGAGGCGGACGTTGAAGAGATGAAGATGACGGCCAACAGAGGAGAAGGAGATTGAGTTCACTTGTTGATTTAGGGTTTTTAGACCCTTGTTCTGCCAACGATTGGGCCGGGTCTTAGGCCCATTTGTTTATTTCCTCACCACACTCCCAAACGTCAGCGCACCCCCCTGCCTGTGTTATTCAATTATTGGGCCTGAACTTGAGACTCACACTTCCTAAAATCTGACTGCACCCCCCTCTGTTTTCATTATTTGGACTTTTGTTTAGCAGTTTTTTTATTGATTAATGGTGTTAATTGGTTTAATAGTTGTTTTGGTTTTGATTTTAGGCAATTAGATTAGAATTAGATTACTTCTAAATCTCATTTTAATTAGAATTTAGTTTCTAATGTTTTCTTTTAATGTTTAGTCTTAACTTTAGAATTTGGCTAATTAGAATTTAATTAGAATTAGGTTAGGATTAATATTAGTTTTAATACTAGAATTAATTTTAGGACTAATTGTTCTTAGAATTAGTTTAGATTTAACTTGAACTAATTTTAGATTTAGTTTTAATCTTAGATTAACTTTTCTTGTTAGATTTTAATCTTCTTTCTTTAGCATTTTAATTCTAGCTTGGTTATTTCTGACCATGATTTTGATTGCCTATTCTTGATTAATTGTTAATTTTTGTTTACCTGATTAAATGTTTCTCTGCTTAATTTTCTTCATCCCTCTTTAAGATCAACTTAACTTCCATCTTGGAAGTAAGTTGCTTCTTATGTTCTTCTCCTTTTTTAGGATTAGCTTCCTTAAACCTCACAAACCTTTAGGATCACTTCCTTAATTAATCAATTAGGATTGAGTCTTAGATCACATAGGTTTTTACCTTTCTTCCGCTTTTGAGTCTTTCATCTTCTCATCTCAAAGAAAATTCAAAACATCTAATAAAGGTAGGCATTTATTGCATTTAGGCCTCTCATATAAAGAAAAGATTATAAGGGGTCTTCTCTTATAATCTTAGAATGTGTAGCATATGGCCCATCTTGGGTCAATGTGTTAAACATTTGATCTTGTATGAGGGACTTAAATGCAATACTTGTTGAAGATACAAATAAAAAACACTTCTTCATTTCAAACAAAAACACTTAATAAAGGCATGACAAATATTGTATTAGGCCTTTCAGGTGGGAATGAGATAGTGTGGGGTCTTCTCTCACTTTCTTAGAATGTTTAGCATACGTCCTGTCTTGGGTCGATATGCTAGATATTCGATCCTATATGAGAGACTTTAATACAATAAATGTTAAACACACAAATAATCAAAATACCTTCTTAAAAGACAAAAGCAAACATTTACGTCTTTCCTTCGGGAATTCTTTTCTCACCTCACTCATTCTTAACGTACGAACGCGCTTCTACTCGTTCTCTTGCAAGATGGTAACGCACTCGGCCTGCGAGACTGCAACACCTGAGCTAGAACGTTAGTCGTTCCCTAAAAAAACACAAACGAAGCGACCCTCGTTGAGGGGAACTATGTCGCTCTGATTCTCATGTTCCCGATGAGATACGTAGGCAGTGGGGTAGGGCCCATGCGAGCACTTCTTTTATTTTCCCTACATTTGTTTCTCCTTCTCTTTCCTTCCCTTTTCCAGTATCTTTTCTATCACCCTTTTGATCGAAATAAGCAAGCGTGGATCCCATCGGGTACGATGGACGCGTGGGGGTGCTAATACCTTCCTCTCGCGTAACCGACTCCCTTACCCTTTCTCTTAGTCGCAAGACCATGCTTTTCCTTCCCTTCAGGTTTATGCGGTGTTTCCTTTCCCTCTCATGGGATAAATAAACATTGCTGGCGACTCTGTTTTGGTGCCACTTTCGCGTTTGTACTAGGATGAAAATCCCGGGAGCGACACCATGGGGCACTTTCTGCTATAAGGTGATGCCATTTAGACTTAAGAATGCTGGGGCAATGTATCAACGTGCAATGGTAATGCTCTTTCATGACATGATCCATAAAGAGATTGAAGTTTACGTTGATGATATGATTGCCAAGTCTCAAACCGAAGAAGAGCACTTGATCAATCTGCAAAGCTGTTTGTTCGATTGAGGAAGTTTAGACTGAGACTCAACCCCAACAAGTGCATATTTGGGGTACGATCTGGAAAATTGTTGGGCTTTATTGTAAGTCAGAAAGGAATCGAAGTGGATCCTGATAAGGTGAGGGCAATTCAGAATATGCATGCGCCTAGGGCAGAGAAAGAGGTCTGTGGCATTCTGGGAAGATTAAACTACATTGCCAGATTTATTTCACATCTTACTGCCACCTGGAAACCTATTTTCAAGCTGCTAAGAAATAATCAGTCAATTGAGTGGGATGATGATTGCCAAGGGGCATTTGATAAAATCAAAGAGTATCTGCAAGAACCACCGATCCTAATACCGCCTGTTCCTGAAAGGCCACTCATTATGTACCTGACTATACTTGATGAATCTATGGGTTGTGTGTTGGGGCAACAAGATTAGACGGGAAAGAAAGAACATGCCATCTATTACTTCAGCAAGAAGTTCAATGACTGCGAGACAAGGTATTCTTTACTCGAGAAGACTTGTTGCATATTAGCCTGGGCTGCCAAACGTCTCAGGCAGTATAAGTTGACCCACACTACTTATCTGATTTCCAAGATGGATCCCATTAAATACATCTTTGAGAAACCTGCTCTCACCGGCAGAATAGCCCGATGGCAAATGCTTTTGTCTAAGTACGACATTCAATACGTCACTCAAAAAGCCATCAAGGGTAGCATACTGGCGGACCATCTTGCCCATCAACCAATGGATGATTATCAGCCCTTTAAGTTCGATTTTCCAGACGAAGACATAATGGTACTAAAAGATTATGAAGAGCCAGGTCCAAATGAAGGGCCCGAACCAGGGGAGCGATGGACTCTCATGTTTGACGGTGCCTCAAATGTTCATGGAAGTGGAATTGGGGAAGTGATTACATCACCCAAGAATTTCCACTTACCGTTCACAGCTAAGCTCTGCTTTCCATGCACCAATAACATGGCCGAGTACGAAGCTTGTATACTCGGGCTGGAAGAAGCCATCAACTTAAGAATCAAGTCTCTTGATGTGTTTGGAGATTCTTCTCTAGTAATACACCAGATTAGAGGTGACTGGGATGCCAAACATGCCAACTTAGTTCCATACCGGGATTATATGGCAAAGCTACTTCCCATATTTGATGATATCACCTTTACCCATGTGCCTAGAGAAGAAAATCATATGGCAGACGCTCTGGAAACCCTGGCTTCTATGTATAAACTGATATGGCCCAACCATCGACTGCATATTGATCTACAGTGATTTGAAGAGCCCACTCATTGTTTGGCTACCGATGAAGAGTCAGATGAAAAGCCATGGTTCTATGACATCAAACGTTATCTGGAAAAACAAGAATATCCAGAGGGCGCTTTGGCGGTGGATAAGAGAATTTACGCAGATTAACATCAAATTTCTTCCTCAATGGGAATGTGTTATACAAGCGTAATCATGATACTGTACTACTCAGATGTGTGGAAAAGCATGAAGCTGAGCAGATTCTGAAAGACATTCATGAAGGTTGTTTGGGTACCCACGCAAATGGGCATACTATGGAAAAGAAGATATTGAGAGTAGGCTATTATTGGCTTACCATAGAGGTTGACTGCTACCATCATGCCTGAACATGCCATAAATGCCAAATATACTCTGATAAGATTCATGTACCTCCCACTCCTTTGAACGTCTTGACTTCACCATGGCCATTTTCCATGTGGGGAATAGATATGATTGGGATGATCGAGCCAAAGGCCTCAAATGGACACCGCTTCATATTGGTTGCCATAGTATACTTTACCAAATGGGTTGAGGTTGCATCGTATGCGAACGTTACCAAGCAAGTGGTCGCTCGCTTCTTGAAACACAACATTATATGCAGATATGGAGTACCTAACCGTATCATCACTGACAATGGGTCTAATCTCAACAACAAAATGATGGATGAACTATGCGCTAGTTTCAAGATTGAGCACCATAATTCGACACCATACAGACCCAAGATGAATGGAGCCGTTGAGGCAGCCAACAAAAACATCAAAAAGATCATTCAGAAAATGGTGGTCACTTATAAGGATTGGCATGAGATGCTACCTTTTGCACTGCACGGCTACCGTACCTCAGTGCGAACTTCAACAGGGGCAACTCCTTACTCATTGGTTTATGGCATGGAAGCGGTCCTTCCGATAGAAGTCAAAATCCCCTCATTAAGAGTATTGATGGAAGCTCAGCATTATGAAGCAGAATGGGTGAAGACGAGGTTTGATGAACTCAACCTTCTTGAAGAAAAATGCTTGGCAGCAATATGCCATGGCCAGCTCTATCAAAGACGCATGAAGAAAGCTTTTGACAAGAAAGTGCATCCTCGGACATTCCAGGAAAGTGACTTGGTGCTCAAGAGGATCATGACTATGTATAATGAATCCAGGGGCAAGTGGACGCCAAACTACGAAGGCCCATATGTTGTAAGAGAGGCATTCTCTGGTGGTACCTTGAAACTCGTAACTATGTACGGTGATGAATTACCATACCCGGTGAATGCAGAGTACATTAAGAGGTACTACGCCTAAAAAAGTGGAATAAATAAAGCCGCTAAGTCGAAAACCTGAAAAGGCGACTTAGGAAAAAATGGCAATCCCGTTGGACCTAAAAAAAATAAAATCATTCCAGGAAAAAATTAGGGATAAGATAAAAGATATAGGCCCGCTGAATTGAAAACCCGAAAGGGCGGTTCAGGCAAAAAAGGGCGTCCTGGTGGATTGAAAACCCGAAAGGGCGATCCAGGCAAAAGTTAGGGACAGGTTCTAAGGCAAAGTATCTAGTCTGCACGTCCACTTAATCCTGATGTACCACTGAAGAGAGGAATTAACCCAACCGTCTTCCTACGAAGCAAGGTGTTGAAGTTATCAAAGTCATAGGGATAATAGCAGTGTTGAAACTCAATGGAACCTCATTAATTTGTATTGCCATTATGTTTTTTCTTGCACCGCAATTACCTCATTAAGGAATTACATCCTTGTACATACTTACCCATTCCAGGGGCAAATCAATATAAAGAGAGATTTCTTACCAAATTATGCTCATTTTTTTACTTTATCTGTTTGTTTGCAAACTGATTTTGTTTTTGATAAACTGTGTTTTGAAACTTCGGTTAATAAAGACAATATTTGAAAATAATAAAATTTATTTTGGTGTTGGGAGAACCAAAAATGAATTAGATAGTCTCCAAAAGAACTTCACCACATGAAAGCATTAAATCAGTTGTCAGTCATCTTGGCTCTTCACCACAAGCAGTGTAGCTGTTCAGGGATGTACTTAATGTAATCCCCAACAGTGAATCTTTCAAGCCCAACAGGGGAAATCATGCTCCCTAGTCATATTTGGCTTGCTCAAAAGGGGTTGAGTAGTCAAACGCTCTCATCATCCTCATAAAACCCAAAGTCTAATCCTTTATTGGATACTACTCAAAAGTCCACACTTGTTGGCACCTTCAAATCTACCCTTTAAAGTCCAGTCTTCATTGGCAACAATTAAAAGTCCACCGTCATTGGCATCTTCATAACACCAAAATAACCAAAGTCCAATTTCATTTGGCAATTACCAAATCCAATCCCTGGTGATAGCCTCGACAAGGAAACTTATCCCCAGCGCGCCCGATCATTTGCATCGTCATGTTCATAACATGCTAGCATAACATTACATAATCATATCAAGCACTATCATATCATATGTGCATTAGATTCCCTAGAAGTTGCATCTTAGCATGTGTTTCAGTGCATCATGCAATGCATGGCATTACCCATCCCCATCATCATAGCATAACAGGATCCAGGATCAGTTCGTAAGCATCTTGGCCAGTCCTCGTTCAAAGTTGGCAGTATTCTTCTAAAAAGAGTTGATACCCCGCACGTGCTCATGGAATCCTATTCCCCAGCAAGTCATTCTTCAACCATGCAATTTATAATGATAATCCTCAACAACTGTTGTCAGTGCTCCCCAAGCAGAGGCTACCCTAGAAAGTTTCTTGTGAGCTTTCCCCTATAGAGCCAACACATTTCCTCCAACAGGAATCTTGTTCAACTATTCCTCATTAAATTTACTTCATAAAAACTGCTTTGGTATCATCGAGGAACCTTATTGGATAAGGGACTGCTTCGACGACCCATAGAATCGTCTTCCTTCAGAGATACTGCTTTGGTATCATCGAGGAACCTTAATGGATAAGGGACTGCTTCGACGACCCTGAGAATCTTCTGCCTTCAGAGATACTGCTTTGGTATCATCGAGGAACCTTAATGGATAAGGGACTGCTTTGACGACCCAGAGAATCGTCTGCCTTCGGAGATACTGCTTTGGTATGATCGGGGAACCTTAATGGATAAGGGGCTGGTTCGACGACCCAGAGAATCGTCTGCCTTCAGAGATACTGCTTTGGTATCATCGAGGAACCTTAATGGATAAGGAACTGCTTCGACGTCCCAGAGAATCTTCTGCCTTCAGAGATACTGCTTTGGTATCATCGAGGAACCTTAATGGATAAGGGACTGTTTCGACGACCCAGAGAATCGTCTGCCTTCAGAGATACTGCTTTGGTATGATCAGGGAACCTGAATGGATAAGGGGAAGCTTCGATGACCCAGAGAATCTTCTACCTTCAGAGATACTATTTTGGTATTATCGAGGAACCTTAATGGATAAGGGACTGCTTCGACGACCCAGAGAATCTTCTACCTTCAGAGATACTGCTTTGGTATCATCGAGGAACCTTAATGGATAAGGGACTGCTTTGACGACCCAGAGAATCGTCTACCTTTGGAGATACTGCTTTGGTATGATCAGGGAACCTTAATGGATAAGGGGCTGCTTCGACGACCCAGAGAATCTTCTGCCTTCAGAGATACTGCTTTGGTATCATTGAGGAACCTTAATGGATAAGGGACTGCTTCGACGACCCAGAGAATCGTCTGCCTTCGGAGATACTGCTTTGGTATGATCGGGGAACCTTAATGGATAAGGGGCTGCTTCGACGACCCAGAGAATCTTCTTCCTTCAGATATACTGCTTTGGTATCATCGAGGAACCTTAATGGATAAGGGACTGCTTCGACTACCCAAAGAGGCTTTAGTTATTTTGTTCAGTTTGAACCCCATTACCTCATTCTGTCAACTCCTACTCTATATCATTTTACCTTTTGTCAGACAAATTTTAGGGTCTTCTTATATCTAATTGAATTCTACCCTAAAAATGAACGCCATTCAGTAGTTCATTCTCTCGGGTTCAAGACAATTATATAGGGGCATCTGTCATACCCCATATTTGTCCTACCCTCTCATTTTTCTTGTGCTAAGTATATGGTTGCTTTCTGGACTTTTCTAAAGATCATCATGTAACTTTTGGTCATAATCCTCTAAAGTTTAGGCTATGGTGATTTGGTTTGTACTCTTTGTCATTACAAGCTTTTGCAAGAGTGTGGAATTCAAGTAAAACAAGAAAAATGTGCCTTTATTCTCATGGTCAATTAGTCTGGATATGGCCAATTGGGTTCAAGTGGTGGTCGTTCATATTCCAAGACATGGTCAATTTATTTTCAAAGCCAAATTGAATTTAAGGGATGAAGCAAAATAAGGTTCAATTTGACTTTGACTTAGTTGGTGGGCCTAAATAATTTATGACTTGAGCATATGTTCAATCCAAGTCTTATGGGAGCAAGGTTTCTAAGTGAAAAACAAATACTTAAGGTGTTCGAAACTATGATTAATTGATTATTAGAGTTAGGATGGAGCTCAAGAAGCAATACGCGGCCGGCCGTTTGGCTTCTAGATGTTTCAAAGTAATTCAATTCATGGCAAGAAGTGCTAAAGGTAATTGTTGCCAGGGGAGGGTCATTGTCAGAGTGTGTATAAGTCAGTTATTCTTAGCTAAAATATTGAATAAATTGGAATCATGCACAAGCTTTTTTTTTTATACAAAAACAAGGTTATAGGAGTCAAGTCGTGGCAATGGCAGCAATAGCATGCCATGATTCTGTTCACTCCTAATCAGGATTCTCAATAAATTCATCATAAGCTAAAATAACAATCATTGGCCTAGGATTCACCAAAACGCCAGGATTCAAATAAAATTCTATTCATGGCAAAACTTACAAGGAATCTACATGAATTCAGACAATACACCAATAGTTCATGATTAAAGAAAAACCTTAAAATTACTACAAAGGGTCCGCAAATGCAAGTGACGATAAGAGGTTTGTTTCAAAGGGAGAACAAAAGTGCGATAATTTAGAACTCTTCCTTCTTGTGTGTTCCTTGGAATTGTTGTAATTAAAGGTGCAAAATCCAACGCCAAGGTTTCTCCACACCCTCTCCTTCTCCTTCAGGTATGGTGCTCCATGAACAAGCTACTGCAGTGGCTGAGGAGTTGAAATTGATTTAACTCGACGGTGAAACTTGATAGTAATAATGATCCACCACATCTCAATTTGGCTGACCCTTCAATCGAAATGAATAAAATCGTTAGGACAACACGGCTTAAAGAAAGGTAATTTAAACAGGGAGAAGTGTTGAACGCAAAAGTTTTGATGAAGGAATGTACCTTACGGAGAAGGTTACGCGAAGGACTTGATGGAAACAATGCCTTGCACCTGTTCTTTTGGAGTCCTCAAACAAAGCAGCTTTTGAACTTTGAAGAAGAGTCTTCGTTGATTGCTCAGATATAGGATTGATTCAAAGATCAAACTTTATATTTTTTCCCTTCAAGACAAAACAAGAACATCTTGCCAAAGTCTTCAAGCTATCATGCTAGCCAATTTCCTATTCTCATCATCTTCAAGCAATCCATGCCTCACCGTGCCAAACCCCTCGCATCAACGGACATGAAAAGTAAAAATGGCAAGAAGTTAGCATAGTGTACAAAAAGCAATATTATACTAAGATCATTTTCAAGTCTTCACATGAGCATAAGTTATAATTTCACAAAAAACAATTCCAAATTGTAAACAGGAAAGTGACAAAGATATTTCATAATATGGACAAAAAACGAACTCTGAATCTAAGAAAGTAGTAACAGGTACACCAAGAAATTACAAGCACAAACAAACAACCAGACAAATTCAGAGCAGAACAGGGTTCAGAAAGTACAAATAGGGCAGATACACTATTTTGGCAAGAACACCTTCTGAACCTTAGAAAGTAACAATAAACATACCAAAATGGAGATTTCACAGCAGGGTTACAAGACATCAAACCCTAATTCCTGAGCTATTTAAAAAGGATTCGTCTGTTCATAGAGGAAAAAAAAACCCTACATTTTCAGAGCATTACAAGGCTGCGCAAGAAATCCCCAACCTCCATCTCTAAAGCTCTCAAAGAATCCTAAAATAATTACTCAGAGTTTCACATTGAAATTCTGAGCTAGTTTGAGCTTAACCTCACATTTTCCTACAATCATACAAAACAACAACACTCAACAACATCATGCCCAGAGATTATAGCAGGAAGAAGAAGATACGTAGAAGGAAAAAGAAAAAAGAGGAAAGTTAAAGAAAGTTACCTTCGTCGGAAAGCTTAGGATCGAAATCGCTCCGATCTAGGTATTATTCACCTCATTTTTACTTTCTGATGCTCGATTTGTAGTCACCATATGATTACGTTTTGAAACCCTCCATCAATTGCTTGCTTGCTCTGATTTTGGTTAGATCTAGGTTTTCTTTTAGGTTTCTGTTTGAGGATTAGGGTGGGATTTTGAAAAATCTTAGTTTGGATTTGGAAAGAGGGGAAAGTTTTGATTAGGGTTCATGTGGGTTGTTTAAGGGTTTGGTGGTGGTGTTGCCGGAGAAGGCGGTGGTGGCTGCCGCGCGCCGCCGCTTCTCCGACAGCGGTCTAGGTTTTCGGCGAGACCCTTTTGCAGAGAGAGAGAGGCAACGTGAGAGAACGAAGAGAGAGGATAGATGGAATTAGTTTACATTGTGAACCTTTTATCTTTAAGTTTGATTCGTCACCCTTGCCTTGTTTAGATGTTGGGTCTGGTGGTGACAAATGTCTCCACCGTGGACACTTGTCACCGGTTGATGACCTCCCCTTTGATTCTGTGTGCGCCAACCCTCAAGAGTTACCATGCATCCCCATATCTCAACCCTTGGATTAGAGTCAGTGGTTGACTCATTTGCGTCCAACGCCCCAAGTTGACTGAGGGTTCACAGTGAACCCTCCTTCCCAGCGTGGGCTTGTTAACATTGGGCCCTGTGAATTTCTAAACCGCACCCCCTGTTTTTCTGATATTTCTGGCCCATTTGTTTTCTTTTTTAGAATTTTTTCTTTTATTTTTCTTTTATTTATAAAAAAGACAAAACACTATTTTTTTTATTTTTAGTTAATTTTATTGAAATTATTTATTAAATATTAACTAATTAATTTTATAATTAGTTTTATTAAATATTTGACTTTAATTTAATTAATTATATTAATTCAATTTTCTTTAATTAAAATATCCAAAATACTTTTCTAAACCTTATTAATTAATCAATTTCTAATTAATCTCATTAAACCATTTTATTTAATACTAATTAATTTTAATAGTTAATTTTATTAAATATTTTAGTTTAATTTGATTAATTACTTAAATTTTCACCTTTTTCTTTAAAAAATTCTAAAACAAATTAGTTTGAATTTCTCCTTTAGACTAACCTTAGGATTAGGTTACTAATTATATTAACATGTTTGATCATATTTCTCCCCCATTTTGTTTGGTTTTTAGTCTTTGTGTGATGTTTATACTTTTCTCTTATGGATTAATTTCGTGCCTTGATTATATTTATGTCATTCATCATATGCTTGTCCAAACCAAACTCTTTTCAAACTAATACCTTGACTTAATGTCAAGCCCTTTTTCCAATACCTTGTAAGTCGATTGTTTTCACGATCGCAATCAACCTCAAATAGCCTCCTCTTGGGCTTTATACAACGATACTTGTTGCACATTTCACAATCTTGTTTGCATGCATATGTGTGTTTATCTTAATTTAACTGTGGCTTGATTATTCTCCCTTTGATTAATTGTATCCCTCCCCCATTAGATTAAAATCAACCCTTTTTTACAAGAATAAACACGCTTGATCCAACGTCAAGCCTTTTTTCAAAACAAACTCAATTAATAACAATTCATTCTCAAGCGTTCACTTGATCCATATATCAAGTCCCTTTACCCAACTTGTAAGTCAAGTGCTTTTGCCTCGCCATCGACCTTACCTTGAACCATTAGGACCACCTTTCCATTAGTCCTCAGCCACTTCGCACGCAAATTCAAACCTCGATTCATATCGAGCATGTTTCTCAAGTTAAACCAAAAATACCTAATTATACTTAAATACTATTTCATAAAAGAAGAAAAGGGAGTGGAATGGAATCTTCGATTCCTCTTCTCAATTGTTTGGGCCCGAGGAATCTTTCTTAAGTTCAAGCAATTGTCTTCTTTAAAAGACTCATAACACGTTTAGACATCAAACCCTTTTTACAATAAACAAAATCAAATCTTCTTTTCCTAAACACTTGGATGAAAAAGAGAGAGAGTCGGTTCTTCGACTAGCTTTCCCGATTGCTTGGGCCCGAGGAATCTTTCTTAAGTTCAAGTAATTGTCATCTATTTAACATACTCTAACCATATTAAAACTCTTTCATAGTTAATGGTGAAAAAGATAGAGAGCCGGTTCTTCGACTCGCTTTCCCGATTACTTGGGCCCGAGGAATCTTTCTTAAGTTCGAGTAATCATCACCCAATCAAAATACAAACACATTAATCCAACTCCTCGCCGCCGTGCGATTAAAACTCTTTTCCAAGATAACAATGTTTAGCCCCCTCTAAACACTTGTTCACTTAAAAAACACCAACAAACAACCGTAGTCCCACGAACTACGAATGCTCTGACTTTCCCATTGCACGAGGGAATACGTAGGCACAAGGGTTCTAATCCTTACCGAGCACCCTAATAAAAAACATTCATTTTCCCCTTAGAATCCTTTTACCTTAGAAGATAACAAACAAACCTAGCTAACTTTTTCACGAATCGAATCAAGAGGTTCCCGTTGAAAACAACGGACGTAGAGGGTGCTAATACCTTCCCTCTTGTGTAACCGACTCCCGAACCTGAATTTGGTTGCGATGACCATTTTCTTATCCCTTTAAAGGTTTTATCGATATTTTCCTTTCCCTCTTTTGGGATATATAAAGTTCGGTGGCGACTCTGTTTTGAACAGTTTTTTCCGCGTCCATCGCGAGGATCGTATTTTTCGAGGTACGACAGGGACAGATCAATTTTATTAATTCAAGAAAGGATTTTAAGGTAACCCTAATAATTGATCAATTGGTTTGAGACGACAAAATATCGATTGGAGATATTTTAACCTGTTGGATTATATTATATATATATGTGTGTGTGTGTGTGTGTGTGTGTGTGTGTGTGTTATAAGAGAAAGAGAAGTGAAGGAAAGAATAAAAAGAAGACAGTAAGAGAAAGAAGATAAGAAGAGAAAGATAGGAAAAAGGGAAAAGAGAAGAAGAAGCTTGGATCATCATCATTATTCATCATCTTATTCAACCTCCTCTTCTATCTCTAAGGTGGGTTATAGTTAATACTTAAGCTCTAGAAGTTTTAGAATGTTAGAGTTTAGGTTAGAATTGGTTAATATCGAATATTGTGTGGAATCGATTGTTTTCACAGTTCAAATCTCGATTAAAATGCATAATATGATCGATACAGGTATGAACATGGGCGGTTTTAAGGCCCGGCCAGGCTAGGCATGTGCCCAGGCTCTGGCCCAAAACTTTTCCTTCTTTTCACTTAAAAAATGAAAATTGCGGCGGTTAAAAAGTGCTATTGTGGCGGTTTAAACCGTCACAATTAACGAAAGTCAGAAAAATATAAGTTTAAACCTCAAAGAAGAAAGTGATGGTTTTTTGTTGTTGATAATGGCAGTTTTAACTGCCATATTAAACATTTTTCACAAGTAAAAACATAATTTTTTTTCACCTTTTTATGCAATTAAGTTTACATTACATTAATTTTTTTATATTATAATATTTAGATTTGACTACATTACAAAAAAGTGCAAGAATTAAAATAAAGAATAAAGTTAAAGTTTAGGATCAATACTTAGGAGAAATAAATATTAACATAAAAGTAGCAGCTATTAAAATTTAAAAAAATATGTAAAGTATTGTAAAAAAGAAGAAGAAAAGAATAAATTTTATCCTCAAATAATATAAAAAATATATTAGGACTCTATACGATTCAATGGATCAATTTTCACAACTATAAACGGAAATATTCAATTTACAAAAACAATAAAAACAAAAATCACTGTAAAACAACAGACGTGTCAAAATAAAGGAGGTAGAAACCGTCATTTTTCTATTAACATTACGTCAGTTTATAAACCGCCATATTTTATTGTAAATAGTGGCAGTTTTATTAAACACCATTTTAGTAAAGTGTTGTATTTTCTATAAATTAATCAAATAGTAAGAGGATTGTTGAATGTCGTTTGAGCTGGTTTATCATGGTCACTTTGACGATTCAAGGCCAAGTAAGAGTGACATACCAGTAACCGAAAGGTTAGTTTCTTATAACTGAATTAACATTCAACATTTTTAATCTCTTAAAGGTATCATAACCTTTTGATTTAATATATTTATTTAAATATAAAGAGATTTGAGCTTGGCAATAGATCGTGTTTTGAGTTATCAACTAGTACCATCAGAGTCAAAACCTAGGTACTTTGTACATATAGTTAACCTTTTGATTGTTTGAGAAAATTTAAATTTATGGTATCTGTCATGGTCATGTTTTTCTATTTGTATGAAGTGTTGGATGCAACATAAAGTGGCACCCATGAAAGAAGTTTTGATCTGTACATTGTAGTTATCTTGTTCAAGATATCAATCTGTGAGTTCAAGTTTTCATTTCGGTTCTATATTTATATAATACATACACTTGTTGAATTTGCGGTCTTCAATTTTTTGCCCAGGCTTCAAACAATTTCTGGCTCCGCCACTGGGTATGAATATAATGTATGATAAGTGGTTAATTGTTCCTCTGAGTTTCTATTATTTTGAGTGAGTTTGGATGATTTTGAAACATGAGAAAAACCAGAATTTTCTTTTCTTCAACAAAGTAATCGGTTAACCAATTAGGGTAATGGATTACTCTGTGGAAAAAAATGATAATCTGCGCAAATTTGACTGAGTAACCGATTATCCTATTTGGGTAATCGATTACCGAAATGTGTCTCTAACTCTCATTTAGCCTCTGTGTGAACAGTGAAGCTTGAGTAACCGTTTACCTTATTAGAGTAACCGATTACCACTGTAAGTTGAGGAAAAATATTGAAAAATTCATATCTTTTAGATCGTAACTCCGATCGAAGCGTAGTAATAGTCATTGGAAAGCTATAGAAATATCCTATGCAATGAAAGTGAAAAATATTGATTTTGTTACCTGATTAAATAAATCCGAGGAAGCTCAAGAGATGTGATAAATTAAGAGTTGAATTATTACATGTATTTCTATTGTACTAATGTGGTGTACTATATCTAACTTCTTATTGAGATATGTAATTTAGTGAATACATGTTAAAATATGGAATAGGAACAGTGAGGAAACCTTAACATGAAACTATAGTGGAACCTAGTAGTGTGACTAGGAAATTATAGATGATCTAGATGGCGACGCTCGTGCGTTCGATGCCTAGACGTGCATTCTCAACGAGTAATGGTCTAAAAGAGAATAAGACACTAGTATGGAACATGTGTGAACCCTTGTAATTATGAGAAAAAGGCAAATGTGGCCTTGTAATTGTTGAATACAATCACCGTTGTATGTGAGATCACGTAATCAGAACCGTTTCCCTGATAATTGTCATTGCATGAGCTTAGGCTCCTCTGGAATGTATGAATGATTACTTGGTAGGTTTGATTCCCGATTATAGTACGAATGGAGCCTACAAGGTAAAGAGACTTGTGACGGTTTATGGACCGTGTGAAGTGACGATTCGCAAGGTGATAATGTGTCCCTTAGTTTCCGAATCCATTTCGTATACCAAGTCATCTACGAGGATCCATGACTCGTGCCGACTTCTAGACGTAGAAGAGGACGGGAATAAGGGATGCCTTGATTTGGTTATCGATTAGTGATATTTTGAGTTAACGGAATCATGAACATTTTCCATATAGTGTGAGATTGTGAACTCAAGGTCATTTCCCTTCCCCTTGACTTGAGTTAGGATTGGCTAGAACCCTGTAAAGCCAAGAGAATCCTTGAGATAGGGAACTCACTGAGATTAATATCTCACCTCATTATTGTTGCTATTTTTCAGGCGTTGTTTGCAGGTTTGATTTACAAGTGGAGTTATGCTTGGATTTTTCAAGAGAAGCTTAGCTTTAGTTTTCCGTTGTGTAATTTGTTGTATATAATTAAGGATATTGTATATTGATCTTAGTTTTTTTTATTGTTTTGGCTAGTTTCCATATCTTGTACCATAGATTGTATTATGTTTTTAGAATGGTCAAGTATGTAAATTACACCATTAGACACTTATGATAGTGTCAGTACCAAATAAAACGCTTGTATAGTATTATTCTCGGTATATATTATACAGGGTGTTACAAAGAGTGTGACCACGTTTTGGATAATGTGGCTTTCCTTTGAATGCGGAATCGACTGAAGTTATAGGAGATATATTTTCATCTCTTTGAGGTGACTTTCATAATCGATCAACAAGTCGTGGAGAGAATCTAATTCTATTGGATTCTCACGAGTACGAAGAGCAACAGGGATTTCTTTGAATTCATGTCCAAGTCTATTCAGTGTCTGAATAACTAGATCAACATCATCCAGTGGAGAGTTAATGACGGCTAGTTCATCAGACATGGATTTGATTGCTTGCAAGTACTCCGGGACAGATTGCGTACCTTTGGTGAAACGAGATAACCTTTCTTTGAGATGCATGATGTGAGAGCGATTTTTGATGGCAAACATCTTGTTGAGAATGTCCCATGCATGTTTGGAAGTTTTCACATTTTCAAGCATGGTGATGATACTCGGATCTACCGAGGATATAATGGCATGTAGTATCAGCTGATCTTGGAGCTGCCAGTATGTATAGTCAGTATGAGTTTCTGCAGGATATTTTTTGGTTCCATCAATAAATCCTAGAAGGTCATATCCAACCATGAGTTTGGAGTGAGTGAGTTTGATTGAGGTTTGAGCATTGAAAACTACAACTGATGTAGTTTCACTGATTTTGATAGTATGGACTAAGGCATGATGAAGAATCAGATCTGGATCGTTGCTGTTAAGCTTTTTGAATCTGATATCATATAGAAACACAGAATGCTGTGATAATATAATTGATAGATAATACAATACATATATAGAATAATATTCTCCTCAGATACAAATGTAATGAATGCAAATATTAATGGTAATTAACATCAAATCAAAGTCAACTAGTACTAATTGATTTGTTGCTCTCACTACAAAAAATATGCCTATTTGCAGGGATTTTTTTAAGGAGGTTAATTAAAACTCCCAAAGTTTGTTTTAAAAGCGATAACTACACACAAATATTATTTTAATTTAGGGGGTTAGTTGAAAACCCCTCAAATTACATTTTAACTTTTCCTTTTATCTTTCACCTAGTCACTCGTGTTTTCCTCTCTGGCTCTCAACTTGAAAACCCTAGAACCCATCTCACCGTCAACTGGTTCACCATCCTATTCATATCTCTTCATCATCAGTTCTTCATATGTTGAAAAACCACTGAAGGATCATATGTTGAAAACGCACCGAAGGATCATATGTTGAAAAGAGAAAGTTTTTATTTTCAAGCTGCAAGCCAAAACATTTTGTTATTTTTCGTTCATCTTCTCCCTTCTTAGTAAGTTTTCCACACTTCATCTCTAATTTGATTTCCCCCAAATTTCCACTTGAAACCCTAAAATTAGTTTTATGGGTATGCAACATTTATGAGTTCAAAATACTATTGTGCATGTCATGTTTTGTTTGCTAATTTGTGCTGCTCTCCAATTTCTTTGTCTTCTTGTGATAATTTAAGTTTTTCTTACAAGATCTTGACTGGGTATACCACAAAAAGTATAATTATTTATTTTATTTTTGTTGAAAAAAAAGAACCATCTTAATTCAGAGAGCATCTTAGTTATCTACATTATCCCAATTTGAAGCATAAGCATTATAATGTGGCTGAGATGATAGTTTTTTTAGTTAGTGTTTGGTTGATTCAGGATGCGGTATTCCCTTTCCTTGGCTTGCATTTTTCTAGAGTTCTTGAGGGCTTTTATTCTGGTTCAATTTCAATAGAATTACAATTATAAGGGAGGAAGTAGTGTTGTACGGTAGTAGAATAGAAGTGAGAAGGAAAAAGTGATTTATACTTACTATATATTTTAATATGTAGATCTACAAACTTAGATTCATGGACTCCTAGCAACTTAAAATGATGAGCTTTGGCGGAAACAGGATAGCATAAATTTTCTTTAGACAACATGGTTGGAACTACGGTGGTAAAGTAGAGGTAAAGTATACAGCTAGAGTTGTCAAGTTATATACGCAATTGCTTTAAAATTGTTATTTCTTTGATTTTTTGGTTGGAATTTATTTTGCTAAAACTATTCTAGCAGCAAGATGTTGAAACAAGATGTTCTAATATTCTGCATTAAACATGTCGGATAAAGATGTCCCATCCTAGATCATAGGACATCGCGTCTAATTTTGATTTAAAAGGAAGATTATGTTGGTGGTATTTGTTACTGAATATTCTGTGAATATTTAGTTATCCTATGTGGCATCCAAAGTATTTTGGGTTGAGTTCTTTTGTGTTGGTCTTCGGATTTTCAACATTTTCTAAATATGGAGACATATTAGGAAACTTTAGATTGAAGACCTATTTTCTTGGAGTTTATCAAAATTATGTGCAGTCTCTTTGCTGCGTTTTTGAAGCCCAATCCAGTCCAGATTTAATGCTATATATTGACTGGTGTAAACCTAGTTTAGGTGTGGAACTTACGTGTGTTTTGTTAGGGTTTTTGAGTGTTATTTGTGAGCCTAACTGGTATCATTCTGATAACAGTACAAGGACTGGTTTTGTGTTGTAAGTTCTGTCAGTTACTCATATGCTTTTAAGCATTGAGTTTCTTATGTGTCAATTCTCATAAGCTTTGAAGTATTGAGAATTGTGTGTTTTGAAAGTGTGGCTTTCGTTTTGTTACTTGTGTTGAAAGAAACCAGTCACGGTTTTTGATTGAAGAGGGATTTGAGGAGTGCCTCATACCTAGGAGAGTCTTAGGTAGAAGTCATAGGAAGGGTAGTGATTAAGTGAGCGGATTGTAACCGAGCGTGGTTGCTGTATGATCTGTGAATTGATACTATCGTATAATGATTTCGTCCCTGGCTTGGTAGCCCCCAGAGTAGGATTGCTGATCCGAACTGGGTAAACATATCATTGTGTTCTTTACTTTCTGCACTGTTATTATTATTGTTAACTTGTTCATTGTGTTGGATATCTGTGTCTCAACATCTGTGTAGGACATCTGATATCTGTGCCAGAATTTCAATTGGCATCAAGAGCTTGCACCCTTGTTTGGTTCTGGGTGAGATTCAGGGAATGTACTTTCTGGTGCAATGGACAAGGATGGAGGATTTTTGAACAAATCACCTTTGCTTGATGGTTCCAACTATGACTATTGGAAACCAAGGATGATTGCTTTCATCAATCCATGGATGATCAAGCATGGAAAGCTCTTATTAAAGGATGGGAACCCCCAAAGGTTAGTGACGGAGATGGTAATCCTACTGATGTGGTGAAGGTAGAGGAAGACTGGGATGATGCAGACTACAAAGGGTCCTTGGGAAATTCCAAATCCATGAATGCACTATTTAATGGTGTTAATAAGAATATCTTCAGGTTAATTGAACATTGCACCATTGCAAAAGAGGCGTGGCAGGTCTTGAAGGTTGCTCATGAAGGGACTTCAAAGGTAAAGATGTCAAAACTTCAGCTTCTCACTACCAAGTTTGATAATTTGAAGATGAAGGAAGATGAGAGCATTCATGATTTTCACATGAACATTATGGAGATAGCTAATGCTTCAAGTGCCCTAGGTGAAAAGATATCTGATAGCAATCTGGTCAGAAAAATCCTCAGATCTCTACCTAAGAGATTTGACATGAAAGTGACTCATATAGAGGAAGCTCAGGACATAGATAAGATGAAAGTGGATGAACTTGGGGGATCACTTCAAACATTTGAATTGGGGATCAGTGAAAAGTCTGAAAAGAAGAAGAGTATATCTTTTGTGTCAAATGCTGGTGATTCAGACGATGAAGGTAACTGCCGCAGTGAGAATCGGATGCCAAGCTATTATATTAACTTGAATCACAATTTTTGAAATTCACCACCGGTCTTTATTTTATCCAAAGGAAAGGGTTAAAGATCGAAAAACCTAAGAGATCTAAGGTTCGGAGGTTGGTTACGATTAGGGAAGGTGTTAGCATCCTAAACGTCCGTAGTACTCTACGGGAACCTCTTGTTATTATTTATGTTATTTATTGCTCGTTTGCTAAGGGTATATGCTAAGGGTATTGTGCTAAACTATAAGTTATCATGCAAAACGTTAATCCTAATGTATAATCTTAATTAAGTTGCTTAAAGGTCAAAGTTAAATTGGGAGTCCTATGGGAGCATGTGAATCACAATATGCAATAGCACGTCAAGGTCATGGCAAAAAAAAAATGCTAATAAGGAAGTATTTAGATTTAACCAAAACCATTATTAAAAGAAAATAACATCAACATCAAATTTTATCAAAATTAATATTTAAAGTTAACATCAAAATTTTAATTAGAGTTCATTATCTAATTTAAAATTGAAGTCGAAGTTAAAATCAAAACTTGATAAGAAAAAAAACCTATGCATTGAAATGCATTGAAATTGATATTTAAATAGCCATTCGAAGTTTCTATTTAAAAACAAAAAAAAATTAAAAAAACTAATAACAACAAAAAATTAACAAAAAAACTAATAACAAACAATATAGAAAATCAACCGTCAGTCAGAACTTATTAACGTTATTAAAAGATCACTAAACATTTAATCACAATTAACTAATAGCTTATCTAAAATCAAACAAAATTAATTAACATGAGGTGCGGTAGTGAACGTAAAGTGTGAACAGCAATGTGCTTTAGTCTCCAATCGTAGGGGGGTGTATTAGCAATGGTGTAAAATGGACAGAAATAGGCCTAAGGCCCAATTAGCACTACACAGATGATTAAGAATAAAAAAAAAATCTAAATGTCCTCTCATCTCTCACACTGAACTCGTGTTTTCTCTCTCAACGTCTCTCTCGATCTTAAAATCCTGTTTCTCATTCCCAATTTCAAACATTCATCAAAATAGATCAAATAATACACAAATTTTCTCAGAACAACCTAATTGACAACACATGGTTTTAAAGGAAACTCAAGGATGAAGAACATTACCGATCGGAAATGAAGGGCGTCGCGATTTTGGCGGCGGCGGTGATTTCTCGGCGGAGATTGGTGAAGAACAGAGGTCCGGTGAGCTTCGACAATGGCTACGTTTTGATTCCGGCGAGCTACGGCAAGTCTCCGTTCAGGTTCGTAATTTCCTCTTTTCGTCGTCGTCTTCTCTTTTCCGCGTGTGAATGTGTTGCTTTTGTGTATGTGATTGCGATGTAGGTATGTGTGTAGTTCCTCCCTTTCGAAACCGTACGCTGCCTCTTGAAAAAACGTGTGTGAACTCCCCCTGCAATGTGTGTAATCTACTGATAACTGCTACGCCGTGAAATTTTCTTTACTGCAATCCTGCTGCTTGTGGATTCGTTATTGCCTGTTGTTCTTCAATTTGCATGTAACTGCTGCTGTTTGTTACTCTTCTGGTGTAATGCCTGTGATGATTTCTCTGTGTTCTGCTCTTTTTTCGCTCCCCCTTCTATTGATTTTCTGCACTCCTTTTATAGTGAATGTGCTTTAATCACTGTCTTGAACACGTTTGGATTTCTTGCCATTTCCATGGCGACGTGTTTTGGAAAGAAGTGAATTGGTTGATTTTGAAGCAAAATTTTCTGTTTTTATCACGATTTGTTCTTACCAACTGTTATTAAAAGGATTTCGTGGTGATTTCGGTCATGAATGGATTTAACCGTGTGCTTGATGTTGTTCTGATTTTTCCTTGATTTAATTTGATTTATTATTGAATGTTTGATTTGATTGTGAGCTGTGTGATTTATTTCTGTTGATTTCCCATTTATTATTCTGTTTATTTGACTGCAAGAGACAATTGTTTTGGCATGTGAGCATGTTGGGAACTGTTCGTGGATAACAAATGAGTCAATCAAACTTTATTGAATATTGCACAAAGTTGGAGCAAATCCACAATTGTTGGAAGAATTGTCAACAAACACGGCCAGCTTGGAAAAACAACACGGTCCACCTTTATAAGGCATGTCATGGAGCAATGGAGTTTTAGTCTTCTAGGCATTGAACTTTGGTTCATAATTTTATCTTGAATTTTGACACTTCGAACCATCTTTTGGTATACTTTGTGATCTTTCCAATTCTTGCATTTTGTAAAGGGCCTTTCAACATTTATTCCCTTTTGATCTTGTACTTTTCAATTGACTTGAAACTTAATCTTGCTCAAAATGTGAACTATCTTTGCACTTGAACTTGGAATTTTTAGAATTGAATTTGACTTGTAGCATTGAAACCTTGTATACTTAAGAAATGGTGTGGCTTGTACTTTTATGGTGAGATAAATTTGAACTTGTGAGGAAACACCTTTAATGTAAAACATGAACCTTAAGTCTTGAGTTTGTAAATCTTGAAATTTTGAGCTCTCTTGAATATAGGAAAGTTGTTGGAACTGTTGAACTTTGCAATCTTGTCATGAAATTCTTGATTAAAATTTGAATTTAAGCATTGAAACAAGCATTTCATACTTTGAACTCGTAACGCAATTAACGATGAATCTTGAACTCATGAGTCTTATAGAAAAAAACTCGACTTAAGACGTTTATATAAACTTTATCACTTCAAGTTCATTGATCAAAACTATCAACAAGAATATTCCAACTTTTCTCTTAAGATCGGAAGAATTTTACATGATAATCAAACTCCATGAATGAAAAACCAATTCTGCTTGACATCTATTACTCATATAACCAAAGATTTAGACGATGATGAAACGTGATGTTCGAACCATAAGGATACCGCTTGCCATGAAACCCTAACCAGTCTTTAAATATCCAGGCTCAACGTCAATGAAAGAAAAGTCATAAATCTCCCTGAAGTACACACTGAAACTTCTGAGAAACTCAGAGGAAAGTAACTGGTAGAAAACTTTAGGACCCCATTAATCTGAATCACGTCTTGAGGTGTTTGACTGAGAGAATCACCAACTCTACTTGAAACCAATGTTCCTGCATAAACCTGTTAGGAGTAAAGCATGCAGATATGCGAGATGACGCACACAGAGGTGGAATCTTATGGTCAAAAATTAGGGTATGACAGATGCCCCTATTTAAGTTTCTTCTTTCTGGAGACATGGAGATTGAAATCTTCGTCTCGACGAGATAGGAGAGACTTAAATACAAACATGCACAATTTTTGGGCCTAAGATGCCACAAATGCATATGATATGATATGATATGGTATGATATGAATGCAAAGACAGGGATCCTATGGGGATGGTACCACAGGGGAAAAGGTGTTACAGTTAGAACAAATTGAAGACATAGCAAAGTATCTAGAAAACATCATCCAAGAATGGCATTGGATGAAAAAAGCACCAAACATCCAATAATGGCTTAGGATGAAAGGTAAAATCACAATATCTAAGAAGACAACAGATGAGAATGAGACAAAAATGTAATCCGAGAAGGCATCGGACACAAAGAAACCAGTCATCCAATAATGGCTTTGAACGAAAGGTATAAACACAATATCTAATAATAGCTTTAGATGAATGTGCGATAAAGACTACATTCAAGAATGGCATTGAATGCAAAGAAACCAGTCATCATAATATCTAATAATGGCTTTAGATAAAAGTGAACAAAGACTCGATTTGGAAGAACATCAGAAAGAGGGATACATCCGAAAGAACATCAGATGGTAAAGAAACCAGTCATCCACTAATGGCTTTGAATGAAAGGTATAATCACAATATCTAATAATGGCTTTAGATGAAAGTGAACAAAGACTCGATCTGGAAGAACATCAGAAAGAGGGATACATCCGGAAGAACATCAGATGGTAAAGAAACCAGTCATCCAATAATGGCTTTAGATGAAAGTGAACAAAGACTCGATCTGGAAGAACATCAGAAAGAGAGATACATCCGGAAGAACATCAGATGGTAAAGAAACCAGTCATCCAATAATGGCTTTGAATGAAAGGTATAATCACAATATCTAATAATGGCTTTAGATGAAAGTGAACAAAGACTCGATCTGGAAGAACATCAGAAAGAGGGACCCATCCGGAACAACATCAGATGGTAAAGAAACCAGACATCCAATAATGGCTTTGAATGAAAGGTATAATCACAAAGACTACATTCAAGAATGGAATTGAATGCAAAGAAACCAGTCATCCAATAATGGCTTTGAATGAAAGGTATGACTCATAATATTTGAGAAGGCATCAGACACAAATGAGACAAAAGGTGGAATCCAAGAAGGTATTGGATGTAAAGAAATCACAACGTCCAAGAAAGCATTGAACGAATATGAACAAGGAGATACCCAAGAAAGCATTGGATAAACATGACAATATCTGTTTGGTAGGTGCCAAGTAAGTTGGACTTTGACCACAAGGTAAAACGTGAATAACAACACGACCTATGGAGAATGCAAATGAGTGCAAATGAGGATGACACTCTTGCTATGCATATGTATATGAATTATGCAGATGATATATGATCAAATGCAAATGTAAATGCAATGTAGACATCGAAGACACGATTCGACTCTTTTGTGGAGAAGACAAGACTGGAAGACTGATTCCTCAACACGGAGATCACTGCCATTCTGTTTAGGGACTAGAGATGCTACTGAACACAATCTCTGCCACACTGGTAAACTGTATCAAGTTCCTGATCATTGTAGGAAGGATGGAAAGCTGCACGGGGATTCTTCAAGTTAACTGCCCCAGATTGGCTATCTGTTGTAGATGAACTGATAATTGCTTCAGCTTGTCTGATTCTGAACATGACTGCTTTTACTGTGCGCTTGGGAAACTTGCCCCAGTATGAGTCTTGAAAAAGTCTTCTGTGTAAACCAATTCTGAGAAGGACTTGCCCCAGAACAACAAATCTTGAACTGATTCTCAACAGGATCTGGAAAGAACTTGCCCCTGATTGGATCACCGACCAAGTTTCTCAAATGTTTGAAAATTCCTTAAGCGGAAGCCAGATTGCAAACAAAAGTGTTCATACAAACATAGTAAATGCAAAGTTTATGCAACTTTTGAAATCAAAAATCATTTTCGGAAAGAGGTAAAACAATAGGGTCACTGGTCAGAACAGGGTGGTTCAAGAGGTTTAAAAGTGAAAGATAAAGCAAAAAGGCGTGATGCCAAAAAAATGATCTGCAAAGATCTTTAGGAGTCAGTTTACGCAACCTCGTTGTAGTATGCTTTCAAAATAACCTTGCTTCAATTAGGTCTTTTGAGGGTTATAACGTGGCCTGGTTCACAGTTTAAGAAACAAAGGATAAAGGCTCAAAGTTTATTTGCACTCACCCAATCTTCGTGATGATCTCCAGTCCTACACTCAGTTAACTCATACTTTGCACTCAGGTTCCCATAGGTTAGGGATTGCATTGATGATAGTGATGATGGTTCAGAAGTTAAGGGACTTTTGAGGTGACAGTCACTACTTCCTTATAACTCTTGGTTGTTTTTTTTTCATTGAGGATTTCATGGTAAGGATTTAAAGATTTCTCCTTTTTATTATCCCTAACTTTTGCCTGAACTGTTTCTCGTGAATCTTACAGTCAGCGAGATGCCCCAGTTTTTTTGTCTGCCTAAGTCTCCTTCACAGGTTTCGACTTAGCGGGCTTTTTTTTTTGTTGATATTTTTTATCTTTTTTTTTTAAAGAGAGTGACTGCTTGGCTTAATGATTACGGCGAACCATCATCGACCTTTGACTTGAAAGACATCTTCGACACTTGCTCGTTGCGTGCGAAGGAAAAATTGAGAATGCAACCTTTTTGTTGAAAGATGTCTTGCATGAAACTCTTGTATTTGAATGCACAATCCAGTTAACTGAAAACTAACCTGACCTAGGTTAAGATTGCGGGTTTTTATTTGTAAAGAAAAGAAACTCCTACTTCAAGGCTCAAAGGGGTTGATGAGGGTTTATCTTCCTTATGTCTCCAGTGTTTAGGAATTGAAACAATGCCTTACATCCTCAGCAAAGTTTTGATTTGAAAGC
Source organism: Lathyrus tuberosus (assembly GCA_022829125.1). Lineage (NCBI taxonomy): Eukaryota > Viridiplantae > Streptophyta > Magnoliopsida > Fabales > Fabaceae > Lathyrus > Lathyrus tuberosus. The sequence goes on from JALAZF010000159.1 coordinate 8,897,236, forward strand.
ATACCGACAACAATTATGAGTATTTTGTATTCATCATCCTCCCTCTAATCTTAGCATAATCAGAAGGAAATTGGAAAAAAGATAATTTTTGTTTTTGTTTTTGTTGTTTTTTTTTTGTGTTTTTTTCCGAAAGGAAAAGCGTAAAGATGTAAATAGCAAACAGAAATGAATTGAATCCAAAAGTCGCAATGCTCATTTTATTAATTATGAAAGTACAAACATGATTTGAAAGCAAACAGCTAATATAAGATAAGGAGAATGCAAACAACAAGAAACAAAAGTCTAGTGACTAATCAGAAACAGGAGTGAGCTGTCCTGTCTGAAACACTGAGGTCTGCTGAAGTCAACTGAAGCTTCACATAACGTTCTCTGACAAAGGATTGTTCTTGACATTCGGATTGGTGTCACGAAAGGATAGAATACCAATTCTGATCAGCTCTTGTACTCTAGCCTTCATTGCAAAGCAATGTTCCAAGTCGTGGCCTGCGCCACCTTGATGGTATTCACAATGAAGATCGGCCCTATAACCGGCTGGAAGAGGATTTGGAGGAGGAGGCAAAGGCCTTGTAGTAATCAAACCTTTCTGAACCAGCCCAGGATAAAGTTCAGTGTATGTCATTGGAATAGGATCAAAATTATTCCTATTACGGTACTGATTCTGTCCAACAGCTGGACGTTGAGGAGCTTAAGCTGGTCGTGGAGCAGCAACAACAGGAGTGACAGCAGCAATATCAGGGTGGTTAGCATATTGTGGTCGAGGACGAGGCCTTCTGGTTTCAAACATAACAGCATTGGTCTGATCTTCTCTCTTCTTCTGGAAGTTCCCATATAATTTCTTAGCACTATTAGAAGATTCAGCAGCTTTGGATACTTTACCATTCTTAAGTCCTTCCTCGAGTCTCTGACCAATAGTAACCAAATCAGTGAAGCTGGATGAAACACTACTAATCATCTTCTCCCAGTAGAATGGAGACAAGGTGTCCATAAACAGTCCAGTTAATTCTTTCTCTGCCAAAGGAGGTTCAACTTGAGAAGCCAACTCTCTCCAGCGCTGAGCATATTCCTTGAAAGACTCTTTATCCTTCTGAGACATGTTTTGAAGCTGACGGCGGTCAGGAGCCATGTCAAGGTTATACTTATATTGCCTCATGAAGGCATTAATAAGATCCTGGAAACAGTGAATGTTGTTCTGTTCAAGATTCATATACCATTTGAGAGAAGCTCCACTCAGACTATCTTAAAAATAGTGGATAAGCAACTTCTGATTCTTGGCATGAGCAGCCATCTTTCGGGTATACATGACTAAATGAGCTCTTGGACAAGAATCGCCTTTGTACTTCACAAAATCGATAGTCATGAATTTAACAGGCATAACAAGGTCAGAAACTAAACCCATGTTTTCTGCACCAATGTTGAAGAAATCAGTACCTTCTACGGCTTTGAGTCTCTTGTCTATGGTCTGAAAATGTTCACGGACAATCGCGGGTTCAACAAAATCTTCATGGTCTTCACCCTGAGCATTGGCAGCATTGTACTCATAGAGAGGGTTTTCAAAAGGAGGTCGAGTAGTCTGGGCAACAGCATGAACCACAGGTTTAGGCTCGGAGAAAACTGGAGTCTGAAACACTGGTCTGGAAGTCTGCCCAATCATAGCAGTAGATGCAAGAGGTGGAGAATAGTTGGGAGACAAACCAAACTCTGGCCAAGTTGAAGGTGGCACCTGAATAGATTGAGGATCAGCAGTTGAAACTTCTTGGATGACAGTCCTTTGGGGTGGTTCTCCTCTAGCAATCAAAACTTGGAGCATTTCAGTGAGCTTGGTCATGCTTGACTTAAGTTCATCGATCTCCATTCGAACCTCAACGTTGTGCGCTTTTTGCTCTGCCATTATGCGTCTGTAGTTAGCTCTAGTTTGATATCTGTGTGGAGGAATCAGCTTGACAACTCACAGGTAACACTGAAAGATAGAGACAACTGGAAATGAGTTGCTGGACAAACGGACGCATGCAAAGATGCAAATGATATGCCATGCGATGCAAGGAACTCAACAGTAGGTTGCAAACATTTCGGAGAAAAAAAAAGTTTCATGATTTTTTTTTTATTGATTTTGCAAGGGAAAGAACAGTTGAGTTTCTTGAAACCGAATGGTTATGCATGAATGCATGAATGGATGCATAAGCACAGGTATACACATATACAGGCAAACAAAGGCCTAGGCTTGAAGATCACGAGCATGGAGCTATGGTCTACCCTTCCCAAGGTATGTACTAGAGGTTTATTTGTACCTGCCGAACGGGTTCTACAAAGTTCCCAGAGTCTACAATCCATCTTTCGGATATTATCGATTTTCCAAATCACTTGGTAGTCAATAATATTCTCAAGAGAATCTCGTCTGAGTGTAGTATCGCGTAGCGACTATTGCAGAAATAGACTCCCGCATAGTCCCCGCACTACATCCTAATAGGCCAAGTTGGGTTAAAGGTAACTACGGTCCCCAGTCCCGAGGGCCTTTAGATCGAAACCATATCGTCTTCACGAATGAACTCGTTGGATAAATATTTTATACGAGAGGGCCTAGACTGAGTGGTGAAGTCTCAATTTACTTTTTCAGGAATCGACTCCCTCAAAGTATCATTGAAGTCTCACCGTTTTCCTATCTTAATTTCACTCTAGTCCGGGTGTAGGACTTTGTCTCACCACACAGATAGTACCCTGCACACAGAAAAACCAAGCAAAACATGTATATATATAGGTATAAAGATATATAGGCAAACAAGTAAATAAATAACATAAATATAAACAAGTTAGGGGAAACCCTCGAAAAATCCCCAGTGAAGTCGCCATTTCTGTCGCGGTGAGAATCGGATGCCAAGCTATTATATTAACTTGAATCACAATTTTTGAAATTCACCACCGGTCTTTATTTTATCCAAAGGAAAGGGTTAAAGATCGAAAAACCTAAGAGATCTAAGGTTCGGAGGTTGGTTACGATTAGGGAAGGTGTTAGCATCCTAAACGTCCGTAGTACTCTACGGGAACCTCTTGTTATTATTTATGTTATTTATTGCTCGTTTGCTAAGGGTATATGCTAAGGGTATTGTGCTAAACTATAAGTTATCATGCAAAACGTTAATCCTAATGTATAATCTTAATTAAGTTGCTTAAAGGTCAAAGTTAAATTGGGAGTCCTATGGGAGCATGTGAATCACAATATGCAATAGCACATCAAGGTCATGGCAAAAATAAAATGCTAATAAGGAAGTATTTAGATTTAACCAAAACCATTATTAAAAGAAAATAACATCAACATCAAATTTGATCAAAATTAATATTTAAAGTTAACATCAAAATTTTAATTAGAGTTCATTATCTAATTTAAAATTGAAGTCGAAGTTAAAATCAAAACTTGATAAGATAAAAAACCTATGCATTGAAATGCATTGAAATTGATATTTAAATAGCCATTCGAAGTTTCTACTTAAAAACAAAAAAAAATTAAAAAAACTAATAACAACAAAAAATTAACAAAAAAACTAATAACAAACAATATAGAAAATCAACCGTCAGTCAGAACTTATTAACGTTATTAAAAGATCACTAAACATTTAATCACAATTAACTAATAGCTTATCTAAAATCAAACAAAATTAATTAACATGAGGTGCGGTAGTGAACGTAAAGTGTGAACAGCAATGTGCTTTAGTCTCCAATCGCTGGGGGTGTATTAGCAATGGTGTAAAATGGACAGAAATAGGCCTAAGGCCCAATTAGCACTACACAGATGATTAAGAATAAAAAAAAAATCTAAATGTCCTCTCATCTCTCACACTGAACTCGTGTTTTCTCTCTCAACGTCTCTCTCGATTTCAAAATCCTGTTTCTCATTCCCAATTTCAAACATTCATCAAAATAGATCAAATAATACACAAATTTTCTCAGAACAACCTAATTGAAAACACATGGTTTTAAAGGAAACTCAAGGATGAAGAACATTACCGATCGGAAATGAAGGGCGTCGCGATTTTGGCGGCGGCGGTGATTTCTCGGCGGAGATTGGTGAAGAATGGAGGTCCGGTGAGCTTCGACAATGGCTACGTTTTGATTCCGGCGAGCTACGACAAGTCTCCGTTCAGGTTCATAATTTCCTCTTTTCGCCGTCGTCTTCTCTTTTCCGCGTGTGAATGTGTTGCTTTTGTGTATGTGATTGCGATGTAGGTATGTGTGTAGTTCCTCCCTTTCGAAACCGTACGCTGCCTCTTGAAAAAACGTGTGTGAACTCCCCCTGCAATGTGTGTAATCTACTGATAACTGCTACGCCGTGAAATTTTCTTTACTGCAATCCTGCTGCTTGTGGATTCGTTATTGCCTGTTGTTCTTCAATTTGCATGTAACTGCTGCTGTTTGTTACTCTTCTGGTGTAATGCCTGTGATGATTTCTCTGTGTTCTGCTCTTTTTTCGCTCCCCCTTCTATTGATGTTCTGCACTCCTTTTATAGTGAATGTGCTTTAATCACTGTCTTGAACAAGTTTGGATTTCTTGCTGTTTCCATGGCGACGTGTTTTGGAAAGAAGTGAATTGGTTGATTTTGAAGCAAAATTTTCTGTTTTTATCACGATTTGTTCTTACCAACTGTTATTAAAAGGATTTCGTGGTGATTTCGGTCATGAATGGATTTAACCGTGTGCTTGATGTTGTTCTGATTTTTCCTTGATTTAATTTGATTTATTATTGAATGTTTGATTTGATTGTGAGCTGTGTGATTTATTTCTGTTGATTTCCCATTTATTATTCTGTTTATTTGACTGCAAGAGACAATTGTTTTGGCATGTGAGCATGTTGGGAACTGTTCGTGGATAACAAATGAGTCAATCAAACTTTATTGAATATTGCACAAAGTTGGAGCAAATCCACAATTGTTGGAAGAATTGTCAACAAACACGGCCAGCTTGGAAAAACAACACGGTCCACCCTTATGAGGCATGTCATGGAGCAATGGAGTTTTAGTCTTCTAGGCATTGAACTTTGGTTCATAATTTTATCTTGAATTTTGACACTTCGAACCATCTTTTGGTATACTTTGTGATCTTTCCAATTCTTGCATTTTGTAAAGGGCCTTTCAACATTTATTCCCTTTTGATCTTGTACTTTTCAATTGACTTGAAACTTAATCTTGCTCAAAATGTGAACTATCTTTGCACTTGAACTTGGAATTTTTAGAATTGAATTTGACTTGTAGCATTGAAACCTTGTATACTTAAGAAATGGTGTGGCTTGTACTTTTATGGTGAGATAAATTTGAACTTGTGAGGAAACACCTTTAATGTAAAACATGAACCTTAAGTCTTGAGTTTGTAAATCTTGAAATTTTGAGCTCTCTTGAATATAGGAAAGTTGTTGGAACTGTTGAACTTTGCAATCTTGTCATGAAATTCTTGATTAAATTTTGAATTTAAGCGTTGAAACAAGCATTTCATACTTTGAACTCGTAATGCAATTAACGATGAATCTTGAACTCATGAGTCTTATAGCAAAAAACTCGACTTAAGACGTTTATATAAACTTTATCACTTCAAGTTCATTGATCAAAACTATCAACAAGAATATTCCAACTTTTCTCTTAAGATCGGAAGAATTTTACATGATAATCAAACTCCATGAATGAAAAACCAATTCTGCTTGACATCTATTACTCATATAACCAAAGATTTAGATGATGATGAAACGTGATGTTCGAACCATAAGGATACCGCTTGCCATGAAACCCTAACCAGTCTTTAAATATCCAGGCTCAACGTCAATGAAAGAAAAGTCATAAATCTCCCTGAAGTACACACTGAAACTTCTGAGAAACTCAGAGGAAAGTAACTGGTAGAAAACTTTAGGACCCCATTAATCTGAATCACGTCTTGAGGTGTTTGATTGAGAGAATCACCAACTCTACTTGAAACCAATGTTCCTGCACAAACCTGTTAGGAGTAAAGCATGCAGATATGCGAGATGACGCACACAGAGGTGGAATCTTATGGTCAAAAATTAGGGTATGACAGTAACCTGGTCAGAGATGAAGGGGTGTCTAAAGATCTGGTATTGCTTGGAAAACAATTTAACAAAGTGTTGAAAAGGATGGACTGGAAGTCAAGAGCAAATGTTCAGAACAAGTCACTCGACATCAGTAAAAACCAGGATGAAGGTGTAAGGACCAGATCGAGGGAGGCTGTGTCAAATGCCTGTTTTGTTTCAAAGCTTGAACCAAAGAATGTTAAAGAGGCATTGACAGATGAGTTCTGGATAAGTGTTATGCAGGATGAGCTTTGTCAATTCAAGAGGAATGAAGTCTGGGAACTGGTACCACGACTAGCAGGAACAAATGTGATTGGAACAAAGTGGGTTTATAAGAATAAGTCTGATGAACAAGGAGTTGTTACCAGAAACAAAACCAGACTAGTTGCTTAAGGATACACACAGATTGAAGGAGTAGATTTTGATGAAACATTTGCTCCTGTGGCTCGATTGGAATCCATCAGATTGTTGCTAGGAGTGGCATGTTTTTTGAAATTCAAATTGTTTCAAATGGATGTCAAGAGTGCCTTTCTGAATGGCTATCTTAATGAGGAAGTTTATGTTGAGCAGCCTAAAGGGTTTGTGGATCCAAATTTTCCTGATCATGTCTACAAGCTAAAGAAGGCGTTGTATGGTTTAAAACAAGCTCCAAGTGCTTGGTATGAAAGGCTGACTGAGTTCTTAGTCAAACATGGATACAGAAAAGGTGGTATTGATAAAACACTCTTTGTCAAGGAGAAGGATGAGAAACTAATGATTGCTCAGATTTATGTAGATGATATTGTGTTTGGTGGGATGTCGGATGAAATGGTCCAACATTTTGTCAACCAAATGCAATCTGAATTAGAAATGAGCTTGGTATGTGAATTGACTTACTTCCTTGGATTGCAAGTCAAGCAGATGGAAGATTCCATTTTTATTTATCTGAGCAAATATGCGAGGAATATTGTGAAGAATTTTGGATTGGATAATGCCAAGTACAAGAGAACTCCTGCTCCTACTCACTTGAAGTTATCCAAAGATGAAAAGGGAGTGAATGTTGAACAGAGTTTATACAGAAGCATGATTGGCAGTCTACTGTATCTCACAGCAAGTAGGCCAGACATAACCTTTGCAGTTGGTGTATGTGCAAGATACCAAGCAGAACCCAAGGTCAGTCACATCAATCAAGTTAAGAGAATTCTTAAGTATGTGAGTGGTACATGTGACTATGGGTTGTACTCCCATGACTCAAGTTTCATTTTAGTAGGATACTATGATGCTGATTGGGCTGGAAGTGCTGATGATAGGAAAAGTACCTCTGGAGGTTGTTTCTTTTTGGGAAATAATCTTATTTCATGGTTTAGTAAGAAGCAGAATTTTGTATCTCTTTCTACTGCTGAAGCTGAGTACATAGCAGCTGGAAGTAGTTGTGCTTAACTGGTGTGGATGGAGCAAATGCTATCTGAGTATAATGTCACACAAGATGTCATGACATTATTTTGTGACAACCTGAGTGCTATTAATATTTATAAAAATCCTATTCAACATAGCAGGACTAAGCACATTGATATCAGGCATCACTTCATCAGAGAACTTGTGGAGGACAAAGTCATAACTCTTGAGCATGTTAGCACAGAAAATCAGCTTGCTGACATATTTACCAAGGCTCTGGATGCAGTTCAGTTTGAAAACCTGAGGAGTAGACTTGGGGTTTGTATTCATGAAGAACTATAGCAATTAATGTTCTTTCTGGCTGCCAGACTAAAAAGAATAAAGGAATTTCTGGTAGTGCAGCTTGTGCAGGTGTTTATGAAGGGAAAGATGCTGAAGTTTGTGCATGACATTTGGTCATGTGATGTTGTGTGCATCTACTTTCTGATGCTGTTTATTCAGGTTTATGACTTGACCATTTCTCAAAAATTAATAACTGTTCTACTTGCCTTTGTCATATTTATGGCTAAAAAGGGGGAGTAGTGTGTGCTTTGTGGTGTGCTTGTGCTGGTGCTGCAGCTGAGGGGGAGAATGTTGAATGTTGTTGTGTTACTGCAGTTGAGGGGGAAAATGTTGAATGTAGTTGTGTTGCTGCAGTTGAGGGGGAGTTTTTTTTTGTGTGAATTTTTTGCTGCTGTGTTTTGTGTTGGTGTTATGGTGTGTTTTTCGCTGCTGTCTCTGATATTGTTGTTTTACTTGTGTTATCTTTGCAAGATTGTTTAGTGTGTAGTTTTAGCCAAAATAAGCCAAAGGGGGAGATTGTTATTTCTTTGATTTTGTGGTTGGCAGTTATTTTGCTAAAACTATTCTAGCAGCAAGATGTTGAAACAAGATGTTCTAATATTCTGCATTAAACATGTCGGATAAAGATGTCCCATCCTGGATCATAGGACATCGCGTCTGATTTTGATTTAAAAGGAAGATTCTGTTGGTGGTATTTGTTACTGAATATTCTGTGAATATTTAGTTATCCTATGTAGCATCCAAATTATTTTGGGTTAAGTTTTTTTGTGTTGGTTTTCGGATTTTCAACATTTTCTAAATATGGAGACAAATTAGGAAAATTTAGATTGAAGACCTATTTTCTTGGAGTTTATTTTGCAGAATTGTGTGCAGTCTCTTTGCTGCATTTTTGAAGCCCAATCCAGTCCAGATTTAATGCTATATATTGACTGGTGTAAACGTAGTTTAGGTGTGGAACTTACGTGTGTTTTGTTAGGGTTTTTAAGTGTTATTTGTGAGCCTAACTGGTATCATTCTGATAACAGTACAAGGATTGGTTTTGTGTTGTAAGTTCTGTCAGTTACTCATAAGCTTTTAAGCATTGAGTTTCTTGTGTGTCAATTCTCATAAGCTTTGAAGTATTGAGAATTGTGTGTTTTGAAAGTGTGGCTTTCGTTTTGTTACTTGTGTTGAAAGGAACCAGTCACGGTTTGTGATTGAAGAGGGATTTGAGGAGGGCCTCATACCTAGGTGAGTCTTAGGTAGAAGTCATAGGAAGGGTAGTGATTAAGTGAGCGGATTGTAACCGGGTGTGGTTGTTGTATGATCTGTGAATTGATACTATCGTATATTGATTTCGTCCCTGGCTTGGTAGCCCCTAAAGTAGGATTGTTGATCCGAACTGGGTAAACATATCATTGTGTTCTTTACTTTCTGCACTGTTATTATTATTGTTAACTTGTTCATTGTGTTGGATATCTGTGTCTCAACATCTGTGTAGGACATCTGATATATGTGCCAAAATTTCAAAAATAATTGATAAAAGTATGTCTCTAGAAGGTATGTAAATAGTTATATTTGATTGCTGATTGTATACAGAGATTGCATATTGGTTTATCATCATTTGCTTCTCTATTTTAATTTGGTGAGTTTTTAACAAGTTATTATCCTAATCAAATGCAGCAGCCAAGTGAGTCTTTCTATGATCACAAGCCTAAAGAAGCACCTGTGGAAGTTTCATCATCGACAAATATCAACTTACCTTCTGAGTCTTCTCCAACATATCAGTTTGAGTATACAGAAGATATCCAAAAATCTGAGTTGAATTCTGAAGGTCCTGTGTCTGTACCAAAGTCATCCAGCTTCTTTTTTAGACTTTTGAATGTGTAGTGGTTATCCAAAGAAATTTGGGCCAAGCTCCTCAAAAGTGCAAGTAAGCCTTATACTTGTAACTCATTTCCTAACATAAGTTAACTTCTACTAAATGTAGGGAGACATCTCCATAATGTTATTTGCAAGGGTGTTGATTTATGCTCTGATAATGCTAGTGGTGTTGGTTCTCTATGTGGTTCTCTAAAAAAAATAAAGCATCCTGCTATTTGTTTCTTTATCTGTGTTACATAATGTCACTTGTGAATACTTTTCCTCTTCTTTTTTATTTACAAGTAGAGCATCAATTATAATATATTGTTTATGGTACATTTTCTTAATTCTTTTTATACATTTTCAATTCATGAATTTTTTGGTGTTTGATATATGGTCTAATTTTCTAAACATATTGTAGCGCGAATTTTTGCGTGGTTACGAAGCACTGTCTCTTTAGGGTACTACAGTTTGATTCATTTTTTTATCCTATTGAAGCTGATTAAGGAAGGGAAATAGATGTCTCTAATTAACCCTGCTTCCAAACTGAGTTTAAACAGGTGAATGTTGGTTTACAAATGCTATTAAGATTGTGGGTCTCTCTTAGGTTATTTTGTTAAGAACACAGTGTCTGGACTATTTGTGAGGCTTTTGGTAATGTGTTTAGATTTGATGCTTTTGGGTTGATTTGGTGGAGATACTGGATTTTGGGTTTATTATTAGTATGCTCGCTAAGATTTTGCAATCTTATGCCTACATATTCCCGTTTAACGAAATAGGGAAATCAGAGCGATCGTAGTTCCTTCTATTGTATGGGAGGAAAAAGGTCATTTTGGTGTCTTGTTCAAAGCCCAAGACATGAAGCTAAAGGTGATTTGTATCTTGTTCAAAGCACAAGATGTGAAGCTAAAGGGTTTTGGGTGAGAGAGAATTTGTCATCTCTAAAGAGGAGTTGTTGATGTTTGTGTGTTGTGCCAAGGCACAGATTTGATGTCAAAAGGTTAATTGACTCAACCGAGGTTTTCTTTATACAAAGCCTAAGAGGAGGCGATTGACCCAACAAGAGGGTGCTTTTTTTGTTTGTTGTCTCGTACGAAGCCCGAGATAGAGGCTAAAAGGGTTGACTCAACAAGAGAGTGCTAACACGTGACTGACACAACAAGAGAGTGCTTTTATGTGTCTTGTACGAAGCCCAAGATGGAGGCTAAAAGGTTTTGACTCAACAAGAGAGTCTTTTATCTGTCTTATATGAAGCCTAAGACGGAGGCTAAAAAGGTTTGACTCAATAAGAGAGTCTTTTATACTCAACAAGAGAGTGATTTAGTGTCTCGTACGAAGCCCGAGATAGAGGCTAAAGGGGAAGTGACTCAACAAGAGAGTCTTTTATACTCAATAAGAGAGTGTTTTACTGTCTCGTACGAAGCCCGAGATAGAGGCTAAAAGGGAATTGACTCAACAAGAGAGTCCTTTATACTCAACAAGAGAGTGATTTTTTCTGTCTTATACGAAGCCTAAGACGGAGGCTAAAAAGGGCTTTGACTCAACAAGAGAGTCTTTTATACTCAACAAGAGAGTGTTTTTTTGTGTGTCTTATACGAAGCCCAAGACGGAGGCTAAAGGGGAGACTGACTCAACAAGAGAGTCTGAAAAGGTTAACTCTGCTGGGGAGAGTCATTTTATAAAGCCCAATAGGAGGCTACCTTACCACCGTGGATTCTGGAGATCTTGAAGCGAGTCCAAGTATAGGGAACTCTCATGAGAGAGACCGTGTTTCTGCGTATGTTTGAAGATAACTTGAGAATGTCTTTGAGACTCAGGGGTCTTAGACTGTCCAAGTCTAGAGTTTTATCTTTTGTATAATGCCTAAGAGGAGGCCCGGGTATTAAGTGATGGGTATTAACCCCACAATGGTCGGAGTTTTGACGCTGGAAAGACTGCTCTAGTAAAAGATGACTAAGTTTTGTCTTATACTTTTAAGAGGTCGTCAGAGTCCTTGTATTAAGCCCAAGAGAAGGCATGAGAACTTCTAAGAAGCTGAAGGGTCCTTGTACAACGCCCAAGAGGAAGCGGGGATGGTTTTAGGAAGCCTGTGGGTCCCCAAACCAAGAGAAGTTCAAGACATGCTATTCACAGAGAATAGATCAAGCCAGGAAGGTTCTTGAATTTGGAAGAAACTCAAGAGATGCTATTCACGGAGAATAGATCAACTCTGGGGAGTAGAGTTTCTTTGACAATTTCTAAGAGTGACAGTCTGAGAAAAGGTTCACCGAGAATAGTGCCTTTCCCTTTGTTCCATATTGTTTAACCCCAAGAGAAGGGAAGACTGTATCTGGAATCCTATGGGGGATCTAGTTTTGACTGTATTTAAGAGTGACCAACATGTCTTTACCTAGTGCTAGACGTAGTTGTCGGGGAAAACTCTAAATAACTATACAAGTATTATACAGTTGATATTTGACAAGTATATAAAAAGGATGTGAAAGAAGACTTACAGTGAAGCAGCCCCACAATACAGTTATATACATATGAAAGCAATAAATGAAAGCAGATAAACACTTACCCGTTGTAGACGTTCCATGCTGTTTTGTTAACTGTTCATTTGATAACAATATTATATTCAAAATCAAAAGAGAAAGTTCTTTGAAAATTTTGTTGGGGCTTACAGCTCAATGAGAGGCCCAAGTTTTAACGATGATTGCACTGTTGTTTTAAAAACTGTACAGAGGGACTTATACAATATGTGAGGCCCACAAAGTTTTTATGTACAAGGGGGTTGGGTCTTACACTCTATTAGAGGCCCAAAGTGTTTTTGTACCAGTGATGGCGCTTACATCTCAAGGAGAGGCCCAGGGTTTTATTTTGAACTGGCGATCGTGCCGAGGTTTTTTCTTTTAACACATAGGGACTTATACAATATCTGAGGCCCAAAAAGGTTTTGGTTAAAAGTGGATTAAGTCTTACACTCTATGAGAGGCCCATAGAGTTATTTTTGTACAAGAGATGGGACTTACAACCCAAAATGGTTTATGTACAAAAAGGGATGGGACTTACACTCTATTAGAGGCCCAAAGGTTTAAAGAAAGGAAATGGGGCTTATAATACGATGGTAGGCCCAATAGTTTTTCCGTTTTGAAATGGCGATCGCGCCGAGGTTTTTGAAAACGCAGTGGGTCTTATACAATGACTGAGGCCCAAAATGTTTTAGTTTTCAAGGGGAATTGGGTCTTACACTCTATTAGAGGCCCAAAGTGTTTGAAAAAAGTTTGATGAGTGTCATACCCCAAATTTTGACCACTAGGATTTCCCATCATTGGGAAAATCATCAATACAATATGGAGGAACCATCATACCTCATCAGTATCCCCAAAGATGGGTGAGCATTCACTACTATCAAAAATTAGGGTTCCAAGCCCTCTCAGAGTCTTAAACAAGGGATCAATCAAGGAATGACATGATCTTCAACTTGTCTAAACCTCTCAAACATCCACAATAGATCAATAGGACTCCCACATCAAGGATCAAGCACAAGGTTGCAACATTCTAAATGGATTAAGCCTCAAGATCGCTAGTGTCACCAAATTAGGGTTTTGGTCGACCAGGGCCTCCAGATGGAAATTTTCCTCTGGGCATATGCCAATGCTTCAAAGCATAACCCAAGATACTCCAAGGGACCTCATAGAACCAATCATCAAGTCAATTTTACCTCAGGAGATGTATTTTTACCACAAATCAGGAATTAGGGTTTCTTGACCTAATTCACCCCTAAGTTGACTTTTAGGACAAAACATGAGCCAAGACCTCAAGAGATGATTTGAGGGTATCCAACACACCACATTGATCCATTTGCAATAATGGATTGATCCAAGAAGCTTGATTCCCAAGTTTCAAGTTCATCAGAACCACAGTTAGGGTTTCGCAGAAAAAGTCAACTGTGCCTTTGACTTTTGACCAAGACATGCTCCCAAACCTTGGGACATGATTCAATACACCCTACAACACCTATGAAATCAATCCATCAAGTTTGATTTAGGTCAAAGACTTGATTTTATAGAGGATCGCACAGTTTGGAATTCATCTGACAAAAACTCAACTGTGCACAAAAGCCAACTTTGACTTTTTGAGATTTTTCACAATTACGATTCTTTAACCCTAAAATGATGTTAATGTGTGATTGGAATCATCCTTCATCAAGAAAAATCAAGAAAAGTGGGATAACTTGTAAAAGGGGGTAACCATAAAAAACTTAGGAATTTTCTAAGTTATGGAACAAAGTGGCTAGGGTACCAACTTTGGAGGATCATAACTCCTAAACCACAAGGTCATTTTTCCCCATTCAAAGTTGGATTTGTAGCTCTCATGGCCCTCTACAAAAGTTTCAACTACACCTCATTCCAATTCATCATGGATTTTGAGTTATGGAATGATCAAAATGACTGAAAACATGAAATGCCACTTTTTCCAACACTTAGTGAAATTTTCACTAAGTCAGAATTTGTCTTGCTTTTTTTCCAAAAGTAGGGGGATTTTTCACTTGGATCCAAAAAGTATCAAGACCAACTATGATCACACGCATGTTGTATCATATGAGGGCTTTCCAAAATGGCCAAGAACTCCATGAAACTCCACTTAAGCCATGAGATATGACCATGCCAATATGCCTTGCTACAAACTGTCATGGCAAGGCAGATTTGGGGATTTTGCTCGATTTGCTCAAATTTTGCAAAGGGCAAGCAAATCTATCCATCTGAACACCTCAAGGGGGGACCAAGGAGGGACAAACACTGATCCATCAGCCTCCCAAGTCCTTGGAACCAAAAGTAGCATGCCAAACCTAGAAATGCCTAAAGAGGGGGACAAGACTCCAATTTTGGTTTGGAGCATTTAATGGATGCACCAAGGTGGCATGGACTGAGCCCTTTCCAACTGAATTCAGTCAAGACATATCCAAGACCAAGGGAACCAGCAGCCTGTGCCCTAACCTCTAGTCAATTGCTAGAGGAGACTTGGATTCCCATTGATCAACATTGGCCAAACCTCTGCTGCAGTTGCCATTCACTGTTGCAGCCAAAACAAACTTTCTCTACTATAAATAGAGCTCATTTGTGATCAGTTTGAGTACACCAAAGCCATCAAACAGATGCTTTCCTCAAAATCACCTTCTCACTTCCAAATTTGCCTTCCAAAGCAAGTCACTATCGGGTTTTGAGTTTGAGAGCAATTCCAACCAAACCAATCATACACACACACCTCATAAACATCATATAGAAGTGATTCAAACTCTCACAAGTGACCTGTATCACCAAAATCACAAGGTCCTCTCTCAAAACCTCAAAGTAGGGCCTTTTTACATTTTTCAAGCCATGTCTTGATTCAATCACTTTCCAAACTAGATAAAACCTCAAACACACTCCAAATATCATCCTTGAACTATCCCAAATGGTTCCACACATCTGGAACATCATTTGAGAGAGTTGTTATTTTGGCCATTTTTGCCCCTTTTGCAAGAAAGGGGCAATTTCCATTCTGAGGTTTCCAGCTGGTTCCAACCACTCTAAAAGCTTCTAGGGGATCATTTGAGGGTGTCCAAAGCATCAAAACATATCTGGAACAAAGCACTTGGTAGATAGCACAAAAGCTCCAAAAAGAGGTAAGCATCACAACTTGAACTCTCTGAAATATGCCTTGCTTTGAAGTCCACTGATCATGCATCTCTTATACATGTTATATGTGTTGTGTTTGCACCAATTTATCATGTAATTCATACCTGTACCAAGAGGTAGCACAGAAAATGCACAACATGGCCTATTTCAAAACCACTATCGGGTTTTAAGGAGGATTTGTTTTCTGGGAAAACCACCACCACCATTGGATTCCTTAGGAAATTCTAGGCCATATGCATATAAATTTTTCCTCCATCCATGGAGAAATGAGAAAGTTATGGCCTTCACGTTTCTAGCCAAAATTTTGCCTTGCCTTGCCTTGGGCCAGGCCAAAAACAAGGCAAGCTTTGTATATTTGTGGTTGTGTTTCAAGACACGGATGTATCACCACCCCAGTGGTAAGGCACGCATGCTGTACACAAGAGGTCTGGGGTTCGAATCCCCCTCGCCCCAAACCCTCTTTTTGCCATTTTTTCCACTTTTTACTATTTTTCATATTATTTCTTAATGATTTGAAAAATTAATAACTTCCTCAATTTTAATTATTTTTTATTGGTTCTTTTTGAAAAAAATCACAAAAATATTGAAATATTTTATTCCACAAAAAAATCAAATTTATATTATTTATTTAATATAGTTGGTATTTTTGTGAATAAATTCATTTTTAATTGTTTTTAAACATTTAAAAGTGAATATTTATTTTGAAAGTCAAAACCAAATGGGTTTTAGTTCATCTTGTGATTAAAACCTCATTTTTTAAACCTTAAACAAAAATCATAAGTGGTTTATTCAAATCTATTTGGTATTTTTATCATTTTATTGATTTTCTTTAAATATTTACTTTTAAAGAAAAACAAAATTAGGGTTTCTTTGATTTTCACCCTCACAAATCTTTTTTCAAACTCTTTGGGCCTCTATTAGAGTGTAAGACCCATCCCCTTTGTAAATACACCACTTTTGGGCCTCAGTCATTGTATAAGTCCCACTGTATTTTGAAAAACAACGGCGCGATCGTCGCCTTTTTAACAAAATCATTTGGGCCTCTCCTCGAGCTATAAGTCCCATTCCTTTTCAAAAACTCTTTTGGGCCTCTAATAGAGTGTAAGACCCAATCCCCTTTTAACCAAAACAATTTTGGGCCTCAGATATTGTATAAGTCCCTCTATGTTAAAAGAAAAGCCTTGGTGTGATCGCCAGTTCAAAAATCAAATCATATGGGCCTACCCTTGTGTTATAAGCCCCATTTCTTTTCTTTGGGCCTCTAATAGAGTGTAAGACCCAACCCTTTTAAAACCCAAACATTTTTGGGCCTCAGTCATTGTATAAGAGCCACTACGTTTTAAAAAACAACGGCGCGATCTTCGCCTTTTTAACAAAATCATCTGGGCTTCTCCTTTAGTTGTAAGTCCCACTTCTTTTCATTTTTTAAACTCTTTGGGCCTCTAATAGAGTGTAAGACCCAATCCCGCTTTGAAACCAAAATAGTTTGGGCCTCAGTCTTTGTAAAAGTCCCAGCACATTTTCAAAAATCCTGGTGCGATCGCGATTTTTCAAACAACTTAATGGGCCTCTCCTTGAGCTGTAAGTCTCACCACTTATGCAAAAATAACTTAGTGGGCCTCTAACAGAGTGTAAGACCCAATCCTTTTTGAAACTAAACCAATTTTGGGCCTCAAGTATTGTATAAGACCCACTGCGATTTCAAAAATCTCGGCGCGATCGCCATTTAAAAACTTTTTGGGCCTCCCCTCGTGTTATAAGCCCCATCTCTTTTCTTTAAAAAAAAGAACTCTTTGGGCCTCTAATAGAGTGTAAGACCCATCCCCTTTGTACATAAAACTAATTTGGGCCTCACTTATTTGTATAAGTCCCTTTGTATAGTTTACAAAACAACGGTGCAATCATCGTTAAACCTTGGGCCTCTCCTCGAGCTGTAAGCCCCAACAACGTTTCAAAGCACTTTCTCCTTTGATTTTGAATATATGTTGTTACCAAAACTTTCTTTTTTGAACAACAAACCAAACAGCATGGAAGCTCTACAACGGGTAAGTGTTTATCCGCTTTCATTTACCGCTTTCATATATAACTGTATTGTGGGGCTGTTTCACTGTAAGTCTTCTTTCACAAACTTTTATATACTTGTCCAATATCCACTGTGTAATACTAGTATAGTTATTTAGAGTTTTCCCTGGCAACTACGTCTAGCACTAGGTAAAGTCCTGTTGGTCACTCTTAAATACAAACAAAACTAGATCCCCATAGGATTTCCAGATACAGTCTTCCCTCCTCTTAGGGTTAAACAATATGGAGACGTGAAAGGCAGTATTCTCGGTGAACCCTTTCTCAGACTGTCACCCTTAGACATTGTCAAAGTAACTCTAACTCCCCAGAGTTGATCTATTCTCCGTGAATGGCATCTCTTGAGTTTCTTCTAAATTCTCAAACTTTCCTCACTTGATCTATTCTCAGTGAATAGCATGTCTTGAACTTCTCAGGGTTTGGGGACCCACAGGCTTCCTAAAATCATCCCCGCCTCCTCTTGGGGGTTGTACAAGGACCCGTCGGCTTCTTAAAAGTTCTCATGCCTTCTCTTGGGCTTATTACAAGGACCCTGACGACCTCTTAAAGGTATAAGACAGAACTTAGTCATCCTTTGGTAGAGCAGTCTTTCCAGCATCAAAACTCCGGCCATTGTCGGGTTGATACTCATCCCTTAATGCCCGTGCCTCCTCTTGGGCATTGTACAAAGGATAAAACTCTATACTTGGACAATCTAAGACCCTTGAGTCTCAAAGACATTCTCAAGTTCCTTTCAAACATAGGAAGAAACCCCGGTCTCTCTCATGAGAGTTCCCCACACTTGGACCCGCTTTAGGATCTCCAGAATCCACAGCGGTAAGACAACCTCTGTCTTGGGCTTTGTACAAGACATATAAAATCACTCTCTTGTTGAGTATAAAAAGGCTCTCTTGTTGAGTCAATCTCCTTTAAGCCTCCGTCTTGGGCTGCGTACAAGACACATAAACACTCTCTTGTTGAGTATAAAAGATTCTCTTGTTGAGTCAAACCCTTTTAAGCCTCAATCTCGGGCTTCGTACGAGACAACAAAACACTCTCTTATTGAGTATAAAAGACTCTCTTATTGAGTCAATCACCTTTTTCAGACTCTCTTGTTGAGTCAATCACTCTCTTGTTGAGTCTAAAAGACTCTCTTGTTGAGTCAATCACCTTTTAGCCTCCGTCTTGGGCTTTGTACAAGACATATAAAATCACTCTCTCGTTGAGTATAAAAGACTCTCTTGTTTAGTCAACTTCCTTTTAGCCTCAATCTTGGGCTTTGTACAAGACAGAAAGAACATTTTTGCATCTTAGGCCAATCATCTGCATTGTTTAAACTAACCCATATCTTGCAGTTTGTTTCTTTTGTGTTCAGATTAGGGTTTCCTTGAGACATGTCAGTCAATGGCTTTGATTTTCATCAAGATGAACCCTGTAACCCTAATTCATGATTCTATGGTTTATGAAACATCCTCAAAAGTCTCCTAAGGACTTTAGATGTGAAGAAAGAAGCAAGTTTACAAGGGTTGACTTCAGTTCATTCACAGTCAAATTAGGGTTTTGACTGAAACCCTAATCTTTGAAGTTTTGGTTCAAATGAAGCAATAATTGGTTCTAATCATCATATAATGTCTCATGAAGTGTTCAAAGTATCCACATCAAGTTTCATGAGGTTTCTTGCAAGAGAAGTAGGGTTTTGACCATGAAAGGTGTCATTTGTGAGGTTTTTCCCCTAATAGCATAATTTGAAATGACCATAACTCCTAAACCACATATCCAATTGGAGTGACTCAAAGCTCATTGGAAAACTCTTTTCAATATCTTTAATTTGTTCCATATGACTTTTTGTCCAAAAATGCTTGGTTTTTGAGTTATGAAGCTTACAAGATATTTTGACCAACACTTAGAAATTTTTCCAGCACCTTTCACCACTCTTTTTCTCAACTTTAACCCCACTTTTCACCCATTTTCATTTGGATTCAAGACTTGGGTCCCAAATGAAAGTTGTAGAGCATGATGAGAGCTTTCCAACCATGTGTGGAACATCTCAATAGGATAAGTCATTCTCAAGTTATGGATTTCCAAAGAAGGGCATTTGAAGTTGTCAAATTCCTATAACTTAGAATTTTTCTAAGTTCATTTTGGCAGTTTTGGGCACACGATTTGCAAGGGATTTTTCTACCAATTCAAGGCATCATTTCAACTAATTTCCAACACCAACATTGTAGTATGATGTATGAACTTTCATTAGAACCAAAGGGCATGAAATTTGGATCACAAAGTCAAGAGAAATCATGCATGGAATATGGCCATACGAAAATGATTTTTGCACCAAGAACACATCAATTTTGAATTTGAATTTCATTCTCTCTCTCCAAGTACACTCTCTGCAGACCTACCACATCTTTTCCAACTCCACTTTACCACTAAACATGCGGCCATATGCCTTTCTTTTGTACTAACATGTTGACATTCACAAGCCACCACAAACCATTCCCTCGTGTACATCCTTAATCCACTAGATACAAACCAAAACACCCTACACCTTTCTGACCTAGTGGCACACAAAGGCAAAGAACTTGGCTCAAGGAGATGGTGTTCAGATCAGCCTCTACGCAAAATCCTTATCATGATCTTTCTCTCATGAACAACACCATTGTCCACTATATCTCCATACCTTTATCCAGCGCCAAGTTTCACTATAAAAGGAAGATGTTATTCACTTGCAAAGACATCAACACCTACCAACAAACAACACAAAAAACACTCTGAAACTTGCTTTTGAAGGAGTACACGAGAGCTAGCTGGGAAGGAAAAGAAGCTTTTGCAACTTGCTTGGAAATTAGGTAAGTTTCCCAAACCTCTATCTATCATGCTTACCATGCTTATTCGTGTGTTAGGATGAATATGCTTTAGTCAATAATTACTATGCTGTTTTAATAGTATGTTGTGTTTGTATGGGATACATGTTATTATGAACCTCATGCTAAGTTTGTTCTTAGAAACTTTAACCTCTCCATGGCTGCCCTAATGGTTTAAGCATTTTTATCACGTATGAACTTGTGTTGAGAACATGTTGGCTGGTTTGGTTTTGAGTTCGTATGGTTGAAGAATATTAGTTCATATGTTGCTTACTGTTTTACTTTGAAATGATGTTGTGAACACCAATCTTTAATTCATGATAGAAGATGTGTTAGTCTTGACTTTGAATACCAAGATTTGAGCCTTTTGAAATGTTGGATATATATTAGTCTTGACTTTGAATACCAAGATTTTCTGTAGCGCGAATTTTTGCGTGGTTACGAAGCACTATCATTTTACTGTTCGATTCATTTTTTATCCTATTGAAACTGATGAAGAAAGGGAAATAGATGTCTCCAATTAACCCTGCTTGCATACTGAGTTTAAACAGATGACTGTTGGTTTACAGATGCTATTAAGATTGTGGGTCTCTCTTAGGTTATTTTGTTAAAAAAAAAAAGCACAGTGTTTGGACTATTGGTTAGGATGTTAGGTTGGATGCTTTTCAATTGATGTGTGAAGGTATGGGAGTTTAGGTTTTTTTTATTAGTATGCTCACTAAGATTTTTCCAATCTTATGGCTACGTATTCCCGTTTGACGAAACAGGGAAATCAGAGAAAGAGGGTGCTTTTTATCTGTCTTGTACGAAGCCCGAGATAGAGGCTAAAAGGGTTGACTCAACAAGAGAGTGCTATTATACTCAACAAGAGAGTGTTTTTATATGTGTCTTGTACGAAGCCCAAGACGGAGGCTAAAAGGTGATTGACTCAACAAGAGAGTCTTTTATACTCAACAAGAGAGTGATTTAGTATCTCGTATGAAGCCCGAGATAGAGGCTATTGGGAGATTGACACAACAAGAGAGTCTTTTAGACTCAACAAGAGAGTGTTTTAGTATGTGTCTTGTACGAAGCCCAAGATGGAGGCTAAAAGGGTGATTGACTCAACAAAAGAGTCTTTTATACTCAACAAGAGAGTTTTTGTATCTCGTACAAAGCCCGAGATGGAGGCTAAAAGTGTTTGACTCAACAAGAGAGTCTTTTATACTCAACAAGGGAGTTTTTTGGTATCCCGTACGAAGCCCGAGATGGAGGCTTAAATGGTAAGTGACCCAACAAGAGAGTCTGAAAACGTTAGCTCCCTTGGGGAGAATCATTGTACAAAGCCCAAGAGGAGGCTATCTTTCCTGAGGAAAGGATCATTATACAAAGCCTAAGAGGAGGCTATTCATTGGCGACTGTTTCAGTTTAGTGACAGGTCCATTATGTTGGATAGAAGAGAAAATCAGTTCTTATAAAGGGAACGATTAAAGGTATTATTGTGCTTTGGTACTGATCAGAGGATCAGGGTTACTTCCGGTTCTTTAAGGAAAGGGGAAATCCAAAGGGTATTGAGACTGTCTAAGTCTACGGGTGTCTTGAGAAATCGATTCTCAGGTAGTGAATAATCTTTGTATAATGCCCAAGAGAAGGCTGGTACGTTAAGGGATGAAGGTCAAGCCATTAACAGGTCTGATACTTGACTCAGAAAGATAGCTCTAGCAAATTGATGACTAGGTTCTGTTCCTATACCTGTAGAGGTCTCTGGGTCCTTGTACTAAGACCAAGAGGAGGCATGAGAGCTTTTAAGAAGCCGAAGGGTCCTTATACAATGCCCAAGAGGAGGCGGGGATGCTTTTAAGAAGCCTGTGGGTCTCCAAACCCTGAGAAGTTCAAGACATGCTATTCACTGAGAATAGATCAAGTGAGGAAAGTTTGAGAATTTAGAAGAAACTCAAGAGATGCCATTCACGGAGAAAAGATCATCTCTGGGGAGTAGAGTTTCTTTGACAATTTCTAAGAGTGACAGTTTGAGAAAGGGTTCACCGAGAATGCTTCCTTTCATGTTTCCATTTTGTTAAACCCCAAGAGGAGGGAAGACTGTGTCTGGTAATCCTATGGGGATCTAATTTTGTTTGTATTTAAGAGTGACCAACAAGGCTTTACCTAGTGCTAGACATAGTTGCCGGGGAAAACTCTAAACAGCTATACTAGTATTACATAGTGGATATTTAACGAGTATATAAAAGTTTGTGAAAGAAGACTTACAGTGAGCAGCCCCACAATATATATATATATATATATATATATATATATATATATATATATATATATATATATATATATATATGAAAGCGGATAAAGAAAGAGGGTAAACACTTACTCGGTTGTAGAGCTTCCATGCTATTTGGTTAGTTGTTCAACAAAGAAAGCTTTGATAACAATATTATATTATAAATCAAAGGAGAAAGTGCTTTGAAAAGAATTGCTGGGGCTTACAGCTCAAGGAGAGGCCCAAGGTTTTATCAGTGATTGCACTGTTGTTTTGAATTTGTACAGAGGAACTTATACAAGTGACTGAGGCCCAAAAAGTTTTCTGTACAAAGGGATGGGTCTTACACTCTCTCAAGAGGCCCAAAGGTTTATTTTTATACAAGTGGTGGGGCTTACAACTCAAGGAGAGGCCCAGGGTTTTGTTTTGGAATGGCGATCGCGCCGAGATTTTCTTTTAACGCACAGGGACTTATACAATGTCTGAGGCCCAAAATGGTTTTGGTTAAAAGGGGATTGGGTCTTACACTCTATTAGAGGCCCAAAAGTGTTTTAAAGAAAAAAAACGGGGCTTATAACACGAGGGTAGACCCAATTGGTTTGTTTGAAAACGGTGATTAAGCCGAGGTTTTTTAAAATGCAGTGGGTCTTATACAAATGACTGAGGCCCAAAAATGTTTTGGTTTTCAAAGGATTGGGTCTTACACTCTATTAGAGGCTCAAAGTGTTTGAAAAAGTTTGATGAGGGTTGAATTAACCAAAAACCCTAATTTGTTTTTAAAATGTATTTTAATTGAATAAAAGATTCAATTAAAATGATCAAAATTGTTAAACATGTGGAAAACAAATTGTGATCTTGGATTAATGTTTCAAAAATCTGGTTTTGATCCACAAAATGTTTGAAAATCACTAAAATTTGAAAAATCAAGAAAGAGAAAATATTTTAAATGTCAAAAACAATTAAAATATTAATTCTTTACAAAAATATCAAGTATATGAAATAAATAATATTTTTGGGATTTTTTGGGAAAATAAAATATTTTAAAATTTTTGTGAATTATTAAAAAAGAATCAACTCAAAATCATTAAAACTCAGAGAGAAATTAATTTTTGAATCAATTAAATAAAAACACAAAATTCAAATATTCAAATTTTTGAAAAAGGGCGCCAAGAATATGGCAAGAACACGCGCCCTTCTTCTGTTTCTGCAGATTTACGTTTTCTATCCAATCTCACTGAATACTTGATTATATCATGCAATCTACATATCAATCTACTCGTTTCAACCTCACGATCATGTCTATGGTCTTTAATTTCATTTATTTTAAGCATGGAACAAGAAATCAAAGAGAAACCTCAAGAACCCTAAAATTTGCATGAAGGTTCAGAAATTCCATACACGATTCAAACAAAGCAATTGATAGAGGGAAAACACTTTATGCATGATTATGAACATATGGACAAATTATTGTGCAGCAAAAAATGAATGGATCATAGAGTTAGAAGAGCTCGTGCTTCTTTTGCAGCTGGTGATCGTGTTTTGTGTTAGAGGTGTTGCAGCTTGGTTCCAAGGATATGGACGGCTTCCCTAGGTGCTATGGAGTGTGTCTGGATGCTTGGAAATGTAAATGATCTGGAACTGAAGATGGTATCCCAACTGCAACTTGGTTAAAACCTTGAGCAGCTGGCTGGTGATTATGAGAAATCAATGTTCCAGATGTTGTTTAAGTGTTTGGATCACTTCTATACGATGTTTATGAGGTGTGTGTGTGTGTGATTGGTTTGGTTGGAATATCTCTTAAACTCAAAACCCGATAGTGACTTACTTTGGAAGGCAATTTTGGAGTGAAAGAAGAGATTTTGAGGAAAGCATCTATTTGATGGCTTTGGTGTACTCAAACAGATCACAATTGAGCTCTATTTATAGTAGAGCAAGTTTGTTTTGCAAGGAATAGTGAATGGCAATTGTTGTATAGGTTTGGCCAATGTTGAGCAATGAGAATCCAAGTCTCCTCTAGCCAATGACTAGAGGTTAGGGCACATGCTGCTGGTTCCCTTAGTCTTGGATAAGTCTTGACTGAATTCAGTTGGAAATGGCTTAGTCCATGCCACCTTGGTGCATCCATTAAATGCTCCAATCCAAAATTGGAGTCTTGTCCCTCTTTTAGGCATTTCGAGGTTTGGCATGCTATTTTTTGTTCCTAAGACTTGGGAGGCTAGGGATCAGAGTTGGTTCCTCCTTGGTCCCCCCTTGAGGTGTTCAGATGGATAGAGTTGCTTGCCCTTTGCAAAATTTGGGTAAATCGAGCAAAACTCCAAAATCTGCCTTGCCATGACAGTTTGTAGTAAGGCATATTGGCATTGTCATATCTTATGGCTCAAGTGGAATTTTATGGAGTTCTTGGCCATTTTGGAAAGACCTTATATGATACAACAACTGTTTGATCATAGTTGGTTTTGATACTTTTTAGATCCAAGTGAAAAATGCCCCTACATTTGGAAAAAAGTGAAGGCAGATTCTGACTTAGTGGAAATTTCACTAAGTGTTGGAAAAAATGACATTTCATGTTTTCAGCCATTTTGATCATTCCATAACTCAAAATCCATGATGAATTGGAATGAGGTGTAGTTGAAGCTTTTGTAGAGGGCCATGAGGGCTACAAATCCAGCTTTGAATGGGGAAAATGGCTTTGTGGTTTAGGAGTTATGATCCTCCAAAGTTGGTACCCTAGCCACTTTGTTCCATAACTTAGAAAATTTTTTAAGTTTTTATGGTTACCCCTTTTACAAGTTATCCCACTTTTCTTGATTTTTCTTGATGAATGTTGATTCAAATCACACAGTAACATCATTTTAGGGTCAAAGAACCATATTTGTGAAAAATCTCAAAAAGTCAAAGTTTGACTTTTCTACACAGTTGACTTTTTGTCAGATGAATTCCAAACTGTGTGATCCTCTATAAAATCAAGTCCTTGACCAAAATAAAACTTGATGGATTGATTTCATAGGTGTTATAGGGTGTATTAAATCATGTCCCAAGGTTTGGGAGCATGTCTTGGTCAAAAGTCAAAGTTACAGTTGACTTTTCCCGCGAAACCCTAATTGTGGTTCAGATGAAATTGAAACTTGTTGCTTAAGCTTCTTGGATCAATCCATTGTTTCAAATGGATCAATGTAGTGTCTTAGGGACCCTCAAATCCTCTCTTGAGGTCTTGGCTCATGATTTGTCCCAAAAGTCAACTTAGGGGTGAATTAGGTCAAGAAACCCTTATTCCTGATTTTGTATGAATGCATCCCCTGAGGCTAAATTGACTTGATGATTTGGTTCATGAGGTTCTATGGAGCATATTAGGTTATGCTTTGAATCATTGGCTCATTCCCAAAGGAAAATTTCCATCTGGAGGCCCTGGTCGACCAAAACCCGAATTTGGTGACACTGTCGATCTTAAGGCTTAATCCACTTGGAATGCTGCAACATTGTGCTTGATTCTTGAAGTGGGAGTCCTCTTGATCCTTTGTGGATGTTTAAGAGGTTAGAAAAGTTTAAGATCATGTCAATTCTTGATTGATCCTTTGTCTAAGAGCTTTGAGAGGGCTTGAAACCCTAAGTTTGATTTGTAGTGAGTGCTCACCCATCTTTGGGGAGACTGATGAGGTATGATGGTTCATCCATATTGTGATGATGATTTTCACAATGATGGGAAATCTTAGTGGTCAAAATTTGGGGTATGACACCAGGCACTCTATTTTTTAACAAAATAACCTAAGAGAGATCCATAATATTAATAGTATCTTTAAACTCAGTATGCAAGCAGGGTTAATTGGAGACATATATTTCCCTTCCTTAATCAGCTTCAATAGGATAAAAAATGAATCAAACTGTAGTACCCCAAAGCGATAGTGCTTCGCAACCACGCAAAAATTCGCGCTACAATGAGGGTTGAATTAATCAAAACCCTAATTTGTTTTCAAAATATATTTTAATTGAATAAAAATTCAATTAAAATGACCAAAATTGTTAAACATGTGTGAAAAACAAATTGTGATCTTGGATTAATGTTTGAAAACTCATGTTTATATCCACAAAATGATTGGAAATCAATTAAGTTTGGAAAATCAAGGGAGAAAAAATTATTTCAAATGTTAAAAACAAATAAAACATTAATTCTTTGCAAAAATATCAAATATATGAAATAATAATATTTTTGGGATTTTTTGACAAAATAAAATATTTTAACATTTTTGTGAATTATTAAAAAAGGAATCAACTCAAAATCATTAAAATTCTGAGAGAAATTAATTTTTGAATCAATTAAGTAAAATCACAAAAATTCAAATATTCAAATATTTGAAAAAGGGCGCCAAGAATATCTTGGCCTTGCCCGCGTGCTCAGTTTTGCCCAGATTTGCGTTTTCTCATCAATCTCACTGAATACTTGATGAAATCACACAATCCACATATCAATCTACTCGTTTTCACCTCACGATTATGTCTATGGTCTTTAATTTTATTTATTTTAAGCATGGAATAAGAAATCAAAGAGAAACCTCAAGAACCCTAAAATTTGCATGAAGGCTCAGAAATTCCATACACGATTCAAACAAAGCAATTGATTGAGGGAAAACACTTTATGCATGATTATGAACATATGGCCAAATTATTGTGCAGTAAAAAATGCATGAATCATAGAGTTAGAAAAGCTCATGCTCACCTCTTGCAGCTGGTGATCGTGTTTTGTGTTAAAGGTGTTACAGCTAGGTTCCAATGATGTGGATAGCTTCCCTAGGTGCCAAGTGATGTGTGTGAGTGCTTGGAATTGTTTGAAACAAGCTGGAACTGAAAATGGTATCCCAATTGCAACTTGGTTAAAACCTTGAGCAGATGGCTGGTGATTCTGAGAGATCAGTAGTCTAGATGTTGTTTAAGTGTTTGGATCACTTCTATATGATGTTTATGAGGTGTCTGTGTGATTGGTTTGGTTGGAATTGCTCTCAAACTCAAAACCCGATAGTGACTTGCTCTGGAAGGCAAATTTGGAAGTGAGAAGGAGATTTTGAGGAAAACATCTGTTTGATGGCTTTGGTGTACTCAAACTGATCACAAATGAGCTCTATTTATAGTAGAGCAAGTTTATTTTGGCTGCAATAGTGAATGGCAAATACAGCAGAGGTTTGGCCAATGTTGATCAATGGGAATCCAAGTCTCCTTTAGCCATTGACTAAAGGTTAGAGCACAGACTGCTGGTTCCCTTGGTCTTGGATATGTCTTGACTGAATTCAATTGGAAATGGCTCAGTCCATGCCACCTTGGTGCATCCATTGAATGCTCCAAAACAAAATTGGAGTCTTGTCCCCTCTTTAGGGATTTCTAGGTTTGGCATGCTATTTTTAGTTCCAAGGACTTGGGAGGCTTATGGATCAGTGGTTGTCCCTTATTGGTCTCCCCCTGAGGTATTCAGATGGATAGACATGTTTGTCATTTGTACAAATTTGGCAAATCGAGCAAAATGTACAAATCTGCCTTGCCATGACGGTTTGCAGCAAGGCACATTGGCATGGTTATATCTCATGGCTCAAGTGGATTTTCATGGAGTTCTTAGCCATTTTGGAAAGCTCTCATATGATACAACATATGTGTGATGATAGTTTGTTTTGATACCTTTTGGATCCAAGTGAAAAATGCACCTACATTTGGAAAAAAAGTGAAGGCAGATTCTGACTTAGTGAAAATTTCACTAAGTGTTGGAAAAAAGTGACATTTTCACTTTTTGTGATTTTGGCCATTCCATAACTTGAAATCCATAAGGAATTGGAATGAGGTGTAGTTAACATTTTTAAAGTATGCCATGAGAGCTACAAATCTATCTTTGGATCAACCCAAATGGTTGCTTGGATCTCAAGTTATGATCCTTGGAAGTTGGTACCATTGCCACTTTGTTCCATAACTTAGATAATTTCTAAGTTTTTTATGGTTACCCCTTTTACAAGTTATCCCACTTTTCTTGATTTTTCTTAATGAATGATGATTAAAATCATACATTAACATCATTTTATGGCAAAAGAACCATAATTGTGAAAAATCTCAAAAAGTCAAAGTTGACTTTTGTGCACATTTGACTTTTTGTCAGATGAATTCCAAACTGTGCGATCCTCTATGAAATCAAGTCCTTGACGTAAATCAAACTTGATGGATTGATTTCATAGGTGTTATAGGGTGTATTGAATCATGTCCTAGGGTTTGGGAGCATGCTTGGGTCAAAAGTCAAAGGTACAGTTGACTTTTTTCGCGAAACCCTACTTGTGGTTCTGATGAATTTGAAACATGTTGATCAAGCTTCTTGGAACAATCCATTGTTGAAAATGGATCAATGTGGTGTATTAGAGACCCTCAAATCATGTCTTGATGTCTTGGCTCATGATTTGTCCCAAAAGTCAACATAGGGGTGAATTAGGTCAAGAAACCCTAATTCCTGATTTTTGATGAATGCATCCCCTGAGGTTAAATTGACTTGATGATTGGGTCCATGATGTTCCATGGAGTATATTAGGTTATGCTTTGAAGCATTGGCTCATGCCCAGAGGAAAATATCCATCTGGAGGCCCTGGTCGACCAAACCCTAATTTGGTGACACTGACGATCTTAAGGCTTAATCCACCTGGAATGCTGCAACATTGTGCCTGATTCTTGCTGTGAGAGTCCTCTTGATCCATTGTGGATATTTGAGAAGTTTAGACAAGTTGAAGATCATGTCATTCCTTGATTGATCCTTTGTCTAAAGCTCAGAGAGGGCTTGAAACCCTAATTTTTTATAGTAGTGAATGCTCACCCATCTTTGGGGAGACTGATGAGGCATAATGGTTCATCTATATTGTGATGCTGATTTGCCCAATGATGGGAAATCTTAGTGGTCAATTTTTAGGGTATGATAGATGCCCCTATTTAATTTTCTTTGACCCGAAGGTGTGAATGGCGAAGGTATTCGGGCATTCGGGGTGCAAGAGGATTAAATATCGGAATACCCGAAATTTTGATGGTGCTTAGGAATGGTAGTTCATGCATCCTTCTTATTTTGCTAAGCAATGATGCTTAGAAAAGGTAAAAACTTCCCCTCGATCCTGGTCTTCAGCCAAGGAACTGGTCTCAGTTTTCTTTTGAAGTAAACTCCCCCTCGATCCTGGTTTCCTACCAAGGAACTGGTCTAAGTTTCTGATATAAACTTCCCCTCAATCCTGGTTTCCTACCAAGGAACTGGTCTAAGTTTTTGATATAAACTTCCCCTCGATCCTGGTTTCCTACCAAGGAAATGGTCTAAGTTTCTGAAATAAACTTCCCCTCGATCTTGATTTCCTACCAAGGAACTGGTCTAAGTTTCTTTTGTCAATAAACTTTCTTGACAAGGAACGCTATGTGTAGCGATTTTCCTCAAACTTCTCACCGATTGATTCTTGATCGTCAATCGGTTGATGAGCCAAATGATCGGCTAAAATACTCTCTTTGACAGCTTTCTGAGCATGGTATTCGATGTCATATTCTGATAACAACATCTGCCAAATGGCGATTCTTCCCGTGAGAGCAGGTTTTTCAAATACATACTTGATTGGATCCATTTCGGAGACCAACCAAGTAGTGTGACGAATCATGTACTGGCAAAGACGTTTGGCTGCCCAAGCCAGAGCACATCAAGTTTTCTCAAGCATAGTGTACCGAGTCTCGCAGTCGGTGAATTTCTTGCTCAGATAGTAGATGGCAGACTCTTTCCTTTTGGTTTCGTCTTGTTGGCCAAGCACACAACCCATGGAGTCTTCCAAGACTGTTAAGTATATGATCAGTGGTCTTCCTTCCACTGGAGGTGATAGAATCGGTGTATTCAATAGATACTCCTTGATACTGTCGAAGGTGGTTTGACAGTCTTTTGTCCAAACGCAGTCCTGGTTCTTTTTGAGTAATTTGAAAATCGGCGCGCACGTCGCGGTCATGATGAATATGAATCGGGAAATGTAGTTTAAACGTCCCAGGAATCCTCTGACTTGTTTTTCAGTTTTCGGAGAAGGCATTTCTTGAATGGCCTTGACCTTGTCAGGATCAACCTCAATTCCTTTCTGGTTGACGATGAACCCTAAGAGTTTCCCTGAGCAGACACAGAATGTGCACTTATTAGGATTCAAGCGGAGTTTGTACTTTTTCAACCGCTCAAATAGTTTTGACAGGTGGGTCACATGCTCCTCTGCTGTTTTAGATTTAGCAATCATATCATCGACATATACCTCGATTTCCTTGTGTATCATGTCATGAAACAGAGTAGTCATGGCTCGTTGATAGGTTGCCCCAGGTTCTTCAACCGAATGGCATTACCTTGTAACAAAAGGTACCCCATAGGGTAATGAACGAAATTTTCTCCGTGTCTTTCGGCGCCATTTTTATCTGATTATAGCCCGAGAATCCATCCATGAAGGAGAAAACTTTGAACTTTGTTGTACTGTCTACCAACATGTCAACGTGTGGTAAGGGAAAGTCGTCCTTTGGACTGGCCTTGTTCAGATCTCTGTAGTCCACACACATTCTGAGCTTTCCGTCCTTTTTTGGAATGGGTACAATGTTGGCTAACCATTGCGGATATTCTGACGTGGCGAGGAAACCCGCGTCAATCTGTTTCTGTACTTCCTCCATGATTTTGATGGCCATGTCCGGGTGAGTCCGTCTCAACCTTTGTTTTACTAGCGGATATTCTGACCTTAATGGTAGATGATGTTCCACGATGCTAGTATCTAACCCTGGCATGTCCTGATAGGACCAAGCGAATACATCGGGAAACTCTTTGAAAAGCTTTGTCAAACCCTCTTTGGCAGTTGGACTGAGCAATGCCCCAATCCTGACCTCTTTTCTCTCTTTTTCCGAACCCAAGTTTACCGTTTCCAACGGCTCTTTGTGAGGATCGATGGACCTTTCCTCCTGTTTGAGTAGTCGGGAGATCTCTTCTGGAATTTCGTTGTCAACTTCTTCTTCAGCCCCAAATATCGGGAATTTAAAGTTAGGAAAGGCATCGGATCGTATGTTTCAACGGGGTTTAAAACAAGCAATCTGCATGACGTGATGATAGGTTTTTTAGAAGAGATAGAGAGAATGCAAGAGTATGTGCAGTGTATTTTCTAATAACTGCTTGTTTTTATTATTTGAATAGTTTTTTAGGATTACCATTTTCTGGAAAAACAAAAAGAGAAAACAGTAA
This sequence comes from Lathyrus tuberosus, assembly GCA_022829125.1. Classification (NCBI taxonomy): domain Eukaryota; kingdom Viridiplantae; phylum Streptophyta; class Magnoliopsida; order Fabales; family Fabaceae; genus Lathyrus; species Lathyrus tuberosus. Next base: position 8,928,911 of record JALAZF010000159.1, read on the forward strand.
TAAATGCGGAAATTACAGAACGACGTTATTTTATTTAGGGACAAGTCGATTCTTGAAACTACAGCCCTATAAAACAAAACTCTGTCGCTTTGGGCAAAGTGAAGAGGGATAATTACAGAAAGCGAGCCCTATCAAACATCCGTTTCACCTGGGCAGGGTGAAAGGTTAAAGACGGCAATTACTTTGACTTATGAACAATCTTCGGAACATCGACAATAACCCATTGGCGGTGAACTCCTCGGTGAATCACAAATTCTGGTACCTTCCTTGATTTGTCTTCAGAAATAACACTGATTTCTGGTGGAGCAGCATCATTGGAATCTGTCTCCCAGGCAGAGTTGTCGTAGGAGGATTCCTCATTTGTATTTTGCATAGTATTCGTGCTCTCAGGTAAATCTCTCCATCCAGTTGACTGGATGTCTTCGAGTCTGATACGAGAGCTCTCAGAAGCAGTGTACTTGACCATATAGTCGTATTTTCCACTTGGTTGTCCTAAGGTGTCCCACACTTCTTTGGAACTGGAGGAGTCATCTCTCTCAATGACGTTGACCTCAGGAAAAGCATAGTTGATGAATTCTAGTCCGACAAGCTTTGCCAATTCATCTTCGTACAGGATATTTTCTGAATGACCTGAGTGTTGATCCCATGACATGGTGGGGACACAGGTATTCTGTTCAATGATGCTCAGCTGATTTTCATTGTTTAGCTTATTTTCTTTCCCCAAGTTTCCTGGGTACGATTGCCAGATAGGCAGGCCATCCATCGGGCCATAATAGTCATGGTCAAAGTTGTTTTTCATCAGAGTGTCTTCCTCTAATGAGTTTGGTGGAGCACGACATCCTTCCGGATCACAATCTCCGTATATCATTTTAATGTCTGACCTTGGTATAAATCTCGGACTCTGTGTGGGATAGCAAAATGGCATAGGCACCTCTTCCTGAGACATATAACCGTCCTTGTTAAGATAGGACTTCAACTCCTCATCTGTATCAGAGGGATCTTCCTCGTTGATGGTATGGGCTGCTTGAGATATTGGGTGAAGGAAACCTCCACTGTGGAAGAAGTCCTGAATGGGATGAAGCCTTCATTGTTATTGGTAGGAATGACAAGTTGTCCCCATCCTTTTATATTGCTATTTTTTATCACTTCGAGAGCATCTCTGTATGAGGAAATCAAGGTTCCTTTCTCTAATTGATTCTCGTTGCTCACCGAAAGTGCTTGGAATTGCGTTCCAACAACCTCCTCGGGTTCTACACAAGTGGATAATGAAAGGTTACTCACGATCAAGGCTTGTTCTCCATAGACCGTGACGAGTTGATCGTTCTTGACGAACTTCAGTTTCTGGTGCAGCGTCGAAGTGACTGCCCCAGCGTGGTGTATCGAAGGTCTTCCTAATAAATAGTTGTATGCTGCCCGAACGCGCATGACCTGGAAAGTGATTAGGAAAGTGTGAGGACCGATAGTTATGGGAAGGTCGACTTCGCTGATAACTGCTTTCCGAGATCCGTCAAATGCTTTGACGATGACCTCACTTCCCCTCATCGGGGATCCTTTGAATGATAGTCACATTAAAGTGTACTTTGGCATAACGTTGATGGCCGATCCTGTGTCTACCGGTACGCTGGCTAAAGCATCGTCCTGGCAGTTAACTGTGATGTTGAGCGCCATGTTGTGACTTTTGCCCTCTTCTGGCAAATCCTCATCACTGAATCCTAAGTTGTTGCAGGAAGTGATGTTAGAGATAATACTATCGAACTGTCGTATTGACACATCCTGTTCCACAAAGGCCTACTCTAAGACTTTCTGTAGAGCCTCTCTGTGGGCTTCAGAACTGAGTAAAAGTGATAGCACAGAGATCTTTGAAGGAGTTTGTAAGAGCTGGTCAACAATGTTGTATTCACTCCTTTGGATGAGCTTCAACATCTCGTCATTATTTTTTGAAAGGTCGGGATCACTGGACTGACCGACCGGTGGATTGGGAGCTTCTGTCTGAAGTTCCTTTTCTTTGTTAGGTCCTCCAACTCCTCGGTTGAAGATTCGACCGCTTCGTGTTACTCGACTGATGTCTGCAATATTCACGACGGAGGGTAATGGAACTTCATTTCCATTCTCAATTATTGTTGCACCGTATTTGTAAGGGATCTCCTTAGATGTTTCATACGGTAACGGTCCCGGTAGATAGATAACTACAGGAGCCTTCTGATTTTTCTGACAGTCGTAAGTAACTTCAATTAGTTCTTGGCTAAGAACCTTTGATTCTTCCAGTAGAGGGATGATGGTACAAACATCCTTGGTCCTCTCAGGGTCAGAGATTACAACCACATCTTTGATTTGATCAGCGAAGTAGTCTGGTGTCCAGTCAACGGACCCCGAAGCTGGGTATAGGTGAATCTCTTTGCAATCCAACTGACCTTGAAGGGCTGCTCGCACGAGGTAACATCCTTGGTTATTTTTTGAGCAGACTCTAAAGCGTTCATAGTTATGTGGTGGCACCTGGCCACGTCCGCTTTGAATACAGTGTAACCTCACTAGGTCTGTTTCCATTGATCGAGCATCCTGAATTTGATGCCTAGTAGGGTTCCCATCGATCATACTGACTTGTTGCGTGTCTTCGTCCATATAGATCAGAAACCACCAGTGGTTTAACAATTGTTGTAAAGTTCTTTGAATGAGAGCACATCCCTGGTCACTCTCACAACATCCTTTATAGTTCTGATAATTATGCGAAGCCAAAAAACCAAGTTGGACTTGCTTAGCGTGAAATTCCACCAAGTTGGTATTCATTAAGCCAATATCGAAGATTTGAATCATGTTGGTCTGATAAAGATTTTTATCATGGTAGTCCTGGATTCACCCAAGATCCATCTGACGCTGGAGGGCCTCTTGTACAAAAGAGTATCCCTGATTGTTTACCGAGCAAATCAGACAGGAATCATAATCGTGCCGTGGCAGATCATGATACTGGATTTGCCTTGAGTGCATTGCCACCAGGTTGACATTCATCGCACGGATGTCGTGGCTCTGAATGATGTTGGAATTTGTATAAATCATGTTGACCCCACAAATTCGGTGCTCTTGGATCCATCCGAGATCCAATTGTTCCTGTAGAACTTATTGCACCACAGAACATCCTTGATTGTCCTTAGAGCAGATATCACACTGGTGATAATTATGAGGTGGTATATGGCCATACCCGCTCTATCTGCGATGCATCTTGACCAGATTTGTCCTCAATAAGAGTACATCATGAATTTGATAGTTGTCGTTAGACTCTCCCTCTATCAAATTGACTGCAGCTTTCTCGTGTTGAGGCAACGGGTTCGTGAGAACATTTAGATTCGTATCTTTGAAAGATAAGACCCCGCTCCTAACAAGCTTTTGTACATTGGATTTGAAACTGAGACAGTTTTCTATGTTATGCCCTGGTCCTCCTTAATGGTAAGGACAAGTCTGATCCGCTTTGAACCAAAAAGGCAGATTTTCTGGTACTGTAAGAGGAGACTTGGTTTGGACATGCCCCTTGACCAGTAGTAACGGAAGCAGATCTACATACAACATTGGTATAGGGTCGAACCCTGGTGGTCGCGTTATACGGTTGTTGTTGTACGGAGGACGAGCCTGCTGAAGAGGTTGTTGTGTCCTTCGCTGATATTGCTATTGATTAGGTTAGCTCTGTGCAACCTGAGGTTGACACGTAGGAACAGGCGCAGGGTTAATAGCAGGAGTTACAGCTGCTACTGGTTGGTAACGTCGCCTTTGCTTTCCGAGAGAGATATTCCCAATATCCTGTTCTTTTTTCTTAGGGAGAGCACTACCATATCTTTTTGTACTACTTGATGATCCAGCGTCTTTAACTAAACGTCCTTCTCGGATGGCTTCCTCAAGACGAACTCCCATGCCCACCATCTCGGTGAAGTCACTAGGCATACTGGAAACCATTCGGTCGTAGTAAAATGAGCTCAAGTTTTTCAAGAAGATCTTTGTCATCTCTTTTTCCTCAAGAGGTGGACAAATATGGGCGGAAATTTCACGCCATCTCTGACCGTACTCTTTAAAGGTTTCCTTGTCCTTTTGTGACATCGATCTGAGTTGATCTCTGTCTGGTGCCATGTCCAGGTTATACTTATACTGCTGAACAAAGGCAGCGTCAAGATCTCTGAAAGTAGCGATCTTAGTGCGGTTTAAACCCATGTACCATTTGAGTGCGGTACCGGTTAAACTATCCTGAAAGTAGTGAATCAGTAGCTCCTGGTTCTTTGTCTGAGCTGACATTCGCCGAGCGTACATCACTAAATGACTTTGAGGGCAAGAGTTACCCTTGTACTTTTCAAAATCGGGCACTTGGAACTTGTGCGGAACTTTCACATTGGGGACCAAACAAAGGTCTGCGGCGTCTTTTCCAAATAGATCCTGACCGCAAATGGCTTGTAGTTCTTTATGCATCTCCAGGAACTGTTCCTGGAACTCATTCATTTTTTCGAACATACTTTTGTTTCCACCAGAAGGTATCTGTGGAATCTGTCCTTCCGGGACAGTGTGCACCACAGGCGGTGGTATAGTCATCATGGCAGAGACACTTGGTGTCTCCCAAAGTTTGTAACCTTCAGGAGTTGTTGTCTTGCCCCTGGCATCTTCGCTTTCCTGAAGTTTGTAACCTTCAGGCCCAGCGGTTCTTGCTGCGTTTTCCAGATCTTCCATGATCGGCGGGATATATCCTTCCGGGATATAGTTGATTGGCATGCCCCAGGGACGATCTTTCGGAATTTTGTACCTAGGATCAGACTTCTCCACTATGGGCGTTGATGTGGTCTCTGAGATCATAATCCGTTGTTGTTGCATCTGAGCTTCTGCTAGAGCTTGCATGTTGTTATGAAGCTTTCTCAGATCTTCTTTCAGAGTGTGGATCTCTTCTCTTAACTCTCTGTTCTCTTCCTCGAGATCATCTATTTTCTTTTGTCGATTGGCCCGAGTATTGTACGAACGAGACAGTTTGACTCTAGAATCGAGACACAAACGTGAGATTCGTAAGGAAGAAGAATGTGTTTATATGAGAATGATGAACGATATGCACTGATTTTATTAATTTTTTTTTGTTTAATCAAAGTAAACTTCGAAAATTAGATTGCTAATATCATATAGTGGGGAAACCCCATTTTATTGAATTCAAAGATTGCGGAAATGGAAATACAGTGATTACAAAGTGCTGAAAAAGGAAATGTCTAAGCTAATGGATCCTGAGTCCTCTCTGAAGAGAGCTCAGGTGCTGGTTATAGTGTTTTCCTTTTCTTTGACCGGGGCTCTAGAGCCGTTGTCGGGTTGTCATTCCTTTGCCAAGTGAAAGGAGCGAGCAAGTTCCTTTGGTCATCCTGATTCTCTACAGCATGTTGCTCTAAAATCTCAATCAGAGCATCCTTTTCTTTCAATAGTTGTTGTAGTTTCTTACACTCCACATTGAGAATACGGTACTTGTTCCTCCAATACCTCCTCTCCTATTGAACTTTGTTGAGAGTAACTTGAAGTTTTTTTGTGTCGGACATGAAATAAAGGACAGAGTCCCTTAACGGAAGAACTTCTTGACGAGGGTAAAGCATCCTCAGCTTGAGAGCTCTAGTTTGTACCCAGTGGAGATAAGGCTCCATCGAGACACGGTCCAGTTTTCCTAGAGACTCTCTTCATTTCCTATGAATGTGTTTCCAAGCATGCACTATTTCTGTCTTTAGTGCCCTGTCATTTTCTCCTTCCTTGAAGAAAATACCTTCTAGATGAGCACTCCGCGGGACATGTCTCATTGGGTATCCAAATTGACGACAGACTAAAATCGGATGATAATTGATTGCCCCCTTAGTTCCTATAAGGGGTACATTTGGGAAATTTCCACAACGGTCAATGATTATGATCCCGTCATAGATTCGATTGTACCAATCGATGTCAGAGTTGGTAAGAGACATGATTCTCTGCGACCAACGTAAAGTATTCTTTTGATCCCAAAATGCAGCAGACTTGGGAAAATGGGAAATTAACCATTTGTAAAGCAAGGGTACACAACACGTGATTAATCCTCCGCTGTATAAATTCCTTAAGTGTACCGAATGATACGCATCTGCGAGTAAGGTAGGTACGGGATTGCCAATCATACATATCTTAATGGCATTGATATCTACAAAGTTATCGATGTTGGGAAACAAAAATAACCCGTAGGTGAGCAAAACAAAGATGCTCTCGAAAGCGGCCACGTTCCCTATACTGGAAAAGTACAGGGCTTTCTTTATCAAGAATTGGGCTGGAAAACCTTGGATGCCACCCTTAGTGGTCATGTGAGTCCTGACTTCTGACTCGTCCAAATAAATTGCTTTTGCAATGGTTTGATCTTTTGGAATTTCTTCCAGTACAGAAAAGGGAGCTTGATAAGTGATATGTAGATCAGTCAGGTAATAATACTCCTCCAGTGTTGGTGCTAGCTGATAATTCAGGAATGTGAAACAGTGATAGACCGGATCGTAGAACTGAAGTAGTGTGGACAGGATTCCCTCAATTACATGGACCCTTAACAGAGATAGCAGTTCTCCATACTTGGCTCTGAAAGCCTCAGGGTTGGTGATCATCCTCGCCAAGCCTCTCAAATCCTCTAACTTTGGAACCTTGAAGGTATACTTGTGAGTTCTTCTTCTACTGAAATCCATAACGCAATCTCTTTATCTGACATTTGCAATCATTGTCTTAGTTTAATTTGAAAAAGAGAGAGACTAGAAGAGAAGATTTTCTTTTTTGATGTTTTTTAAATGAATGTATGAATGCAGCACATAAAAACATAGAAAAAACATATGGGGTCAAAGGGTCGGTGTCATGAAGTCAAGGCTCTACCCCCCCCCCCCCCCCAAAGGTTTATACTGGTGATTTTTTGTACCTGTCCACAAAATCATTGACCCCTTTTGGGATAACAACAGCAAGCGGACCGCCAGCGAGTTGATGTATCCTAGAGTGATCTCAAATGAGGGTAGTATCGCGTGACAACTATTTTCGATAGTTTCTGCACTACAAAATGGTTTCAGTCTACTAAAAACCTCAGCTTCTCAGATAACCCAGTCAACCACACTACTTTCAACAACCGAAGTCGTATAGGCAATGTATCTGTAAAGGGAGTCTCCACTGAGTTTGATGGTCGACCGGGGACTCTTAGCTGGAATTCACTCCCAGTAAGATTACCCGTATTGCCATCACCTATCTTAGGTGTATACTCAATCTTTCCACATGCGGCATCACACGCATTCCCATTAGCAGAAAAATAAACACGGATATCAATTAGGAAAAGCAGTATATATATTTGTCTTAATCATCCTAGACCTTTAGTCTTATGATCCTATACAGACAATGACTCCCCAGCAGAGTCGCCATTTCTGTGATACTTTGTAACCTCAGGATTTTCTACCTAAGAGATGGGAAGAGAACAAGATCTCGTTGTCCCCAGTGAAGTCGCCATCTTTCTGTAGCACAAATTTTTGCGTGGTTGCGAAGCACTATCGCTTTGGGGTACTACAGTTTGATTCATTTTTTATCCTATTGAAGCTGATTAAGGAAGGGAAATAGATGTCTCTAATTAACCCTGCTTGCATACTGAGTTTAAACAGGTGACTATTGGTTTACAGATGCTATTGATATTGTGGGTCTCTCTTAGGTTATTTTGTTAAGAACACAGTGTCTGGACTATTTGTGAGGCTTTTGGTAATGTGTTTAGATTTGATGCTTTTGGGTTGATTTGGTGGAGATACTGGATTTTGGGTTTTTGATTAGTATGCTCGCTAAGATTTTGCAATCTTAAGCCTAGGTATTCCCGTTTAACGAAACAGGAAAATCAGAGCGATCGTAGTTCCTCCTATTGTACGGGAGGAAAAAGGTTGTTTTGGTGTCTTGTTCAAAGCCCAAGACATGAAGCTAAAGGTGATTTGTATCTTGTTCAAAGCCCAAGATGTGAAGCTAAAGGGTTTTGGATGAGAGAGAATTTGTGATCTCTAAAGAGGAGTTGTTGATGTTTGTGTGCTGTGAGCAAGGCACAGATTTGATGCCAAAAGGTTAATTGACTCAACCAAGGTTTTCTTTATACAAAGCCTAAGAGGAGGCGATTAACCTAACAAAAGGGTGCTTTTTTTGTTTGTTGCCTCGTACGAAGCCCGGGATAGAGGCTAAAAGGGTTGACTCAACAAGAGAGTGCTAACAAGTGACTGACCCAACAAGAGAGTGCTTTCATGTGTCTTGTACGAAGCCCAAGACGGAGGCTAAATGGTTTTGACTCAACAAGAGAGTCTTTTATGTGTCTTATATGAAGCCTAAGACGGAGGCTAAAATGGTTTGACTCAACAAGAGAGTCTTTTATACTCAATAAGAGTGTGATTTAGTGTCTCGTACGAAGCCTGAGATGGAGGCTAAAGGAGAAGTGACTCAACAAGAGAGTCTTTTATACTCAACAAGAGAGTGTTTTGCTATCTCGTACGTGTAGCGAGCAATTTTGGACGCAGTTCTTAAGCGTTGGTCGCTCTCTGCGGTTTGAGCTTTGACTACAGGTCGATTCATTTTTTATCCTATTGTGAGCTGAATAAGGAAGGGAAATAGATGTCTCCAATTAACCCTGCTTGCATATTGAGTTTAAACAGCGGTCTGTTAGGTTACGGATGCTATCAATGTGGGGGGGCCTTGTACTGGTTATTTGTATTTTCGCTAATACTGTTTTCTTTCTTTTTTACCTGGGCAGAAGGTTTCTGGCGGGGAACAAGGATTAGGATGTTAGGACTGGTGCTTTTGAATTACTGCTTTTGATTGACGAAGATATGGGATTTGGGTTTTTTGTTGATTGCGCTCGCTAAGATCTTTTCTTTCGATCTTATGCCTATGTATTCCCGTTTACCGAAACAGGGAAATCAGAGCGTTCGTAGTTCCTCCTATTCTATGGGAGGAAATGGGTGTTTTGGTGTCTTGTTCAAAGCCCAAGACGTGAAGCGAAAGGTGATTTGTATCTTGTTCAAAGCCCAAGATGTGAAGCTAAAAGGTCTATTTGTGTCTTGTTCAAAGCCCAAGACGTGAAGCTGAAAGACCTCGGCTTTAGAGAGAATTTGTCATCTCTAAAGAGGGGAGAGGAGAATTACTTTAACTGGGATACGCGGATCCGAGCAATGCCATAATTTCTGAAGAAAGGGTTTTAACCTGAAGGAGAAGACTTTAACTCAGTGTAGAGCAATGCCATCTTTCCTTAGGAATTTCTCATGCTAAAAGAGGGACAGTGGCATGGATATAGATGATCCAGAGGCTTGCCGCTTACAGCGATTAGATGAAGGGGAAGGAGTTGTTGATGTTTGTGTACTGTGAACGAGGCACAACTTTGATGCTAAAAGGTTGATTGGATCAACCAGTGGTTTTCTTATACAAAGCCTAAGTGGAGGCTAATTTCCGCTAGGAAAATCATTATACAAAGCCTAAGAGGAGGCTATTTTGTGTCTCGTACAAAGCCCGAGAGAGAGGCTAAAAGTTTTTGACCCAGTGGGGCATATCGTTATACAAAGCCTAAGAGGAGGCTAGCAAAGAGTTGACTCAGTTGGAGAATCTTTTATACTCAGTAAGAGAGTGTTTTTGTATCTCGTACAAAGCCCGAGAGAGAGGCGAAAAGGTAACTGTTTCAGTTGAGTGACAGATCCAATATACTGATTTAAAAGAGAAAATCAATTCTTATATGAGTAACACTGTACACAGGGATTTAATTTGAGGATCAGGGATATTTCCTTCTCTTTGAGGAAACGGGAAATCCAAAAGGGTATCGAGACTATCTGAGTCTGCGGGTTTCCTTCCTATTTAACGAAGGGTGCTTGAGAATGTCTTTGAAACTCAAGGAAGTTAGACTGTCCATGTCTAGAGTTTTATCTTTTGTACTATGCTTTGAGAAACAGTAGTAGACTCTATGAAAGGACTGTTCTATGAGGATGACTAGGTTCTGTTCCTATACCTCTAGGAGGTCGTCGGGACAATTTGTACGAAGCCCAAGAGGAGGCTGGGAACTTTTAAGAAGCCGACGGGTCCTTGTACGAAGCCCAAGAGGAGGCTATCATTCCCGGAGGAAGAGATCATTATACGAAGCCTAAGAGGAGGCTGTGAATACTTCTAAGAAGCCGTAGTGTCCTTGAATAATGCCCAAGAGGAGGCCGATGCTTTTAAGAAGCCCGTGGGTCTATCATCTCCTTTCCATTAGGAGAGATAACTCTTTTAAAGATAAAAACCACTGGTAAACGTGCGAGGTTTACTATCCAGCGACTTTTGACTTTTAAAGAGGGTTCCTTAGTTAAGGTCCAAGATTATGACCGTAGTGGGTACCCAAACCCCGAGACATTCAAGGAAAGCTATCCACAAGGAATAGATCAAGTCAGGAAAGTTCGAGAATTGGGAAGAAACTCAAAGATGCGATTCACGGAGAATACATTCATCTTGGGGAGTAGAGCTTCTTGACGATTCCTAAGGAGGACAGCCGAAGAGAAGACTGTATCTGGTGCTCCTATTGGGGATCTAGGCGTCTATATCTACGAATAAGTGAAACGGCGTCACCTAGTTCTAGACGTAGTTGCTGGGGAAACTCGAAATATCTATACTATTATTACAGAGTAGATATGAGTTTATGAAAGGAGACTTACAGTGAGCAGCCCCACAATACAGTTTATAATATGAAAGCAGTAAATGAAAGCGATAACCACTTACTCGGTTGTAGTGCTTCCATGCTGTTTGGTTAGTTGTTCAACAAAGAAAGATTGAAAACAATAGTATATTCAAAATCAAAGGAGAAAGTGCTTTGAAAAAGAAAGATTTGGGGCTTACAGCTCAAGGAGAGGCCCAGGGTTTTATCAGTGAGCGCACTGTTGAATTTGTACAGAGGGACTTATACAAGTGACTGGGGCCCAAAAAGGTTTTCTGTACAAAGGGATGGGTCTTACACTCTCTCAAGAGGCCCAAAAAGGTTTAAAGAAAAGAGAGGGGCTTATAACACGAGGGTAGGCCCAAATGATTTTTCGTTTAAAAATGGCGATCGCGCCGAGGTTTTCTTTTAACGCAGAGGGACTTATACAATAAGTGAGGCCCAAAATGTTTTTGGTTAAAAGGGGGATTGGGTCTTACACTCTAATAGAGGCCCAAAGTGTTTTGAATGGGTCTTATAGCTCAAGGAGAGGCCCAGATGATTTTTATTTTTAAACGGGCGACGATCGTGCCGTTTACTTGTACAGAGGGACTTATACAATGAGTGAGGCCCAAAAAGTTTTTGTACAAGGGGGGATGGGTCTTACACTCTCTCAAGAGGCCCAAAGTGTTTTAAAGAAAAAGAAATGAGGGTTGAATTAATCCAAAACCCTAATTTGTTTTCAAAATGTATTTAATTGAATAAAAATTCAATTAAAATGATCAAAAATTGTTTAACACATGGAAAACAAATTGTGATCTTGGATTAATGCTTCAAAAATTAAGTATTGACCTACAAAATAATTAGAAAGCATTAAAAGTTGCAAAATCAATGTAGAAAAAATATTTAAAATGCAAAAAACAATCAAAATATTAATTCTTTACAAAAATATCAATTATATGAAATAAATAATATTTTTGGGATTTTTTGTGAAAATAAAATATTTTAACATTTTTGTGAATTATTAAAAAAAGAATCAACTCAAAATCATTAAAACTCAGAGAGAAATTAATTTTTGAATCAATTAAACAAAATCACAAAATTCAAATATTTGAATTTGAAAAAAAAGGCGCCAAGAACAAGCTGAAGAACACGCGCGTGTTCTTGGTTTCTCAGATTTGCGTTTTCTATCCAATCTCCATGAATACGTAATCATATCATGCAATCCACATATCATTATGCTCGTCTCAACCTCACGATTATGTCTATGTACTTTAATTTCATTTAAATTAAACATACAACAAGAAATCACGAAGAAACCTCAAGAACCCTAATTTCTGCATGAAGGCTAGGATTTTTGATACACGATTCAAACAATGCAATTAATTGAGGGAAAACATTCCATGCTTGATTATGAACATATGGCCAAATTATTGTGCGAGGAAATATGCATAGATTGGGAGATGACCAAGTATGTGCTTACCTCCAAGTCGTGACAGCAAGAGCAGATGTGATTTTGAGTTGGAGGTGTTACAGACAAGTTGTGATGATCTGGACAGCTTCCCTACACGATATAGAGTGTGTTTGAACACTTGGATTGAATTGAAATGGACTGGATCAGTTTATGGCATCTCAGCTGCAACTTCACTTCAAACTTGTGTGGATGGCAAGTGATTTTGAGATTTTGATGTTTCAAAAGTTATGTGAGTATTTGATCAGCTCATATGTGATGTATGTGAGGTGTGTGAGTGATTGGTTTGTGCAGAATTGCTCTCAAACTCAAAACCCGATAGCTACCTTGCTAAGAAAGGCATTTTTGCCAAGAGAAAGAGATTTTGAGGAAAGCATCTGTTAGATGGCTTTGGTGTACTTAAACTGACCACAATTGAGCTCTATTTATAGTAGAGCAAGTTTGTTTTGCAAGGAATAGTGCATGGCAGCTGGTAAGTAGGTTTGGCCAATGTTGGCAAATGAAAATCCAAGTCTCCTCTAGCCATTGACTAGAGGTTAGGGCACAGAGCTTTGGTCCCCTTGGTCTTGGATAAGTCTTGACTGATTTCAGATGAGAATGGCTCAGTCCATGCCACCTTGATGGTTCCATTGAATGCCTCATTCCAAATTTGAAGTCTTGTCCCTATTTTGGCAACTCTAGGTTCAACATGCTATTCCTTGTTCCTTGGACCTTGGAGGCTTGGCTCAGTGATTGTCCCCTTTAGATTCAATCCTCTGAGGTGTCCAAGTGGATTGGAGCAATTGAATTTGGCTGATTTTGGAAAATCGACCAAAGTTGCAAATTCTGCCTTGCCTTGACAGATTTCAGCAAGGCAACTTGGCAATGTTGTATCTCATGGTGTAGGTTGAATTTGGCAATGTTCTTGGCCATTTTGGAAAGCTCTTACATGAAACAACAATTGTTTGAACAAGTTTGGTTTTGATCTCTTTTGATTCCAAGTGAAAAATCCCCCTACATTTGGCAAAAAGTGAGGCAGAATCTGACTTAGTGAAAATTTCACTAAGTGTTGGAAAAAGTGACATTTTCACTTTTCAGCCACTTTGATCACTCCATAACTCAAAATCCTTAATGAATTGGAATGACTTGTAGTTGAAGTTTTTGTAGGTGATAATGAGGGCTACAAATCCATCTTTGGATGAGAAAAAATGGCCTTGTGGTTTAGGAGTTATGGTCCTCCAAAGTTGGTACCTTTGCCACTTTATTTTTAACTTAGAAAAATTTCTAAGTTTTATGGTTACCCCCTTTTACAAGTTATCTCACTTTTCTTAATTTTTCTTGATGAATGATGATTCAAATCATACATTAACATCATTTTAGGGTTAAAAATCCATTTTGGTGAAAAATCTCAAAAAGTCAAAGTTGACTTTTGTGCACAGTTGACTTTTTATCAGATGAATTCCAAACTGTGCAATTCTTCAGGAAATCATGTCCTTGACCTAAATCAAACTTGATGGACATGTTCCATGGGTGTCATAGGGTATATTCAATCATGTATTAGGGTTTGGGAGCATGTCTTGGTCAAAAGTCAAAGTTACAGTTGACTTTTCTCTTAAAACCCTAATTGTGGTGCAGATGAAATTGAGACTTGTTGCTCAAGGTTCTTGGATCAATCCATTGTTCCAAATGGATCAATATGGTATATTAGAGACCCTCAAATCATGTCTTGAGGTCTTGGTTCATGGTTTGTCCCAAAAATCAACTTAGGGGTGAATTAGGTCAAGAAACCCTAATTCCTGATTTTTGATGAATGCATCCCCTGAGGCAAAATTGACTTGATGCATGGGTTCATGAGGTTCCATGAAGCATATTAGGTTATGCTTTGGATCATTGCCTTGTGCCCAGATGAAAATTTCCATCTGGAGACCCTGGTCGACAAAACCCTAATTTGGTGACACTGTCGATCTTGAGACTTGATCCACCTAGAAGGGAGCAACCTTGTGTTTAATCCTTAAAGTGGGAGTCCTTTTTGATCCATTGTGGATGTTTAAGAGATTAGACAAGTTGAAGATCATGTCATTTCTTGATTGATCCTTTGTCTAAGCACTCAGAGAGGGCTTGAAACCCTAATTTTGATTGTAGTGGATGCTCACCCATCTTTGGGGAGGCTAATGAAGCATGATGGTTCCTCCATATTGTGATGATGATTTTCACAATGATGGGAAATCTAAGTGGTAAAAATTTGGGGTATTACAGATGCCCCTATTTAATCTTCTTGGACCCGAAGGTATGAATGACGAAGGGATTCGGGCATTCGGGGTGCAAGAGGATTAAATATCGGAATACCCGAAATTTTGATGGTGGTTATGAATGGTAGCTTACGCATTCATCTTTTTTAGCTAAGCAATGATGCTTAGAAAAGGTAAACTTCCCCTCGATCCTGGTTTCCAACCAAGGAACTGGTCTTAGTTTCTGATTTAAACTTCCCCTCGATCCTGGTTTCCAACCAAGGAACTGGTCTCAGTTTCTGATTCAAACTTCCCCTCGTTCCTGGTTTCCTACCAAGAACTGGTCTTAGTTTCTGATTTAAACTTCCCCTCGATCCTGGTTTCCTACCAAGAACTGGTCTTAGTTTCTTTTGTCAATAAACTTTCTTGACAAGGGACGCTATTCATAGAGGCTTTCCTCAAACTTCTCGCCGAATTTTCCTGGGGAGATGCCATTTGAGTGGAAAAAGTTTTGATGTCAGACTTGCTGGGGAACCCATTCGTCTGAGTTGTAGAGGTGTACAAACTTCTCTATTGGAGACACCATTTGTTTCTACTGGGGAAAACGATTCTCTTGAGAGACTGTTTTCATTTGGGATCTTTCATCATACTTTTCTCGGGATCTTCCCAGAGAAACGCCATATGATGGGGTCCAATTTTGAGGGGCCGATGACCTTTTCATCAGCGGTCCTTTCGGAGCAAAACTGGCATGCTGCCGAATCTCTGATCACGAGGCTTTCTCTGTGGATTTTCCTTAATCCGGGAAAGCAAGGATATCATCTTCAATGGCAAAGAATGATGTTTATTGAGAGTTTTCTCTGGCTTTTCAGAGGTTCAAGTTATCAAAGTGGCCAAGTGCCGACTCTGATCTAAAGATTCACTGGTGGCGAGATTGTGCAGACGCAACACTTCCTGACGAGGAAAGAACTGACAAACTCGATTGAGAAAACTGTTTATCACTAGGGGACAAGACCGGCTAGAGTGATAGTGATGCAATACGAAATGCGAACGCAAATAAAATGCATGAAGTATGTATGTATATGCTGACAAAACAGATGCGACATACAGACTAATGGATGAACACAATTGGATACTCGGCCATCGCGGGGCGAAGAAGTACCGTTGGTTCAAAAATAGCAATTCCACCTTGCTTAGGAGAAATAGTCCACGCGGGGAGCTATGTTGATCGGGCTTAGGAGATGAGAACTCGGCCGAGGCGTGTCAGACGAAGCAAGGTCTCTGACATAGTTGATCCCTTCATTCAGGCATGCTGGCTTAGAAGGAGTACTTTGATTCTGCACTTTGAAGTTCGCTTACTTCGGGAGAAGCGATCGATGTTCTTCTGATGTTCAACAGTCAAAAGAAATTGCCATCTTTATTTTAAAAGCAGAAAAAGTTTTAACAAGTAAATTCATTTTTGTTTTATTTTAAGAATCGATGATTAAGTTTAAACAACGTCGTTCTGTAAAGCTAAAACAAGTAAAGAATTACAAACAAAAGCACAAGGGCTCAAATTTTATTGATAAGATGGAGATCAGCCAAACGCGTGATTCCAAAGAGTATATACAAAGTTAGAAAACGGTAATTTACAGGGAAAAGGGCTACGTTGAAACATAACGACCACTATCCTTCTACCAACTTTGAATTCGGGACATCCTGAGCTTCTGTCGAAGATGACCTTTGACTGGAGATTTCCTCCGATAGATGATGCTGTAACTGCTGCTGAGGGACTTGCCTCTGTTGAACATAGTTACTTGCCATTATCCCTAATTTTTGCCTGGATTGTACTATGAGATTTCCAATCCATTGGGATGATTTTTTTTTTCATGTCTCTAACTTTTGCCTGGACCGCCCTTTCGGGTTTTCAATCCACCGAGACGTTTTTTTTTTAGTTTAGGCGAAGTATTTCTTGACTACATCAACATTCGTGGGGTAGGCAAATTCCTCTCCGTCCATGGTTGCAAGTCTCAAGGCACCGCCTGAGAAATCTTTCGTGACCACATAGGGGCCATCATAATTTGGGGTCCATTTGCCCCGAGAGTCAGTGAGAAATGATTGTATCTTCTTGAGCACAAGGTCTCCTTTCCTGAAGACACGAGGTCGGACCTTTTTGTCAAACGCCCTCTTCATTCTTTGCTGATACAACTGACCACGACATAGTGCCGTGATTCTCTTTTCTTCGATCAGGTTCAGTTCGTCGTGTCGACTTTGACGCCATTCAGCTTCGGTGAGCTTAGCTTCCATCAATACCCTGATTGACGGGATCTCTACTTCTATGGGAAGCACTGCCTCCATGCCATATACTAGAGAGAAAGGGGTAGCCCCTGTTGAAGTGCGGACAGATGTGTGATAACCATGAAGAGCAAAGGGTAGCATCTCGTGCCAATCCTTATAGGTTACAACCATTTTTTGAACGATCTTCTTGATGTTCTTGTTAGCCGCTTCTACCGCTCCGTTCATCTTGGGTCGGTAGGGAGATGAGTTATGGTGTTCGATCTTGAACTCTGTGCATAACTCTTTCATCATCTTATTGTTCAAGTTAGATCCATTATCAGTAATGATCTCGCTTGGAACACCATAACGGCAGATGATATTGTTTTTGATAAATCGGACCACCACTTGTCGGGTTACATTGGCGAATGACGCTGCTTCGACCCACTTGGTGAAATAGTCAATGGCTACCAGGATGAACCGATGTCCGTTTGAAGCCTTGGGCTCAATCATGCCAATCATGTCGATTCCCCATATGGAAAAAGGCCACGGGGAAGAAAGAACTTTGAGATGTGATGGCAGTACATGAATTTTGTCGGAGTATATCTGACACTTGTGACACCTCCTCATGTACTTGTAGCAGTCGGATTCCATGGTCAACCAATAGTACCCGGCCCTGAGAATTTTTCTGGCCATTGTGTGTCCGTTGGCATAAGTGCCAAAGGATCCTTCATGAATTTCTTTCATGAGCACGTCTGCTTCTGGTCTGTCGACGCATCGGAGCAAGACCATGTCAAAATTTCTCTTATAAAGAGTGTCACCGCCCAGGAAGCAGTTTCCAGCCAATCTTCTGAGGGTTTTCCTGTCTTTTCTGAGTGCCCCAGATGGGTACTCTTGTTTCTGAAGGAAGCATTTGATATCGTGATACCAAGGTGTGTCGTCTATGACTGCTTCAATCGCGAAGATGTAAGCGGGCCGTTCAAGGCGCATTATGTTGATCTTAGGTATGTCATTCCATCGACCTACACTAATCATGGAAGAGAGAGTGGCTAATGCATCAGCCATGTGATTCTCATCACGAGGGATGTGATGAAAGTCGACTCTGTTGAAGAAGGGTAACAACCTTCTTGCATAGTCTTTGTAAGGAATCAATCCTGATTGGTATGTGTTCCAATCTACTTTTATCTGGTTAATAACCAGAGCTGAGTCGCCGTATACGTCCAAGTTTTTGATCCTTAAATCAATTGCTTCTTCGAGACCCATAATACAAGTTTCGTATTCGGCCTCGTTGTTCGTACATTTAAACGTAAGTCTGGCAGTGAAAGGAATGTGGGAACCCTGAGGGGTAACAATGATTGCCCCAATTCCGTTTCCATAATGATTAACTGCTCCGTCAAAGATAAGTCCCCACTGGGAACCTGGTTCTGGCCCTTCACTGGGTAGTGGTTCATCGCAATCTTTCATTTTTAGATACATGACATCTTCGTCTGGGAAGTCAAACCCGATTGATTCTTGATTGTCAATCGGTTGATGAGCCAAATGATCGGCTAAAATACTTCCCTTAACGGCTTTCTGAGCATGGTACTCTATGTCATATTCTGATAGTAACATCTGGCAACGGGCAATCCTTCCCGTGAGAGCAGGTTTTTCGAAAACGTACTTGATTGGATCCATTTCGGAGACCAACCAAGTAGTATGGCGAATCATGTACTGGCGAAGACGTTAGGCTGCCCAAGCCAAAGCGCAACAAGTTTTCTCAAGCATTGTGTACCGAGTCTCGCAGTCGGTGAATTTCTTGCTTAGATAGTAAATGGCAGACTTTTTCCGTTTAGTTTCGTCTTGTTGGCCAAGTACACATCCCATTGAGTCCTCTAGGACTGTGAGGTAAATGACTAGTGGTCTTCCTTCCACTGGAGGTGATAGAATCGGCGGATTCAATAGATATTCCTTAATACTGTCGAAGGCAGTTTGGCAGTCTTCTGACCAAACGCAATCCTGGTTCTTTTTCAATAACTTGAAAATCGGCGCACAAGTGGCGGTCATAAGGAATATGAATCTGGAGATGTAGTTCAAACGTCCCAGGAATCCTCTGACTTGTTTTTCAGTTTTCGGAGAAGGCATTTCTTGAATGGCCTTGACCTTGTCAGGATCAACCTCAATCCCTTTCTGGCTGACAATGAACCCTAGTAGTTTCCCTGAACGGACACCGAAGGTGCACTTGTTGGGATTCAAGCGGAGCTTGAATTTTCTTAGACGTTCGAACAATTTTGACAGATGTTCAACGTGCTCATCCTCTGTTCTTGATTTTGCAATCAAATCATCGACATATACCTCGATTTCTTTGTGTATCATGTCATGAAACAGAGTAGTCATGGCCCTTTGATAGGTTGCCCCGGCATTCTTTAAACCGAACGACATTACTTTGTAACAAAAGGTACCCCATGGGGTAATGAACGAAGTTTTCTCCATGTCTTTCGGCGCCATTTTGATCTGGTTATAGCCCGAGAATCCATCCATGAAGGAGAATACTTTGAACCTTGCTGTGCTGTCAACCAGCATGTCAATGTGTGATAAAGGAAAGTCGTCCTTTGGACTTGCCTTGTTCAAATCTCTGTAATCAACACACATTCTGACCCTTCCATCCTTTTTGGGAACGGGTACGATGTTGGCTAACCATTGAGGATATTCAGATGTAGCGAGGAAACCCGCGTCGATCTGTTTCTGTACCTCCTCTTTGATTTTGATGGCCATGTCCGGGTGAGTGCGTCTCAACCTTTGCTTTACTGGCGGACATTCCGATCTCAATGGTAAGTGATGTTCCACGATGCTGGTATCCAACCCTGGCATATCCTGATAGGACCAAGCGAACACATCGGGGAATTCTTTGAGAAGCTTTATCAAACCCTCTCTGGCAGTTGGACTGAGCAATGCTCCGATCCTGACTTCTTTTCTCTCTTTTTCTGAACCTAAGTTTACCGTTTCCAACGGTTCTTTGTGAGGTTCAATGGACCTTTCCTCTTGTCTGAGTAGTCGGGAGATCTCTTCTGGAATTTCGTTGTCATTTTCTTCTTCAGCCTCGAATACCGGGAACTCAAAGTTGGAAGAAGGCATCGGATCGTATGTTTCAACGGGGTATAAAACAAGTAATCTGCATGACGTGATGATTCGTGTTTAGAAGAGATAGAGAAAATGTAAGTGTGTGCAGTGTATTTATTTTACTGCTTGTTTTTATTATTGAATGTTTTTTTTTGGATTACCATTTTCTGAGAAAGCAAAAAAAGAGAAAACAGCAATTAATGCAGAAATTACAGAACGACGTTATTTAATTAATGAACAAGCCGGTTCTTGAAACTACAGCCCTATAAAACAAAACTCTGTCGCTTTGGGCAAAGCGAAGAGGGAAATTTACAGAAAGCGAGCCCTATCAAAACATCCGTTTCACCTGGGCAGGGTGAAAGGTTAAAGATGGCAATTACTTTGACTGGCGAACGACCTTCGGAACCTCGACAGCAACCCATTGGCGGCGAACTCCTCGGTGAATCACAAAGTCTGGCACCTTCCTTGATTTGTCTTTAGAAATGACGCTGATTTCTGGTGGAGCAGGATCGTTGGAATCTGTCTCCCAAGCAGAATTGTCGTAGGAGGTTTCCTCTGTTGTATTTTTCATAGCATTGGTGCTCTCAGCTGTATCTCCCCATCCAGTTGACTGGATATCTTCGAGCCTGATACGAGAGCTTTCGGGAGCAGTGTACTTGACCATATAGTCGAATTTTCCACTTGGTTGTCCCAAAGTATCCCAAACTTCTTTGGGACTGGAGAAGTCATCCCTCTCGATGACGTTGACCTCAGGAAAAGCATAGTTGATGAATTCTAGTCCTGCAAATGTTGCGAATTCATCTTCATGTTGAGTAGTTTCCGAATGACCTGAGTGTTGATCCCATGACATGGCGGGGACACAGGTATTCTGTTCAATGATGCTCAGCTGAGTTTCATTACTCGGCTGACTTTCTTGCCCCAAGTTTCCTGGGTAAGGCTGCCACATTGGCAGACCATCCATCGGGCCATAGTAATTGTGATCAAAGTTTTCTTTCATCAGAGTGTCTTCCTCTAATGAATTTGGCGGAGCACGGCATCCTTCCGGATCACAATCTCCGTAGATCATTTCGACATCTGATCTTGGTATAAATCTCGGACTTTCTGTAGGAAATCAAAAAGGCATAGGCACCTCTTCCTGAGACATATAGCCGTCCTTGTTAAGGTAGGACTTCCATTCTTCATCTGTGTCAGAGGGATCTTCCTCATTGATAGCATGAACTGTCTGAGACACCGGGTGAAGAAAACCTCCACTGTGGAAGAAGTTTTGAAGGGGATGAAGACTTTCATCGTTGGCGGCTGTCTGGGTACAGGTCGCAGAAAAACCAAGACCCTTCTTTGTTTTATTGTCAATAGGAATGACAAGCCGTCCCCATCCTGTCGTATCGGTACTCTCGACCGCTTTGATAGCATCTTTGTATGAAGAAATTGAAGTTCCTTCTTCGGATTGATCGTTCTTGCTCAACGATAGTGCTTGGAACTGAGTTCCAATAACCTCCTCGGGTTCCACATAAGTAGATGATGATAGGTTACTCACAAGCAAGGCTTGTTCCCCACAAACCGTGACAAGTTGATCGTTCTTGACGAACTTTAGCTTTTGGTGGAGGGTTGAAGTAACCGCTCCAGCCTGATGTATCCAAGGTCTTCCTAATAAACAACTGTATGTTGCCCGGATGTCCATGACTTGGAAAGTGATTTGGAAAGTGTGAGGACCAATAGTTATGGGAAGATCAACTTCGCCGATAACTGTTTTTCTGGATCCGTCGAATGCTTTGACGACGACCTCGCTGACTCTCATCGGAGGGCCCTTAAATGATAATTGCGTCAAAGTAGACTTCGGCATAACATTCAGGGCTGACCCTGTGTCTACCAGTACATTGGCTAAAGCATCGCCCTGGCAGTTAACTGTAATGTTGAGCGCCATGTTATGACGACGACCCTCTTCAGGTAATTCCTCATCACTAAATCCCAAATTATTGCAGGAAGTGATGTTAGAGACAATGCTATCGAATTGTCTGATTGTTACATCCTGTTCCACAAAGGCTTGCTCCAAGACTTTTTGTAGAGCCTCTCTGTGTGCTTCTGAACTGAGTAACAGTGATAATACTGAGATCTTTGAAGGAGTCTGTAACAGTTGATCAACAATGTTGTATTCACTCCTTTGGATGAGCTTTAGCATCTCATCTTTGTCTTTTGAAAAGTCGGGATTACTAGATTGACCGACTGGCGGATCAGGAATTTCTGCCTGAAGTTCCTTTTCTTTGTTAGTTTCCCCGACCCCTCGGTTGAAGATTCGACTGCTCCGTGTTACACGACTGATGTCTGTAATATTCACGACGGAGGGTAATGGAATTTCCTTTCCATTCTCGATTATTGTTGCACCGTATTTGTAAGGGATTGCCTTAGCTGATTCATACGGTAGTGGTCCCGGTAGATAGATGACTATGGGAACCTTTTGATTTTTCTGACCATCATAAGTAACCTCGATCCGTTCCCGGTTGGGAACTCTAGATTCGTCAAGTAGAGGGATGATGGCAAAAACATCCCTGATCTGGTGATGACCAGAGATCGTGACAACATTCTCAACTTGATCGGTAAGGTAGTTCGGCGACCAAATGATGGGTCCTGAACCTGGATATGGATGAATTTCTCCATGATCGATCTGACCCTGAAGAGCGGCTCTCACAAGGTAACACCCTTGGTTACTTTCTGAACAGACGCTACAACTGTCATAGTTGTGTGGTGGCACCTGGCCACGCCCACTTTGAATACAATGTAACCTCACTAGGTTACCTTCCATTGATCGGACATCCTGACTTTGACGACGAGTAGGATTCATGTTATTGATACTAATCTGCTGAGTATCTTCGTCCATATAGATTAGCATCCACCAATGATTTAACAAGTGCTGAAGTGCCTCCTGGACAAGGGTACAACCTCGATCGTTTTAGCAACCCGCTTTACAGCTTTGGTAATCATGTGATATTAAGAATCCAAGTCGGACCTGCTCAGCATGTAACTCTACCAGGTTGGTATCCATTACGCGGATGTCGAAGATCTGAACCATGTTGATTTGATTGGGATTCCTATCATGGTAGTCTTGGATCCATCCAAGATCCATCTGACGCTGGAGGGCCTCTTGTATGAAAGAGCATCCCTGTTTGTTTACCGAGCAAATCAGACAGGAACTGTAATCGTGCCGCGGCAGATTATGATACTGGCTTTGCCTTGAGTGCATTGCCACCAAGTTGACATTCATTGCATGGATGTCGTGGTTCTGAATGACGTTAGAATTCGTGTAGACCATGTTAACTCCACAAACTCGGTGCTCCTGGATCCATCTGAGATCCATCTGTTCCTGTAGAGCTGATTGCACTACCGAACATCCTTGGTTATCTTTAGAGCAGATATCACACTGGTAATAGTTATGAGGTGGCACATGGCCATATCCACTCTGTCTACAATGCATCTTGACCAGATTGGTCCCCAATAAGAGTACATCATAAATTTGATAGACATTGTTAGTCTCTTTCTCAATCAGATTGACTGCAGCTTTCTCATGTTGAGGCAGCGGGTTTGTAAGAACATTAGGGTTCGTATCTTTGAAAGATAAGAGCCCGCTCCTAACAAGCTTTTGCACGTCGGATTTGAAATTGAGACAAGTCTCAATGTTATGCCCTGAACCTCCTTGATGATAAGGGCATGCTTGATCCACCTTAAACCAGAAAGGCGGATTTTCCGGAACTGAAAGGGGAGACTTAGTCTGGATGTGCCCCTTGGCTAGCAGTAACGGAAACAGTTCTACGTACGTTACAGGTATAGGATCAAATCCTGGTGGCCGTGTTGTACGGTTGTTGTTATATGGAGGACGAGCCTGCTGAAGAGGCTGTTGTGTCCTTTGTTGGTCAGGTTGGTTCTGCGCAACCTGAGGTTGATACATAGGAACAGGCGCGGGGCCGATAGCAGGAGTAACAGCTGCTACTGGCTGATAACGTCGCCTTTGCTTTCCGAGAGAGATATTCCTAATATCTTGCTCTTTTTTCTTAGGGAGAGCACTACCGTATTTTTTAGTATCGCTCGTTTATCCAGTGTCTTTTACCAAACGTCCTTCTCGGACGGCTTCCTCAAGACGTACACCCATGCCGACCATTTCGGTGAAATCACTGGGTGCGCTGGCGATCATTCGGTCATAGTAAAATGAGCTTAAGGTCTTTAAGAAGATTTTTGTCATCTCTTTTTCCTCAAGAGGTGGACAAATTTGAGCGGCAATTTCACGCCACCTTTGAGCATACTCCTTAAAGGTTTCCTTGTCCTTTTGTGACATTGATCTGAGTTGATCTCTGTCGGGTGCCATGTCCAAATTGTACTTGTATTGTTGGACGAAGGCAGTACCAAGATCTCTGAATGTACTGATCGTAGTACGGTTTAAACCCATGTACCATTTGAGTGCGGCATCGGTTAAACTATCCTGGAAGTAGTGAATCAGTAGGTCCTGATTCTCCGTCTGAGCTGACATCCGCCGAGCGTACATCACCAGATGGCTCTGAGGGCAAGAGTTACCCTTGTATTTTTCAAAGTCGGGCACTTGGAACTTGTGCGGGACTTTCACATTGGGGACCAAGCAGAGGTCTGTAGCGTCCTTTCCAAATAGATCCTGACCGCGAATGACTTGCAGCTCCTTCTACATTTCCAGGAACTGCTCCTGGAATTCATCCATTCTGTCAAACATAGTTTCCTTCTTATCAGAAGGTGTCCGTGGAATCTGTCCTTCCGGGACAGTGTGCACCATAGGGGGTGGTACCGTGACTACGGCAGTAAGTCTTGGCGCCTCCCGAAGTTTGTAACCTTCAGGAGTCTTGAGTATGCCCATGGCATCTTCGCTTTCCCGAAGTTTGTAACCTTCAGGCCCAGCGGCTTCTGTTGCGATTCCCTGATCTTCAGTGATCGGCGGAACATATCCTTCAGGGATATAGTTAACAGGCATGCCCCAAGGACGATCTTTCGGCATCTGATACCTAGGATCATTCTTTTCTATGATGGGCATTGAGGTGATCTCTGAGATCACAGTTCTTTGTAGCTGAGCTTCTGCCATGGCTTGCATGTCGTTACGAAGCTTTCTCATATCCTCTCTCAGAGCGTCGATCTCTTCTTTCAACTCTCTGTTTTCTTCCTCAAGATCATCCATCTTTTTCTGACGATTGGCCCGAGTATTGTACGAATGAGACAGTTTGACTCTAGAATCGAGACACAAACGTGAGATTCGTAGGTAAGGAGAATACGCGATGTGAGAATGATGAATGCAATGATTATATTAATTGTTGTTTTTTTTTGTTTAATCAAAATAAACTTCGACAATTAGATTGCAAATATCAAACAGTGGGGAAACCCCTTTTTATTGAATTCCAAAGGATTACAGAAATGGAAATACAGTAGATTACAAAGTGCAGAAACAGAAACCTAAACTAATGGGTCCCGAGTCCTCTCTGAGGAGAAACCGGGTGCTGATTCTGGTATCTTCCTTTTCTTTGTCCGGGGCGCTTGGGTAGTTGTCGGGTTGTCATTCCTTTGCCAAGTGAAAGGAGCGAGCAAATTCCTTTGGTCATCTTGATTCTCTACAGCATGCTGCTCCAAAATTTCAATCAGAGCATCTTTCTCTTTCAGTAATTGCTGTATTTGGATACACTCTACGTCGAGGGTGCGGTACTTGTTCTTCCAAGATCTTCTTTCCTTTTGAACTTTGTTGAGAGTAACCTGAAGCTTTTCAGTTTCCGTCATGAAGTACATGACAATTTCCCTCGGCGGAAGAATTCCGTAACGAGGATAAGGCATCTTTAGCTTGAGAGCTCTAGTTTGTACCCAATGGAGATAAGGCTCCACCGAGACACAGTCCGACTTTCCCAGAGACTCTCGTCCTTTCTTATGAACATGTTTCCAAGCTTGCACTATTTCCATCTTTAGTGCTCTGTCACTTTCTCCTTCTTTGAAGAAAAGACCTTCCAGATGAACACCCAGTGGGATGTGTCTCATCGGGTATCCAAATTGACGAAAAACCAATATCGGATGATAGTTGATTCCTCTTTTAGTTTATATGAGGGGTACGCTGGGGAAGTTTCCACAACGGTCAATGATTCTGATTCCCTCATAAATCCTATTACACCAATCTATATCAGAGTTGGTGAGAGACATGATCTTCTGCGACCAACGTAAGACACTCTTGCAATCCCAAAAAGCGGCAGACTTGGGCAAGTGAGAGATAAACCATTTGTAGAGCAAAGGTACACAGCATGTGATCTCCCCTCCGCTGTACAAATTTCCTAAGTGTACAGAATGATATGCATCTACGAGCAAAGTCGGCACAGGGTTTCCAATGAGAAAAACCTTAATAGCGTTGATATCGACGAAGTTATTGATGTTAGGAAACAAAAATAATCCGTAGGTGAGCAAGACAAAGATGCTTTCAAAAGCAGTCATGTTCCCTATACTAGCAAAGTACAGAGCTTTCTTTGTCAAGAACTGGGCTGGCAAACCTTGGATGCCACCCATAGTAATCATGTGAGTCCTGACCTCAGACTCGTCCAAATGAATTGCTATTGCAATAGTCTGATTCTTTGGAATTTCTTCCAGTCCAGAAAATGGAGCTCCATCAGTGATATGTAGATCAGTTAGATGAGAATACTCCTCCAGCGTTGGTGCTAGCTGGTAATCCGGGAATGTGAAACAGTGATAAACCGGATCGTAGAACTGAATGAGCGCATCCATGATTCCCTCAATCACATGGACTCTTAACAGTGGTAGCAAACCACCGTGCTTGGCTCTGAAAGCCTCTGGGTTAACGATCATCCTCGCTAACTTTCTCAAATCCCCTAGTTTTGGAACCTTGAAGGTATACTGGTGAGTTCTCCTTCTACCAAAATCCATTAATGCAATCCTTTTCTCTGATATTTGCAATCACAGTCTTAGTTTAATTTGAAAAACAGAGAGACTAGAAGAGAAATTTTTTGAATGTTTTAATGTTTTATTAAATGAATGCATGAATGCAGCACACAAAAACATAGAAAAAACATGGGGTCAAAGGGTCGTTGTCATGAGTCAAGGCTCTACCCATCCCCAAAGGTTTATACTAGGGTGATTTTTGTACCTGTACTCATTATCATCAGCTCCTCCCAGGAAAGCAAAACAACAAGCGGATCGCCAGCGAGTTGTGTGCAATCTTAGAGTAAATGCCATTCACCGAGAATAGATCACCAGCCTCAAATAAGGGTAGTATCGCGTAACATCTATTTCCGATAGCTTCCGCACTACGAAAAAGGTTGGCTTTTCTTAAGTGTATACTCAATCTCACCACATGCGGCATCACACGCATTCCCAGTAGCAGAAAAATAAACACGTATAGCAATTAGGAAAAGCAGTATATATATTTGTCCTAATCATCCTAGACTTATAAAGCTATGATTCTTAAGTTCCTGACAGAAATGGGTTCCCCGACGGAAGCCCCAATCTGTGGTTCCCTGCCTAAGAGATGGACCAGCAAAGGTCAATCTTTCTCCTCAGCAGAGTTCCCATTTTCCGTGGAAAACGGGGATGATGCCCTAAGGAAGAAAAGGAGACTCCCCAGCAAAGTCGCCATTTTACAAGGAAAACAGACAGAAAGAAAAACATCGGCCCCACGGTGGGCGCCACTTTTTCTGTAGCGAGCGATTTTGGACGCGGTTCTTAAGCGTTGGTCGCTCTCTGCGGTTTGAGCTTTGACTACAGGTCGATTCATTTTTTATCCTATTGTGAGCTGAATAAGGAAGGGAAATAGATGTCTCCAATTAACCCTGCTTGCATATTGAGTTTAAACAGCGGTCTGTTAGGTTACGGATGCTATCAATGTGGGGGGGTCTTGTACTGGTTATTTGTATTTTCGCCAATACTGTTTTCTTTCTTTTTTACCTGGACAGAAGGTTTCTGGCGGGGAACAAGGATTAGGATGTTAGGACTGGTGCTTTTGAATTACTGCTTTTGATTGACGAAGATATGGGATTTGGGTTTTTTGTTGATTGCGCTCGCTAAGATCTTTTCTTTCGATCTTATGCCTACGTATTCCCATTTACCGAAACAGGGAAATCAGAGCGTTCGTAGTTCCTCTTATTCTATGGGAGGAAATGGGTGTTTTGGTGTCTTGTTCAAAGCCCAAGACGTGAAGCGAAAGGTGATTTGTATCTTGTTCAAAGCCCAAGATGTGAAGCTAAAAGGTCTATTTGTGTCTTGTTCAAAGCCCAAGACGTGAAGCTGAAAGACCTCGGCTTTAGAGAGAATTTGTCATCTCTAAAGAGGGGAGCAGGAGAATTACTTTAACTGGGATACGCGGATCCGAGCAATGCCATAATTTCCGAAGAAAGGGTTTTAACCTGAAGGAGAAGATTTTAACTCAGTGTAGAGCAATGCCATCTTTCCTTAGGAATTTCTCATGCTAAAAGAGGGACAGTGGCATGGATATAGATGATCCAGAGGCTTGCCGCTTACACCGATTAGATGAAGGGGAAGGAGTTGTTGATGTTTGTGTACTGTGAACGAGGCACAGCTTTGATGCTAAAAGGTTGATTGGATCAACTAGTGGTTTTCTTATACAAAGCCTAAGAGGAGGCTAATTTCCGCTAGGAAAAATCATTATACAAAGCCTAAGAGGAGGCTATTTTGTGTCTCGTACAAAGCCCGAGAGAGAGGCTAAAAGTTTTTGACCCAGTGGGGCATATCGTTATACAAAGCCTAAGAGGAGGCTAGCAAAGAGTTGACTCAGTTGGAGAATCTTTTATACTCAGTAAGAGAGTGTTTTTGTATCTCGTACAAAGCCCGAGAGAGAGGCGAAAAGGTAACTGTTTCAGTTGAGTGACAAATCCAATATACTGATTTAAAAGAGAAAATCAGTTCTTATATGAGTAACACTGTACACAGGGATTTAATTTGAGGATCAGGGATATTTCCTTCTCTTTGAGGAAACGGGAAATCCAAAAGGGTATCGAGACTATCTGAGTCTGCGAGTTTCCTTCCTATTTAACGAAGGGTGCTTGAGAATGTCTTTGAAACTCAAGGAAGTTAGACTGTCCGTGTCTAGAGTTTTATCTTTTGTACTATGCTTCGAGAAACAGTAGTAGACTCTATGAAAGGACTGTTCTATGAGGATGACTAGGTTCTGTTCCTATACCTCTAGGAGGTCGTCGGGACAATTTGTACGAAGCCCAAGAGGAGGCTGGGAACTTTTAAGAAGCCGACGGGTCCTTGTACGAAGCCCAAGAGGAGGCTATCATTCCCGAAGGAAGAGATCATTATACGAAGCCTAAGAGGAGGCTGTGAATACTTCTAAGAAGCCGTAGTGTCCTTGAATAATGCCCAAGAGGAGGCCGATGCTTTTAAGAAGCCCGTGGGTCTATCATCTCCTTTCCATTAGGAGAGATAAATCTTTTAAAGATAAAAACCACTGGTAAACGTGCGAGGTTTACTATCCAGCAACTTTTAACTTTTAAAGAGGGTTCCTTAGTTAAGGTCCAAGATTATGACCGTAGTGGGTACCCAAACCCCGAGACATTCAAGGCAAGCTATCCACAAGGAATAGTTCAAGTCAGGAAAGTTCGAGAATTGGGAAGAAACTCAAAGATGCCATTCACGGAGAATACATTCATCTTGGGGAGTAGAGCTTCTTGACGATTCCTAAGGAGGACAGCCGAAGAGAAGACTGTATCTGGTGCTCCTATTGGGGATCTAGGCGTCTATTTCTACGAATAAGTGAAACGGCGTCACCTAGTTCTAGACGTAGTTGCCGGGGAAACTCGAAATATCTATACTATTATTACAGAGTAGATATGAGTTTATGAAAGGAGACTTACAGTGAGCAGCCCCACAATACAGTTTATAATATGAAAGCAGTAAATGAAAGCGATAACCACTTACTCGGTTGTAGTGCTTCCATGCTGTTTGGTTAGTTGTTCAACAAAGAAAGATTGAAAACAACAGTATATTCAAAATCAAAGGAGAAAGTGCTTTGAAAAAGAAAGATTTGGGGCTTACAGCTCAAGGAGAGGCCCAGGGTTTTATCAGTGAGCGCACTGTTGAATTTGTACAGAGGGACTTATACAAGTGACTGGGGCCCAAAAAGGTTTTCTGTACGAAGGGATGGGTCTTACACTCTCTCAAGAGGCCCAAAAAGGTTTAAAGAAAAGAGAGGGGCTTATAACACGAGGGTAGGCCCAAATGATTTTTCGTTTAAAAATGGCAATCGCGCCGAGGTTTTCTTTTAACGCAGAGGGACTTATACAATAAGTGAGGCCCAAAATGTTTTTGGTTAAAAGGGGGATTGGGTCTTACACTCTAATAGAGGCCCAAAGTGTTTTGAATGGGTCTTATAGCTCAAGGAGAGGACCAGATGATTTTTATTTTTAAACGGGCGACGATCGCGCCGTTTACTTGTACAGAGGGACTTATACAATGAGTGAGGCCCAAAAAGTTTTTGTACAAGGGGGGATGGGTCTTACACTCTCTCAAGAGGCCCAAAGTGTTTTAAAGAAAAAGAAATGAGGGTTGAATTAATCCAAAACCCTAATTTGTTTTCAAAATGTATTTAATTGAATAAAAATTCAATTAAAATGATCAAAAATTGTTTAACACATGGAAAACAAATTGTGATCTTGGATTAATGCTTCAAAAATTAAGTATTGACCTACAAAATAATTAGAAAGCATTAAAAGTTGCAAAATCAATGTAGAAAAAATATTTAAAATGCCAAAAACAATCAAAATATTAATTCTTTACAAAAATATCAATTATATGAAATAAATAATATTTTTGGGATTTTTTGTGAAAATAAAATATTTTAACATTTTTGTGAATTATTAAAAAAAGAATCAACTCAAAATCATTAAAACTCAGAGAGAAATTAATTTTTGAATCAATTAAACAAAATCACAAAATTCAAATATTTGAATTTGAAAAAAAAGGCGCCAAGAACAAGCTGAAGAACACGCGCGTGTTCTTGGTTTCTCAGATTTGCGTTTTCTATCCAATCTCCATGAATACGTAATCATATCATGCAATCCACATATCATTATGCTCGTCTCAACCTCACGATTATGTCTATGTACTTTAATTTCATTTAAATTAAACATACAACAAGAAATCACGAAGAAACCTCAAGAACCCTAATTTCTGCATGAAGGCTATGATTTTTGATACACGATTCAAACAATGCAATTAATTGAGGGAAAACATTCCATGCATGATTATGAACATATGGCCAAATTATTGTGCGAGGAAATATGCATAGATTGAGAGATGACCAGGTATGTGCTTACCTCCAAGTCGTGACAGCAAGAGCAGATGTGATTTTGAGTTGGAGGTGTTACAGACAAGTTGTGATGATCTGGACAGCTTCCCTACACCATATGGAGTGTGTTTGAACACTTGGATTAAATTGAAATGGACTCGATCAGTTTATGGCATCTCAGCTGCAACTTCACTTCAAACTTGTGTGGATGGCAAGTGATTTTGAGATTTTGATGTTTTAGAAGTTATGTGAGTGTTTGATCAGCTCATATGTGATGTATGTGAGGTGTGTGAGTGATTGGTTTGTGCATAATTGCTCTCAAACTCAAAACCCGATAGCTACCTTGCTAAGAAAGGCATTTTTGCCAAGAGAAAGAGATTTTGAGGAAAGCATCTGTTAGATGGCTTTGGTGTACTTAAACTGACCACAATTGAGCTCTATTTATAGTAGAGCAAGTTTGTTTTGCAAGGAATAGTGCATGGCAGCTGGTAAGTAGGTTTGGCCAATGTTGGCAAATGAAAATCCAAGTCTCCTCTAGCCATTGACTGGAGGTTAGGGCACAGAGCTTTGGTCCCCTTGGTCTTGGATAAGTCTTGACTGATTTCAGATGAGAATGGCTCAGTACATGCCACCTTGATGGTTCCATTGAATGCCTCATTCCAAATTTGAAGTCTTGTCCCTATTTTGGCAACTCTAGGTTCAACATGCTATTCCTTGTTCCTTGGACCTTGGAGGCTTGGCTCAGTGATTGTCCCCTTTAGATTCAATCCTCTGAGGTGTCCAAGTGGATTGGAGCAATTGAATTTGGCTGATTTTGGTAAATCGACCAAAGTTGCGAATTTTGCCTTGCCTTGACAGATTTCAGCAAGGCAACTTGGCAATGTTGTATCTCATGGTGTAGGTTGAATTTGGCAATGTTCTTGGCCCTTTTGGAAAGCTCTTACATGATACAACAACTGTTTGAACAAGTTTGGTTTTGATCTCTTTTGATTCCAAGTGAAAAATCCCCCTACATTTGGCAAAAAGTGAGGCAGAATCTGACTTAGTGAAAATGTCACTAAGTGTTGGAAAAAGTGACATTTTCACTTTTCAGCCACTTTGATCACTCCATAACTCAAAATCCTTAATGAATTGGAATGACTTGTAGTTGAAGTTTTTGTAGGTGATAATGAGGGCTACAAATCCATCTTTGGATGAGAAAAAATGGCCTTGTGGTTTAGGAGTTATGGTCCTCCAAAGTTGGTACCTTTGCCACTTTATTTTTAACTTAGAAAAATTTCTAAGTTTTATGGTTACCCCTTTTACAAGTTATCTCACTTTTCTTGATTTTTCTTGATGAATGATGATTCAAATCATACATTAACATCATTTTAGGGTTAAAAATCCATTTTGGTGAAAAATCTCAAAAAGTCAAAGTTGACTTTTGTGCACAGTTGACTTTTTATCAGATGAATTCCAAACTGTGCAATTCTTCAGGAAATCATGTCCTTGACCTAAATCAAACTTGATGGACATGTTCCATGGGTGTCATAGGGTATATTCAATCATGTATTAGGGTTTGGGAGCATGTCTTGGTCAAAAGTCAAAGTTACAGTTGACTTTTCTCTTAAAACCCTAATTGTGGTGCAGATGAAATTGAGACTTGTTGCTCAAGGTTCTTGGATCAATCCATTGTTCCAAATGGATCAATATGGTATATTAGAGACCCTCAAATCATGTCTTGAGGTCTTGGCTCATGGTTTGTCCCAAAAGTCAGCTTAGGGGTGAATTAGGTCAAGAAACCCTAATTCCTGATTTTTGATGAATGCATCCCCTGAGGCAAAATTGACTTGATGCATGGGTTCATGAGGTTCCATGAAGCATATTAGGTTATGTTTTGGATCATTGCCTTGTGCCCAGATGAAAATTTCCATCTGGAGACCCTGGTCGACCAAAACCCTAATTTGGTGACACTGTCGATCTTGAGACTTGATCCACCTAGAAGGGAGCAGCCTTGTGCTTAATCCTTAAAGTGGGAGTTCTTTTTGATCCATTGTGGATGTTTAAGAGATTAGACAAGTTGAAGATCATGTCATTTCTTGATTGATCCTTTGTCTAAGCACTCAGAGAGGGCTTGAAACCCTAATTTTGATTGTAGTGGATGCTCACCCATCTTTGGGGAGGCTAATGAAGCATGATGGTTCCTCCATATTGTGATGATGATTTTCACAATGATGGGAAATCTAAGTGGTCAAAATTTGGGGTATTACAGTACGAAGCCCGAGATAGAGGCTAAAAAGGAATTGACTCAACAAGAGAGTCCTTTATACTCAACAAGAGAGTGATTTTATCTATCTTATATGAAGCCTAAGACGGAGGCTAAAAAGGGCTTTGACTCAACAAGAGAGTCTTTTATACTCAACAAGAGAGTGTTTTTTTTGTGTCTTGTACGAAGCCCAAGACGGAGGCTAAATGGGAGACTGACTCAACAAGAGAGTCTGAAAAGGTTAACTCCGCTGGGGAGAGTCATTATACAAAGCCCAAGAGGAGGCTACCTTACTGTCGTGTGTAACACCCTCAACCCCCGCGATAAATAATAACAAAATATCAGAGTAAAAATAATACACATAGATTTAGGATGCTACTTCAACTGGTCAACTTCTCATGTATACTAAAAGTAATACATCAACATCATAATTAAACATAGTAATTAAGTAGTTCTACAGCAGCGAAAATTCAACAAATTTAGATCATGTTCAACACCATATACACATCATCAAGTACTAAAGTAGACAACTACAAACGTTCCGACAACCCGGTGTTACAATCAGAGAAGACGCGACTCGATGACACAAAAGGGAAGACTTCATCTTCACTAACTCCAACTCTGCACTAAACCTTCTTATCTGCAAGTTACCCACGTGGAGGCAACATTCAAATAGAAGGGGTGAGATTCTCAAAATCACATAAGAAATGCATAATATAAGTATGAAAGAACATAAAACATTATGCAATCTACCCTATCAGCACAACATCAACACGAATACTACAACATCAACACAAATACAACCACATCAACACAAATACAACAACATCAACACAAATACGCATGTCCGTACACGCATACCAGTTTATACACCACAACACAACACAATGCAATACAATGAGACCCACGACTCGACTCAATGCATGTGGTACCAATCGACCCCTGTTTCATGGTCACAATCCCCGTTGGGACGTCATAATAGTCGCTTACACCGCACATGGGCACACGACATCCGTAATCGCTCACACCCCACATGGGTACACGATTACCTCAACAACGATTCTATTTTAAAGAATTCGGATAAGACGCTCACACCCCTCATGGCACACGTCTATCCCACAACTATGCAACATGTCATGAAATGCAGCACTCGTAATCGCTCACACCCCACATGGGCACATGATTACCTCAACAACAACAACATACAATGACAACTACAACAATTACATGCATATGACATCAACACGTCAATACATCATAATACGATGATACAACAACTCAACAACAACATATAATATGTCACACAATGAAATTCATATTAATCATTATATCGTACCCTTACGGTTCACCATGCAACAACAACGAATACAACAGTTCAACAACAACAACACATCACCACGACTACATATAACAACAACTACATACGACAACAGCCACATAGGATGACAACTACATACCACAGCTCAACAACAAAATACAACGACAACTACATGCAACAATTACTCATGCATACACATAGCATACTCATCTTCGTACCAACATCATTTAACAGTCAACATGCATTCATCTAAACATACATCATTGAACCCATACAACCACTACACATCTTTGCATCATTCAATCATGCATTTCACATTATCACATCAACATCCACAAAACAATCACATAACACCTCAATACATGCTCACCATACAACAGCAACAACACGGCATTAATATAATATAAAACAGATATTTTCCATGAATTTCAAGTCAATAAAAACAATATTTTTCAGTCCCAAACCGCGCTAAGCGCGATCCACCCGCGCTAAGCATGATACTCACTACCTCGAGGAGGCGAAATTCCTCCAGACCGCGCTAAGCCCGCTATACCGCGCTAAGCGGGCTCTGCGATTTTTCTCACAAAAACCCTGCGATGACGGCATTCTCCCCACTGCGATTTTGCACTCTTAAACTAGTTTTTAACCTAGATTTTTCACAAATTATGCCATTACAACCTAAACCTAACATATGCGTTTCAACCAAACAATCAAAACACAACAATTGCATCAATTTCAATCCCTTGATCATGGATTCTCCCCAAAAACCCCAATCACTAACAATCACCATTCTCATGGATTCAACCTAATAATTTCTACCCAAATACATACATCATCAACCCCTTAAGAGATTAAAGAAATTCCAATTCCCCCAAATCAACACAACTACCACATAGGAGGGTCGTTAATGAGTTATCTACCCTCATACACAAATTATGCAGCCCTTAGAGATTAAAGAACCCCACCCTTACCTTAGATGAAGATTCCTCCGAGGTCTCTAAGCTTTAGCTCTGCTTCTCCCTTTCTCCAGAGTGCTTTCTCCCAAAAATGATCGATCAGCATTCTTTCTCCCTTTTCCAATTTCCATTATTCCCAAATATGACCCTTGGACCCCAAATATACTCTTTCCTTCTTTATCCTCACTAACCACCACATATGGACTACTTTGCCCTTCCTTTTATTTTTAAAATAATAATAACAATAATAATAATAATAGTAATAATAACACATATATATATATATATCATATAACCATATTATTATTACCAACATATTATTAACACTTTAAAAACTTCTAAATACTCTCAACACCCCCTTTACATCATCAATACCCCACAACACAACCATCAGACATCAAAATATTCCACCAAAATCACGAATATCTATAATAAAATTTAAAAAAATATTCCGAAATTATTTTGGGGTGTTACAACTCTCCCCCACTTAGAATATTTTCGTCCTCAAAAATTTACTTCATGCGAGCAACTCCAGGTACGACCCTCGCATCCTGCACTCAACTCCCAGATCGCAAAAACAGCACTGCGCATAACCGAACCACACCTGCCTCATCAATAACAATAAAAAGGTACAATGCCTACACAATACACTCGACAACCAACTCAAGACTCAACGAATAACCGAGTTACACACCCATTCGTTCACTCTTGAACAAGAGCAGCACATAATCGTTACCATTACCATAGGTAACACTCCCTTAATTCATCATCCCAGGAATTAGCTACTCGCACTCGGACCACCACCATAGGAAACGAGGGAATGACAAAGATAAGAACATAAAGTTCCACGACACAACGTTGTCCTAACTACTTCAACATAACCGGTACAGCAACCTCGTGGTCACACCCTCCTCAAGACAAAAATTCTACGATTTTACCAATCGAACAGGTAACTAGCAGTACATGATTAATATTTAAACCTTTCATCACATCCCTTCCACTCTTGCAGGTCATAAAGTTTAACTTTTGAACCCTTACCGTTCACGCACGCATATCCGAATCGTGCTACATCATGCTTCTGCTGCGCACTCTGATTACTCGCAACTATCAAATCCACCAATTTTACATCCAACTTCTGACTTTCTAATATTCACCAGGAAGTCATCATTCGTCTTTTACATACCCGACTTCTCACTCTACTACGTCAGCTCACACACCAGATACAAGTCTTTGGACTGCTACTCAATTCTAATTCTCTGCCCAACAACGTAGACATATGAAAAGACTATCGACCTGACTCATCAGGCACAACATTCACTTACCAAATAGGGTACTTCAAGCCAAGGTCACAACTCCTCGAGAATTTCAACCATCCTCATATCTCATATTCTATTCCTCCTGACCCAGCAGGTGTTCTACACTCTTGTGATTACTAAACACTTCGAATCTAGATCCATAAAATGATACTTTCGGATCCTCAACACAATTGCAACCGCAGTCACTACCCAAATCTTGAACAGGATAAACCCTCTCATGAATCCTCAATTGTCGTAAGGCATGATCTACGACCTCGCCATCTTACCTTAGTACACTGTCCAAACTCATCACAGCCACATCCCAATACCTCACAAATGGTTTATTAGGATCAGGCAGAAATAAAACTGGAGCCATAGTCAACTTCTACTTCAGCTCTCTAAAACTTTCCTCACAACGAATATCCCCACACAAATGACTTACCCTTCGCAAGTCAACTGAGATAAAATGCTAACTCAGAAGAGTCTTCTATAACCTGCGGTAATAACCCACTGAGTCCAAAAATCCTCTAATCTCTTTAACCAACTTCAGAGCTTCCTCATTGTAGAATTACATCTACTTTGGACGGATCCACGACAACACTCTTATCTGAAATACATAACCAAGAAACTCATCCTTATCAACCAAAAATCACGCTTTGATAACTTAGCATAAAACTTCATCTCTCTTCAATACTTGTAATTCGATTCTCAAATACTCTACACGTTCTTCTTCTGGTTTTATAACATATCAGAATACCCCAACGAGCACCACTTCGAACTTATTTGGTTAAGTACAGAAGATCTGATTCGTAATCCCCACACACACTAACACATTACAAGCGCCGAACAACACCATCCTATACTGTAATACTCCAACCGAGTTCTAAGGATTCCAAGTCACTTATTCTTGAAAGTGGACACTTATCCTTAAGCACTTGGAGAGTTATCCATCAGCATGAAAACACACTTATCCACTGGAGTGCCTACCCATCAAACAGTACACAAATCTCCTTTATGTCCCTCAATAGAATAACCTCCCTATCCATAAACAACCGTTTAGCATAGGTTCAACACTCTCCAATGATCGAGATGCAAGAGTAATACTACTACAAGCGTAACATACGCAACCTTCGAAATTCATCCAGAGTTCAAAACAATTTATCCGAAACAGCTTAACAACTCTGGTTCTGGTTGCCATATTCCATATCAATTCTTCTTACGGGTTTCGACCCACTCAATGTTTCTGTTCACGCAAGATCTCAACCCATAACAAAAGTAATACCATCAAGGAACCTCAAATCATTCGCGATTCATCACAATTCAAACTCAAACCATCCCGAACACAACTGTGAGTTTCCCCTACTACTCACCGATCAACACGTGACCTCATTCTGTCATCCATTCTCTACTAACCATATTGAATCTCTCCAAGGCGACACCCTTGGTCTCACAAATCTTCTTTCTAGCGACACGTCCGATATATCATCCAAAAACACGTCTAAAACTCACGCACCACTGGAAGTTCCTTATTGTAACATTATTGCTAATCCCCAGAACACCATCAACAATACCAGACCATTCCCTCTTAGAGACACCCCAACTTGGCCGATATACAAAACCTTGAATCTGCCTCACCTTCAGATACATCTGAATCTGCATTGGCCCATCAAAGCCATCGATAAGCACTTTGCTTAACTCCGACCATTCACTGAACACACTATCTAAGCCAACAAGATACATCTATTCCATCCCGCATGATCCCGTCTACTATCAACAAGAGATTGAGGGTGATTAGTTCCTTAATTTGTCAATAGACAGCCGACAATCATGATGGTGGCATAAACCATCCTCACCAACTATAATAGTGTTCCTTGCATCTTGCACCCAAGCTATCTAAGGCACAATCCTTGGTTAACACAAGCATTCCCTCGGCAGTAACATGATATCTGATCTCTTCAACACAAGAAACAACAATGTCTCACTCAACAATTGCACTCTTGCCACCAACGACACCCTAAGCCAACACTCCACACCCGAAGCAACTCGGAGAAACACAAGCTTCTCCCGCACTTGTCTATCTCTCATCCTGCAGACAAGGGATCAGAAAAACAAGAAAGTACTGATAGTGTTTCACACACATATCACGTACTAAGGAACAAACAACATCGACAATATTCAACTGTCACACGACAACGACTCGATAATTTGGCCGGACGGACCGACCTGCTCTGATACCACTTTGTAACACCCTAAACCCCCGCGATAAATAATAACAAAATGTCAGAGTAAAAATAAAACACATAGATTTAGGATGCTACTTCAACTGGTCAACTTCTCATGTATACTAAAAGTAATACATCAACATCATAATTAAACATAGTAATTAAGTAGTTTTACAGCAGTAGAAATTCAACAAATTTAGATCAAGTTCAACACTATATACATATCATCAAGTACTAAAGTAGACAACTACAAACGTTCTGACAACCCGGTGTTACAATCAGAGCAGACGCGACTCAACGACATAAAAGGGAAGACTTCGTCTTCACTAACTCCAACTCCGCGCTAAACCTGCTTATCTGCACGTTACCCAGGTGAAGGAAACATTCAAACAGAAGGGGTGAGACTCTCAAAATCACATAAGGAATGCATAATATAAGTATGAAAGAACATAAAACATTATGCAATCTACCCTATCAGCACAACATCAACACGAATACTACAACATCAACACAAATACAACCATGTCAACACAAATACAACAACATCAACACAAATACGCATGTCCGTACACGCATACCAGTTTATACACCACAACACAACACAATGCAATACAATGAGACCCACGACTCGACTCAATGCTGTGGTACCAATCGACCCCTGTTTCATGATCACAATCCCCGTCGGGACGTCATAATAGTCGCTCACACTCCACATGGGCACACGACATCCGTAATCGCTCACACCCCACATGGGCACACGATTACCTCAGCAACGATTCTATTTTAAAGAATCCGGATAAGACGCTCACACCCTACATGGCACACGTCTATCCCACAACTATGCAACATGTCATGCAATGCAGCACTCGTAATCAGTCACACCCCACATGGGCGCACGATTACCTCAATAACAACAACATACAACGACAACTACAACAATTACATGCATATGACATCAACACGTCAATACATCATAATACGACGATATAACAACTCAACAATAACATACAATATATCACATAATGACATTCATATTAATCATTATACCGTACCCTTACGGGTCACCATGCAACAACAACGAATACAACAGTTCAACAATAACAACACATCACCACGACTACATACAACAACAGCTACATACAACAACAACCACATACGACGACAACTACATACCACAGCTCAACAAAATACAATGAAAATTACATGCAACAATTACTCATGCATACACATAGCATACTCATCTTCGTACCAACATCATTTAATAGTCAACATGCATTCATCTAAACATACATCATTGCACCCATATAACCACTACACATATTTACATCATTCAATCATGCATTTCACATTATCACATCAACATCCACAAAACAAGCACTTAACACCTCAATACATGCTCACCATACAACAGCAACAACACGACATTAATATAATATAAAACAGATATTTTCCATGAATTTCAAGTCAATAAAAATAATATTTTTCAGTCCCAGGCCGCGCTAAGCGCGCTACTCACTGCCTCGAGGAGGAGAAATTCCTCCAGACCGCGCTAAGCGCGCTATACCGCGTTAAGCGGGCTCTGCGATTTTTCTCATAAAAACCCTGCGATGACGGCATTCTCCCCACTGCGATTATGCACTCTTAAACTAGTTTTTAACTCAGATTTTTCACAGATTATGCCATTACAACCTAAACCTAACATATGTGTTTCAACCAAACAATCAAAACACAACAATTACATCAATTTCAATCCCTTGATCATGGATTCTCCCCAAAAAATCCCAATCACTAACAATCACCATTCTCATGGATTCAACCTAATAATTTCTACCCAAATACATACATCAGTAACCCCTTAAGAGATTAAAGAAACCCCTATTCCCCCAAATCAACACAACTACCACATAGGAGGATCGTTAATGAGTTATCTTCCCTCATACACAAATTATGCAACCCTTAGAGATTAAAGAACTCCACCCTTACCTTAGATGAAGATTCCTCCGAGGTCTCTAAGCTTTAGCTCTGCTTCTCCCTTTCTCCTGAGTGCTTTCTCCCAAAAATGATGGATCAGCATTCTTTCTCCCTTTTCCAATTTCCATTATTCCTAAATATGACCCTTGGAACCCAAATATACTTTTTCCTTCTTTATCCGCACTAACCATCACAAAAGGACTACTTTACCTTTCCTTTTATTTTTAAAATAATAATAACAATAATAATAATAGTAATAATAACATATATATATATATATATATATATATATATATATATATATATATATATATATATCATATAACCATATTATTATTTCCAACATATTATTAACACTTCACAAACTTCTAAATACTCTCAACACCCCCTTTACATCATCAATACCCCACAACACAGCCATAAGACATCAAAATATTCCACCAAAGTCACGAATATCTATAATAAAATTTAAATAAATATTCCGATTATTTTGGGGCGTTACACCGTGGATTCTGGAGATCCTGAAGCGAGTCCAAGTATAGGGAACTCTCATGAGAGAGACCGGGTTTCTGCCTATGTTTGAAGGAACTTGAGAATGTCTTTGAGACTCAAGGGTCTTAGACTGTCCAAGTCTAGAGTTTTATCTTTTGTATAATGCCCAAGAGGAGGCCTGGGTATTAAGGGATGGGTATTAACCCCACAACGGCCGGAGTTTTGAAGCTGGAAAGATAGCTCTAGCAAAAGATGACTAAGTTCTGTCTTATACCTTTAAGAGGTCGTCAAGGTCCTTGTATTAAGCCTAAGAGAAGGCATGAGAACTTCTAAGAAGCTGAAGGGTCCTTGTACAACTCCCAAGAGGAGGAGGGGATGCTTTTAGGAAACCTGTGAGTCCCAAAACCAAGAGAAGTTCAAGACATGCTATTCACAGAGAATAGATCAAGCCAGGAAGGTTCTTGAATTTCTAAGAAACTCAAGAGATACTATTCACGGAGAATAGATCAACTCTGGGGAGTAAAGCTTCTTTGACAATTTCTAAGAGTGACAGTCTGAGAAAAGGTTCACCGAGAATACTGCCTTTCTCTTTGTTTCATATTGTTTAACCCCAAGAACAGGGAAGACTGTATCTAGAATCCTATGGGGGATCTAGTTTTGACTATATTTAAGAGTGACCAACAAGGCTTTACCTAGTGCTAGACGTAGTTGCCAGGGAAAACTCTAAATAACTATACTAGTATTATACAGTTGATATTTAACAAGTATATAAAAAGGATGTGAAAGAAGACTTACAGTGAAGCAGCCCCACAATACAGTTATTTACATATGAAAGCGATAAATGAAAGCAGATAAACATTTACCCGTTGTAGAGCTTCCATGTTGTTTTGTTAGTTGTTCAACAAAGAAAGCTTTGATAACAATATTATATTCAAAATCAAAGGAGAAAGTGCTTTGAAAAGTTTGTTGGGGCATACAGCTCAAGGAGAGGCCCAAGTTTTAACGATGATTGCACTGTTGTTTTGAAAACTGTACAGAGAGACTTATAAAATATGTGAGGCCCACAAAGTTTTTATGTACAAGGGGTTAGGTCTTACACTCTATTAGAGGCCCAAAGTGTTTTTGTACCAGTGATGGGGCTTACAGCTCAAGGAGATGCCCAGGGTTTTATTTTGAACTGGTGATCGTGCCGAGGTTTTTTCTTTTAACACAGAGGGACTTATACAATATCTGAGACCAATGGGTCTTACACTCTATTAGAGGCCCATAGAGTTATTTTTGTACAAGAGATGAGACTTACAACTCAAGGAGAGACCCCGGGTTATTTGTTTGAAAATGGCGATCGCGCCGAGATTTTTTATTGTGTCGGGACTTATACAATATCTGAGGCCCAAAATGGTTTATGTACAAAAAGGGATGGGACTTACACTCTATTAGAGGCCCAAAGGTTTAAAGAAAGGAAATGGGGCTTATAACACGAGGTTTTTGAAAACTCTGTGGGTCTTATACAATGACTGAGGCCCAAAATGTTTTAGTTTTCAAGGGGGATTGGGTCTTACACTCTATTAGAGGCCCAAAGTGTTTGAAAAAAGTTTGATGAGGGTTGAATTAATCAAAAGCCTAATCTGTTTTCAAAATATATTTTAATTGAATAAAAATTCAATTAAAATGACCAAAATTGTTAAACATGAGTGAAAAACAAATTGTGATCTTGGATTAATGTTTGAAAAATCATGTTTATATCCACAAAATGATTGAAAATCAATTAAGTTTGGAAAATCAAGGGAGAAAAAATATTTCAAATGTTAAAAACAAATAAAACATTAATTCTTTGCAAAAATATCAAATATATGAAATAAATAATATTTTTGGGATTTTTTGATAAAATAAAATATTTTAACATTTTTGTGAATTATTAAAAAAGGAATCAACTCAAAATCATTAAAACTCAGAGAGAAATTAATTTTTGAATCAATTAAATAAAATCACAAAAATTCAAATATTCAAATATTTGAAAAAGGGCCCCAAGAACATCTTGGCCTTGCCCGCATGCTCTGTTTTGCCCAGATTTGCGTTTTCTCATCAATCTCACTAAATACTTGATAAAATCACAGAATCCACATATCAATCTACTCTTTTTCACCTCACAATCATGTCTATGGTCGTTAATTTCATTTATTTTAAGCATGGAATAAGAAATCAAAGAGAAACCTCAAGAACCCTAAAATTTGCATGAAGGCTCAGATTCCATACACGATTCAAACAAAGAAATTGATTGAGGGAAAACACTCTATGCATGATTATGAACATATGGCCAACTTATTGTGCAACAAAAAATACATGGATCATAGAGTTAGAAGAGCTCATGCTCACCTCTTGCAGCTGGTGATCGTGTTTTGTGTTAGAGGTGTTACAGCTAGGTTCCAATGATGTGGATAGCTTCCCTAGGTGCCAAGTGATGTGTGTGAGTGCTTGGAATTATTTGAAACAAGCCGGAACTGAAGATGGTATCCCAACTGCAACTTGGTTAAAACCTTGAGCAGCTGGCGGGTGATTCTGAGAAATCAGTGTTCCAGATGTTTTTTAAGTGTTTGGATCACTTCTATATGATGTTTATGAGGTGTACGTGTGATTGGTTTGGTTGGAATTGCTCTCAAACTCAAAACCCGATAGTGACTTGCTTTGGAAGGCAAATTTGGAAGTGAGAAGGAGATTTTGAGGAAAGCATCTGTTTGATGGCTTTGGTGTACTCAAACTGATCACAAATGAGCTCTATTTATAGTAGAGCAAGTTTGTTTTGGCTGCAATAGTGAATGGCAACTGCAGCAGAGGTTTGGCCAATGTTGATCAATGGGAATTCGAGTCT
The DNA here is from genome assembly GCA_022829125.1 of Lathyrus tuberosus. NCBI lineage: Eukaryota > Viridiplantae > Streptophyta > Magnoliopsida > Fabales > Fabaceae > Lathyrus > Lathyrus tuberosus. The sequence continues at coordinate 8,973,238 of JALAZF010000159.1, forward strand.
CCTCTAGCCATTGACTAGAGGTTAGAGCACATGTTGCTGGTTCCCTTGGTCTTGGATATGTCTTGACTGAATTCAGTTGGAAATGGCTCAGTCCATGCCACCTTGGTGCATCCATTGAATGCTCCAAAACAAAATTGGAGTCTTGTCCCCTCTTTAGGAATTTCTAGGTTTGGCATGCTATTTTTAGTTCCAAGGACTTGGGAGGCTTATGGATCAGTGTTTGTCCCTCCTTGGTCTCCCTATGAGGTGTTCATATGGATAGACATGTTTGTCATTTGCACAAATTTGGCAAATCGAGCAAAATGCACAAATCTTCTTTGCCATGACAGTTTGCAGCAAGGCACATTGGCATGGTCATATCTCATGGCTCAAGTGGATTTTCATGGAGTTCTTGACCATTTTAGAAAACTCTCATATGATACAACATATGTGTGATCATAGTTTATTTTGATACCTTTTGGATCCAAGTGATAAATGCCTCTACATTTGGAAAAAAGTAAAGGCAGATTCTGACTTAGTGAAAATTTCACAAGTGTTGGAAAAAAGTGACATTTTCACTTTTTGTGATTTTGGCCATTCCATAACTTGAAATCCATGAGGAATTGGAATGAGGTGTAGTTGACACTTTTAGAGTATGCCATGAGAGCTACAAATCCATCTTTGGATCAGCCCAAATGGTTGCTTGGATCTCAAGTTATGATCCTTGGAAGTTGGTACCCTAGCCACTTTGTTCCACAACTTAGAAAATTTCTAAGTTTTTTATGGTTACCCCTTTTACAAGTTATCCCACTTTTCTTTATTTTTCTTGATGAATGATGATTCCAATCACACATTAACATCATTTTAGGGCCAAAGAACCATAATTGTGAAAAATCTCAAAAAGTCAGAGTTGACTTTTGTGCACAGTTGACTTTTTGTCAGATGAATTCCAAACTGTGTGATCCTCTATGAAATCAAGTCCTTGACCTAAATCAAACTTGATTTGATGTTTTGATTTCATAGGTGTTATTGGGTGTATTGAATCATGTCCTGGGGTTTGGGAGCATGCCTGGGTCAAAAGTCAAAGGTACAATTGACTTTTTCCGCGAAACCCTAATTGTGGTTCTGATGAATTTGAAACTTATTGATCAAGCTTCTTGGACCAATCCATTATTGCAAATGGTTCAATGTGGTGTATTAGAGACCCTCAAATCATGTCTTAAGGTCTTGCCTCATGATTTGTCCCAAAAGTCAACTTATGGGTGAATTAGGTCAAGAAACCCTAATTCCTGATTTTTGATGAATGCATCCCCTGAGGCTAAATTGACTTGATGATTGGGTCCATGATGTTATATGGAGTATATTAGGTTATGCTTTGAAGCATTGGTTCATGCCCAGAGAAAAATTTTCATCTGGAGGCCTTGGTCGACCAAACCCTAATTTGGTGACACTTGCGATCTTAAGGCTTAATCCACCTGGAATGTTGTAACATTGTGCCTGGTTCTTGCTGTGGGAGTCCTCTTGATCTATTGTGGATGTTTGAGAAGTTTAGACAAGTTGAATATCATGTCATTCCTTGATTGATCCTTTGTCTAAAGCTCAGAGAGGGCTTAAAACCCTAATTTTTTTATTGTAGTGAATGCTCACCCATCTTTGGGGAGACTGATAAGGCATAATGGTTCATCCATATTGTGATGCTGATTTGCCCAATGATGGGAAATCTTAGTGGTCAAAATTTGGGGTATGACACATATATAGAGAAATAATTACTAGAAGTAGCCATGGGATAACTTGTGTCAGATTTAACATCATCATGCTTTCACGTTTCTTTTTTACTGTTTGATAGCTTTTTAATCTCCTTTTGCATTATGTCCAATATGCATCATGGATTGCTTACTAATATAACATGTGTTGCTCAAGTTTGCATTATAATGCTCCAGTATAATTTCTAGTTCACTACTCCGAATCCATTCCATCTTCACATTGAGGTTGATTTCTCTCCATATGACGAACACAATACCGCCGAGGTACAAATCTATTGTCCATCTTTCCTTGTAAATTTTATTGTGAATTGTGTTAGAATTCATTTTTTTTTAATTTCTTGTAGGTGAAAATTAAAAGCTAGTAAGGGACACTTGAAGATGGAAACTAGTATTTCTCTTTTCTTAATTTAGCATAGTTGGTTAGTTTTGTTATAGGTGTAGTATTTTGATATGGATGTAATCCTATGTTGTTTACTCTATCGGATTTCTTACTTGTGAATGTATTTTATTAATATGATTATTTTGTTTTTTATATAAAAGTTTAATTAACATGATTTTTTTTACGTATTTTTAACATTTTGCGGGGGTTATTAACCTCCACAAATTAACCGCCCCAGTTTATAATTTAGATACCGGCAGTCCCTTAGAACTCCCGCAAATATATTGTGGGAATCGTATAAGCGACAAAATTTTTATAACTCCCGCAAAACAATTTGCAGAGGTCGAAAACCCCCTCAAATTAGAATAATAACCCCCGCAATTTTTGCGCGTTTTTTATAGTGTCTAAGTTAGCCTGAGAATTAGAAACTAATATTTGACCAAGCTATGCAGCCTTGTCTTTATCTTGTCATGATGCTCCTATACACGCGTCAAAACATAAATATATTTTTTTTCTTTTTAATTTTGATTTTAATTTAAATTATTTATATAATAAATTTTGTAAATAAAATAGGGAATGAATTAAATACATACTTATTTATATGAAAAGATCTCTCTCCCTCCATCGCTCTTAAAAATTGATTAGAAGTAAAATAAAATACGTTTTTAAATAAATTATGTATTTTTAGTATGCACACGCATGAAATTATAAAATATTATATTTTAATTCAAATTATTTTTATTAAGTGATTAGAAGTTATTGGATTGAAAACGAAAGTTAAGATGTGATAATTGCGTCTATAAAATAATGATAAACATATAAACTTAAACATATGTAAATTTATTAAAATTCGAGTTCAGCTTAAATACAAATTAAAAAAAATATTAAAATGAAAATAATCGTGGTTAAAAGATGATAAAAGTACTATTACATTTCAAAAAAATTAAACTAAAATATTATAGGATAAAATAAATAAAAAACTGTATCCCAAATAGAACAATGAAGCAATACAAAATACACAAATAAAAATTACAAATTTACACTAAAGGCAAATTTAATTATATATACCACTAAGTAAAAATAAAACCAAACGCATTCCATAAACAACTATTTTATTGAATAATCATGCCTACAAATTAAACGAAAGTGTAGTTTTGAAAAGGATATTCTTGTTAAATTACAAAGCATTTCTTCAATTTTATTACACTAACACATAAAAAAAAAAAAAAAATGGAAGTAACAAATAATAAAAAACACAATTAAGATAAAACTTAAGATTCAATCCAACAAATGTAGAAAGAAGTTGGGATTTCGTTACTTCCTTTGTCATGGCCATGATAAGGTTTTTCATTTATTTTTGTCAAATGTATTGTGCGGTTATGCTGGAAACCATATTTTACAGTTCAATTTTTTTACATTTTCTTTGAATATGAAGTTAAGGGTAATTGTGTCCTCTCATTCCATTTAAACATTAACAAAAAATTTTGATTATGGATTTTAATATTCTATGGTAAAGAGGGATGAGAGTGAACTGCATTTTTCATGTGAAAAAGAAACTTTATTCTATAACATGTGCAAGTTTATGAGAAAGAAAATAGACACACTAGTATAGATAAGGGATTTAATACCTGTTTTTTAGATATTTAATACTTATTTTTTTCGGTGTTGTTGCTACCGGTATTGTAAGTATGATTTTAACACCGGTTATAAAAAAGGTATGATAAATTGATTTAACACCGATGATAAACTGGTGTTAACTACTACATATTGGTGTTAAAACTAACATTCGACACCGTTTTTCTCCTTCAAATAGGTGTAAACACTTATAAATCATACCTACTTTTCTAAAAACCGGTGTTAAAGTTTAATGGAGAGTTTTGATTAGAAACCAACTTATAACACCTGATTTTACCTAAAAAAGATGTAGAACATATATATCATATCAATTTTCTCTAAAATTGGGTGTTAAAAGTTTAATGGAGTTATATGGTTAGAAACCAAACTTTCATACCTGCTTATTTTCTTAAATTAGGTGTATAAACTTTTCTTATACTATTTGTATAGCGTATGTATCACACTTGTTCCTTACTAAAGTTTGTGTTATAAATGACATCGAGTGTGATTTGATTTTAAATGAACTATCAACAAATATTATTCTCTAAAATGGATGACAAAAAAATATATAACACAAATGTTTAATCTTAAATAAAGTTGAGGTCACATATGACAACTGCAAATCTTTTATTATCATTTCAACTGAACAAAATTAAACTCACAATTTTTGGTTTAATTTTAACAAATTATACCAAAGAGTGTAAATTCAAATTCAAATTAAAAAATATATTAAAAAACAATGTAAATTGATAATTCAATATTAATTCTTATAAAACGCCATCTTTTATCGAATTCCCAGTTTCTTTCTCTTCAAGTTGATGTTGTTCTTCAATTATTTGCAAAAAGAATTGAGCCCAAAGTTGTTGGATACTATCAATAACATCCTTGTCATATGATGATGAATCATCATATATCTACAAATGCAAACAATACAATAAATTAAACGAGAACATGTTAAACCATGAAGTGATATGATTTACATATTAAGCATTTGAATCTTTTGTTATTACATCATGTAATCCTTGAAATATGCTCGTCTAAATAATGTCAAACATATTTTTCATTACATAATAACCATAAGCCCATCTATTGTCTTGTTGGTGTGCCTACAAATTAAATAAATAAATAAAACAATATATATTTAACAAAAATCACTACAACATTTTTACCCTATGGCAACGCCTAATTTTTGGATGGTAAAAATACCGTTCTCGTATAGAGTAATAAGACAACAAATTTCATATTTCGTTGTGGTAGAATATATATTTCTTATAAATTTTATGCAACGGTTAAAAACTATTCTAGTAGATCATAAAGAGAACAATATTAGTTAACAATGGATTGAAACCTTTCTAATATATTTAATTAAATATTTGTATATGAAAAATGTGGAATCAAACAGAGGTATTTATTCTCATTGAAACCTAAAAGTAAAGTTGAGCGCTAAAACAAAATTTCAGCTGTTCCTTTTCCAAAAATTAAGCGCTAAACACAAAATCTTCCCTCCTTGGTCCCAACCCTTTCGCATGTCTATTCTTCTTCTTCTTCTTCTTCAGAACAATCACTCTTAACCAAAATCTCACGAGTTTTCTCCTTCAAGGTAAAAAAAAATAGAACAATCCCTCACAAACCCTAACCCTTTCTTTCATTATGCAAATCAATCAGAACCCAACGCATTCTCCTAATCGTACACATGATTCTCTCTAGTTTGTATGAGTTGTCCTTACCGATTGGATATGTTTTTTAAGCTTCATCACATTGGTCATTCGAGAACGAAGGATAACAAGGAACACGAAGGTCACTCGTGAATTAGGGTTATCGAAGCTCACACCGGTAATCACTCTTGTTTCCTCTCACGTTAGATTCCCTCTCGCCGGCCACTCTTGGTTTCTCTGAAGTCGGTCTCGTCACTTCTTAGTTCAACCTATTTATCTTTCTTTATCGAGGTAATCTTTAATCTGTACCCTTTTCTCATCTCTCTTGCTTGCTTTCTTGCTAGGGTTTAACATTTTATTGCCTTTTTCTCACTGATAGAATGATTGGTGGAACCACTTCATGAATTGAAACTATGTTATTTTGAGTTTTTGATTTTTTAGGGTTTAAGAATTATAGTAATTGGTGTTGTGGGAGTCATAGTTAGACCTGTTGACTCAACTTTAGGGTTTATTGTTTAACATATCGAGATGCATGAAATCTGAATCACAGCTACTTTGTTGTTTGTGTAAATCATGAAGGAAATATATTTTTTCTAATTATCTTATGTGAACTTGGGATAACAGGGAGCAATACTTAGGCTTTTGAATAACCAATAAGCTCAATCAATAATTTGGATAATAATCTCTTTAATGTTGCAATGTTGTATTTTAGTTAATGTTGTTAAGTTGCAGTCGAATGCTTCCCCTGTGTTTTTTGGTGTGTTGCATAGTTTGTCACATCAGTTAATGATTTCATCATACTCATAACGTTCTCTATTTTCAATGGTTAACTAGTAAAAATTGTCTTGGAAATGTTGGCTTATGAGGAAACCCCTTTATTTTATAAGTATTCGAGATCAACACGAACACGACTTACTGGCTGCTTGTGTCTCATATTGTCATTATTTAGAGCATCATTTGATACATCTGACAACATTTGATACATCCGACTTGTAACAGGGTCCTGTTGGCTTCTGTTGTCATCAGTGCATCTTTGATCTATCAGTGCAATGAGGCGCGATATTCGACCATTTGTAAGTTGACATCTTGCAGAGGGTTTGCAGGGTTGTTATGTTGGCGCTCCGATTTTGGGATCATGTTTTTTAGTCTAGCTCTGAGGCGCAATTTATTATTGGCTCCATACTTGGTTCGTCAAAAATTTTATTAGTTGTTCTAAAGTGTTTAGAGTGTGTATTTAATAGGAGGTGGTAGATGAGTTATGTTTATGATAATGTGTTATTTTGTTAATTTGTTGTATCAGGTATAGAATCATATTTGTTGGTTCTTGTACTAGTTACTTTGTGATGACTGGTGTCCTGGTTGCACATCTTGTTCCTTAGTGTTAATAAATTGTTATTTTGGCTTTTTCAATACAAATAGTTAATTTGAAAGGTGTAAAAATGATTGTGTTTCAGTTGGTGTTGGAAGAGACCGGGTGTAAGTTTGTTTGTTAAGTATGGTTATTGTGTTGGCATTTAACGTTCTATGGCACTTTAAGATATTGATTCATGATTTGTATACATTTCTCAAATAATATTATAATAAATTAAATGAGATAACTTCTTATTTGAATGAGATCAACATGACTTTCACCTATTAATATATAATTTATTAAAAATATTAAGTTGTCTAAATTTCTCCAAGTGCAATATAACAACTTAATTCTAACAATCATTTTACTTATCTAGCTTGAAAGGTTAATTAGGATTAATAGGAAGAGGTTTTGTTTTTAGGTGCAGTTTGATATATTAGGTACTTTGAGATATTTATTATACAGTTAGTATGTATTCAATTATATATGTGTGTATGTGTGTTTTTTAAGGAGTATACAACTTGTTGCTGTATGATTTTAGTATATATTGTTGCAAGACAACTTGTGTGTATAAATGAAGTGGTGTCTTGTCTTGGTTAGAGAACTTGTTGAACAAGTTACAGGGGTAGAAGAGTTATTTTTTATCTTGAAACTGTTTTATCACATCATCTGAATTGACATAGTTAGCTAGGCTACTTAATTACTACAAATTAACAATTTTGATCTTGTAACTGTTTTGCGTGTGCATTAAACACATAACGTTTCTTTAACACTAGTTTTCATTTTCAGCCCCTACTGTTTCACCGCCGTTCATCTTTGTTCGTGCGGCTGTCTCGTTGCCATTGGACATTCATATTGTAAGTTTAATCTCTCTGTTCTTTCCTCATATATGAGTAGATGCATTTTGCAGTCCTCTCTAAATTGTATTGTTTATTCATATTTGTTATGTTTTGCCTTGTAAGTGAGGCACATAGGATTGAGTAAATTGATATGAATTGAATTCCTTGGAACTAAGTCCTTTCTCTTGACAAAAAATTGTAATTGTTACTGATGTATAATTATGCCCCTGGGTTTATTATCGTGTTGTTGGGATTATAATTGTTTTTGTTTGAAATCACTAGTATTCAGTGTGGGGATTTATTTTGTGTGAACATGACACTTTGAAATTTCTTTTCTTACATGGCTGAACTGAAATATTTATTTTTGACATTTGAAAAGAGATTTTATAACTTTTATATTCTGCTGATTGATTAGTGGTAATATGTTAAAATCCATTAAATGAAAAATTGTATAATTTGTATTATGATCCACTATTATTTTTCTCATGAGTTGTTTAGATTCATTTCATCATTACAGTTCATTGGCTTCTTTTCTTTTACCAACAGATTTTAATGTTAATACGAAATTTTTGCAAGTATGAAATTGGATTTATGCCTTTTGGATGAATGATTTTGACGTTCCTTTCTATTGTTAAAATGTGACTGCACATAATTACTTATGAGAGCAGTATGTTTTCCATGAATGAATCACCTGGAAAAACACAAGTTTATGTTGTGCATGTAGTCTAAAATATTATATAGGCACAAAGTTTAGACCAATAATTTCACAGGATGTGTTATTATGATTGAGTTTGTTTTAATCTAACAGGATGTGTTAATAGGATATAATTTTCTGTATCGAACATGTATATTAGTGTTAGATATGTGTTAGACACATATACTTTGGTTATTTTGGAGTATCAGGGCTTCCTAGAGTCCAAGAGATTTGATAGATTGCTGATTATATCCTTAAGCTGACACTTCTCTAAAGTCTAAATATACAAGTCAAATACAAATTTATTAAATGGATTGTGTAAAATTCAACTACATTTATGCTGGAGGAAAATGTCATTAGAATCCATTGATTTTTGGTAATCAAGTCAGAGCTTTCTCGGAATTATGTTAGAAGTGAAATAGATGAGCTTGTGTTTTGGTTCTAACTTCTAATATATGGATTCTTGGTGAATGCTGATGAATACATATCTGTGCATTTTATATTTTTAGGGATTACAACATATATGAAACTTGTTAAATACTTTCAGTAGCTGGTACAACTTTGAGCTAATTATGTCCATATCAATGAAAGTTTCTATACTCTTTGTCTAATTTAATATTCTATTTTTCAATTCAACAATTGTCTACAATTATTTCTTGTCATATGTTAAATTTGCCATTTTCTTAAAGCAGCGTAATACTCTCCAAGTATGTACAAAAATAAATTTCTCCATGGAATACAAGAAAAGCTATATTGAGCATTACATTCTGCTAAGGTTCTTATTCAACAAAATCAAGGCTTGCTTACACTTGTTTTTAACTTTTACTTAATCACATACATTTAGATCCATGAAGAGATAGATTGGTATTGAGGCTTGGTTGTTGTGAATGATGCACATATTTTTTAGCTCTTGGTTTAGGTGAGATAGTAAGTTGATCTCAAATGTTCTGTAACTATGTACTTTTCTATTGATGTGGTGTAGTAGCTGGACTTTTCTATTTTAATAGTCCATTGTAATTTTAGAGCCTACAAATAATAATCTTATTTAAATTATATTACTTTTATTTTGTAAATCATGAATGATAATATTAATGAAGATTTTTAATCATTTGAAGATGAAGAGATGTGTAGAGATATAGCTATTTAAGTTTACTTTTATGGATTATGTTATTTTATTATGTATTTTTTTTTTAATTGCAAGATCATTTTAAAATTTGTATTTGAATATTTTTAAATAAAAAAAAATTATAAATGATAATATTATCAAGTTTATAAAATAAAATAATTATTAATTTAATAAAAAAAATCATTTCTTGCAACGGTTATAAAATGTTGCTGTAGTATAGAAAGCGTTTATGTAGTTTTGCAAAAGAAATTAAAATATTCATCTATTAGAACGGTTTAAAGTCTACTACGACAATTGCAACGGTTTTGATTTGAAAACGGAGTTTAACCGTTGCTGTTATAGACCGTTCTCTAAGGGAAACTACAACAACGGCTCTAGAAAATATGTTGTCGTTGGATAAAAAACCGTTCCTAAAGGCTAAACCAACGCCTCGGTTCGGCACGGCCTAAAAACCGTTCTCATAAGTAAAGGCAATGGTTTTTTTAGATCTTGCAACGGTTTTTTTCCGTTGTCGTATAGTTAAAATGTTGTAGTGAATCCAATCATGTTTAGTAAACATATCAAGCTAAACAGTAGAGAAATCTCAACATAAATTTTGAAAGAGACATTTTACCTTAGAAGTGTGTCCTTAAAAGACTTGTTTGGTTGATTTCCAAGTGAACAAAATCAATAAAAACATCCAATAATGGGAGGAGGGTAAGATACTCTCTCTATCCTCTTTGCCTAAGTACCCACATGTGAATAGTTTCTCCCCCTTATCTTAGAATTGCAGAATTCCTAAGCTTTTGGTTATGGTGCCTCCTCTTAGCTCCCCCCTTCCAAACTCTTGCTCTAACTCTTTCAAATTTTCATGTACTGATTCCCAAAACCTATTTTCCTCTCAATTTCTTTATTAAATAAAACAAATAAAACCTAATTATTTGTTTCTAATTTTACTCATGATACCCTCACTTCTCGTTAATTACCCCCACATTCCAAAACTTTACTAAACTTCTAATTTCTACCTCACACTCTATTTTCTCAAATTAAATAATTAAATCAACACATCAAAATTTTTACCTCACACTCTACCTTTTTTTTTTTTGAACAACAAATTGAATTAAGTGGGGTACTAGGGGTGCCCCAACCCAATTACAACAAAAGAGAGAAACAAAAAACCAAAACCAACCAAACAGAATTTAAATACAAGACCCTGGATATCTATACCAGTTTGACCAAAGTAAATCTTTGCCCATTTTAAATGCAGAAAAACCTTCCCAAGTTCTAAACTTTATCAGTTCAATCATATCTTCTGCCTTCACTATTCCACCTTCAAAGAGAATCCTATTTCTACCAATCCAAAGATTCCAACAAGTCCAAGACCTCACCAAACTACCTCACACCCTTAGTTCTAAAGGGTGTGTTCTCTCATCTTAGGCCATCTACCCCCACACACATAAAATAAAATAATTCACCAACACATCAAAATTTAATTAAAATAGAACAATTTGTTAAATACGAAAATGAAGTGTTACACAAATTGTGTTTCTGCAGACACTTGCGAAGGAAAAAATCGAGAAAAAGTTTAAGAAATTTATGGAGTTGTAAAGTTATATAAATATCCTTTTTCACATAAGCTCTTTCTCAAATCACATCCCATTCCAAATTTCTTAAAGAAATATTATTGAATAGGCAAAGGCTAAGAGTGCGTTTGGTTCAACGAAAGGAGGGGGGGGAGGGAATTTAATAGAGGGGAAGGGAAGGGAGAGGAGGAGAGGGGATGTATTTTAACTAAATGTATGTTTGATTCAAAGAAGGAAAGGAGATGAGAGAGGATGAATTTTTAACTACATATATGTTTAGATTACAAGGGGAGGGGAGATATTTTAAAACTAAATTACCTTTTTATCCTTACAAGACATTCGAATATAATAGTAAACAACAACACACATTAGTTGAACTATTGATATTGATAATCCATCTAACCCAATAAAATAATTTATATAATTAAAAAGAGATAAAATAACATTAGAATGTTAAAAAACTGAACAAGTAATGTTAGAATGTTCACTTTTTTTTATCACAAATCACAGCATAAAAAATTCATAAATTTTTTTTATCACAAATCACATCCAAATATTATGTGTTCCTCAATTGATTAGTGTTCCAATATACATATTATTCATACTGTCTACTACATAGCTAGATAGATATGAATCATCTTATATGAGAAAATAATTGCACTTTACTATAATTCCTATCCTACGAAAAACTATTTGCTAACACGTATATGATTAGGACAAAAATTTAAAATACAATTTCAATCTCATGAAACCATATAATTCATAATCCTACAAAACCATATAATTCCTAATACTACTAAAGTTTTTTGTAAATAAAATTAGTACTAAAGTTTAACATATAATTTATAATCTTAGAAAAAATTATTTGCAGCTAGTACATAACATTCAGTTTGGTCTAGATAACATAAACAAATTAAAGGGGAGCAAAATGTAAGGACAATCTTGAAATTAAAACAAATAATTAAGGATAAATTAGGGAATATAATAAAATTATAAATAATAAATCATCCATCCCCTCCAAATCCCCCAATTTGGAGGGGAGCAAAAAGTGAGAGTATGAGAGATTTTGCTCCCCTGTCCTTATAAAAAATGAATCAAACAAATATATTTAAAAATACCTCCTCCATTCCATCTACCCCCAACTAAACGGGCCCTAAAAGATAACAATAATGACACTGGCCGAGCAGTGAAGCACTATAATTAAACATCTACCATCAAAACTGAAGGATTCATTGAATATCTAAATTCTTTGAGTTTTAGGAACAATGAGTTTTTAGAAATTCTTGTAAGATTTGAGAGCGAGTGTGAGTCTTATGTCTTTGTAAATCTACAGGAAGCTCAATATTGATAGAATGAAGTCTACAAGTATCTCATCACAGTTAGCATACCGGTCCATCAAATATCCGATTGGAATCTGTTGGTGGTGTTCTAGAGGTGGTGGAGTAAGAAAACAGTTTTTCGTCACTTTTTACACTGAACTTCCACTGGTGGAAGTTATACTTAAAAACACTCCAATTTTACTGAATTCACTACAAACTCTTTTTTCTGTTTTTCTTTTCATGTTTCAACTTAGCATTACAATGTCTTTATATAGGCTTGAAGATGAAACCGATAGAGTATACAATAAGTTGATAATTAAGATGAGGACTCTATGGTTCTCTCAAACTTAATGACTCTACCATAAATCTAAATAAAAACAATCATAATAATATGGTGATTATAATTCTCTCATAATGCTTACTAATGATAGTGGTGGTTACAACACATTAATTTTAACATTCCCCCTTAATGTGTTGTTCTTTAACTTCCATTGCTTCTCTAAGTTGCTGAAATCTTCCTCTTGGTAGTGCTTTCGTAAATATGTCTGCTAGCTGGTCTTGAGAACTGTAGAACATTAACTGCACATCACCATCCTCGATCACACTTCGAATAAAGTGGTGCTTTATATTAATATGTCTTGTTCGACTGTGGAAAACAAGATTCTTCGCCATGGCTATTGCTGATTTATTGTCATAGTGGAGCTGCAGACTTTTTTCTTGCTTTTCTCCGATATCTTCAAGTTTTCTTCTCAACCAAAGTGATTATTGTGTAGCCAAACCAGCTGCTAAATACTCAGCTTCAGCTGAAGATTGCGCCACAGTATCTTGCTTTTTTGAGCACCAAGAGATCACACATGAACTAAGGTTGAATACATAACCTGAAGTGTTCTTCATATTATCAACACTTCCAGCCCAATCACTATCACAATAGCTTTTAGCTTCAAGTTTAGAATTATTCTCAAATCTGATTCCATGCTCCATGGTTCCCATGACATACCTTAGAAGTCTTTTTGCTGCCCCAAGATGTAAATGACTTGGTTTACTCATGAATCTTGAGAGTAAACTAGCAGCAAACATTAAATCGGGCCTTGAAACTATAAGATAAAACAAGCTTCCAAGCAAACTTCTATACATGCTTGCATCTACTAATCTTCTGCCATCTTCCTTCTTTAATTTTTCATTCACCACTAAAGGAATATCAACAGGTTTGCAGCCATACATGCCAAACTTTTTCAAAATATTTTCAGCATATCTCTTTTGACAAATAAAAACTCCATAGTCATCTTGGTAAACCTCAATACCAAGAAAATGATGCAGCAAGCCAAGATCACTCATCTCATATTTTTTCATCATTTCTATTTTAAAATTTTCAATCATTTTCTTGTTGTTACCCGTATACACCAAATCATCAACATAAAGGGCAACAAGAAGGATATCATCTTTACATTGATGCTTCACATACAAGGTAGGCTCACTTTGACTTCTTTTACAAGGTAGGCTCATTTTTACAGGAGTTGAACTAGGAGATGTTGAACTCGAACTCGATGCACTTGAGGGAGTTGGTGAATTTGAGAAACTCGGTGAACGCGGGGCTGGTTGCTCACTTCCAACTGTTGGATTCTGTTGTAACACTGCAGGCACTACGCTAAACAAGGGAAAAGAGGGCGTTTTTTTGGCCAATGACAGCGCTTAAAAGCGATGTCTAAGGCTGCGCTGTCTAAAAGGAAGACTTTAGACAGCGCTGTCTAATGTATACGTTTAAAATTTTAAAGAATATTTTTATATACTTAAGAGAGCGCTTTTTTTTCGAAAGCGCTCTATAGAGGGGGACTTTAGACAGCGCTGTCTAATGTATACGTATAATGATTTTTTTTATATACCTTTAGAGAGCGTTTTTTTCTTAAAAGCGCTCTCTAAAGGGGGACTTTAGACAGCGCTTTTGAAAGCGCTGTCTAATGTATACGTATAAAATTTTAGATTTTTTTATATACCTTTAGAGAGCGCTTTTTCCTATACCTTTAGACAACGTTTTTTTCTCAAAAGCGCTGTCTTTTGTCTACGTATAATTTTGAAGATTTTTTTAAAAAATCCCATTTTAACCATTTTTTTATGCAGAAACCTGTATAATTCACATTTCCATAAACCTGTATAATTCACATTTCAATAAACCAGTATGGATACGCATTTCCATTAACAAATTCTATTTCAAAACTAGAATTTACATTAATGCAGAATTCACACAATTCCTTATATTGTATGGTTTCAAACCTGTATAGAATTTGTACATTTCAATAAACTAGAATTTACATGCAGAATTCGCACAAATTCTATTGTATGGTTTCAAACCTGTATAGAATTTACATTTCAATAAACTAGAATTTACATTCACAAAACTATACATTCAAGAAAGAATTCTTCTTTCAATAAAGAATTCACACAATTCCTCCTTAATATCTTGCAATTGTTTCCTCGTGTAATAAGGAATCTCCAATTGTTCCATTTGAAGGATTTCTCTCATGAACCTCAAAACGAAGTACCCGCAGTATATGCCATTACGCTGACGAGGGCACTACACATAGACAAACAAATAAGAAATAATATATAGATGTTTTGTGTTATCAAGTAGCATACTAATAAGCAATACTGTGAAAATTAATATACCGCCACTTTGACCCATGTAATATTGGTTGATCTGGCCCGTGCTACTTGAGTCTCTCTTTGTGCACGGTATAGTAGTATAGCTCTATAAAAGAAAAATGTAAACTTAGAACAATGTCACAGAAATAATTAAATATACAAATACACACGAATATTTTGAACAATCTCACTTACGTGTCAACCACATCCTTCATATTCTGATATGTGGACCAATCAGTATCCAATGAATTAAGATAATAGACCACTTCTATTATAGGATTAATGGCAACCAACAGCCAGTGTCCACTATAAAATATAACAAAAGTTTAGATGGATAATTTCTACGCAAAAGATACAAATTAAAGATTAGAATGAAAATCTTACCCGTTTCCAGTATTATACGGTAAAAGAAACAGACTTTCTGTGTTGCTGGCTATAAATCGCTCAAGTAAGTGGTCTCTTACTTCAATTGCATTCATACCAATTCTCGGTGCATTAACAAGGCTGCAAGAGAAGAAACGGAATCTGTTTGACAATTCCGTCCCCCGCATCAATTTTTCATACATGCACCTTAAATAAAAACATAATAAACATTAGACTATTTTCATTGAAATGTGTAAATAAATTGTTCAACTATATAAATAATAGATTCATTGGAGTACCAGATGTATGAATGCATAACATCGATGCCTAATTCAGTATGCTTGAATATCTGCTCCATGTCCTCTTTTCCGATTATCTCGGAATGCGGAAAACCAAAAACACCTTCGACCATGTCTATTTGACGAACAGCACCATCCATCAAATCTGACATTGTCATAAGTGTTTCTAGACACGACTGAAAGCGAGCTCTTTTTTCCTGCACGGTCCTTGTAGGAGCTTTTTTCTTGCCTGTCTGTTGTGAAGCATGAGCAGAAACCTAACAATCATATAAGTTAGGTAAAGTAGAAAATCATGAAACTTTTGAATTCGGATAATAGAATAACACTTAAAAGCTACCTCTCTGTGTGATTCAACAGACTCATTTTGCCGCAAAACCCCTTTATTCTTAGTTGTGGGTTTTGTAGGAGTCTAACATTACCATGTAAAAAAAATGTAAGTAATGGTTTAGAATGATTTTCATAATCGTTCAGAATTGACATTTGAATACTAAGAGATTCGTAATGGTTTTCAACATACCTCATCACCTATGGAAATGAGGTCTAACGGCCATGCAACAAACGAACCTATTGCATCCCGTAGCAATGTAACCTCTGAAACCGAGTCAGGTATGGGTAGTACCGCATCCGTATCTAAAGCGATATCAACCGACACTTTCAGATATCCATTAGGGAGCGGTTGATGGTGAAGTAACGCTCCCACAAGGTTATGCATTTTTCCCTTGCCAGCCATGCGATAAGTCGGTAACGACAAATACAGCTGGCAAGATGAAATGCCCTGAAGAAATAATAAATATGTAACTGTTAATATGTATAAAGGTCAATTAAAATAAATGTGTTAATTTAATTAAAATAAATATGTGTTAATTACCTTGGGAATTTTATTTGGAGAATTGATACTAGCTTTGTCACTAGTATCTTTCAAACCGGAACCGCGCTTTTCCGCCTCATATCTCTCTTTATCCTGTTGCAATTCACGGACTTGCGCTTGTAGTGCCATCAAAGTTTGCATGACTTCTTGGTTGCTGGGATTTTTTCTCTTTGGTTGCTTATACAGGGAAGATGGAGTCACACCAAATCCTTTACCTCTCACCCGACAGGGATACTCAGGAACATTTAGTACTCGACTAAGAATGCTCCTGCAATCATCCTCATCTGTGGGTAAGGATTTAGATAGATTCTCCTGAAATTCATTGACAAATCAAAAATTATTAGTGGGGATTAAAAATTAATTATATTTTAATAAAATTTCGATTAACTTTGAGACATAATGTTATACTTACACATTCGTCATAAACATGTTGAATATCTTCTCTAACAGCTCCATCCTTACCCACGCGAGTTTCCTTCCACAAAACGTGGTCCGGAAGTGATGATTCTTCACTTTTAGACTCTTCTAACTACACATTTAGTTAAATAATAAGTTCATCAATTATAACACAATAATACAATTAATAAATTAAATCATAGCATTAATATATACTTACCAATTTTTGTTGTAACCGTGCATATCCCAAACGCCCTTTTCTGTATGGATACGCGGGTTTTGATGCTCTTTCGCGATTAATGGCACTCAATTTCTGGATAAAAAAGTTTAAGTCATATCAAAACAAACTAATGAAACAAATATATAATACAATCAATAGACATGACAATATAACATTACATTGAATTCTTCGGTTTTCCGTTTGGCTACAAAAATGCCTCATTCTTCCGGTGTAATCACATCCGCATACAACGGTGGAAGTTCTGCTTCAACAAAATTTTTGTCCTCATCCCTAAGATATTTGTTTGATAATAAGGCTCTAAACCCTCTGTGTCTCTTTCCGGCCAATTGAAGACAATACTTTTTCCGGCTTTCTTCAATATTAAAGGACCTCTACGAAAAAACATACACATATAAACATAAAGTGTGTTAGTATAAGTAAATTAAAGACTTAATCGTCAACAAAAATCTAATAACATCAATCATATTTGGTAAGTACCTGTATCTCAGTCCATATCTTTTCTTTACCAGCATCCAACGATTTACTCCTCCAATTATCACTAGTGATTGGAATGTGCTGACGGACAAGTGAACCAATGTATGAATATAACATTGAACCGTTAGGCTCAACTAGTTGGTTCTCGTCACTCCAATGTACATCAAATTTCGTACCTTTATCTCTAGCACGGATGATTGACTTCATTATGGTTTTTCCTCGTTTTATTTCATGTTCTACTTTCGAAGCTTCATTCTGAGCTTCATGTGTATCATGTGTCTCGTGCGTATCTTCCTGGTTACTAGACATTTGACCTGTAAGAAAGAAAAAAACAAAAATTAAATGACAAATATAAAAATCCATAATCCTAATCCATTGAATGATATAAGCTATATTGAATGATATAAGCTATAATTTTACAACTAGTACCTTTTTCACTAACGTCTCTTTCTTTTCTTGGTTGGAATATGTTCTACCCGTCTCTTAACAACACGGACGGTTAGATTGATCCAAATACTCTCATTATGATTATTTCTAGTATATGATTCATTCGCTATAATATTTTCATCTTGATCATTTCTAGTAAATGATTCAATATCAACATCAATATCACCTTGATCTCCAACGTTTTCATCAATTACTTTGTTAGATAAAAGCACTATAGACCATTTTGTACTTGTCGGATCAGTGACATAGAACACTTGTTTAGCTTGAGAGGCTAGAATAAAAGGCTCATCTTTGTACCCCACCCTATTAAGATCCACTTGCAAAAATCCTGACTTATCCATTCGTACGCCATTATTATTTTCAACCCACTTGCAACGAAATATTGGAATCTGAAACTTCTCATAATCAAACACCCAAATGCGCTCGATAACCCCAAAATATGACAGATTTGCAAATTTGGGGTTTAAGTCTTTCACACTTGAAATGTGCATTGCTTAAGCTACGACGGTGACACCACTATTTTGCATAGTACTTTTATCATCTTGTTCTTTGGTATAAAATGTGTATCCATTAATTGCGTATGCGCTATAAGAAAACACGACCATACTTGGACCATATGCTAAACATCTCAACCTTTCTGTTATTGAAGCGCGGTATGAATAATACTTTGATAAATATGATCCTTAAACCAAGGTATGAAACTTCGATTGTGCTCTCGTACTATCCAATTCTCATTTCTATTCAGATTTAAACCTCAGAGAACATCCTTGTGCATTTCAACATATGGCTCAACCTCATTCTCATTGTGCAGAACATACAAATGCACTTGATCCCGTTCGACCCTTGATACTGTCACAACTTCATTTCCAATTAACTTTTTTCCTTCTTTTTTTTCGACAATATGAGATTTGGGGAGTCCAATTGATTGTACATTGGACAGATATTCAGTACAAAACTCAACCGCTTCTTCAACAATGTATCGTTCGGCAATACAACCCTCTGGTCGACTTCGGTTTTTCACATACCCTTTTAATATTTTCATATAACGTTCAGCAGGGTACATCCATCTCATATAAGCCGGTCCACACAATTGTGTCTTTTTCACCAGATGAACAACTAGATGAACCATTATGTCAAAAAACGAGGGAGGAAAATACATTTCAAGATCACATAAAGTAATAACTATTTCTTTTTGCAATGTTGGTAAGATCGCCGGATCGATCACCTTACTGCAAATTGACTTGAAGAAAAAACACAATTTAGTTATTGCGCTTCTTACTTTTTCTGGCAGAATAGAACGTATACCTATTGGTAGAAAATGTTCCATTATAACATGGCAGTCATGGTCTTTAAACTCTTTAACTTGAGGTCTTTCATAGACACAAGTCTTCTAATATCTGAAGAGTATCCTTCTGGAACTTTAACTTCACTTAGAAACTTACACAATACTTTTTTCTCCTTTCTAGATAGACTATACGCAGCAGGTGGTAGATATGTTCGTTTTCCTTTCTTCAAGGTTCCTAATTCAGTTCTTATCCCCATATGTATCAAGTCCTTTCTTGCTTTAAGGCCATCCTTAGACTTTTCTGGTATATTGAGTAACGTACCAATAACACTGTCAAATACATTTTTTTCAATATGCATAACATCGAGAAAATGTCTTACATACAACGACTTCCAATATGGCAGTTCAAAAAAAATTGACCTCTTCTTCCACCCACTCTTGACAAGTGTATGTGCAAAAGGCTTTCCAAACTGAGTTCTCACATCTTTCACCTTTTCAAAAATTTGATCACCTGTCAATATAGTTGGAGCTCTACCATGTTCTGCCTCTCCATTGAATGCTTTTCTCCACCCACGATAGTGATGATTAGAATTTAAGAATCTACGATGACCAAGAAAGACATTCTTCTGACCAAACTCCAATCGCGTCCAATCTGTTTTATCTTCACAAATAGGACACGCACATTGACCTTTTATGTTGTACCCTGATAGATTTCTGTATGCTGGAAAATCATTAATTGTGCCAAACAACATCGCCCTCAAGTTGAGACTTTCTTTCCTATACCCATCATAAACCTCCACACCGTTCTCCCACAAAAAATTTAAATCTTTGATTAAGGGTGCCAAGTATACGTCTATGTCATTCTCTGGTTGGCTAGGCCTAGAAATTAACATAGATAACATCATGTACTTATGCTTCATACATAGCCATGGAGGTAGGTTATAAATCATTATGATCACAGGCCAAGTGCTATGTGAGATACTTTGAATACCGTGTGGGTTCATTCCATCAGTAGATAATGCCAAGCGAAGGTTTCTTGCTTCTTTTCCAAATTCAGGATAATCATCATCAATTTTCATCCATTGTGGTGAATCTTCCGGATGTCGAAACTTTCCATCAATAATTCTTTCATCTGCATGCCAAGTCAAGTGTCTTGAATCGGTCTCACTACGAAACATGCGTCTAAATCTCGGAATTATTGGAAAATACCATAAGACTTTTGCTGGAGACAACTTTTTCTTATATCGAGAGACACTGCATTTAGGACACTCATTTAACGATGCATACTCATTTCAAAACAATACGCAATCTTTTGGACAGGCATATATCTTATCATAGCTCATGCCAATAGAGCACAACATCTTTTTGGCCTCATATGTTCGATTGGGAAGAGCATTATCCTCTGGAAGCATATCTTTCATAAGGGCCAATAACTCTGTGAAACTTTTATCCGACCATCCATTGCCCGCCTTTAAGTTGTACAACTTTAATACCGTAGGCAATCTTGTGAATTTGGTGCAACCATTATACAACGGTTTCTCTGCATCGCTTACCAACCTCTCAAACATTTTGGGACAATCCTTAAGATCTTCTTCAAGTGCTTCTGCAATCTCTTCGACTCGATCAGAATCGTATGTATCTGTGCCATTGTCGTATGAAGCATAGGTTGTATTATCCCCCGATTCAACATTCCCGTTAATTTTCTCACCATGCAAATTCCAACATGTATAACTTCTATCAATTCCACGCCTCAATAAATGCGATGCCAACTGAACCGCGTCAACCCGACTACCAAAACAGCAACCCAAGCAAGGACATATCATTCGACTGGGGTCTTTGGCGTGCGCAACAGTAAACTTAACGAATTCTGATACCCCATTGTCGTACTCTTTCGACAATCGACTTGAAGACATCCATTTCTTATCCATAGTTATACTAATTAAACTAAACAAAAACAAAAAGAAAAAATGTTATACCTGTAGGGAAACGATCCGACTTTCACACTTTGATCACAAGTAACCCCTATATATAGCAAATTCAATAAGTTAGTAACTCCATCATATCAGTTCATTCAAAGCACTACTAATTACAGTGACGAGAGAGAACAACTAATTACCTTTAGAGATGTAAACAAATTTTAGACCCACACAGTGTCCAGATAGGTTAGAATTAACAAGACCCCCCTGTACACGTATCATAAAATGAAATATCATTAATTGACCAATTATGAGTCATAACTTGATAAGTGGCAACATGTAATCACTAAACAATGCTCACTAATAAACTTCCCCAACATAAATTAATTTCTGATTAAAACGTATCTCGAGTTTTGAACATGTATTTTCCATATAGTTTGCAAAAAAATAATTTACAAATACTCTAGAAAATTTTTACATGTTTTTTTTTACACAATAAGTATAATAACATGAATTTGAGTTTGCAAAGAAATAGAGAACAATAACATGAATTTCTTATGTATATCCAAGAACATAAAAACTTACTTACATACAGTAAATTAAAATACAAAATGGAAACCTATATATATATATGGTAGACTAATATAGTAATTAGTTAATTCAATTGAAATAATCCACCAAATTAGGAGTTGATTGTCCAATCTTCAAAATCTTCAAATCATTCTCTAATAGTGTCAACTTCAAATCCAGAGACAAAAACCTCTTGATGTCCACCTTCTTCCTCTTTGCTAAAATAGTATTAATACTATTTTAGCATTAAGTACTAATGACACCATTAGAGCAAGTACTAATGAGATAGTTACTTACTCATGACTAACTTAGTTTTTACTGTTTGGAAAGCATGTAAAGAGATATATCATGAGAAACGAAAACCATTACTATCAACTATAAGATTTAATTATCATTTTTAATTTAAAAATTCCATATAAAACCTCTCAAGATGATAATGATTCAACAACAACAGCAACACAGCGACATCAACAGCAACAACAACAACAACACGACAACATCAACAACAACAGCAACACGACAACATCAACAACACAATGAGGCTAGGGCAACAATAACAGAATGCAAAGACGAATGCAAACACATACCTTATTCGTTTTCAGTAGAAGAAACGGTCGAGAGAATGTTTTCACGAATTGAATGCAACAATGACGGCAACGGTGACGGCAACGGTGACGGAAACGGTGATGGAAACGGTGACGGCAATGGGAATACAAGAACGACGACAATGGAAATGCAAGAATGACGGCAAGGGTTTCAGTAGAAGAAACGGTCGAGAGAAGAAAATGATTAGAAGTGTCTGAAAATGTTTAGAAATTGTTTTATATTTTAATTCGTAAATGACCTTAGAGGGCGCTTTTCAGAAAGCGCTTTCTTATGTTCTACCTATAAGAGTGTTTTCCTTAGAAAGCGCTTTCTAAAGTGAAAAGAATTTAAGACCTATAAGAGCGCTTTCTAAAAGCGCTTTCTAAGGTTACCTTTAGACAGCATTTTTTAAAAGCGCTGTCTAAAGTAATACCTATAGCAGCGCTTTCAAAAAAGCGCTTTCTAAGGTGGCATCCATTTATGGCATTTAACAGCGCTTTCAAAAGCTTGTCTTTTACGGCGCTTTTTTTTATCGAAATTTTTTTATTCTTTTTAGCAGCGCTTTTTTATAAAAGCGCTGTCTTTTTGGTGTTGTCTATTCCTATTTTTGGCGTAGTGAGGGACTGTTTTTTCTTTGTTTTCTCCGCTTTCTTCCCAATTCATGGATGTTTTCTCATCGAATACGACGTCCCGGCTGATGATGACTTTTCCTGTTTTCAAATTGTACAATCTGTAGCCTTTCAACATGGAACTGTAGCCAATGAAAATACATTTTCACTTGTTTCCTCCAGCTTCGTTCTCTTTTGTTTAGGAATTTGAGCATAGAAAACACACCCAAAAAGTTTAAGGTGGTTAACTGAAGGTGTTCTTCCACTCCAAGCTTCAAATGGAGTCTTATTCCATACAACCTTTATTGGACATCTAATAAGCAAATACACAGCAGTATTAACAGCCTCGGGCCAAAAGGTTTTAGGCATACCTTTCTCAAGTAGCATAGAATTCGCCATCTCCATCACGGTTTGGTTCTTTCTTTCAGATACACCATTTTGCTGAGGTGTATAGCCAACAGTGAGTTGTCTTTCAACACCTTCATCTTCACAAAATTTATGAAATTCATTTGAGGTGTACTCCTTCCCTCTATCACTTCTCAATATTTTTATAAACCTACCACTTTGTTTCTCAACAAAAGCTTTAAACTTCTTAAAAATTACAAAAACTTCAGATTTTTGTCTCATGAAATATACCCAAGTCATGCGGGTAAAATCATCAATAAACAAGATAAAGTACCTATTTTTTTCCATGAGATAAGGTGTTCATAGGGCCACACACATCTGTGTGTATAAGTTCTAATGCTCGTTTAGCTCTCCAGGCTCCTTCCTTTGGGAAAGGTTGCCGGTGGTGTTTACCTAGAACACAACCTTCACACACACCATATTTTTCTTCGATTCTTGGCAGCCCATACACCATTTTCTTTTGATAGAGT
Source organism: Lathyrus tuberosus (assembly GCA_022829125.1). Classification (NCBI taxonomy): domain Eukaryota; kingdom Viridiplantae; phylum Streptophyta; class Magnoliopsida; order Fabales; family Fabaceae; genus Lathyrus; species Lathyrus tuberosus. The sequence goes on from JALAZF010000159.1 coordinate 8,997,083, forward strand.
AACTTGAGACTTTCGTAATTCAAATGCCCAAGTCTCCTGTGCCATAAACACGAGTCATTCTCTTCTCTGGCCATCATGCTTACATTTTTCTCATAATTAAAAGAGGTGGAAAACTCCAGTTGCTAGTCATCTTCACAATGGCAATACTTCTTCCTTTCGAGTCAAAAATCTGCACTCTCTATTCTCAAATTTTAGAGAATAGCCGTGCTCCAGAAGTTGTCCAATGCTAAGCAAATTTTCGTCTAACTCCGGCACATAAAGCGTGTCATGTATGACTTTGCTTCCTTGCGTCGTGGTGACTCCAATGCTTCCTTTCCCTTTCACTTCGACATGTTCTCCATTGCCTAATTTAACTTTTGAGCTAAATGAAGAATCAATGTTTATAAATGGTTCCTTCTGTCCGGTCATATGGTTGCTACAGCCGCTGTCCAAATACCAAACATTTTTACCTTCTTCATGAAATGCTTTTTGACAAGCAAAAAACAAATTTTCTTCACCAGATTCTCCTTCTGTGTACGAAGCATGTTGTTGATTTGCAAGACGACAATCCTTTTGAAGGTGTCCAAATCTCTTGCAATTGTGGCATTGTGGTTTGCCTTTGTTCCAATAGTCCTTCTCGTCATGAGTTTTGTTGTTACAAATTCTGCACCATTTGTTGGATGCACCTTCATGCCACCTTCCGCCATTCACGCCTCTTCCTCTTCCTCGTGTGTTTCTTCCTCGACCTCTTCCAAGTATGCCACCTCTAGAAGACTCACCTCTATTTTGTATTGGAGGCTTATTTTCACCATTGTTGGGCTGAATGTTGAGTTTAGATTGAAAGGCACTCTCGATTGGTTTTTCAGAGTGTCGTAATAACCTTTGCTCGTAGGATCTCAAAGACCCCATCAACCCTTGAACTGTCATGGTTGATAGATCCTTGGTTTCTTCTATCACAGCCACCATTGGATCAAATCTTGCTGTCAAACTGATCAGAATTTTGTCAATAATTCTGCGATCTTCTATCGTATCACCATGCGACTTCATCTGATTCACCAATTCGGAGAGTCTGTTGAAGTATTCGTTCAGACTCTCGTTCTCCTTCATCCTTTCATTTTCATAATCTCTCTTAAGAGATTGAAGCTTCATCGTTCGCACATTTGAATCTCCTTCGAACTCTTGTTGTAGGATACTCCAGGCTTCCTTCGATGTTTTAGCTCTCATAATCCTTGAAAAAATGGATATAGAGACTCCTCTTTGAATCATCCCGAGAACACCAGCATATGTGATCTTCTTCTTCTTCAATTCTTCAAGCCGTTGGCTTGACTCTTCAGGCTTTTCTTTTGATTTTCCAGCCTCTGTTAGTACGGGTTCTTCATACCCGTTTTGGACAATCTCAGACACATCCAACGAGGTGAATAGAGTCTGCATTTTAACATCCCAGAAATCATAATTCTCTCCTTCAAACAAAGGAAATTTAACATTGCTATAAGTTGTGGAAGTGTTGCTTGTGAAAGCCATATTTTTGTTGGTTTTGCTGTAGCTGCAAGGATCTGCAGCTCTGATACCACTCTGTTGGTGGTGTTCTAGAGGTGGTGGAGTAAGAAAACAGTTTTTCGTCACTTTTTATACTGAACTTCCACTGGTGGAAGTTATACTTAAAAACACTCCAATTTTACTGAATTCACTACAAACTCTTTTTTCTGTTTTTCTTTTCATGTTTCAACATAGCATTACAATGTCTTTATATAGGCTTGAAGATGAAACCGATAGAGTATACAGTAAGTTGATAATTAAGATGAGGACTCTTTTGTTCTCTCAAACTTAATGACTCTACCATAAATCTAAATAAAAACAATCATAATAATATGCTGATTAGAATTATCCCATAATGCTTACTAATGATAGTGGTGGTTACAACACATTAATTTTAACAGAATCATAGACGATGTACCACTAAGGATGTGTAGACCTATATTTCCTCGTTTATGGGATGATAGTTTAGAAAGTAGCGATTTTCATGATTTGGGACCAAATTGACCTACGAATTTCAATTTATGGAATGATTTTTCCATTTCATAAATTTAGAGAACTAAATTATCCGACCTTTATGATTTGAAATCAAATATGAAGTTTTATATTGTTTTGAAATATGTTTTAACATGTCATCATTGTTTTCTTTCTTGTTACTAGGAATGACTCCATTCACTAACTATGTCAAATATTTGATACAGAATATTTATTCTTATTAATATATAATTTTATTTATTGTTCTTATGTTGAATAATTGTCCTAGTTACGAACTTTTCACAGTTGAAATGGCTTGTCAATTCTGTTTAAAGAAGGTCCAGGTGCGTACAATGTTTATTACCTGAGGTAATATAGCAAAAATATTTACTCTATCAACCTCATTTTATAAGTTGTTTAAATTTATAAACACATATCAGTGAGATAAGTGTTTTTTAAAGATATATATATATATATATATATATATATATATATATATATATATATATATATAAAAGAAGAAAAGGCGCACAAGAGATCGAGGTACAATATTAAGAGCATTGATATATAGAAATTTGAGTTTGAATTTAAAGTTTTCTATTTCACCACTTAAGATTTTTTTTTTTGAGTATTGAAATGCTTTGTTTTTTTACATTTCTATTGATAGGAATGTAATCAGGATTCAAGTACTGAAGCCAAGCTGTAAGCTCTTCAAACTCAACAAATTTAAAAGGAAGATCACGCTTGATAATTAGTCGAGCACACATTTCACGAGATACCAAATTATCAACTTTTGCTGATTTTAGCTTTCCTTGCATGTCTAACATAATCTGATCAACATCTCCAAAGTTAACTTTCTTATAAACTTCAAGATGACGTTTTAGAGAAGATGTCCCATATCGTTTTCCTCTACATGCATATGATGTACCACATGCATTGCATTTTGCTCTTTGTCTTCCCTCACTATCCAACCCTTCTATCATAGTAAAAAACTTCCACACCTAAGATTTCGACTTTCTCTTAGTGTTCTTCGTTTTACTAGGTTCCCCTGACACATTACTATTAGGTTCCACCGACTCACAATCTTGTTCAACGGTTAGATCCAAATCTACATCATCACTCTTATCAATTGGAGCTAAGAAATCCATATCCAAACTAAATCCTAAAACATAAAAGAAAAATTGGATTAGAAACATTTAAAAACAAAAGTAGATGGCCATAAATATTTAGTAAAATTACAAAGAACATAAATTGCAAAGAGTATAAATATTTAGTAAAATTGAAATATTTAAAACAAAAGTAGATGGCCATAACAGTGTCAAATAGGATTAAAAGTCAAATGCAATAGCTTCTGGCAACATAATCTACAGAGATAAGCATTCACATAGGACTCAAAATGCAAAGAAATAGACTCAAGTGATTCCAAAATTAATTAGCTTGCTTCTTTAACAGGAATGATAAAAGAAGCAAATTTTAAACTTCTAAATTGTATATAATACTTTCAAGAAGCAAAATTAATTAGCTTGCTTCGACAAACTCACCACCTATAAGATAACAGACCACACTGCTACATGCCAGAGCAGCAAAAAACCCACCAAATCATCACAAACCAGATCTATTGACAGCATCATGTAGTGGTTATTTTGCATATATCTATTGGAACATCAATCATTTCATAAATAAATCAACATGGTACAAAAACCCATATCTTTTTCGTGTACAAGGGAGGAGATTCCCGTGAAATTCATGTGCAGTGTAATCTCATCCTTTCAATTTTTTTCAATTAAGTGCAATAAATGTACTCTTAAAAAAATCAATACTATCATTGGAAAGAAGCTTCCACACCCATAATCTTATCTTGGAAAGATATATGCACTTGCATCATTGGGGAATTTACAAAAGGCATTTGGTACTCTCCATGAATATGAGTCCGCTTATGGAGATTCCAATCAAGAAAATACATACAGGAGAAAATACATACAACATAAAACATTACAAAAATACCCAGGCAACAGTAGGAGAAAAGAGAACTTACTTGCTAGAAAGAAACCACTGTTAACTTGCGATAGTGAGAGTGGGATTAGGGTTGAGTCGCGACCGTGAGTGATAGAGACATTGATTTCTTCTTTTGAAATTTTGTGTGAAAAGACTGAAGAGTGAAGACAGTGAAGAGGATTTTGTGTGGCTGGCTGTGAATCTGTGATGTGAGAGAGGGAGGTTATTATTTTTTACTTTTTTCAATATGTGAGGGAGGATATTGTTTTTTCAAATATTAATTGGACGGACCACTTAATTTTATTTATGTTGGGCCACTGTTTTAAATATAAAATTGGACTTTTTTATAACTTTTTTTAATATTTTTTTAACGGGTTGGCGGGCCAACCCCGCCCCATTATGTATTCCGCCCGCGGGTTTTTTTGCTTTGGCAGGGCAGGCGAAATGGGTAGGCGGGCCCAAAATCCATGCCCAGCCCGCCATTTTTTGGCGGGTGGCGGGCCTTGCCCCGTTTTGCCACCCCTACGTGTATCACGATAAGCTGCAAAAACAATAACTTTAATACAGAAAAACTCAAAAATATCAAAATAGATAAAACAATCTTATCAAACTAAAGCAGGCTAAAACCCTAATAACTGCCATTTCAATAAAACCAAAACAAAACAAAGCACACTCATCTAAACTTCAAAATAAACAAAATATTGATGCACCCTTAAATCAACCTATACTTATGCTCCTCAATGGTTCTTCTACTGTTAATTCTGAATTTGGCTTCTCTGTTGTTATTTCTGAGCCTGGTGTTTCAACTGTTTTTTCTACCCTTGGTTTGTATACAGATCTAATAAAGTTATACGCAAGTGCTCCAGCTATGGCTCCAAGAATAGGACCAACTACATATATCCATAAACCCTTATAAATATGCATCACAATAGCAGGACCAATACTTCTTGCTGGATTCATAGAAGCACCTGAAACTGGTCCAACTATAAAAAGATTCAACGTTATCGTCATTCCAACCGCAATACTTGCTGAATCATCCACCACTCTATGATCCGTCGTAACAGCTGAAATAACAAACATTAACAGAAAACTGATAATGAATTCAACAACTAAAGATTGACCACTTGATCCAACTGGCATAGTTCCGAAAAATGATTACGGTGTAATATCAAACATTAAAGATAATGTTAAACTCGCAAGCGTTGAACCGAGTAACTCAGCACCAATGTAAAGTGGAGCTTCGATGAATTTGATTCGGCGAAAAATGGCCAAAGTTATTGTTGAATAAACATTAAATGTTATGATAAGTGTGTTTTTAATTTAGAAGTTATGGTAAAGCCCAAGGTCAAGAGGTTATGGTAAAGCCAAAGGATAGTGGGGTATTATTAGCTTTTATTTCAATAAGTGGAGGTGTTAGTGGTCTAAGGAAAAGCCAAGAGTTACTAGTGGGGTTTTAATTTAGTTTAATGCTTTAATTATAGTAGTTTTTTTTGTAAGTCTATATAAAGACCTTCTATATTTTATTTTTTATTAAGAGCAATCATAAAGAAGTTTCATTTTTTCACAAATTGGCATCAGAGCTAATGGCGAATATGATGAGTCAAATGCCACTACCAAAATTAACGAAGGCGAATTACGAAAACTGGAGTATCCAAATTAAAGCTCTTCTTGGATATCTAGATTCGTGGTAGACGGTCGAAACTGGTTTCACAGAACCAGATACCACAGGGTATACGGCGGCTCACACCAAGGCATTGAAAGAGACACGTTTGAAGGATAAGACAGCACTGTACATCTTGTTCCGAGTTGTTGATGAATCAGGCTTTGAAAATATTACAGGTGCAACGACTTCGAAACAAGCATGGGACACGTTAGAAAAAGTATACAAAGGAGCTGACCGAGTCAAGCAAGTTCGTCTTCAAACTCTTCGAGGAGAATTGGAGAGAATGAAGATGAAGGAGTCGGAAACTGTATCAGAGTACATCACGTGTTTGCAACAGTGGTGAACCAACTCAATCGAAATGGAGAAATGATGACTGATGCTCGTATTGTCGAAAAGATTCTGAGATCTTTAACTGATAACTTTGAGAATGTTGTGTGTGCAATAGAAGAGTCGAAGGACCTTGTAACGCTCACAGTCGAAGAGCTAGCTGGTTCTCTCGAGGTGCACGAACAACGTAAGATCAAAAAGAAGAAGGAGATACACGACAAAGCAGTTCAGACCAAGGAGTCCACCAAAGATGAAAAGGTACTCTTTTCTTATAACTTTCGAGGAAGAGGACGTGGTCGTGGAGGTCGTGACAGTGGTCGAGGCAGCAATTTCGACAGAGGACAGTCGAGCCAGCAAAATTCGCGTGGCAGAGGACGTGGTCAAAGAGGTGGTCGGTCGAACTACTCCAACATCGAATGTTACAAGTGTAACAAGCATGGCCATTATGCGAAGGATTGAAACTCCTTCAAATGTTATAACTATGGTAAATTGGGACATCTTGCAAAAGACAGTCGAGTCGAAAAGAAAGTAGAAGAAACAACCAATTTAGCTTTGGAAACTGAAGCGAATGAAGGTTTTTTGCTGATGACTCAAAAGGAAGTAGACGCGAAAAATGACACTATGTAGTATCTCGACTCAGGAGCAAGTAATCATATGTGTGGTCACAAACACATGTTCAAAGAAATACAAAAGATTGAAGATGGTCATGTGTCTTTCGGAGATGCATCGAAAGTGAAAGTCGAAGGCAAAGGTACGATTTGTTACTTTCAGAAGGATGACTTAACTGGGTCAATCCAAGATGTTTATTATGTACCAAATCTCAAGACAAACATTTTGAGTCTGGGGCAACTCACAGAAAAAGGGTATTCGATATTCATGAAAGATCGAATATTACACTTGAAGGACAAGCTAGGGCATCTGGTTGCTCAAGTTAAAAAGGGAGAAATCGAATGTACAAACTGAACTTAAGAAGCGCTCGAGAAAAATGTTTGCAAGTCAATGTCGAAGACAAAGCGTCGCTGTGGCATCAACGCTTTGGTCATCTACATCATGCTGGTCTGAAAAGATTATCAAAGAGGAACATGGTGCACGGATTACCAGACATGGATTATGAAGGAAAGTTTTGTGAAGAATGCGTGCTTAGCAAACAAACAAGAACTTCATTTCAAAAGAAGGCAGAATATCAAGCTAAGCACATTCTTGAACTGATTCATACCGACATATGTGGGCCAATCACTCCAGAATCCTTCAGTGGCAAAAGAATTTAATTTCCTTTATCGACGACTTCTCACGAAAGACCTGGGTTTATTTCTTGAAAAAAAAATCAGAAGCATTTGAGGTGTTCAAAAAGTTCAAAGTAATGGTGGAGAAGGCAACTGACAGGAAAATCAAAGTCATTCGATCTGACAGAGGTGGTGAGTATACCTCGACAGCCTTTATGAAGTATTGTGAAGAGCAGGGCATAAGGAGATTTCTAACTGCACCATATTCACCCCAACAAAATGGTGTGGCTAAAAGGAAGAATGGAACAGTTCTCGACATGGTTCGATCAATGCTTAAGAGCAAGAACATGTCGAAGGAATTCTGGGCAGAAGCTGTACAATGTGCCATTTATGTTCAGAATCGATGTCCACATTTGAAGTTATAAGATCAAACACCACAAGAAGCATGGAGCGGACAAAAGCCAACAGTTTCTCATCTCAAGGTATTTGGTAGTGTGGCTTATGCACACGTACCGGATCAACGAAGAACAAAGCTTGAAGACAAAAGTCAGAAATACATATTTATTGGGTACGATGAGAAGACAAAAAGGTACAGGCAATTCGATCCCATAAGCAAGAAGGTGATAGTGAGTAGAGATATTCGAATAAACGAAGCGAGCAAGTGGGACTGGAATAATTCGACAGAAGTTATCGCCGAAGTTGGAGAAACATCAGTTACTGTACATACAAGCACTTTAGCTGGCCTTGAAGATTCTGACAATGTCCCTATGAGCATGCTCTCTATGTAAAGAAGAATGGAAGTGACATGTTGCTTGTTGCTCTTTATGTCGACGATCTCATCTTTATGGGTAGCAATGATCAAATGATAGAAGAATTTAAAGGTGCAATGACACGGGAATTCGAGATGATAGACTTAGGTCTGATGAGATTTTTTCTTGGTCTGGAAGTTCGACAAGAAGAAACATGAATTTTTATTTCACAAGAAAAATATGCAAAAGAAATCCTTAAGAAATATAAGATGGAAAGTTGTAATCCGGTCTCGACGCCAATGGAACCAGGTACAAAGCTGTCGAAATTTGATGGAGGAGATCGTGTCGAAGCAAGCAAATTTTGAAGCTTGGTAGGAAGACTTCACTATCTCACATGTACAAGGCCGAACATTTCGTTAAGTGTCGGCATTGTAAGTCGATTCATGGAGGAGCCAGTATTTTCACATTGGAATGCATTGAAAAGAATCCTTCGATACATTCAAGGAACTGTGTCACTTGGAATGTTCTACTCAAGAACAGAAGATTACAAGTTGATTGGTTACTTCGACAGCGATTGGTGTAGAGATATAGACGATCGAAAAAGCACTTCAAGATATGTGTTCTTTATGGGAAATACTGCTTTTACTTGGCTCTCCAAGAAGCAACCTATAGTAACGTTTTCGACATGTGAAGCTGAATATGTGGCAGCATCGTGGTGTGTTTTTCATGCAGTATGGCTGAGAAGATTGTTGAGTAAAATGGAGCAAAAACAGGAAGGTGCAACAGTAATACAAGTGGACAACAAATCTGCAATTGAGCTAGCAAAGAATCCAGTGAATCATGAAAGAAGCAAACACATCGATGTTCATTTCCATTTCATTCGAGAACATGTGAAGGAAGGAAATGTCGAATTGAAGCATGTAGCTAGCAAGGATCAAGCAGCAGACATCTTTACAAAACCATTGTCGAAAGAACTTTTCGACAGAGGCAAGAAAATGATAGGCTTGATGTATAGTAGAAACATTTAAGTTTACAGGGGAGTTTTGTTGAATAAACATTAAATGTTATGATAAGTGTGTTTTTAATTTAGAAGTTATGGTAAAGCCAAAGGTCAAGAGGTTATGGTAAAGCCAAAGGATAGTGGGATATTATTAGCTTTTATTTCAATAAGTGGAGGTGTTAGTGGTCTAAGGAAAAGCCAAGAGTTACTAGTGGGGTTTTAATTTAGTTTAATGCTTTAATTATAGTAGTTTTTTTTGTAAGTCTATATAAAGACCTTCTATATTTTATTTTTTATTAAGAGCAATCATAAAGAAGTTTTAGTTTTTCACAGTTATCGTAACCGCGGGGTTGAAGAGTCCGCCGGAGATATGACCAACTGAGTAACACATGACTGTTACAATCAGACCCCAAGTGATGCATATCCCTGGAAATGTTATGGAGACATAGATTTTGTCCACTGCTACAACACCACAACCTGCAAATACAAGAAAATATGTTCCAATAACTTCTGCTATAACCTTTTGTATTAAGGTTATAGCTAGGTTTGATGAACAACAAAGTTTTGTTGGAAATTCACCACAAATTATGGTAATTCCCCTTCAATCTTGTTCTCAAGATTGATAACGAACCACAAACACGCAATGGCAATGATGAAGATGAAGAACAAACAGCAAGAAAAGAAACGAGAGAGAGGAGAAATATTTGGAGAAAAATTGTTACCCACGAATTGTGGGATTTCAGATTTTATTTCACTTGCAATCTTGCAACTGTGAATATACAAAACACTAGCACTGTGATGATCTTCACTACTTGTTCTGCTTCTACATTCTATTACAAAGTACAAGTATTTATAGATTTAGAATTACAAAGGCCCAAAACTCTAAAGGCCCAAAATATCTATTTGAACTAAATTAAATCTAATCTAAATCATATCAAATCTAATCTAGAAACAAATCTGTGGTGAAACAACCTGTTTCGACACACTGCTTCAGCACTTTGACTTCGACACTCTTGGCTTTGACTTCGACACACTTAGACACTAGGAATTACAATTTAACACACCACCTAATTCATTGTGTCTAAGCTGTCCACATTCATCATGGCTCTTAGTCTTCTGAAGGCTTCGACCTACACTCCCTTTGTCATGATATCTGCAATCTGATTCTCAGTTCTGCAGTGTTCCAGATTCATCTTCCCTTTTGCTACCTGCTCTCGAAGATAATGGAACCTCATTTCGATGTGCTTGCTTCGACCGTGAGCTATTGGATTCTTCACCAAGTTGATAGCTGACATGCTGTCGATCTTCATGGTAATTGCTCCATGATTCTTCCTTGTAATCTCTTCGACCAAGTTCACCATCCAAGTTTCTTGACATGCACAAAGAGAAGCAGTTATATATTCTGCTTTGCATGATGACAATGCCACTACTGGCTCCTTTCTCGAACTCCAAGCAACTGGTGCACCACCTAACATAAACACATATCCACCTGTGGATTTTCTATCCTCAGCATCACTACACTAACTAGAGTCGGTGTATCCCACTAACTTGCATTCTTTCCCTTCATCAGCTGCAGGAAACAAAATGTCATAGTCGAGAGTCCCTTTCAGATACCTCAGTATCCTCTTCGTCGCTGTTAGGTGTGATACCTTTGGCTTCTGCATAAATCTACTTACCATACCCACACTGTAAGTTAAGTCAGGCCTTGTGTGACAAAGGTATCTAACTGACCCAATAAGTCTTCTGTATTGGGTTGGGTCGACATCATCTTCATCTAAATCCTTAGACAGTTGCAGTCAGGTCTCAGCTGGAGTCGAAGTTGGGTTGCAATCTTGCATCTCAAATCTCTTGAGTATTTCGCCTGCATATCTTCTTTGGTGCATCATCAAACCTCTACTAGTCTTGTAGAATTCGATGCCAAGGAAATATGAGAGATTTCCCAAGTCTGACATTTCAAACTCCTCACTTAGGCCATGTTTGAAATCTTCGATCTCCTTCTTGTAACTCCCTGTTATTAACAAATCATCGACATAGATGCAAAGTATAAGCAATTCATTATTACTTCTCCTTACATACACTCCATGCTCAGTCGTATATTTCACAAATTCCTTCTCCCTTAAGAAGCTGTCGATTTTCTTATTCCAAGCTCTTGGAGCTTGCTTAAGTCCATACAGGGCTTTATGCAGCCTGTACACCTTTGCTTCTTCGCCTCGTTTCACATACCCAGCTGGTTGTGCGACATAAACTTCTTCATCTAAGGGGCCATTAAGGAACGTACACTTCACATCCATCTGACATGTGTGCCACTTGTTCATATTTGCTAGACCAACAACCAACCTGATTGTTTCGATCCTAGCAACAGGTGCGAACACTTTATCGAAGTCGATTCCTTCTTTCTGAAGAAATCCTTTCGCCACAAGTCTCGCCTTGTGTCGAGTTACTTCTCTTCTGGGAGTCACTTTCACTTTGTAAACCCACTTCACATCAATTGCCTTCTTGCCTTGAGGCAATTCGACAAGTGACCAGGTGTTGTTGACTTCGATGGATTCTAAGTCTTCATTCATCGCTTTCACCCACTTCGAATCTTTCAATGCCTCATCTGCATTAACTGGTTCGACATCTGCGTAGAAAGCATAATGTACCAGCTCACCCTCTTCATCGACCACATCATCTGATGTAATTACACATTCTTGCAACCTTGCAGGCATGTGTCTTGTTCGTCGAGGTCTGCTTGGGCCTGCTTCATCTATGACTGGCTCCTGTCGAACTTCTCTTTCGACTTCAGTGGCTGGTTCTTCACAAGAGATTCTCACTAAATCCTTCTTGGCATTCTCAGTCCAATCCCATTCTTTAAGCTCATTTATGATCATGTCCCTGCTGATCACTACCTGCTTATTCACTGGGTCGAACAACTTGTAACCTCCAGTCGAATGATATCCTATCAAGATCATCTGATTCGACTTGTTATTAAGTTTCCTTCTCAACTGATCTCGTACATGTCTATGTGCTATCGATCCAAACACCTTCAGGTGGCTGAGGCTAGGCTTGACACCAGACCAACATTCCTCTGGTGTGATTCGTTTAAGCTTCTTCGTCGGACATATGTTCAAATTATATGTTACTGTCGAAACCGCTTCTCCTCATAATTCTTTGGGTAGATTCTTTCCATTCAACATACATCTCACCATGTTAATGATGGTTCTGTTCTTTCGTTCTGCAACTCCATTTTACTGTGGTGTATAGGGTGGCACCACCTCATGCACAATCCCTTCTTTTTCACATAATGCATCGAACTCTTTTGACACATACTCTCCACCACCATCTGTCCTCAGAATTTTCAGCTTTCGACCACTTTGTCTTTCGACCATGGATTTGAATCTAGAAAATACCTCAATCACATCACTTTTCTTCTTGATGAGGTAAGTCCACAACTTTCGACTGTAATCATCTATAAACGTGAAAAAATATCTGTTGCCACCAATCGAATCCACCTGGATTGGACCAAATACATCAGAGTATATGACTTCCAGAATTGCCTTCGACTTCCTTCCTGCATCCTTGTTAAAGCTATTCTTGTGTTATTTCGACTGAACACACTCCTCACAGACTTCACTTGGAATGTCGATTTCTGGTAATCCTGAAACCATATTTCTTCTCTTCAGCTCTCTGATGTCATAGAAGTTGAGATGGCCTAGTCGAAAATGCCATAACCACCCATCTCTGCTGGCTGCCATTTCTAGACACTTGTGCTCCATCACCTTGAGTTCAATCTTGAAGGTCCTATTCTGAGACATTGGAGCCTTCAAGATCAACCTACGACCTGCGTCGAGAACTCTCGTCATCTTGTCTTCGACAACTACCTTGTAGTTCTTTTCGACAAGCTGCCTTATACTGAGCAAATTACTTTTCATGCATGGTATGTACAACACATTGGAAATTATTGACCTTTTGCCATCTTTCCTCATAATCAGAACATCACCAACACCTTCAGTTGCTAGAGTGTTGTCATTTGCAAACTTCACTGTGTTCTTCGACGAGGACTTCATGTTGACAAACCAATCTTTCCTTCCAGTCATGTGTGATGAGCATCCTGAGTCCAAGTACCACTGATCTTGGAATCTTTCTTCATCTTTTGTTGTGACCATCAGCAACGTCTCTTCTTCTTCATGTTTCGCCAGCTTTGCATCAGTTTCTTGATTTCTCTTCTTTTCTGGACAATCACTAACATAATGACCATACTTCTGACAATTGAAACATTGAATGTGACTTTTATCTGACTTTCGACCACCACCTCTTCCTTTACCTGCAGCACCACCTCTTTGGTTGCCTTGGTTCCAAGGTTTCTTCTGAGTCGAATTGTAGCCTCCTTTACCTTTGTTGCCATTCACGTTTCCTTTGTCTTTCCTTTCCTTTTCTGACTGCGCCTGCAAAGCCATATCACTTTTTGACTTTGCTGCAACTCTTTCAGCCATCCTTTGTTCATGAGACTCAAGCGTCCCTTGAAGCTCTTTCTTTGTCAATACTGACAAGTCTTTCGATTCTTCTATGGCTACTACCACGTGGTCGAATTTTGGAGCCAATGACCTCAAGATCTTTGCAACAACTGATCTTGATGTCAACACCTCTCCACATACCTTGATTTAATTCACCTGCTTTGTAACTCTGGTGAAGAAATCTGTTATACTTTCGTTGTCTTCCATCTGAAGCAACTCATAGGTTCTCTTGTGAGTTTGTAACCTCACCTCTTTCACCTTTTCTGCGCCTCCAAACGACTTTTCAAGAATCTCCCATGCTTCCTTCGCTGACTCTGCATCACTAACTTTTTCAAAGTTATCTGGATCAACACACTAATGGATTATAAAGAGTGTTTTATAATCTTTCTTCTTCAATTCTTTGTGTGCAGCCTTTTCTTGATCCGTCGCGTTCTCCCCAAGCGGTGTTACTCCTTCCTTCACAAGATCCCAAAGATCTTGATAACAGAAAACCACCTTGATCTGCTTGCACCAATTCTCATAATTATCTTTCTTGAGAATTGGTAGGGTCGCTGGAAAGTGCCCATTTGAATGATTCATAGCCATCACGGTTTTCTTCCTTGAATCGCAACCGGAGCTCTAGATACCAGATGTTGGAAATTCACCACAAACTATAGTAATTCCCCTTCAATCTTGTTCTCAAGATTGATAACGAACCACAAACACGCAATGGCAATAATGAAGATGAAGAACAAACAGCAACAAAAGAAACGAGAGAGAGGAGAAATATTTGGAGAAAAATTGTTACGCACGAACTGTGGGATTTCAGATTTTATTTCACTTGCAATCTTGCAACTGTGAATATACAAAACACTAGCACTGTGATGATCTTCACTGCTTGTTCTGCTTCTACATTCTATTACAAAGTACAGGTATTTATAGATTTTGAATTACAAAGGCTCAAAACTCTAAAGGCCCAAAATATCTATTTGAACTAAATCAAATCAAATCTAAATCATATCAAATCTAATCTAGAAATAAATTTGTGATGAAACAACCTGTTTCGACACACTGCTTCAGCACTTCGACTTCGACACTCTTGGTTTCGACTTCGACACACTTAGACACTGGGAATTACAATTTAACAAGTTTCATGACAGAATAGTTGCCTATGACTTCCATTGATGCTAATTCTCAAGTCAGTCACATGTATTTGGAAAAATAGATACATTATATACAAGTGGGAAGTTATACAAAGTATCCCAAAAATAGATAATTTAGAGATAAGGTGATGTGTTCGAATAGTCTGCTAGTATTTGTTATAACGAATTTTACACTATTATTGTTATAAAATAGTAGATATTTTGATTTTGTGTGAAGGTCTTTTCTGATAACTTTTATTTTGTTTTATTCGAAATATAGATATTGTCTCATGTTAAGTAGGGTTCATATTTCAATATATTATTTGTAATAGTAACGTAGGGTTAAATATTGTGACCAATGTTAGAAACATGAGTGTATAGTAAGTGTTTCGGTAGATGAAGTACATGCAATGATAAAATCTTAGTTATTTAGAGGACTAGCTTTGAATTTGTAAGGCTAAATATATCCAAATTTGTCTTACATCTTGGTCAGAGTAGAATATTTTACTGAATGGGTGGAGGTTATTTCCTTAAAAATGTAGTTTCCTTAAAAGATGTATATGTAATAGAAAATAAGTATTATATTGTGTTCAATAGTCCATGCCATGTGAAAAAACAATTCCTAGCCTAATGATAAATTAAACTCAATTTTGTTGAAAGAAAGTTATGTTAACAAAAAAAATATAATTTCTTGTTGTGTCGAAACATATTGCTTAACAAAAGTAAAAAGTTGTTGAAATGCTTGTTAGTATCGAAACACTTAATATTGTCGAAATATAGAAGAAGTATATCTTGACAGAATTTAAGGCTTACTTTTATTTATTTATTTTAGCTGAGTTAGTTAGGTTACTTGGAGATTGTTTAGTGTGCAAGCAATCTCGGTCTATAAGTAGACAGATACCTATCATTGTAATAAATCAGTTGCATAGAAAAAAGATTGAATAAACTTCAGTTAGAAGTCATAGAGAAACTTTGTAGAAATGTTCTCTTTCTTCTCATTTTCTCTAAGACCCTAATTTCTCCTTTCTTCCACAATTCATCTTTTCCTTTTTTCTCAAATTTTTGTGCAGAGGAATCATCTTGCAACCAAGGTGTGGTTGATTCACTCGAGTGAGGAGTGGAGAATTGATTCTTGTTCATCGAGATTGATTCGGAATTTTCCATAGGTTTGGTGTAATTCCAACATCTGGTATTTAGAGTAATGACTGTGTAATTCTTGGAAAGCATAACGGAATGAACGAATGGACATTTTCCGATGAATCTCCCAATTCTGAAAAATCAGAATTACGAGAATCGGTGCAAGCAGATAAAGATTGTTTTGTGCTATCAAAATCTGTGGAATCTTGTGAAGGAGCGAGTGACGCCACTTGCAGAAAATACAACAGATGAAGAAAAGGCGGCACAGAGAGAATTGAAGAATAAAGATTAGGCATCCCACATATATCCTTATAATGGATATAGAGAAGGATGTGTAGACATATATTCTATTTGAAAGGTTCTTCCTTAATACCATTGAAGTAGGAGTTGAAAATATCGAGTTCTTACAGATTTGATGTAATTGATCAAAATGTTGAGGAGTGCTCGTTTGAACCATCTCCTCCCGACATAGTGAAGGTTTATCTAATAGGGACTATCATCCGAGAAAGAAAAAATGAGGTAGCTGACACACATGTGAGAGAGCTTTGGATGAAAGTCCTATCACTCATGTTCAAAGCTTTAAGATTTTAAGAAAAACTCAAAAACATCAAAATAGATAAAACAATCTTATCAAACCAAAGCAGTCTTAAACCCTAATTACTGCCATTTCCATAAAACAAAACAAACAAAATATTGATGCACCCTGAAATCAACCTATACTTATGCTCCTCAACGGTTCTTCTGCTGTTAATTCTGAATTTGGCTTTTCTGTTGTTATTTCTGAACCTGGCGTTTCAACTGTTTTTTCTGCCCTTGGTTTGTATACAGATCTAAGAAAGTTATACGCAAGTGCTCCAGCTATGGCTCCAAGAATAGGACCAACTACATATATCCATAAACCCTTATAAATATGCACCACAATTGCAGGACCAATACTTCTTGCTGGATTCATAGATGCACCTGAAACAGGTCCAGCTATGAAAAGGTTCAACGTTATCGTCATTCCAACCGCAATACTCGCTGAATCATCCACCGCTCTATGGTCCGTCGTAACAGCTGAAATAACAAACATTAACAGAAAACTGATAATAAATTCCATAGCCAAAGATTGACCGCTTGACGCAACCGGCACAGTTCCGAAAAATGATTTCGGGGTAATATCGAACATTAAAGATAACGTTAAACTCGCAAGCGTTGAACCGAGTAACTCAGCAGCAATGTAAAGTGGAGCTTCGATGAATTTGATTCGACGAAATATGGCCCAAGTTATCGTCACCGCGGGGTTGAAGAGTCCGCCGGAGATATGACCAACTGAGTAACACATGACAGTTACAATCAAACCCCAAGTGATGCATATCCCTGGAAATGTTATGGAGCCGTAGATTTTGTCCACTGCTACAACACCACAACCTGCAAATACAAGAAAGTATGTTCCAATAACTTCTGCTATAACCTTTTGTATTAAGGTTATTGCACGGTTTGATGAACAACAAAGTTTCATGACAGAATAGTTGCCTATGACTGCCATTGATGCTAATTCTCAAGTCAGTCACATGTATTTGGAAAGATAGATACATTATATACAAGTGGGAAGTTACACAAAGTATCCCAAAAATAGATAATTTGGAGATAAGGTGATGTGTTCGAATAGTCTGCTAGTATTATTGTTATAAAATAGTAGATATTTTGATTTTGTGTGAAGCTCTTTTTTTATAGCTTTAATTTTGTTTTATTCGAAATATAGATATTTTGTCTCATGTTAACGTAGGGTTCATTTGTTAAATATTGTGACCAATGTTAGAAACATGAGTGTATAGTAAAGGTTTAGACAGATGAAGTTCATGCAATAATAAAATCTTAGTTATTTAGAGGACTAGCTTTGAATTTGTTAGGCTGAATATATCCAAATTTGTTTTACATCTTCGTAAGAGTAGACTATTTTACTGAATGGGTTGAGGTTATTTCCTTAAAAGATGCAGTGCAAGAGGATGTAATAGAAAATAAGTATTATAGTGTGTTCAATAGTCCATGCCATGTGAAAATAAACAATTTCTAGCTTAATGCTAAATTAAATTAAATTTTGTTGAAAGAACGTTCCGTTAACAACTCTCTTAACCATTAAAAATCACTACGCTAAAATTCGCTTTTGGCAGCACTACTAAGACAACGCTTTTATCACAAAGCGTTGCTATAAGTTTTCAAAAAAATTCGCTAAAAAAAATCACTGCTAAAGACTATCTTTAGAAAGTGTTTTCTAAAAGCGCTGCTAAAGGTCGTACATAGACCTCACCTTAGAAAGCGCTTTTACAAAAGCGCTGCTAAAGGTATAACCTTAGAAAGTGCTTTTAAAAAGCGCTGCTAAAGGGTAACCTTAGAAAGCGCTTTTGGAAAGCGCTGCTAATGTCCTTAAATTGGCCCCACAATTGAAAGTGCTTTCTGAAAGCGCTGCTATAGGCCAATGAAAAGAAAGCGCTTTCTAAGGAAAAAGCGCTGCTAAATCTAGCACCTAAGAAAACGCTTTCCAAAAGCGCTGCCTTAGGTCATTTAATAATTAAAAAATAAAAACACGCTTGTTTTCAGAAGAACCCTAATCATTTTTTCTAATCGTTTTCACTCCTTTCTCTCTCGCGACTGTTCTTCCTTTCTCCTTCCTCCTTTCTCCGAACGCCACTGAACTTTCTCCGACCGCCACTGTACTTTCTCCGACCGCCATCGTTCTCTCTCGCGTCTGCTATTTTCGTTTTCGTTGAAACAAGAAGAAGAAGAAGCGGAAAACGAAGGAGAAGAAGAGTATGTACCCTTTTCATTCTCACTCGCCACTGTTGTTGTTGAATGTTGCTTCTATTGTTGTTGTTGATACAATGTTGGTACTGTAGTTGTTGTTGATACAATGTTGATAAAATGTGGTTTTGTATTTTCTGAATGTGATTTTGTTGTTGTTGATACAATGTTGGTTCTGTTGTTGTTGATACGATGTTGGTTAGAATATTTGTCGTTTCGTAACTCTCACACCAAGTGTTCGGTGAAATGCTTGAACCAAGTTTAAAATGTAGTTCGGTTATGAGCTTTTAAGTTAGTTGTGTTGTTAGTTTGAAACAGTTAGCATGAATATTGAAATATATGTTTTGTGAAATTGTTGTATGTGGAGTGTAGTATGTTTTCACTAGTGTGTACAACGTGCTTCCTTTTCAAATTATTACTGTTCACCATTTTTTTACCAGATGAAGCAATGTCTTCCTGATTGATTGATTGATAGAAGAGTGACAGAAGGGTTTATCTGTTAAAGAAACACTTAATACAACAGATAAAAATTTAAAACAGTATCCTCTTCATTCCAGGATGAGTGTCTTATTCTTTGAAAATGAAAATGAAATTGTTGAAATTAATTGATTCTTGAGAATTTGACTTATTTCTCCGATATATCTTGGTTGTTCTATTATATACTAAATTTGTCCTGTTATATTTGGCATACACCATCAATTCTAACTTAGTGAATTTGCTATAGGGGTTACTTGTGAAGAGTGAAAGTCTGATTGTTTCCAAGAATCTTACACTGTGTTGGTCCATAAGCTGTTGACTTCCTTACAGGTAAATAGTTTTTATTTTGTTGTTGTTTAGCTTAATTAGTAAAACCATGGATAAGAAATGGATGTCTTCAAGTCGATTGTCGAAAGAGCATGAGAATGGGGTATCAGAATTCGTTAAGTTTGCTGTTGCGCATGCCAAAGACCCCAGTCGAATGACATGTCCTTACTTGGATTGATGTTATGGGAGTCGGGTTGACGCGGTTCAGTTGGCATCGCATTTAACGAGGCATGGAATTGATCGAAGTTATACATGTTGGAATTTGCATGGTGAGAAAAGTAACGGGAATGTTGAATCGGGGGATAATACGACCTATGCTTCAAACGACAGTTGCACAGATACATACGATTGTGATCAAGTCGAAGAGATTGTAGAAGCACTTGAAGAATGTCTTAAGGATTGTCCCAAAATGTTTGAGAGGTTGGTAAGCGATGTAGAGAAACCGTTGTATAATGGTTGCACTAAATTCATAAGATTGTCTGCGGTATTAAAATTGTACAACGTAAAGGCGGGCAATGGATGGTCGGATAAAAGTTTCACAGAGTTATTAGCCCTTATTAAAGATATGCTTCCAGAGGATAATGTTCTTCCCAATCAAACATATGAGGCCAAAAAGATGTTGTGCTCTATTGGCATGAGCTATGATATGATACATGCTTGTCCAAACGATTGTGTTTTGTTTCGAAATGAGTATGCAACGTTAAATGAGTGTCCTAAATGCGGTGTATCTCGATATAGGAAAAAGTTGTCTTCAGCAAAAGTCTTATGGTATTTTCCTATAATTCCGAGATTTAGACGCATGTTTCGTAGTGAACCCGATGCAAGACACTTGACTTGGCATGCAGATGAAAGAATTATTGATGGAAAGTTTTGACATCCGGCAGATTCACCACAGTGGATGAAAATTGATAATGATTATCCTGAATTTGGAAAAGAAGCAAGAAACCTTCGCTTGGCATTATCTACTGATGGAATGAACCCACACGGTCTTCAAAGTATCTCACATAGCACATGGCCTGTGATTATTATGATTTATAACCTACCTCTATGGCCATTTTTGAAGTGTAAGTACATGATGTTATCTATGTTAATTTCTGGGCCTAAACAACCAGGGAATGACATAGACGCATACTTGACACCCTTAATCGAAGATTTAAAGACTTTGTGGGAGAACGGTGTTGAGGTTTATGATGGATATAGGAAAGAAAGTTTCAACTTGAGGGCGATGTTGTTTGGCACAATTAATGATTTTCCAGCATACGGAAATCTATCAGGGTATAGCATAAAAGGTCAATGTGTGTGTCCTATTTGTGAAGATAAAATAGATTGGACACGATTAGAGTTTGGTCAGAAGAATGTATTTCTTGGTCATCGTAGATTCTTAAATTCTAATCATCATTACCGTGGGTGGAGAAAAGCCTTCAATGGAGCCCCAGAACAAGGTAGAGCTCCACCTATATTGACAGGTGATCAAATTTTTGAAAAGGTGAAAGATGCGAGTATTCAGTTTGGTAAGCCTTTTGGACATACGCTTGTTAAGAGTGGGTGGAAGAAGAGGTCAATTTTTTTTGAATTTCCATATTGGAAGTCATTGTTTGTAAGACATTTTCTCGATGTTATGCATATTGAAAAAAATGTATTTGACAGTGTTATTAGTACGTTACTCAATATACAAGGAAAGTCTAAGGATGGCCTTAAAGCAAGAAAGGACTTGATAACGATGGGGATAAGAACTGAATTAGGACCCTTGAAGAAAGGAAGTCGAGCATATCTACCACCTGCTTCCTATACTCTATCTAGAAAGGAGAAAAAAGTATTGTGTAAGTTTCTAAGTGAAGTTAAAGTTTCAGAAGGATACTCTTCAGATATTAGAAGACTCATGTCTATGAAAGACCTCAAGTTAAAGAGTTTAAAGACGCATGATTGTCATGTTATAATGGAACATTTTCTACCAATAGGTATACGTTCTATTCTGCCAGAAAAAGTAAGAAGCGCAATAACTAAATTGTGTTCTTTCTTCAAGTCAATTTGCAGTAAGGTGATCGATCCTGCGATCTTACCAACATTGCAAAAAGAAATAGTTATTACTTTGTGTGAGCTTGAAATGTATTTTCCACCCTCGTTTTTTGACATAATGGTGCATCTAGTTGTATATCTTGTGAAAGAGACACAATTATGTGGACCAGCTTATATGAGATGGATGTACCCTGCTGAACGTTATATGAAAATATTAAAAGGGTATGTGAAAAACTGAAGTCAACCCGAGGGTTGTATTGCTGAACGATACATTTTTAAAGAAGCGATTGAGTTTTGTTCTGAATATCTGTCCAATGTTCAATCAATTGGACTCCCCAAATCTCATATTGTCGAAAAAAAGAAGGAAAAAAGTTAATTGGAAATAAAGTTGTGACAGTATCAAGGTTCGAACGTGATCAAGTGAATTTGTATGTTCTGCACAATGAGAACGAGGTTGAGCCGTATGTTGAAATGCACAAGGATGTTCTCCAAGGTTTAAATCTGAATAGAAATGAAAATTGGATAGTACGAGAGCACAATCAAAGTTTTATACCTTGGTTTAAGGATCATATATATTCAAAGTATTATTAAGATCCCGCTTCAATAACAGAAAGGTTGCGATGTTTAGCATATGGTCCAAGTTAGGTTGTGTTTTCTTATAGCGCATACGCAATTAATGGATACATGTTTTATACCAAAGAACAAGATGATAAAAGTACTATGCAAAATAGTGGTGTCACCGTGGTAGCTGAAGCAATGCACATTTCAAGTGTGAAGGACTTAAACCCCAAATTTGCAAATCTGTCATATTTTGGGGTTATCGAGCGCATTTGGGTGTTTGATTATGAGAAGTTTCAGGTTCCTATATTTGGTTGCAAGTGGGTTGAAAATAATAATGGCTTACGAATGGATAAGTCAGGATTTTTGCAAGTGTATCTTAATAGGGTGGGGTACAAAGATGAGCCTTTTATTCTAGCCTCTCAAGCTAAACAAGTGTTCTATGTCACTGATCCGACAAGTACGAAATGGTCTATAGTGCTTTTATCTAACAAAGTAATTGATGAAAACATTGGAGATCAAGGCGATATTGATGTTGAGATTAAATCGTTTACTAGAAATGATCAAGATGAGATTATTATAGCAAACGAATCATATATTAGAAATGATCATAATGAGGGTATTTGGATCAATCCAACCGTCCGTGTTGTTAAGAAACAAGTAGAACATATCCCAACCAAGAAAAGAAAGAGACGTTAGTGCAAAAGATACTATTTCGTGTCTATTATTTAATAAGTTGAACAATTTATTTACACATTTCAATGAAAATAGTCTAATGTTTATTATGTTTTTATTTAAGGTTCTTGTATGACAAATTGATGCGCGGGATTCTATTTCGTGTCTTCCGCGCTTATAATACTGACAACGGGTTAGTTTTTCATTCTAATTTCATTCTAATATTTGTATCTTTTTCATTCTAATCTTTGTTATGATACTTGATTAAACAAGACAACTATATATTCTTATTTGTTTTTATTTTGTTAGAGCAATACAAGTATAGATTGCGGTTATTACGTTTTGAGGTTTATGAGAGAAATCCTTCATTTGGATCAAATAGAGACTCCAATCATGGTATGGATTTATAACTTAGGATATATTTTAATATTTATCGAATATTTCATATAATTTATTACTTTTAACTAAATCATGCATGTTATGTTTTATTATGTAGTACTTTGATGAATACAAGTGTGCTCATTACTCGAAAGATAAATTGGAAGAAATCAAGGAGGAATTGTGTGAATATTTTATTGAGAAAAAAATTATATAAGGTATGAAAGTTGTTGTGTTGATTTATATCAAATGGTTTATGTGTTGAATTATAATGGTGTATATATTTTGGATTATAATGGTATATAATGCCTATGTTTGAATAAAAGCTTGTTTGTTAAATAAAGGCTCAATGGTTGAAATATAAGGCCTATGTGTTGAAATAAAGGCTTGTTGAATGTCATATAATGCCTATGTGTTTGAAATAAAGGCTTGAATTATATAGGTTTATGGTATTATTTCCAAAAATATGCTTTCTAAAAAATAAAGAATAGGTAGCGCAACGCTTCCTAAATTCTGATTTATAAAAACGTGCTTTTAAAAAGCACAATTTACTTGAAGAAAAGACAACGCTTTTCAGAAAAAGCGCTGCTTATAGTTCACAATAAAAAGCGCTTTCCATTAAAAGCACTGCCTTAAAGTGAAATAAAAAATACATTAGACAGCGCTTCAAAAAGCACTGTCTAAAGGGGGACAATAGAAAGCGCGTTTTCCTGAAAAAGCGCTGCCTAAAGAAGCTAATAGAAAGCATAAAAGGCCAGAAAAAGTGCTGCTAAAGGCCCACTTTAGACAGCGCTTTTCTAGAAAAAGCGCTGCTAAAGACCCACTTTAGAAAGCGCTTTTCCAGAAAAAGCGCTGCTAAAGGCCTACATAAGGCAGCGCTTTTGCATAAAACAAAAGCGCTGTCTTTACCTATAGTCGTGCCACCTTAGGCAGCGCTTTTAAGCGCTGTTAAAAGCAAAAAAAAAACGTTGTCTTTTCCCTTCCGTGGCATAGTGAATGTAATTTCTTGTGTCGAAACATATTACTTAACAAAAGTAAAGAGTTGTTGAAATGCTTGTTAGTATCGAAACACAATATTATCGAAATGTGGAAGTGTATATCGATAGAATTTAAGGCTTACCTTTATTTGCTTACTTTAGCTGAGTTAGTTAGGTTAGTTGGAAATTGATTGGTGTGGAAGCAATCTCGGTCTATAAATAGGGAGATACCCTATCATTGTAATAATGCAGTTGCATAGAGAAAAGATTGAATAAACATCAGTTTGAAGGCAGAGAGAAACTCTGTAGAAATGTTCTCTTTCTTCTCCTTTTCTCCAAAATCTTAATTTCTCCTTTCTTCCCCAATTCATCTTTTCCTTTCTTCTCAAATTTCTGTGCAGAGGAATCATCTTGCAACCAAGGTGTGGTTGATTCACTCGAGTGAAGAGTGGAGAACAGGAGGAGGAGTCAATCAAAAGAATTGATTCTTGTTCATCAAGATTAATTCAGAATTCTCCATAGGTTTGGCGTAATTCCAGCATCTGGTATTGAGAGCAATAATTATGTGATTCTTGTGAAGCATAGCGCAATGAATCATCCGAATGGGCATTTTCTGATGAGTCTCCAAATTCTAAAGAATCAAAATTACAAGTATTGGTGCAAGCAGATAAAGATTGTTTTTTGCTATAAAGATCTTTGGGATTTGGTGAAGGAGCAAGTGACGCCGCTTGCAGAAAACGCGGCGGATGAAGAAAAGGCGACACACAAAGAATTGAAGAAGAAATATTATAAAGCTATCTTTATGATTCATCAATGCGTTGATCCATATAATTTCAAAAAACTCAGTGATGTAGAATCGGCGAAAGAAGCATGGAAAATCTTGGAGAAATCGTTTGGAGGCGCTGAAAAGATAAAAGAGGTGAAATTACAAACTCACAAAATAACGTATGAATTGCTTCAGATGGAAGAAAGTGAAAGCATAACTAATTTTTTCACTATGGTTATGAAACTAGTGAATCAAATCAAGATATGTGGAAAACGTTGACATCAAGATCAGTTGTCGCAAAGATCTTAAAGTCATTGTCTCCAAAGTTCGACCATGTTGTAGTAGCCATTGATGAGTCGAAAGGCTTGTCAACATTGACAAAGAAAGAGCTTCAAGGGACTCTTGAATATCATGAACAAAGAATAGCTGAAAGAGCTGCAAATAAGTCAAAGAGTGATGTGGCTTTGCAGGTGTAATCAGCAAGATGAAGTCATTATCTCCAAAGTTCGACTGGTAGAGGAACAGAAAGGAAATGCGTCGAACCAGAGAAGACCCTCATACCAAAGTAACCACGGAGGTGGTGCTGTTGGTAGAGGAAAAGGTGGTGGAAGAAAGCCTAACAAAAGTCACATTCAGTGTTTCAATTTTCAAAGGTATAACCATTATTCTAGTGATTGTCCCAAAAAAACAAAATAATCAAGAAAATGTTGCAAAGTTTGCAAAACATGAATGGTCACAATAAGAAATGAAGAAAGCTTCAAGGACAAATGGTACTCGGACTCAAGATGCTCATCACACATGTCTGGAAAGAAAGATTGGTTTATCAACATAAAACCCTCGATGAAGAACATGGTGAAATTTTCAAATGACAATACTTTCGCAGCTGAAGGTATTGATGATATTTTGATTATGAGGAAAGATGGCAAAAGGTCAATAATTTTCAATGTATTATATATACCAGGCATGAAAAGTAATTTTCTCAGCATAGGGCAGTTGGTTGAAACGAACTATAAAGTGTCGATTGAAGACAAGATGATGAAAGTTTTCGACTCAGGTTGAAGGTTAATCTTAAAGGCTCACATGTCTCAGAATAGAACCTTCAAGATTGAACTTAATGTGATGGAGCACAAGTGCCTTACAACTGCAGCTAGCAGTGATGAATGGATATGGCATTATAGACTTGGCCATCTCAACTTTAAAGACATCAGAGATCTGAAAAGAAGAAATATGGTTTCAAGGTTACCAGAAATCGACATTCCAAATAAAGTATGTGAGGAATGTGTGTAAGCAAAGCAACACAAGAACAACTTTAGAAAGGTTGCAAGAAGCATGTCGAAGGAAATTCTTGAAATCATATACTATGATGTATGTGGTTATATCAAGGCGGATTCGATTGGATGTAACAAATCCTTTGTCACATTCATAGATGATTCCAGTCGTAAATTATGGACTTACCTGATCAAGAAGAAAAGTGAAGTGATCGAGGTATTTTCCAAGTTTAAATCTATAGTCGAAAGAAAAAATGCTCGTAAGCTCAAGATTCTGAGAACTGATGGTGGTGGAGAGTATGTGTGGAAAGACTTCGAAACATTATGTGAGAAAGAAGGGATTGTGCATGAGGCTACACTCCACAAAAGAATAGAATAAACGAGGAAGAATATAATCATTATGAATATGGTTAGAAGTATGTGGAAAGGCAAGCATTTACCCAAAGAATTATGGGGAGAAGCTGTGTCGACTACAACATACATACTGAACAGATGTCCGACGAAGAAGCTAGAAGAAATCACGCCAGAAGAATGTTGGTATGGTGTCAATCCTAGCTTGACTCATCTGAAGGTATTTAATTCTTCAAACTCCCCTCAACTCTCACTAATTCCACCCACCTCCTTATTTTAATTAAAAATATATTTTTCTCTACAAAGTCTCAATTTCACTTATTTTCTATTAATTAAATTATTAAAAATATAATTAAACAAGGCTCAATGGATATTAAACGAGGCTTATTTTCTCTTAACACCCCCTCTCACGTCAAGGATTTGTTTCTGAGGCGTGAAACTAAATGGTGGGTGGTCAAATGCATATTAAACGAGGCTCTGATACCATCTTAAAAATGTGTGGCAGGGCCTAACACAACCCTACAAAACCGTCTATTATGGTGAGGATTTCTGTTAAGGGCCAAATTGTGCATACTTTTGATGATATTTTGTGGCCCTTTTCACTTGTTTCCTTTTGTATTTTAGAAGTAAATATATACTTTTTAGTATAAATATGCAAGTTTCTGATTTTATTGTAAATATTGTGAATTATGATAATTTTTATGCTTTATGATAGGTCTTCTTGCTGATATATAATGCTTGGAACTTATGGTGAAGGAAAGAAGGCCTAAAAGATCATTTTCAGAGCGATCGTGTCGGTAAATCGCGCTTAGCGCGGTTCCAGCGCGGTTTCACTGTACATCAGTAGCTAATGTCCTTCAACCATGCTAAGCGGCCTCCAACCGCGCTTAGCGAGCTTCCTGGGATTTTGCATCTATTTTGCTGATCGCGCTTAGTGCACTCCTGATGGCGCTTAGCGCGGTGCCACTTGCTGCTACCTTTTGCACTTTCTTTAAATATATACCTTAGAAGATATTTTGTAACAACTTTACATTTTCAGAATTTTAGAGTTTTGAAAGGGTTTTTAGGTCAAAAAATCTTAGAAACTCAAGAAGAAGTAAAAGTCAAATCTTTGGAGCATGAATCTTCGATTCTTCGACTTTGATGCTAACAAAGCTTTCCTTTTTATTTGTTGAACAAGCTACCATGGTGATGGCTAGCTAAACACTTTGTGTCAAGATTAGAGGTAGTTAACCTTGCTATTATGTATTTCTTTTGATCTTTTGTATGTGAACAAGGTTGATAATCAATAGATGATGAAGATATTTGCTTTTAATGTTGTATTTATGGTTTAAATCACTCTAGACATAGATTTTCCAAGTCTTGATCTAATTTCTTCATATACTAACCATCAAACTCTAGACATAGATTTGGTTGTTAATATTTGCTTTGTATCGATCTTAATGTTTATTGTTTCGATTGTTATTTCGAGAAATCATCTAGCAATTAAAATAATAATACCCACGGAGCGGCTTTAGAAATAAACCGATTCGCGAGGATATGCATTTGTATTGATCGAAACTAAGTTCACATGCTTGATTAATTGGATATGTATGAAAGGGGTTAACAAAATCTAATCTTGACATGCTTTTCTTAAAACAAAACATCTTTTCTCTAGTTTACTCTTTGCTACAAAAACATATGTTTCAAAACAAGAACTCTTTGAAAACCCTTTTCTTAGAACGTTAAACTATTGAATGGAAAGCATCTAGATATCTGAACAATCCCTGCGGATACGATAAAACACCCACCTAAATTACTTTTCAACAAAATGGCGCCGTTGCCGGGGATTGTTGCCGATATTGATATTGCAAGCATTGCAACAGTTTAGTGATTTTAAGATATTTGTATTGTGAATTTCTTACCTCTGTAATTCTCTTGTGCTTTTTAATTTGTTTGGCTAGTGTGCATAATCTGTTTATGCGAGGGAGTGTACCTGCAGAAGAACTTCCTTTTTATCCTGAGATTGAAAGAACTGCTCGTAGGCTCAATAGCAAAACAAGACAGAGACGACAACTTGCTAGAGAAAGACAAGAGCGAGGTGAATCTTCTTCATCCACGCCAATTGAAACACCAACTATGGCAAATCCACCTCCTCCACCTCCTTCTGCTTCACTTCCATGTACCAACAGTCCAAGGCATAATGCTCAGTTTGCGTGCAACCCTAACAATGGAAGGCATTCGGAGATGAAAACGGGAATTCTTGCACTTCTATACCAAAATCCTTTTTCCGGTATGGATCATGAGGATCCGTTCACACATCTTACTAAATTCTATGAAATTGCGGGTGCAACAGGAGCGCCGAAAGCGGAAGAAGAATCCTTGTTCAAGAGACTATTTTCGCATTCCTTAATAGGGAAGATCAAGAAATGGTATCTTGATCAACCCACTTTGGTAATGATAAACTGGAATGTATTGGAAGAAAAGTTCCTTGAACGATTTTTTCCACATAATCGATTCATGGAAGCAAAGACGGCAATTTTGGTGTTTGCTCAAGGTAGAAATGAATCTCTCAATAAACCTTGAGAGAGGTTCAAATTCATGTTACAAAAATGCAAAGGCCACGGTTTTGACGAATTAACTCAAGTGCTCCTCTTCCTAAATAGACTCCAATCGGTCCACAAGGCTTTGTTGGATGCTACTTCTGGTGGATCGTTAATGTCTAAAAGCGCCAAAGACGTAATTCCTATAATTGATAGGATGGCACTCAATGGTCACCAAGGGAATCACAACCGTGGTATACCTCAACGGAAACCGGGCATGATAGAGTTTGGAACAAATGACGCAATTCTTGCGTAAAACAAATCGCTTTCACAACAAGTGGAGTTGTTGACTCAATAAATGTCAAAAATTCCACAACAAATAAAAGAAATACAAGAAATTCCTAACAACAACAAACAAGTGGCAAGTTGTGAGCTTTGTAAAGGAGATCACCCTACCGAGTATTTTCCTCCAGTGGTTGAAGAGGCGAATTACCGGGAAACTAAAACCAAGGTTATCAACCTCGACCACCATACCAACAAGGCAACCAAGATTACCAACAAAGAGGTAATCAAGGTTATCAACAACAATGGAGGCCTCAAGATGCCAGAACTTCTAATCGTCAATAAAAATATGAAATTTACACTCAATCTCCACAAGCTCCAAGTGGAAATTCAAAGATGCAAGACACCCTCACTCAATTCATGCAAATGTAATTGTCTAATCAAAAGAACACCGATGCGGCTATAAAGAACCTTGAGACGCAAGTGGGGTAATTATCCAAACAATTGGCCGACCAACACAAAGGAAGTTTTTCGACGAATACTCAAGTGAATCCAAAAGAGTATTGCAAGGCTATTCTTACTAGAAATGGTAGAGAAATTGATATGGGCATAAGTGAGGACGTTGTGAAAAAAAGGGAGTAGTTGAAAAAGAAAAAGAGATTGATGAGAGTGAAGTAGAAAAAAAATTTGAGGGAGAATTAGTTGAAAATGAAACGAAAAAGAGTGAGGAAGAAGAAAAGAAAATGAGAGAAGAGAAAAATAAAAAGACTAGGAAGGGGAAGGAACAATATAGTACTATTCCGATTCAAAATTTTCCTTATCCTCATGCTCCGACGAAGAAAGATAATGCAAGGAACTATGCTCGGTTTTTGGATATTTTTATTCAATTACAAATTAATATTCCATTTTCCGAGGAATTGAAGCAAATGCCAAAATACACAAAATTCATGAAGGATATCCTCACTAAGAAGAAAAGGTACACGGATCAAGAAACAATCATGGTTGATGCTAGTTGTAGTGCTATCATTCAACGGACTCTTCCGCAGAAAGAAAGTGATCCGGGACGAGTTACTTTGTCGGTTACCATAGGAAATATTTATGTTGGCAATGGGTTAATTGATTTGGGCTCTAGTATTAATTTGATACCTTTGTCCATTGAGAAAAGGTTGGGACACATGGAGTTGAGAGCTACTCAAATGACATTGCAACTTGCCAATAAATCCACTACATGTCCTCACGGTGTAGCGGAAGATGTGTTGGTTAAGGTTGACAAATTCTTGTTTCCCATCGACTTTGTGGTGATTGATATGGAAGAAGATGATGACACTCCCTTGATTCTTGGAAGATCTTTTATGAACACCGCTAGAATGGCCATAGCTATGGACGATGTACTCATGAAAGTGAGAGTACAAGATGAGGAGATTTGTTTTAATCTATTTGAAGCCATGAAGCATTTGAATGACAAAGGTGATTGTTATAGAATTGATGCAACAGATGAGGTGATTGAAGAAGTAACAAGGCAGTTACAAGTTCCTACCCCATTACAAAAAGTTCTTACAAATGCTCTTCAAAGTGTCAATGAGAATGAAGAAAAAGAAATCGAAAAATGTTTGCGAGAACTTGAAGAATTGGATGAGATTCCTCCCTTAAAAGAAAGGGTGGAAATTTTGAAAAAGGAAAATAATGAAGAAATCAAGCTTGAATTGAAGTTGTTGCCATCTCATCTTAAATATGTGTTTCTTGATGATGAGGGGCATAAACTGGTGATCATAAGCAAAGCTAACCAAAAACGAGGAGGACAAGTTGATTTGTGTGTTGAAAAAGAATTAATTTACTATGGGATATACTATTTCCGATTTAAAAGTAATAATTCCTTCATATTGTATGCCTAGGATACTGATGGAAGATAATTTCAAACCGGTAGAGCAACCTCAACGTCGCTTTAATTCTACCATGAAAGAAGTGGTTAAGAAAGAAGTGGTGAAAATGTTGGAGGCTAGAATGATCTACCTGATTTCCGATAGTCCATGGGTTAGCCCAGTGCAAGTGGTACCGAAGAAAGGAGGGATGATGGTAATCCGAAATGAGAAGAATGAGTTGATCCCTACAAGAACCGTAGCCGGATGGAGAATGTGTATTGATTACCGTAGGCTAAATCAAGCTACGAGGAAAGATCATTTTTCCTCTTTCGTTCATGGATAAAATGCTCAAGAGACTTTCCGGTCAAGAATTTTATTATTTTTTGGATAGTTATTCGGGTTACAGTGAAATTATTCTGAACCTGAAGGACCATGAGAAAACTGCTTTCACATGCCCTTTTGGAATCTTCGCTTATAGAAGGATTCCATTTGGGTTGTGTAATGCACCGACCACTTTTCAATGGTGCATGCAAGCAATATTTTGGGACTTGATTGAAAAGTCAATTAAGGTTTTTATGGACAACTTCTTGGTTTTTGGACCGTCGTTTGATCTTTACTTGAAAAACTTGGATGCGGTATTGGAAAGGTGTGTGGAAACCAACTTGGTTCTTAATTGGGAAAAATGAAATTTCATGGTAACAGAGGGAATTGTGCTCGGCCACAAAGTTTCTTCAAGAGGCCTTGAAGTTGATCAAGCCAAGGTGCACGACATTGAAAAATTGCCACCACCTTTGAATGTGAAGGGTATAAGGAGCTTCCTCGGTCATGTGGGAATCTATCGGAGGTTCATCAAAGATTTCGCAAAAATCGCAAAGCTTTTGAGCAACTTGCTCAACAAAGATAAGTCTTTTGAATTTGATGAGTCTTTCATGATAAATTTTAATTCTTTAAAACAAAGTTTGACTACCGTGCCCATAATCATCGCTCCAAATTGGAAAATTAATTTTGAACTCATGTGTGACGTGAGTGATTATGTTGTGGGTGCGGTACTTGGTCAACGAAGAACAAATTTTTTTCATGCTATACACTATGCAAGAAAGGTCTTGAATGAAGCTCAAATAAATTATGCCACAACAGAAAAAGTGCTTCTTGTGATAGTGTATGCATTGGAGAAATTTCGGTCATACCTTATTGGGTCTAAAGTTGTGGTTTTCACGGACCATGCGGCGATTAAGTATTTGCTTACCAAGTCGGATTCAAAACAAAGGCTAATTCGATGGGTCCATTCGATGGCAAATCAGAAAGCCACCAGATTAATACTGGAAGGCCTAACTCGTAACCAGAAAAAAGAATTTTTATCTGACGCCAAGTACTTTGTGTAGGATGAATCGTATTTGTTTAAGCTTGGTGTCGATAACATTTTGAGGAGGTGTGTTTCGAAAGAAGAGGCTAATAACATCCTTTGGCATTGTCACAACTCTCCTTATGGTGGGCATTTTAATGGTTTGAGAACAACAACAAAAGTCCTTCAATCGGGCTTTTATTGGCCTTCTTTGTTCAAAGATGCACATGCGCATACGCAAAGTTGTGACAAGTGCCAAAGGAGTGGTGGAATTTCAAAACGGAATGAAATGTTGTTGCAAAACATGATGGAGGTTGAGATGTTTGATTGTTGGGGCATAGACTTTGTCGTCCCATTTCCATTATCGTTTTCCAATTAATATATTTTGGTCGCAGTGGACTATGTGTCCAAGTGGGTAGAAGCGATTGCATGTGCTAAAGCGGATGGAAAAACTGTGATAAATTATTTAATAAAAACATTTTTTTCTCGATTTGGTACTCAGAGAGTGTTGATAAGTGACAGAGGATCCCACTTTTGCAACACTCACCTAGAAAAAGCATTGGAGCAGTATGTTGTAAAGCACAAAATTGCAACACCATACCATCCACCGGAAAATGGGCAAGCAGAGGTATCAAATCGATAAATTAAAAGGATTCTTGAGAAAATGGTGTCGGCTTCTAGAAAAGACTGGTCAAATAAACTTGATGATGCTTTGTGGGCCTATCAGACAGCTTTCAAAGCTCCAATTGGTCTCATACCTTTCAAAATGGTCTATGGTAAAAATTGTTATTTACCGGTAGAGTTGGAATATAAGGCATTTTGGGCCTTAAAATTTTTGAATTTTGATCCAACTCTAAGCGGTGAAAAAAGGAAAGTACAACTGCATCAAATGGAGGAATTGCGCCTTCAAGCGTATGACTCCAACAAGCTATACAAGGATAGAGTGAAAAGTTACCATGACAAAAAGATTGTGAGAAAAGAATTTAAGGAAGGGCAGCTGGTCTTACTATTTAATTCGAGATTGAAATTGTTCCCTGGTAAGTTGAAATCCAAATGGTCCGGTGCGTTCCAGATTAAGGAGATCAAGCACTATGGGGCGATTGTCTTTGAAGGTACACTGTCAAATGAGAGTTTGACTGTTAATGGTTAAAGGCTGAAGGTTTATCTTGGTGGAGATTTCGAGCGAAATATAGCCACAGTGCCTTTTTGAAATCCGTGAGATCGCATTTGATCGTCAGCTTAAACGACGTTAAACAAAGGGCTTGTTGGGAGGCACCCCAACATTGTATGTATTTACAGTTTTTTTGTGTTTTTAATTTAATCGGGCGACAAAAAGTCGGGAGAGCACAGCCTGCAATCAAACTTCAGTGGCTATGTTTCACTGAGCACACTTAGCGCGCTGCTGAGGCCGCTTAGCGCGGTCATGTGAACATGCCCAATCAAGTGTGGGCCTGGGTGGAAAAAGGGAAGTGGGCCTGAGATGGATTTGCTCGTTTTTAAAAGAAAAAAAAGCCAAAACCTTCAGTCCCTCATTTTTCCTCTCACTGCAGCTTTACTTGTGCTTTCAACTTATTCTCTCAAGATTCACCACCTGTTCTTCAAGCTCACATTCACTCTTTCCTCTCATTCCCTAAGTTCAGGTTTGCCAAATATTGTTTATTTTGTTAAATTAGATTGCATGCTGCTAGGGTTTTGTTGACTTTGTTGAATTTGATTTGTTAAGGTTGGTCTTGGTAGAATAAGTTTTGAACCCTTTGTGAGCAATGTTAGGGTTAAGTTAAAATGTATGTTTGAATGTTGTGGAATTTCAGTTTCTTGTTTTTTTTATGAATGCATGTTGATGGGGTTTTACTTGGGTGATTTGATGATATTGTTTGGGAAGATGGAATGCAGTGGCAGAAGAAACTTGTGTTTGTTATCGCAAGTGCGCTTAGCGTGCTATGAGCCCGTTAAGCGCACCCCTCAAGCCCTGTTCTGATTTTTTGGATGTTTGATGCTTTTTTGTTGAAACCTGTTTGGGTATGTTGTTGTTTGGTGATTTTTGTGTAGGATATTTGTGTTTGGGGCAAGTTGGTTGCAGAGCAATTTTTGCTTGCATGCCTGATTATGCTAAGTGCGCTCTGGCCGCGCTAAGCACGCCCCCTGGGATCAAAATGTTCGATTTTGAATTTTTCCTCGACTATTTAACTGTTTCGTGTTTACTTGTGGTTAAATTTGATTTTTCTTGAATTTACTGGCTGGTTGTTTGACTTGTTTGGTGTTGTTTTGGTATGTTTTTCTTGGTTACAGATGGCTCCTAAGCGTGTCTGTTTTAGTGCTAGACAATCGTCGCAACAAAGGCAGTCGCCTGCTGAGTTTGATGCACACAGATTCTTCAGGGCTGAGCAATAGGATCGATACCTTGAGCTAACCAGAAGAAGTATTTGGACTGAGAGAGTTTTTCGAATTAACCCTAAGGGGGATTTTCACGGCTTCCAAAACATAATGGAGTCACAAGGTTGACAAGCCCTCCTAACTCCACCGACCCAGCTCAACTACGAGATAGTGCATGAGTTTTATGCGAACGTCATTCCTACGGAAGGTCGGATGTACACATTCATGGCCTATGTGAGAGGCAAACATGTTTCATTCTCTAGGGATGCAATCAATGAGTATCTGGGAATCCCATTGGTTCTTGCTGAAGGTGAGCAGTGCTCCTACTACAAGAGGGTGGCTAGGAAAAAATGGAATTTTGAGAATGTGTGCTTGGTCTTAGCACACCCGGGTAGAGGATTTGAGCTGAATGTGGCGGAAAGGCCGAATATTATGAAAAGAGGATATATGAACATCACAACTTAGATTCTGGTGACCCTTGTCCTTCATAACATAAGGCCAAGGAGTCATACCTCCTCCATCCTGTTTTATATTGCGTGTATGTTCTACTATATTATGGAGGAGAGGCAGGTGGACGTGGCTCAGATTATTTTTGATGAGATCCGTGCCACAGCTGCTAGTGAGCACCGCTTAGGTACTAAGGTCCCTGCAATTTTGGTATTTCTTGGACTTATTATGGGCCTGTGCACTTGAGCAGGTGCCCCGATTCCCGGTGTTGTCCATAAGACCATTAAGGGCGTAGTGACGGACACATGGATCCAGAATTACTATATGCTGAGAGTTGACCAGTCGCCACCACCACCACTACTGCACCCAGTTCAGCCACCATAGCAGCACGGAGGAGTCCCGCTTGATGATCAGGTATTTGATAAGCGTGTCTCGTGTATGTACACTTGGGACATGCACATAGCTCATCAGATGACCTTTAGTTTTTTGCACTTATCCATGTGTGCTTTGCATTTACAGGTTCATGAACCACAGTTGGAGCATCATTTCCCGTCGTCAGAGGAGTTTGACACTTATGTAGCTTGGCTTGGGAACAGGCCTTTTCATTTCTAGAGGAGGCAGGTTCCTCCTCAACATACTCAGGTGCTCCAGCCAAAGGTTGCTCAGGACGATGTGGCGGAAGATGATGCAGCAGTGGATGAGGATGATGATGATGATAGTGGGGAGAGTTTTTGGGAGTTGGGTTTGGAGGCCAGTTTTGAGTAGTGTGATCCTGGGTTTCTCTTATCTTTTGGTTACTTTATATTATTTTTATGTTTAAATTTTCAGGATTTTTTTGTTTTGTTTTTATTGTACTTCTGGATCATTTTGTACCATCCTTGGAAGGATGAGGAACATATGTTGTGACACCATTGTTTTGGGTGTCACAATTTTTGCTTTATGATAATATGTTTTATTATATGGAGTAGTTTTGCCAATTGTTAGTTTTTTTAGATTTTTTTTTGATTTTGTGTTGTTCCTAAGTTTGAAAACTCTAAGGAACCTTGTGACTAATGCCAAGATTGATGAATCAATAGGCAATTGAGTGGTAATGATATGATTGAGTAAAGGTACCGTGCAAGGTACATTTTTATCGCTTTCTAAACTAAGCATGATTATGAAACTTGTGATGGGTGTAAAACTTGTAGCCATTACTTCTTTTGAAATACTTTTTCAATTATGATTCATTTAGAACATTGCCTTTGTGAGGAAACTTTAATTGTATAATATATGCGAGATACCGACATTCTTGTTTAACTCGTTCTTATTATGTTGAAATCATGCATGTGTGTTAATTTGTGAAAAAGGAAGAAAAGGATCAAGGAAATTTTTGTGTATTTTGAGAAAAACCACTTGAACAAATAAGAATGATCAATCTACCTTGTGAGTGAGCAAGTATTTGATAGCCCCGTTGAGCCTTGTATCAAGATTCGTGTGAATAATTGAATCGTGTAAATACTTCACATGAAAAATAAGTGAATTTTGAAATGGATCTTGAATTTTTGTTGTGAAACTTTTGAACCTCAACCTTAAGTATGGTTACTTTTGTTGTTCCTTGCCTTAGATGTCTGAGAGCATTCTTAATATCATATTTTGGTTGTGTTCAAAGTTGGGGAGAAAAAGGTAGATTGAGGCATCATGAAAAATAAAGTGGTTTTGAATGATGAAAGAGCTTGAAAAAAGAAACAAATGAAAAAGAAAAGAAATTGGGCATGAATTGCCAACAAAAAACTCAAAGTTGTAATGATGCCTCAAAGAAAAGAAAACAAGAAGGTTAAAGTCTTGAAGTGTGTATGATTGTGAAAATTGAATGTTCTCATAGGAATAGACATTTTTGTTTCAATGACTTTGATAAATGACCCTTCCTTGTAGCCAAGCCAAATTACAACCCTTGAAGTCCTTGTGATTCCTTCTTTTTCACTCATTAATGCATGTTGTTGTTGAATGCATAATCCATTCCGGATGTTTATAGGATTGTTTGGTGAGTGATAAAACCTCATAATGTTTTCATCCATTGATGAATGTGTGATTAGGTGTGATTCATGTTGAAATTGTATTTCTCAAGAAGTATTGATTTGTGTTTTGCACTTAGCAATAGTTTCATCTCCATTATTTGTTTTGAGTTGGTAAGTTTATCTTGTTTGTACTTCTACTTTTTGAACCATGGAATTGTCGTTGTTCTATTTTGTTGATTCTGATTTCTTGTGCGGGTTTTCGGGTTCGTTTTTGTTTGAGACACTTTTGTTCGAGGATAAACAAAATAATAGGTTAGGGAGAGTTATTAAGGGCCAATTTGTGCATACTTTTGATGATATTTTGTGGTCCTCTCACTTGTTTCCTTTTGTATTTTAGTAGTAAATGTATACGTTTTAGTATAAATATGCAAGTTTCCCATTTTATTATAAATATTGTGAATTATGATCATTTTTATACTTTTTGACAGGTCTTCTTGCTAATATATAGTGCTTGAAACTTATGGTGAAGGAAAGAAGGCCTAGAAGATCATTTTTAGAGCGATCGTGTCGGTAAATCGCGCTTAGCACGCTTTTCATCACGGTTTCACTGTTGAGGCAGTAGCTAATGGCCTTCAACCGTGCTAAGCGGCCTACAACCGCGCTTAGCGCGCGTTCTGGGATTCTGCCACTGTTTTGCTGACCGCGCTTAGCGCTCTCCTGATGGCGCTTAGTGTTGTGCCACTTACTGCTACTTTTTGCACTTTCTATAAATATCTACCTTAGAAGATATTTTGTAACAACTTTACATTTTCAGAATTTTAGTGTTTAGAAAGGGTTTTTAGGTCAAAAAAGCTTAGAAACTCAAGAAGAAGTAAGAATCAAATCTTTGGAGCATCATTCTTCGATTCTTTGACTTTGATGCTAGCAAAGCTTTCCTTTTTACTTATTGAACAAGCTACCATGGTGATGGTTAGCTAAACAATTTTGTGTCAAGATAAGAGGTAGTTAACCTTGCTATTATGTATTTCTTTTGATCTTTTGTATGTGAACAAGGTTGATAATCAATAGATGATGAAGATCTTTGCTTTTAATGTTGTATTTATGGTTTGAATCACTCTAGACATAGATTTTCCAAGTCTTAATTTCTTCATCTATTAACCAACAAACTCTAGACATATATTTGGCAGTTAATATTTGCTTTTTATCGATCTTTATGTTTATTGTTTCGATTGTTATTTCGAGAAATCATCTAGCAATTAAAACAATAATACCCACGAAGCCTCTTTAGAAATAAACGGATTCGCGAGGATACATAATTGTATTGATCGAAGCTAAGTTCACATGCTTGATTAATCGGATATGTATGAAAGGGGTTAACAAAATCTAATCTTGACATGCTTTTCTTAAAACAAAACACCGTTTCTCCAGTTTACTCTTTGCTACAAAAACATATGTTACAAAACAAGAACTCTTTAAAAACCCTTTTCTTAGAACGTTAAACTATTGAACGGAAAACATCTAGATCTCTGAACAATCTCTACGAATATGATAAAACACCCGCCTAAATTACTTTTCAACAATTTCCCCCACTTATATACACATGTTCAGGCCATAAATTGTCCGATTGTAAAAAGAAAATAGTTGTAAAGAGAACGTAGTAGTCATACTGATCAATAATTCCAAGTTTAAAATAGGAGTTTACGTTATTTGATGTGTTCTTAACCTTTCCTCATCCATGTTGTATGAATTTTGGACGGGTTTCCTACACTAGAAGTGTGAAGACAGTTAATGAAAATATAAGTACTAAACAGAAACATTTTCATAGGACATTTTAAAAAAATATGAATATTTGCTTCTATAACAACATATCTACATTGAATGACCTTTATATTTAAACTTCAATATTTGATATGTATATAAACTTGGAGAGTTTTTTTTTATCATTGAGCCTTTGTTGGAGTTCTTGCGCTTTACCTAGCACCGAAGGTCTTGCTCTTTGATACGCCATTATTCATTTTGATCATTTTATGTGTACTATTTCTTTTGATACAATTTAAAAAACGATACTGTCAAAAGTTATATTTATTAAATATTAGCCTATTTGATTGATATGAATCTTGGTGATACAATCTATATGACTTAGAATTTTTATCGGGCAGTTATATTTATGGAAAGATCTCGCAATCATGTATTGTGTTGTGTTATATCTATGTGGTTATTTATTTTAAGTCTATGAATTATGAATTTTAAATGTATTGTATTGATTATATCATGTAAAAAGTTGTTAAATGGTCCATTGAACTATATTATCACTTAGAATTTCCATGTTATCTCATCCGCTTACATTACATTTCATATGACATGATAATGTTGTAAAATGTTATATACTAAATTAAGCTATGAATCAAATGAATATGATAAATATAATTGAAGGAAGAAGGAAATCAAACATATCATCCATTATTAGTTGAGATGCAACAATGACTTGATTTTAAAAACTCTGGCTGTTATATAACATGTCAAACTTAGTAGGGACATTTGTGCATATTGTGTGAGGATATCAATCACAATAATGTAGACATATTCTTTATTAAAACATAGGATATAAAAAGTACCTTTTAGAAGAGACAGGCTTAAAAACCTGATATGGTTGGCTGTGTAGTGTATCAATTTCTATCTATGTAGTGTGTGCACACATGGTCATGCAGTTTCTACACGTGGATGTGATTTTAACTAGTTAGCTGCAAGCATACACACATCTTGGCCAACTGTGGATTTTCAATCCTCACCATCACTACACTAACTTGAGTCGGTGTAACCCACTAGTTTGCATTATTTTCCTTCATCAGCTGTAGGAAACAAAAAGCCATATTCGAGAGTTCCTTTCAGATACCTTAGTATCCTCTTCGTCGCTACTACCTTGTGTCGAGTTACTTCTCTTTTGGGATTCAACTTCTCCTTTTATACCCACTTCACATCGATTTCCTTCTTGCCTTGAAGAAATTCGATAAGTGACCAGGTGTTGTTGATTTTGAAGGACTTCAGTTCCTCATTCATTTCTTTCGTCCATTTCGAATCCTTCAATGTCTCAGCTACATTGATTGGTTCGACATATGCATAGAAAGCTTAGTGTACAAGTTCACCTTCATCATAAACTATATTATCTGATATAATCACACATTCTTGCAACCTTGCAGGCATGCGTCTTATTCTTTGAGGTCTGCTTGTGCTTGCTTGACCTCTGACTTTTTCTTGTCGAACTTCTATTTCGACTACACTTGCTGGTTATTCACATAAGATTCTCACTGAATCCTTCTTTACATTTTAATAATAGTTTATACAAACAATCATGACTCGGTTGTATTTGTTCCATCAAAATATTTTTTTTCCCAAATACATATAATTGATTTATATAAAAAATGAATAAATATTGTTACGAGTAATTATAAAAAAATGGAACAAATAATTGCACTGATATTGAAAAAAAATAGAATATATTTTTCATTGATTTGTAAAATATGATGTCAATATTTGTCATTTATTAATATGGATGACATGAGACAAGTATTTGACACTAATATATAAAATATACGGGAGATATATTTTTCATTGATTCATGAAAAAATATGTGACATTTACTTGTTCTTGAAAAGTATTGAAAAAAAGAAAAACACTTACCAAAAAAAATCTAAAAAAAACTAGACAAATTTATCATTAAATGAGTATAAAAAAAACACAATACAAATCTTTGATTAACATATACAAAATTAAAACAAATATTTATCATTAATATATAAAAAAGTAATATTTACAAAACTTATTCTTAACAAATTTAGTATATGTTTTCAAAACAAAATTATGATCGCCATATAAAATTATTCAATACTGTTATGAATAATTGGATGATTTGTCTCCCAATAACTTCTTTTCTTATTTAATCAATTTGTATTTATTATAATGTTTATATGATGTCCTATAAATAGGATAAATCTCATTCTATACGATAGACCAATAAAATAATACATAATCATTCTAATCTTTCTCTCTTCTATTTTATATTCTTTCTCCTTATTTTATAACACGTTATCAGCACGAAGCTCCAAGATTTAGGATGTACCATTATTATTTTTTGTTTCGTAATATATATTTCTAATTCTACCTATTATGTATTGATATATTGATTAGAAGAAAAAAATCAACAATGATTTTCATAAATCCCAGAAGAATTGAATGAATAATGTTAAAATATCTCTGAAAGACTATAAAATAATGTGTTTGTTATATAGTGCTTGAAGAACTTAACAAATATCCTTGAAGGATAGAAAATCTTTAATTTATTATATAGTTCCTGAAGAACTTATCAAGCATCCTGAAGGAGAGCGACTTAATAATTTATTATATAGTTCCTGAAAAACGTATCAAGCATCGATGAATGATAGAAAAATAATAATTTATTATATAGTTATTGAAGAACTAATCAAAATCCCAGAATAATATAAAAATAATAATTTATATAGTTCTTGAATAAATTATATTGCATCCCTGGAGGATTGCACGAAAAGTGTTTATCTTTATTTTTGTTTGAAGATCTATGATCTTCCTCTCGAAAAAAATTATATATATTATAAAGGATTCCCAGAGGATTGTTCAAAAAATGAATTACTTTTATTCATTCATCAAAGAAGGGTTATCCCTTGATGATTGATAACAAAATGATTATTCTATCTCCATTAATCATAAAAGTATCAATGACGGTTTTCATGGATCTTAGAAAAATTGACAATCACAGAAGAATTGGATGAATAATTATAATAATTGTAAATTTATTAAGATTGAAAAATATATATTTTATACAAATTATTTTATATTTACTATAGATTGAAACAAACAGAAGAATAGAATCATATGTATTATGGTAAACTAGATGTTTACAAATCACACTTAAGTGTGTTGTTGGCAAAATTGGTTGGGTCATCTCAGATGTATTATGATGTGAGAACTAGTTTTAAAGAACCAGAAGTTTCTTCAATACAATAAAATTTGTGTGTTCCTAAAGGAAAATTTGAGAAATTGAATTTTTATAACATTAATTGTTGCATCGAGTAAAAGATCATGCATATGTCTATTCATAGCTAGAAGTTTGTGAAATTATTTTCTTAACTAATTAGACTAAGATCTTGTTTTCTGGATTTTTCAAAAATTTCTTGATAAGTATCACATATATTACTAAAATTAATATTGAACATCTTGAAGGACATGTTCACAAAAAAAATGGACTTGAAGATCCATTCTTTAGATGTCTAAAGTTAGTTATATAGTTGATACTTGTGAGTTCATCAATTCTAAATTAGATATTTGAAACACACAAAGTATGATATTAAGATATTTATTC
Organism: Lathyrus tuberosus; assembly: GCA_022829125.1. Lineage (NCBI taxonomy): Eukaryota > Viridiplantae > Streptophyta > Magnoliopsida > Fabales > Fabaceae > Lathyrus > Lathyrus tuberosus. The sequence continues at coordinate 9,039,562 of JALAZF010000159.1, forward strand.
GCATTAAGCCAACAAGTTAATATAAGATGATTCTCCCCTTAACTTACAAATTATTTTAGGTTAATAACCTATTATATCTCATCTAAGTAAACTTTTGGATGCGTTGTAATTATTCAATTGCTCCAATTTAGTACGATAATATGAGTTTTGAAAGAATTTTGAGAAAAGGTATTTTATATGAATCCCGTACTTGATGATATACCTTGATCCAATAAGTGAATATTTATTTGAAGCCCAGTAGGCTGATTATCAATTGATAAATTAATTTTCTGAATATTTGGGGGAGAGAATAAGCAGCTGAAAGTGTGAACCAGAAGTTCAAATTAACAATTTGAAATAAAATATTATAATATCATTTTGATCCTCAAAGTTCAAAACACAATTCATTTGCAAAGTTTATGAAATAAATTATATTAGCTGCTAATATTCCACTCAAAGTGGATTCTCATATTGGACAATATAATATTGCAAATGAGTTATAGTCGCGCCTCAAGCGTGGTAGAAAAGTCGGTTCCGATGTTAAAAGTCCTCTACCAAAAAAAGAGACTAAAGTTAAAAATGACCCAAGTGAGGATATAAAAACTCTAAGAGCACTTTGACATAATTTAATTTTGAGTTCCAGAAGAACTAATCAGGTACCTGAAATTTATGAAAATTAAGAGATCTCGATAAATTATGTCATGAATGGAATATGATGGAACCAAAATAAAGTCAATATTGACAATCTCTTTGTGTATAATATAGCGCTAAAGATGATAAATGATAACAAGGATCATGAGTTAAAGTCTATCAAAGATTGTAGACAAAGTGAGAATTGACCAATATGAACATATTCAATTGAAGAAAAATTAAACTCACTTTACAAGTGACTCGATTTTGGACATGTAGTTCGAACATCTCAAGATGTGAAATCAATTGAATATAAATGAGTTTTTGTGAAAAAACAAAATAAGAATGGTATAAAGCTTGATTTGTTACTCAAGAATTTTCACAAAGACCTAAAATTTATCTTGATGAAACATATCCACCTGTAGTGGATGCAATTCAATTTTTGATATTTAATTAGGTTTGTAGCACATGAAGGGCTCAATTTGCACATGATGGATGTTGTAACAGCTTATCTGTATGGTTCACTTGATAGTAAAATTTACACGAAACTCCCTGAAGGATTCAATATACCAGATACACACAAATCTGAATCTTGAGAAAGGTACTCTATAAGATTGAACAAGTCTCTTTATGGGCTGAAACAATCTGGACGAATGTGGTATAATCATCTCAGTGAACATTTGCTTAGAGATGGATATACAAATAACTCCACTTGTCCTTGTATTTTTATAAAAATATCAGGAAAGAAATTTCCAATAATAGTTGTCTATGTGGATGACATAAATATTATTGGAACTCCTGGAGAGCTTCCAAATGCTATGAATTGTTTAAAGAAAGAATTTGAGATGAAGGACTTAGGAAAGACAAAATTATGTCTAGGTTTGCAAATTGAACATTTGGACAAAGGAATATTTGTACATCAAGAAGGCTATATATAAAAGGTCTTTAAAACGTTTCTATATGGACAAATGTCACCCGTTGTCTACTCCGATGGTTGTTAGATCATTAGATATGGAGAAAGATCCTTTCAGACCTCGAGAAAAGGAAGAAGAATTGCTTGGTCCTGAAGGACCATATCTCAGTGCAATTGGAGCACTAATGTACCTTGTATATCATTTGATGTCAATCAATTAACAAGATATAGTTCTTCACCTACACGAAGACATTGGAACGGAGTCAAACATATACTCCGTTACCTTAGGGGTACAATAGACATGGGTTTGTTTTATAGAAAAGTATCCAGATTTTAATTAACAGGTTATGCAGATGCAGGTTACTTGTCAGATCCTCACAATGGTAGACACAAACAAGTTATTTGTTTACATGTGGTGGTACAACAATTTCATGGAGATCAGTGAAACAAACAATAACAACAACTTCATCTAATCATGCAGAACTTTTGGCACTACATGAGGCAAGTCGAGAATGAGTTTGGTTGAGATCCTTAATCCAACACATACAAAATACTTGTGGTTTATCTTCAAGAAAAATAAATACGACGACCATATATGAAGATAATATTGCGTGCACACTCAATTGAAAGATGGTTACATTAAAAGAGATCGAACAAAACATATCTCTTCAAAGTTCTTTTTCACTCATGATCTTCAGAAGAACGGTGATATAAACATCCAACAAATTCGTTCATGTGACAATCTTGCAAACCTTTTTACAAAGTCACTCCCAAGTAGTACTTTTAATCAACTAGTACAAAATATTGGTCTTCATCATCGAAGAAATAATCGTTCAGCTGAGGGGGAGAAATAAATTTGTTTTAAAAGGATATTGCCTCTTTTTCCTTCACTAGATTTTTTCCCACTGGGTTTTTTCTAGTAATGTTTTAACAAGGCATATCCAAAACAAACATCCAATGGGAGTGTTATGAATAATTGGATAATTTGCCTCCCAATAACTTATTTCCTTATTTAATAAATTTGTATTTATTATAATGTTTATATGATGTCCTATAAATAGGACCAATCTCATTGTATACGATAAACCAATGAAATAATACATAATCATTATAATATTTCTCTCTTCTATTTTATATTCTTTCTCCTTATTTTATAACAAATACAATTATATTGAAAATTATAATCTTTTATGACAATCATATTTTTTAGGGTTAAATATACAAAACTCCCCTGCAATGTTAGCGAATTCTCATTTTAGCCCCTGTAAAATTTTTTTTTTAAACACCCCCTCTTAATATCCAGATTCCCTCACTTAGTCCCCTGGCTGCCACATGGCAGCAAAGATTCCTTTCTCTTTGCTTGCGTGGCAGCCAGGTGGCATTTTTAATATTATTTTTTTATTTTTTTTATTTTTTT